>OX422207.1:140915639-142165639 GCA_949130495.1 Sambucus nigra
CACCACCACCAACCACCACCGAAAGTTGATCGGAGAAGGGGAGAACCACCCGAGTTTTACAACCCCAAAGGATCAGACCTTTATTAGAGTCAAGTATTTGATAATTGCAATCTAGTTAGTATATTGTCCATGTTAGGATAATTATTGAAAAAAAATGAGATTTTACATGTTTGGAAGATAAAGATAGAGTTGTTGATTGATTTCGGGAAAATGGAAATATATTGGAATCAAACTCATATTGTAGGTAGATAGTAATCCACGAAATAATCCTTAAGTTGTTGAAGAAATTCTGAGAATCATTGGTGTGTTCTTGAAGATATCATGTATATAATTTTTTGGAAAAAGAGGATAAATATATGCTTTTAATTCAAACTCTTGATGATTCTAGGAGGTTAGGAATGATTTATAACCTGTTAGGAGTTGATGGATATTGATGATGAGATGTTGGGTGTTGAATCCTAGAGGTTTTAGGTTCAAAAATGGTGAAAAAGCTAAAATTTGGTGAAGAAGACGAAACAGTAGGTCTCACGCGAATTCGTTCAAACGAGATGGGGATTTCACGCGAAGTCGTTCGAACGACATTGGAAGTCGTTTGAACAAAATTGGAAGTGATTCAAACGACATGTCATTCTGGTTCAAACGACAGGGTGAATTTCTGGGAATTTTCTTAGAGTCCAATTCTGAGTTTGTCGATTTATTGGAGTGAGAGAAACTACGAAATAGTAAATTCAAATAGGAAAGCATTTTGGGAAAAGTATAGGAGAATTCATACTTTAATTATTTCGGTAAAGAGAGAATGTACCTTGGGTATAATGGGACTTAGGGAAGATCAATAAGCCCTAGGTAAGAACCGAATTAATGTGATTGGGATTTAATTGATGAGATTTATGATAATCAAATTTAAGATGAAAAGTCATAATATTTTAATACATAGGATTTAAAGAGATATAATGCTATGTATGGGAATTATCTTAGGGTAGTGTTATTACCTTGTTGATATTATATCTATAGGTAGATAATAATGCCTATTTTATTAATTGATGATTTATATGTATGACATACCTAGCTTACTTGCTATCGACAGGAGGTTTGCGCATGAGGGCAATCATATCCTGATGAATCCATGGGATTTTTTTATTTGTCGCTCGAGAACATAGGTCTATGAAAGACTTATCGCTGAGTTGATAAGTCCGCTGACTATGGGAACGTAGGTATGTGCGTGACCCATGGGTATGAGAACTATGTTCGCCTCCAAATTGTTGTGTTGATATTTGTGGTTCGAGGAATCCTTACCGAACCTTTAGTCCCTTATTTGGCGACCAACGATATTGGGACGTGATAGCAGAGTAATGCATGCACCGCAGTTGTGTCTAAGGGTGCCGTATTATATATGTGTATATATATATATATATAATGAATTGAATAAATGTATATATAGTGGCTTGGTTAATCTACTGTGTGATGATTGTAGATGGCGGTGAATAGAGAAAAATAATTTAATTAAGTTAATGTATATTTATTCTTATAGATTTGAAAAGCTTAATTCATATTAATGAGAAACGTATATGAATGATTATACTACGTATGGTATGGGACATACGGGGTTATGATATGGGATAGAATCATACTTTGGAAACTAATTAGGAGGAACCATTAACTAGGAGGTTAATAGAAAACGTTAAGCGTGCACTCTAGGTGAGAGGTGAGAATATCAAGTGAGAGTCTGGATACTAGCATGTACATAATAAATGCTTTATTGCACTTGTTAAATATTTGTTGTTTTCAAAATTATTTTACATCGGGCTCTGACCCGTTTTCTTGCATATTCTCTTTTCTATTGTATCTTTTATATCAGGCGTCCAGCAGCAGGGACGCCAACCTTAGAGGATTATGACGAGCTATGGAGCTATGGAGTATTGCTTAGACGCCTATCTTCATTTGATTCATAGTGTTCTTTTATTTAGGGCATGTCGCCCAAAGGCATTCAGTTATCTCTTTTCTATCTTAGTCATACAGTCTTGTACTCGTGTCATTTTAATACATTTATTATTGTTGGGATTGCTGTATTGGATTATTATTTGGGAATGTCTATTCCAGTTATATTTAAATTCTTTTGAGAAGTCCCCCCATGAATGTATTGGGTATTGGAATGTATTGGGTGATTGGTTAATGATTATGAGAAGTCCCCCCACGAATTAGAGTCAAACACTAAATTTTTTATTTCGGACGATCAGACCATTGGAATTAGATGAAATTTTACAAAGAATTAGATGAAGACGTGAGGAAGCTACAAAAAAAATTCCAGCTCGATCGGATCGTTCAATATTTTTAAATATATATTTTTTCTAGAGAGTTTTATGTTTTGAGGAGTCTAAGAGAAGTTTATGTTTTGAGGACTTTATCTATATAATAAAAATTCAATTAAAATTCCATTTTAATTCCGATTCCGATTCCAATTCCGCTTGAAAATTTATTTTTCAAATATAAAAACCAACATTTTTAATAAATTTATAAAATCCAAAATTTTATTTTTCTCCGATTATTACAATTAATTAATCAAATTAATTAATCAAATTAATTATAAAAAAATACATGGTGTTACATATATATTCGTCGGTCATGTCAGTAGCACACCCATATGCTAGCACGCGCATTATAGCGACACATTTTTGTAGACAGGATAGGCCCTTTCTCCCTAGGGCATCACTTTTTTGAACAAACTAATCGTCTTTTTGTTCTACTGCTTCCATTACTCGCATAAATAACGGGAGTCGCATTCTGAATCGACGTCGAAATTGTTCGGGACTAAAAATCGCATTTTCATCAAAGTAGTCAGCCATTATACGGTTATGGCCAGCTTCCCTATCCCGATGTATAATCCTTCGTTCATTTATTTCTCCTGGATTGATTATATTTTGAGATATGGAAATATTTCTTTGGAATTGATTGTGCACTGCTGCTGCCATTGAATGTGCCCAGACACGTTGGTTGGAAGATGAAACTGCTGCAATAAATAATTCCTCCATTGGATCTTTCGACATTATAATGAAGTTTTAAGTCGGAATTGGTTTGGCATACAAGTCGGAATTGGATATGAGTTGGTTTCGTGAACAATATTACTTGGAGGATTTATAGTTTCCTCTCTCTGAAATTTATGAAATGACGTATGTCAGAAGTGGAAATATTTCCCGCCCAACATTGAAATGAAAAGATGGGAAAGACAGTTGTCATAAGTGGAAGTGTTTTTCGCCTGAAGTGCTAATTATCTGAAGTTATATGAAATGATGTATGTCAAAAGTGGAAATGTTTCCCGCCCAGCATGAAATGAAAAGATCGGAAAGACAGTTGTCAGAAGTGGAAGTGTTTCCCACCTGAAGTGCCAATTATCTGAAGTTATATGAAATAACGTATGTCAGAAGTGGAATTGTTTCCCGCCCACCATGAAATGAAAAGATGGGAAATACACTTATCATTAGTGGAAGTGTTTCAATATAAATAACCGCCTTCAATAAAAATTGAGTCATCACACAATAATTTGTGCAATATAATTACTATCCAGGAAATGAATATCCCGCAATGGTGTCAACTGCCGAGGACTACTACTTGCTCAGTGAAATTACTAAGAGATACTACTCAAAACGCACTCGTGATGTTACCCCAGGAGGAATACGGGCCATTGTTGGTCGATGGCAGAATATCATGGAAATTTATTACCATCCTAGGCTAGTATGTGATTTTGAATTACGGTAGGTGTGGATAAAGTCTACTCTAAACCTCTACCAGGTGGCGCTAACGAATGGCGGACGCGAGTGGAATCCCTTAACCTTCACACTGATAGTGTAAAATGAGGAACAGTGGGAACGGTTGTGTGAGCAAGTCCCAGGGTTAAGGAGTATCCGTGAAGAGCCTTCTTATCTGTTTAGTGAATTTAGTAGCGCATTGTACATTCGTCAGAATATTTGAATTATCGACGTAGTTCCTGGTTTTATTTCGTATCGTGAAGATCCTTTTATTATGTATTGATGTACTTCCTTATTTTACGTAAATTGAAATAAAAGTTGATGTTTTTATCTATACTTAACATTATCAATTAAATTAATAATTCACATTATGAAATTGTAAGTGAGAATTAAAAAAAGGTAATCAATTAATACTTAACATTATCAATTAAAAAAAGAACAACTTCATAAACATTAGAAACTGGCGTAAGAGAATTAAATATCGTAAATTATCCAATAAAACGAATGAAAGAGGTAAGATGCTTCGCTATGTATCGTCCGACATCCTGGATAATTATTGCACAAAGTTTCCCATGTGCATTCATCGTAGATTACCAATTTGTAATTATCTTCATACCATCCACAACCACCAATATTTATAGCTTTGGCATACAAGTCGAACTTAAATTTGTGCGTGAACCAGCGTGCACGGATCTTGTTAGCTATACGCCCTCTGTTAGCATTAGGAGGTGTCCTCCATCTTCGCTCGACGGCTATGAAAATGTTAGGCGACACTCTATAGTCAGGACTAAAAGGTAAGTCGGAATTGGTTATGGAGTTAAGCAGTTGGAAGTCTTCATTTATGAGCCATGGCTGTGAATCCATTTCTCAAGAAAATGGTAATGTGAGTCCTCTTCTGCGTATGATTTATAATATTGAAGTGTTTAAATAATTGATGTGACCGATGACAGACGGTTGAATGTTTCTCGTTTGCAAGTACCTGATTTGATGTGAGTCAGAAGTGGAATTATTACCCGCCCACACTGTTATATATAATGACAGTGCCAACATGTTGTACATCAGGTAATAAATATGGTTAATTTGTGGGAATAAATTATTGGAAGAGTAATAAATATGGTTTATGGTTTATGACACTTTGCACTTTATTTATGAGAACAAATGAATAACAAATAATAAACACAAGACCGATAATTTTTTATTAACACAACTTAAATAGTCTTGCAGCTTTTGCAATACAAAATAATAAATCATTGCCCCGACGTTCGATCGTGATATGATGGGAAAAAGTTAGCCATAAAGTCATCGTCGCTCCTAATGGGGTTGCGGCTGAACATATGAGGACGATGGGAAATTTTGCGGAATGTAATCATCGTTGAGGTTTTGTGTAGGATAGTAAGGTTGAGCACTATCGCATCCCATATACAGTTGAGATGAGCCGGATCCCATGAACTGTTGAGATGAGCTGCCAACATTACGATAATTGTTTCATTCCTTTCGAAGGGCCCTTTCTCTCTCATAATGCATTCTTTCTCGCTCAAAATACTTTTCCCTAATGGTTTTTAAACAATCTTTACGTTCTATGAACATGGTTCTCCAATCCTCCTTCGTATATGAATTGGCCGGCGGTGCATGACTATGTGCAGTGGGACTCGCTATATCAACTACCATTGAACGACCTTCCGAATCCACCACATATATTTCCCACCTTGCCGAAATTAAACGATCAGATGATTATGTGGTATGTCGAATATCGTACTGAACATTCCCCGATGTTGACGGAGGTGGAAATGGAATTCTTAAGTCCGCAGGAGCTATTGTCGCAAATCCGATACCATCGTGGTTAGCCCAATAGAAATAAGTCGGCAACACCAGACCTCGCGACGCTACGCTCCAATATAGATCCTATTCTGCTCGATTAGTAATGGCTAAATCATCCCCAACAAACTCCCATTCGTTGTTTCGATAAAAAAAGTGATGGCGTTCCAAATAGGACATTGGGTGCGGTGGGTCGTGAGGGACCGTGATGCTACCCGTCAACTGTCTATAACATCTGTCGCCTAGATACCACATCCCCCTGATGTCTAGATTTAGTAGAATGCAGCGTCACATGCTCAATTGTCTTGCAACATTTACCACTCCTATATTATTTCGCGACAACATTATAAATGGTTGTCATGTAATAGAATTCGGCGACTGACCCTCTAATTATTCTTGTATTGAATTGACTTTAAACCTTATTTGCCTTGCAATTATTGCCCGATTAGCGATCGTCTAGATCAACATTCGAGGCCAAACATTGGGCGCATTAACAATTCAGAGAGGAGCATCTGCGTGCAAGTATTCGTATGCCCAATACTGAAACATAAATAAGTTTATTACTAAACAATTTTATTAAAATTATATAGCAAATAATGAATAAAATATCGCTTTACCTCCAAAACTTGCCAGAAACAGTTCATTTGCTTGACTTCCTGCCGACTAACAACACTTAAGGTATAATATATCATTGCCATTATTGCTAAAGCCCAGTCTAATCCCGCCATATTTTCAAAATTATTCAGGATGTAGCCCAATAAACTAAAATAGTGTTTTTCGCGTTGGGGAAGAAAATAGACCCACATACAAAAATAATAAAAACTCGGGCTACTTGTAAAGTGGTAGCTGAGTGATTAGCCCTATTATCCGCCTAATGAAGTAAATACTCTTTCAAAGAAGATAAAACAATGCTTCCATTTTGTATATGAAAATTGTTTAGACCCGGATAATATGTCGCGAGAATTTGTTCTGTCGTTCGATTTGCGTGGTTGGGAAAGGGAGGAAGTTGGTTTCCCACACCGACTGGAATACCTGAAAAATATAATTATAATTAATATTTTAAATATAATAATAAATATAACAATATAATGAATATAGTAATAATATAAATTAGGACAATACCCTAGGAGAAATTATAAATGAAGTAAATAATTTGTACCGGTTAAATGAACAAAATCAAAAGGGATAATTCCAAGCTCAACGAACGACAAATGAATAGTGTGAGTTTCTGTCGACCAACGCCATGCTAACGCCTCACCTATTTTATTGTCGGAGTTTGTAAATCCTTCCGAAAATATATGTGAGAACCCAAACATATCGATATATGCCGTCACATTTTCGTCCGCCGAAAGTTCGGAATAAACCTCCCAATCTGAGTGGACGCTACCACGCATCGTAATAAATTCATCGTCGGGAGAAGCGGTTTGTTCAACAATAGAGTCGGTAACATTCGTCGCGCCTACTTCGTGTAAATGATGACGGCATTGATAGACCTCATCTCAGTGGGGCGCTTGAGGTTGGTTAACGTCACGAATTGGTTCCGTTTTTTTACGAGCAAAATAACTATTCAATCGAATATTCACCTCCATATTTTTTTAAATAGAGGGCTAAAAATACAAAATAAAATAACTATTATTTTTAATTTATAATTATGAAATTACAAATTAAAAATTAATGAGAGAAGAGTAGTGAAGAATGAAGAAATTGTGAGGAATAATGAATAATAAATGCGGTATTTATAGTTAAATGAGAGGGTTTAAACTATAAATATATAAACTATATTAATATAACGGCTAAAATTCCAACGGTAACAAACGACTAGTGGTGACATCATTCCCACGGACAAAAGAAAATCGCCCCATTCAGACGGACAAAAGATGTCCGTCCCATCCCATTAGTACCGATCGCCCACTGTGAAAATAACACTATGTCTCCTCCCATAAACCCATGGGTTTATGGGAGCCCATTGTGGATGGCCTAAAAAGAGTTAGAACTTTGAAAAGATGTAGTGATATAACATATTCTGAACTGCTCCCACATGGAAAATACCTTCCCCTATTAGATCATGTCCAATGGTGGACGTGCACGAAAGATAAAGTTGCAGATTTGAAAAGTGGTTTTTACCTTTTGTCTCAATAGTTTACACACTGGTGATTAGTAAAGAGAAAGGCTTGAAAATTTCTACGAACTTTAAAAGGTCGTAGGAAATAGATTTTATGTTCTTACGAACTTCTAAAGTTCTTAGGAACATAAAATCTATTTCTTACAAACTTTATTTGTTCGTAAGAATTTGTACGAACAAATAAAGTTCGTAGGAACTCTTTATAGAATTTGTAGTCGTTCTCTAAATTTAGAGAACGCCTACAAATTCGACTACAAAATCTGTTCCGTCCTTCACACCATTAGGGGGTTCCCATTTTGCATATTTATAAATTTTGTTGGCTTATTCCCCACCATTGCGGATGCGCTTATAAATTAAAAATAAGGAAAAGGAAACTAATGAGACCCCCCATTTAAGAGGCCGTTACCTGATAGACGTCAGCAGACTTACAACATTTTTAGGAGGAGAAATTCTATATGTCCAGCCTGTGTACCGCCCAGCGACCGCATTGTCTTCCTTTTTTTTTATAAAGTTTCTTACTGTTTTTTTTAGCTTTTAATATAAAAAAGTTTTTTATATTAAAAAAATATTTTTTTAATTAAAATCAAACAGTTTTTTAAATTAAAATCAAACAGTTTTTTTATAAAAATTAAAATTAAAAAATATTTTTTCGTAATATTGCCATTAATTAGTGCCGCTGGTAAAAATATCGCGATTGATTAGTGCCGCTGGCGCAGACCCACATCATTTGTTGAATGTGGGTCCGCTCAAGCGGCACTAATTAATCGTAATATTTTATTTAAAAAATATCACGATTAATTAATATTGCGATTAATAAGTGCCGCTGGCGCATACCCACATTCCCAGACCCACATCATTTGTTGAATTTGGGTCAATATCGTGATTAATTAGTGCCGTTGGAGCGGACCAACATTCACAGACCCACATCATTTGTTGAATTTGGATCCGCACCAGCGACACTAATTAATCGCGAGAATGTGAGTCCGCCCCAGCGACACTAATTAATCGCAATATTTTATTTAAAAAAATTGCGATAAATTAGTGCTGCTGGCGTGGACACACATTCCTGAGCCCACATCATTTGTTGAATGTGGGTTCACGCGAGCTACACTAATCAATCGCGAATCCAAGACATCAAATTAAACAGTTTTTTTTAATTAAAATTAAAAAATATTGTAAAAAAAGTTGTTTAATTTTAATAAAAAAACTGTTAATTTTAATAATTATTTTTTTCATATTAATAGGAAAACTGTTTTTTCTTTTTAAATAAAAAACTATTTTTTTAAAATAAAAAATCGTTTTTATATCAACAAAAGAATAAAAAACTTAAAAAAAGGCAAAAGGTGATCTCTAGGCGGTTTGTAGGCGGTACGCCTAGAATTACTCTTTTAGGAGGTAGCTTTAAATACTCAACATCTTCCTTAGAGCATCCACAATGGTGATAAGTATAACCAAGGAAATTGACAAAGTTACAAATTGGGAGGGATACACTGGTGGGTGGTAGTTGCCAAATTTGGTAGAGAGAAAGGTAGACGATTTGCAAAGTTACGGAATGGCTAGTGAATCATTAAAACTTTCCTACGAACTTGTGTAGTTCGTAGCAACTTACTACGAACTTCTTTTGTTCGTAAGAAGTTCCTACGAACTTCAGAAGTTCGTAAGAAATATAAATATTTATTTTCTTAATATATTTGGGTTCTTACGAACATTTGTCTCTAACAATTTCTTACGAACAAATGTTGTTCGTAAGAAAGGTTTTTTACTTCTAACGAACAATATAAGTTCATAAGAACTCGTGCTTATATTTTTATACCGTTCCCCACTGTGTAAAGCACTACTGAATGAAAGGTAATTCACCTTTTCATTTGCTAACTTTGCCATTCGTCAACATCCCCCACTACTGATGCTCTTAGAGCAACCCTTACGGGTAGTTTAAATTAAGCCTCAACTAGTGTAAAAATATACACAGAAAGTTAAGGTATTTGCTGTGGGTATGCCAAAAATAGAGTTGTGAGATGAAAAAGGTAAGAAAACGACGTCGTTTTGGGCTTAAGGCTTGGACCCTTGGGTTGAACATGATGTTCCGCTTAAGGGTCTTGGAATTTCAATTTTTCACCCCAAAAGATTTAACCTTATTACGTTTTCCCTCAAATTTATTACCTCAACCATCCCACCTACATTCCAACCACAAAATTAAATTCAACATCCCTATTTAAATCATCCCACCGTAAATCATTTTTATCACTGGGAAAAAACAACAACATCTAACATCTATCAGGTAAATCCTCTCCTTTTATGTTTTCTTGTAAATTATTTATTTGTTAATTTTAATGTTCTATTTAAATACTTATTACTTAATGTTTTATTTATTTAGTTAGAGCAATCCTTATGAACAGAATATCAACAATTATTTTGTTTAAATAATTTTTTATTATAATTAGTAAATGTTTAATTATCTATTATGTTTTTGTTTGGTTCTGTTTATAAGAAGTTATTTAAGTGAATGCTTATAAAAAAACTAATTAGTAAATGTTTAATTATCTGTTATGTTTTTGTTCGGTTCTGTTTATAAGAAATTATTTAAGTGAATGTTTAAAATAAATTAATTAGTAAATGTTTTATTATCTGTTATGTTTTTGTTCGTTTATGTTTATAAGAAAGTATTTAAGTGAATGTTTATAATAAATTAGTGAATGTTTATAAGAAATTATTTAAGAAATTATCTGTTTTGTTATATTTTTAAAATAATTATATGTTCTACTTTTCTAAGTGATGTATTTATTAGGTAATTAGTAATTATCATGTAAATCAAATTTTATCCAATATATTTAGACAGAAAAATTCTAATTATATAGACGTGATATTGTATAGCCAAAGTGCCTAAAAATTATTGATTGACCAAAAATGAATATACTTTAATTTTTTTGCCAAATAAAATATTACATAATATTTATATATTCATTACCCAATATGCTAGAAAATTAATAACTTTTTTGTTGACTTTGCAGTGTTGATAATGGAACAAATTGAAAAAAAAATTAGACTGGCTATTGGGGCTAGAAAGTCTCGAAAAATTGGAGAAGGAATGCGAGAGCTCGAAATTACTACTGCCGAGCGACCTATAGTTTTTGGAAACTATAGGCGTATAGTGGACGACGGAGATCACATTAAACCTTCTCCGGATACGGCCACAAACGGCAACTCAATAAAGATGCGTGGCAATTGACATAGTCTTAGAGCCACGTACAAATATTTACAGACATCTCCCGAGGTCATACATTTTATACACCGTAGCGGTTGGGGAGAATTGTTGGACGCTCAAATTCTCAAGACAAGTTGGGGGTTAGTACAAGCGCTCGGTGAGCGTTGGTGGGACACAATCAACACGTTCCAACTACCTACCGGGGAGCTGACCATTACTCCGTATGATTTTACGATTTTGACTGGTTAGTTTTTGTATATAAAAAATTAGTTCTCTAATAACATTGATTAGTACAATAATTAAATTTACAATTGATTGTTATCCTTCCCATCTTGCAGGTATTCCCATCGGAAGCGTACCTATGGTACCGATGGATGATAGAAAATACTTGATCGTACTTGACGGGAAAACTAAAATCCGGGGTGATATTATACATAGATACTTTCCCGACATTGAACCAAATTGCAGTGATTCTTGTGGGGTGAAAGTGTCGAGCTTAAATAAGTGGTTTGCGGCCATAAAGTTAAATACTGTGATTGTTGGCCTTGAGGACACTGCTAGGGCATTTTTATTTTTTTGTGTGGGACATATTTTTTTCCCGACCGCAAGAGACAACATTCCTATTGGTTGGTTGGCTGCTTTGGAGGATTTGGAGACTGTGGGATCATACGATTGGGGTTCTGCAATTCTAGCTCGCATATACTACTCTCTCCATCTCTTGTCAAGACATCGCGTAGACTCTATGAATTGGTAAGTGTTAAAAAGTTAAATTATATGTATTTAATATATAATTAATAAAAAAATTATGGTTTAATAATACTCATTTTTGTATTGCAGTTTTTCGGGTTTGAATAGATACAACGGGCGTGTCCCTTATTGAGGGAAGATACTGGTGACTGCTGGCCTAGGATTAATCGATGGAAGAAAGAAAATCGGTTAAATCGTAAGGAGACAAAGGGCTCAATCCAGCATAATTTTCCCACCGCCTAGAGTCAGATTGAAATGCGATCGCCAGGTTCAATCAATTGACTACCTTACTCAGGGTCTACTGTGGAGATGAATGCCTACGTTCAACATGCGAAGTACATATCATTGAAACGATGTGTTCTTATGGATCCTCAATATGGGGGTATATATTACTTGGGTGATCGATGCCGCCGACAGATCACTGGTGAAATTTGCATTCCAAATGACCCTCCCCAACAAATGATGAGGATACCCTTCCACCCTGATAGGCCTGGGATTATTATTGACGAGATAGACCCCAACGTATCTATTATTTCTCAACCCATGTATGACCGTTACTGGAAGCAAGTGTCCCTAGGCCTTGTAATTCCACCCCTCTACCGAGCAGTCAACACGGATGTCATAAGTCCCAGTGCACTGCCATACCACATCCAAATACCGACTGTCCCTTCACAGGAACCTGGCGCTTATGAGACTCCCATAGGTTGGGTACATCCCACTCAACCCCAAATTACTTGGGATCTACCGTTTTGCAGTCACGCAGGTGTACCCATATTGATTTCGGTTCCACGGCCGGACATGATTGCGGTCGATGAAGAATTGCCCGCATACGATGACGTCTTATTTACTAGTCGGGAATTCTCAGATTATTAGCAATCCTCGAGAGCCACCACTCTAGGTGCAGCCATGCATATTAATAACTATTGGAGTCGTGAGTTGGATATAACTACAAGGAAGCTTCAAGAGTTGGGTGTATCTCACGAGCGAACTGCTCCCCCACCTAATTTTTTTAGTGGTACACCCTCGGCCTTTTGCAAATCCACAGAATATCCCCGACCTGCGACCACAGTGTATCGACCGCACATGGATGATTTTGGTGCCCAAGAAGATACAAGCCAACCTGGTCCATCAACGCAAAATTATGACATGCCTGATGCTGTAAATTTGGATGATGTAGATTGGGATTTCGATAATTATCAAATATAAAATGTAATGTGTCGAATACAAAATGAGTTTGCCAATAACAGTGTGTGATTTAACCCAGTTAATGTTTCTTTTGTAATGTTGTTATCTTTATTATTAATGTTGTATCATTAAGATTTTACCCAACTAATGTTTATGTATGGAAATTTGAAGCAAATTCATTTCATAATTTTTATAATCATATTACAAAGTAGAACAAACGATAAAAATAGAGAGTGTTTAGAATAAAAATATAAATGAAAATGAAGATAGTGTTTTGAACCACTAATTCCATTACATTATATCCGTTACATTTAATTTAATGATAAATAATATAGTAATAAACATGCAATGATTCAAATTAACATGAAAAGCAGATGCCCTGGCTCTATTTATAGGAGATGAAAGAAAAACTAGTAAAAGTCCTTCCAATAAGCATTTCTCCTCAATGCACACCATGTCATTAGGCCTTCAAAATTCTCACCAAATGTGCGAATGTATGAATTTACTACCTCCTCATATGGATCATCGTCCTCATCCAATGGTTGCATATCTTGTTCAACCCTATTGAAAATGTTATCAAATTCCTCGATGTCGTCTTTAATTTCCAACCATCGATCCATCAAGTTACGCGGGCTTTGATAATCGTGCCTAGGTAGCAACTCATGATATTTATCGGCAATTATTTCCCAAGGGGTTCGTGGATCATTAATTTGGCTAATCTCACAACCAAAAAGATCGCGTGGGAATGAATCTATCAAGGCTTCAACTAAGAACTCATTAATCACATCTTCGTAAGCTGCCATTGTGCACATTAACACTCATATTGGCCATTCACATTTATAGCGGTATAATTAACCACATAAACCGTCCTAGATATTCCGCTCTTGTTCTTCCGCCTAGTATGATCCGAGCTAGATCTTACGCCCTAGATTATTCGCTCTATATATTTCGCCTTCTTAATTTCGCCTAATGTGATCCGAGCTACATGTTCCGCTCTAGATATTCCTCCCTAGATCTTCCACCGTAAACCTTATAAAACCTAAAATAGATGATAATTTAAGTTCATCAACATATTAAAACCTATTAAAAATGGAAGAGCACCAAATTATCTTTGCTGATCAAACATCATACCACAGTGAGATGGAAGAATACGAAGGAATACATGCCACGTAAACCGCCCACTCAAATATAGCCAAAACGAAAAAGAAAATAGCTATGGGACATATGCAACAAATTAAAAATATGGCCCTTCATAACATAGTATGCGATTCCCAGGAGGATCAAACTAGGAGGGCGATATATCGGACCAGAGAGGTGGGCCATGATAGGCTAATCGCCGACTACTTTGGTGAAGCATCGGTATACAAAGAGTACCATTTTCGGTGACATTTTAGAATGAATCGAGCCCTATATGGACGTATTCATGATGATGTATGTAGCTACGACTCCTGGTTCATACAAAAACCAGATGCACTTGGTCGTCTTGGCCTGTCCTCGCATTAAAAAATCGCTTATGTTCTGCGAATGTTAGCATATGGGTCTTCTGCGGATATAAATAGAGAGTACCTGTGTATAGGGGAATCCACAACCCAGAAGGCATTGGTTCGATTATCCCTTGCCATTGTGGGGATATTTAGCCCGGAGTATAACAGAAAGCCTACGGCTCTCGATGTGCAAAGGCTTACTGAAAAAAATACGGTGCGTGGATTCCCCGGAATGTTGGGGAGCATAGACTGCATGCATTGGGAGTGGAAAAATTATCCAACCGAATGGCATGGGCAATATGCTGGACATAAAAAGTCACCGACAATTATACTAGAGGCGGTAGCATCACATGACCTTTGGATATGGAGGTCATTTTTCGGGATGCCGGGTAGTTGTAATGACATTAGTGTATTGAACCGATCAAGTGTGTTCTCCGATCTTATCTGCAATAAAACTCCACCAATCCAATTTTAGATAAATAACAACGTCTATGATATGGGGTATTTTTTAGCGGATGACATTTATCCGCCTTACGCATCATTGGTGCAAACTTTTAAAAGGCCAACCAATCAGGAAAAACTTTTTGCTAAAGTGCAAGAGGGAGCAAGAAAAGATGTCGAACGAGCGTTTGGTGTCCTGCAACTTAGGTTCGCATTTGTTCATACGCTAGTAAAACTCTGGAGCAAGGATAAATTGTCATCTATTATGCATTCGTGCATCATAATGCACAACATGATTATTGAAGACGAGAGGCGTGATTGTGATTAGAGAGAGGAATACGATTTATCGCCTGACCCTGTTCCTATGTTTCGAAACTTTCTCGAGAAACATTATGCGATCGAGGCTAGGACAATGCATATGCACGATAAGAGGAAGCATTTACAACTACGTGCAGATCTCGTTGAACATGTTTGGGAAAAGTTTGCCAATAACAGTGTGTGATTTGACCTAATTTATGTTTCTTTTGTAATGTTGTTATGTTGTTATCTTTATTATTAATATTTTATCGTTAATATTATACCCAACTAATGTTTATGTATGGAAATTTGAAGCAAATTCATTTCACAATTTTTATAATCATATTACAAAGTAGATCAAACGATAAAACTAAATAACAGGTACATACTCAGAAGCATAGAAATTTTAAAATACAGATTAACCTCCATGTGGTTGATAATTTGGAAAGTTTGATTTCTGATATTGGCCCCGTGATTTGTTGAGTATATTAAGCACGAGGTATTCATGGTACTCCTTCTGGGATGAATTCATGTTTGAGGTGTCAGTGCTCAGAATTTGTTGATCAAGCAATATTTGTTCACGCATATCTTTCCTCTCCATAGCCAATATACTGCGTTCGTTGAGCTCCAAACTTCGCTCCTTAAGTTTCAGTGAACGTCTAAGCCCCTTATGAGCCTCTTCGTCGCGTACACGATCAACCTGACATGATCGCTCGAATGATTCATTGAACGAAGAGCAACTACTAAGTATTTCTCGGTTCACCTCAATGTTTGTAGCCTTCGCTTTTCCTTTAGCCCGTTGCTTCATCTCTTTCCTTCTCGTTGGCCTCGGATAAGGCCTTTCTATATCAAATTCTGCCCCATCTTTGGAATTTCCTGGGGGAAACCCAATATTCGGACTTCCTTCACTTTCTGTCGCACCCGTTATTGGTGAATCAAAATGAAATTGAGGGGAGTCTAAAAATGTTTGGAAAATTTGAAATTTGTGGAGTTCTTTTAAAATTTGGTAACAAGATTCAAAATTAAATGATTTTCCCTTGTTCTCTCACTGGAATGCTAGATTAGCTGCAGTAACCTGACATAAAATGACAATGTAATTTTATTAACTCGTTAGCAAAAGATTTACGAGAAATAATATTTAAATTTTTTTACAAAAGATATAAGTGATTTTACCCAATCTGTGTTCACTGTCCCACTACCACGATTTGTTATCGATGCATCTTTCAATTTAGAAACATATAACATTACGTGCATCGAAATTTTGCTGTAGCGATGTAACACCCCATGATTTTTTAGACTGAGAAATTAAATTTTTGGGAAAATAAAATTTAATTAAATTGAAGAATTCTAAAATTTGGGAATTGAGGTCCAAAAATAGAAAATATTTCAAAGTATTCCGGATGATAATTTTGAGAGTGCCATCGATCCCGGAAGGGTCGAGATAGTCAAAATGACTGTCATTGAATTTTATTTCGGCTCCGGAATATTTTTAAGTCAGTTTGACTCGAATTAGAGTAAACGAGTCATTTAAAGTGTGTATTAACGTCTAAAATTGGGTTTATTGTTTTAAAGGATTTAAAGGCTTACGGATTAAGCCTTCTTAATTGAGAGAAGGGAGAAAGAGAGAGGAAGAAGGAAAGAAGAAGAAAAGAAGAGAGAGAGGAAGAAAAGTTTGGGATTTTCGGCCCAACCGCGACATCGAGGATGATTCAACCTCTACAAAATCTGAGGCAAGTGTTTAATCTTTCTAAATAAGTCATTTGTGTATTTTATTTCATAATTGGTGGGTTAAAGAAATGGTTTTTGGGTATAAACATCAAAACCTAAATTTTAGTTTAAATCTTGAAATTGAAGATTTTAATTGGGTTTAAGGGATATAAATTGATGAGGTTAAATATAGGATGTGTTTTGATGTTGGAAATTATGTTGGGGTTGAAGATTAAGGGTTAAAAGAAGTATAAATTGAGTTTTGGAGAATTTGGGCTTTGGAAAAATAGCCATTTTCGTGGCTTTCTGAACTGGCCGAATCGATTCGCCCCCACGAATCGATTCGTCAGATTGCAGAAGCCTCAGGTCTTTAGGGCCGAATCGATTTGCCCCTAGAGAATCGATTCGGAAGGTTACAGAATCTCAGGTCCCTTGGACCGAATCTATTAGGATGGGCCGAATCGATTCCCTGTTGGGCCAAATCGATTCGGAGGGGCCGAATCGATTTGGAAACAGGGCATTTTGAGAAATTTTCTTTGTGGTGATTTCAAACCCTTTTTGGTTGGGTTTATTGATTTGGGATCTTCTCAAATGATGTAAGAGGGATGTTTTTGGGGACACCTAAGGGGTTTCTTACATATTATGATTTTGGGACTCCTTGGAATAATTGGGGAGAAATATGTCCAGGTATGTATTAGAGTTGTGTATAGAGATTTTAGGAATACCTTGTTAGGGTTTAGAACCCAAATTATATGTAATACCCCGTATTTTCATGCTATATTAATTTGGGGATTTATTAAATTTAATGTGACGATTTATTTAATAAAAATCCGGAAATTTAAATATGTTATAATTATTAACGTGACTAGAGTTAGTAATTATGGGAAACTTGTTGAATATTACTAATGAGCATAGTAATATATTATACTGGTTATATTGAATGTCATAAGTGAATTAAATGACTATTTCAGAAATTTAAGTCGGGACGTGCCCGTGTCACGTCGGGACTAATTGTGTTAATTAAAAAGTAAATATTTTATAAGTTGTTCGTATGGTCGTTTTGAGTGCGCCAACGCGTCCGGAAGGGTCAAGATAGTCGGAAAAGTGTACCCGGGGGTTTAGTTTGGGTCTCGAGGTGTTTTTAGGCCTAATTAGTGACCCGGGAGGGCATTTTGGTCTTTTTCCAAAATAGGGTAATTAAACCCACGAATTTTAGCAGCCTTTATCAGCTGGTTAGGTTAGCCATTTAGGTTTAGAACATACAGAACCCTAGGACGGCCATTGGAGAAGAGAGGAGAGACCTTTCTAGGAGATTCAAGGCCAAAACACCTCCGTTTGCACCGCCGTCACCACCAACGCGTAGATCGCGAGGAGGAGAACGCAACCACACCATAATCCACAGGAAATCAAACTTCTGAAAATCCCAGGCAAGTGTTTAACTTGCGTATTTCGTTAGTGCAATGTTCATATTAGTTTAGGATTAATTAGGAATGTAATCCATGTAAGAAAACCCCAAATTTTGATAGGAAATTGCATGTAGAGAAGATTAAAACCTTATGCTGGAAACTCTTGATGTTATAGATGTATTACCCATGAATTTTGATGTTATATGAGGAAGAAATTCTGGAGAAAAACTGAATTGAATTATAGTTATGAAAACTGTAGGGTTCTTGATGTTTAGATTATATTTTGGATTGTTTAACCATGATTAATGATGTATACACGCATGCTGAACATTAAAAACATCTGGAATTATGTTAGTATGATAGTAGTAAACTTTTTGGGTCGATTAGTGTTGGAAAATATGGATATTGATGAAGAATTTTGATGAATCCCGTAACTGCAAATCTGCAGAATTTTTACCCAGACCTGCTTGATCGATCGATCGAACATAGAGCTTCGATCGATCGAGCCCCAAGCTTCGATCGATCGACCCCTCCTGGCAGACTCCCATTTCCCTTGTTTAAATTAGTTAACGTAAGTTATCGTGAAATTATCTTTGGGCATTCTAAATAAAATGAATTGGGAGACATTGAGGACCAGTAGGGTATATGGATAAATGTTAGAACCTTTAATCTTCAACGAAAATGGTATTTATGGGATACTTACTTTAGGGTAGTGGACTTATGAATTTAAAGGGTGAGGTGCGTGAGAGAGTTACGTTGGAATCTAATAAAGACACTCACTGAAATTCAGATTTGTGAGGATGTAGCCCATGAGTGTTAGGTAATAAGTGAGAAAACCCTTCGAGTTAAGGTTAGGAATAAAACCTTATACGAAATTCTATAACTGTGAAATTAAGGATTATGGTATAATTATGGGTGATGAGAAGAACCTATATTAATATGATAAAGTGGTATATTTATATGATTGTGTGTACATATATTATATGCATGTG
This sequence comes from Sambucus nigra, assembly GCA_949130495.1. Lineage (NCBI taxonomy): Eukaryota > Viridiplantae > Streptophyta > Magnoliopsida > Dipsacales > Adoxaceae > Sambucus > Sambucus nigra. Next base: position 140,934,778 of record OX422207.1, read on the forward strand.
AAAATCATACCCACGCTACTTACTATCCCTGAGGTTTCCGCGCTGGGACAAGTCTTATCTCGATGGGACCTTTATGGGGGATATTGACTTGTACCCTAGGAGATAGATATCCTTGGTACAGGCTATCGATGTGATAGTTCAGACGGTCCTAAGAGACGCCGGTATGTGCCATCCTCTTAGAGACTTGGAATCTATGCTTCGCCTCAATTGTTTGTGTATTTCTGTTAATACAATTCGAGAGTGATTCCGAATGTATTCCCCATAATATGAGTGATATGGGGCTTTGGATAGTAGAGTATGCACGCACTATAGTTTTATTCGGGGTGCTGTTATATATATATTATACGAGTAGTTAATATATATATGAGATTATGATATTTGAAACTGTCTACTGAGATTTGATAAGTAGGACATGGTTGTTGACTCAAATTATTAAATACCTGTTTTAAGAAAAAAAAGTATAAAATGTCACTGTAAAACTTTATTGTTTTTATAAAGTTAAAATGGAGGACTTTGATTACTGTTTGGAACATTCTTTTAAAATGGAGTCGTGAATTATAAACCTTGCGAGAAATCGAAGCTAAATCTTTTAGAAAGACTAGTGCGTTAAATGTTAAGAAACCGTGGGGAAGGTTAGTGCGATAGGTGTGCACATTAGAAGAGAGGTGAGTATTTTCTCAAGAGAGTGACGTACTAATATGTTATTGCATTGGCCTGTATCATTTTAAATACTTGCTAAACGTATTTTAAAATCAAATACACTTTCGGGCTCTGACCCGTTTCTTTTTCTCTCTCTCTCTCTCTCTTGTATATATATATGTATATTTTCAGGTGCCCAGCCACAGGGGCGTCTTGCTTAGGATTCCTTGAGAAGAACGAGCTGCAGCTTAGGTGGGAGTTGCAGGTCACTTGAGTAGACGGCTTCTGTTATTGACTCCACTCCTATTACTCTCATTTATTGGGCACGTGTCGCCCCTTTTCATCATTTTATTTGTTGTTGGGACATTTATATTTCAGTCATTTCCAGTATGGTTTCTTTGAGATTTATTCCGTATGGACTTGTGATTTTAGTTTTCATATGTTGACATTCAATTGACGAATGTATTATATTATTTGGTTTATCGTGGTGTGATTCTTAATTGTAGAAATGTTGTTTTATATAAATAAATCTTTTTCTTTAACTAAAATTTGGAAGTTTATATGAACAATGTTTTTGACACTTAGCTTAATTATTTAGGGTGTTAAATTGGAAAATTTATTTTTATCGACAGTGATGCTGAGAATGAACCAACTGTTAACCTTGATTTAATTTAATAAAGGAGTGATCGCCCGGTATTTAATTAGGCGGGGTGTCACAGGTGGTATCAGAGCATCAGGTTCTAGTGTCCATAGGATCTGTACGGCTTATTTCGCTTTTAGCTTAACGTTATTGCTATAGAGCCCTATTTTTAGGACTGTTGTATTCTTACTTTTACGTTTAAGTCTTCAGCTATTCGAGACTCGTTGATAACTGTAGACTAATAAACTTGTTCACGTTTCAGATGCCTCCGAGACGTGCTCCGAAAGATAGGCGTGCCCAAGCCGAGCAGCCAGCAGCTCAGGCACCAGACACAATGAATGCAAATGAAGTAGCCGCCATTGTTGCTTAGGCGGTGAATGCTGCAATAGCGGTGATTCAGCAGGCTCCACCCCAGGTTCAGGCAGGGGCGCCAGCACCAGCACAACTTCCATCTGCATGGGAGAGGGTTCGAGATGCTTTTCAGAAAGTGCATCCCCCTGAGTTTTCTGGTAGCTCCGATATCGTTACAGTCAGCCAATGGAAGAAAGACATCCAGCGGCACCTCCGTATGTATGAGTGCACTGACGTGCAAAAGCAGTTATTGGATTCCTTTAAATTGGTGGGAGCCGCATTACAGTGGTGGGAGTCTACTACTACTTTGGAGGAGAGGGACACGATCCCTATTCAGTTGTTCTGGGAGCGGTTCGACCGCAAGTATTTTCCACCCACAGTGCAGACTGAGATGAGGCGAAAATTACTAAATCTGAAGCAGGAGAACCTTACTGTAGCTGAGTATAAGGAGGAGTTCACGAGACTTCTCACTATTGTGCCGGATGAGGCACCCACTGAGGGAAAGAAGATTTTGCTGTTTGTCGACGGGTTAGCTTGGAGGATCCGTCAGCACCTCATTGGAAATCTATCCCTGAGTACTTTCACTGACGTACTCAATGCAGCGTTACTACATTGCCAGGATCACCGCTTCCATCTTCAAGGAAGCAAGAGAGCAGGAGAGTCCAGCCAGCAGGGCAGGACCGGGGGTAATAGTGCCGGTGGGGCACCAACTCATGGACAGACTCGTCAGCACGAGCAGAGTTCCCATCAGGGGGACCCTGCTAAGCGATTCCGTTCAGGTGATTCTAGGCAGGGATTAGGGGGTTTCAGGCAGGGCTATCAGGGCCAGCCTAATCAGCAGGGCCAGCAGGGCCAACACCGACCACAGGGCCAGCATGGCCAACAGCGTGCACATCAGGGCCAGTGGCGTGGAGGTAACGGCCAGCAGGGCCGTGGACAACAGGGTCAGAGGGGCGGTAACTTCAAAGGCAGATGCTTTGGGTGCGGCAAACATGGCCATAGGCGCCAGGATTGTCCAGAGGGCGATAGGGCCCCACAGCAGCAGGGAGCCCGTAATGAGCCGCATAGACCACTTTTCCCACCTGCCCTCCCAGCTCCAGCCCAGGTGCCAGCCCTACCAGCCATTCCAGCAGCTCCAGTGCAGCAGGGGCAATTGCAGTATGGACGTGTCTATAACGTCCACCAGGCAGCAGCTCCACAGGCACCACCCGCGATTGAGGGTATGTTTCCTATTTATGGTACTATGGGTAAAGTTTTGTTTGATACGGGGGCAACACATTGTTTTATAGATACGCATTTTGCGAAGTCCTCAGGGTTGTTAGCCACAGCAGAGAGCACCGTGACGTGTGTCGACTCACCACTGGGGAGTGGGTCACTTATATTCTTTATATGTCGGGGAGTAGGGGTAGAGATTGGTAGCTTGGTATTGCCTGCAGACATGCTAGTCTTAGACATGCACGAGCATGATGTGATTATTGGTATGGATTGGCTCGCAGCTTATAGAGCCATGATTGACTTCTTCGGTGGAAGCATTGTTTTTGCCATTCCGGGGCAAGAGATGTTTATAGTGGCGATGCCTCGCGCAGAGGGAGGTTCGACCACTCATTTATATTACATAGAGGAGGTGACCTCTAAGGAGGTTGTGATTCCTTTGGATTCGATCCCAGTTGTTAGGGAGTATTCCGATGTGTTTCAGGAGATACCAGGCCTACCGCCCAGTCGTGAGATAGACTTCGTTATAGATTTATAATCGGATACGAGACCTATAGCACGCGCACCGTACCGTATGGCTCCGGCAGAGATGTGAGAGCTACGGGATCAGATAGAGCAACTGTTAGGTCAGGGCTTCATTCGTAGGAGTACCTCACCTTGGGGCGCTCCAGTCTTGTTTGTAAAGAAGAGGGATGGTTCACTGAGATTGTGTGTGGACTACCGGGAATTGAACAAGGTCACGATACGTAATAAGTATCCGTTGCCTCGAATCGATGATCTGTTCGACTAGTTGAGGGGAGCAACTTTCTTTTCGAAGATAGATCTGAGGTCGGGGTACCATCAGTTACGTATTAGAGAGCAGGATGTTTCAAAGACTGCCTTCTTGTCGAGATATGGGTCCTATGAGTTCAGGGTGATGCCGTTCGGGCTCACCAATGCCCCAGCCGTTTTCATGGACTTGATGAACCGAGTATTCAAAGAGTTCTTGGATCAGTTCGTCATCGTCTTCATAGATGATATCTTGAAGTATTCACACTCCGAGGAGGAGCATGCCGAGCACTTGAGGCAAGTTCTTCAGACTCTACGAGAGCATCAGTTGTATGCTAAGTACGAGAAGTGTGGATTCTGGTTGCGAGAGGTACAATTCTTGGGCCATGTTGTTTCTGAGCAGGGGATAGCAGTTGACCCGAGCAAAGTGTCAGCGGTGAGGGAGTGGGGACAGCCCACGACACCGACGGAAGTGCGTAGTTTCTTGGGGTTAGCCGGATACTACAGGAGATTCATTCGAGGATTCTCCAAAATAGCAGGTCCATTGATGAATCTGACTCGCAAGGGGGTACCATATGTTTGGGACGACGGTTGTCAATTGGCTTTCGATGAGCTGAAAGACAAACTTACTTCAGCACCAGTCCTTGCCTTACCGAGACCGGGTGTGGAGTACCTGGTTTATACCGATGCGTCCTTACGGGGACTTGGGGTAGTACTTCAGTAGGAAGAGAAGGCTATAGCTTTTTCTTCCCGCAAGCTTAAGCCGCATGAGAAGAATTACCCTACCCACGACCTGGAGTTAGCAGCAGTCGTCTTTGCATTGAGAATTTGGAGGCATTACTTATTGGGCGAGAAATTCCGTTTGTTCACAGACCATAAATCACTGCAGTACCAGTTCACTCAGCGAGAGATGAATATGCGTCAGCGCAGGTGGTTAGAGTTTGTGAAAGATTACCAGTTCGATATACAGTATCATCCGGGGAAGGCCAACGTAGTTGCCGATGCGTTGAGCCGTAGACCGGTAGACGATGTAGCGGACATCTGGAAAGCAAAGTGGAAGGAGTTGGGTCACCAGGACGCAGTAGCACGTTCTTTCATATCCGTGATGACAGTCACACCCGAGATTGTTACGAGGGTGATACAGGCACAGACCACAGATCCGTTTTGTCAGGAGCAGATTGTGCGACTTCTAGCCGAGGGTGCTGAGTCCTATTCTGTTAGTTCTGATGGAGGTTTGCGGTTTAATGGGAGATTAGTGGTTCCAGAAGGAGCGGAGTTACGTCATGAAGTGATGACTCATTCTCACGGGTCCCGATTTGCAGTACATCCGGGAGGTGATAAGATGTACCAGGACATGAGACGACAGTATTGGTGGAGTGGGATGAAGAAGGACATTGCTGAGTTTGTGTCCAAGTGTTCTACCTGCCAGCTGGTGAAGGTGGACCACCAGAAACCGTCAGGATTACTTCAGCCGTTGGAAGTACTCGCGTGGAAGTGGGAAAGTATTTCCATGGATTTCATTACAGGGTTGCCTACATCACAGCGGGGCCACGATTCCATCTGGGTGATTGTAGACCGTTTGACCAAGGTGGCTCATTTTCTGCCAGTGAGGACAGATTATACCATGGGTCAGTATGCCCAGTTGTTCATCGCTGAGATTGTCAGATTACATGGGGTGCCCCTGAATATTGTGTCAGATAGAGACAAGATTTTTGTGTCACGTTTCTGGGAAAGCTTTCAGGAGGCTATGGGTACAGAGTTGAGACTGAGTTCAACTTACCACCCACAGACAGATGGACAGACAGAGCGTACTAATCAGATGTTGGAAGATATGCTACGCATGTGCGTTCTCGATTTTGGAGGAGGTTGGGAACCACATCTTCCACTGGTAGAGTTTGCTTATAATAACTCTTATCAGTTTACGATTGGTATGGCCCCATTTGAGGCTTTGTATGGCAGGCCTTGTCGTTCTCCAACTTGTTGGCTCGAGGTGGGGGGCAACAAGTTGCTAGGACCAGAAGTGATTCAGGAGACCTCCGCAAGGATTGAGATAATAAGGAGTCGTATTCAGGTAGCCCAAGACAGGCAGAAGAGCTACGCCGATGCGAAACGGTTCTTCCGGGAGTTTAATGTGGGAGATCAAGTGTTATTGCGTGTATCTCCTATGAAGGGTGTGATGAGGTTCGGGAAGAAGGGGAAGTTGGCTCCGAGGTACGTAGGACCATTTCCCATCATCGAGAGGATTGGGCCGGTAGCATACAGGTTGGGATTGCCAGAACATTTACATCGCATCCACGATGTATTCCACATCTCGTCGTTGAGACGATATCTTCGGGATGATACGGCCCATACTCACATTGCGATAGATGAGATTGATTTACAGTCTGATAGCTCTTACGAGGAGAGACCAGTGGCTATTCTAGACTATAGTGAGAGGAGATTGAGGTCGAAAGTAGTTCCACTTGTGCGAGTCCAGTGGGAGCATCATAATGTGGAGGAATCCACTTGGGAGCGTGAGGCAGATATGCGCGAAAGATAACCAGAGTTGTTTTTACCAGGTATGCCTTATTCTCCGAATTTCGGGACGAAATTCCGTTATTAGGGGGGAAGTATGTAATACCCCGTATTTTCATGCTATATTAATTTGGGGATTTATTAAATTTAATGTGACGATTTATTTAATAAAAATCCGGAAATTTAAATATGTTATAATTATTAACGTGACTAGAGTTAGTAATTATGGGAAACTTGTTGAATATTACTAATGAGCATAGTAATATATTATACTGGTTATATTGAATGTCATAAGTGAATTAAATGACTATTTCGGAAATTTAAGTCGGGACGTGCCCGTGTCACGTCGGGACTAATTGTGTTAATTAAAAAGTAAATATTTTATAAGTTGTTCATATGGTCGTTTTGAGTGCGCCAACACGTCCGGAAGGGTCGAGATAGTCGGAAAAGTGTACCCGGGGGTTTAGTTTGGGTCTCGGGGTGTTTTTAGGCCTAATTAGTGACCTGGGAGGGCAGTTTGGTCTTTTTCCAAAATAGGGTAATTAAACCCACGAATTTTAGCAGCCTTTATCAGCTGGTTAGGTTAGCCATTTAGGGTTAGAACATACAGAACCCTAGGACGGCCATTGGAGAAGAGAGGAGAGACCTTTCTAGGAGATTCAAGGCCAAAACACCTCCGTTTGCACCGCCGTCACCACCAACGCGTAGATCGCGAGGAGGAGAACGCAACCACACCATAATCCACAGGAAATCAGACTTCTGAAAATCCCAGGCAAGTGTTTAACTTGCGTATTTCGTTAGTGCAATGTTCATATTAGTTTAGGATTAATTAGGAATGTAATCCATGTAAGAAAACCCCAAATTTTGATAGGAAATTGCATGTAGAGAAGATTAAAACCTTATGCTGGAAACTCTTGATGTTATAGATGTATTACCCACGAATTTTGATGTTATATGAGGAAGAAATTCTGGAGAAAAACTGAATTGAATCATAGTTATGAAAACTGTAGGGTTCTTGATGTTTAGATTAGATTTTGGATTGTTTAACCATGATTAATGATGTATACACGCATGATGAACGTTAAAAACATCTGGAATTATGTTAGTATGATAGTAGTAAACTTTTTGGGTTGATTAGTGTTGGAAAATATGGATATTGATGAAGAATTTTGATGAATCCCGTAACTGCAAATCTGCAGAATTTTTACCCAGACCTGCTTGATCGATCGATCGAACATAGAGCTTCGATCGATCGAGCCCCAAGCTTCGATCGATCGACCCCTCCTGGCAGACTCCCATTTCCCTTGTTTAAATTAGTTAACGTAAGTTATCGTGAAATTATCTTTGGGCATTCTAAATAAAATGAATTGGGAGACATTGAGGACCAGTAGGGTATATGGATAAATGTTAGAACCTTTAATCTTCAACGAAAATGGTATTTATGGGATACTTACTTTAGGGTAGTGGACTTATGAATTTAAAGGGTGAGGTGCGTGAGAGAGTTACGTTGGAACCTAATAAAGACACTTACTAAAATTCAGATTTGTGAGGATGTAGCCCATGAGTGTTAGGTAATAAGTGAGAAAACCCTTCGAGTTAAGGTTAGGAATAAAACCTTATACGAAATTCTATAACTGTGAAATTAAGGATTATGGTATAATTATGGGTGATGAGAAGAACCTATATTAATATGATAAAGTGGTATATTTATATGATTATGTGTACATATATTATATGCATGTGAAAATCATACCCACGCTACTTACTATCCCTGAGGTTTCCGCGCTGGGACAAGTCTTATCTCGATGGGACCTTTATGGGGGATATTGACTTGTACCCTAGGAGATAGATATCCTTAGTACAGGCTATCGATGTGATAGTTCAGACGGTCCTAAGAGACGCCGGTATGTGCCATCCTCTTAGAGACTTGGAATCTATGCTTCGCCTCAATTGTTTGTGTATTTCTGTTAATACAATTCGAGAGTGATTCCGAATGTATTCCCCTTAATATGAGTGATATGGGGCTTTGGATAGTAGAGTATGCACGCACCATAGTTTTATTCGGGGTGCTGTTATATATATATTATACGAGTAGTTAATATATATATGAGATTATGATATTTGAAACTGTCTACTGAGATTTGATAAGTAGGACATGGTTGTTGACTCAAATTATTAAATACTTGTTTTAAAAAAAAAAAGTATAAAATGTCACTGTAAAACTTTATTGTTTTTATAAAGTTAAAATGGAGGACTTTGATTACTGTTTGGAACATTCTTTTAAAATGGAGTCGTGAATTATAAACCTTGCGAGAAATCGAAGTTAAATCTTTTAGAAAGACTAGTGCGTTAAATGTTAAGAAACCGTGGGGAAGGTTAGTGCGATAGGTGTGCACATTAGAAGAGAGGTGAGTATTTTCTCAAGAGAGTGACGTACTAATATGTTATTGCATTGGCCTGTATCATTTTAAATACTTGCTAAACGTATTTTAAAATCAAACACACTTTCGGGCTCTGACCCATTTCTTTTTCTCTCTCTCTCTCTCTTGTATATATATATGTATATTTTCAGGTGCCCAGCCACAGGGGCGTCTTGCTTAGGATTCCTTGAGAAGAACGAGCTGCAGCTTAGGTGGGAGTTGCAGGTCACTTGAGTAGACGGCTTCTGTTATTGACTCCACTCCTATTACTCTCATTTATTGGGCACGTGTCGCCCCTTTTCATCATTTTATTTGTTGTTGGGACATTTATATTTCAGTCATTTCCAGTATGGTTTCTTTGAGATTTATTCCGTATGGACTTGTGATTTTAGTTTTCATATGTTGACATTCAATTGACGAATGTATTATATTATTTGGTTTATCGTGGTGTGATTCTTAATTGTAGAAATGTTGTTTTATATAAATAAATCTTTTTCTTTAACTAAAATTTGGAAGTTTATATGAACAATGTTTTTGACACTTAGCTTAATTATTTAGGGTGTTAAATTGGAAAATTTATTTTTATCGACAGTGATGCTGAGAATGAACCAACTGTTAACCTTGATTTAATTTAATAAAGGAGTGATCGCCCGGTATTTAATTAGGCGGGGTGTCACATTATAAACCCAAAGTAATTATAGATACGATAGGAGGTTTAGAACTCCTAGAGAGAGAGTTGAGAAGGTATGTTGGGAAATTATAGGCCGATATTTATATTGAATCCTTATAGCGATAGGATTCTATTAAGTTATAATTGGGGACTAACGAGGGAGAGGGGACACGATGTGACACCCCGACTAATTAAATACCGGGTAGCTACTCCTTTATTAAATTAATACAAAATGTCAAGTTGGTCCAGTTAGCAGCATCACTGTCGAAAACATTTTAATCATTACTAACCACCTAGTATTTAAAAAGTAAGATGTCAAATTTTAAATTAAGTCTGATTAACATACAACAAAAGAATTATGAAAGAATATCATAACCATACACCATAAAGTCTCAATAAAGTAACCAACAATTAATAATAAGTCCGGAGGAAAACCTCTCACAACAATCCCACCACTGAAATAAATAAAACAGTATCCTGAATTAATTACATGCCAACAATCTGAATAACTGAAATATGAAATGTCTCTAATAGAAATGGGCGACATGCCCTACAAATGATGAAAACTGGATAGAGTCAAGACAAAAGAAGCGTCTACTAGCAAGGCCCTATAACTTCCACAAACAGCTACAGCTCGTCACCTGAATGGAAATCCTATGCATGGTGTCCTTGTGGCTGGGCACCTAAAAGGTTTTTACAAAAAAAGATTTGAAAGAAAACGGGTCAGAGCCCGAAAGTGGAGAGTATTTTAAAAACAGCAAGTGCTTTAATAACATTAAAACAAAGAATGCAAAATACATGTTAGGACGTGCTCTCACATGAAATACTCACCTCTCGTCTAATCGTGCACTCCTAACGTACAGTACCCATCTAAGTGGTATTTATATCTAACTAAACCGACATAAGTTCTAACCCATCTACTCGATTCACAATATGAATTCCCAATGTTATCACTTGAATAGATAGCTTTACTTAAACTCGGATTCTCAATTATTAGCATTACCATTTACTGGAGGTTATCCCCTTATTTATCTTCTCAAGGAGTTACTATAAATTATTCTCATAATTAAACATGACAAGTCTGTTCATTTAACGGTATATCATTCACATCATAAATATACAATACAAGCACCCCGAGACTAAGCTGCGGTGCACACATACTCTGCTATCCATCCCGGTACATCACGTACATAAGGATCACGCATTCCGAATCTCTCAGGAATCGTTCTCAGATAACAACAATCACAAACAATGGAGGAGAACACAGTCACATCACATGGGTCACGCACATACCTACGCTCCCATGATCAGCAGACTTATTAACTTCCCAATAAGTCCTTTGACCTATGTCCTCGAGGTACCCATCTATATCCCCCCGTAGGCACACAAAGAATAGATGGCCCTAAGCGAACGCAAACCTCCCGTGTGATAGCAAGTATGGTAGGTATGTCATACACATAAAATCATATACATATACTAAGCATACACACGTCTTAGTAATTACCATAATTTTATTAGTGGTATACTTTTCATTCTCATACCAACTTATAATGTTACACAATTCACATGTCCCCGGTTAATACAAGTATTTAAGCCGTCACTTGTTCTCACATCGCAATAGTCTCTCACGTCCTAATCCACAATTTTCATTTGGTTCAAATCACACTTCTATGTTTTACTCCTCAATATATCCCAAATATCCCAACTATATCAATTAATCATCAAGGGAATGTTATCTCTACAATTAAACAAGGTTACGGGACATTAGAAATCAAATCAGGCCAAAAAGGCCAATCTGTCAACTCGTTAAATGTCTCGTTCGAACGAGGTCGTTCGAACGAGAGTTCGTTCGAATGAAGTGGGCATCTAACGAACATCCAACTCGTTAGAAGGCAAACTGTCAACTCGTTAGAAGCTCGTTCGAACGAGCTCGTTCGAACGACCTGGGCAGGTCTTCTAACGAGGTGACAGTTTTGAGCCCAGAATTCCTAAATTCGTTTTTCCTCCGACTTTCTCTTCTCAAAACTCATCCAAACATTATCCCAACAGTGTTTTAAGGTTCCTAATCATTCCTAAACATACTTAGGTCGTATTTTAACATATTTAAGGGGCCAAGTCTCCCTAAACAACACCCAATTATCAAATCTCCCAATATTCCCCCAACCCTTATGAATATGAACCCTAGAAAATTAAAGTCATCAATATCCACAATTAAATCCGTTTTTGTAATATAAAAGATGTATTTCTAACAATATAATTGCCCAAACATAATTCTACATGCAATCTCTTTATCAAAACATGAATTTATAACTCCAATTACATGGGTTTTTACAAGTCTCCCAATACAATGCAATTATATCAATTTCTAAGCATGGAAGAAGCATTCGCTTGAAATTAACGTAATTAAACCACTATCCTTGGATTATTCTCTGAATTTGGTGTTGAATTGATGAAGGTTGCTCTCTCTCCTTTTTCTCCCAAGGTTGAAGGTTGAAGATGAAGGTTAAGGTTTTCTCTTTTGGGAACCTCTCCTAACTTCTCATGAAACTCCCGTTGCCCTCTAATCAGTTAATTGCTGGTAATGGGTTAGTGGGTCATTAAATTTCCTATTTTAAACTCCCAAAATTCGTTGGTCATAAATCCCAAAATTTCAAAATACCAAAATACCCTTTTAAGTTGCCGGTATGGCCTAAAAATGCCCCGGGACCCAAACTAAACCCCCGGCTAATATTTTCTGACTATTTCGACTCTTCCGGACACGTTGGCGCACTCAAAATGACCATACGGTTGATAAAAAAAATTCACTTTTTAATTAAATAATGTTCCTGGCGCGACTGTCACACGCGTCCCAACAAAATTTCCAAATTGCCGTATTTCTATCTCGCGACAATTTTAATATTCTCAATATTCATATATTGCCATATATACGCATTATAATCAAATACCAACTCACATCTCGTTAGTATTTTATCCGGATTAATTCTTAATTAATACACATTTAATTCAATTAATCCCATAAATAAATATCACAAAAATACGGGGTATTACATACTTCCCCCCTAATAACAGAATTTCGTCCCGAAATTCGGAACTAGAAAGTACGTGGTACAAATATCTCTGGATAACGTTCGCGCATCTCATCCTCGCGCTCCCATGTGGACTCCTCGACATTATGATGCCGCGACTGAACACGTACTAACGGGACTATCTTTGACTGTAGTTTCCGCTCACTTCGGTCCAAAATAGCAATCGGCCCTTCCTCGTAGGAGCTATCAGGATGGAGATCGATGTCCTCCAAAGCAATGTGAGAATGAGCCAAATCGTCCCTAAGATATTTCCTTAGCGAGGAAATATGAAACACATCATGTATCCTGTGCAAATGCTCCGGTAACCCAAGTCTATATGCAACAGACCCAACCCGCTCGATGATAGGAAATTGCCCCACATATCTCGGTGCCAACTTCCCCTTCTTCCCAAATCAAATAATTCCCTTCATAGGAGATACTCTGAGTAAAACTTGGTCCCCCACTTGGAACTCCCTGAAGAACCTCTTCGCATCAGCATAGCTCTTCTGCCGATCCTGAGCTACCCGAATGCGACTCCGTATCAATTCTATCCTCGCCGAAGTATCCTGAATTACTTCCGGCCCAAGTAGTTTGTTGTCCCTCACCTCCAACCAACATGCTGGGGAACGACAAGGTCTACCGTACAACGCCTCAAATGGAGCCATGCCAATGGTGAACTGGTAGGAGTTATTGTAAGCAAACTCCACCAGTGGAAGATACTGCTCCCATCCACCCCCAAAATCAATGATGCACATACGCAACATGTCCTCCAACATATGGTTTGTACGCTCAGTTTGCCCGTCGGTCTGCGGGTGATATGCCGTACTCAACTGCAATTCCGTGCCCATGGCCTCCTGAAAACTCTCCCAAAACCGTGAAACAAATATCTTGTCTCTGTCAGACACGATATTTAGGGGCACACCGTGAAGTCTCACTATTTCTGTAATAAAAAGCTGGGCATACTGTCCCGTAGTGTAGTCTGTCCTTACGGGTAGAAAATGAGCGACTTTGGTCAACCTGTCCACAATTACCCAAATGGAGTCGTGACCCCTCTGTGACGTAGGTAACCCAGTGATAAAGTCCATGGATATGCTCTCCCACATCCACATCGGGACCTCTAACGGCTGTAGAAGTCCTGCCGGTCTCTGATGATCCACTTTTACCAGCTGACAAGTGGCGCATTTAGAAACAAACACGGCGATATCTTTCTTCATCCCGCTCCACCAATACTGTCGTCTCATGTCTTGGTACATTTCGTCCCCACCGGGCTGTACCGCGAACCGTGAGCCGTGCGACTCTGCCATCACCTCGTGTCGTAATTCCTCCCCTTCCGGAACTACCAGTCTCCCATTGAAGCGTAATCCCCCGTCTGAGCTAACGGTATAGGATTCGGCTCCCTCTGCTAGTAACCGAACTATCTGCTCCTGACAGAACGAGTCATTTGCTTGTGCCTTTACCACCTTCGTGACAATCTGCGGTGTAACAGTCATCACAGATATGAACGATCTGGCCACTGCATCCTGGTGTCCCAACTCTTTCCACTTTGCCTTCCACACCCCTTCACCTCATCTACCGGCCTACGGCTCAACGCGTCCGCTACTACGTTAGCCTTCCCCGGGTGATATTGGATATTAAACTGATAATCCTTCACAAACTCAAGCCACCTTCGCTGCCGCATATTCAACTCCTTCTGCGTGAATAGGTATTGTAGGGACTTGTGGTCCGTGAACAATCGAAACTTCTCCCCCAAGAGATAATGTCTCCAAATCCGAAGGGAAAACACCACTGCCGCTAACTCCAAGTCGTGAGTGGGGCAATTCTTCTCGTGAGACTTAAGCTTACGGGAAGCATAAGCTATGGCCTAACTCTCCTGCTGCAATACACCTCCAAGTCCTTGCAAGTACGCATCGGTGTAAACTAGATACTCAACTCCCGATCTCGGCAGTGCTAACATAGGTGCTGAGGTCAACTTATGCTTCAACTCATCGAATGCCAACTGACAGGCATCACTCCAGATGAATGGCACACCCTTACGAGCCAGATGTGTCAAAGGACCCGCTATCTTGGAGAAACCCCGAATGAACCTCCTGTAGTTTCCTGCTAGGCCCAAGAAACTACGGATCTCAGTCGGTGTCGTGGGCTGTCCCCATTCCCTTACCGCAGATACCTTCCCCGGATCAACAGATATCCCCCGGTCGGAAATAATATGCCCCAAAAACTGAACCTCCTTCAGCCAGAATCCGCACTTATCATATTTTGCATACAGCTCGTTCTGACGTAGCGTCTGCAAAACCTGCCTCAAATGCTCGGCGTGATCCTCCTCTGTCTGGGAGTAAACCAGAATATCATCAATGAAGAAAATGATGAACTGATCTAGGAACTCTCTGAACACCCTATTCATCAAGTCCATAAATACGTCTGGAGCATTGGTCAAACTAAAAGGCATAACCCAAAACTCGTAGGAACCATATCTCGTTAAGAAAGCAGTCTTCGAGACGTCCTCCTCCCTGATACGCAACTGATGGTATCCCGATCGCAAATCAATCTTTGAGAAGAAAGAAGCTCCTCTCAGCTAGTCGAATAAGTCATCGATTCGGGGCAACGGATACTTATTCCGTATCGTGACCTTATTCAACTCCCGGTAATCTACACACAACCTCAACGATCCATCCCTCTTCTTTACGAACAACACAGGGGCACCCCACGATGAAGTACTCCTCCGAATAAACCCCTGACCCAACAACTGCTCAATCTGTTCTCGTAACTCTCTTATTTTAGCTAGAGCCATACGGTAAGGTGCGTGGGCAATAGGCCGAGTGCCCGGCGTCAAATCGATCACAAACTTTATCTCCCTACTCGGAGGTAATCCAGGTATATCCTGGAATACATCGACAAACTCTCGAACAATCGGAATCGAATCAAGTGGTATCACCATTTCCTTAGAGGTCTCCTCCTCTATATAGTACAAATGAGTGGACGATCCTCCCTCAGGACGAGGCATCGCCACTAAAAACATCTCCTGCCCGGGAATGGCAAAGATAATACTCCTACTAAAATAGTCAATCATGGCTCGGTACGTAACTGGCCAATCCATACCAATAATGGCATCATACTCGGTCATCTCTAACACTAACATATCCGTGGGTAAAGTAAACGTCCCAATCTCTATACCCACGCCTCTACATACAAGGGAAATCACAGAACCCCTACTAAACAGAGAATCTACACAAGTAACCGTACTCTCGGCGGTGTCTAACAACCCAATGGTGCTTGCAAATCTCATAGTAATGAAATAATGTGTAGCCCCCGTGTCAAATAAAATACGCCCCAGAGTCCCCTGAATAGAGAACATACCCTCAATGGCTGGTGGATCCTGTGGGGCTGCGACCTGCTGGA
Organism: Sambucus nigra; assembly: GCA_949130495.1. Taxonomy (NCBI): domain Eukaryota; kingdom Viridiplantae; phylum Streptophyta; class Magnoliopsida; order Dipsacales; family Adoxaceae; genus Sambucus; species Sambucus nigra. Next base: position 140,950,453 of record OX422207.1, read on the forward strand.
GCTGATACACTCTCCCATACTGAAGCTGTCCCTGCTGAACTGGGACTGCTGGAATGGGTGGTAATGCTGCCATCTGTGGTGGTGCCGGGAGGGCAGCGGAAAACATAGGCCTCTGCGGCTCCTGTCGAGCACCCTGCTGCGGCTGCTGCGGGGCCCTACCCCTATCCGGACAATCCTGGCGTTTATGGCCAGTCTTGCCACAAACGTAACACTTCCCCGGGAAGTTCCCCCCTCTGTCCCTGCTGCCCTCGGCCCTGGTGGCCGTTTCCATTCTTCCCCTGGCCATGCCGGCCCTGCTGAAACTGGTGTTGACCATTCTGCCCCTGCTGGCCCTGATGGCCGTTCGGACCCTGATGGCCCTGCCTAAAACCTCCCTGTCCGTGCCTGAAATTCCCCGATCTGAACCTCTTATGATCCCCCTGCTAGGAACCTTGGTCACCCTGCCTCTGCCCTTGAGTAGATTGTGCCCCACTGGCACCATTTCCTCCAGTCCTGCCCTGATGGCTGGACTCTCCTGATCTCTTGCTCTCAGCCATGTGAAAGTGGTGATCCTGGCAGTGTAACAGTGCAGCATTAACCACGCCAGAATAAGTGGCCAACGAGAGGTTCCCCAATAAATGCTGACGGATCCTCCATGTCAATCCATCTGTAAACTTCTGGATCTTCTTCTCCTCTGTCGGTATTTCATCCGGAACAATATTCAGTAGATTAGTGAATTCGGCCTCATACTCGGCCACAGTCCTTCCCTCCTGTCTGAGATTCATTAACTTCCTCCTCATTTTCGTGTGAACGGCTGACGGAAAATACTTGCGGTCAAATCGCACCCAAAACTCCTGTATCGTGAGAGTATCTCTCTCCTTCCCGGTGGTAATAGACTCCCACCACTGCAGTGCAGATCCCACTAGCTTGAAAGTAGCTAGTACCTGCTTCTGAACATCGATGCACTCATACATCCTCAAGTGCCTCTGAATGTCTTTCCTCCACTGACTTCAAACCACAACATCGGAGCTACCTGCGAACTCCGGCGGGTGCGCTTTCTGAAAAGCATCACGTACACGTTCCCAAGCAGACGGGAATACATGTGCCTGAACTGGCGCGACTACTGGCGCCTGGGGTGGTGCCTGCTGTACAACTGCTAGAGCGGCATTTACCGCTTGGGCTATAATGGCTGCAACCTCAGCGGCATTCATGGTGCCCTGTACTGGTGCTGGCTGGGGCTCTGGCTGTGCATCCCTAGGAACCCGTGGTGCACGTCGTGGAGGCATCTGGAATAAGAGTAAGGTCTATAAGTTCACAGTTATAAACCCAAAATAGCTGAAGAGCGAAGCATACATAAAAGAATACAACAGTCCTAAAATATAGGGCTCTACATCAAAGAAAGCTCAGCGGAAACATAATAAGCCGTACAGATCCTAAAGGACACTAGAACCTGATGCTCTCATACCACCTGTGACACCCCGACTAATTAAATACCGGGTAGCTACTCCTTTATTAAATTAATACAAAATGTCAAGTTGGTCCAGTTAACAACATCACTGTCGAAAACATTTTAATCATTACTAACCACCTAGTATTCAAAAAGTAAGATGTCAAATTTTAAATTAAGTCTGATTAACATACAATAAAAGAATTATGAAAGAATATCATAACCATACACCATAAAGTCTCAATAAAGTAACCAACAATTAATAATAAGTCCGGAGGAAAACCCCTCACAACAATCCCACCACTGAAATAAATAAAACAGTATCCTGAATTAATTACATGCCAACAATCTGAATAACTGAAATATGAAATGTCTCTAATAGAAATGGGCGACATGCCCTACAAATGATTAAAACTGGATAGAGTCAAGACAAAAGAAGCGTCTACTAGCAAGGCCCTGTAACTTCCACAAACAGCTACAGCTCGTCACCTGAATGGAAATCCTATGCATGGTGTCCTTGTGGCTGGGCACCTAAAAGGTTTTTACAAAAAAAGATTTGAAAGAAAACGGGTCAGAGCCCGAAAGTGGAGAGTATTTTAAAAACAGCAAGTGCTTTAATAACATTAAAACAAAGAATGCAAAATACATGTTAGGACGTGCTCTCACATGAAATACTCACCTCTTGTCTAATCATGCACTCCTAACGTACAGTACCCATCTAAGTGGTATTTATATCTAACTAAACCGACATAAGTTCTAACCCATCTACTCGATTCACAATATGAATTCCCAATGTTATCACTTGAATAGATAGCTTTACTTAAACTCGGATTCTCAATTATTAGCATTACCATTTACTGGAGGTTATCCCCTTATTTATCTTCTCAAGGAGTTACTATAAATTATTCTCATAATTAAACATGACAAGTCCGTTCATTTAACCGTATATCATTCACATCATAAATATACAATACAAGCACCCCGAGACTAAGCTGTGGTGCACACATACTCTGCTATCCATCCCGGTACATCACGTACATAAGGATCACGCATTCCGAATCTCTCAGGAATCGTTCTCAGATAACAACAATCACAAACAATGGAGGCGAACACAGTCACATCACATGGGTCACGCACATACCTACGCTCCCATGATCAGCAGACTTATTAACTTCCCAATAAGTCCTTCTTTGACCTATGTCCTCGAGGTACCCATCTATATCCCCCCATAGGCACACAAAGAATAGATGGCCCTAAGCGAACGCAAACCTCCCGTGTGATAGCAAGTATGGTAGGTATGTCATACACATAAAATCATATACATATACTAAGCATACACACGTCTTAGTAATTACCATAATTTTATTAGTGGTATACTTTTCATTCTCATATCAACTTATAATGTTACACAATTCACATGTCCTCGGTTAATACAAATATTTAAGCCGTCACTTGTTCTCACATCGTAATAGTCTCTCACGTCCTAATCCATAATTTTCATTTGGTTCAAATCACACTTCTATGTTTTACTCCTCAATATATCCCAAATATCCCAACTATATCAATTAGTCATCAAGGGAATGTTATCTCTACAATTAAACAAGGTTACGGGACACTAGAAATCAAATCAGGCCAAAAAGGCCAATCTGTCAACTCGTTAGATGTCTCGTTCGAACGAGGTCGTTCGAACGAGAGTTCGTTCGAATGAAGTGGGCATCTAACGAACATCCAACTCGTTAGAAGGCAAACTATCAACTCGTTAGAAGCTCGTTCGAACAAGCTCATTCGAACGACCTGGGCAGGTCTTCTAACGAGGTGACAGTTTCGAGCCCAGAATTCCTAAATTCGTTTTTCCTCCAACCTTCTCTTCTCAAAACTCATCCAAACATTATCCCAACAGTGTTTTAAGGTTCCTAATCATTCCTAAACATACTTAGGTCGTATTTTAACATATTTAAGGGGTCAAGTCTCCCTAAACAACATCCAATTATCAAATCTCCCAATATTCCCCCAACCCTTATGAATATGAACCCTAAAAAATTAAAGTCATCAATATCCACAATTAAATCCATTTTTGTAATATAAAAGATGTATTTCTAACAATATAATTTCCCAAACATAATTCTACATGCAATCTCTTTATCAAAACATGAATTTATAACTCCAATTACATGGGTTTTTACAAGTCTCCCAATACAATGCAATTATATCAATTTCTAAGCATGGAAGAAGCATTCGCTTGAAATTAACGTAATTAAACCACTTGCCTTGGATTATTCTCTGAATTTGGTGTTGAATTGATGAAGGTTGCTCTCTCTCCTTTTTCTCCTAAGGTTGAAGGTTGAAGATGAAGGTTAAGGTTTTCTCTTTTGGGAACTTCTCCTAACTTCTCATGAAACTCCCGTTGCCCTCTAATCAGTTAATTGCTGGTAATGGGTTAGTGGGTCATTAAATTTCCTATTTTAAACTCCCAAAATTCGTTGGTCATAAATCTCAAAATTTCAAAATTACCAAAATACCCTTTTAAGTTGCCGGTATGGCCTAAAAATGCCCCGGGACCCAAACTAAACCCCCGGCTAGTGTTTTCTGACTATTTCGACTCTTCCGGACACGTTGGCGCACTCAAAATGACCATACGGTTGATAAAAATAAAATTCACTTTGTAATTAAATAATGTTCCTGGCGCGACTGTCACACGCGTCCCAACAAAATTTCCAAATTGTCGTATTTCTATCTCATGACAATTTTAATATTCTCAATATTCATATATTGCCATATATACGCATTATAATCAAATACCAACTCACATCTCGTTAGTATTTTATCCGGATTAATTCTCAATTAATACACATTTAATTCAATTAATCCCATAAATAAATATCACAAAAATACGGGGTATTACACACGAATCCTTGGAAATGTTTTAATTAAGGAACAATTGGTAAATGCGATAGGAGTAAGGGTTCAGGATAACAATTGAACCTTAGGCGAAATTTGGGAATGATTGGATCGTACTATCAACTAGAATGCGAGGTAGTATAATTCCAGTTAGGATAGTTTATTTTTAATTGTGTGGAAACAATCAGTGGGATCACTACACCAAATCTGCCCATTTTTCAAGGTCATTGACCTTGACAAATCCAACTTGTCAAGGTCAATGACCGTGACATTTCGAGGCGAGACAACTTTTTTTGTCACGGTCATTGACCTTGACACAAAACTCGCGTTTGTTGTCAGGGTCGTGTCGCGGTCAATGACCGTGACACGTTTGTCACGGTTATAAACCGTGACAAAGCCGTGACCCTTTTTAAAAAAATTGTCACGGTCATTGACCGTGACACGTCCGTGACAACCTTTGTCACGGACGTGTCACGGGTCAATAACCGTGACAATTCTGGGCAGAATTTAAAAAAAATCTACTGGGCAGTATGGCCACTGCCACTGCCCAGCAGTATATTTGTACCTGTTATAGCAACGTTGTACCTGTTCCAAACATCATATATCCGAACAAACAAAAGATAATGCAAATATATATTCAAATAATAATCTATTTAAAAAGAAACAACATCACCATCATTTTATATCAAATCTACAAACTATTTGCATGGAAAAGAGATATTGTACCGCGACGCTTGGGAACACCTCCTTATCCTTCCCTTCTCGTCCTAATAGCCACATAAGTATAGAGCATATGTGGCCTACCCTTAGGGCCACTCCCTGTCCCCTGAATTGAAATAAAGTAAAATTAGTATCCGCCCCTCAAATATAGATAAATATAAATCGTAATTGAAATCGAAATCGAAATTGACATATAAATATAAATACATTACCTGTAGTGTCACTCAAACAGCTAACTTGAGCTCATATGGCACCTCCTTCCAACTAATGTACCCCGGGCAATCGTGTCAATTATAATTCTCTTCATATCTAAACACTAAGAAATACCATAATCCTATGGAGTTATGCGTTGCAAATTCCTTCCAACCGTTGTGTAGCCAAAAATCAGCAGTTGAAGTTGTCAATTCCACCTTTCAATGGTCTCCCATGTTTTTCTAGAAGTTCCAAGTGGTGGGGTGGAATTGACAACTTCAACTGGTGATGTTTGGCTACATAACGGTTGGGAGGAATTTGCAGAGCATCGCTCCATAGGATTATGGCATTTCTTAGTGTTCGGATAGACGAAGAGATTCAGTCTCCTCTCCACAAATAGGACATCCCACATAACTATGTACTAATCACCTATTAAAGGTAAGAAGCGTATATTCATGGATTAGTATAAACAAAACTTAGATGTAGTTGGAATACTTATGTATTAATCTCCTCTCCACACACGCACACTACACAAGAGTGAAAATGATAAAGTGCAGATCAAGTAAAAGCATTAAAAATTGATGTTTCAGTACAAATTGAAATATTTATTACAAATTGAAAAATTATTTCAAATTCGGGCTATCATAAAAAATGGATTGATATTCGGTAGGAGCAACCAAGTCATCCACACTACTATTTAGACGCCTTGGCGCGTGTTGGACAATTGACCACGGCTCGTTGTTGATATACTCCGAGTAAAACACTTGCTTAACCTTTTGAAATGCACAAACAAATGGCTCATCGCTCACGTGGTCGTTGCTCTTCAACTTGGACAAGTCAACCATGATCAAATTGGTAACAGGATCAACTTTAAGCCAATAAGAATATTATACAGAAATTATACAGTCTCAAACTGTCCAAACGGGACAATTCGAGAGATCTCATTACAGGGGTAATGACTCTCGAACGGGTCTAAGGGCTATTTAATGCGTACGCATAAGAACTAGAATGCTAGTATCTATGCGCACTATATTTAATTTCAAGTATGTTTCATATAATGGGTTAATTCAAATACAAAAATAAATTCATGGGTTAATTCAAATACAAAAATAAATTCATGGGTTAATTCAAATAAACAAATAAATTCATGGGTTAATTCAAATACAAAAATAAATTCATGTATTGACCACATACACACACACACACACACACACACTATCTAAGCTGTTCTATAGGAATAAAAATAACATTTTTAAAATATGAAGGGCTCACCAATTTGATCAAAATTTTCAACAACATAGACTAATTGATCTTTATTATAAGACAATTACTACAAATTTACGCGCATCGCCCGAATTTAAAAAGTAATTTAATGATTAAAGTAATACTTTTTTTAACTTTAGTTATTCACCACAAATCTTAAAAAATATTTTATTTTTCATGCTTTTTAAACTTCAGATGCTTTTAGCAACTTCGGATGACAATTACTACAAATTTACATTTTTGGATATTATTTTTGGATATTATTTACATTTACATTTTTGGATATTATTTTTGGAAATTTATAGAAAATTACTTATTTATTTACATTTTTAACCCCCTACCCCCTACCCTCACCTTACCCCCACCCTGCCCCACCCCCTACCCCTCCCTACCCCACCCTGCCTCACCCCCTACCCCACCCTGACCCACCCCCCACACATGCACACACACACACATATATACACACATACACACAAACATATATATAAATGGAAGAGAGAGAGAGAGAGAGAGAAAATTAAACCTGAAAGTAGAGAGAGAGAGCAGCGTCAAGAGAGAGAGAGAGGGAGGGAACGACGCGGGAGGGAAAAAAGAAGGGGGAAAGGGTTTTTGCTGTTAACATTGTCACGGTCGTGTCAAGGTCATTGACCGTGATAATTATTTAAAGAATTGTCACGGTCATTGACCGTGACAAGTAAATTTATCACGGTCTTGTCACGGTCAATGAGCGTGACAATTAGTTCTCACGGTCATGTCAAGGTCAATGACCGTGACAAAAAACGCGTGTTTTTTGTCACGGTCAATGACCTTGACAAGGCTGGCCGGCTGAAAGGTGACAATTTGGCCATTTTGGTGTAGTGGATTCCCATACTTGAAATAAAGTTGGGCTAAGTTGAGGTTTATAGACTATTGTTATGTGCATATACATCAATAGTCGATACTAGTATTGGAGATATATGGAATGTGTAGTGATTAGTACTTATACTAAACTTTGGGTGATATCCCTAATGTTGAGTATATGTGTATATATATGCATATGATTTTGGGAGATTATTCATCATAGGAAAAATGATTGAATATGGTTCAAGTGAGGGATTGTATTCACATATCGAGGTAAATTAATTGAATTTATGGTGACGGCTTGTATATTGAGGATATTATATACTTATAGCCAAGTGTATATAGATATCTTATACATGTGAACGAGAATTAGTTTGTATACATATATAAATATATGTGAATATATGTTTATATATCTATATATATATATGAAAATATGGATATATTTATGTTGTGGACATATGTGGTATGGATACTTAAACCGTATATGATGGTTAATGTTTAATTATATGATTGGATCATATGGATGTATATATATTATGCATGTGAATGATATATATACTTATTTGGTTAAGCATACCCCGCTCATGCTATCATTGGAAAGTTGCGCGCGTAGAGGGTGAGCATCCTGGCTAGAAAAGCAGGGTGTGGATATTCCCCAGGTCATAGTCGTCCCGTGTGTTATTATGTGATTTTCATTTTTATATTTTTGGGATGAGATGTGGTGGGTATGTTTCGTCTCATTGCCAATTTGGAGCTATGACCGCTTCCCGGGACGTCGTTTGCGTGAGTTTACCACGAGATGGGTGTCGTTTAGTCCCACCATGGTGGCCCCAGTATTGCTACGTGAGCCGGGCACTGGGAAGATGATAGCATTGATGCAGTTTATCGGCGCTATATATAGCCGGGTATTTATTTGTGCATGGCCTTTGTACATCATATATGGTATGTATACATGGTCATGGGATTGGACGATGGTGTGTTTATATATATGGTTAGAATGAAATGCCTATATATATATATTTATATCTCCAATAGATGAAAGGATATGGAAAATTTGTGGAGTACATCTTGAATGATTATGATGTACGAGATTGATGGGGGTTGATATATTGCATTTAAGGAATATTTCGGTTACATCATCCCAAGGATATGATTGGAGATGTTAGTTGTAGTAGTAGTATTATATTATATACATGGCATTATGGATCTCTAGGATTGACATTGTCAAGGAGTAGTGTAACGGGGTGGTTCCTTGTTTGGATTTCACTTTGCGAGACACCCCACGCATGAAACGCAGTTCAGTGTTGAAATTGGAGAAAAGTTTTGCCAATTATGGTATGTACGGCATTATGGATCTCTAGGATCGACATTGTCAAGGAGTAGTGTAACGGGGTGGTTCCTTGTTTGGATTTTGCTTTGCAAGACACCCCACGCACGAAACGTAGTACATTGTTGAGATTAGAGAGAAGTTCTGTCGATATTTATGTGTGGCATAATGTATCTCCAGGATCGACATTGACAAGGAGTAGTGTAACGGGGTGGTTCCTTGTTTGGATTTCGCTTTGCGAGACACCCCACGCACGAAACGCAACGCAGCGTTGAAATTGGAGGGAAGTTGTGTCAATATTAATTTTGCATGCTTATTAATTAGAAATTAAATCATATGTTTCAACCCAAATGCATATTGGGTAACTTATATAATTTATAAAATGGTTAAATTATAAACCGGAATCCACTAAGCCTAATAAGGAACATATGATTGAAAATAAATACTTAACTGTGTTTAGAAAAGGGGTGGGTTCTTGGGTTATGATATGAAGGTAGATCTCGTGGGTATAGGCTAGGCCTATGATAAGTTAGGTTGTCCTAATAAATGCGGGTAATTTAACTAAAAGTTGAGGACGCGAATAGGTGCGCGCCTTTAGATGAGAGGTGAGTTGGGGTTCCACGAGAATGAGATTCCACTTTTAATTATGAAATAAGTGCACCGATATTTATTATGCACGGTTAACACACTTGCTAAATATTTTCACAACTCGGGCTCTGACCCATTTATTTCTCTCTCCTGCCTGTATACATATATATACTATTACAGGTGTCTTACCGCATGGATGCCGGATGACCTTCTATCCAGAGTCTTGGGAGCTGTGACAGGTGCGGACTGTTGCGGGATGTATCTTGTAGTCGCTTCCTACTTCTTAAAAAATCTAGGTAGGATTCATGTTGTATATCGGGTTTATACCCAAGGGATATTTATAGATGTGTGTATTTATTTCATTCATTCATTGTATTGGTTGTAACCCGACAGCTTATTCGGGTTTACTTCTTTGTAGTATATTCAGTCGTAGTTATCTATTTCATTTTATTTAAGCATTTCTTTTATCATAGTCCTTTCATGCATCTTTCTTTCCTTTATTCGTAGTGTTGGGTTGTGTTATGTTGTGTGTTTAATTTAAATTTTAACATCTCGCTTATATGATATCGGGTAGTTAGTCCTATATTATATAGTACCGACAGTTGGTGTTGAGACTGGACCATCTGAAACTCCTGATTTAATGTAGTATAGGGCTGGCCACCCGTTATTATTTTAAACGGGGTGTTACAAGCGAGTTTGTAGGCTGGCTCCCATCCGACGTTCAGTGATACCCGTCGTTGTATTATATTCTTCGGCGACCGCATCCCAAAATAATGTGCTAGGTCGATTAGTTCCTCGTAAACCATCATTTGTTTGATTTACATAAGCGGTGCATAATACTTCATCGTTGTGTTGAGACATATTTTGACCTCGAACCATTGTAAAATAATCACAAATATTTTTAAGCAAATATAAAATTTTCGAAATTATTTTTGGGTAAATAAATAATATTTATTACACCTAAAAAAATAATTTTTGATAATAATTAAAGTGAATATACTAGATAATGTTTTGAATTAAATTATAAATGAAAATAGAGAGTGTTTAGAATAAAAATAAATGAAAATGAAGATAGTGTTTTGAACCTCCTATTTATAAAAAAAAAAATAACCGTTGGATAAATAGCTGTTGAAAGTGTTTGAAAAATTTGGGGTCAAAACAGAAATAGGTGGAAAAGGGTTAAAGCTTGGGCGGAACATGATGTTCCTCTTTAGCCTTTTTATATATATATTTTTTATCCTTCCTTGCGCGGAACATGATGTTCCGTTTTGAGAGTGGGTCCCACAAAAAACTATCTAGTCCAATTGCATCTTTGTTATTTTTTACACTACCCACGACTATATTTGGACTTCTACCTTACCCATAACATACATATATACCGCATATATACGGGTTTACCCTACTCGTAAAGGTTTCTCTTAGAGGCCACGACATGATAGTCCCCAACCTGTTACATCACTTGGAAGATCTAGCTCCATCTAATCAACATCGACCTGACAAGCCTTCTATTGAGAAGTTTCAGTCTAGCTACAACATTTGAAGGGTTTAGCATCTACTCAGCATCGACCTCATCTAGGCCACAAAGATTATGCCTTAGCTTGACTACACCTGCAAGTTGTACAACACTAGCATGTTCGAGGAACGTTTCGGACTTGGGAGCCTCTATCGTATCATGTGACCTGACCACCACATGAACCCGCATCTAAAGCCTATTAATAAAGATACACATTTAGAAATTATTCATATTATGGCAAAGTCCTGCCAAAGTTGAGACTCTCTCTACAACTGAGTTCATCCTCTCACTACACCAGCAATTTGCTCCCATCATATTCTCCGACAAAGACCCTAATGGAGACATTGGCTTGTAATACCCCAAGTTTTTAAGTGAATTATAAATTTATTTAATTAATGAGTTAATTATTTATTGATAATACTTTAATCGAATTGATTATTTTGGTAGGAATTTTATTAAATGATTGATGTGGAATTTAAAAAATAAAAATATAAAAAATTAAAAATCCGGTGCAAAATTAAATTTGTTAAATGCTCTTTTTTAATTGTTGAGTTACATTTTAAGAATTGTGCTAATACCTTACGGCAAGGTGATTTTTTGGCATATCTTCGTGACTAAGTTAGGGTTTGGAAGAGAACACTTAGTGTGTGACTAAGTGTATGGTTGCTGGTGTATGAATAGAGGAATGAGAGAGTGAATGAAATTATTTTTGGTGGTTGACCCAAGAGGAGATCTGCGATCGCAGCTTGGGTCCCGGCGAACTCTGGTATTTGAGGCGCGATCGCGGCCAATGCAGGTCTGTGGCCCAGGTGCGGGAGATGATTTGGTCCCATTTTTAATACTTAAACCCCATGATTTTTTTTATTAACAATTCATTTCCCTCCCAAACAAAAACCCTCACCTCTATTTCCTCTTCACTTACCCTCTAAGACGCTAAACCCCATGAATATACAATATTCAAACCTCTATTTGAGGACCTATATCTTGGATTTGGGGAGCGCTTAAGATACAAAGTTGCTCAAACTTTTTAGGAGATTAAAGAAATTAAGTCAGATTTCAGAAATGGTTAAAAGTCAAGAATGCTCTACTTTCCCCCTTTAGTGCTTAGTGTTTTAAATATTGCATAAACCATATTTATTTTTTAATAAAAGTAATTAGATTTTTAATTAGGGTAATATTAATCTAATTAATTTCCTATTGTTATTATTTGCTATCTAAATTGTGTAAACCCCTTTTTATGATGAGGAAAATTAGAAAATGCCTCAATGAGATATATGTTTTAATAGGTATAAAGATGAGATTACTGATTTGATAAATGTTAAAGAGTGAGTTATATGCCTTATGAACTTTCCTATTTAAAATATGAGATATGAGTATGCCTGTCCAGTGATATTTTTTTAATCGTTTAAATATGTAGTGATCCCCATTTGAAATGCGTATAATTCATTGATGTTTGAAATTGTAATTATACCTTGGAAAATTGATATAAACCGCATGGGAACTGCCTACTAAATGTTGTGTATAGAAAATATATTAATGAGAATAAGAATTGTACATTTTTATCAAGAGGATTATTATTTTATCCCTATGTTGTTAGTATTGGGACTTGGATGTTGATTAGTTTTTGTTGTTAAAGAACAATATGTTGTCAGTCATTGACTTTTCTTGTAAAGTCTATAATTATTGGCGAATTAATGATGTATTTAGGTATTGAAGATGTATTAGTGGTATTATTGTGGAGATCAGGATATTAGGATTTGTTGAATAGAGGAACTATGTTGATAGAGTATTTTTTCAAGTTGTCGAAGGGACTTAGGTTTATTAGGTGATATTTTTTGTTGGTGAAATTTTGATTACTAGATAATGATGGTTGTAGATATGGTTTACATAATTGATTATACGATATCGAAGAGGAGATGGGTGATGCTGGCTTATGATATTTGTATTTGGGAATTATGACATTTGGATTTTTATATTATTGAATTTGGGGTTATAATATACAAAATATGTTCATGTATGGTTTGAAATGAATGAAAGGAATGATGTTTAGGCTACTTGCAGAATTTAAGGTTGAAACCTCTATAAGGATTCTTAAGAAAGATGATCTTGAAGGAAAGGTTTGGTTATAATGAGTGTGGGATTTAAGAGTAATTCGAATTCTTGGGAGTACAATGAGTTTTTCTCAGGTTAGTCCTTGAATTCATGTGCGTTGTTAATCATAGAGTGAACTATGGGATTCATGTGAGCTTCATGTTTTCAATTGAATGGAGCTAAGGTAGTATGTAGAGAAGCTCTTATTTAGTGGTTATTCACTCTTAATAACTATTTAATCTAGACAAAAGTGTATCACGGGGGTTTATTGTTCCATTTCATTTATGATACGTCTCACGCATATAGCCTAGAGAAGGTTAGAAGTTGGTAATTTAGGATGCTTTAAGATTTTTATGAAAAACTAATGAATGTGGATTTGGGTTGTGGGTTAATATGGAACATTCTTATGAATGCGTACTCGAGAAGTACGACTTAATGTGGATTCTTAGTGCGTCACATGGTAAATCTGGCACTGAACAACAGGCGGCAACGGGTTTGCCAGCACTACGTGGCAATTGGCCAAGGTTTGTGTGACGGTTCTTTATGGAGTATAATTTAATATGGACTATTTGTGCATTACATGGTTTATTGATATTTCCAGCCATGCAAATAAGGGTGGCGTTTGGATGTGGTCACACGGTGTTATGGAGTTCCATCGCTACATAGCAGGGTAGTGAGGCAGTTACGGGTTGCGTGATAATTTTGTATGGGCGTACCGCATGTATTTTAAGAGGGATGAGGAGAAGGGGCACATGTTGATTACATGGTAATAAATGAAGAGATTATTTAATTAATGAAACTAATGAGTCAATTGAATGTATTGTGGTGCATGGGTCCATGAGAGAGGCCAAATAATTAAAATATTATTAACGAGATAAAGATGGCATAAATGAAATAAAAAAGAGATAAGTGTTTAATGTTTTTTTAAGCATGATATTAATAAGGCCACTTAGCTAAAATATAAATGAAAAATGAATCGTTGGGATTTAATGAGAGTGAAATGATGAAATTTATAGAGCATGAATCTGGATAGTGAATAAAAGACTTGTAACAATATTAATAAGTTAATTATTATGGGTTGTTTTAGTATCGGTTTGTAAATCGATAGTTTTTGAGATCTTCCTTTATAAAGAGATGTTATTAGTATTGATTAATGAGTAGATAGTTGTGATTGATTCAAAATTGTATGGTTCTTTGATATACCTCTGTAACAACTCGAGGTCTTGGAGACGAGGATTTATTTATTTTGGGAGAAATAAATAATATTTTATTGGAGAATAATTAAATTGGCAATTGAGGTCAAAATTTGGATTCGTTAGAAAGTGTGTCAAATGGCAATTCTGAGGGTACAATTGTTTCCGGAAGGGTCGAGAAAGTTGAAATGACTGTACTTGGGGTCTATTTAGGTTCCGAAATAATTTAGGACCGTTTGACTCGAATTAAAGTTACCGGGTCATTTAAAGTGTGTATTATCATTTAAAGATGTGTATCTTGGGAGTTAGGGCTTAAAAAGCCATACGGGAGGTTATTTCTCCAAAAAGAGAAAGAGAAATAGAAAGAAAGAAAGAGAGAAGAAGAAAGAAGAAGAAAAGGAAGGAGAAAAGAGAGAGAAAGTGGAGATTTCCGGCCAATACGCGATCTCAAAGCGGATTCAGACCCTACGAACCCGAGGCAAGTGATTAAAATTGCTAAATAATTGTTGTGTACCATTTATTGCATGATTTGTGGATTGAATCTTTGGGGTTTAGGTTTAGTTTGATAAAAACCTAACTTTTGGGTATAATCTTAGATTTGTTATATATATCTTGGATTTGATGATATAAATTAGTTTATATGTATTCTAGGATGAATATTAATGATATATATGCGATTGGGTTGAAGAGAGATGAAGAGAAAATGATTAAAACAAATTTTGGGATTTTGGCTACTTAAAAAGTAGCCATTTTCGAGAGTTCTGAAGGGCCGAATCGATTCGGCCTCCTATCGAATTGATTCGGAAATATGCAGGTGCCCAGGTCTGAGTGACCGAATCAATTCGGACCCCAGCCGAATCGATTGAGCCTGAGACAGAGTCCCAAGTCTGAGGACCCGAATCGATTCGCCTTCCGGCCCGAATCGATTCGGAAACAGGGCTTTTCGACGGATGTTTTTCTAAGGAGAATTTCATTCCATTTGTTCGAGGTTATCGATTGCGAACCTCTATAGGAGATATTTGGAGTATGTTTTGGAGACTTTTAGAGAGTTTCCCTTATAATAAATCTTGGCATCATATTGACTAAATTTGAGGAATACCGATTAGAAATTTTGGTATATTCTCAGTGGGGAAGCCCACTTTTATTGGAATTTTCATTTGGAGATAATAATGATTTCATATTTAAAGAATGAGAATAACTTAGAGATAATGGATCTTAGGAACCAATCCCAAATGGGATAATTTTAAAGGTTCATAAAATGAATTGAACCCTATTATGGATGGAGAATTATAAATGCTAATTGATGTGCATACGTATATAGAATTATCCTTATTGATGTTTGATTTGGGAGATGTCTCACACCATGAGAAATGCTAATTGAAGAGCATTAGGATAAAAGAATATCCTTAACATGAATTGAATTTAGAAACAATTCATTATTAGAAGCGACTTGTGAGCTTCAAGCGAGAAATAGTATAATGTATACTAAGTGGGGTTAATATGTGAGAATTGACGGTTAATGTATCAAAGGAGAGTGATATACTAAACAATGATATTAATTGAATTGCGCCTAAGAGCGTATATTGAAAATGTAAATGACGTGGCATGTATACCTTATATGACGGTATATCTTTATATGATGTGATGATGTATGTATACCTTATATGATGGTATATATATATATATATATAGTGAAGCATACCCCCTCCTTGCTATCATTGGGAAGTTGCGTGCGTTGAGGGTGAGCATCCTGGCTCAAAGAGCAGGGTGTGGATATTCCCCAGGTCATAGTCGTCCATTGTGATTATTATGCGATATATATATATCCATTCTTTTGGGGGTGAGAAGTCGGGGGTATGTGACGTTCTCACTTGCTGGTTAGGAGCTATGACCGTTTCCCGGGACGTTGTGCGCGTGAGTTGATCACGAGGTGGGTGCCGTTGAACCCCACCAGGTGGCCCCAGTTTGCTACGTGTATGGGCTGCTGGAAGATGATAGCATGTGAGCATGCGTCCTCGAGTTATAGCTCGGTTGGATGGTTATTGTTTATTGTGCTTGTACTTGGGTATCAAGGGCATAATGGACCCCAAGGACTAACATTTCCACAATAGTGTATCGGGGGGGTTCCTTGTTTGGATTTCGCCTCGGCGAGACGTCCCACGCACGAACCGCAGTGTAATGTTGGAAATTGGGCAGAAGTTAGTCCTTAATGCTCATAATTATATATATATCACCTATCCCGACAATCGACAGTGCCTGGAGTAGTGTAACGGGGGGGTTACTTGTTTGGATTTCGCTTCGGAGAGACGTCCCACGCATGAAACGCCGTGTACTGTTGAGAATTGGGAATATTAATTAATTAAAACTGGATAATAAATTGGGTTACATGCATCATGCATTGAGGGCATAATGATCCCCGAGTATCAATACGGTCAGGAGTAGTGTAACGGGGGGGTCCTTGTTTGGATTTTGCTTCGGCGAGACGTCCCACGCACGAAACACAGTGCCGTGTTGAGAATCTGGAGGAGTTTAGTCCTTAACTCTTGATGCTAATAACTCATATATAATTATATACATTGTATTCATGCCAAATGAGGGCATAAATAGAATATATGAAATTCTAGTAAATGAGAATGTTGATGTATTGTGATGATGTGGTTGATTATGCAACCTTATATGTTCAATAAATGAACAAATATAAAGAGAAATATGTCACTTAAAAATAAAGTAATGTTATAGATGGAATTTAGACAAGTGTAGATTTCGAGATAAGTTAGATAATCTTAATCGAATATTTATTTTGGGATCTAGTTAGATTTTATTGCCTAATTTACATTTGGGCATTTGTTTGGAGACCACGTGCATACGTTAGGTGCGTGCTCTAGTTGAGAGGTGAGATGGATTTTTATGGAGAGGACGATTCCATTAAATCATGTAATAATGCATTTATAATTATTATGCATTTTAATGCACTTGCTATAAAATTATTTCAACTCGGGCTCTGACCCGTTTATATTTTCTCCCTCCATATATATATATTGTATTACTTTAGGTGTTCCTCCGCATGGACGCCATTGATGTTCATCCATCCAGTGTTTTCGTGGAGCTGTGGCAGTAGCGGACTGTTGCGGCATTTTGTCTTAGTCGATTTCTATCCCTTGTACATCTAGATTAGGATTCAGTTTGTATTTTGAGTTTAGACTCAAGCGTTGTAGATTAACACTTCTATATTTCATTTCTCAGATTATTGTATGGTCTGTGACCCGATAGCTTATTCGGGTATTTTTCATTGTTGAGATTTTGTTGTACATTGTATTGCACTCTTGTATATATTTAGAGTTTGCACTTATCACTCATCATAGTTAGATGTATATTATTGGTTATGTTGCATTATTGGTTTTGTTCTTGTTGTTAAATAAAAAGTTTTAAAATTTTTGACAATTCGCTTTTAATAGTTTCGGGTAGTTAGCCTTATATTATTACTATTGTCAGTTGATGTTGAGACTGTGCCATCTGAGATACCTGATTTAATGTAGTATAGGGTTGGTCACCCGTTATTATTTTAACCGGGTTGTCACAGATGGTATCAGAGCATCAGGTTCTAGTGTCTTTAGGATCTGTGTGCGTTACTGCGATCTTCCATAAGCGTTCTTGATGTAGAGCCTTATTATTAGGACGGTTGTATTCATACGTCCATATCTTTCTGTGATTCGAAAACATTTGAAAGGCGTTCTGATGCAATTGTTCTTGTTTCAGATGCCACCGAAGGGAGGTCGTTCAGTAAGGTAAAATAAAGGGGATGTGCAACCCCAAACGCCTCAAAGTAACATGACTACATAAGAAGTTGCCAATATTGTGGCACAACCAGTAACTGCTGCCATTTCCACTATGGCGCAGCAACCTGCCGTTCGAGCAACCCAACCCCATTTAGGATTGTCTTTATGGGAGAGAGTGAAGGAAGATTTTAGTAAGGGGCATCCTCCCGAGTTTGCAGGGGGATTTGATGCAATGGCTGCAAGTCAATGGAAGAATAGTATATAGAGGCACCTCCGTATGGTTGAGTGTAGTGAGGTGCAAAAGCAATTTTTAGCCACCTTTAAGTTATCGGGTGCAGCTCTTCAAGGGTGGGAATCTGTCACCATATCTGAACAGAGATATACTTTGCCTATAATAGAATTTTGGGATCTTTTTGATCGAAGGTATTTTCCTTCCCCGACTCAGAATATGAAGATTTTTCAAGGTACTAGAACGGTGGCAGAATATGAGGAAGATTTTTCTCGATGGGCGAAATTAGTACCTGATGAGGTAAATACGGAAGAGAAACGTATATCGAAGTTTGTTCGAGGTTTAGATTGGAGAATCCAGCAACATTTGTTAGAGAGTCCTAAGTTAGTGACTTTCATTGAGGTAGTGAATGCGGCACTATTAAAGTGCCATGAATATCGTCTTCATTTGCAAGAGGGTAAGAACTTTGGAGATTCGAGTTCATCAAGTAAGTTTGGCGATGAGAGTGCCAGTAATGCGAGTGGGCAAAAAGGATTTGTGGGTAAGTGTTTCTTTTGTAAAGAAATAGGTCATAGAAAGAAAGATTGTCCTAAAAGAGGTAAAGGACCACATTTTGATGAAGTTTTAAAAGTGCAACCCCTACAACAGATTCGAGGTCATTTTAGACCGGGGGACTTTGTTTGGGAGCCCATTGATGAGGATGGGCAATCGGACTAGAGATGGATGATGTAAGTTATCTTCCTTTATGAATAGGAATATTACTATGTAAAGTTTTGGGAATATCATATGGGAGATATTTATGAAAGGGTAGTGATATAACCCTACTTGTATGTTTTGACCCTAAGGGGAATTTTGAGTAAGTTAGGCTCTTATGTTAATTATCTTTCGATAGAATAGATAATTTTGTAATATGCTCAAAGAGAGCTATAAACCTTGTGGTAAATGTAAGAATGGTTATGGTGTGATAAGTAGTAATGATAAAGCTACTTCTTTTTATATAGTCATGTTAGACTTATATAATTGTTGTATTCCAGTTATGGATGAGCCTTATAAATGGCAATATGTTAATATGATATAAGATATCATTACGGAAAAAAAAGTTTAGATTGTGGATTGATGGACGTAGGAAAGTTTAGCTCACAATTATGCTAATTTTTGTGAGCTACATATTGTTATATATATGACGATTTAAAAGACCTTGTGTGGGACATAAGGCACTTTATGTAAATATTGTAATACATAAACCAAAATATATATTTTTTATATAAACTGTTTTCAAAATAAAACTTTTTCTAGGCCTTGGGCCATATCAAAATGATTTTTCGCCAAAATATTTTAAACTCTAGTCCGTATTTAACACACTCTCAATCCCCGACGTCGCCTCATAGTAGTGTATTGGGAGTATTCCTTGTTTGGATTTCATTTTAGCGAGACGTCCCCCACACGAAATTGGCGAATGTCAGGAATTGAGAGGAGTTATTTCTTTGGACCATTCAAAATTTTTACACTATTAAAATGTTAGTATACTTTATGCTTATGGAATTGTGGAACTTTAGAGGCAAATGAAGCCTCATCATATTGGTACGAACAATAGCTCGAATATAAAGGGTGTATGGGCGCCCTAGTTGTGGAAATCGGTTTTATATAACTCATAATCAACTTAAATTGAAATAAACTCGTCGTGGGAAGTTAGAAGTTTGGAGATAGGATTAGTAAGGATGTGTGTAGTAGAACTAGTTGAGCTTTGGATAATTAGGCTTATCTAAAATTTCGAGGATGAAATTTTTGTAAGTGGGGAAGTTTGTAACAACCCGTGGTCTTGGAGACGAGGATTTATTTATTTTGGGAGAAATAAATAATATTTTATTGGAGAATAATTAAATTGGCAATTGAGGTCAAAATTTGGAGTCGTTAGAAATTGTGTCGAATGGCAATTCTGAGGGTACCATTATTTTCGGAAGGGTCTAGAAAGTCGAAATGACTGTACTTGGGGTCTATTTAGGTTCCAAAATAATTTAGGACCGTTTGACTCGAATTAAAGTTATCGGGTCATTTAAAGTGTGTATTATCATTTAAAGATGTGTACCTTGGGAGTTAGGGCTTAAAAAGCCTACGGGAGATTATTTCTCGAAAAAGAGAAAGAGAAATAGAAAGAAAGAAAGAGAGAAGAAGAAAGAAGAAGAAAAGGAAGGAGAAAAGAGAGAGAAAGTGAACATTTTCGGCCAATACGAGATCTCAAGGCGGATTCAGACCCTACGAACCCGAGGCAAGTGATTAAACTTGCTAAATAATTGTTGTGTACCATTTATTGCATGATTTGTGGATTGAATCTTTGGGTTTTAGGTTTAGTTTGATAAAAACCTAACTTTTGGGTATAATCTTAGATTTGTTATATAGATCTTGGATTTGATGATAGAAATTAGTTTATATGTATTCTAGGATGAATATTGATGATATATATGCGATTGGGTTGAAGAGAAATGAAGAGAAAATGATTAAAACAAATTTTGGGATTTTGGCTACTTAAAAAGTAGCCATTTTCGAGAGTTCTGAAGGGCCGGATCGATTCGGCCTCCCACCGAATCGATTCGAAAATATGCAGGTGCCCAGGTCTGAGTGACCGAATCGATTCGGACCCCAGTCGAATCGATTCGGCCTGAGACAGAGTCCCAGGTCTGATGACCTGAATCGATTCGCCTTCCTGGCCGAAACAATTCTCTGGTCTGAATCGATTCGGAATTGGCCCGAATCGATTCGAAAACAGGGCTTTTCGACGGATGTTTTCCTAAGGAGAATTTCATTCCATTTTGTTCGAGGTTATCGATTGGGAACCTCTATAAGAGATATTTGGAGTATGTTTTGGAGACTTTTAGAGAGTTTCCCTTATAAGAAATTTTGGTGTCATATTGACTAAATTTGAGGAATACCGATTACAAATTTTGGTATATTCTAAGTGGGGAAGCCCACTTTTATTGGGAATTTCATTTGGAGATAATAATGATTTCATATTTAAAGAATGAGAATAACTTAGAGATAATGGATCTTAGGATCCAATCCACAATGGGATAATTTTAAAGATTCATAAAATGAATTGAACCTTATTATGGATGGAGAATTATAAATGCTAATTGATGTGCATACATATATAGAAATATCCTTATTGATGTTTGATTTGGGAGATGTGTCACACCATGAGAAATGCTAATTGAAGAGCATTAGGATAAAAGAATATCCTTAACATGAATTGAATTTAGAAACAATTCATTATTAGAAGCGACTTGTGAGATTCAAGCGAGAAATAGTATAATGTATACTAAGTGAGGTTAATGTGTGAGAATTGACGGTTAGTGTATCAAAAGAGAGTGATATACTAAACAATGATATTAATTGAATTGCGCCTAAGAGCGTATATTGAAAATGTAAATGATGTGGCAGGTATAGCTTATATGACGGTATATCTTTATATGATGTGATGATGTATGTATACCTTATATGATGGTGTATATATATATAGTGAAGCATACCCCCTCCTTGCTATCATTAGGAAGTTACGTGCGTTGAGGGTGAGCATCCTGGCTCAAAGAGCAGGGTGTGGATATTCCCCAGGTCATAGTCGTCCATTGTGATTATTATGCGATATATATATGCATTCTTTTGGGGGTGAGAAGTCAGGGGTATGTGACGTTCTCACTTGCCGGTTAGGAGCTATGACCGCTTCCCGAGACGTTGTGTGCGTGAGTTGATCACGAGGTGGGTGCCATTGAACTCCACCAGGTGGCCCCAATTTGCTACGTGTATGGACTGCTGGAAGATGATAGCATGTGAGCCTGCGTCCTCGAGTTATATCTCGGTTGGATGGATATTGTTTATTGTGCTTGTACTTGGGTATCAAAGGCATAATGGACCCCAAGGGCTAACATTGCCAGGACTAGTGTATCGGGGGGTTCCTTGTTTGGATTTTGCCTCGACGAGACGTCCCATGCACGAACCGCAGTGTAATGTTAGAAATTGGGCAGAAGTTAGTCCTCAATGCTCATAATTATATATATATCACCTATCCCGACAATCGACAGTGCCTAGAGTAGTGTAACGGAGGGGTTACTTATTTGGATTTCGCTTCGGCGAGACGTCCCACGCATGAAACGCCGTGTACTGTTGAGAATTGAGAATATTAATTAATTAAAATTGGATAATAAATTGGGTTACATGCATCATGCAGTGAGGGCATAATGAGCCTCGAGTATCAATACGGTCAGGAATAGTTTAACGGGGGGTTCCTTGTTTGGATTTCGCTTCGGCGAGACGTCCCACGCACGAAACGCAGTGCCGTGTTGAGAATCGAGAGGAGTTTAGTCCTTAACTCTTGATGCTAATAGCTCATATATAATTATATACATTGTATTCATGCCAAATGAGGGGATAAATAGAATACATGAAATTCTAGTAAATGAGAATGTTTATGTATTGTGATGATGTGGTTGATTATGCAACCTTATATGTTCAATAAATGAACAAATATAAAGAGAAATATGTCACTTAAAAATAAAGTAATGTTATAGATGGAATTTAGACAAGTGTAGATTTCGAGATAAGTTAGATAATCTTAATCCAATATTTATTTTGGTATCTAGTTAGATTTTATTGCCTAATTTACATTTGGGCCTTTGTTTGGAGACCACGTTCATACGTTAGGTGCGCGCTCTAGTTGAGAGGTGAGATGGATTTTTATGGAGAGTACGATTCCATTAAATCATGTAATAATGCATTTATAATTATTATGCATTTTAATGCACTTGTTATAAAATGTTTTCAACTCGGGCTCTGACCCGTTTATATTTTCCCTCTCCATATATATATTGTATTACTTTAGGTGTTCCTCCGCATGGACGCCCTTTATGTTCATCCATCTAGTGTTTTCGTGGAGCTGTGGCAGTAGCGGACTGTTGCGGCATTTTGTCTTAGTCGATTTCTATCCCTTGTACATCTAGATTCGGATTCAGTTTGTATATTAAGTTTAGACTCAAGCGTTGTAGATTAACACTTCTATATTTCATTTCTCAGATTATTATATGGTCTGTGACCCGACAGCTTATTCGGGTATTTTTCATTGTTGAGATTTTGTTGTACATTATATTGCACTCTTGTATATATTTAGAGTTTGCACTTATCACTCATCATAGTTAGATGTATATTGTTGGTTATGTTGCATTATTGGTTTTGTTGTTGTTGTTAAATAAAAAGTTTTAAAATTTTTGACAATTCGCTTTTAATAGTTTCGAGTTGTTAGCCTTATATTATTAGTATTGTCAGTTGATGTTGAGACTGTGCCATCTGAGATACTTGATTTAATGTAGTATAGGACTTACCACCCGTTATTATTTTGATCGGTTTGTCACACCCTATTATACTACAATATCATGAAACATCGATAAATTTTTATAGTTAAATTTATTATATTATCTGGTGGACATTGATAAATATTCGAGAATAATTTGTTATTATTATATAAAATATTATAACTATGATTATTATTGTGATTTAAAAGATTCTACGGTGGTATTTATTTCATTTGGTACTATTGATTAGGTTATGTTACCCTATGGGAGACATAGCCAGTACTCTTGCAATGGGCCCTGACCTGTTGCATTGATTAGCCACTCAGGTTAGGTTTCAACAATTAGGAACGAATCAGATTTTAGATAGCAGTCGAGATCTTAGAGACTTATTTATTTACGATTTAGTTTCATTTCCGTGGTATTTTATATGAGACAACCCTTGGATTTATGAGTCTCTTGTGACTCCACAGTTGTATTTGGATTATTGTACTGAGACTTTTGTATATTATTTATTTGTTGGAGGATGTTTTAGTTGGAATTTATTTTTGGTAATCATTCATCCGGTTAGCACTCACTTCTTATATTATTGAAAAAAGTTTTAAATGTCTCTTATTTCTGTCACATTCTAAGAATGATATTTAAAATTATAGAATTTTTCATATATTTGTATATGGCCCGATCAACTCTAATATTAAAATATGCGAGGTATTACATGGCCTTTCTTGAATCCCACCACTAGTAAGGCATTAACTTCCTTTATACTATATTGATATTATAGCCATTTGGTGCATCATTTGACTATATTTGCGTTTATTCATCCCCTATTTGTACTTATAACACATTATATAGTGAAAAGAAAATTTTACCTCGTAAATGTAAGCTCAAAATGGGTTGAAGCACATAAATCTAGTTTCATACTCACTCATGTCCCCCTCCTTTTACTTTTATGAATTTTATTCAATCATTTATCATATTAGCTTAGATGACATGGCCTAATGTTTTTGAGTCCATAAATCAACATAAATAAATTAGTGTAGTTCGTGGAACCAATGATGTTTTACCATTGGTTCCTCATATTGTTTGGGTTAAGGATGCCATATCTCAACTCTAAGAGTCTTTGAACTATCATCCTATGGCTTGGAGAGCAGGGCTAGACCCAATAGCTAATCAACCCACAATTAGGGTTCATCACACTTAATGTTATTCCTTTTTATGCCCTGAAGGGGTATTTGTTATATTTTATATCAACAATGATGCCTCATCACAAGCCTTGTTAAGACAAGACTCAACCTTGATAGCCATACCGTAGCCATAACAAGTTTAGAAAGTATGTGGCTATGTCTAAATAATTTATCCTTTTAGGCTTAGGCAGTTTTCATCTCCTCTTTATGGGATAATCTCATTCCGGTATCATTATTTTCCAGCATTTGTGGCTTTCAACTATTTAAGAACCATATTAAGGATGCATAATTCCCCACCATAAAGATTATATAATGATAATTTAGTAAGCGTAAATATTTGGCGTATCCAATTGAAGATGAGGGGTAATATGTGATTTGTATTTTATTTGTGTCAATTTATTGGTAAGAACTCATCAAATGATTATCCTTATGAATAAATGATAAATATAATAAAGATATTATGAAAAGAATGCGACGTGTGATGGTTAAGTGTATGAATTAATCTTTAGAAATGGG
This sequence comes from Sambucus nigra, assembly GCA_949130495.1. Taxonomy (NCBI): domain Eukaryota; kingdom Viridiplantae; phylum Streptophyta; class Magnoliopsida; order Dipsacales; family Adoxaceae; genus Sambucus; species Sambucus nigra. The sequence continues at coordinate 140,975,545 of OX422207.1, forward strand.
ATATCAATATGAAAGATTGAAAGTTGTGATGTTATAAATGATAAGTTGATGTATTATTGGGGTAAAGTTTGAATCCATTCTATAAAATTAGCTATATGAATATATTCACGTGGAGTGATGATACTTTTACTTGTTATTGGGTAATTACATATTTTAATGGTGTTATAATGATTACTATGTGGATTTTTCTTTGATTAAAATTTGGGTGAGAAGGCAATATAGTTTGGGGATGGACAATGTATCTGATCCATAAATTATATACCATTATGAGAATATATTGATGACAGTGATATGCCTCGATAGAATCAAATAATATAAATAATAAATGCATAACACCCAATGTGGACGGATTAAGAATAACATAGTTAAGTGAGCTAAACTTCAAGTAAAAGTATGAGTATGATATTAGAGTAATATTGTGTATAAGGTGAAGCGGGGATGGGAAAAATAAAGCGAGGTTAAGAGTTAAGTATGAATTCAGATTGAGATTGAGGAATAAAATAATATATTGATATCTTTATTTTCGAGATGAAGGTGTTCGATTTAAATTTAAAATCTTAGATATGAAAAATAAATATTATGACATAAAAGAAGTATATTATTTCTAATCATGAGGTAAATATGAATGACATGAAGTCTATTATATGTTATCAGCAAGGTTCTAAAAAACGCGGGGCGTGATTGAGGCGTAGAGGCCAAGCCTTAAGCCTTAGAAGCCTAGGCGGGCCTAGTCGTAAAAAGGCGTGAAAAGGCGTTTAGGCCTTCTTAATATATTTTAATATTTTTTAACCATAACAAGGCTATTAAAATACAAAAATTGTACAAATCATAAAAATATGTCTGAATATCTGCAAATTAAAATACTATTTGATTATTTTAGATGAGATAATGGTCCGGTTTGTAAACAAATTCTTTAAAAGGCGACATCATTTCACTAAATCATTGTTGTTTTTAGAAAAAAGTGCGCCTTAAGGGTTTTACCAAGAATAAGGCGTGAAAAGCGTAAGGCGAGGCGTTTCTCCCAAGCCTTAAGCCTAGGCGGGTTTTTTAGAACAGTGGTTATCAGTAATTAAATATGTTTATGTGGAACTGTATTATGATAATGATTTAATGAATATGTTAAGTCGTAGTGTGTTGTAGTATTGGTTATAAAAGAATGTAATTTTATATAGAGTGGTGGATTGGTATATACATAAGTGTGGTTGAATTATAGAAATGGCGGTATGCGATGATATGAAATTTTTGTATCACACTTATACAAATCTTGATGTGATTTATAGGGTTATATTATTGGGTCATATCAAGGTGAATATAGAAATACCAACTTGTAAGATAAGTGTATGATGTTTTAGATATTTTTTCATAAATGAATATGTTTATAGACACAATGATTTATTGATTGAAAACGACGTATAAGACTTGGGTAGTTGGTGTGAAGAGACATTTCATAATCTTACACCAACATACCTGACAGTAGATTGCCATGTAAAATGTTGAGATTGGGCAAAAGTGTATTGAAACGAATTTTAATGCATTGATATGGAAGTTTCAATACATTTAAATTTCAAGGATGAAATTTCTTAGACGGGGAAAGAATTTTGACATCCATGACTTCACCTTGATTAGGGTAGTTTATTGGTGCATAAGTGAAATTATATGTATAATCATGATTATATATTTGTGAGTATGGAAATGCATATAATAGAAGACAACATTTGGATGAAGAATAAATATAAAGTACATAAAGTTGTACGCATTCAAATAATAAACAATAATATATGCGTGGGTAATAAATTTTTTAAAAGACGATTAGGTGCTTACTTAACATATATAATTAAATAAAAGGAGGTTAAGTTTATTAATGTAATATATGTAAAATGACTTTAAACATGCGATGATTAAGCGTAAATTGATTAAAACATGATGGGATTATCATGTACTTGATTTTACGAAACAAGAGGTCACTATCTAGTTACTTTAAGTGTGCCAAGGATTTTATGTGAAAAGATATGCACTTTAACTAGAGAGAAAAGAGAGAAAAATCTACATACTCATTCACACTTGATTGAGGAAATTATGTTAGAAAGAGAAAAAAAGGAGCTTAAAAGCCAACATTTAATCGTCATATTGGTGAGTTTAATGTTAATTTTTTTTTTTATATATTGTGTATATATGTTTACATATGCAATATGATTGTTTAATTGGTTGAAATAGAGAAATATAGAGTGTAGGCATCCCGACGGCATGCACAATCTCTAGGCGACGACGCTTCCATGCCTGATGTGGTGGAAAAGGGACATAAACGTTTGTCATCGACGATGTTAAATGTGTGAATGAGTAGAGATCATAGTCTCCAGTATATTTCTCTCAAAATAGGCAAAAAAAGGAACCACTTCCGAGGAAATAGCTAAAAAGGTAACTAGTGCATGCGAAACAAAATAAAATATGGTCTCGAAGACTATGTTACAAAGTGGGAAGGTGTAATACACCCTCATAGCCCTTTCAGTCTCTCATAGGCTATAAAAGATGTTATCCTTCTCCTAAATGCATGAGTATGTGTATAGGTGAAAAATATATCGGGTGTGCAAAGTGAATATATACATAGATGTGCAAGTGTGTGTGTGTGTGTGTGTGTGTGTGCGTGTGCGTACGTGTGTGTGTGAGACAGAGAGAGAGAGAGGAGTGGAGTCATCATATCCACATCATGTGAAAGATGATAATGAATCCTCCTAAGGATATAAACTAACTAAACATGAATAATATGCTAAGAGAAACGTATAAACTGGCTAAATTGTAAGCGACCCCCCGAAATCATAAACTCACTATAGGAAAATGAGTACGCATATACAAGACCAATAAGTGGATAATAAATATAAAAGAACCAACTATATTAGTGAGATGACAACATAAGGAAATAAACTATATGAAATATGTAAAAACGAACTTGAATCCCAAAATACCTTTCGAATGTTTATGCAACCAAAAATGGCATTAAGTCCACATAGTTCTCAATATTAAGAAGGTTAGATTCTAATCCATAATTCGAATTTAGAGTGTCTCTTTTATTTATAAAAAGTAGGTAAATGTGGCAACAATGCAGAAAAATGTGAGAACACTCTAAATTGGAAATTATGATTTAAACCCCCCATTTTCTTATTTTTTTGGTTTATAAAAATAGACTTGAAGATATATATAATAGTTAAACAGATAGGATTAGAGATATAAATAAAATATAACCACCATAAATGGAATAATAACACCAAAATATGCAAAAATGGCAATTTTAGGACTAATAAAATGTAAAAGGGTTTGAACCTTATAGCACTTTTGAGTTTGTTTTGAGATATTTGTTTACTGAGCTCTAACGTGTGGATGATGGTGGTGGAGTGGTGGTTAAAGGTCGAGCAAGGTGAGGTGAGGGAATGTATGAGAGAATGTTGTGAAAGTGATGTTGTGGTGTTATAGGCCCCGTACTGTGATGCTCGAGGGGGAGGGGGATACGAGTTTTGCATTGTCTTGTGCACATGGGAGGTGTGGCGTGCCGATCTGCGTGTGTGAATGTGAGCCCGACGTTTGGTTTGTTTTGATTGTTCCCCTGGAAGTTGTTCGATACCATATCTAGTTTTACAGCACACTCGTGTTTAGGCTTAAGCCTAATTCTTCATGTGAGGGGTTATTGGTTTTTCAGAGTTTCCAGTTTATTTTATATAAAAACAAACAAGTTGGGTCAGGTTAGCACTTTCAGACTTACCCTAAAGCAGTTTGAGGCATGCGAATGATCCAAGAAAACACAGATTTATATCGATTATGAAACACACTAATTTTTAATTTTTTCGAATTGATTAAAAGAATAACCCAATTAAACTTGCACCAATTAAATAAAGTGATGAGTTAAATTTTTTTGGCAAATTTGATCCTGCCTAAGCATGCATTTAGGTGATTATAGCAAGAGTAAAATAAACAACAATTCACAACACGCTGATGAACGAGGAAAATTCACAATGAAAAATATCTCGGATGACCCAACCACGTAAATTCACTATGATTTAGTAATTACACAAGGATGACAAATGACTTACACAACTGATTCGACTCCTTCAATCCTTGACGCATCTTCGTTCCTTTAACCTTCTTCACAAATGCATGTAGGAGTCCACCTACGCACTTCCATAATGTGTGCTCCTCACACAGATCGGTATCCACCGACCTTGTCTAAAAAACATCAACGGATCAAACACTTCAAATTGCCACGCACACATAGTCCACCATATGTAAACTACAAACAAGCACGAATTCCACCGCATGAACTGATACTCAGCAATATGAAGAGTATATAAATCTCAGTACTTAAAAAAGATATCTCAAACTAATATATTTTGATTAAAAATTGGATCTCAGACATTTTGGGTGTAAACTTCAAAATATGTTATTGGAAAATAATTTTACAAAGACCTCTTAATAAAAGAAAATGACGGAACTCTTATTTATAAAAAAACACAAATTTTGAGACGACACAAATTTTGAGACACCTCGTTCGAATGATATGCATAGGGTCGTTTGAATGAAGTTACTATTCTCGTTCGAACCAAGAACAATCTTGGTCAAATAAAATAACTCATGTCATTCGAATAAACTTCGAATGAGATTCAAACGATATTTTTCTTCTAGATAGAGAAATATCATTTGAACTTCGTTAAATGGTCGTTTGAATGACTTTCCATAACTCATTCGAACGAACTTAATGACCTCGTTCGATTGACTTTAAAAATAAAAAAATATTTTTCTTTTTAAATTCCTTTTTACAAAAAATGGCCTCAAACATTTCAAAACACACAACCATATGAATATCCAATTGTTACACACTTATACGACCAACCTACGTGGAGCCTAGGTGGCACGATGAGGGACCCAAAATAGTTCACTATTTGGTCGGCCTCATTTCCAGCATGAGGCGTTCTTAGGTACCTGTCTGCTTGGCCGACTTCAATTGACAACTATCCTCGTCTGATGTAACCATTTATTCACACCGTGCAACTGTGTCCTCGCATACCATGAAGGATTCCCAATGATCACATGAATAATATTAAACAACATGGTTGTTTCCAACTTTTGCCCACTACACATGGGCTGTACATAATTCATCATTACCTATTACCTTATATGTAAATGGTGTAACTGTCTGACCTATAAAGGTAGCCCACCTGTCCCACATTATTCCCAGCTAACTACTTATAAATAGCACAAAAATCCCTTGTGGATAGGGAAAAATCATCTCCCCTAGTGAAACCCTAAAACATGTACTTACACATAAAGTCATAATTGAATCACTCCACCCGTAGATATAAGTTACATTATTGGACTGAACCACGTATATCGTGTCTTACCTCATTGTCTCTCACCCCATTCTAATGTCATTCTCTGTTATTTCTTTATTTGTTATCACCGAAACCCCGTGACTACGATAGAAATTTTCTTACCATTTTTAGACAATAAAAAATTGGCACCGTCTGTGGGAACTTGATAAGACATTATAGTTCATGCCCCATTTCATTTCCTTATCCGCCTTTAACCATCGGGAATGGCGGACAATCTAAAGAGTGGTCGAATGGCAGAGGTCTATACTCCACCCACCCCCATGGGGATGGGCGACATTCAAGGCATATTGATGATTTTATCTAAAGGACAAGAGGCAGTGACTGGGGCAAAGGTCTCCTCGAAATCTATTCCTTCAACTTAAGGGTAGCTCTGGGCAACTAATCTAGCTTTACTTCTAACTATCATCCTAGATTCATCTGATTTATTTTTAAAAATCCATCTCTAGACCCAATAACCCTCTTATTTTTTGGCCTAGGCACAAGATACCACATGTCATGACTTTTAAATTGGACGAGCTCTTCCTACATCACACCTATCCAAAATGAGTCATTAAGTGTTTTATTCACATTCTTTGGTTCTACTAGAGAAACAAAGCATGCAAAATGAGCAATATTACATAATTGGGATCTTTTACGCACTGGCTCTTCAGGGTTACCAACAACATTATCTATGGGATAATCTTTAGAAACCCATTTAGGCACTTCAGGTGTCTCAGTTGGGAAAGGATTAACTATCTCTAGAGAGTCGTAGGTAAAATTATTTTCAGACTCATCCACTATAGTTGGTTTTTGATCTTTATTCTCGACATTAGTGTCACTCACTATCACATTTATCGATTCGATGATTACTTTGATACACAAATTATAAATGCGATAAGCCCTATTGTTAGAGGAGTAACCCAAAAATATGGCTTTGTCACCATGGGTTTCAAACTTAGACAGATGTTCTTTGTCTTTGCAAATATAACAAGTACTCCCCGAAGTTCGAAAATATTTCAGATTGGGGTTTTTGCCATACCAAAGTTCATAGGAGGTTTGTTTGGTATTTTTTCAAAGGTAAACCCGGTTGATGATATGACACGCTGTGTGAACTTTCTCAACCAAAAAGTATTTTGGCACATTTTTAGCATGTATCATCACCTTGGCCATTTCCTAAATTCTACGATTTTTACGCTCGACAACACCATTCTGTTGGGGTGTTTTAGGAGCACTGAACTCATGTTGGTAACCATTACAGTTACAATATTTTGGTATGCCCAAGTCCTTAAATTCACCTCCTCTATCACTACGGATTCGATTGACTTAATTCGGTATCTTTTTTATTTTCAATTCATAAAAGAATTTAAAAAAATTCTCGGAATGTATCAGATTTTTGTTTTAAAAACGCTACCCAAGTGAGCGAGTAAAGTCATCCATAATGTATAAAATGTAACTGTTACTACAAAGGCTGACAGTTCGCGAAGGACGCATTAGGTCCATGTGGATTAACTCTGTAGATTTTGTGTTAAAATTTCTTTAACTTTCTTGTGAGCAGATTTAACTATTTTTCCAACCTGACACAGACCACAAATAACATTTAAAATGGGTTTTATTTTTGGTAATCCTCTAACTATATCCTAATAACTTAATTTGCCAAGATTATCATAGCCCAAATGATTATGCCCGATTTCATTGTCATCAAGTCTGGCTAACCTACAAGTCTTATTACCCAGAATTGCTGTGTAACGGTTTTCTGGGATCCTGTGTCCTATAAGTATGCAATCACCATTCTCATTTAAAATTTTACAGTTAGTTTTTGAGAATGTGACTGTGTGGTTGGAGTCGTAAAATTGCGTTATACTTAACAGATTCTCTTTAAGACCTTTCACTAATAGGACATCTTTGAGAACGGGGAGTCCTTTTTCTTAGAGTGTTCCTTTGCCTATTATCTGAGATGATACTCCGTCTCCAAACAAAATGTTCCCTCCTAAGAAGTCAGTCATGTCAGATAATTTAGTATCATCTCCGAGTATATGCTTGGAATATCCAAAGTCTAAGTACCAACCAAAAGTTGTGTGTTAGGCTTTTAAAGCGCTAATCACAACGTTACACTTCAACTGGGGTATTAGATCATCCTTTCTAACCCATATAGCTCGAGTTTTAAAAGGTCTATGAGTTTATGGTTTAGAAACAGATCTAGGACTCTTTCTCTTAGATTTCCTCTTAGCACTAGATCTAATCTTCCTAGATATATAGTTAGAGCTTTTATTGTGCTATTTAGGAAGTACATATTTATTCACGCTCTGTCTAGAATATTTAAAATTCTGATAAACAGGTGAATTATAGACAGGATTATACAGTCTTTTTTGGAAATATTCATCGAGACACTGTCCATAAACATCACAATATGAACATTATTGGTGGCTAGACGGGTTTTTCATATTTTGAAAGCCTTTTAAAAGAGGTTTATTCATTTGCTGGACAATAGCCTTAAGTCTAACTGCAATATATTTCCATTCTGGTTCAAGTTTCATAACAGGGGGAAAACGTACTTAGCCTTAGATTCAATAGTTGGTTTAGTGATTCGGCGTAAATTCTTCGTATTTATACTTGTAATTTAGGCATTTTTATTATCCCGCGTGGTGTAACTAGATTGGATTTATCTCATATTTATGATGCTAACCCCTTTTGGCTAGTATATCGTGTTTTATGTATTTATCATGTGTTTTACAAGTATTTCATGCAAGTTAGTGCGAAAGAGAACTCAAAACAGTGAAAGAAACCAAGAAATGGGGAGTGCAAGGGTATTTTCATAATCTTATAGCCATATTCTGGAGGTGGGGACAACTAAAAAGTTAAGGATATCGAAGTTACAAGAACACTGGAAAACATGGCACCCCAATCCGAGCTACGGTGAAGAAGTTATGCACATTTAAAGTTGAAAAAGAAATCCAAGGCAAAATGGTGAAGGCCGAACCGAACCGATGGACCATAACCGAACCGGTCCGGTTATTAGTCACGCCCCAGAATCGTAACAAAATTAGTCAAGCTTTCTAAGTGTGACAAAATTCCAGATACGGAATTTTTATTCTGTCCTTATCTTTTAGCCAACATAATTTTGTGTTTTGGGGACTCTTCTAAACGTCCTCTACCCTATATATTTAGTCATTAGCTGTTTTTATTCAGATTTCATTCTTGTAAAAGCTCCTAATCAAGGACAAACATCTAGGGGAACAATTTACATATTTTGTATCTTTAATTCAAGAGCTTTTTCGTTTTTTCTTCAAGCTTTGATTTCTTCTTGCGTGTTCTTGTTCTTTAATCTTGGTAAACTTTATTTCCAGCACTTTTATTGTTATTTCTCATTCTTAATCTCACTTTTCACACAATTATGCATTCATGCAATATAGATTTCTTGTTCAAGCATAGTTTAATCATGTTTAACTAGATTTCTAAGTGTTGGGGTGTATGAACCCAACTCGATGTAGTTTGAACGTATAAAAAATTAGTGTTCGAATTAAATAATGATTGAATCATGTTGTGTAGTGATCACAACCGTTGTAGGTCTTTTAACCTCATTTGCCCTAGGTAACCGGGGTGTTTAAGAGTGTGGCGCATGTGTTAACTATTTCAACACCGCTTTATTCTTGCTCTATATTATGTATGATGTGGGCTAGTATTCTCATATATGTAATGCTTGAGATTAATAAAGACCGGGTTTAATCAGTTATCTAATTCAAGCTAGTTTTATATTCGGTAAACATAATAGGGTTTGGGAGGTTGCATTCCAACCTTATCTCTCATTCATATTAATTAATCTGTGTTTTGTTAGTTTTAATTAAGTTTAGTTAACTTCTTTAGTTTTCCCTTTTTTCCTTTCTCACCCCATCATCAACTTTTACACTTTATTTTTGAAGTAATAAATCAATTAAAATCTATCAAACACTCCCCGTGGATTTGATACCCAGATTAGCCGTTATACTCCTTAAGAGTGTAGTTAAAGTTTTTTTTTTATGTATTGTGGTAGGAAGCCGATAACAACGATTAGCGTATTACACGGACGCTCGATTTTCCCGTTTATCAAATGGCGTCGTTGCCAGGGAGCTTTGGTAGACTTTTAGGTTAGTATATTTAATCCCAAATTTGATTCCAAAATTTAAAAAAACCAAAAAAATAAAAAATCCATAAAAATTAAGAAAAATAAGAAGCCAAAAAGAAATCATCTCTCAAAAGCCCTTTCATGCAAAGTCCATAACAAACTCCTCAAAATACTCCAATAAGAATCCACGAAAATTCCATCGTTGAGTATTATTCCAATAGCCCCCCATACCCCTCACGTTCCATAATTCTGGGTTCCACCTCCTACACCTCCAAACTCCAAACCAAGTCACACGCTGAGTCACACTTCTAGAAGACTGAGTGAGGATTCTGAGTCAATTGGAGGGAAAGAAATGTCAAATATCGCTAGTTTCGGTACGGGTGAGGGAAACCTATCGTATCGTCCCATAAAAGAACTCTTATTTCTTAAGCGAACTGTCACACCTGGATGCATTATACTTCCGTACAATGCAAGTCATTTCCACTTCTATAATGGGATGATACAGATTCTTCCAACATTTCACGGCATGGATTCGGAGAAACCATACCTCTATATCCACAAGTTCGAAGAGGTGTGAGAAACCTTTAATGATCAACCTTGCACGTAAGATGTCGTTCGCCTAAAGATTTTTCCTTTTTCCTTAAAGGATAAAGCTAAGACCTGGCTTTGGTATGTACCACCGAACTCTATTATATTATGTAAGGATATGAAATCCAAGTTTCTTTCGAAGTTCTTTCCACAACATAAAACCAACTCCGTTGATCGAGGGCGAAAAGTAGTGCTTGTCAAACGCTGATCGTTATTTTCTGTTCACCACCTCAATACAAAAACCTAAATTACGACTACACTTACGGGACAAGTATAGCGGTAAGTTGGGTATCTAAAATATCCACTGAGATGAGTTGCTAGAATTTAAGTGATTTAATATTCCAAAATAAAAGGAAAAAAGGGTGATTACAAACTAAAAAGTAAAAGATGCGAAAAAGGGAAATGTTAATCTAGGCAAGTGTATTGAAACTAGACTAACAAAGCGGTAAAACTATAGGTTGCGTCGAATATCCCTCACTCGAGTTAATTTGTATAAAATGGTTACATGGGTCGACGAGTTATTACAAATGTGTCTCGTTTCGACAGTTAATTAAATCAAGGGTTGCCACTCCCCTAAATTCGCATAAAAGCCTAATAAGATTTTGGCGTCAACAAATATCCCAGAAATTACGCGCGAAAGGTCGTAAGCACGGGACATACATGATATGCCCCGTCAAATCTCCTAGGTGTAATAACTAGGACAACGCACCTGAAATAGACCCGTAAATACTATCACCAAGTAAAGCAACGCGTTAACCCGAGTGAGTTCCATTCAAACACAACCTAATTTAAATTAGCTAGAAAGCATGTTAAAAACGCGGTAAATGGAAAACGGTAAATAAACGTGATAAAGCTACCTAGAAAGAAAGTAAAGAAAGCATGTGAATCTAATTAGGAAAGCATGTAAATCTAATTATCAAAGCAAGAAATAATGGAAAATAACTATATTAATGGAGAGGAAGATGAATAGTGCAACTTATAACCCAATTGGCTATCAAACCAAGAAGAATCAAAGAAGAACTCTTCAAATTCCCCAAACCCTAAGCTAAACTATCTTCTAAAACAATATAAAATCGTTCATCTCTGATTATTACAACAAAAAATGCTTTATATAGTAAGTGGGAAAAGAATTAGAAAAGAAAAGAGAAAAGAAAAGAAAAGGCAAAATATCTCCTGGAAACAGGGGATCGATCGATCGACCCCTTTGGTCGATCGATCGATGGTGAACAAAATATCCAACTGTCAAGAAGGATCGATCGATTGACCCCAAAACGTCGATCGATAGATCAAGCAGGTCACAGCACACTGCATTGCTGTTTTTGCATGCTTGCTCGTCCGCTGAAATCGCCGTAACTTCTTCGTTCTGAATTGGAATCACACACCGTTCGCGGCCACGCGAAGCTAGCGAGGAGGGATACAACTTCCGTGTAGATGTTGGGCCAGGTGCCCAAGCTATGAAAAGACTAAAATGCCCATGAACGTTCGATCGCGTACGAAAATCGAGCGGAATGCGTCCGAACTTCACACTTAGCATCCAAATACATATAAAAGCTCAATTAACCCCTGCAAAACATGTTAACGTAGAAATCCAAGGTTATCTGGTTAACGAGCATAAATATAGGGAATAAGATACCCGAGGGGTCTAAAATGCGTAGGTTCGGAGGATGAAATACACAATATTTGCGTCGTATCACACCCCCTAACTTATACATTGTTAGTCCATATCAATGAAATAGGATGCAACAAGAACTACAAGCAAACCAAAAGCAGGATAAGTAGAAAAGTATGGTATAAAAGCAAAAGGCCACTTTCATGGGCAATTCGATTGCATATAGCGTATGCAATAAGCCGTTAAACCCATAGGTCACCCTAGTGGACGAGTGTCATCTCGTGAGGGTTTTCAGGGATGACACCCACAAACATCGCATGGTTTCCTGAAAATATGCCCAACCCAACATGCGACAAGCCCAAAAATAGCGAAAATAATTTCATACGCATTATTAGCACATTGAACGGATTCAAACAAAAGTCCGAAATCATTAACATTATTGAATGCACCTCATAGAATTGAAACCTTAAAATGTGGGAGGGGAGCGAGCACATACAAAGTGTGATTTGGCAAAAACTTAAATAAATCGGATACTAGATTAACGCAAGCATATATTCAATCCTCACGGGCATTACACTCATCAAGCGAATTCACTCGAAACAGGGAGGTAACACACGGAACATGTGGGCTAAAGAGTAAATGTAAATAGAAACTAGGCCGCACACATGTCACAAATGAAGAACGCTATATATAAACTAAAAAATCGTAATCTCAATGAAAGATACCGCACGTTAAAAGAGGCGAAATGCATTTTCATAGATTATCAAAACTATTATGACTTTTAAATTACATCAACCTAAGATCACATAGGACTTTAATAGGGTTGTAATGTAGGCTAGGCTAGCGTATGAAATGAAAGGAATGTATATACGGATTCAAAGTGTTCGGAATGAAAACTCGGGATAATGGGAAAATGCGGGCAATATCAAAATTGGAAAACAAGTTCCAAAACGGCATTAGATATATCATCGGGGAGAGTAATCAAAGCTTATTGAACTATATACACAACATTTATAACTTTCTCTTTCTTTTTCTTTTATTTTTTTTCTCATTTTTTTTCTTTTTTTTTCTTTTGCTTTTTGCTTTCTCTTTTTCTTCACTTTTTCACTACACTTTCTTTACTTTTCTCACTCTCATATGCCTAAACTTGCAACTGACATCACAACCACATAATTCAATCCCAAGTAACATTCCAAACAAAGGTATGGAAAGTGTATGTATGGTTTGAAACTCCAATGCGAAGTTGGTTATGGGATTGGGTTATGAAACGAAAGGCTATATTTAGGCTAAAAGGGGTTAACGAGGGTAAACATTTAAGGGTGAGGTCAAGGTCAATATATGTGATATAAAAAAGATGGCCTATGATGATTTCCAAAAGTTTACGCAATTCTCGAATCAAAATAATATATGAAAATCATGCTCAAGTAACACATTTCAAGTATGAACTCAATTAATGAATGATCAAATGAAAGAATAGAGAGATTACCAACGAATTCAACGTTTTCAATGAGAAAAGAATAGTGTATACACTCACAAACAACGAAAGGTACAAAGCTTACTCGGTGTAAGTATATACAATGCAACAAAAGATTACCGAGTTATAAAAATTTTAAACCAAATCAATAAGGCAATAAAAGTGCAAGTGCTCATGGGATTAAAGTTTAATTCATTAAGTTATTCATAATATCAACAATCGAGACTAAAGTCTAATAACTTCTAAAATCGAGAACACGCATCATTGGGTTGTCTATTGGATCGGACAATTATTAAAATTTATCACCGAAAACAAAGGCAAAATGCCCAACAAAGGAGAAAAAAGAAAGAAAATCTTTTTGAAATTTTTAATTTTTCTAAGAAAAGAAAACTAAGTAACTAACATGTGAGCAAAAACATGGACTAAATTAATGAAATGGATAGAATATCCCACACCCCCTAACTTAAAACTTGATATTGTCCTCAATGTGAATTAAGAACCAAGTTAAAGAGAGGAAAATAGTGATATTACCCAAAAGTGGAGCGATCCCCATAAGAACAAGTCCAAAGAATCTACAAAACAAGTTAGTACCGAGTATAGCAAAAACAAATAACAAAAATTTAACTAATTACACTAAACTAAATTAAAAGGAAAGAAAAATAAAAAGCTAACTATATACAACCTACTATTTAGGCTTCACACTAACTATACACTAGAAGTCTAAATAGCTGAGGGTCCACCATGAAAACGATTTGACTTTGGAGGATAACCGGTGTACCCTCACATACAAGCATACCCTCCGAAAAATATGAATTCCGTTTTAACAACGGAAGGCATGTGTAAGGCGTAAGAAATGAACCATCGCCAATTAAAAATTTTGGAGGGACGATGGAGGGTTTGGATTGAACGGCTGACAAAAACATGTGGGGACGGAGAAAAGCCGAATAACCTCCCAAGGATTTTGAAATTGGAATGGGAGGTGGCGCACACAAAGGCAAAGATGCGATCATGGTAGGTGACTCGAGCAAGTACTCCTCATCGGCGAAAAGGTTTAAAACATTAAAGTTTGAAACCGAATCATCGGGTACTTGAGACGTTGTGATAATAGAGAATAAAAATGGGGATGAAAGAAATTCAAACTCATGAGATGAATCATCATCGCATGAAGATTGAGTTTCGAATGAAATAATATCATTTTTAATGAAATGTTCTTCTTTGGGAGCCAAAGAAGAAATCATTTCATTATAAATAGATATTACATCATTTTCATCCTCGCTTTCAATATCTATTATGCAATGGGCAAAATCTAGAATGGTTTGTTCCAAAGTAGGCACAAGTACCTCATTTGGTTCAAAACATTCTTCGACTTCGAAAGTCTTGGAAGCAAAATCGTCATCAGACTCAAATAATAAATCCAAGTCATGTTCCCACAAATGATTTTTTCCCGATAACGATTTTTATTTTTCTCTTTTTCATACATACGCAAGCCCTCACCGAATGTCATAGGTTGAGGTGCGGATGCATGAAAATGAGAACTTTGAAAATTTCCATCGGACTTAAACGAAACCTCATTATTATAGGAATTTTGAAAACTATTGCAATTCGTTTGAAAATTCCTATTATAAGGAGATAAAGGCCCAACATCATTGTCATCATCATCAAAATTCCAATAACCCAAATTTTGACTTTCGTTATACTCGCCCAAAGTCATATTTGAATTTGCAACACTTTGGGATTCTAAGTATTCACCGAAATTCATAGGATTACGAGAATTTTGAGAATTATAACAATGATTACAGAAAGAATTGGAATAAGACATGCTTACCTCCCAAAAAGGCTCGAAATGGCGAATTCCATAAAGTTAGTGCGTGCGGGAAAAATTCGAGCTTTTCTAAGTGCTCAAATGTGGAAGTCCTGCAAAAAGATTAGCAAATAATACAAATAGAAAGAAAATACTACGAAATACTAAATCAAATAAAGTCTAAAAAAAACAAGTCCCCGGCAACGGCGCCATTTTGATCGAGGGCGAAAAGTACCGCGTGTCAAACGCTGATCGTTATTTTCTGTTCACCACCTCAATAAAAAAACCTAAATTACGACTACACTTGCGGGACAAGTATAGCGGTAAATCGGGTATCGAAAATATCCACTGAGACGAGTTGCTAGAATTTAATTGATTTAATATTCCAAAATAAAAGGAAAAAAGGGTGATTACAAACTAAAAAGTAAAAGATGCGAAAAAGGGAAATGTTAATCTAGGCAAGTGTATTGAAACTAGACTAACAAAGCGGTAAAACTATAGGTTGCGTCGAATATCCCTCACTCGAGTTAATTTGTATAAAATGGTTACATGGGTCGACGAGTTATTACAAATGCGTCTCGTTTTGACAGTTAATTAAATCAAGGGTTGTCACGCCCCTAAATCCGTATAAAAGCTTAATAAGATTTTGGCGTCAACAAATATCCCAGAAATTACGTGCGAAAGGTCGTAAGCACGGGACATACATGATATGCCCCGTCAAATATCCTAGGCATAATAACTAGGACAACGCACCCGAAATAGACCCATAAACACTATCACCAAGCAAAGCAACGCGTTAACCCGAGTGAGTTCCATTCAAACACAACCTAATTTAAATTGGCTAGAAAGCATGTTAAAAACGCGATAAATGGAAAGCGATAAATAAACGCGATAAAGCTACCTAGAAAGCAAGTAAAGAAAGCATGTGAATCTAATTAGGAAAGCATGTAAATCTAATTATCAAAGCAAGAAATAATTGAAAACAACTATATTAATGGAGAGGAAGATGAATAGTGCAACTTACAACCCAATTGGGTGTCAAACCAAGAAGAATCAAAGAAGAACTCTTCAAATCCCCCAAATCCTAAGCTAAACTATCTTCTAAAACTATCTAAAATTTTTCATCTCTGATTATTACAACAAAAAATGCTTTATATAGTAAGTGGGAAAAGAATTAGAAAAAAAAGAGAAAAGAAAAGAAAAGGCAAAATATCTCCTGGAAACAGGGGATCGATCGATCGACCCCTTAGGTCGATCGATCGATGGTGAAAAAAATATCCCACTGTCGAGAAGGATCGATCGATCGACCCCAAAATGTCGATCGATCGATCAAGCAGGTTACAGCACACTGCATTGCTGTTTTTGCATGCTTGCATTTCTCGTCCGCTGAAATCACTGTAACTTCTTCGCTCTGAATCGGAATCGCGCACCGTTCGCGGCCACGTGAAGCTAGCGAGGAGGGATACAAATTCCGTGTAGATGTTGGGCCAAGTGCCCAAGTTGTGAAAAGACTAAAATGCCCTTGAACATGCGATCGCGTACGGAAATCGAGCGAAATGCTTTCGAACTTCACACTTAGCATCCAAATACATATAAAAGCTCAATTAACCCCTGACAAACATGTTAACGTAGAAATCCAAGGTTGTATGGTTAACGAGCATAAATATAGGGAATAAGATACCCGAGGGGGCTAAAATGCGTAAGTTTGGAGGATGAAATACGTAATATTTGCGTAGTATCATCCGTCAAGGCTCAAATTCAAGATTTTCGGCAACAAGATAATGAGTCATTTGATGGGTGTTGGGAATGATTCTAAGTGTTGGTTAACGCTTGCACACATCATGGATTTGAGAAGCATCACCTTATCTATTTCTTTCATCACGGGCTTACTATAGTGTCTAAACAACTTGTTCAAACAATGTGTGAAAGGCTGTTTTGGGAATTAAATGCGAGTGATGCTGAGGGTCATCTTAAGTATGTCACCGAGACTACTTAAGTATGGGATACATCCAATCCTAATGCTCAAAACCGACCCTGACAAGTGTCCACCACTCCTGCTGCGTTCAGTCTATACATATTTTATAAAGATACCTTGCTAGACCGTAGACTTTATCAATTTGAGAAAAATATGAGATACATAGTCAAGGTACGACTAAGAGAAACTATCAGATCCACCCATGCAGTGAAAAAAAAGGCGTACGCCATTTGTGAGGCATGCCATTAAACAAAGGAATGTTCGACGATACCCGCTTACAAAGCCATGCTTACTGAGAAAGTGGAAGCAATATAAGGGTTTAAAGGAAATTTTAACGCCCCACACGGGAACACATACAAACCTTCTTGGAGGAACCATCCTGGTTTTAGCTACGGGCAACAACAAGCTGCGTTGAATCTAAATTCACATGTTGCTCTACCTCCACCCCCTCCTCAATTTCAACAACCGCCACCTATGTAGCCACACATGCAAGCACCACCTCCAGGCCCATACAATACCCCACTACGGAGGTCTCTTGATGACAACTTAAACCAGTTCATCCAATCTCAAAATGCAACCAATGCTAAGTTTGAGCACATGTTCACTGAGATGCATACAAGCATCTCTAATTTGTAATCCTCGTTAAGTGTCCAAGAGAAGGGCAAGTTTCTAGCTCAAGGTCAAAGACCTCGTCAAGGTCAAGACAATGTTATCTCTACATCTTTCGATCAACAAGAGAAATGCCAAGCCATCACCACTCTGTGTAGTTGGTGAGTCATTGATTTATCACCTCCCCCACACGAGGAGCCAAAAGACAAGGAGGTTTCACCCGACACGAAAGAGGCGGAAGATGCCCCCTTGAATGAGAGTGACAAAGACGACACTATCAAGCCCGAAGTCGTTGTGAAGCCTCCCACCTCCGCTTCATTTCATCAACGATTGGCCCCACCTAAAAGGGGAGCCTCCCGTGCATATGTACTAGATGTTCTTAAGCAAGTTAAGCAGAATTTGCCATTTTTTAATGCCATCCAACAAATTCCCGCCCATGCCAAGGTCATTAAAGATCTTTTGACTGTGAAGAGGTGGGTAAAGGTGAAGAATAATGTCTTCCTAGCACAGAATGTGAGCTCCGTTCTACTTAACGACCTCCCACCCAAGTTAAAGATTCAGGCGCACCCACGATTTTATGTGTTATTGGAGAGTGTCGAATTGAGAAAGCCTTGCTGGACTTAGGTGCGAGTGTTAATATTCTACTTATACATTTATAGGCAACTTGAGTTGGGTGACCTTAAGCCCACACGAATTACTCTCCAATTAGCGGATCGCGCAGTGAAGGTGCTTCGAGGGATTGTTGTGGACGTGATAGTCCAAATGGACACTTTATACTTCCCAGTAGACTTTTTATTTTGGGACACGGAGCCCTCCATCCATTCTAGCAACCATGTTCCCATCATTTTAGTCCCCCCATTCTTAGCCATGGCTAATGCTTTACTCAATACATGAAATGGGCAAATGCAGCTCACTTTTGGGAATATGACCCTTGATACGAACATCTTCAATGTTACTAACCAAGTGGTTGACGACGATGAAACCCATACGGTTGACCTCATAGAGGAGGTAGTAGAGGATCACATCGAGAGAACCATGGGTGAGGATGCTTTAGAAGAATGCCTAGTGAGAGGTGAAGAGAGTGAGATTCCATACACGGAGTTTGAGCGAGCAGCCGAGGAGTTGAAAGCCATATTAGACGAGGGAGCATTGATAGAGGAGCTGAGAGATGTTCATTGGGTTTCTAGATTCAAGGAAATACCCCCGAGGGATTCATGCTTGATCCCCTCCGAAGAGAAATTTCCTACACTCGAGTTGAAGAAACTACCCTCTAATGTGAAATAAGCTTTTTTAGGAGAGGATGAGACATTTCTTGTTGTTGTCTCCTCTAGCCTAGATAAAGAGCAAGAGGGTAAGGTGTTGGAAATTTTAAGGAAGTATAGAGGTGTTTTTGGTTGGTCTATAGCGTATTTGAAGGGTATAAGTCCCTTGATTTGTACCTACAAAATCCACCTCGAGGAGGACGTGAAGCCCTCGAGGGAAATGCAAAGGCGACTAAACCCAACCATAAAAGAAGTTGTTAAAAAGGAAATTATCAAGTTGTTAGATGCCGGGATCATCTACCCTATCTCGGATGGAAAATGGGTAAGACCAATTCAAGTTGTCTCGAAAAAGTTGCTCATGACTGTGGTAAAAAATGCTAAGGGAGAATTAATTCCTCAACGCACCGCCATCGGGTGGTGTGTTTGCATTGATTACCAGAAACTCAATGCCTAAATGAGAAAATACCATTTTCCTTTGCCATTTATCGCCAAATTGCTTGAACGCGTAGCGGGTCACACATATTATTGCTTTCTTAATGGTTATTCCGGATATAGCCAAATTGAGGTAGACATACTTAATCAAGAAAAGACGACTTTTACATATCCATTTGGCACATTTTCCAACAAATGTATGCCTTTTGGATTGTGCAATGCACCCGCGACCTTTCAACGATGCATGCTGAGTCTCTTTAGAGACATGGTAGAGAGAGGGCTTGAGGTTTTTATGGACGATTTTAGTGTTTTTGGCCCCTCTTTTGACCAATGTCTAGCGAATCTTGAGAAAGTATTATCCTGGTGTGTGGAAGAGAACTTAGTTCTCAATTGGGAAAAATGCCACTTCATGGTTACCGAGGTAATAGTTATTGGCCACATAGTCTCATCTAAAGGTATAAAAGTTGACTGAGAAAAAATAGATGTCATAGTTGAGCTTCCCCCGCCTAAATCACTAAAGGATGTGCACTCCTTCTTAGGCCACACAGGATTTTATAGAATGTTTATCAAGGATTTTAGCGCAATCGCTAGACCCTTGAGTAACCTCCTTATAAAGGATGCCCGCTTTGAGTGGAATGACGCATGCCAAGAGGCTTTTGATAAATTAAAAAGCATGCTAATTTATGCCCAATCATGCAAGCTCCAGATTGGTCCCTTCCATTTGAGCTCATGTGCGATTCTAGTGATTATGCGATTGGGGTTTTTTAGGGAAAATAAAGGACAAGAAAGCTCATGTCATCTATTACGCTAACCGAACGTGGATCGGGCCACAACTTAACTACTCCACCATAAAGAAAGAGTTGCTAGCGGTTATTTTTGCCTTGGACAAATTTCGCTCATACCTTGTTGGGTCGCCCATTATATGCTTTACCAATCACACGGCACTTAAATATCTCCTTACTAAGAGAGATGTGAAGTCGTGCCTTATAAGGTGGATCCTAGTCCTACAAGAGTTCAATCTCTCTATAAAAGATAAGAAATGGGTAGAAAATATCATCGCCGACCATTTGTCATGACTCTCGTCCGACATGCCTAGTGATCCAATACCCATAAACGAGTATTGTTCGAATGAGCAACTCTTTACTACTTTTTCCCTACCTTGGTTTGCAGACATTGTTAACTATCTTATCACGGGAGCCGTTCCTCCCGGATGGACACCGTAAGAGAAGAAGATATTCATAACTTGGTCACGCATGTTTTTCTATGACGATCCATTCTTATTCAAATATTATGCGGACCAACTCATCCGAAGATGTGTTCTGGATGAAGAAATTCAAAGTGTAATCCGATTTTTTCATACGGAAGCTTGTGGAGGCCACTTCTCCAAGAATAAGACGGCCTCTAAAATCCTTTAAAACGACCTTTATTGGCCCAAAATGTGCTGAGATGTGAACGCCTATTGCAAATCTTACAATAAATGTCAAAGAATGGGAGCTATTACGTGTCGCGACATGATGCCACTAACCCCTATACACATCATTGAGTTATTTAATTGCTGGGGTATTGACTTCATGGGATTATTCCCTCCCTCCTTCGACTTCTTATAAATCCTCGTTGCAGTAGATTATGTCTCCAAATGGGTAGAGGTAATAGCTACCAAGAAGAATGACAACAAAATGGTGATAAAGTTATTACAAGAACACATACTCTCTCACTTCGATGCTCCGAAGGCAATGATAAGTGATAATGGCATGCATTTTTGCAATAGGCCGTTTGAAAAATTAATGAGAAAATATGGGGTCGTTCACATGGTTGAAACGACTTATAACCCACAAACAAGTGGGCAAGTCGAGTTAGCAAATCGTGAGATAAAGACCATCCTTAAAAAGACTATCGATCCTACCCGGAAAGATTGGTCCCTTCGATTAAACGATGCGCTATGAGCTTACCGTACCACCTACAAGAACCCCCTCGGGATGTCCCCATTTCTTTTTATCTATAGCATGCCTTGACATATCTCCATGGAGCTAGAGCACAAAGCCTATTGGGCAATCAAGAGGTTGAACTACAATCTAGATAAAGTCGGTGAAGCTCGCAAGCTTCAGTTGAACAAATTGGAAGATATGCACAATGACGCATATGAGAGTGTTAAAATTTTAAAGAAACGAATGAAACTAGCACATGAAAAGATAAATCTACGCAATGAGTTTCATTCGGGATAAAAAGTGCTTCTCTACAACTCTCGATTACACTTGTTTCCCGATAAGTTGCGTTCAAGGTGGACGGGCCCATTTGTGGTGAGAGAAGTATTCCCCCATGGATCTATAGAGTTGAAAGATTCAAAAGGGGGAAATACTTTCAAGGTTAATGGAAAATGCCTTAAAACGTACTTTGAGGCATGCGTCGAAGAAGCCGACACCATTTGGTTATCGAACCCCATCTATGGGGATTGACTGAGAAGTACGAGAAGGTCGTCACACCCCCGACGTGTATGGGGTGATCCTTGTGTATAGTAGTTATGCGTAGGTTAGGTTAGTTAGGAGTCGGTAGTTATAAGTCACGATATGATAGGTACGGGAGCACACACGTCGAGAGAGCGTATAGGGTTTTGAAGTAGTGTTGGTAGGTCCTAGGTCACTCTTGCCTAGGAATAATTATGGGAACCACTGGGGAATTGAGAGAGAAGAGTTCATTCTAAAGTTAAGGGATGCAGAAAGTTACAAGGAACCGAACCGGTCCGCCCCTGGAACCTGGATCGATATGGCTATGCAAAAAATAAAAAAATAATAAGGACCAAACCGGTCCAGTCTTGGGACCCGGTTCGATCCGGTGTCTGCATTTGTTTGCCCCTTCCCAAGATGCATACCCTATTCACCCAATCCCTCATCTTCCCCCCACATTAGATTTTTCCCTCTTCCCCATACATTTTCCATCTCAAATCCACCCCCTTCCCTCCAAAACCTTTTCCCTCTAAAAGACACCCTTTCCTTCACTGACCACCTATAAATACACCTCCTTCCCCCCTTTCACCACCACTCCACTCACCCAACTCTCTTATTATATCTTCCATATTTTCCCTTAAACCCACTTCATTCCCATATGGCAAACAGGGCCCTCCCAGAAAAATATGCCTCTGTCGAGATTCTTGCCGATAGAAAAGGGACGTTTCGATCACACTAAGAGCAAATATGGCGAGAGCATTTTTTTTAGTCATACACGCAAACTCCACATGTAACGCCAAGTGCACTGGAATGATCTTCCCTAATCCACACTAACCTCTTTCTACCGAGCGGGTAGCAACATTTTCTCAATGAGCTCCATGAGGCGGTGTGGGAGGCCGAGGTGCGTGCCTTTTACGTTTCTCTCATCCGCACCGCTGAATTCACTTCCCAAGCATATGTCGACGCCACTCCCATCCCATTCTATTTGGACATTCTGACCCGAAAGTTAGCTGAAAAAGAGGTCCCAAGCCTAGCCCAATTTACGTACCCCAATAATCTTGCCCCCTTTATGAAAGCCAAACGCATGTCCGGCATCGCACCCGGTGAACATTGGGGTGCCGAGACATTCTCGGTGGGCAGGATGAATGACAAGGCATGCATAACTTTCCAAATCGTATGCACCAATATCCTCCAAACCTCAAACGATTTCGCTATGCACCCCCGTCAAGCTACCCTCGTTTATCACCTTTTCGACCCCACTACCCCTATCCACCTGTCCCGCATTCTCTATAAGGACATCTTCTTCGTGACCTTGGATAGGAAGGGTACAACCCCTCTCCCATATGCTCGACTCATCACTTCTATTTAGCCGATGCTGGCATTGTCCCCCCCCCCAAAGCGTTTACTCGCCTTCCCAATACTTATGGGTAGAGCACCCACACTAAAAATGAGAGGCAAAGGGAGATCATCCGAGCACAGAGGGAGGAAAACGGTGGGGATGATGACGAGGATGATGATAAAACGGATGAGGATGATGACGAGGAAAAGGAGGCTGGGGCTGCGGATGTTAAAATGGGCGAGGGAGAAGAAGAAGAGTATGATGAAGATGCAGATTATGATTTTGAGCCACCGGGAGGAGATTTTGATCGATGCATCACCGCGTTGGAATCGCGCTTCGACGATTTCATCAATGAATACTGCGTTGAACGTGAAGAGGATCATCGGGCCTACTGGTGCGATATTAGCATGATGCATCTCCTTCAGGCAGAGCTTTATCGCATGACTATGGGTGCACCACCACCGAGCTACTTTTACGACCCATATGACCCGAATGCTCCCAGCGCATCTCACACGCCCCCTCAGTAGCATGTTTGAGTGGTTGTTTTGTGTATTTTATTCCATTTTACTGTTTATACATTCCTGCATTTTGAATATATAATGGAAGATTTGCTTGCCTATCTTTGTGTTTCTTATACCGACTTGTTTTATTTTTGCATTTTGTACTTTGTTCATTTTCTATGCCTTCTCTCTTTACTTAGCTTTTAGTCCTTGGACTTTGCAAAAATCTAAGTTGGGGGGGTACGCGTGCGCTTCAAAAAATTTCACAAAGTTCAAAATGTCCAAAAACTAAAAAAAAATAGAAAATTTCAAAAATTTCAAAAAAATTGAAAATTTTCAAAAAGCCAAAAATATGTTTTTTCAAAATAAATAAAAATTGATATTTAAATTTTTCAAAAATATCACTAAAATTTTGTTGGAAGTCTCAAATTTGTAAAATCCAAAATGCACTAAGCCGAAATTGACCAAATATGAAAATTGAGCGAAAATTGACAACTTTACGAATAATTATGGAGATTAATTCAAGCCTATCACTTTTTGCGAGTTTTTTAAATCAATTCGAGTTAATGGTTAACTCAAAGTTCAATTCAGTGTTTAATAAGTCGTTGAAAATCTTAATTTTTTATTTTGATCGGTTAGGGGAAAAGTGTGTGATGTTGTCCCGAAAAGCGCGTTAACATATCTTTAAACTAAATAAATCTCGAGATGCATATGTTAAATTGATTAGTAATTCGGATAAATGAAGTTAGTCCCTTGTTTGTTACCCAAAAATATTAGCCATAAAAAGTTGTGAAAGTTTTTCCCTATGAACCCAATATGAGCCTAATAAAATATTTTCCCTTTTCGTTTGATAACCCGAAAAACCATTTAGTCCGAAATTGTGAAAGATTGAAAAGTCCAAAATTATGCGGAAAAAAAGGGCAAGAAAAATAGAGTAATTCTCAACAATAATAGCAAGAAAAGAAAAATTGAAAAATAGAAAAAAAATAGAAAAAGAAGAGAAAATGAGCACAAGCCCGAAAAAGCATTAACGGACATCATAAAGACATTTTCCAATTCAGAACTTTCTGACCATTCCAATGTACCCAATAAACCTTAAACCAGATAAAATATTAACCGAGTTCGAAGCGTAAAATTAATTACCGCGTGGAGAGCTAAAACACGAAAAGATATCAAGAGAGATTGATTGGTGTGTAGAGGAGGCGATGTTTTCAATTTCCCAATGACCGTAATCCGATGAAGAGATATTTTCACCATAAAATTTTCGTCTTTTAAATTTGTGTGCGTGAATTTGCGCTCCTTTACATTTGCTCTTTAAATCACGCATACCGAGAGAAATAGTCACAATCCAAGTGATTCGTTTTTGAGCGCATCTCGTGAGATTTTAAAATCAAAGCAAAATTTTGGAAAGTAACGTAATGATCAATCGGTGGAAGTTAGCGGTTTGATTTTTGGCTTCGCACACAACAAAACAAATTGAGACTATGGAATATAAATTTATGGTGATTATTTTTAGAAAAGTTTAAATTGTACAGTTTTTAAGTATTTTTAGTTTTCCTTGAGTCAAAAACGAATTTTGTGGGTATATTCACTGCAAACCCTCACGAGACAACACTCGTCCTACTAGGGTAACATAGGGGTTTAACGGCTTGTTGCATGCGCTAAATGCAATCGCTTATTCGCGAAAAAGGTATTCTATCCCAATAAAGTCTTTGAAGGGGCCTTAATCCATGATTTTATTCTTTTACATTGCTCGGAAAGAGCAACGTTAAAAGTTAAGGGGTTTGATTCGGCCTAAATTCTTCGTATTTATACTCGTAATTTAGGCATTTTTATTATCCCGTGCGATGTAAATAGTAGGGGTGGGCACGGTCCGGACCGGACCGAATATTCGGTCCTCAAATTTTTTGGATCGAGACCGGACCGATTAATTCGGTTAACCTACTAATTCGGTCCAGGCTTTTTTCGGTCCGGTCCGGGGTAAAATTCGGTCCTGACCCTATTTTATATATATGTACATTTTATGAATTTTTTATCTATTTTTCTCACAAATATATATACAAAAAATAATACTCGAAACTCCAAGTGATATTTATATGGGTTTTTTTAACCCAAATAAAAAAATGTCTATACATATATAAAATGTTCCAAATTAAATTCATAAGTTATATACATTAATTCAAAAACTATACATAAGAAACACAATAACATTATTTTTAGTATATATATATCGAAATCGGTCCGGTCCGGTTCAAATCGGTCTTTTAATATAGTGGACCGCGGACCGGACCGATTTAATCAGTTTTTAGGTTTTGTGAACCGATTTTTGGACCGGTTTCAAAATAGCCTTAATTTTCGGTCCGGTTCGGTCCAATCGGTCCATTTCGGTCGGTCTTTTTTTTGTCCACCCCTAGTAAATAGCTTGGATTTATCTTATATTTATGCTACTAACGCCTTTTGGGGAGTATATCGTGTTTTGTGTATTTTTCATGTGTTTTACAGGTATTTCATATAAGTTGTGCAAAAGAGAACTCAAAACTGTGAAAGAAACCAAGAAATGGAGAGTACAAGGGCATTTTTGTAATTTTCAACCATATTCTGGAGGTGGGGACAACTAGAAAGTTGAAGACTCGAAATTAAAATAACACTGAAAAAAATTGGCACCCTAATTTGATCTACGGTGAAGAAGTTATGCCCATTTGAAGTTGAGAAAGAAATCCAAGGCAAAACTGTTAAGGCCGAACTGAACCGAACCGAACCGAACCGAACCAGTCCGGCCATTTGTCACGCCCTAGAACAGTTATAAAATTAGTCACGCTTTTTAAGTGTGGCAAAATGCTAGATGCAAGATTTTTATTTTGTCCTTATCTTTTAGCGAAAAGAGTTTTATGTTTTGGGGCCTCTTCTAAACGTCCTTCACCCTATATATTTAGTCATTAGTACTCTTTTTATTCAGGTTTTATTCATGTAAATGCTCTTAATCAAGGAGAAACATCTAGGGGAACAATTTACATATTTTGCATCTTTAATTCAAGAGTTTTTCCGTTTTTTCTTCAAGCTTCCATTTATTCTTGCGTGTTCTTGTTCTTCAATTTTGGAAACCTTTATTTCCAGCACTTTTATTATTATTTTTCATGTTTAATCTCGCTTTTCACACAATTATGAATTCATGCAATATAGATTTCTTGTTCAAGCATAGTTTAATCATGTCTAGCTAGATTTCTAAGGGTTGGGGTGCATGAACCCAGCTCGATGTTGTTTGCACGTATAAAAAATTAGTCTTCGAATTAAATAATGATTTAATCGTGTTCTGTAGTGATCACAGCCGTCGTAGGTCTTTTAACCTCGTTTGCCCTAGGTAATCGGGGTGTTTAAGAGTTCAACGAGCGTGTTAGCTATTTCAACACCGCTTTATTCTTGCTCTTGTTTATGTATGATGCGGGCTAGTATTCTCATATATGTAATGCTTGAGATTAATAAACCGGGTTTAATCAGTTATCTAATTCAAGCTAGTTTTATATCTGGTTAACATACTAGGGTTTGGTGGATTGCATTTCAACCTTATCTCTCATTCATATTAATTAATCTTTATTTTGTTAGTTTTAATTAGGTTTAGTTAACTTCTTTAGTTTTTCCCTTTATTTCCTTTCTGACCCATCATCATCTTTCACACTTTATTTTTGAAGTAATAAATCAATTCAAATCTATCAAACATTCCCTATGGATTCGATACCCAGACTAGCCATTATACTCCTTAAGATTGTAGTTAAAGTTTAGTTTTTTTTTTGTATTATGGTCGGAAGCTGATAACAATGATTTGCGTATTACACGGAGGCTCGATTTTCCACTCGATCAAATACAAAAACTTGTTGTCAATTTATAAAATACCGCAAGTGCATGGACTATTATAAAATAGCAAGTGTAAGTACGGGTCGAACCCACAAAGATTTGTCAGTTTTAACTTTTAAAAGAATTGCAACTGTCCAACTAGAAAAAATGGGATAAAGAAGATATGTAATATTAAACTAAGCAAACACAAATAAAAATTGTGACTACGAGAAATATAATCAAGTGGGCGTGAGAAACTAGTACATTGGATCTATTTATCACATTCAACTAATATTATGCAATAATTTAAACTCGCCGTTCTCGATTTTATAACTAAAATTAAATCGACTCTCGTTCGGAAGATAACATGTTTAAGTTCACAATAAAATTTAACGTCTCTAGATTTAGACGGCTAAAATTCCTATTCCCTTACAAAGTTTACTTTTAAATTTCAAAGTATAGTCTTTAAGCATGGACTATCAAAACAACCGAGTCCAAGCATAATCCATCAAAAAGTACTCACACTTAAAAATAAAAATATGATTTTTTTTCAAACAATGCCGAAGGTTTAAAACGCATTCTCGTGTCGTTTTAAATGAATATCGAATTTTTAAAACCTTTAGTACATATCGAAAACAAAGACGAATCTAAACTATAAATAATATTAATCAAACATAATAAATTTCACCTAGTCCTAGTAAATAAATTAAGTTCGCACAATTGAAGACAAAATAAAAGTGCAAGATTGAATAATAATTCTCATTAATAAATCAACTTACAAAAATGATCGTGCCTTACAATTGATCTTGATAAAACTTCACCCATAAAATAATTCTCGGCCCTTGAATAAAATATACTATCAAATTAATAGAATAAAAAACTATCTCTCAAGCTCTCTCTACAATTCTCTACCAAAATAATGAGCCAAAGGGTCTTATTTATAGGCTTAGGAATGATGTGTTTGAGTTGGAGTGCAACTCTCTTTGATTGGTTGTAATTGAGTTGACAATTATCTCATGGAGTCTTGGGAAGAGTTGGAAATAATTGAAAAGTCTTTTTAAAAAAAAAATAATTATCCCCAATTTCATCACTATTCACATCACTATTCACAACATCGGCTTTAATCTCATTTTTGACCCCCCAAACTTCAAAATCTCATTTTCGTTCGAACTTTAAAGTTGTGAGTCTTGTCAAGTCGTTTTTGAAAAGCTATGTCATGGCATCAACGGACACTCGAACGATTTTATAAAAAATATTTAGTACAACCGTGTCACCGTGTCATGTCGCGACGTATCGTAATAATTTTTGCACATCGACTCCTTTGTTGTCCAAATTTCCGGGGTACCTGTAAAAATGCAAAATAAAAATAATTAATTCAAATTTAGGGACATAAATATTTAAAAAATTACAGAATTTATCACTCTTTGCATTTTAGCCCCCGAAATTCATAAATTGTCCGTTTTAATCCGGAATTCAACCAAATTTCGAAGAGAATTTTATTTTGCCTAGATAAATATCTAAAAATTATTTTCAGCCCCATAAAGTTCGGAATATTACAATTTCACCCCTTCAGGTTACTAAAATTATATTTTTAACTCAAATTTTATTCAAACTTGCATTTTTCTTTTATTTTATTGAAATGACTCTAAAAGCTCATTATTTATAATACAAAAGGGCCTAACAAGGTCTAGATTTGGACATAATTCATGCAAAATAATGCACTCATTAAATACCCCCAAACCTAAACTTTGCTAGTTCTCGAGCAAAAACCCAAATTTTAAAATCCAACTCACTTGCGTAGGAATCACGATTGCACTTAGGATAATTTTTCATCAAAATGTCTGGCACTTTTTGTTTATTATCAAAATCCTTTTTCCTGGCTTGAAAATCAGGACATAGGTTATCTGGTCTTTTTTCAAAAGAGATGAATTGCACATGTTGAAATTTTTTGATTTGTGCCTTTGTTTTCGATCAAAACCTATACCGGTTTTATCTTCAAAATTCGTTTAACTGGAAGCAACACAATCTTCAAAATAGTTAGAATTATTTTAAAATTTGGAATTTTTTTTAAGACTGTTGAAACGTTTTCTTTAGACTCATCGAATTCTATCAAAGTTGCTTCATATTTCTTTTCCAAAACATCAATTAATTCAGAAAGATCTTTAATTTTTGCAATAAAAGACTTAGTTTTGATTTTGTAAGACAAACACTGATCGGTATAGTCCTCTGCACTCGGTTTTACCATTAGACTTAGGGCTTCTATTTTTTTAGTTAGGTCTTTGACTGTATTCTCTAGTTTTGTGATTTTCCTAAGAGTCTTAGTGTATAGTGTGTGAATGTCAGGGATGCCATCATTATCATACTCATAAAGTTTAATGTGTGAATTGTCCCCTGACGTTTCATTTTGCCATACTCACACACACATTCAATTCGTCATTAATACGTTCACTTTGACTCACACACATTCTCGAAGAGCTACTGTTAGTAATATCAACAATATTACTATTATCTAAGCAAAGAGCAGATAAACCAAAAGTAGGCAAGACATCATATGACATAACAGTATTAGGCATGATATCCTCATGTTAAAATCAGAATAAACAATTTTCACAAAAAGGACATGTAGGGGTCAAAAGAGTGGGAAGATTCAGGCTCATCTTCTTCAGAGTCACTTGAATCATCCCAAGTCTCACAGATATTGGCCCTATTATTGTTATTATTGAGTTTGACTCTGCACTTATTGGCATAATGACCCAGTTTACTGCATCAATGACATTTAACATTTTTCATATCAATCTTGGGCCTATTATTATCGACAGTGTTATGTTTGTCTTGATTTCTCTCGTGAGTCCTTTTATTAAAATGGTTTGGATATCCGGCTTTCCCTTGTTTAAAAGTAACATTTTTTCTAAACTTCAAAATTTTCTTGAAATGTTTAGACATGAGGGCTATATGTTTACCCAAACTATCTAACTCATATTCTTCATCAAAGTCCAAGTCTATATTAGGCAGGGATATCTGAGGTGAGGTTATTTTAGACTGAAAAATAACATTAGAACTAGACTGTCTCTTCTGATTGTTGGAAATATGTTTTTGATATTCAAGTTCCATTTCTACAGTCCTAAGTTTGCTACCGAGGAGTTCAGGTGTCAAGTATGGATCATCTATCTCCTAATTGTATGCCTTTTATATCAAACTTAGGGGGAAGGGACCTTAGGATTTTTGAAATAATTTCTTTCCTATTATACATTATACCATTTTCATGCAATTTTGTAATGATATCAGTCAATTTAATCTAGAACTCATCAAAGGTCTCAATCTCATGCATAAGCAGTGTATTATACTGTTGTATCAAAATCTGTATTTTGGCTATCTTAACACGTTCATCCCCTTCATGGGCTGTGGCTAATGTGTCCCCAGGATTCCTTAGATGTAAAGCAAATAGAAATATGTTTGAATTCATTCTCATTAACAGACATGAAAATTGCATTTTTCCCTTTATTGTTACTTAAGGAAGTATGCTTCTCTTCTTAAGTAAACTCAGTGAGGATATTTTTAATCCTTTCAGTACTACCTTTTGCTATAGGCTTAGTTGGATGAGAATATCCATTTTCAATAGCTTCCCATATATCATCTCCCAATGTCCCATAGATGGAAGCAATCATCCTTACTTTCCAGTATGGGAAATTGGTTCCATCAAAGAGGGGAGGTCTGGACAGATTTCCAAGATGCTCAAATTTTTCGTCCATAAAAGATTTTGAACGATTTCAAAGTACAAGATCAAAAGTTTTGGAGAAAATACTCAGCTCTAATACTAATTGAAAAACCCTCACTATATTATTTAACAACTGTTAAAAAAGT
This sequence comes from Sambucus nigra, assembly GCA_949130495.1. Lineage (NCBI taxonomy): Eukaryota > Viridiplantae > Streptophyta > Magnoliopsida > Dipsacales > Adoxaceae > Sambucus > Sambucus nigra. The sequence goes on from OX422207.1 coordinate 141,006,717, forward strand.
TTAATGAGTTCCGAACTACTTTTTGGATAAACTCTTTTAAAAAATCTTGATAAGAACACAAGGTGTGTTAGAAATAGTTTGTAAGAATAAATTACTCAAGAATCTTGGAAATAGGTTTTTAGTTTAAACCTAAGTATATGGAGAAGATTGTAGTAATGGAAAACTAAAAAGCACACACACGATGCAAGTATTTTTTTACGTGGTAAAATCCCAAATTAGGGAAAACCGCCACGGTGACCTCTATTCCACAAAATAAAAATCCACTATAATCAAACAACAGATACAAGATTACAAGCACTAAACATGCAATCAAGATCCTAAGCTAAAAGAAAAGAAATATACCTACACGTGCTTTCTTATCCAAGATATTTCTGATCCAGATTTAATATTCCTAGCAGTTTCCTTGCCCCCTACTTGTACTTTGTTCCTAGTGGATCAAACAATACAAAATCTCTCAAACGAACCACACTTAACTAGGTGTTCGTGTGAGAGTGTAATTATTGTGATGTGAACTACATGCAATATAATTCTCACATCTCTCAATAGATTTATATAAATAAATCCTAATGAATTACAACAAATCTATATGATATGTAGAGAGTTTAAAATTTCTTTGAAAATCAGACTTAGATTTGAAATGAAGTATATCAGATCTAAAAAGTAACCTTTCTGAAAAGGTAGATCAAGTGTTTCAAAATACTTACTTATATACCAAATGATTCCATAAAGTGTGAAACTTAGTTTTAAGAAACAAAGCTTTAGATCTGAAGTATATACTGTATTTAAAGTCTTTTTTTCAAGAAATTTTGAAACAGAGAGTGGATCTAAAAAATATACATATAAAAAATAAGATCCAACTGAAAAGAGATAAAAGAAATCTAAGATATTAAGTGAGATGTATCTCATAGTAAATCTCATAATTTCTAAGAAGAAATACAAGACCTACACTGAGATAGGTTCCTAAGAGAGATTTAGATTGAAGAGTTTCTTCAAGCTTTAGCCAAAAACCAAACGCTCATGAAAACCTAATTTTTCTAACTCTCAATACTATTGGTTTTCTAGTATGAGTGGGAATGACGAATGACGTGTTTGGTTTTGGGAGAAAACCTAAAAAAAATTAACTTTTGAGCACTGGTTTCCTTTCTCTCTCTCTCTCTCTCTCTCTCTCTATATATATATATATATATATATATATATATATATATATATCCTTTATCTTTTCTCTCTCTACTTTCCCTTCTTTCTTTTTTCTCTCAGACCTACGAACTGCCAAAGTTCTCAAATGGCTAACCAAGGGTATTTATTTATACTAGTGATAGAAGGATCTATACATTCAAAGTAAATGAAGAGTTGAGATCGTTTTGACGATTCAAAGTCTAAATCCAAGGGTTGTTAAAGCACAGTACAAACGGATACTCCTATTGGACCTAAATGTTCTCACATGGATTAAGTCTAAGACATGCATGTCGTTGGTAACAACTGATCTAACGACTATAAATAGTTATCGATTTTACAGAGTAAAGAACACACACAAAGGACCAGTAAGGGACACACGCGTGGAAAAATTCTAGCTAATGTTAAACATGTGTTTTGAATGTTTATAAAATTCCATTTGCATTCTCAAATGTCTTTGTCGGTTTTGTATTCTACACTCACATAATTTTAAGTAATAAAAGTAATTCGATTTTAACCCCAACACTTTAAAAACAAGATTTTAAATGTTTAAAAAAAACATTTTAAATGATTTAAACAAGTTTTGAAATGTTTAAAAAATTTCTAAAAATATATAAACACTTGTGCACACACTTATATGCCTATATGATTGATTTGTGTCCTATATTGTGTCCAGGTAACTAGAATACTTCCCTTTTTGGTAGAGATGATGTTTTTGGACATGATGAATTGTTGATGAAGATTGCATAACCTTGGATAAGATTGCTCTAAAAAATCTAACACATTTTGTCACCATATCCAAACTAGTTGGAACTCCTATATGGTACAAACTTAAGTAAGTCAACCATATAGTGTGTTCTCAATAATAAATAGTATCCCAATTACTAATCATAATATCAATCATGGTCTCTAGTTATATTTCCAAAAATTTGTCTTAAGTTTATTAGTCTTTAAAAACACAAGCCACTAATTCAATATATATAACTATATTATATTCATTGTATTAATCTTGACTCATAATTCTATCGTTATACATTGCTAGTATAAATTATAATTCGGTACAATCATCTCAAAGTATCGCAATATATAATCAAATAATCCAGAATATCAGCGAGTCTACAAAACTCACACTAATAACATCGGATATGTAAAAGCCCAAAAATACAAGTACAAAGGCCTATCTCTAATGCCTACGGGGATCACTCATGCATACCAGGCATAGTTATAGTACAACTTAAACCTATAACCTCAAATCAATAACAAAGGGAAATCATTATGTCTTCTCATATATCGTACCGTATTCATACCCAAAGATATACAAAAGAAAACCCTCGTTTTTCCCACTCAGGAATATTGGTAAGTCAACAGTAGGATAAAGGTAAATTGGACCAAGGTAGAGCCCGTATCAATCATTGAGAATACTATACACGATCAACATCATACGCATCGCATCAAATCCCTTTTAGAAGGTCACCTACGAGAACACACACGATATGTATGCTTATACACAAAGTAAGCAAACATCACAAACCCTTCTCAATAGGGTTACACATAAAGTTTATTTTATCATAAGTTAATATGAATGTTAACTATAATCAGTTGTATATAAGACTATTCTAAAGTCCTAAGGCCCCTAAAGTCTATGTATCGTCTCACACCTAACGTTAATAAAATAATTATAAATTAACGACTACCCTACTCTATGGGTTATACATGTGTTCCCTATTATTATTGGTCCTGTGAAACCGCTACACGTTAGTAATTATCATAAAATTGCCCCAAAATGCAAAATCCCTACCTTAAGTCTAATATCCAACTTATTGATTTACATAAGAACTCTAACTTGGCTAATACTCTAGTCGATGGTTACAACTATAATCTCGCCATTTATAATCTCAATGCTAACTTTTAACATTACCATGTTCCATAATCCTCCACTCTAAATCACACTAATTGAAATAGATTTTAAACTCCAACCCTACTGCCCTGTAGTTCAACTAACATGGTTTAAAATCCTACTTGAATCCAATCAAAATCCAACTCAAACAGTTACTGAATAAAGGTCGTTCGAACCAGACTACAAAGTCGTTCGAACCAAAGCCATATGTCGTTCGAACGAGATGACCATTTTCGTTTGAACGAGAATCCAAAGTCGTTAGAATGAAATACTCTTTCTCGTTTGAATGAGATGCCAATATCGTTCGATTGAGATGGTCGTAAAAGCCATGCTTCTTCTTGAATCAAAACAACCATAACCCTAGAAAACCTCAAACCTAAAGCCTTTACTCATCAAATTTCCCATTCTCCTTCTAATCTAACCTTCCTAACAATAATATTAACATGAATCAACCAACTATAGGTGATTTGAATAACAAAAAAAGATCAAATCTTTGATTTTAAAGAACTAATCCCAAGTTCATCATCTACACATGATTTAACAACTACCCTACTAATTTAATTCCATAGTAGATGTAAAGTGAGGGGTTTTACAGATTAATATCATTAAGGTTAACATCTAATGTTTATAAGTTCAAATTATCAAGAATCGTGTATCAATTCAAAGATTTATCAACATAAACTAGCCTTGTTCTTCAAGGTATTATTATGGATTACACATGCAATTAACCATAGGGTTAAAATTAAGTATTAATATGATTTCAAATAAGATTTTATGAGTTTGATTATAGAATCCAACATATCACTATTATTCTAACACAAACCTAATCAGATTCTTAATGAAAATAGACTTTCGTTGGAGCGATTGAAGATTTAAATCCTAATTTTTGCAATTATTTAGGCCCAAAACTTATCATATTCACGATCAGCGGAATTTGATATCGAGGGAATAATTAAAACAAGGAAGCCCCCGACGCCTACTCCCTCACCATTCCATAGTCTCCCATGATACTATGTCACTAAAAATATTTTTCTTAATGGATTATTATGAGTCAGGTAGCATCAATATCAATACAATTAAATCAACACGCAACTAAAATACTTGATACACCATATTTAACATCTCATAGTCACATCTCGATCCCGTAAATAAAATTTCAAAAATTTATCAACTTAAGTCATAAAGTGACATACCGCACATCACACAATAACTCACTCATAGCTGATAATCAATTTCACAGTTTATTAAGTTCTATCAATATACGAGGTATGGCACGATTTCAACTGGTTTGAACTTGGATTCCAAAAAATGAAACAATTCAAATGAAACACGGGTTTCTTTTCAATTCTTTTTTCAAATTTGGTGCGTGGCGGTGGTTGAGTAGGAGTTGATAGTCTTGGAGGTGGAAAAAGGGCAATGGTGTTTTATTCGTGTTTGGTGTTATTTGATAATCAATATGTGATTGATTTAAATTGAATTAAGTGCCACATCATATTGTTTTCATTTAAGTTTGTTTATTTTATTTAGAACATTATGTCACATAAGTTAAGAGATCATGTCATGTCGTACTTTCGTTAGGATCTTTTAATGATGTTAACTTTTTGGAAACAAAACAAAAGTCAATGCTATATCTACAATATAAAAGTTCAGTGACCAAAGTAAAAAAGGTAAACTTCGTTTCGTAAATACATAAAACCCTTATTAAATTATCGAATTTATTCGATACTTAATTCCTAATATTGTGTATATTTATATGAATATAAGGATTAGTTATCATTTACAATTATTTGATAAAATAAACACAAATCGAATACGAAGTGGTCATTTATTTTTACTTATTAAGTCTGAATTTGAACCATCCACACTTAATAGGTACTAAATAGTATTTGTTTTTTTTTAAAATAAAGAGGCCAATGACTATAATTGCTTCTGAATGGTTAATAGATAAAATTATCTCCGAATTTGAATTTGAATCTGACTAAATACGTCAATTAAGAGGTTCATTCAAACATAAAAATAAACATATTTTTCAGATTTAGATTCAAATCTCAGATTCGGACTTCAGACAACTCAAATTTTCAATTCGGACTTCAGACAAAAAACTAACACAACTTAAAATATATGACATGGATAACCTATATACGAAACATACTATCCATTTATGTGGGTGTATGTGTATCCAAAAGTCAATTTTCTTAATAATTTATATTTATCATTATTATTTATATATATTAATAATGAAATTATATGCATAGTTTATAAATAAAAATATAAGTTGTTCACTATATAATATATGTAACACTATAGATAAAATCCAAAATTATTTTGTTGATTTTTGCCTTTAGAGGATGTGACTATCTTGGACTTGAATTGTGGCTTTGATGCATCTAGTCGTGCGATGAACTCTTGGAGGTGAGTGCGTGCGGGCCTCCCTCTTAAAAGGGTGAAAATATACGTGTGAGACCAAATCAAAGTGTTAAGTAAATTTTAATATATTTTATTACTTGAGTGATGTTGAGAGAAAAATGAGAATATGTTAGTAAATTAAATTTTTATAACCAAATGCTTATTGAGCTAGAACAAGACCATCTCTAAGTGAGGGTGATAATTTTAAAAACAACACGAAACGATATAAAATTAACCCTAAATTGTCACAATTTGTCAGTGTTCATGCCGGGTCTTTTAGACACAAAGTCGTTTTCTTCTCAAAGCTATGAGTTGTTATCATGTCAATTGTGTTTTTATTTGGGTTATCATGCCTATTTTTGTTTAGTTGAACATAAAATTTAATAAATCACATGAGTCATTTCGTGTCGTGTTCGTGTTAGATAAAAAAAATATGAAGTCTTGTCGTGCTAAAAAAAAACCTCGTCTTGTGTTGATCTGAAACCCGACTCCAAAACACAAATTTCCACTTCTATATCCAAGACATTGAGCATTGTTGCTCCATCAAAATGCCCACATGCTATGTTTCTCTACCAAAAAAAAAAACACTAAACTCGAGATTATTAGACAAAAATGGCAAAGATGCTTGTTTGGCAATTCAATTGCCACATAAAGGATAAAAAGTATATAAAAATTACAAAAAAAAAATGCAAAAATACGAAAAAAAGGCTGGCATGACAATGCAAATACGGCCCGCAGGAATGGGCTTTACTCGTCCAAAAGAAGAAAAATCTTTTGTTCCTTATGACTCACAATTGTTAGTTTGTCAAAATCACAAAATAATGGACTAAAAATAGGAACAGCCTAACAGTAACTCTTAACCCCCACTTCTTCCAACACGGCTCACGTCAAAGGTATTATTTTTTTTAAATAGCCCCATGCTCTCAATTTCTCCTTATCTTATTTGATCCCATAGGGTCCGTTTGGTTAGGAGTGAAATACTTTTAATCGTGGTAAAAAGTAAAGTAGTGAAATATTTTTCACATATTTAAAATTAAATTTTTGTGTAAATAAGAATAGATAAGAAAATTTAATCTTAAATAGGTGAAAATGTATTTCATCATATTAGTTTTCTCCACGTTGAAACATATTATTCCCGAACCAAACGAACCATAAAAATAAAAAGTAAGATTTTTTTATTTGGGAGAACACTAAAAATAAGACTCGAGAGGTCTGGGTTTTACTTGGGTATGTTGTGAATCTTGTCTAGCAATTAGGTGCTTGGTTTGTCTACGATTAACCGGTTGCGGGGTACAGATGGGTAGTATTGTTTTGTGGTCCGGTTTTGACAGAGCTGTGGTATTGTTAGGGACCAGTTTTGGGGTTTGGTTATAAGATGATTGTTTCTTAAATTGGGTTTGGTTAGAGATCTTTTGTACTGGGTTGTTTGATTTTGGTACGTTAAAGGGTTTATGGATTGGTTTTGGTCGAATGGGTTTCTTTAGAGGGCTATTAGGATCGTTCGCTTTAAACTTACTTTTCTTCTGATTGGCCAACCTTTGATTCCAACACGTTAAATAATTTGATGCAGTTTCGAGTTTTAGTGATGTTAATGTCTTTTCAACATTGTCGTAGCTTCGTTTGTGAGGCGTTTAATGAAAATGTTCGGTGTACAAGGGAACTAACCACTTCCCATTAATTATAGTATTATTATTGTACTAAAATTACTCGAAAACTTAGGAGCACCAATAAACTTAGAATCTCAAAAATCATGAAAAAATATTTACCCGCTTATTCTTTAAATGGACATTTAACTAAACACTAATAATATATTATTTATTTAATTTTTAGTTTAACATATTTTTAAAATTAATTTTGTGTCTCTAGATATTGACATAAGCATGACATTAGATTAAACATTAAATGAAACATTTTTTAGGAACTAAAAATAATTTGAATATATCTAAGAATAAATATTAAATGGAATAATTTTTACAGATTAAACATTAATTAACCCTTTTATACATTCCATAGTGTTCAACCACTATATATATATATATATATATATATAGCTCCCATTTTATTAGTTGTAAAATAGTTGGATATGATTCTATGGGTATCTAGCATTCTCATGAAAAACCCTCACATCCTCAAAGGTCAATGTTTTTTTGTGGGGTTCCATTAAAATCAGGTTGGTAAATCGTCTAATATTTACTGAGTTTAAAATTTCAGGTTATTGTATTGGTAGACCGTCTAATATTTATGAAACTAATTACAAATTGAAAATGTGCAATCTGTGCCTGTTGGATAAATTGGGGTTTTAACCCAATTAATGATTTGACCAAATCAGATTTTGGTAAATTTTGAGCCTTAATTAATTTGGAATCCAAGACATTTTCAAGCTACCTACACATTTCCCTTGACTTGGTGATGACCGTGGTATATTCATTTGATCATAATTGATAAGAAATGAATGAGATTTACTACTCAAATTGTCAAATGACAAACGACGCTCGAGATATACCGACGTTTTAAAATTACAATCAAAACGCCCTTGTATATGTAATTGTCCCCACAATTTTTTTGTCAAATGTTATTTTGCTTAATGTTTTGGAGTGTCAAAACCACTAAAAACTGTGGGAAAATTATATTTATTCTGTTTTGACCAATACATGGAGATGGTTCAATGGTTCCTTATGTGATAATAGTCGCGACAGACCCAGTAAAAAGGAAAGAAAGTGTTCAATTTTTAAAATTGTTTTATGTGGTGTAAAATGGGCTTTATGAACATTCATTATTGTGTGTGATGTGAATCGATACGTGGTCCATAATTGGTTACTTAACGACTGAGTCGGTGGGGAAATCACGTCATGTGAAAGTACGTTAATGTTCTGAACGAGGTGCTCTAGTGTCTGAAACCTCTCAGAACTGCCGTGTCCACCCCTGATGGGAGTAAATTTCCTCATTCGAGTCATTATGACAGAAACAATGGACAAGAACATGGCACAAAATGGAAATGATCAAAGGAAGAATCAAACCAACTAAAATATGAACGCATGCATGTAATATGATACGATAGCTTATAAATACCACACCCAGAGCAAAAAACATGCTCAAATATCTATAGAACGAGTGATAAACGATACGCTAGGTATGTGGGAACTTATAGAACAGATAAAACTATGAAAATGGGCATGGACAAACTCTACGAATAACTCTAGCCCCAAATATGGTGTTTAATGTTTCAAAGTGATAAAACCCTTAAATCCAAATGTAATTGATGAAAATAACATGAATTGATGATGGGAATTGATTTAGTAAGAATTTTCACATACTAAAGAGGTTTTAGAGAGATAGTGATGATAAATGATCAAATGAGGATCAAACAATGTTATATAATGAAACTTTGGCAATCGAAGAGTATAATGGGCACCATGTGTATATAGCTTTTGTGCATACATTGTTTATATCATTAACTTGATAACACTAAGCACACCATGTGAACGGTGGAAAAATATAAACATGCAAACAAAAACCCCAGAAAATGGTATCGTACACACACTTTGAGACAAAGTGTTCAAAAGGTGCATCCATGCATGTGATGCAATGTAATCCGTGCGTACGGATTTGAACAGAAGTCCAAACAAGCACAAAGTGAGGCAAAATTTGATTTATAGGAAAGACTTAAATACAAAGGGACCTTAAAATCCCAAAATCTCTCAAAATATGATATGCAATTCACGATTGATGAGTGGGATTCGTATTTTTCATTAGGGTACTTATAACATGTGCCCTAAGGGCACATGATATTAGCTAAAACTAGAAAGTTTTAAACAAACATAACTCCTAGGCACTTAAACTCCCACCTCCTTCACTATCTCCGTTATATACATACAAAAGAAGAATTAATGCTTACATTCTCTCTCCCCCATTAACTCCCCACTTTAACTTCTTCTTGTTTTTTTAGTTGAATATTGTTTTTTACAGATTTAACATTAAAAATAGTTTTCTTATTGTAAACAAAACTGTTTTGTCTAGATAAAAAATTGTTTTTAAAACAAATTTGTTTTTCTTAGAAATATGTTTTACAGTTTTTTTTATAAAAATATGTTTTACAAAAATTGTTTTTAGACAAAACAGATTTTCTTTTAATAAAAAGGTATAAAACAATAAACATTGTTTTAATAAAAAATATTTTTATTTACGAAAAATAATAATTTTTTAATTTATAATAAAAACGATTTAATTTTAATAAAAAACTGTTTAATTTGATGTCTTAGACTCGCGGTTGATTAGTACCGCTGACGCAGACCCACATTTAACAAATAATACGAGTCCGGGAATATGGGTCCGCGCCCGCGGCACTAATAAATTGCGATATCATGTCAATAAACATTATTTTTTACTTATGAAAAATATTTTATTAATTTAAAAAAAACTGTGTACGTTTAATTTAAAAAATGTTTTTATTTTTATTTCAATAGAAAAACTATTTTTTTATATAAAAAACTGTTTTTATATTAAAAACCTGTTTATTTAAGAAAAACTGAATACAAACCTGTTTTTATACCTTTTTATTAATAGAAAATCTGTTTTGTCTAAAAACAATTTTTGTAAAACATATTGTTATAAAAAAAACTATAAAACATATTTCTAAGAAAAAAAAATGATTTTTATATACAAAAAAAGTTTTTAAATAATCAAATAAAAAAATTGTACAAACTATTGTTAATGTTAAATCTGTAAAAAAAATGTTCAACGAAAAAAACAAGAAGAATTTAAAGTGGGAAGTTAATGGGGAAGAGAGAATGTAGGCATTAATTGTTCTTTTGTTTTCAAGAGTGAGTATGTGTATAACCGAGATAGTGAAGGAGGTGAGAATTTAAGTGCCTAGGAGTTATGTTTGTTTTACACTTTCTAAGTTTAGCTAATATCACGTGTCCTTAGGGCACAAGTTATCACTAACCTTTTCATTAATGGACTGCGTGGGTCCTAACAATAGTAAGGCTCACCATCATCAGCCGACAATTGTTTCCAAGATTTGCTCAATAAATGTTGAAGATATTCACAAATAATCAATGATAAATTAGGATATGCTTATCAAAACCTAAGGGATAAGTGATAAAAGGAGAGTCCATCTTTGTGCAGTGGCGGATCCAGAAATATGGGTAATTGTTTTCCATAAAATTTTAAAACTAAAGGGTTAAAATTTGAAATTCTTTGAAGTTTTTTTTTTTTTTTGGGGGGGGGGGGGGGGGGGGGGGGAAGGCCCCCCCTTGCCCCCCATGTATCCGCCTCTGCTTGTGGGTGGTTGACGACCCATGACTATATATATATTGTAGCGAACCCATCAATGGGTGCACAAAAGTTTCAGAGCCCCATACTTATGTCAATTTATACTCAGAAAATACTTAATAAAGGATCTCTCCCCTCCCATGGACGTATGCAATTTGTCGAACAATTTACATTTGTGTGCTCTCTTGTTAGTATGTCTAGTTGCTTTTAATTCCTTTATCGTAGCTCGTTCATCTTATGTGATCATTTAATTTACCCCCGTAAGTTTTGTGCACTTTTATATTTTTCCCAAGGTTTTTTATAATACTCACGCAAAAAAAACACTATATATGTGGACAGGGCCGACTCTATAGTTTTCGAGGCCTAGGCAAAAAATCAAAATGGAGCCCTTTTGTATAAAAAAAATCAAATTAAAGAAAATGTGTTCTTATCGCATTTTTCGATGCAAAACCAATTTTTATATAGAAAATTAATTTTAATATACTAATGTCTAATCCCATCACTAGAATTCTCTTCAAAATATTTTTGTCTATAAATATTACGCTTTTCACAAAATACGAGTTCACTTTTCATTTCTTTAGCAATATCTATAGACATATTCACACAACACAACACAACACAACACAACAACAATTGTAATTTGCTAGTAGACATATTCACACAACACAAGTGTAATTTGCAAAAATAAAAATTAATCACACAATCACAAGATTCTCAATAAAATTGACAAACCATATTAAAGAAAAATGCTAAAGAGGAACAATAAAACCTGATTTGAGTGTCAATTTGAGAGTAATCTCAAATTTTAATTTGTAAATGCCCAAATAATAAATTGGAATCTACAAAAAAAAACACAAATATTAGTAGTAACAAAAATAAATTTATATAGTGGGATATAACAAAGTAAATGAATAATATATACTTACACAAACAAGGTCCAACCAATCTCCAATCAAGCCCTAACTTTCTGAAATTGAAACCTTAAATTTTTAACCCTTATTTTGATGAGGTTAGTTCAAGAAAAAAAAGGGAAAGGAGGGCGGGGGGTGCCGAAAATTATTTTTTTTTGGGTGGGTGGTGGTGGTGGTGGTGGTGGTGGGGGGGGGGGGGGTGCAGTGGCGGCTAAGGGTTTTAGGGTGGGGGTGGGTAAGAGAGGGTTTATTCTTGTTTTGGTTAGTAGAGAAAATGACTAGTGTGAGTGAGAGAGAAGAAGAGAGGAAGAGAAGAAAGTGGGTGAGAGAAATGAGAGAGTTAGGGTTAGAAGAATAGAATAAGTAAATGAGTTGGGTTATGATGATGGGTTTATTGTGTGGGTTTATTTTTTAGTGTGTGTGTGGGTTATTATGTTGTTGTTGGATTTAATGTATGAATTTAAATAGAACAAATTTATTTTGGGAGTCGTTTTTTTTAAGTGACAACTCTAATTTTTTTCATAACTAATTTTTTTGGGGAGCCTTTTTTCTTTTACAACTAATTTTTTTTAAACCTAATTTTTTTTATACCTATTTTTTTTTAATACCTACAATTTTTCCCGGAAGGGGCCCAATTAATCGGGGGCCCTAGGGGACGGCCTAACCCGCCGATGCCTAGAGCCGGCCCTGTACGTGGAAGCATGTAAAGGATAATTTAATCTCCAAAACATATCAAATTCAACACATAGGCTAATTTTAGATTAGGATTGCAAATTGAATAATAAGCAATATTTAAGCACATTCAATTTATCGACACAAGCCTATTTTTTTCTTTTCAAATCATAGGTAAGTTACACTATATCAATATGGCATGATTTTGTGCAACATATCTATGAGAATCACCTAAGAAACTTAACGCCTGATTTTTTTCAACATATATATGGGAATCACCTAAGCAACTAAAAGCATAAATAACATTGCCCGTGGTTTACCCATTGAGTTATGACTTCACCATTATACCAAATCACTTAAGATCACCAAATGTAGTCTCTAACCACCTACCCTCAAATACGAGTTGCTTTCTATGCCTTAAAAGTAGTAATTTAAGATGTATTACAGAGGGATGAAAGGAAAACCTATCTTGTTTTCTTGCCTTCTATTTTGAAGCACTTAGCTATGGCATTTTCAATATAAATTCCCCTTTTAACGAATGGTTTTATATACACTTTGGAAGACAGTTTCCCAATTATGGTTAAATGCAAATTGGATGTTATCTCTCAAATGGTAGCTCTTTCCGTTTTATAAATTGTTCCATTTTCAACTTCATTAAGTTGAAAGATTTTTACCTCACAACTCACAAGATGGACTGTAAAAACTTTCATTGAACCAATTTAGATGTTGAAATTTTGTTATAATCTTATAGAAACTATCATGCAAAACACAAATGAATACGAACATATGAAATTGACAATAGGCAATTGTGCGGTATAGTGTATGATATCAAAACCTGTTGGAAAATTGGACTTAAATGGGTATTATAAAGCTGTCCAGATTTTTCTGGACAGATTTTTGAGCAACTTTGAGCTCAAATTTAGGTGGGACTCACACTACGGAAATTGTGGGACCATATACGAACGCGTTCACCTCCGCAAGGAGATTAATGTAGTATATTCATATGTCCAATTTCAATAAGTTATGAATGATATTTATGTCCCCAAAATGACTCACAAAGCAATGAAAGTTAATGAATTGGATGTGTTTTTACTCTTGTCCCACATTGGAAGAGTAGTGAAATTTTGATGAGTTAATAACACCTCAAGTATGGACTAAGACTTGGATGCCTTGGGGGTATCCCAACTCTTTGAAGGGGAGATGACCTAAGCTATGCACGGGTTGACTTTCGGTCAAAAGTCCACACGCGCGCGCGCGCGCGTCCCTCCGGCCTTGGGCTCGGCTTGGGCTTGGGCTTATAAAAATGTAGGCCGAATTTATTTAACTTTCTGGGCTTTAATTATTAATTAATTAATTAATTAATAAACTGTTGGCAGTTATTGCCAACAGTCAACAGTTAATTTCGTTTAACTGTTTTGGCAGTTATTTGTCAATAGTCACCTACTTTGCTATAAATACAGATGCCTCCCTCCGTTTTTAAAAAATGAAATTTTCCCTCCTCTAGAATTGCTGCCATTTTCCTTCCTGAAATTTCCTGTCATATTCTCTTCAGAAAATTCTTTTTCTGCATAGCATCTGTTGCATTGTTGTTGAGTATGGAACACAGAATTTGAGTTCGCTGCAATTAATTATTGTTGTGCTACATAATTAATTGGGGAAATCCGTTCTATCTTGGGGGACAATATTCATCAACCTCGGAACACATTGGAGGGAATAAATTGTCTTAAGGAAACTGTTCATAACAGGGCTCGGATTTATCTTTAATTCTTTTATTATTTCTGCAAATTCAAGTAAGTGTTTCATTTATGTAATTCTGTTTTAATTCTCTCATTATATTAAATTCATAATTCTGTACAATTGTTATTTATAAATAGTAGACATAACAATCTTAAGACAATTTACTTAGTTCTACTGTTTTTAGTGTACAGAATTTTTTTTATTACAGAAATTTCTTTGTTGGAAATAAATCTGTTTTGACAGAATAAAATGAATTAAATTACTGCTTTATTGTAGAAATTAGTAAAACAGTTTTGATATAGAAATTAATTTCTATACTGTTTTTATATTCTGTTTTAGAAATAAAATTTTATTTGTGTATTCTTGTTAAAATCTGTTTATCCAAATTTTTTTTAATCTTAAATTATAATTCTGTTTTGTACGGGATTCTTTTTATTATTAAAAATTAGTGTGACACAGATTTTATAATTTAATTCTGTTTTGTACGGAATTCTGTTTATATTTCACTTTTATTCTGAATTATTATTTGAATTCTTTTGGAATTCATTTATTGTGAATTATATTTGGAGGAAATTGGTGCACATAATTTTGTATTCTGTTTTGATTAATTCATTATATATGAATTTTATCATTGATAAAAATTCTGTTTTTGTAACAGAAATGGAATCACAAAGTACGAACACTACTCCTACAAAACTGATTGTCACCAACACAAATGTGACTGCACCCGTATCAATGCCACACGGGGAGAAACCGGAAAAGTTCATTGGGGCTGACTTCAAACGTTGGCAAGGACAAATGTACTTCTATCTCACTACCTGCCAACTGGGCAGGTTTGTATATGAAGATTGCCCCTCTATTCAAGAGGGAGATGACGCTGAAAAGGTTGCTGCTGTCGATGCTTGGAAGAATTCGGACTACCTATGCCGAAATTATATTTTGGCCTACTTGGACAAGACTTTGTACCATGTCTATTGCACTATCAAAACTTCCAAGGAATTATGGAATTCTTTGGAAAAGAAGTATAAAACTGAAGATGCTGGGATGAAGAAATTTATCGTTGGGCGTTTTCTGGACTTCAAAATGGTTGATTCTAAATCTGTAATCTCGCAAGTGCAAGAATTTCAAGTGATCCTCCACGACATTCATGCTGAAGGAAAGTCAATTAGTGAAACTTTCCAAGTTGCTGCAATTGTTGAAAAGTTGCCACCTTCTTGGACTTTGTTCAAAAACTATCTCAAGCACAAGCGTAAGGAGATGAATGTGGAGGAGTTGGTGGTCCGGCTAAGAATCGAAGAAGACAACCGTGAGTCTCAAAAGAAAAGTGGGAAGAATCCGATGGAAACAAAGGTCCATGTCGTTGAAGGTCCTAAAAAGAACAAACGAAAGTATGATGGGGAAGGCACTTCCAAACATAACAAGAAAAAGTTCAAAGGCAAATGCTACAATTGTGGTAAACCTGGACACCGCTCAAGCGAGTGCCGTAAGCCGAAGAAGCAAAATAAAAACAATCCTCAATCTAATGTAACTGAGGGTGTGAATATCGTCAATGATTTGGAGGATATGAATCTTTCTGCCGTTGTCTCTGAATGTAACTTGGTTGGAAATACCAAGGAATGGTGGGTGGACACTGGAGCCACACGACACATTTGTGCAAACAAATGGATGTTCTCCACCTATAAGCCTTTGGAAAATGAGGAGAACCTTTTTATGGGAAATTCTTCCACTTCTAAGGTGGTGGGACAAGGAAAGATTGTTTTGAAAATGACTTCTGAAAAGGAACTTACTCTCAACAATGTTCTTCACGTGCCTGATATCCGAAAGAATCTGATTTCGGGATCTCTCCTTACTAAGAATGGTTTCAAGCTTGTGTTTGTATCTGATCGCTTTGTGTTGTCTAAAAATGACATGTATGTAGGAAAGGGCTACCTAAATGAGGGGCTCTTTAAACTGAATGTTCTTACTGTAACCCCTAAAACATCTGTTTCAATGAATGAAGTTGCTAGTTCTTCTTACTTGATTGAGTCATCTAATATTTGGCATGCTAGATTGGGACATGTTAATTTTGATACATTGCGTAGATTAATTAACTTGGAATTTTTGCCAAAATTCAATATTGATAAAAATCATAAATGTGAAATTTGTGTGGAATCTAAATTAGCTAGATTACCTTTCCATTCTATTGAAAGGATAACTGAACCTTTAGATTTAATTCACACCGATATTTGTGATTTAAAATTTGTTCAAACAGAGGTGGGAAAAAGTATTTTATTACTTTTATTGATGATTGCACAAAATATTGCTATGTATATTTGTTACATAGTAAAGATGAAGCTATTAATGCATTTAAACAATATAAGAATGAAGTTGAGAATCAATTAAGCAAAACGATAAAGGCTATTAGAAGTGATAGAGAAGGTGAATATGAATATCCATTTGAGGAATTTTGTTCTGAAAATGGGATTATTCATCAAACAATCGCTCCTTATTCTCCTCAATCGAATGGTGTTGCTGAACGCAAAAATCGTACTTTGAAAGAAATGATGAACTCAATGTTATTAAGTTCAGGAGCTCCACAAAATTTGTGGGGGGAAGCCTTACTTTCTGCTAATTACATTCTCAATAAAGTACCTCACAAAAAGACTCACAAGACACCTTATGAATTATGGAAAGGTCGAAGACCTTCCTATAAATATTTACGAGTGTGGGTGTGCTTAGCTAAAGTGATGGTTCATAAACCTAAAAAGGTAAGAATAGGGCCAAAAACCGTGGATTGTGTATTCATCGGTTCTGCTACTAATAGCAGTGCATATTGATTTCTAGTTTGTAAATCTGAGATTTCGGACATTCATGTAAATACGGTTATTGAATTGAGGGATGCTTCATTTTTTGAAAATGAATTCCCGTATAACATGACCCGAGAATCTGGTCCTCCTAAAAGGACAAATCAAGCTACTACAAGTGGTACTCATCAACCTATTGAATCAATAGAGGATGAACTAAGACGTAGTAAAAGAGAAAAAACCTCGACTTCTTTCGGTCCGGATTTTCTAACATATTTGTTAGAAAATGAACCTCAATCGTATAAAGAAGCTATATCCTTACCCGATGCTTCCAATTGGAAAGAAGCAATTAATAGTGAAATTGAATCCATATTACAAAATCATACATGGGAACTAGTGGATCTTCCACTAGGTTAAAAACCGTTAGGTTATAAATGGATCTTCAAAAAGAAATTGAAGGCCGATGGATCAATTGATAAATATAAAGCTAGACTTGTAGCTAAAGGCTATAGGCAAAATGAAGGGTTGGATTACTTCGACACATATTCACCGGTAAAAAGAATAACGTCCATTCGGATGTTAATAGCAATAGCTGCTATTAATGGACTTGAAATACATCAAATGGATGTAAAAACTGCATTCTTAAACGGTGAACTAGACGAGGAAATTTATATGGAGCAACCTCAAGGGTTCAAAGCTCCCGGACAAGAAGCAAAAGTATGCAAGCTTGTTAAATCACTATATGGATTAAAACAAGCACCTAAACAATGGCATGAAAAATTTGATAATGCAATGTTATCAAATGGTTTCAAAATTAATGAATGCGATAAATGTGTTTACTTTAAATACATTCATAATGGATATGTCATTGTATGCCTCTATGTTGATGATATGCTTATCATGGGTAGTAACTTGGAAATTGTCAAAACTACAAAACAAATGTTTAGTAGTAGATTTGACATGAAAGATATGGGAATCGCCGATGTTATATTAGGAATTAAAATTTCTAGAACATCGGATGGACTTATATTATCTCAATCTCATTACATTGAGAAAGTACTTGAAAAATTCAAGAAGTATGATATTAGTCCTGCCAAGACACCTGTAGATGTAAATTTACATCTAGCAAGAAATAATGGTGAAAGCATATCTCAACTAGAATATTCTCGAATTATCGGCAGTTTAATGTATATCATGAATTGTACGCGACCGGACATAACATACTTAATAAGTAAGCTAAGTCGATTTACAAGTAATCCAGGAAGAGATCACTGGAAAGCAATATTGAGAGTTTTGGGTTATTTAAAATATACTCAAAACTATGGATTGCATTACTCAAAATATCCAGGAGTTCTTGAAGGACATTGCGATGCAAATTGGATATCTGATACAAAAGACTCTAAGTCTACGAGTGGGTATGTGTTTACCCTCGGAGGTGCAGCCGTATCTTGGAAATCCTCAAAACAAACGTGCATTGCTAGATCGACAATGGAATCTGAATTCATTGCACTAGACAAAGCTGGAGAAGAAGTTGAATGGCTTCGAAATTTCTTAGAGGATGTTCCAAATTGGTCTAAACCTGTGCCCGCAATATGTATACATTGCGATAGCCAATCAGCGATTGGAAGGGTACAAAATCACATGTATAACGGAAAGTCACGGCATATTCGTCGTCGACACAATACCGTTAGACAACTTCTCTCAAACGGAATTATCTCAATTGACTATGTAAAGTCAAAAGATAATATATCGGATCCACTAACGAAAGGTTTAAACCGAGAGCAAGTTGAAAGATCATCGAGAGGAATGGGTCTAAAGCCTATAAATAAATAAGAATCAATATAGTGGCAACCCAACCTAGCTGACTGGAGATCCCAAGATCTAGGTTCAATGGGCAAACCGAACTACATTGTATTCAGTAAGCACTGGAGAATATTTAATCATATCCATTCCAAAGATGAGACAGTGCACATCTGCCGCGAAATTAGGATAAGTTATGCTTTTAATGACATCTATATCTTAGTACGTCTAAGTGGGGTATTGCAGAATACTCTTTATATATGTCACCTACGTAAGTAAGAAGGGGGCCACTTCTATGAGAATAATGAAAGGCATATTCTCTAAAATACTTGCGGAACCAAGTGGTGTTCACGGCCAAAATGAACACAAACGTGAGAACCAACTGTGTTGAAGAATTGTTGTGTGAATACTGTTGTCTAGGTTTACAAAAACGGTTGACGGTTCAAGGACGTGAAGTCTACTGATTAACCAAGTAAATCCGATAGTATATCACTAAGGAAAGTTCAAGGCCACTAGGCTACTTCTCCCGATGCAATAAGTCTTCAGTTTTACTCAACTTGTGTCTGCATCTGCATCAGCATCTGTTTTGTTTTATTTATAGCGATATATCATTCATGTGGGGGATTGTTGGAAAATTGGACTTAAATGGGTATTATAAAGCTGTCCAGATTTTTCTGGACAGATTTTTGAGCAACTTTGAGCTCAAATTTAGGTGGGACCCACACTACGGAAATTGTGGGACCATATACGAACGCGTTCACCTCCGCAAGGAGATTAACGTAGTATATTCATATGTCCAATTTCAATAAGTTATGAATGATATTTATGTCCCCAAAGTGACTCACAAAGCAATGAAAGTTAATGAATTGGGTGTGTTTTTACTCTTGTCCCACATTGGAAGAGTAGTGGAATTTTGATGAGTTAATAACACCTCAAGTATGGACTAAGGCTTGGATGCCTTGGGGGTATCCCAACTCTTTGAAGGGGAGATGACCTAAGCTATGCACGGGTTGACTTTTGGTCAAAAGTCCACACGCGCGCGCGAGCGCGTCCGTCCGGCCTTGGGCTCGGCTCGGCTCGGGCTTGGGCTTGGGCTTATAAAAATCTCCTACATTTTTGGGCCGAATTATTTTAACTTTCTGGGCTTTAATTATTAATTAATTACGAAATTAATTAATTAATTAATAAACTGTTGGCAGTTATTGCCAACAGTCAACAGTTAATTTCGTTTAACTGTTTTGGCAGTTATTTGCCAATAGTCACCTACTTTGCTATAAATACAGATGCCTCCCTCCGTTTTTAAAAAATAAAATTTTCCCTCCTCCAGAATTGCTGCCATTTTCCTTCCTGAAATTTCCTGTCATATTCTCTTCAGAAAATTCTTTTTCTGCATAGCATCTGTTGCATTGTTGTTGAGTATGGAACACAGAATTTGAGTTCGCTGCAATTAATTATTGTTGTGCTACATAATTAATTGGGGAAATCCGTTCTATCTTGGGGGACAATATTCATCAACCTCGGAGCACATTGGAGGGAATAAATTGTCTTAAGGAAACTGTTCATAACAGGGCTCGGATTTATCTTTAATTCTTTTATTATTTCTGCAAATTCAAGTAAGTGTTTCATTTATGTAATTCTGTTTTAATTCTGTCATTATATTAAATTCATAATTCTGTACAATTGTTATTTATAAATAGTAGACATAACTAAACCAACATATCCATACAAGGTACATAGCATGATTCATAAAATGATGTGAATAAGCAAATTCATGCTGTGAATAAGCAAATTCATGCGATCAAATTCATTCTACAATCGTTGACCTAAAGACCATACATTGAATAGGCTATGTTTAACACTTAATCATAACAAAAAAGTCACAAACACTAAAATTATTTTATAGTTTTCAAATAAATTATATGTACACTTTCATTGATAAGATATACATATAGACATATGACATGAAAATGTGATGCATCTCACCAAATATAAAATTAAAAGATCCAAGACAGGATACTAGGAATCTTTTACCATATATAAAAGAAAATGAACCTACCTATCTACGTAGAGTTGATGTGTCTCCCGGATCAATAGGAGGCATAAAGAGAATATTAGTTTCCTTCTTAGGAATGTGCATAACAACCTTCTAATATTTAATCCAAGGTCGATCTCTAGACTTAACAAAAATAAACCTTCTTTTATAAATAGAAAATTATTTCTCTCAAAGTCTCCCCTTTTGAAAAAATCATTCCATCTTTGAAAATATGGCCTCCCCCCCCCCAAATTTATCTTGCAACATAAATGAGATGGGACATAAGGAATAGTTCTCGAGCGACCGCCATCAACATGGGGTCTAGCATTATTAATTCTTAAAAAACATCTCAAGGTACAAAATCACGTGAACTTTCCAAGAACAATGTGTAAACTTTTGACACAGGAGCATTAACATATCTTCTCAATTCATCAATCATACCAAATTTTTGTCAACTAGAACCAACATGTGAATCAATTTGCACCAAATTTTATCATTCCCTACAAATTTTTCACTAGAAAACTTTTTTCATAAATTAATACAAGAAATTTATAAAATTAGTGAAGTGCACTTTTTTGCCTTAAAATTATCGTTTTGAATCCGAATTCATATTTGCTTGCATTTTTCTTCATTATTTAATAAAATGACCCTAAGAACTTATTAAATACAATAAAATGGGTTTAACATGATATAAATTTGAGTATAAAATATATAAATAATACACTCATCAAATAGTATATGCGTTTTGTAGTATAAAATGCAAGTGCGAGGTCGAACCCAAAGGAACTATGCAAAGTATATGCCTTTTGTAGTGAATAAGTTGATTATATCTCAAATTTTAATTCCTAATATAGGTGAAAAAGTTTGAGATTTTTATAAATTAAATTTGCAACTAAAGTAACGCAAACTAAAGTAATACTAAAAATAACACTATACTAAATAACATGCAAGAAATTACTTCAATAAAATATTAACGTGACTAATTTAATGAGATGATAATTTTAACGACTTAAAATTAGTTAATAACGGGATTAGGGATTCGAAATCCATTACACGTGGTCACATTTATATTCACCACTACTCTTGATTTTTCTACACGATAATTTGGCTGCTAGGCATCATTACCATAAATGATATGTCGTGAAAGTCCAATTTGTTTTATCATTAACATCAACAAAGTAATACCTCTTTTGTCAGACTAAGGATTAAAAATCAATCATTAATTGAATTCGTCAAAACGCAACTTGTAATCATTTAAATAAATAAATCACACATTGAATCCAACGAAACACAAATAATATATCATTTTAATTTTTAACATTTTATATGAATGAGTGAACAAGATATAACATTAAACATTAAAACACATAGTATTAGGGTGTATTGAGTCATATAAATATTAACACATGTAATTTCATCCCAATATTAGCACAAATTTAGCCTAACATATTAATAATAAAATTAAAATTAAATATGTAATAATGCTATGGTAGATGATAAATAATCAAACTTCGGATAAAAATCAATCTTTAAAGTCTTTTCCTATATATTGAATTATAGCATGACAAAAAAAATAAGAAAATAAGAACGATGAAGAATGATGAGAAGGTTTTAGGATGGGGACGCCTGCATCTTTTTATAGGGTTGAGTGAAAGTCTTCTTTTTCAAATGGACTCTACTTTATTGATTGGATTTTATTTTGAGGTGTCTTAAAAAATTAACTCCCGTTGGGAGTTGAGCCGAGTGGGTGGCACTCTTTAGAATTGATTGGGTTAACAATCCCATTATTTTTTAAGAATATTCTTCTTAGACTCTTCAATAGTAGAATTAAGTCAAAACATT
Organism: Sambucus nigra; assembly: GCA_949130495.1. Classification (NCBI taxonomy): domain Eukaryota; kingdom Viridiplantae; phylum Streptophyta; class Magnoliopsida; order Dipsacales; family Adoxaceae; genus Sambucus; species Sambucus nigra. Next base: position 141,029,244 of record OX422207.1, read on the forward strand.
TAATTTCCTTGAAACTCTGCACCTTTGGGACTCACTTGGAAATATGTCACTATTTATGGCAGCCCTCCTACAATTACTTCAAATCAATTTTACACCCTTAATATATCAAAATATCGTTTTCATCGGAACTACAAATTTGTGAGTTTTTTTAAGACATTTCCTGTAAAGTATGGTACTATCCTAACGGCTATTCGAGCGGATTTATAAAAATCTTTTAGTACAACTGTGTCAACCGTGTCGTGTGGTGACACATTATAACAAATGTTGCATATTAAGCTCCAGGGGTACCTAAAAAATATAAAAATGCATCAAATAAAGATATTTTAGGCATAGAAAAATATAAATTTTATCAAATTATTATTTTTTCAGTTTTAGTGCCCACTTTACCATTTTAGGTTTTACAAGTTAAACTTTATCATTTTAGTGTTCGTTTTAATTTTGATTTCAATGAAACTTTAGGAGAACCTATAAAATAATATAATAAATATATTTCTCATAAATTTGAGTCCCCAAAAGTATTAAACACATGAAATTAAATTTTTTTATTTTATTCCATAAATTTGCCATTTTAAATCGGTTTCAATATAAACTTTGGGAAAGCTTCTAAAATACTAAAATAAAATTAATAATCTTATTTTAGCCTATAATATGAGCCAAACAAATTATAATTTAAGTGTACAAATGTACAAAATATTCAGTTTATCACCTAAGCATGTAGAAAAAATCTTAAATATGTCCATGTTTATAGCAAAAAGTGCGCATACAAGCATTACATTGCACTCTCTTAAAATGATAGTTAGGAATGACCTTTTGTTTTCATTGGGTCTTTTTCAATTTATTACAATATGACTTGAAGTGACATTTTTTTTGAAAAAAGTGGAAGTGTATGCACGTGAATGATCTTTTGAAGCATGTTAATCATTTTTTTTTTCATCTTGCTTTACTTTTCGTTTCTTGTCATTTTTCTTCTAATGGAATTAATTAGTTTCGTCGGAATCACATGATGAAGATGTACTCATAAAAGGATAAATTTTCAATTGAGTCAATTTGTAGTGTTGGCTTAATTTGTAGACAAAACTCTTTGAGTCATAGGATAGATGCTGGTTGTACCTCAAGCCTATGACGTTTGAAGACGTAGCGGCCAATAATTTAAAGTTTCATCCTTGCCAGTTTCTTGCCAAGTGTTTACATCATCAACATTTGGATTCCACGGTCTCTAAAAGGTACGAATGCATTTAATATATATGTAGAGACTTGGATGATTTATTTTGATTGCATTTTTCTTAACGACTTTATTTCTTTCAGGAAACCATTTAAAACTTATAACAAAAGTTTTTGGATTTTTAAAGAAGATTTTTTTTCCTGAAAAGTCGTTCGAACGAAACTGGGATCTCGTTCGAAGTTCGTTCAAATTATTCCTTCAAACGAGGTCCATCTAACGAGATTTTGACCTGATTTTTTTTTCTAAATTCTCGTTCGAACACGGTCGTTTGAACGAACTTAAAATGTCATTCGAACAAAATTTCAGCGGAAAAATTTTCCTGACAATTTTATTTTAACTTCCCACCACTCCCATTTTGTCTAGCAGTTTTTAACTATTTCGGGGATGCTTTTTCCATAAGACTTTTGGAGAGAATTTCGTACACTTTGAGATAAAAACTTCATCTCTCAAATGTCCAATTTTGTGTGAGAGTTTTCATGAATTAATTTCTTCAAAACACGCATCTTTTCTTGGAGATTGTTTGTCACCAAGTTCATCTCTACCCATTAAGGAAATAGTTTGGGTTCCTTCTCTACCCATCAAAGGATATTATTTTTACTGCGACGTGCTCATATGGTGAAAGTCACCGTGTGTAGATTGATGGTAACCAGGCCCCATTGGTGGATTTTAAGATTCTGGTGGATTCCAAAGTTGTCGCTTAGGCGGAGGTGGATGCAAGAATAAGCGTTGAGGCTTGGACAGAGTCAAGCGTGTGTTGTAAGTATTTTGTCTTATATTTGTAAAACCATACTTAGTGGACTTGTAGTCAGGGCCGTCCAAGGTTTTTTCCGTTGTGGATTTTTCTCGTACATCGCGGCGTAGTGTGATTGTGTTTATTTTATCTTGCAAACTCACATAAATGCATGCTTAGGTCTAATCAAGATAAAATCTGGTTTAAACACAATTAAATTAATTTGATGCTAATTTAGTTTGGGTTAAGTTTAAATTTAATTTAATTCAAGTCGGCATTAATTTAATTTGATAATGTCATTCTTAGTTTGTTTAACTTGAATTGGATTGAATTTATTTAAGTGAAACTTAAAATGTTTGTGTAGTTTAATTTCACTTTAAGTTTATTTTAATTTTTCATGTGTTTGGTTGTGCTTTTAAAGTAAAGAAAATTAAATAATTTTTGAAAAATTAAATTTTGGTATATTATTGAACCATCTCATAATTTGAGTTTAAATTTGGGGGCTTTCACTCCAACAAGTAGTACCAGAGTGGGAATGCTAAATTATTGCATTAAAATCCTTATTTTTGTTTGGTTTAAAAATGGAAAATTCACCGTTTTTGATACGCAAATTGGAAAGTGCGAATGAAATCAGCACTTAAGTCCTTAGATGAGTGGGTTTGGCAATCCGTAGTTAATGGGTGGTCCCCACCTATGTGTCTAGTAAAAAACTAGCGTGCTCCCAAACCCATAGATAGATGGAGAGAGAATGAGCTTAATTTAGCTAATTTTAATTCCCGTGGTTTGAATGCCCACCCCATGAGTTTTGTCGGATTATGACGTGTGAAAAGTTTAAGGAGGTTTGGGATATACTCCAACTCACCAATGAGGGAACAAGTGTCGTGAATGCTTCAAAACTCCAAAACATCACCACTCAATTCGAAACCATTAAAATGCTTGAAAGTGATACTTTTGATGAATTCTATGCTAGAATTTCTGATATCGTTAATTCATCTTTTAACTTGGGAGAAAAGATATCCAACAATCGTGTTGTAAAGAAAATTTTGAGGTCCTTACCCGATCAATTTATTCTAAAAGTGACCGTTTTAAATTCTTTACCCACTTTAGCCCCTATAAAACTTGAAGAGCTCGTAGGTGACTTATAAACCTATTAACTGGACATGTTTATTTCCAAACCTATTAACCTATTAACAAATTTTCAAACCAAGGATGACATGTTTATTATAAATCTATTAACCTATTAACAAATTTTCAAATATGAAATTCATTCCTTCATGGTATTCTCCTTTTTCAAGGCACATGAGAAGTCTAAAAAATCACCCTTCTCATTTAAAAGAACTTTGACCTTTTCTCTTAAGGTATGTCTTTGAGTGTAAATTGACTATCATCTTTGATTATCCTATATATGATCCATGACGTCAAATGTTGGGGAGAAGTCCTAAGCCTTTACAAGAGGTTAAAATATAAATTTGAAGACCATAACTCTCTAATTTGCAACTCAAATAAAGGTTATATCTCATAATTCTGCCCCAATCAGTCTTGAAAACTCCCCAAAAGAGATATTAAGCAAACAAAACCGTCATCAAACCTCAACCTTTGTTATCCAGACTTGTTACGCTCATTTGCGATCTCACAAACGTTCACAATAGGGTTCCAAAAGATGTGTAGAAGAATATTAATGCTTTATGTCATGTCCATACCTCACGAAATGGTGACAAAAAGCTCAATGAGGCCTCCTCCAAGGCAAATCCTACCTCAGTTTCCATATCTAGATCACAATAGGACTTGGCCCACTTATACATGGTCGATACATCCCAAGTATCTCATTTCGGTGGATTGAAGCTCATGAATGCTCATAAACAACCACGAAAAGGTTCCCAGACCAATTTAACAAGTTTGTAGAAAGTACATACAATAATCTACCAACCCCATTAACATTGTGTGTGTTTTCTTAGAGTATTAAGTGGCATTTAATTCTCCAAAAACTATCACCACTAACATGCAACTCCATCCACCAATATTCATTCCTTCTATTATAATTGTAGAGTTTAATAATGGTCACATATGCTTCAAACGTCACTGTGACACCCCGCCTAATTAAATACCGGGCGATCACTCATTTATTAAATTAAAATCAAGGTGAACAGTTGGTTCATTCTTAGCATCACTGTCCTAAAAATAACTTTTCCAAATTTAACACCCTATTTAATTAAGCTAAGTGTCAAAACCATTTTTTAACATTACTTTCCAAATTTTATTTTGAAAATAAAGATTTAATTATCTACAACAATTCAATATTTAAAGAATCACACCACAATAATCCTGGAACATATAATCCAATTAATTTAAACATTCAACAACTAAACCCCTGCATTTAAAACTTAAAGTAAAACATATATGCTGAATAAATCCCAAAGTAACAGTACTAGAAATAACTGAAATACAAATGTCCCAATAAAACAGAAAAATAGTGGAAAGGGCGACACATGCCCAATAAGGAGAATGATAGAAGTGGAATCAAGTAAATGAAATCGTCTAAGCAAGTGGCCTGCAACTCCCACCTAAGTTGCAGCACGTTCCTTCCAAGGGATCCTAAACAAGACGCCCCTGTGACTGGGCACCTGTAATATATACATATATATACAAGAGAGAAAGAGGAATAGAAATGGCTCAGAGCCCGATAGTGTATATGATTTAAAAATTCGTTTAGCAAGTATTTAAATTGATACAGGCCAGTGCAACAACATATTAGTGTGACACTCTCTTGAAAAATTCTCGCCTCTCTTCTAATGTGCACTCCTATCGCACTAACCTTCCCAATGGTTTATCTCATCATATATAACACTATCCTTCCCCAAGGATTTAACTTATCTTAGGTGACTCTCAAAATTTAAGATTTAACAACATCATGGTTTAAAAAGGATAAATTCATTTAGTACAAAACGCTCATTTTAACTTTATTGATTCATAAAGTTTTTCAATATCATATTATACTTTTCAAAACAAGTATTTCCAATTTGAGTCATTATACATGTCTTACTTACCATAACACAGTAGGCATTTTCCCATATTTCAGAAGTTCATATATATATTAAATACTCGTATAATATATATATTCTAACAGCACCCCACATAAAATTTTATGGTGCAGGCATACTCTGCTATCCAATACCCGTATCAATCGTACTAAAGGGAATACAAGTTCGGAATCACTCTCGAACTGTATAAATACATACACAAACAATATTGAGGCGAAGCATAGTTTCCAAGTCCAAGAGGTCAGTACATACCCTCACGTCTCTTAGGACCGTGACTACCGATTCGATAGCCTGTACCTAGGATTTCTATCTTCTAGGGTACGAGTCAATATCCCCCATAAGGCACACGAGATAAGATCGTCCCAGCGCGGAAACCTCAGGGATAGCAAGTAGCGCGGGCATGATTTTCACAAGTATATAATATATGCATACACAATCATATAAATATACCACTTTTATTATATCAATTTAGGTTTATCCAATAACCCACATTCACAACATTTATCCTTATTTTCCCATTATTATTTATCAAGTATAATTGTTCGTTTCTAACTTTAATTCGAAGGGTTTTTCCAACTTACTACGTAACCCTCATGGACTCTATTCTTCCAAATGTACAATTCAGTAGATATCCATTTATGTTCCAACGTAACTCTCTCTTACGTGTCTCTCCCCTTTAATATATACTTACATTATCTATTATGCAAAATATTCCAAAAATATAGATTTCGCCTTACATTAAAGGATTTTGAATTTTATTTTCAAAGATGAGAATTTCAAACGGTTTCGAAATCGGAATTAAAATGGAGTTTTAATTGAATTTTTTTATTATCTCTAAGAGTCCTCAAAACATAAAACTGTCTAGCAAAAAAAATATTAAAAAGTATTGAACGGTCCGATCGAGCTGAATTTTTTTTCTGTAGCTTCCTCTCATCTTCAGCTAAACCTCTGTACAATTTCATCCAATTCCAACAATCCGATCGTCCGGAATAAATTTTTTTTTAGTGTTTGTATCTGATTAGAACTCTTTTCTTAATCAAACTCTTAATCCTTTACATGACAAAGGGTTTCCAGAATATCATATAAATCATCACTACATGAAAATTTCCCATCTCAAATTGGGTTTTTCTTCCATAAATCTCATCCTAATAACTCCTAAACTAATATGGATGATGCATCAACGAAATAAGCAAGATAAACACTTGCCTGGGATTTTCAGAAATCTGGTTTGGTGTTGAATTTGGTGTGGTTGCGTTCCACGTCTCGCGATCTACGCGTTGGCGGTGGCGGCGGTGCAAACGGGTGAGTTTTGAGCCTTGGAATTCCTTGAGAGCTCTCTCCTCTCCTTTCCAATGGCCGTTCTAATGTTTTGAGTTATCTAACCCTAGGAGATAACCTAAACATCTGATGTAACCCATTTAATTTTCGTGGGTTTAATTACCCAAAAATACAAAATGACTAAAATGCCCTCCCGGGGTACTAATTAGGCCTAAAAACGCCCCGAGACCCAAATCAAACTCCCGGGTATACTTTTCTGACTATCTCGACCCTTTCGGACGCGTTGGCGCACTCAAAACGACCATATGAACAACTTATAAAATATTTACTTTTATTTACCAATATTTAGTCCCGACGCGACACGGGCGCGTCCCAACTCAAATTTCTAAAATTGTCATTTTATTCACTTGTGACATTTAATATGACCACTATTATATATTACTTTGCTCATTAGTAATATTCAACAAATTTTCCCATAATTACTAACTCTCATCACGTTAATAATTATAACATAATTAATTTCCGGATTTTTATTGAATAATTAATTCACATTAATATTAATAAATCCCCAAATTAATATAGCATAAAAATACGGGGTATTACAGTCACTTCTCATCTACTCCCTAAAAATACTAAGAATGTTCGAACATTTAATCAAAATGTTTAAGTTAAGTTAATTTAACAAGTTTAATTCGGCACTTCCCTTTTGAATAATCTCTTGAATATAACTTGGGACATAATTATTCATTACATAAGATGTGTTAATCAATTATCTAATAACCTAAGTCATATTTTAATTTGTAAAATCTTGATTTAAGTTTTTGTTTAAAACTTATTAACTATTATTTGATAACCTACTCCGAAAGTATAGATATTGTAAACAGAACCAAACCACAACATATGAATTTTTACATGGTAAAAACCCTAAAATCCTAAGAAAACCTCCACTGTCCTCTCTACAGGATAACCAAAAATAAAATTCATTAAATCAAATGACGTTATAAGTACAACAAAATTGGAATGAAATGCAAGAAAAATAGGCCACCTTATTTGAGACTTGAATTCTAGGTAGATAACCATTTCCTTTCAAATCTTTGTTGTAGACGCTTGCTAAGTCCTCAAAACTGTTCGGATGGAGTCTTTTACTCTCCAAAACAAATCAACCCGTGGATTTGTGGTTAGTGTAAGTGTTATTTAGTGAAGTGGTGTATACATGAGTACAGTGCACTACACAATATTACAAAGAAAATCTGTAACTCAACGAAAAAATTAATTACAACAAATCCTATGAGTTAAAGAGGATTTAAAAATGAATAAAGAATCAATAATATAGACCCTGAACAATTTATATATTCTAAACTGTTAACTAAGTCTAGTAGTTTAGATCTGAAAGTCATTATTCGTAATATGATAAACAAAATCTTATATGAAACGTATTTACTATATATATATATATATACACGCACACACACACATACATAAAGGATCTCATGCATACCCTCTGTACAAACCATTTTTTTAAAATAGTAAAAAAAATATTTTTGGGCTGATTTTTAAACATTTCAGTAGGACCATAAAAAAATTCATCTCAAAATGAATTGTTTTGCTATTTTAAAAAAACCAGTCAAACTTTGTCAGTTTTTAAGTTGTTAAAAACTAATAAAGTTTGGCCAATTTTTTAAAAATAGCAAAAAAAAAAAATCATTTGGGCTGAATTTTTAATGGTCCTACTGAAAATTTTATAACTATAAAAAAAATTAGCCCAATTTTTTTTACTATTTAATAAAAAATGGTTCATGCTAGCGGTATGCAAACTGGGATATGAATGAAAACCTCTCTCTCTCTCTCTCTCTCAAAATTTATGAAGAAAAGCTTGATAACAAACAAATATAGTAATTGATTTTATTTGAGAGTAAAAGCACAACCAGGAGGTTATTTTCTATTGAAGGGATGTGAACACTATTTCACTGTATCTATCTAAACTCCTTTATTTTCTCCCCTTATTTATCCCCCTCTCACTCTTTCATCTTCTTTATAATTTATGTTTGGTTTTCTCTCACCTCTCTCCTTTTGTCTCTCTCATAGAAACCTTAATATCTTTTTTTCTCTCTTCTATCTCTAATTTGTTAAAAATTCTCTAACACTAGTTTTGAACCCCGCGCGATGCACGGGCTACTTACAGATGGGGTATGATATAAATGACAAATTAAAAAAAATAATGTTATTGATCGCTTGTTTGAGCAAAATTATGAACTAATTTGCAACATTTCCTTGGTGCTTATTAAATCAAGTTTTAAAAGTTCAAAATTAATATATTAATATATTTAAGATTAAAATAAAATATTACAACTCATTAATATGTTGTGCTCTTTTACAAACAATAACAACCTAAATATCTCAATTTGAACATGGGTAAACTAATTGTGGAACGAAACTGGTTTATTTGGAATTCTTTCCACCAATAAAGAGACATATCATTTGTTCCACACTCCACAGATAGTTAAATACCATTTAAACACATAAAATAGAAATTGGTTAAAACCAACGAAGATTTGGACTTGGAGAATGTAATTGAATTCACCTTGTGAACTAACCATATAATATGAACAATTTTTCTAGGTGATAAAAAATTCCCCACTGCATTTGAGTCTTATATTTGTCTGTTCATGAAAATGATCTTGTTAACTAAAACTGTTTGGGAAGATAATTAATTGTACTACTGGTTGACACATTTTTTCACAAAAAAAGAATTACTACCGAATTTAACCCAAAGTGAGAAGTTTAGATTGATTTAACCGATCGACCGTACCCACCCCTATTCATGAGGATTTTGTTATGATAATTTTTATTGCAACTAAGATCTTCTATGAACCAATTACTCTGCAAAACATGGGTAAAAGATTCAATTACATATAAAAAAAGTAAGAAGAAATGAATGATTAGGAATTCAATCAAACTGTTTTCAAACAGTTGGCACTTATTTTTGTCCAGCGATTTCCATAACCCAACCAACCTACATCATTCACAATCAAACTCCACTGGAAAATTAATCGGATATAATAACTACTTATATTTCAGTAAGTGTTGTTTCCTTCTATATCACATTTCCTTAAATAGTTTCTACGCACCATCTGTGACACTATCAATTGTGTAATTCTAGAGGGTATGAGAGACAACAAAAATAAAGATAAAAATAGTAAATATGAATGTTAAGAAAAAAATGCAACCTAGAAATAATACAATGCATATTATAGCCATAAATCAAATAATTTTCAGACTATTTAATTTATTTATTTTGTTAGGCAAGTTTATGTAATATTACAAAAGTCCAGATATGAAAATTTAAGAAAGAAATTAAAACATATTTATTTGCATGAAATGTGAAATTCAATGACATCCATCATTACAAATCACATTTATACTTCCCCAAATTTATAGACTACAGGAGTAGGACCCTAGTTTTTCAGCTCATCTGGCAACTAATACTCCTTAGGAGCTGTTGATACCAAATTTAGTCTGCTGACATAGCCCAATTGAATGAAGACACATGGCACTCTACATGGCAACAACAAAACATTTCCGAGGAACTCACACGCTCCGAGGAATAAGACTACAACGAGGAAGATTATTTCCCCGAGGAACACTGCTTCCTCGAGGAACTCACATGCTCCGAGGAATAAGATCTATCCGAGCAACTCTTAAGTACCGAGAAGCTTAGGCGGTCCGAGAAATTCAGGCGGTCTGAGCTGCACCTCGAACAAAACATTAATAGCAGGACAACCAACAGTTTGACTGTTCATTAAATGCTTATCATTCAGACGCACACACATAAAAGGCATTTAATGTATTACCCTTTCATATGTACATCATTTAATGTATTACCCTTTCACATTACAGCCCCAGGGCTATAAATACATTGTACAATCCTCATTGTAAGGGGATCTGATCCCCAGACCGGAATTTCTTGATAGAACTTGTAATCGAGGATTCCCAAACACTCAGCAATAATACAACAGTGGACGTAGGACATTCTTATAAGGCTGAACCACTTTAAAATCCTTTGTCTCATTTATTTATCTGTGATTGAATAATTAGAGTGATCTAATTTTTTACATCAACAGATTGGCGCCGTCTGTGGGAATCGACTGGTAATATCGTTTTCCATAAAAAAAAATTCATTACCAATGGCTGATATTCCAGAATCCAGCAATCGAAATGCTGGAACTCCTCCAAATCCATCTGCTCCGCCAAATATTCCAGATCTGGCTGGAATAATGACAAATCTGGCACAGGGTCAGACCGTCATGCAAGAAACGATGCGACAACTCATCCAAACTCTCCATGGCGGTGCGTCAGCCCATTCAGGACCACGAAGTATTCAAAGAAACACCCGTACCCCATCCTCACGTACTAGGCGTACCAATTCATATCGAATGAGGAGTCTGAAGATTTCTCTTATCAACCTGGACGAACTTCGTTAGTGCGAGCCACGGATACTGAACAACGTGTCACTCTCTCCCCAGAAAGGACCAGCGCATTGGAAAGGTTAAGTAGGGTTTCTCCTTTCGACCGATTAGGCCCTAGGAGGAACAAAAGCCCTCTTAATGCAGCGTCGAGGAGCTTTCGAAGATCAACAGCCTTAAGGGAAGGATCTGCCCAGTCGCGACTAGCTGCTCGTCAAGATAGATCCCAGGAAGCCACTTCGACGCGATCAGCTGCTCGAACCAATAGGCCCAAAGAAGGAAATGATGCATGGAAAGGTTCTATTCAAAGGCTGGAGGATAGATTAGGGGAAATGGTTAAAACCAAGAATCCTTTACAACGAACCTTTGTTCGAGGAACACCTTTTGTCTAGGCCATTGTAGATTTTCCAACGCCATCAAAGTTCAAAGCACCTGTTGTGACCCCTAAATATGATGGAAAGACTGACCCTGTTCTTCATATAGAATAATATCAAGCTACTGCCGACATCTATGCTGTCCCAGACGAGATGAGATGCAGGGCATTCTCGGGAACTCTTACAGGATCTGCTCAAATATGGTATAATAATCTTCCTCGGGGTAAGATCTCAACTTTCTTTCAACTGGCAGAGTTATTCATTGGAAATTTATGCTTTGGGGCAAAGCCAGTTAAACGAGTAGCACATTTATTAAGTGTTAGACAAAAAGTTGGTGAAAGTACCAGAGATTATATAACTCGTTTTAATAACGAGAAACTTGAAGTCATTGATTATGAAGAAAAGACAGCGATCACTGCCTTGATGAGTGGGCTGTTGCCTAATAAGTTGTATTACACTTTGGCCAAAGACCCACCCACAACTATGTCAGAATTGATGGCGAAAGCGGCCAAAATCATGAATGCCGAGGAGGCTATGGCTGCGAAGAAGAATATGGATAAAGAAACCAAGGAGGAAGTCTCTATCATTTATTATCAAAAATGTATTCCTCTAGGAAGTAAAGCTTATATTCCTCCGGGAAGTAAAGCTACTTGTATTCCTCCGGGAAGTAAAGCTACTTGTATTCCTCCAGGAAGTAAAGCTACCTGTATTCCTCCGGGAAGTAAAACTTGTATTCCTCCGGGAAGTAAAGCTACCTGTATTCCTCCGGGAAGTAAAACTTGTATACCTCCGGGAAGTAAAGCTACTTGTATTCCTACGGGAAGTAAAACTTGTATTCCTCCGGGAAGTAAAACTATGTATTCCTACGTGAAGTAAAACTATATATTCCTAAAAATGCCAACTTGTGTTGGTTAGGAAGTCAATCTATTCCCAAAAATGTCAACTTAGGTTGGTCAGAAATAAGAAGCTGTCAACTACAGTTGGTCGGAAACATTTTATGAGTATGTGAAAGCGATCAAGCAAAAAGCATTCAAAGATCATATTCCACACTTGGGGGCTCTATTAAAAATCCAGTTGTTCATTCGGTGGCACATTCTCATAACATCATGCAGTCGAGCATCAGATTCAACCCCAACTAATTATCATTCAGAAGTTATTTTTCTTGCTCAGGAGCTAATTTTGCTTATGAAGTTCAGGAGGCATATTCAGGAGTTATTATGCACATACTATTGAAGTTCAGAAGTCAAATTCAGCATCTACAGCACTGAGATCTTTACTACTACTGCCCGACCAACATTGAAGAAGAAGTTGTATGAAAATGTTTCTAAGTCCACCACTAACTTGTACTAATCAGATTGAAGGTTGGGTTTAAAAGCTAATATGTTACTCGATAAAGTATTCAAAGGATCATAAATCAGAAGAATCAAGCACGTGAAGTTAGCGCTCAGTTGCTCGGCACAGGAGGCAGTTGGTCGGTTAGCAAACCAATCAACATGCTTGAAGATTATGACAAGCTACAAGTTGCATACTATGGCATGGCTGCATCCAAATTCCCAGGGGTGGTACATAGCACACGGAGTTCCTCTGAAGAAAGATTAGCAACCATCGATTAGCCTGCATCATATGTCGTCCAGGAGATAATGCACTTTATGTTGAACAAATCAAGAAGGTAGATCAAGAATTTCACGAGCACCGAGCAACACTGCAGAATAAATACTCCATCCGTTCAAGTAAACCATCAAGCATGGAGCATTGGGGGCTTCTGTTAACGCAAAAATTCTCCATCTACGAGGACCAATCAGAAAAGGACATATGTCATCCTACGTGGCAATATTTATACTAATTCGGCACCCGAGGAGAGTTGGTCGTCATACCAACCAACACAGAGCATATCAAGCAACTCAAGGAAGATCAACCATCCTAGAAGACCAACAATTAGATTCATTGTATATAGACATAAATGTCTGAATGTATAAAGATATTGTATCTCTTTATCTCCCATCACTATAAATACATGTATTCCCTTAGCCAAAAGGGAGAGAGGGAGGAGATGCGGGAGAATCGAGAGACACCATACACAAGATACACATCCTTTCTCTCTCTACACCCTATAGTTCTATTGTAAACCCCTGGGAATAAAATAATAGTGGACATAGGCTTTATTCATAGCCGAACCACTTTAAAAATCTTTGTCTCTTATGTGCTTGATTGGATTGCTTTCATCTATTTATCTGTGATCATACAAATGGGATTCGGTCCAGTTTTTTGCATCAGCAGGAGCTAAGATCCATATTTGGTCAATCTAATAAACTCATGCTAAACCATTCTCTACCTATATTTAAGTGTTGTGGGCATGCATTATTTTCACATGAGACATAATGTTTGCAACTGACTAAATACCCTTGAGTACAAAACTAATATTTGAAATTGCGAACCAATACATGTTTGGATCGCTAAGTTGGCAATGAGAAGACCAACATTAATTGAGAGAGAGAGAGATGTGTTCACCTTCACCAGTCCCCAAAAGTGATAAGTGAACAAAGCTCTTGATATTCAATACTGGGATCTAGTTTGGAATTGATAACAGCTACTCAAAAACTGCAAGATCATCTTATTTTTTAGCCTCCATATTTTTCTCAACGCGTTCAATCTGATTCAAATAATCATCCATTAACATTATGTCTTAATCATATATATAATATACAGAACAAAAGGATAATCACATTAAATCATAAGATATCTGAGCTGTAAATAAGATCTCAAGTTTTTTTTTCCTTCAGATGAGGATATCAAAAAATCGATGTATACAGAATTCATATCAGACATAAAACCTAGATCAACAATCAAAGGTCAATCCAACTGTATAATAATAAAATTAATGAGTATACATTCAACTTATTTAAAAAAAATTAGAAGACTTACTAATGGGTTGTTCATGGAAGGGGATGGAAACCGTGCGTGTTCATGGAGAAAGGATCACTTCGAATTTTCTTTAAACCCCATAAATTACATTCCCTTTTGTATCATTTGAGAGGGGAGATGAATGATGAGGGGGCTGAAAGATATTATAGATGCAGAGGTGCCTTTTAGAGAGAGAATGGAGTCTTTAATTCTCTAATTTTAATAAACCCTCATAAGAGAGAGATAAAGACATATGGGAGGCTTCACATCTTTAATGAGTTATATTACCTATAGACACGTGGCAGAACCTAATTTAGAGACACCATATTTAAATAGTTATATTTGATTAGAGACAATTTGGGTATAAATAGCCGTGGGAAAATGTTTTAGAAACCAGTTACAATCGCTTCAATTAAACGATTCAGATTAAGCACATGTCCACCACTTTAATCTAACGGTTGTAAACGAAGATTAAGATATACACTGACCGGTGGACAAAGGTTAAACGTATAACTTAATTCTATTGGACCACTATTGTACACAAGGATCAATACACAATCTACAATACACAGTTATATAACAAGTAAGACAGTCTAAAGGCTAAGCTTATGACAAGTAAACAATTTTATACGGAAGTTATATAACTAATCTACCATACACAGTCTAACAACTTTTCTGAAATACTCAAATCTAAGGCAGTCTAAAGGCTTTGTGAATAAATCAGCTAACTATTTGTCAGTATGAACATATTTAATAAGTAATTCCTTATTTCTACCAGCTCATGAACAAATGATGACTTATTTAATTATGTTTTGTTCTAGAGCACTGGACTGGATTTTTAGAAATGTTAATAGAATTCTAGTTATCACATAAGAGCATTGTTTAGTTTTCAAAAATTCCATAATTGATGTTATACTGAAATGTAACATCCAAATAATAAGAAGGAACTCAATGAGTAATGAAGATGATGATCTGGGTATGGTAATAAATAGTAACGAATGTAGTAGATACGCTAAGAGAGAGATCAACACATAAAATTTAAAGTGGTTCAACCAATTGGCCTCCATCCACTATGGTGCAAGTCATTCTTTACTATATGAACATTATTTTATATTTACAATTGTACTTTCTCTAAACAGAGTATTTTGATAGAGTAATAGTGTGTTTTTACAATAGAATGACTTAAGGAACAAGTGATAAGGTATAATGTATTTATAGGTGGATTGGGGTGTAATGTTCACCCCAAGTCAATGGAAAATTCTGGTTGATGTGATTTCTCCTCATTGTTTACACTTGTCTTTCTAGAAGATTAATATAATGTGTGAACATTATCTTCACGTGTAACATAAACATGTGAACCTGCTTATTCAGGCTTTGTACGACTAAAATACCTTTTATAGTGAATTCTATACGTTCTTAACTTTCTGGTGTAATTTGGTCGACCCCTCGATCTTGTAGGGCCGATTCTATGAGGGTATGCGGCTGAATATGTGAGGGTATGAGGCTGACTCTATGTGGATATGAGGCAGACCTTACGAGGATGACTCATATTGGACCGAGAGTCTAAAATATTCATATTCTTGAGATGATATCATTTATAGGATCATTAATTACCCCATATGTTTTAATATTCTGAATCATTCTGACTGTGATAGGAGATCGGGTGCTATGAGTCGAACCTCTAAGAAGTCGACCTTAGAAAGGATGAAGGGTTAAGAGTTACCAAAATATAGGATCCAAGCTTGTTAAGGCCAAGGTACTTGAGGGTCCATAAAATATAGGAGCCAAGCTTGTTAAGGTACCAAAATATTCATATTCTTGAATGATAGATCCGAAAGAATTAAGGGTGCCAAAAATGTGGAAGCTGCCTCTATTGAGGCTGAGGGAACGAAGGGTCCCCAAAATATGGAAGCCGACCTTATTGAGGTCGAGGGAGCTGAAGGTCCCTTGAATTTAGTCGAAGGAACCGAGGGTCCTCAAAATTAAGGAGTCAATCCTGTTGAGGCCGAGGGAGATAAGGTGCCCAAAATATGGGAGCTGACCCTATTGAGGTTGAGGGATATGAGGTTCCCTTGGATGCTTGAGCCTAAGGAACTGAGGATATAAAAAATATAGGAGTTATTCCTATTGAGGCCAAGGGAGAGGGGGTACCCAAAATATGGGAGCTGACCCTATTGAGGCTGAAAGAGTTGAGGGTTCCTTGCATGCTTGAGCCAAAGGAAATAAGGGTCCCAAAAATATAAGAGCTGAATCAATTTGGGTCGAGGGAGATGAGGATCCCCAAAATGTAACAACTGACCTTGTTGAGTCTGAGGGAGCTTAGGGTCTCTTAAATTCTCGATCTGAAGGAATTGAGGGTCCCCAAAATGTAGAATTCGACCCTATTGAGGCCAAGGGAGCTAAGGGTCCCTAAAATATGGGAGTCAACCCTATTGAGGCTGAGGGAGATGAAGGTTCCTAGACTACTTGAGCCGAAGGAACCAAGGTCCTCAAAAAGTTGGAGTCTATCTAGTTGAGACTGAAGGAGAGGGGGGTCCCAAAAATATGAGAGCCGACCCTGTTGCGTCTGAGGGAGTTGAGTGTTCCTTAAATGCTTGAGCCAAGAGAACTGAGGGCCAACAAAATTTAGGAGCCGAACTTATTGAGGCGGAGGGAGATGAGGGTCCTCAAAATGTAGGAGCCGACCTTCTTGAGGCTAATGGAGCTTCGAGTACTTAAAAGGTAGGAGCCGACCCCCAGTTGGCTGAGAAAATTACTGCTTATTCTCTTGAATTGACGGTCGACAATCGATATTGAGTTGTGTAAGAATATCTTTTGGAGTTATCCAGCCCTTTCTGTTTTGAAGTGTTGTGCATTAGTTAAACTTCGCTATGTTAAGGCTTGGAACATACAACCCAACCCATTTCCTTCGTATATACGGGCTGGTTCTCATTTAAAAAATCATTTCACAAATTCTCTCAAGAAAAAGATTCTCTCTCCGAAATCATTGTAAGGGGCTTTGACTGTTCTTAGAGTTCTTATTTTCTTCTTTTTTATTTGGGCTTAACTCCTTTAGATCTTTTTCTAGCAGTATTTTATAGTACATAACAATTTATTTATTATATTTAAAATCATCAGTTGCATTTAGGGTTTTGTTCTTTATTGTTCTTGTTGAAGTTCATCAACTGCAACATCTGACATTTAATATCATAAAGTCTATTTTGTTTGTGAGTTTGTGAATACCCAACCCTTTTGAAGAGTTCTTTAAATAATTTAGTGACAATCTTGCTAGGGACACCCTTCATGCTAAGAGTGTAGTTCAGGGGTATTTTTTTCCGACCCCCTTGTCGGGTTTTCACCCTAAAAATTCTCATATTAAGGTTTCTTACTCTCTTCATAACCAAAAGATTTCTGCTTCCACACTTACGATTAGTCCGACTGTGCCTCTCCATCTTGGTGATTACTCTGTCGGTACCAATACCATGAGTCAGGATGAAGACTCCTTTGGATCTTCCATGGATGAAATTCCCACTAGTGTGCCAATCCATCGATCCATGAATATTATTACTTTGGCCTCTTGCTCTAGACTTATCACTAGGGTAGATAACATAGTCTTGTCATTTTCTTCAAGATATTCACCCTATTTCAATGAGGCCTCTTCCTCCTCAGACTCTGAAGCTTCTTATTCATCTAACTCTGAGGCTACTGTTTCTGAGAGTAATCTTAATGCTCATGAGGTTATGGACCTTGAGGAGTACGATGTGGAGTTAAAGCATACTTTATTTGTTGATGAGTTTGCCTTTATAAAAGTACAATCAATAGGATTGAGGCTTGTAAACTTTAACATCTTTATGACATATATTCATCTAAGACTATTGTAAGGACATTTTTGTCCCTTATCAATTTGTATGTCGTATACCGCTACACCGTCGAAGAAGTTCAAGATCACATTCACATCAAGATGAATCCGAATAAGCAAGATTCTTCAACAAATAGCCTCCGCGGGATTAACTTTGGTAAGGTTACGTTTTAGGGTTCCTTAATAATGCACTTATATTATTGGGATATTTTTTATCAAAAAATTTCTAATTGTTGGAGCGGAGTTTTAAAGTTTTTCGTCAAAAAATAATTTTTGAAGTTTTTGAGGCGGCGCATTTATTGGAAAAAGAAAAAGAAAAATAATTATTTAATAAGGCTCGTTTGAATGACAGCCTATGTCGTTCAAACGATAGGCTATGTCGCGCGATACTTCAAATGACATTGGATCTCATTCAAGCGACATCCAATCTCATTTGAACGAGCCACCGCATTAAAGTTTCTACAATTTGGACTTTCCAACTCCATTTTTCTCAAGAAGTCTTTCACCTTTTTTCATTTTGCAAACACTGCGTATCAGCAAAATACTTTGGCTACTTCATTTAAGGCTTAAAACCTTTTTCTTTTCAATTCACAAAATCCCAATATCTTTATGTGAATTATTTTGGAACCCAAAGAACAACCGTGCTATTGTTCAACCTCAGTGGAGAAGGCATATCCATATCTTATCGGTGGACACGGAGTGTGGATCTCTGGGTGTGGATGAGCCGAAGATGACGAACCAACACCTGCGATTTTTTCGCTGTCACTTGTAGCTTTGAAGGTTTGACGAAGACACCATGCGTTACACTTATGGGAGAATATCAGGTTGTATGTAAGTCAATGGACTTGTAAACTTTTCAAAGTGTTAAAAAGGTTTTACCCGAAAGGTTTTTTTTTCTTGAATTTGTCGTCTTTGTTTTATATGCATTATTTGAATCATTTAATGCTTTATGACACTTAGATGCATGCACAGGGGCTGAATTAAAATTGAATTTGGTTGGTTCAAATTTAGACACCTAAGTAAATAAGTGTGTTTGATTCCATTGGAGAATTACAAACTCGATTGATATTGCATTTTCAAATTGGTAATTCAAAGCAAGTTTCACTATTTTATTAAGAATTCCTATTTTTCGAAAAAAAATTGTGATATCATTTTTTTTTGAAAATTTGATTTTGTCGCAAGTTTTTCAATGGATCACTTATATAATTGGGTCCTCATATTTGACGGCGATAATTATGCCTATTAGAAGGCACACATAAAATTTATTTTAAAAACCATAAATGAGCGAGTTTGGTTGTTGGTTGAAAATGGTTGGACTCCTCCCACCGTGACTATTGTTAATGTCACCTCTTTAAAACCCATGTCAAACTGAACTGAGGACGATTATAAATTGTCTAACTTTAATTATCGTGGTTTAAGTGCTATTTCTGGAGCCGTCACTCTCGACGAATTCCGCCTTATTATGACGTGCAACACGTCTAAAGAGGTGTGGGATGTTTTAAAATTGACACACGAAGGTACAACCGCTGTTAAAGAGTCAAAATTGCAAAAATCTAGCCACCCAATTTGAAACCATTACTATGTTAGAGTCCGAGACTTTTGATGAATTTTACGCACGTTTGTCGGATATTGTCGACACTTGTTTTAATTTGGGTGAGGTAATTGATAACACGCGGGTTGTGAAAAATATTTTGAGATCCCTTCCAAAATGTTTTATTCCGAAAGTCACTGTTTTAAACTCGATGGGAAATTTGAACGCACTTAAGTTAGAAGAGTTGGTAGGTGATCTTCAGACTTACGAATTAGATATATTTCCCCAAACTGTTAAACCTAAAGATAAAGGGATTGTACTTAGGTCATAGTCGAGATTGAGTGAGGATGTTTCGAGGAAGAGAGATAAGAAAAAGAAAGTGAGTTTATATGAGTCTGAGTTTGAGGACGAGTCTGATTTTGACATGGCCTTACTTGAATTTTTTTTAAAAAGTTTCTCAAAATGTCTAAAGAAAATTCTTCTAATAGAAAGAGATCTTTAGAGAAAAATAAAAACGAAGAGGAGGCCAAAGAAAGTGACAAGGTGAATAAGATCAGGTGCTTTGAGTGTGAGGGTAGAGGGTACATAGCTAAAGATTGTACTACTAGGATAAGGAGAAAGGGCAAAGAAACTTCCATACCTGCCACACTTAGTGATAGTGATGGAGATGAGGAAGATGAGGGAGATGAGTCCGATAAAAGGTTTAGCATATGGGATGTGTGTATCTTTTTCGATTCGTATGAGCACACCCACTTTGTCCCACGATGATTGTGTTCACGAGAGCGATGATGATGACTCGAGTGTTTCTAGTGGAGATGAGAGCAAGTTTGAGAGTGGAGATGAAAGTGAGATCCAAAAAGCTTTTAGAGATTTGTACACCGATATCTTGAAAACGAAGAAGTATAATAAGGATTTAGGTCGTAGAGTTTTATATTTGGAGAGAGAGAAAGAAGTTTTAAAGAGTGAAAAGTGTGATTTGATCGACATAGTGTCTAGTCTGATGTCATGTGTATCCCAACTCAAGAGTGATCTCGAACGTGCCCGGGAGGTCAAATTCCCTTTAGAGAACGTATCTAAGAAAGTTAAAAAGATGGTTCTCAATCCCGTTTTGGGTGGTGGTGAGAGTTTAGGAAAAGGTCATGACAATGAATCCACTTCTTTTATTCCACCCGAGCCGGTTACCACTTTAGTGATATATTCACATGGTTCTCGTCCTAACCCACCTAGGCGTTCCATTCCTGTTAGGAGAGCACGTCCTAGAATTTTTGAGAAAGGTGTTCCTAGGCGGGTTTATGTTTACTCCCATTGCAAAAAGAGAGGACACCTTAAGGAGTTTTGCTTTAAATTAGGTTATGTGTCTGTAACACCCCACCTAATTAAATACCGGGTGGTCAGTCCCATACCAAATTAAAACAAAATATACAATTGGCTCATTCTTAGCATCAGTGTCGAAAATATTTACAACTCACCCAATACCCAATTAAGCTGGTGTTAAAAACTTTCCAAATTTTAATTCAACAAAAAATCATTTTTAGTTTATGAATAACACTACACATTTTACTCTAACACAATAATAACTGAACAGATAACTCAAAAGAATTTAAATGCAATTGGAATAAACATTCCCAAATAATAATCCAATACAGTAATCCCAACAATAATAAATGTATTAAAATGACACGAGTACAAGAGTATTTGACTCAGATAGAAAAGAGATAACTGAATTCCTTTGGGCGACAATGCCCTAACTAAAAGAATACTGTGAATCAAATGAAGATAGGCGTCTAATCAATACTCCATAGCTCGTCATAATCCGCTAAGGATGGCGTCCCTACTGCTGGACACCTGATATAGAAGATACAATAAAAAAGAAAATATGCAAGGAAACGGGCCTGAGCCCGATGTAAAATGATTTTGAAAACAACAAGTATTTAACAAGTGCAACAAAGCATTTATTATGTACATGTTAGTATCCAACTCTCACTTGCTATTCTCACCTCTCATCTAGAGTGCACACTTAACGTTTCCTATTAACCTCCTAGTTAATGGTTCCTCCTAACTAGTTTCCATAATATGATTCCATCCCATATAATAACCCCGTATGTCCCATACCATACGTCGTATAATCATTCTTATACGTTACTAATTATGTGAATCGTTTCTCATTAACATGAATCACTTCTCATTAATATGAATTAAGCTCTTCAATAAATATTCATTAACTTATTTTAATTCTTTTTCTCAATTCACCGTTATCTACAATTATCACACAGTAGATGATTTAACCACTATATATACACACATTTAATTCATCATTATATATATATATATATATATACATATATAATACGGCACCCCGAGTCACAGCTGCGGTGCAATGCATTACTCTGCTATCATGTCCCAACATCCCTGGTCGCCGAATAGGGGACTAAAGGTTCGGTAAGGATTCCTCGAACCACAAACAACAGCACATAAATTTGGAGGCGAATAGAGTTCTCGTATCCATGGGTCACGCACATACCTACGTTTCCACAGTCAGTAGACTTATCAACTCCCCGATAAGTCTTTCATAGACCTATGTTCTCGAGCAGCAAATCAAAGATCCCATGTATTCATCAGGATATGACTGCCCTCATGCGCAAACCTCCTCATCGATAGCAAGTAAGATAGGTATGTCATACACATAAATCATCAATCAATAAAATAGGAATTATCATACCTATAATATAATATCAACCAGGTACTCACATTACCCTAAGATAGTTCCCATACGTAGCGTTATATCTCTCAAATCCTACGTATTAAAATATTACTACTTTACTTCTTTAATTCAATTCCCCGAGACTCACTCATTACTCAAGGTTCAAATAGGTTTCCCTCAATAGTATATTCAGTAACAAATCACTAATATCCTACTGGTCCATATCATCATATCTCTCGAATTACTACGAATTAAACTCTCCCTTTAATTAGGGTTAAAACCGATAGTTTCTAATCTCTTATATACACATCTTCTATCAACTAGGATTGAATACCATCATCACATGGCCCATACTCTATAGTGTTTCATTCACACGATATGACTTATCAACAAAACCAATATCCTCGCGTCCTATAACATCTCTCTACTCCCGACGTCGTTAATGTTCATGCGCGGAACGTCTCGCAAAGCGAAATCCAAACAAGGAATCCCTCCAATACACTACTACTTAACTTTGTTGGTCGTGGAGGTACGTCAACTTCAAATACGCAACCGGGATAACCTCATCCCCTCTTTCAACCAAATGTGGTCTGAACTCCCATCTCTATCCAGGAGCCATACCACAAAACACTTGTACTACACTCAGTCCTTGCGCAATCAATAATGAGCTTAAACTCAGTCCTTGATGTTCAAATTGTAACCCTAAGGCTACCCAGGTGTTATATTAAATATCCCCTACTGTATCTATCCTTAATCCTCATGCATACCAATTAGAATCCAATATTATCATAATTCTAATCAATTAAATCCCAATCACATTAATTCGAATCTTATCTAGGGCTTACTAAACTTCTCTAAGTCCCATAATATCCAATTAATAATCACCAAAGATTTAGAAAATGAATGGGATAAGGACAATCTTTAAAAATAAACAACTTCAAGGATTCTGGGGAGGTCGATCGATCGAAGGCAGGGGGTTGATCGATCGATCGCCCAGATAACAGCCCAATTTTCTGCATTTCTTCTACTACGGGTTTCATCACTTTTAATCATCCAAAACTCCATATTAACTACCCAAATTCCTTATAAAACTTACTACATGATATAGAAACATATGAGAATGATTTCTAATGATCTAAACATCCTAGAATCATCAAGAGTTTGAATTAAAAGCATATATCCATCCTATTTTTCCAGAAAATTATCAACATAATATCTTCAAGAACACACCATTGAGTCTCTTCATCTCTTCAAGAGATTTATGATTATTTCGTGGATTATTATCTATCTAAAACATGAATTTGATTCCTATAAACTTCCATTTTTCAGAAATCCATTAACAACTCTTCATTATCTTCCAAACATGAAAAATCTCATCTTTTTATACTATTCTAACATGGACAATATAAAAACTTAGATTGCAATCATCAAATACTTGCCTCTAATGAAGATATGATCCTTTGGGGTTGTATAACACAGGTGGTTCTCCCTTTCTCCGACCATCTTTCGGTGGTGGTTGGTGGTGGTGGCCTTTGATCTTTGGTTCTCCTCCTTTCCAAGCAAGGTTTTCTCTTCCCTAGCAACCTTTCACTCTCTCTAGGAAGATGACTTTTCAATTTTGTGTAGAAGAGATGAAATGAACCTACGTACACTAATCTCCAAATATTTATAATAAGTCAAAACCCGAAATCACTATTCATCCTCCTTGTAAAAATGACCAAAATTCCCTTTTGGGTTGTCTTTTCATTTCCAAATGACCCGAGATCCAAATCCAACATCCAAATAGACTTTTCTGACTATTTCAACCCTTTCGGATTCAACAACGCAGTCGAAACGACTATAAGGTGGATGTAAAAATAAGTTTCCTTTTTAATTTAACAAATTAGTCCCGACACGTCCCATACCGCGTTCGACTAAAAATTCAAATTACGGAATTAATAACTCACTGCCATATCAATAACCTCATAATCATATATTACCTAAATATCTTTAAGTAATATACAAAATCATTCATTTTACTATCCACAATTCGGATAAAACCCAAATAAATTAATTTATAGTAAAATCCAATTAATCCATTAATTTAAAATATAACCTATTTTAAAAGTCATTAAAATCACGGGGTATTACGTACTTCCCCCCTTATAATAGAATTTCGTCCCGAAATTCGGAAAAATAAACCAGACTGATAAGGTCAACTCTGAATATAAATCTCACATCGCAAGTAATCTATGTCGTACCCCCCATACAGTACATTAATGAAAATCCCCCATTGATGTTATACGCCAAGCCTCACCATATAGTTTCAACTGAATCGAATTTAAACTTTTCGCAATCTTCCCTATACCATCCTCGTAACAAAGTTTGGGAAAAAGTGATCCTTAATCATTTAGTAAATACATCTTGAAGTCACAACTACTTACTATTTCAGAATTATGAAAGATACTACAATCCAACCATCCAGGGCGCCCACACACCCTATCGTACAACTTCCATTATAATATTTATCGCAAAGGTTATAAACTCATATCCTAAAGACCTAACTTATTTCGACTCTCAATGTTTATTAATTTCATGCGTGGGGTGTCTCGCAAGTGAAATCCAAACAAGGAACCCCCCGATACGCTACTACCTAAAGTAGTCGGTCATCGAAACTCCTCAGGTCCTTAGTCAATAGTTTATAACCTCTCTACAGGTTTTATCAATTTCAAATAAAAGTCTACTCATCTATTCTCTTATTAAAGACAAGATGCTGGCTATAGTAGTACATATGCTCTCGTATACCATAAGTCAATTCACGCCGATAGTCACATCATGATCGGACATGCCCAAAGTAAGTAATTATGTGCTAAAAATCAGACCCACGTGATGACATGAAAAATATACAGGTGTCCCACAACCCCTCGGTGAGTTTACGTAAATAACAGTGCTATAGGCTAAGTTTAGTAAACCTTTTGTCCACAGAATATTAATTGCTACAATAAATATGAGGTCCTCATGTAAATCATTATGCGCCTCATAACTCCTTAGATAGCAAACATACCCTCATCGTGGGTGGTGGTTGTTAACTCCCACTATTATAAATTTGCTCCGATGAGTCAAGAAAAATTTTACCCCAAATTTTCAGTTCTAGTTAACCACACTCCACTATATGTCCAAACCTTTGAATATATTGCCTTCGTTCGGTAACACACACAATTCTCGCATTTCAAGAACTTCTACTAATGACTCTCCACAATTTTCCATAATAGGGGTGACCTCGACTACGATCATCATACTCGAACATACTTCATAACCTCCTAAGTACGATCTCCGCTGTCCGTCCAATGGCCCTCACCTGCTATACTTCTTATACGAACCCGTCCGAACGCAAATAAGATTCAGTAATATATACGGAATCTTACCAAAGAAATCAATAATCCTAAACATAGGGCTCTACATCAAAGAACGCTAAGCTGAAAACACAGTAAGCCGTACAGACCCTAAAGAACACTAGAACCTGATGCTCTGATACCACCTGTAACACCCCGCCTAATTAAATACCGGGTGGCCAGTCCCATACCAAATTAAAACAAAATATACAATTGGCTCATTCTTAGCATCAGTGTCGAAAATATTTACAACTCACCCAATACCCAATTAAGCTGGTGTTAAAAACTTTCCAAATTTTAATTCAACAAAAAATCATTTTTAGTTTATGAATAACACTACACATTTTACTCTAACACAATAATAACTGAACAGATAACTCAAAAGAATTTAAATGCAATTGGAATAAACATTCCCAAATAATAATCCAATACAGTAATCCCAACAATAATAAATGTATTAAAATGACACGAGTACAAGAGTATTTGACTCAGATAGAAAAGAGATAACTGAATTCCTTTGGGCGACAATGCCCTAACTAAAAGAATACTGTGAATCAAATGAAGATAGGCGTCTAATCAATACTCCATAGCTCGTCATAATCCGCTAAGGATGGCGTCCCTACTGCTGGATACCTGATATAGAAGATACAATATAAAAGAAAATATGCAAGGAAACGGGTCTGAGCCCGATGTAAAATGATTTTGAAAACAGCAAGTATTTAACAAGTGCAACAAAGCATTTATTATGTACATGTTAGTATCCAACTCTCACTTGCTATTCTCACCTCTCATCTAGAGTGCACACTTAACGTTTCCTATTAACCTCCTAGTTAATGGTTCCTCCTAACTAGTTTCCATAATATGATTCCATCCCATATAATAACCCCGTATGTCCCATACCATACGTCGTATAATCATTCTTATACGTTTCTAATTATGTGAATCGTTTCTCATTAACATGAATCACTTCTCATTAATATGAATTAAGCTCTTCAATAAATATTCATTAACTTATTTTAATTCTTTTTCTCAATTCACCGTTATCTACAATTATCACACAGTAGATGATTTAACCACTATATATACACACATTTAATTCATCATTATATATATATATATATATATATATATATATATATATATATATATATACTAGGGTATGCCCGTGCCTGAAGGCACGACGCTAATTTTCAGTAGTGTATGTCGTTGATATGGACCATACATCGTATTTAGTTCTCAACATATAAACATTTTTCGAAATAACCTATGCTAAGAACGTGTAAGTTTAAAAAAATTGGACAAAACTTGCTTTGTTTATGAGACAATGCACCCTATTTAAGAATAAAATAATTAAAGAAAGTATACTATTATTAATGTTAAATCTGGGTCAATGACGAAATTCAACCCCTCCAACCACAACAATTTAGTCACATATGTTATGCTCCGTGAACTTTGTAACACGAATATAATTTGTTGCTACATGGTCCCAATATAAAATGAGGTAAAAATTAAATAAAGAAGAATAAAAACTTGGCCCAAACAGAGAGATCGCCATAGTGTAGATAGCTTCCCAATATAGGTTCACAATGATCACTTGAAGATCGCCACAGTGCGGATATCTTTGATCTCTTGAAGATCGCCATAGTGCATATAGTTGCAAACATTCCAAAACGCCTGATATCATCACACTATTAGAAAAATGACATTAGAAACATTAAAACATGAGTCATACAGTGAAAAAAATTGAATTGAGGTAAGTCAAATTATTATGTTGAGGTAATATGAACATAAAAATTAAAGTTCTGAAACTTGGGAAATGGTTATTATGTTGAGGTAGGTGGAATTATTAAAGTAAAATAAACTAAACATTTAAATAAATAAAGACATACCTTTTACTTCAGATCTTGCAGATGTTGTCTAAGAAGGATGACCTATACCCCCCGGCAACTTCGAGTCATTTTATGTGAAATGAAACAAATCATATGAACAGAAATACAAATGGAGAACAATAGGATCATTAGTTCTCATGTCTTATAATTTCAAAAATAGAACTAATGAAGTAGAAGAATCAACATTGGAGCATAACACCAAGCCTTCATGTCATCATCCCAAAACAAATTGCACAAAGCCTTCATGTCACCATTTTTAAAAGAATCACTGTGAAAGTTATAGTCTACATGAAAACAAAATGATACATAACCTTCACATACATCCTCAATCTGAGTAAAAATTCTTAACAGTTATTATAAACTATATAAGTAATAAGTATTCAAAAAAGAAGATCAAGTATGTTTAAGAAACCAAATATCTAAAAAATAATACACATATATCAAATTAGATAAGTGGAGAACAATTATAAACACAGAGATCTAATAATGATAAATCATCAAAATTAAGTTTGAGCCTTCGAACATATGAAATCAAGAAGCGTAATCTATGTATTTAGTATATGACTTCAAATAAAGAAACTAAAAAATGCGAACTTTTGAAACCCATCCAAAAATTGACAGATAGCATCCACTGCATTTTGTCAACATTTGCATCTAGATGCGAGTCTAATCCCAATATTTTGATTTTGAGAATCCACAGCTACATCAGAATTACGAAGTTTATACTTAGAGAGATGGGGAGATGTCTTCAACATACCTTTATAGTTGATTTGAAGGTGAACTGTCCAGTTGTAGATGATTTCCAAATGACATTTCCATAATGCATAGCCAAGAAATTATCTTCTTATTCTACAACACCTCTGATTCTTGTATCACCCAACACCTTAAATTCAAAGATAAAATAATATGGAAATACAAAGATAATAGTTTAATATACACACACAATATGTCATTACGTTATATACATGCAAACGGTAATTATATCCTTAATTATATCCTTAATGACTTCCTTGTTTGAAGCAATTTTATTGATGGTGTTGAGAGCACAGATAAGTGTCCACGGAGGATTCTTTATATGTCCATTTAAGATATCAATTATAAGTTTAGATTCGGCTCTATAATGATTTTAGAAATATTAAGATCTGAAAACATCTTCAGAACCTTCATAATGGCCATACAGTCATCTAAATTATTCGAAGAAGATCCTTCAAAGTCTGAGAAAACATGAATGAACTTGCCTCCTTGATCCCTAATAATCCCTCTTGAACCAGCTACGCATGGATTGCCTTTTGAAGCCCCGTCAGTATTCAATTTGAAGTAGCTTGGAGGAGGTTTAGACCACTGAAGAGAGTTATGATATTTGATGAAATCAGCTCTAGGGGATCTCAACTGCCAAGACATCAGCATAGAGTTAAGAGATATGAAACAGTGGAAGGGTGTGAAGGAATAAAAAAGTATGATAATTTAAAGTACAATAATAAATAAGTCCATTTGTTATGATCAAATATTGTAGTATCCAAAACAGTGGAAGGGTGTGAAGGAATAGCTTTTCTAGTAGCAGAT
Organism: Sambucus nigra; assembly: GCA_949130495.1. NCBI lineage: Eukaryota > Viridiplantae > Streptophyta > Magnoliopsida > Dipsacales > Adoxaceae > Sambucus > Sambucus nigra. The sequence goes on from OX422207.1 coordinate 141,058,143, forward strand.
CCGAGATACCTGATCCGCATTAGCACCCTAAAGTACCTAAAAGAAAAGAACCGGATAAAAAGTTAGATCAAAAAAATAACGATATTGTGTGCATGTTTAAGGGTGTGAATGAATAAATGTGGCGTGAAGGAATAACGATCGTGTGTGTGTTATTTCTGCAGGAACTGTTATGCATCAGTAAATGAAACACAATTTTCATAACATTCTTTTTTCCAACCCAAAATTTACTCTCTAATCTCCTCAATTCATGCTGAATGGTTTTTAAATCATTAGTCATTGTAGATATCCACTGCCTTAACTGTTTTCACCCAAAAAAATAGGGATACAATGTGATATTGAAGCTATAGCCCAACTAACGATACACATACAGTAAAGACTATATGATCTAATGTAGACACTAATCACTGGATGATCACCCAGCACTAAAGAAGCACCAAATAGCTAAGGTTTATTATACGTGGTCCATTGATGTTTAAAACATTGGAAACAAAGACATGAAATAAGTAGTGCAAATAGCAATCTGCTGAAAGAAACTTACAATATCTCAAAGCTTGTACAGTTACCGCTGGGACTGGTCCAGTTAGGTTATTGCCTCTTACATCACTAAACAGCAGTCTATACACACCGGAATCGTCCACGTCGTACACACCGAAACTCCTAAAATGCAAAATGTAAAAAACAACCTTCTAACCTAAAATCTAAAAATAAACACACAATAAAAATGAAAAAGATTATACCTTGAAAAGAGAATAAATCAACACAAAATAAAAATCAGCACAAAATAAAAATGAAAAGGAGTATACATGTTGAGGGTGTTCATGTATAATCAGGTGACCTGCAATAGAAAAAATAAATAGATCCTAAAATATAAACATACTTAGAAACAGATCTAAAAGAAAAGGAAAAAATCAAAATAGATCTTTAACTAAACTAAACTATCCAAAATTAAGCCCTAATTTCATACTGGCAGTTGATGAACCATCAACCATCCAAAATTGAAGCCGTAAGACCCCCATCCCCCCCCCCCCCCCAACACACACACACCCAAAATGGACGCCCTAAGCCAACATCTCTACTGACACATCCCCATTGACTGCTTACTAAAGAAAAATAAAAGAAAAGTTATCCGCAACACATAGAGAAAAAAGAAAAGAAAAAAGGCAATACAGATTTTATACCAAAAGGGAGGGTTGAATTTGACTCCAGAAAAATGACATTTAAGCCCCTCAATGGTGTGCTTCGTTGGGAGAAACATGGCCTCTGCTCTCGGTGACATTGGAGTTGGTGGCGTTGACATCTTACGCAATCTCCCAACTTCCACTTCTCCTTCGCTAGCTCGAATGTCGTGCAACCAATTGGACTGTTGGGACCCGCCTATCCGAACCCAAGACAGAATCGCCCTCGATAGAATTATGATGGGGACCATCACTCCCTCTGCTTCGTATATCTGCTTCAATATGGCGCTGATAAATCTTAAGTAAGTCACCACCGAGATCTAAATAATCTTCTACCTTCATAATCAAAGCGCTACAGTTGATGATGGAGGCAACGTGCAGCAGATGAGGGAGTTTTTTTTTTTTAGGGTTTTGTTTTGGGGAGAGGTTTGTCTTGTGAGATCGATGAGGAGGCAGATGGGAGATCGTGGGCTTGGGTGAGTGTGTTGGGGAGAGTGTGGTGAGAAGGTGTGGGTTTAGTGTATCTGTTTACCAAAATATCCCCCAATTTGAATTAAAGTGAAAAAGGATAATCAAGTAGGAGGGAGAAAAGAGGGGGAATCCAAATTTATAAAGGGTAAGATAGGGAGTGCCGAAAAAATTTATATGGATGACATCATCTCTTCATCTTATGACATATATAACTTTCTTACTTTATTATATAGATATATATATATATACATATATAATACGGCACCCCGAGTCACAACTGCGGTGCAATGCATTACTCTGCTATCATGTCCCAATATCGCTGGTCGCCGAATAGGGGACTAAAGGTTCGGTAAGGATTCCTCGAACCACAAACAACAGCACATAAATTTGGAGGCGAATAGAGTTCTCGTATCCATGGGTCACGCACATACCTACGTTTCCACAGTCAGTAGACTTATCAACTCCCCGATAAGTCTTTCATAGACCTATGTTCTCGAGCAGCAAATCAAAGATCCCATGGATTCATCAGGATATGACTGCCCTCATGCGCAAACCTCCCCATCGATAGCAAGTAAGATAGGTATGTCATACACATAAATCATCAATCAATAAAATAGGCATTATCATACCTATAATATAATATCAACCAGGTACTCACATTACCCTAAGATAGTTCCCATACGTAGCATTATATCTCTCAAATCCTACGTATTAAAATATTACGACTTTACTTCTTTAATTTAATTCCCCGAGACTCACTCATTACTCAAGGTTCAAATAGGTTTTCCTCAATAGTATATTCAGTAACACATCACTAATATCCTACTGGTCCATATCATCATATCTCTCGAATTACTACGAATTAAACTCTCCCTTTAATTAGGGTTAAAACCGATAGTTTCTAATCTCTTATATACACATCTTCTATCAACTAGGATTGAATACCATCATCACATGGCCCATACTCTATAGTGTTTCATTCACACGATATGACTTATCAACAAAACCAATATCCTCGCGTCCTATAACATCTCTCTACTCCCGACGTCGTTAATGTTCATGCGCGGAACGTCTCGCAAAGCGAAATCCAAACAAGGAATCCCTCCAATACACTACTACTTAACTTTGTTGGTCGTGGAGGTCCGTCAACTTCAAATACGCAACCGGGATAACCTCATCCCCTCTTTCAACCAAATGTGGTCTGAACTCCCATCTCTATCCAGGAGTCATACCACAAAACACTTGTACTACACTCAGTCCTTGCGCAATCAATAATGAGCTTAAACTCAGTCCTTGATGTTCAAATTGTAACCCTAAGGCTACCCAGGTGTTATATTAAATCTCCCCTACTGTATCTATCCTTAATCCTCATGCATACCAATTAGAATCCAATATTATCATAATTCTAATCAATTAAATCCCAATCACATTAATTCGAATCTTATCTAGGGCTTACTAAACTTCTCTAAGTCCCATAATATCCAATTAATAATCACCAAAGATTTAGAAAATGAATGGGATAAGGAAAATCTTTAAAAATAAACAACTTCAAGGATTCTGGGGAGGTCGATCGATCGAAGGCAGGGGGTTGATCGATCGATCGCCCAGATAACAACCCAATTTTCTGCATTTCTTCTACTACGGGTTTCATCACTTTTAATCATCCAAAACTCCATATTAACTACCCAAATTCCTTATAAAACTTACTACATGATATAGCAACATATGATAATGATTTCTAATGCTCTAAACATCCTAGAATCATCAGGAGTTTGAATTAAAAGCATATATCCATCCTATTTTTCCGGAAAATTATCAACATAATATCTTCAAGAACACACCATTGATTCTCTTCATCTCTTCAAGAGATTTATGATTATTTCGTGGATTATTATCTATCTACAACATGATTTTGATTCCTATAAACTTCCATTTTTCAAAAATCCATTAACAACTCTTCATTATCTTCCAAACATGAAAAATCTCATCTTTTTATGCTATTCTAACGTGGACAATATACAAACTTAGATTGCAATCATCAAATACTTGCCTCTAATGAAGATCTGATCCTTTGGGGTTGTATAACACAGGTGGCTCTCCATTTCTCCGGCCAACTTTTGGTGGTGGTTGGTGGTGGTGACCTTTGACCTTTGGTTCTCCTCCTTTCCAACCAAGCTTTTCTCTTCCCTAGCAACCTTTCACTCTCTCTAGGAAGATGACTTTCAATTTTGTGTAGAAGAGATGAAATGAACCTATGTACACTAATCTCCAAATATTTATAATAAGACAAAACCCGAAATCACTATTCATCCTCCTTATAAAAATGACCAAAATGCCCTTTTGGGTTGTCTTTTCATTTCCAAATGACCCGAGACCCAAATCCAACATCCAAATAGACTTTTGTGACTATTTCAACCCTTCCGGATGTAATCACGCAGTCGAAAATACTATAAGGTTGATGTAAAAATAAGTTTCGTTTTTAATTTAACAAATTAGTCCCGACACGTCCCATACCGCGTCCGACTAAAAATTCAAATTACGGAATTAATAACTCACCGCCATATCAATAACATCATAATCATATATTACCTAAATATCTTTAAGTAATATACAGAATCATTCATTTTAATATCCATAATTCAGATAAAACCCAAATGAATTAATTTATAGTAAAATCCAATTAATCCATTAATTTAAAATATAACCTATTTTAAAAGTCATTAAAATCACGGGGTATTACAGTGTCACGCTTTGCTTCTACACATGTTTGCACACATGCACCCACCCATGATACTTTGCTTGCAAAGTAAAGTTTTTGGTCCAGACATCACATGATTTGATGGAGTTATTTCAAAACATGTCACCATCTTTGGAAAACTCCACCGAACCTACCCGTTGAGGTCTAGACATGTTTGCTAGCATAGGAAGATTTACATGATGACATTTTTACCTATTGCTAGTATTTACCATATATTTTGTGTTTTGTTAGCTTTTTAGATTGCTTTTCTTAATTTTTCTACTATTTTGGATCTGTTTTCCCATTCTAGGAACTGTTTTTACGAAATTTTCTCACTGGACAAAAATGTATTATTTTATGGGGTTACTGTGGTCTCGTTCTAAAGAGATCACATGTCGTGCGAAGTCATAGTTCCTGTTATCGTTCGAGCGACTTTGTGTTTCGTTTGAACGACTTGTTGGGTTTTCTGGATTTATCTGTTTGCAATCCTCTGGTTCATATTGATATACTGCTGGGTTGTTTCTGAACAGTGTTCGAACAATATAAAAAGATTTTCATTTTTAAGAAAGATTTTAAAAAATCCAAAAGGAGTTTTGTATTTTGTTTGCACCTTATATGAATTGACATTTAGTATGCCATATCAACGTGACTATTTGATAGTTTTTTGAAACAAAATATTGTGTCATTCATGTGCTTTTCAAAGTTTGGAGTCTTTGAGATGATATAGTGTTGCTATCTACAAGTTTGACTCATTTTTTCCTTTATTGCACACATGCACGGATTTGTTTGATGTTAGTGCTTGTCTATCACATGTTGGTTGAGTATTTCCATCTCAATTCTGTTTATATAATGAACCAAATGCGATAAAACTTGACAAGAAAATAGTGCGTGTTAAAACCGTTTGTGAGTTTATGTGCTTTGTTTTGAAAAACGGAAAAGGGCTGCGAAAGGTACTCATTTTTCATTTGCGATAAATCCACCGTTTAAATCGGACCTAAAAAGTGAGAAATTAAAAATTATCCGGGGTCCAATGAGGTTTAAAAGAGCCCCCCCCTCCAAAAAAAAATGAATGGTAATAAAAAGAAAAATATGCCAAAAATGGGCCAATAGATTTTAGTTTCATCACCTCGTAAGAAAAATAAAAGCATTATCTTTTAATGAGGGAGTTTGGATGGAATTGAATACGGTTTTCACGTCCTTGAAGGTCATGAAAAAACATTACATAAGTTTTGGGCGTTATTGGTGTGAAAATCATTTGTGCTTTGATTTGTTGATATGATTAAGACGATGTCATCTAAATTCAACATTTTTACACCTAAGGACTATTTTAATGTTCATTCGTTAGGAGTACACTTATGCATCGTGCACATATGACATGATTGAGTTGATTTTCCTATCGAATTTGTTCACACCGATTCATTCTGTTTCCATGATTTGGTGATCTTAGTGTAAATTCATGATGTGTGATTTTGTAACATCTTTTTTTGCATTTTTGTATGAAAAATCTGAAATCAAATATAGTTTGTTTGCCTTGTTTACCGTGATACCCCGATTTGATTTACTTGGTTTATTCTTTTCATTGTCTACCTCGGACAAATAAAAAAGGGGTGAACGAATTATATTTTATGGGGGAGTTTTAGTATGGGGGATATTTGATTATGCTTACACGTTTATGCTTTATATAATTTCAAACTTGATACACCACGAGGTATTTTCTTTGTCTCATATGCATAGGTGTAATTGAAGATCATTATGTTGCACACCCTGATGAGAAAAGCTTGAAGTTTTGAAAAGTTTTTTGTTGAAGATTGAAAAAGTTTGAAGACTTGTCATTTACCTTTTCAGTTTTGGGTTCATGGGAGGGTAGATTTGTATAGGTCATTTGATATTTGATAATTCGAATGTTTTTATTTTGTACTGTCATAGACATAGGGGAGATTTTTAAGGACATTCTTGTCCGTTATCAATTTGTATGTCGTATACTGCTACACCGTCGAAGAAGTTCAAGATCACATTCACATCAAGGCGGATCCGAATAATCAAGATTCTTCAATAAATAGCCTCCGCGGGATTAAATTTGGTAAGGTTATGTTTTAGAGTACCTTAATAAGGCACTTAGAGTATTGGGATATTTTCTTATCAAAAATTTTCTAAGTGTTGGAGAGAAGTTTTAAAGTTTTTCGTCAAAAATTAATTTTTGGAGTTTTTGAGGCGGTGCATCTATTGGAAAAAGAAAAATATTTATTTAATAAGGCTCATTCAAACGACAACCTATGTCCCGTGATACTTCAAGTGACATTGAATCTCGTTCAAATGACATCCAATCTCATTTGAACGAGCCACTACCTTAAAGTTTCTATAAATTGGACTTTCCAACTCCGTTTCCTTAAGAAGTCTTCATGTTTTTTCATTCTACAAACACTGCATATCATCAGAATACTTTGGCTTCTTCATTTAAGGCTTAAAACCTTTTTTTTTTCAATTCACAAAATCCCAATATCTTTATGTGAATTGTTTCACCCAAAGAACAACCGTGCTATTGTTCAACTTATGTGGATAAGTCATCTCCATATCTGATCGGTGGACACCAAGCATAGATCTCTGTGTGTGGACAGGCCGAAGACGAAGAACTGACACTTACGAGTTTTTCCCTATCACTCGTAGCTTTGAAGGTTTGACGAAGACACCGTGCGTTACACTTGTGGGCAATTACTAGGTTGTATGTAAGCCAACGGTCTTGTAAAATTTTCAAAGTGTTAAAAAGGTTTTACCCGAAACATTTTTTTTTCTGAATTTGTCGTCTTCATTTTATATGCATGATTTGAATGATTTAATTCTTTATGACACTTAGATGCATGCATAGGGGCTGAATTAAAATTGAGTTTGGTTTGTTCAAATTTAGACACCTAATTATATAAGTGTGTTTAATTAAATTGGAGAACTGCAAACTCGATTGATATTGTGTTTTCATCTATGAGGGCTCCTCAAGATTATGAGAAAGCTTATGATATGAAAAATTCCTCTTAGATATCTCTATATGATTCCATGTTTCATTTAGTATTTCAACTTTAATTCCACACTTCTGTCTAAGACGTACTATCACATCTTGGGGTAGAACCTACACAATTATCCCCCAACTCCTTGAGGGCATTACTCGGATCCATCATAGTTTGAAGGTCCTCTCACGCAGAGAACATAACTAGTGAGATCCTCCAAATTTTTTTCACTGTCATATCCATGAAAAAATTTCTCGGTTCATATTATTTGATTCCTCGTAACTACAGACATAAACTGGTGAAAGTTTCCCAAACTTCCAATCATGATTGGAAGATTGCCTTTTTCTTTGTTAGTGGGGATTGGGAATTTTTAGAAGGATAAACACAAGAAGGGGCCATAAGGGTCCCTCGTTACTGGGGGAAACCTCCATTGAGAAATATATACCCTTCCCTTTGATTTATTATTTGTTATAGCTTTGACAAACTTTATTGTCGATGCTTACACTTGTATTGATTTCCTTTGTTTTACAAATAGAGTTACTCTTGGAATGAGTGTTATCAATTGGTAAATCGTGGATGACATTATCGATTTTGGCATCAAGACATACGAGGAGTTCTTTCCCTTGGAAAAACTTAAGGAGTTTAGTATTAGTTCTAACCCTCATCCTTTGAAAGAACTTCGTAAGTTATTTTGATTCGTAATTTTTCATGTTCGACCTCATAGCTTATTTTTCTAATTTTAATTTGTGTTTATTACAAACAAGCTAACTGATCTAAGTGCAAAAGAGTGGGATATGTTAATTCCCAAACTCGTATGCGACAGGGCTACTTAGGTCGAGGGGAGGCACAACGAGATGACTAAAATGTCAAAAAGTAAGGGCAAACATCTGGTTGTCAATAAACCTGCTAAGAAGCGGAGGAAGTAGTATTTATCCTTCTAAAAGGACGGGGGCAATCTGAGTCCAACTAGGCCAATTTTGCTGGGTAACCTCTCCTCATTCAATGAGATTTACCAAGCTCTCTAAGTTGACCCCAACACTTTGTATGCCAATGCAGTATGGGCTCATGACTTCTTAGTAAAGAACTCCCCATATTGCGATAAAAGGTACTTTGTAAACTTGGAGATGGTCGAGGAGGTTGATCTTGAAATTATTAAAGTCTTCCAGATAAGTGCTTTAATTAATTTTCTCCCTTTTCTTTATAATTTACTCGACTATTTACATCCTCGTATAATTTTTTAATATAAGGCCTGATGGTGATGGTCGATCTTCACTAGTGGAGTAAAAAGAATAATGATGCTCTAGTGAATGACCATGATAAAAAAAGGGCCCTAGATAAGTATAAGGGTAAGTATGAGGCCCTTATAGGGAAGAGGAACACCAATCTAGAGAAATAATGAAGGAGAAAACTACTGAAATCAACTATATAACCAAAGAGAGGGACGAGTCTAGGCTAGCTCTGGAGACAACGGAGTGTGATTTTGAGAAGAAGATGAACGAGGTCGTCACTGCTGTCGTGAAGAAGGCTAAGGACAATGCAATTTATGAGTACTGTCAACTCTCAAAATTTTGGTCGGTATGTAATATGCTGACGATATAAAGAGATGAAGGTGAGAGTCAACCGTGAGTTTCCTGATTTTGCTGAAGAGTTTGTCACTTGGAAAATTAATGATGACATGGGAAAAACTATCTACTTAGATTTGGATGCTCGGGAAGATTCTCGAGCAGCAGCCGATGCTAACATTAATGTCATAGACGACACTCCTCCGAATGTTAAAGATACTCCTAAGGGAGATGGCACTATTTTCTCCCACCTTACTCTTAATGCCGACACTCCCGAGGACTGTGATTCTTAGTTTTTTGTTTTTTAAATATCACCGTCTCGACCCTGGCTAGCCTGATCAAATTTTTTGATGAATATTGGGTTCTTTAACCTTAATATTCCCCCCATCTAAAGGGTGTTACATTTAACTCTTACAAGTTTTATTTTTCAATGCTCATTGTTTTCTTTATTCTATTTGTATTTTATCAATGTGTGTGGCTTTGTTTAATTATTTTGGTTGATGATGTTATGCTTCAAGTCTTTGAAGTTTCCCTATTGGTCCCCCCATATGCTTGACCTTATTACTCAAGCTCAATTACAGATTTGAGTGCTTATGGATTTATTACATTAACTAACTTGTTTTTCAACTAGTTTTTCTTAAATTAACCTAACAAATCAATGCAATGGCAATTTGTTATTGAACTAAATTTTACTAAAACTGGACAAACCAATCAAACCATTATCTTCAAGTAGTACATGGATTTTTCTTATCCCTATTATGCTTGTTCTAGGTCGTAACCAGGTTTTTCATTAGGGCGAGGGTGATATTGTTCATTGATGTGCTAACTATATTGCTCTCAAACCAAATTTTCTTAAATCAAACGGACAAATTGTTAAGAATAATCCAAACTTGTCTTTAAATTAATTTTTATTATATCGACCTAACCAATTAAATAATTCAGTTTCCCCTCTTATATTATCCCGGATCTTATCCAAGTTTTACGTTAGGATGAAGGTCACTTTATTTAGAAAGGCATTTTTCTTGAGCCTTGGCTCATAACTTTTAAATTATGATTCTAACTTTTAAATCTTGGAAAATATTTTTACCATTAAAGTAGTTGATTAAGACCTATCTGATCTTTGGCAACTTTTAGGGTCTTGACCTTAATCTTTTCAGATGAGTTTTGTTTACCATCGTAGTTTTGTACTATGGATGAGCCAAACTTTCATTAGGTCTATCCTGTTTAGATCGGACCCATCACCTATATCATAGTTTGAGAAAAGCCTAAAATTTTTAAGCATTTCCCTTTTGTTCTACTGAATATGTGTAATAATAAGAAGAAATATGAAGTTCATCAATAGGTAGGGTAAGAGTAAAACTCACTCGTTGTTCTTCCCATTGAAATATTGAACTCTGTGGCTTAGCAAGCTAATTTCAGTCGGCATAACTACTTCAGACCCAAATGCTAGCATAAATAGGGTTTCCCCCATTGGTGGGTCCCAGGCATAATTCTATATGCCCACAAAATATTATAGAGTTATTCCATCCATTTTCCCTTAGCTTCTTCAAGTCTAGACTTGATTCCTCAGAACACAGTTTCTTCGTAACCATAGTTTGATAATTGTTCCGAGGACTAGTAGGAGCGGGGTAGAAATGCTTTATCCCTTATTTTTTCACAGTATGCCTCTAGTGCATAATTATCAAATTATCTTCCATAATTGGTGATGAAGGCCTGAGGGACACCATATCTACACATGAAGTTACACCACATAACATGAAAACTTTTCTTATTGGTGATCTCAATTAGATGCTTGACCTCCATACATTTCGTGAAATAATCTACTATCGTTATCAGGTATTTGAACCATCCTAGTTCTGGGGGAAGAAGGTCGATGATGTCGAATCCTTATTGGGAAAATGGCCATGAGGAAGTGATAGATATGAAGGGTTAATGATCTTAATGATTTATATTCTCATGTATTTGCCAAGGGTGTCATTTGTTTGCATATGTGTGAGCATTTTTGGCCAAAGTTGGCCAATAATATCCCTGCACAACGATCCTTTTGTCTAGTGAACGATATGCTATATGACTGTCACAAGAACCCTCATGCACCTTTATCAAAATTTATTCTTCCTCTCAGGGATGTTCACACCTCAGAAGAGGAAGAAAGAAACACCTCTTATACAACATATCCCCGAAATAAACACCTCTTATACAATATATCCCCAAATATGACAAATTTATCCTCTTTGAATATGACCTTCCATGGCTCCCTCTTTGTTTCAAGAAACTTTCCATCTCCTAGAAAATTTATGATCGGATCCATCCATGAAGATCCTATGTTTAGATTGAATATCTCCATCCATTGGTCTTCCCATTCGATGTTGGGCTTGGCCAATATATCTATCGACACTAACCTTCTGAGCTCAGTTCTTGTGGTTAAAACCAAAATTGCTAAAGTGTCTCCTCTTGCATACTTTACCCTTGGAACTCTCTGCATCTTTGTAATACCCTATACTTTTGAGAGTAGTTTATTTTCATCTGTGCATTGAGTTATTAATTTTATTGGAAAATTAAATCGGGTTCAATAATTATTAATTTGCAAGTTTAGGATTAATATTTGTGATTAAAATTATTTACTTGCGTGTAATAAGCAAATAGTGATGCAATTTTTATATTGTCATTTAATGAGTCAAAAGCGATGGATTATTATATTATATCGTTACAATATTAAGACAACTAATCTAAATGGTTTGTGGGCGATACGTACTGTACGCACGTGTCGGGCTCGATTAGTGGGATGGTGGAAATTTTTTATTTTGGTGACTCGGATGACCTTTTTAATTGCACCATGATTCGGAATGGGTCAAAATGGTCCAGAATAACTACCTAAAGGTTATAATTGGATTGTGGGAGCTTTTTAGACATAGTATGGCCCGTAAAGGGGTATGGTCATCTTTTACCTTTAGGGTTATACCTAAATAAGAAATTAAGGTTTAATCAATTGGTTTTTAAGGATTAGTGGGGTGGATGGAAGCCTCATTGTAGCCTTGGGGAAATGGGGATTAAAGGAGAGATAAAAAAGAAGAGAAACGAGAAAAGAAAGCTTGGAGAAGAGAGGAAGAACCGTCTTCGGATTCAATTCGTCTATATGTGTCAAGCTTTGGATTTTAAATCCAACAAGGCAAGTGTTTACTTGCTTTAGATTTTTGATTTTATACTGTTAATTATATTCATAGTTAAATAGTAATTAATCTAGGAATTTAAAATGAAATTATAGGGATTAATTGAGAGGAATTGGTTTGTGTTTAACTTGTGACCATGATTGAGAATTAATAAAGGATAAATTTTATGATATATATTTGGGAATATGATTATGAACATGATGAAAATTGGTAGGGTGTTAGATCAATGTGTCTTAAGGTGGGATTACTTATGGGTTGAAGGAATTAAATTAATGATTAGGAATCCTTGAGTTTTGATGTGGGATTCGGGTTTAAATTAAGGTTAAAATACATATGGTATGGTTTTGTATTGGTTTGGGATCTTAATTTATGGTTTTGGGGGACTTGGGATCTATATTTAAGGGTTTGGGAGGTGAAAACCCGAGATTGAAGACAAAGGGTAGCCCAGCAAATCGAACCAGTTCACTGGATCGAATTCGATTTGCCAGCGAACTGGTTCAATTTACTGGCCTGTCTTGATTTTTATTGTTAGTTGTTTTAACCCGTTAGTGTTGGATAAATGGGCAAATGTGTTTCTAGGGTAGATTGGAATTTCCTTGGAACATTATTAGGGACTGGTACGTGTTTTAAGCCAACTGTTACATGGGTTCGAGTGAGACGAATATGATTTCAAGTGAGTGAACACTTCAATGGAAAATTGGGAAGTCGGTTCAGACTTTGGTATTGGTAGACCAGTGCGCTCTGGGATTTACGTAGTCAGTAATATATATATATATATATATATATATATATATATATATATATATATATATATATATATATGTGTGTGTGTGTGTGTGTGTGTGTGTGTGTGTGTGTGTGTGGTTATGTATTTGTTTGGAACATACCTACTCGGTAGTGATATCGCTAGGAGATTGCATGTAGTGGGCAGTCCACCCTGGCGTTGACCAGCTGGTGTTGGATTGATTCCCCAAGTCATAGTAATGTTGCATGGACTATATCCATATGTGAGGATAGGTATTAGTTTAGACACCAATTTGGTGTGATCTGGTATAGTTGCAACCTCCAGACGTATGTTTATGACCACCTTCATTTTTTGTGTTTACATTTTGGGTTCGGTGGTGAAATTCTGACTTGGTGGCTCAGTTTTGGTGTGTTGTATACCTAAAACTCGATAGCACACGAGGGATGTATCCGCAAGGTCCTACTCCGGGGATGTGGTATATACGTATATAGTGAGTGCTATATATGTATGTGTATATGAGATAGTATGTGAATATCTATTTATAGCATGTGTGTAGCTATGTGATCTTGATGAAATTATACCTATTAAAGGTAGTATTCATTATCTAATGGTGATTATAAGCGGGATGGGCTATGTTAGCTGTTATTATCCTAGTTAGACTGGGTAGTATATTTAGGATAATAAAATGAATATGTTATTTTCGCACTGTAGATGAGAGATGAAGAAAGGTCTCATGTGAGTGCAAATGGAAAGTTAATTATGAAGGTAATACACTGCACCTTTACATTTAAAGAATTTAAATACTTGAAAAATACTTTTTTCAAATTTTTTCGGGCTTTGACCCACTGTTAAATTATTTTCCAAAACCCCAGGTATTCAGTAACAAGGACAACCGAGTTAGTATCTTGTAATGTCATTGCGATCCATGGCCATGGATGCTTTGTAGTCTCATCAATTCATTTTATCTAGATAAGATTTAGTTTCTAGTATTTTCCTTTTTAGTTATGTTGCCCATTGATGGATAGGCCATTTCATTTATGACAAATATTTTCTTATTACTCCTCACTAGTTTGTTACTCCTCACTAGTTTGATATTATTTATGGCAAATAATGGTTTATTTCATTTATGTTATTTAAGCTTATTCTCTTATCTGTTCTTCTATCATTTTATTTGGTGTGTGTTTATGTTGGTTATATTTATATTTTGTTTCGACAGTAATGCTAGGAATGAAATCACATTGATCCCCTTTAATTTCAATAAAGGGGAACTTACTATATTGATATCATTGCATTTGGTTTTAGTGTCCTTTAAGGTCTGTGCGAACTTGCTACGTTGTCAGCATTGCGTTTCTTTGATACAGAGCCATATGTTTAGGACTGTTGTTTCATATTGCGCATTTTTTGTTATTTTGTTCTATTTTTATATATTTAAAGAGGAACCTCATAAAATTTCGGTTAGGTTTTAGAGGCCAAACACTAGGAGAGAGAGACGAGAAAAGGCAGCAGGAAGGGCTATAGAGAGGGAGGTTTAGTCGGAGCCGCAGGCAGCCTAGGGAACTGTAATCTCAACAGAGGTCGCAACCATCATAATAGAGGCAATTAGTGCTACCATGATAGCCATGGCGCAACATTTACCTCAGGCACAATCACAACAACCAGTGGCAGTACTGGTATAGACTCACAAACTATCGTTCATATGGGAGAGAGTTGGGTAGGCCTTTCAGAATGACCATCCACTAGAGTTTTAGAGGAGTGCAGGCATGGTTGTAGTGAGCTAATAGAAGAAGGATATCCAGAGGCATCTTCGTATTATTGAGTATAGCGACACTTATAAGCAGGTACTAGTTACTTTTAAGCTAATTAGGGCAACTTTGTAGTAGTGGGAGTTAGTAACCATGTCAGAGGAGAGGGGTACTGTTGATACCAAATTTAATCTACTGAAGTGGCCCAATCACTTGAAGACATGTGTCAACCTATATGGAAAATACGAATACGTTCTACGAGCAACTCATAAACTCCGAACAGATCAAGCGTACCGAGCAACTCAGGTGCCTCGAGAAACTCAGGGGGCCCCGAGCAACTCAAGTGTGCCGAGCTACTTAGGCGGTCCGAGCAGCTTAAACGGTCTGAGCTACTTAGCATATAGAGCATCCAAATCAAGAGAATCAAAGAGACGACTGCGCATTAAATGTTCATTATTATCGTACAGATGTATATGTCTACTAGATAACAGCGCATTGTCCTTTCACATGTATAGCCTCAAGGCTATAAATACCTTGTAACCTCCTCATTAGAAGGGGACTCTGGATCTCTTGGTAAACCACTTATCGAGAATTCCAGGTAAATAATCAGCAATACAAAAATAGTGGACGTAGGCCATTCTCCAAAGGCTGAACCACTTTAAAAATCCACTGTGTTATATTTATTTATTCATTTTTATCCGTGATTAAAATAATTAGATCGAATCTAGTTTTTTACATCAACAGATTGGCGCCGCCTATGGGAAATGATTGTAATTAGCATTTTTCTCCAAAACAATTCATTATCAATGGACGATAATTCGGAATCCAGTAATCGAAACACTGGGATCCCTCCAAACCCTTCTATTCCCTCAAATGTTTAAGATCTGGCTGGTATAATGGCTAATCTGGCCCAAGGCCAGACGACCATGCAAGAAACCATGTGATAACTTATACAAACTGTTCAAGGTGGAGTGCCGGCTCAATCAGGACAATGAAGTGTTCAAAGAAATACTCGTTTACCCTCTTCGGGAACTAGGCGAACGTTATTCCCCGAGGAATCTTGATCCAGACGCACCGACTCATATCGTACTGAGAGATCTAATGATCCTTCTTATCAGCCTGGTCGGACTTCTTCATTACGAGCTACAGACACTCAACAAAATGTCACTTTATCTCCAGAAAGGACCAGTGCTCTTGAAAGGTTGAGTAGAGTCTCTCCTTTTGATCGTTTGGGCCCTAGGAGGAATAGAAGTCCCCTTAGGATTGTGTCGAGGAACTCTGAACGACTATCCGATCTAAGGGAAGGCTCTGCCCAATCACGACCAACCGCTCATAATGAAAGATCCCAAGTGGCAAATTCAACGCGATCAGTTGCTCAAACCAATAGGCCAGTGGAGGGAAATGATGCATGGAAGGTCTCTATTCAGAGGTTGGAAGACAGATTAGGGGAAATGGCTAAGGCTAAGAATCCTCTACAAAGAACTTTTGTCCAAGGGACACCATTTGTACAGGCAATTGTGGATTTTCCCACACCATCAAAATTCAAAGCTCCTATGGTGACGCCTAAATATGATGGAAAAACTGACCCTGTCCTTCATATAGAACAATACCAAGCTGCTACCGATATCTATGCAGTTCCAGATGAGATGAGATGCATGGCATTTTCAGGAACTCTTATCGGATCTGCTCAGATATGGTATAACAATCTTCCTCGAGGGAAAATTGTGACTTTCTTTTAACTAGCAGAACTCTTTATTGGGAACTTATGTTTTGGAGCAAAACCAGTCAAACTAGTAGCACACTTGCTGAGTGTTTGACAAAAGACAGGTGAGAGCACCAAGGACTATATTACTCGTTTAAATAACGAGAAACTTACGGTAATTGATTACGAGGAGAAAACAACAATTATTGCTCTGATGAGTGGACTGTTGTCGGATAAATTGTACTACACTTTAGCCAAGGGTCCGCCTAGGACTATGGCTGAACTAATGGCAAAAGCAGCTAAAATCATAAATGCCGAGGATGCCATGGCTGCGAAGAAGAATGCAGATACTAAGGAAACCAAGGTCGAGGCTGACAAGACTGAGAAGAAGGATCAGAAGAATAATGGTGGCAACAGACAGTCGAAAGCAAAGTAAGCACTGGAACAGTTGAAGAAATTTGGAAATTATACTCCTTTAAAAGTAGATATAAACCACATTCTGGAAGAGATCAAGAACAACGAGGAGCTAAACTGTCCAAAAAAAATGAAGGCAGATCCTGACAAAAGGAATAAGTCCAAATATTGCGAGTTCCATAAAGACCATAGTCACACTACCAAGCATTGCATAGATCTCCAGAATGAAATTGAAGCACTCATCAGGCGAGGAAAATTGGCCAAGTATGTTGATCGCCGAAATGGTGAAAAGACCAACGACCGAAGAAGGTAAAGATCTAAATCTCCTCATCGAGCAAAAGAAGACATGAAGAGAAGTCACGAAGAAGATTCAGAAGATGACCAAGATGACCCCGATCTCCCCAAAAGACCAAAGCAGCCAGAACGTGAGGTATTTTCAATCCATTTTGGATCATTTGAATGTAATTTTATTACAGGTGGAGATGGAGGAGGTGGGGACATGACTGCAGAGAGGAAAGCTTACCTCAATGAGGCTCAAGCTTACTCGTACATTCAGCGAATAAATCTGGCTGAAGATGATCGCCCGAGGAAGGTGAATAAAGACAAATTTGTCATTAGTTTCTCTAAGAATGACCTGGCAGGTGTACTATATCCTCATGATGACCCATTAGTGATCAAGATGAGAATAAAAGAAGTGGTGATTTCACGAGTACTGGTAGATAATGGTAGCTCGATAGATATCACGTTCTATCCATGCTTTGACAGTTTAAATTTGAAGCTATCCCAGTTGGAGCCATATTATAGGCCCCTCCTTGGTTTTACTGGTGATAAGGTTTTTCGACTAGGGACGATCAAGTTGGATATGCTTATCGGTACATGGCCTGTTTGTCGAACAGAAAGAATACGCTTTTTCGTAATGGATAAAAATATCCAATCAGCTTACAATATCATCATGGGAAGGGTAGGTCTGAAGAAGTTCGAGGCGTTACCATCTACTGTTCATCAGTGTTTAAAATTTCCAACTAATTTTGGAGTAGGAGTTATGAAAGGCGACCAGAAAGTAGCTCGGGAATGCTACTATTCATCTGCCAAACAGGAGGAACATGAAGAATCCAGGAAGAAGACTACTACCTATCAAGTAGATGAAATAGAAGATACAGAAATTAAAACATTAGACCCAGAGACGAGTCTCAGCTCGTGAAGGGACAGGTCATGGAGGCTACTAAAAATGTCATTCTGGACAACGAGCATCCAGAACGAACAACTTAAATTGGTGCATCACTGGATGTATCGATAAAATAAGAATTTATAGCATTTCTAAGGCACAGAAAACAGACTTTTGCATGGAGTCATGAATATATGCTTGGGATAGACCCGAATTTCCTATGCCATGAGCTCAATGTGAATAAGGAGGTAAAACCAGTAAAGCAGCGAAGAAGAGTGTTCAATACTGAGAAGAACCAAGCTATACAGGAAGAAGTGGAGAAACTACAAAAAGCCTCTTTTATTGAGGATGTCAAATATCCTTATTGGTTAGAAAATGTGGTGATGGTAAAGAAGAAAAATAACAAGTGGAGGATGTGTGTAGACTTCACTGATCTTAATAAAGCATGCCCAAATGATCATTTTCCTTTGCCCCAAATCGATCAACTGGTGGATGCTACCTCGGGGCATGAATTTTTGAGCTTCATGGATGCTTATTCCGATTACAACCAGATTAAGATGAAACCTAAGGAAAGGGAGAGTACCTCTTTTATCACCCCAAGGGGAACTTATTATTATAATGTTATGCCTTTCGGAATTAAAAATGCAGGTGCAACATATCAGCGGCTGATGAACAAGGTGTTTGCAGAGAAAATCAGTCATAACATGGAGGTTTATGTTGACGATATGTTGACGAAGAGCAAGAAAGCTGCTGATCATCTCGTTGACCTAGGTCAAACCTTTGATCAACTAGAGAAATATCAAATGAAATTGAATCCTACCAAATGCATATTCAGAGTACGAGAAGGTATGTTTCTTGGATATATTGTTAACCAATGAGGAATTGAGGCGAACCTTAAAAAGATCAAGGATCTATTGGAGATACGATCTCCAACCACAAAGAAGGAAGTGCAAAGCCTCACGGGGCGAGTTGCAACACTTAATGGATTTGTGTCACGAGCAACAGACAGATATCTCCCATTCTTCAAAACACTCTAAAAAACTTTTGAGTGGAATGATGAATGCTTTCAAGAGTCCTTTCAAGAGTTGAAGAAGTATCTGGGGACACCTCCACTATTATCTAGACCAGTGATGGGAGAAAGACTATACTTGTAACTGGAAGTTTCAGAAAATGCTGTGAGCTCAGCATTGATAAGAGTGGAGGACGGAGTATAAAAACCAGTCTATTACACCAGCAAAGCATTCCGAGGAGCAGAAATCAGATATCCAAGGCTGGAGAAGTTGGCGCTAGCACTGATTGAAGCAAGCAGAAGGATGAGGCCATACATCCAAGACCATACTATAGTGGTGTACACTGATATGCCATTAAGACAAGCTCTGTATAAATCGGAGAAATCAGGAAGATTGATGTAATGGGCAGTAGAACTTGGTGAATATGATATAATTTATGAGCCTAAATCATCCCTCAAAGGGCAGGCAGTAGCTGATTTTATCGCAGAATTTACTCAGGAGGATTCCTCCGACGAGCAGGAGTTGAATATAGACCAACCTGTGGATGTTACATGATCATAAAATTTAAACCCCGACCAATTTACGTCGGTGGAAGAGCAGCGAGAAGTACCGGAGGAGGATAAAAAGAAGCATAAAATATTCCACCGAGGAACTCTGTCTGACCAAGAGTTTGATAATGAGGTACCTGTATAGAATCTGTATGTAGATGGCTCTTCGTGCTCTACAGGCAGTGGAGCAGGGATTATTTTAAACAGTCCAGATGAGGTTGATGTGGAATATGCTCTGCGCTTTCAATTTAAGGCTTCTAATAATGAGGCCGAATATGAAGCAATGATCGTGGGTCTAAGCCTGGCCAAAAACCATGAAGGCAGAGCAAGTCGTTGCGTTCAGTGACTCCCAGTTAATTGTAAATCAAATTCTGGGAGTGTATGCGGAAAAAGGAGAATTAATGGTCAGGTATCATGCAAAAGAGATAGAGGTTGTATCAAGTTTTACTGCAATTCAGTTGATTAGAATACCACGATTGGAGAATGCAAGAGCAGGCGCCCTAGCTCGGTTAGCATCAGCCACACGCACCGAGCTAGGAAGAACAATCCCAATACAAATCATGGCTGGTCGGAGCATCGATAAAGATTTGACGCTAAACTTCATCGCCCTTGACTTGGGACCATCTTGGATGGACCCCATTAGGGCCTATATTGAAGAGGGGGCTTTACCAACTGATAAGCTCGCAGTAAAAAAACTAAAGTTTAAAGCTGCTCATTATGTATTGACTAGTGGTATTTTATATAGACGAGGAATTATAGCAGGGCTACAAAGATGTGTCCATCCCTCCGAAGTGAAAGATTTGATCGAAGAGGTTCATGAAGGTTCCTATGGAGCTCATGTAGCAGGTCGAATGCTTTTACAAAGAATAACAACGCAGGGGTATTACTGGCCAATGATGAGAGCTGATTGCACAACTTATGCTAAGAAGTGCGACAAAATCCAGCGCTTCTCATCCATCCGAAGAACTCCCCAAGCATTGTTAACACCCATAACGTCCCCTTGGCCATTTGCCATGTGGGGGATAGACTTGGTCGGGACACTTCTAACGACCAGGGGAAGATTTAAATACCTTGTGGTTGCTGTGGATTATTTTAAAAAATGGGTGGAAGCTGAGTCTCTCATTGATATGACATACGACAAAGTCTATCAATTCATTTGGAAGAATATTATTTGCAGATCATGCATACATTACTGACCATGGAAACCAGTTTGACAACGAGGAGTTTACTGCGTATTGTCATCAATCCAATGTACTGAAGATCCACTCTGCACCAGTCCATCCCCAAAGTAATGGGCAAACTAAGGTGACAAACAGAACGCTGCTGAATGGTTTGAAGAAACGACTAGATGATGCAAAAGGAAATTGGATTAACAAGCTACATTTTGTGCTGTGGACTTATCGTATCACACCACGAGCAACAACATGAGAGTCTCCATAGATGCTGGCAATTGGAAGTGAAGCTATCATACCTGCTGAATTGGGTCTACCCACACATAGGGTGCTTAATTTCAATTCTCCTGTCAGTGATTTAATGAGAAGATTAGACCTGGATAGGCTAGAAGAAGTCAGGGAAGAAGCAGTGATCAGGAATGCAGCATATCAACAACGAACAACTTTGTTTTATAACAAAAGAGTGAAGAAGTGTGATTTAAAGGAAGGGGATTATGTGCTGAAGAAAGTGATCCAAAAGAATAACAAATTGGAAGCCAACTGGCATGGACCCTATAGAGTAACAAAAGTTGTTCGTCCAGGGACATACAAGATTGAAACCTTGGAAGGAGAAGAATTCAAGAATGCATGGAATGCAGAGCATCTGCGCAAATATTATCAGTAATTGAAATTCCTATGTAATACAATTTCTTCAGTATGAATAAAGTGATGTTTCACCCAGTTTCTCTCTTTGTTAAAAATTTTCAGAATATTAGTGCTACACACTACACAACAATTACCACCAACTCTGGTTGGTCGGGAACTAATTACCACCAACTTCGGTTGGTCGGGAACTAATTACCACTAACTCCGGTTGGTCGGCAAATCAATTACCGCCAACTCCGGTTGGTCGGGAACTAACTACCACCAACTCCGGTTGGTCGGCAAATCAATTACCACCAACTCCGGTTGGTCGGGAACTAATTACCACCAACTTTGGTTGGTCGGCAAATCAATTACCACCAAATTCGGTTAGTCGGCAAATCAATTACCATCAACTTCGATTGGTCGGGAAGCAATTACCACCAACTCCGGTTGGTCGGGAAGCAATTACCACCAACTCCAGTTGGTCGACAAATCAACTACCACCAACTCCGGTTGGTCGGTAACTAATTACCAACTCCAGTTGGTCAGAGAATCAATTACAATCAAATCCAGTTGGTTAGTATCACACTAAGTAGGAACATGGGATGCAAATCATTCCATTACTTATACCCAAAGAGTGACAAGTCACTATAATCAAACAATAAATAGGACAAGTTCCATTATCCAAAAGCAAAATAGAATGTACATATATTCACAAACAAACAAACAAGGACATTCTACAAATTATTTAAAAGAAAATAAAATGGCAAAAGACTAAAAATTTCTTCATTCAAATCAAGTAGAATTACATATGCTGTGAAAAATATACTTCATTATATAAAAAATCCTATTCTATTGGTTTTTTCCCTTCTGCCATTGAAACAAGTTTTACTCTAGCAGGAGGATCATCTAAGGCATAAGGAGAATTTATAAAATTTACATCTCTCAGCATTCTAACATTCATTACAGAGGGCCGATCAAGAAAGTTCTCCGAATGAGATATCTCGAAGTTTGCATGAAGACTATAATGGCCAAGATACTTGGATATCAAGCATTGAGGAATAGCACGAGCAGGAATCCAACTCATATCAAGCTTAAAAGGAGGCACGGGCAAATCAAGCACACCAGGATCATAATAATCCCATAAATAGTGGCCCTGCTCCAATTTTAGCACACACAATGAATTCAACCACCCTTACTTGTACCCCTCGTTATTCGGCTGCTGGATCCGAGCATCAAGATGGTAAAGGGCTTCATTATACCCAGCCATCCAAAATTATTTGGGTTTCTTATGGAGTTGATAAGTTAACCTCTCTAGTTGCTCGTGGAGATTCTTCACCGGGATTTCCTTATTTTCCAAGGCAGAACTCTGAGTAGTGAGTTGTTCGCCGAAGTTAAAAATTTTCTTAGACATTTCTGCTCAGGCTTGGTTCTTCGCCATCAATTGAAAGTCCTGCTTCTCTAAAGTCGACTGCATTCTATCTTCTTCAATGGTGACCCAACCAACCCTAGCTCATTCACGAGAAGAAGACCTTGCTCGTCCACGAGTAGATAAGGAGGGTCCAGCCCTTTTCAAAGTTTCCAACTCATCTCATAAGTTGGCATTTTCTATCTCCAAGAAAGAGACACCTTCATCATTAACAGGGACCAAGGCTCCCGAGGAGCATGCAATAGATTTGAGTTGTTTTATCTCCTCTTGCAAAGCAATGTTTTCCTGCTCTAATATCTTGGCGATATGCCTGTGCTCTTCAACCTCAAGCTTCAGAACACTCTCTTTCTTCTCATAAGCGGAAATAAATTTATCATACCCTTTGTCAGCACTCAATTATTGATATTTCTTCTCGTATCCTTGATGAAAAAGTGTGGAGGACTCTTTGTACTTTTGTTGAAGTTCCTCGATTGTTCCTTGGAGATCTTCAATCATCTCATAGTAGGCCATGTTGTTGGCAACAACACGATCGACCAAGCATTTCAGGTATTGGTAAGCTTCGACTGCTCGTTCTGAAGTATTTAGACCAAGGATATCAATGATTTGAGCCTCATTAAGATCTTCATGATTAGATTTAAAATAGTCATTGCATTTCTTCATCAATTCTGTGTCATGAGCTGGTAAGAGCTCCATCCTTGCCATAAACTAGCAAAGAGAAAAAATAAAAAGAATAAATAGTGACACAAACAGAGCAAGTAAAAGAGAAATTCAAAGTGAAAAAACAAAGTTCAAATTTTATTTCGTCATAAGAGAAAATACAAAGTCTGAGGTTACATTCAATAATAACAAAATAAACACCCGAACAACTCTACACCTTCTCCTTGTTTCCTATGACTTCCTCAGAAGGTTTGGAGGAAGAGACTGGTTGCTCAGAGGGCAAGATTAACTGCTCGACAGAAGTATTGGTTGGTTGGAGTTGCTCGGAGCAAGGTTGAACAGCAGGGACCTGATCTCCAATCATCATAGAAGATTCATCTGAAGCAGCTTCATCCTCTTCTTCTTATCCAAGAGAGGGAGGAGGGCCGTGAGTGTGCTGCTGAAATAACTCAGAATTCTCAACAACTTTCAGCTCCTGCAAGGCTGCAATCCATCCATCCCTGAAATATTTGAGGCTGGCATACTCCATTTGAGAAGACATGGTAGCCAGTCCCTTGTTCCAACCTTTATCCCAACCAACACTGAATGATTTTTTAACTGCCTTCTCCGAGGAGGTCCTTTCCCTAAGGAGCTCCTCGGTAGCCTTCAACTTCTTTTTCACCTCCATTTTCTGTCGCTCAATATCTTGAAGTTTAACAATTTCCTCTTCAACCGACTTGATCTTAACTTCCAGCTCCTTGTTGCTTTATTCAAAGTCTTTGCTGCTCTGCTCAGACTCTGTCAATTTCTTCTCCAAATCCTTGGAGGCATTCACAACTTGATTTCTTTCTAGCTCAATGGACTTGAATTTCTTCTCCCAAGCAACTTTATCTTCCTCGTATTTTTGACGAGAATCTTTCAGAGATTGGGTCAGCCCAACAAAAGCTTCCTATACTCCTCCCAAGGAGCTTGAAGCCTTAATAGCTTCATCCTTCTTCAGAATGCTGTTAAAACACGTCACCATCTGAAAAAGAAATAACTTTGAGTCAATACATGAACATAATATTAGAAAGTGAAAGACTCAGGCTAACAATGCTTACTAAGGAAAATGTGTTGAGCAACCAGGGTAGTGATTCTCTCATGAGAAAGACTATTTTCAATACCTTGGACTTATGGGATAGTCTAGGATTTCACCAAGCCCATAGCAGAGCTCGGAGGAACAAAAGATGGAATACTACCTTCAACGTTTGAAGGTTGAGAGACAAGTTCAACAGGTCTCTCAGATGAGCTTTTCTTCAACCTCCTCAGAGGGGCAGGAGCATTTTTAACTAAAGACGTTGTCTTTGTTGGTGATATGACAATAAAGTCACTTGGAGGAGAGATAGCAACAGTCTTGCTTGGAGCGACAGGGGGCTTCTCACCAGTTTTCTTAGCAGTAGCAGGAGGGGGTACATTAATGGTTTGTGTCTCTTCTTCTGGGACATCTTGCTTACTTTTCTTTGCCTCTACAGCAGTAGAGGCAGACTTATCAAAAAAGGCAGGAGCTCTTTTTTCTTTATTAGATCACTGATGGGAATACTTGACTCAGAGGAAGATCCTTCCACACTAGTCTCAGAGGCTGGTACTTAGTCAAGGTTAACCACCACTGGACGAGGACGAGCAGTGAAAGATGATGGTTAACCTTGACTAAGTTGCTCGGGACCGCTTAAACTCAGGGGGTCCCCGAGCAACTCAGGGGACGAGGACGAGGATGAGGATGAAGACGAGAAACTCAGGGGCCCCCGAGCAACTCAAGCATGACGAGCTACTTAGGCGGTCCGAGCAGCTTAAGCGGTCCGAGCTACTTAGCATACAGAGCATCCAAATCGAGAGAATCAAAGAGATGACTGTGCATTAAATGCTCATTATTATCGTACAAATGTATATGTCTACTAGATAACAGCGCATTGTCCTTTCACATGTACATCCTCATGGCTATAAATACATTGTAACCTCCTCATTAGAAGGGGACTTTGGATCTCTTGGTAAACCACTTATCGATAATTCCAGGCAAATAATCAGCAATACAAAAACAGTGGACGTAGGCCATTCTCCAAAGGCTGAACCACTTTAAAAATCCATTGTCTTATATTTATTTATTCATTTTTATCTGTGATTTAAAATAATTAGATCGAATCTAGTTTTTTATATCAACATGTACTATGATATTCTGGAGTTTCGGGTGCAGTTTGACGACAAATTCTTTTTTTAGTTGTGCAAATAGAGATGAGGAGGAGATTTCTAGATGTCACACAGGAGGGACGGACAATGGCCGAGTATGAAGAATAGTTCACTCGTCCCGTGAAATTTATCCTATATGAGGTTAACATGGATGAAAAGAGGATCTTGAAGTTCATGGATGGGCTCACTTGGAGTATTCGTCAACATCTGTTAGGGAACCCAACATTGAGAACTTACACTAATGTTGTTAACATCACATTACTACACTGTCAGGATCACCACTTCCATTCGAGGGGAGTAAAGAGGATAGGAGAGTCGAGCCAGCAGGGCAAGACTTGGAGTAGTAGTGCTAACATGGTACCATAATAGTAGGGAAAACAACAAGAGTAGGATTCCCAGTTGAGGGGTTCGATTGAGAGGTTTAAACCAGGAGATGATGGGTACAAGTAGGGCTATCAGGGACAACAACATGCTCCTCAGGGTCAGTAGGGCCAAGTGAACCATATTGGAGGCCATTAGGGCCGTGGATATCTGGGCCAATGATCGTGGAAAACTTGTCAAGGTCAGTATGGCTAGAGGATGACAGACTTCATAGAGAGGTGTTTTGTATGTGAGGAGCAGGTCCACATGCGACGTGCTATCCTGATTAGTGCTAGAGGTCAACAGCAGGACGCCTAACAGGGGCAGCAACTACCGCACCTACCGACCCCACCAGAAGTTCAAGTAGCACCACCTTAGTAGGGGTACTTACAATTTGGGCATGTCTATAATGTCCGTGGGATAATTTTGCCACTAATAGTTGAGGGTATGTTTTCTATTCATGGGCACATGGTATGAGTATTATTTGACATGGGAGCGTCTCATTCTTTTATTAGCACTATATTCGCACAAAAGACAGTTTTAGTGGATACAATGTTTGATATTATTATGATCATATATTTACCATTGGGTAGAGAGGCTCTCATCTGTTCCATCTACAGGGGTGTGGATGTAGACATTGGGAGGTTACGTTTGGTAGATAATTTTAACATTTTGGAGATGTACGAGTATGATGTTATGCTGGGGATGGACTAGTTAGCGATATACAAAGCAATGGTGGATTATATTTCAATGTTTGCTATTCCAGGGTAGGATATGTTTCTTGTGACGGTGCCTCATCCTGAGGGAGGGTCGAGCATGCATTTATATTACATCAAGGAGGAGATTTCTGAGGGTATTGACATCTTATTAAATATGATCCCTGTGACTAGGGACTTTGTTCATGTATTTCAGGAGATACTGGGGTTACACCCAGTCTAAAGATTCAGTTTATGATATAGCTCCATTAGAGATACGGGAGTTGAGAGATCAGATTCAAAATATTTTAGGGCAGTGTTTCATCCGTAGGAGTACCTCATATTAGGGGTGCTCTAATACTATTTACGAATAAGAAAGATGGGTCGTTGAGGTTATGTATCGATAATCAGGAGTTGAACAAGTTCACGATTCAATACAAGTATTCGTTACTGTGTATCGATGACTTGTTCGATTAGTTGATAGGAGAAACCTACTTCTTGAAGAATGATTTGAGATCAATGTACCATCAGTTACGTATGATGGTGTAAATGTCTCTAAGACCGCATTTTTGATGAGATATGGGTCTTACGAATTTAGGATTATGTGATTTGGGCTAATGAACGTACTGGAAGTATTCATGGATCTCATGAATCGAGTGTTCAGGGATTTCTTAGATTAATTTTTATTGTCTTCATAGTTGACATCTTGGTTTATTCTCGAATAGAGGATGATCTCGTAAAGTATTTATGAACGGTTCTTAAAATTTTGTGCGGCCAACAATTATATGCCAAGTTCGAGAAGTGTGGATTCTGGTTTTGGGCGGTGCGATTCTTGTGTCATATAATCTCCGAGAGGGGAATTTTTGTGGATCTGAATAAGTTTTAGTGGGTCCAGCTAATGACACTGATGGATGCTCATATTTTTTTTAGTGTTAGATGTTACTACCGCGGATTTATCAGAGGGTTTTCAAAGATTACGGGTCCCTTGACGAATTTGACTCTTAAAGGCGTACCATTTGTTTTGGAAGATCACTGTTAGTTAGCCTTTGATGAGCTAAAGGACAAGATGACTTCAACACCAGTGCTCGCATTGTCTAGGGGAGGAGTGAAGTACTTTGTTTCTACCGATGCGTCTTTATAGCGATTTGTGGGAGTTCAATAGCAGGAGGAGTATGCTATTGGTTTTGCATCTCGCAAGCTAAATCCCCATGAGAAGAACTATCCCATTCATGACTTGGAGTTAGAAACAATTATTTTTGCCTTGAGAATTTAGAAGGATTATTTATTTGGGGAGAAGTTTCGATTATTCATGAACCACAAGTCAGTGCAGTATCTTTTCTTACAGAAGGAGGTGAATATGAGTCAACAGCGCGGATGGCTTGAATTCATGAAAGACTACCAGTTCAACATTTAGTATCATCTAGGAAAGGCTAATGCGGTCCTACTCGAGGGTGACTTATATTTTAATGGGAGGTTGATTGTCCCAAATGATGAGGACCTACGTCGTGCGGTTATGGAGGAGTCACACGGGTCATGATTCTCAATTTATCTTAGAGGAGACAAGATTTACCACAATATGAGGAGATAGTATTGGTGGACCGATATAAAATGAGACACAACATAGTTTATATCTAGGTGCACCACTTGCTAAATGGTGAAGGTTTATCATTAGAGACCAGCCGGGGTTTTGCATCTATTGGAAATTCTAGTATGGAAGTGAGAGAGTATATCGATGGATTTTATAACGGGGTTATCGACGTCACCGAGAAGTCATGATTCCATCTTAGTTATTGTGGACCGTTTGACTAATGTAGCTCATTTCTTACCTGTTTGGGTCGACTACAGGACAAGGCAGTACACCCAACTTTTAATTACTAAGGTAGTAAGACTGCATGGAGTGCCGCTTAACATTATTTCAGACTATTACAAGATCTTTATGTTAAACTATTGGAAGAGTTTTTAGGAGGCGATAGGGATAAAGTTATGATTGAGAAGGACGCATCACCCGCAGACCAATAGGCAGATGAAGACGGTGAATGAGATTTTGGAGAATAGGCAGAGGATGTGAATTCTGGACTTTAAGGGTAGTTGGGAGCAGTACTTATCGTTGGTGGATTTTGTGTATAATAACTTATATCAGTTTAATATTAGCATGGAAACTTTTGAGGTTTTGTAAAAAATACCTTTTCTTTCGCCCTAGTGTTGTTTAGAGGTAGGGGTTAACAAGCTTCTCAGTCCGAACATAATTCAAGATACGTCGACGAAGATTGAGTTATTCAGTATTCGTATTCGGTAGATCAGGATCGTCAGAAGAGTCAAATCGATACGAATCGGATATTCTTGGAGTTTGATGTGGGTGATTAGGTGTTATTGCGAGTATCTCTCATTAAGGAAGAGTCACATCGATACGAATCGGATATTCTTGGAGCCTTTTTGCATTATTGAGAGGGTAGGGTCAGTTGCATTAGGATTCCCTTTCAGGGAATTCACGATGTGTTCCACATATTGTCATTGAGGATCTATCTCAGGGATGACTTAGCTTATCGGCATATATCATTAGAGGAGATATACTTACAACCAGACATTACTTACGAGGATAGAATTTTTTCCATTTGGGTCGTAGTGAGCTAAAGCTTTGATAAAATATGGTACCATTAGTACGTGTGAAGTGGGGGCTTCACAATGTCGCCAAATCAACTTGGGATCGCGAGGATGACATGCGAGAAAAGTATCCAGAACTCTTCGTAGTAGGTACGTTTGAATTTCGAGGATGAAATTTTATTATTAGGGGGAGAATGTAATACCCCGTACTTTTAAGAGTATTTTATTTACGTGTGCATTGATTTTTTTTAGTTTAATTGGGAAATTAAATTGGGTTCGATAAATATTAATTATCAAGTTTAGGATTAATATTTATGGTTAAAATTATTTACTTGCGTGTAATAAGTAAATAATGATGCGAATTATTATATCTTCGTTTAATGAGTGAAAAATGACATATTTTTATATTATGTCGTTAGAGAGTTAAGATGACAGATCTAAATGGTTTATGGGCAACGCGTACTGTACGCACATGTTAGGTCCGGTTAGTGAGATGGTGAAACTATTTTAGTTCGGTACTCAGATGACTTTTTTTAGTACACCAGTGATCCATAATGGGTTAAAATAGTCCATAATAGGTAGCTGGGGGTTATAGTTGGGTTTCAGGGGATATTTAGACATAAAATGGCCCGTATAGGGGTTTGGTCATCTTTTTATCCTTAGGACAACACATAAATACGAAATTAGGGTTTAATTGAGTGGTATTTAAGGACTAGTGGGCTGTGTGGCAACCTCATTTTAGCCTTTGTTTAGTGGGGATCAAGGGAGAGATCAAAAAGAAGAGGAAAGAGAAAAAATAAAGCTTAGAGAAGAGAGGAAGAACCATCTCCGGATTCAATTCATCTGTACCTGTCAAGCTTAGGATTTTAAATCCAAAAAGGCAAGTGTTTACTTTCTTTAGATTTCTAATTTTCTACAATTAATTATGTTCATAGTTAATTAGTAATTAATTTGGGAATTTAAAATGAAATTATGGGGAATGATTAAGAATTAATAAAGGAGAAATTTCGTGATTTATATTTGGAAATATGATTATGAACATTGATAGGGTGTTAGATCAATGGGGTTTATGATTGGATTAATTATGGGTTGATTGAATTAAATAAATGATTAGGAATCCTTGATTTTTTATATGGGATTCGAGTTTCAATACATCTAGGATGTTTATATAATGGTTTGGGATCTTAATTTCTGGTCTGGGGAGGCTTGGGACCACCAGGGAAGGGTTTGGTAGGTGAAAACTCGACGTTGATGACGAAGGGTAGCTTATCAAACCGAATCGGTTCGGTCTGCCAGCAAACCAATTCAGTTTACTGGTCTATCTCAATTTTTGTTGTCTGTTGTTTTGACCCGTTAGCGTTGGATAAATGAGCATATGGGTTTCTGGGGTAGATTGGGATTTCCTTGGAACATTATTAGGGGTTGATACGTGTTTTAGTCCAACTCTTAGATGGGTTCGAGTGAGACGAATCAGATTTCAATTGCGTGTAGACTTAAATGGAAAATTGAGAAGGAGATTCAGACTTTTGGATTGATAGACTAGTATGCTATGGGATTTCGGTACGTAGTTAGTACTTTACACACACACACACACACACACACACACACACACACACACACACACACATATATATATATATATATATATATATATATATATATATATATATATATATATATTATTTGTGTATTTGTTTAGAACATACCTACTCGGTAGTGTTATCGTTAGGTAGTTACGTGTAGTGGGCATTCGACCCCGGCATTGATCAGTAGGTGTTAGATTGATTTCCCTGGTCATAGTACTGTTGCAAGGCCACTATCTCTGTGCGAGGATACATATTAGTTTGGAGACCGGTTGGCTGCGATGTGGTATGGTGGTGACCCCCGGACGTATGTTTATAACCACCCTCGTTGTTTGTGTTTTCATTTTTGGTTCAGTGATGAGATTCTGACCCAGTGTCCTAGTTATGGTACGTGGTATACTTGGATCCCGAGAGCACACGAGGGATGCATCCACGAGGTCCTACTCTAGGGATGCAGTATATATGTTTATAGCGAGTGATGCAAGTGGGATAGGCTATGTTAGTGGTTATTATCCTAGTTAGATTGGGTAGCATGATTAGGATAATAAAATGTATATGTTAAGTGCACACTGTAGATGAGAGGTGGGCACATGTCTCATGCGAGTGGGACTGAAAAGTTAATTATGAAGGTAATACACTAAAACTTTACACTTAAAGCATTTGAATACTTGCAAATATTTTTTTAAATATTTTTCAGGCTTTGACCCGCTGTCAAATTATTTTCCCAAACCCCAGGTATTCAGCAGAAGGGACATCAAGTTTAGTCTATCATCATGCCGTTGCGAGCAGTAGTTGTGGATGCCGCAAGATTTGATTTTAATCACCTCAATTCATTCTATCTAGATAAAATTCAGTTTCCAATATTTTCCTTTTTGGGCGTGTTGCCTGTAGATGGATAGTTCATTTGATTTATGAAAGATATTTTCTTATTACTCCTCAGTAATTTGTTACATTGATATTATTTGTGGTAACTGATGGTTTATTCGATTTACTTTATTTGTGCTTATTTGCTTATCAGTTCTTCTATCATTATATTTGGCGAATGTTTATGTTGATTATATTTGTATTTTGTTTCGACAGTAATGCTAAGGCGGAAATCATAATGATTTCCGTTTAATTTTAATAAAGGCTTGAAATAGGCGGGGTGTTTATAAAGGCTTGATATAGGCAGGGTGTCACACTCTTTAGTTTTGAAACCAGGATATGAGCGTCTTTACTTTGGATAAGTATGTAGTCAGTTTATCGCCTTTAGCTTCGTATACCCTTGATATCTGACCAACCACCAGTTGCAAATCACTTTGGCTAGGTATTTGGCCATTTTATCATCTTTAGCTTCATTTTCTATCTTGCCAACACTCAAGAGCTAATATAATTTTTTTATGCCACATTGAAAATCTAGAAAATTTCAAACAATATTGGAATATTTTTCTTTCAATTATTCAAGATCTAACAAATATTCTTTATATCTTTGTTCTAGAGTGTTTTTAAAATATATGAACTCTTAAATTTTCTTTTGAAAATTAAATTTCCCAGTCTCAAAAGATTAACACTGATTGTTGTACTCTTCGGCATTTTGATTGACTTGCTTGTTCAAGACGTCAACTTTAGTAGATAATTTCCTAATTAATTTATCAAATATTAAACATCTCTTTAAGGTTATGGCGCACAGTTCCGGATAGTTTGTATTATCATTACCATTACCACCATCATCAGTAAGAGTAGTGTGTGAATCAATGACCCCTACACATTCCTTTTCAATATGCGACTTAGTCGAACTCACGCACCCAATCGCGCCACTTGCACTCACAAAACCTTCATCATTACTATAGCCTACATATAAATCAATAACATTATCAAGAGTAACAGATTTATAATCACAATCGTAATAAAAAAATATCGAACATACTAACAACAATTTCAGTATTAGACATTCAATCATCAACATTAGATTCAACTATTTTGGCATAAAACGACATACATGTATCACTATTTTCTAATGGACTATAGACATCACCATCTGACTCAGAAATTTTGTTCCAAGTGTTAGTCAGATGGGCTAAAGGTGTAGTCTTGATCTGAATCCTACATCTATCAGGGTAGTGCCCAAAATTGTGACATTTGTGGCACTAGACTTTTGATAAGTCCTATTTGGGTTTCTATTTATCCTTATTATTTGGGTGGTCATTGGTCCTTTTATGGGGCCTTGGGTTTTGGTTGCCTTGATTACTAAAATGACCATGTTTAACAACAATAAGATTATTAAATTTCACAATCTTTTTAAAATTCTTTCTTATCACGGCTATTGAAAATCTAACGTTTCTAAATCAACCTCAATTTAACAGAGACAAATTTAGAGGAGAAGACTAGGGTTGTGTTATGGGTCTTCCTAACTTAAGAGTTAATCTTAAATTTTTTCTTATATTTCAATATCGACCTTCTTGAGATTGCTATATAGTAATTCTGCAGTTAAGTTAGGGTATGCCATTTCTTCAATGGCGTATTTCTCAGAGTTAAACCTAAGGGTAAAGACATAAGGATTTTCATTACTATATCAAAATTAGCAAATTCAACTCATTTATCATCTAAGTTGTTTATGATGTTTTAAGTTTAAGGTAAAATTCATCAAATTTTCATCTCTAGACATTATAATAGTATTAAATTACTGAATACGAAGTTGAACCTTACCTTATTTGACATGCTTGTCACGCTCATGAGCTATGACAAGTGTATCCCAGGCCTGTTTATATAGAGTGCAAGAAAATATACATTTAAATTTTATTTCAGTTATAGCCATGAAAATGGCAGTTTTTCCTTAGTATTATATTGTGATTGTACTTTTTCTTCTTTGGTGTATTAGCTCACCAATTTATTAATTTTCTGAATAGCGCTACCTTCACCAATAGTTAGGGAGGAAGGGTGTATCCATTAACAATTATGTCCCAAACATCATCCCCCAGAGTGTGTTGGATGAAATCAATCACCTTTACCTTCCAATAGGGATAATTGCTCCCATGAAAGAGCGGGGGCTTAAATTTCCATGGTTATCATCAATATTTATATAAAAATAGATTATAGTGACATGATCTTAATTTAAAAATTTAGCTTTAGTACCACTTGAAATATCATGACTATCTAAACTTTTAAACAAAATGTTTAAGTCAAGTTGGTTTGTCAAAGTTTCCTCCAAAACTTCCCTTTTAAATAAACTCTTTTGAATATGACTTGGAAAAAAATTATTAATTAACTAAGATGTGTTAATTGGTTACCTGATAACCTAATTCATATTTTAAATTGTAAAATCTTGATTTAAATTTTCAGTTTAAAGCTTAATTAACTATTAGTTGATAACCTAGTCATGCTGCCACTAAGGGTGATTAGCCCCTGATGCCAAGATATGTTGAACATTGAAATTAAAATACCATTCTTAGAATGTGACATAAGTATGAGACATTTAAAACTTTTTCCATGAGATATGAATTGGGATAATCCAACAATAATCATCCATTCACTAAAATAAGATCCATCACAACGCTAAAACTCCAATAATATAAAACTCAAATAATATCAATTTAACTACGTAAATCTCTCCAACTAAAAAACATAAATCAATAGTGGAGTCAATTGAACAACTAAATTCGGATACAATTGTCTCATAAATAAAATGAATGGAAGGTAAAAAAAACTATTTAATAAAATAAATCTCCAACTGCAAGTTCACTAATCTCCATAACTATGCACCTACCCAATAACCTACCCTGAAAGGTTAGTTAATAACAATGGGCCAGGGACCACTGCAAGAGTGCTAGCTACACTTCCTATATAGGATCCATAAATCCAGTCATAAGGGTTAAAAGAGATAAATATCATAATATAACATTTTAATTAACGATAATCAATATAATAATGATGATAGAAATGTAATTCCAAGACAACTACCCATTTAAGGTAAACAAACTCAACTATCTAAGTCCACTTTGTTGGGGATTGATACACGCTGAATACAAATTTTCAGCCCTTGAATCTTCGACTAATAAAATAATAGAAAATAGAAAAGACAAAATTAGGTTTGAAGAACAAACTTAGGGTTTCGAATAAAATACCTTTGCGGATTCGGTTGCAATCCGATATGGAGAACGTTATTTATTGGGGATGAGGGTTTGCCTCTTTTAATCCTCTAAAAGCTTTCTAGAATACTCCCAAATGCTTTTATTTTCCAGTATATGACC
The DNA here is from genome assembly GCA_949130495.1 of Sambucus nigra. Classification (NCBI taxonomy): domain Eukaryota; kingdom Viridiplantae; phylum Streptophyta; class Magnoliopsida; order Dipsacales; family Adoxaceae; genus Sambucus; species Sambucus nigra. The sequence goes on from OX422207.1 coordinate 141,093,123, forward strand.
CACCCAAAGTTAAAAAAGTGCGTGGGCACCTTTGTAAAAGAAAATTCTTACTTTTAAGTGAGATATAATGATCTCTCTCTTGTCCTCTTCACAACAACATGAATAATATTTTCTTTCCCCACTATTAAACCCTAATAATGAATTATGCAGCTTAAAACCCCAACCTAATCCAATATATACTAGTTTAAGTGGTAGGCTTGGGATAAACAGAGTTTCTTGAGAATCTAGGCCTAACTACTTGGTTATATGGACTATACTAGGGACCCTAGACATATAATTAAATTGTCTTCCAAATAAATACTTCAAAATTCCAAATTATAAACCCCATAATTTATTTCCTTTATTTATATAATCATAATTAATTCCACTAAATAATTGTGACTGCGCTCCAATTTGATTATCTCCAAAATTCACTCGAATATGATGAGTTCTTATTTGCAAAGTTGATTATGGTTCACAATATGATTCCATGCATTAAGCTTCCGATACCCGCTTGGTCAAATAAATTTTTCAGTAATTGATGTTAACCAACACCTAATCAATTATATGATTCTCAGACTTAACTTATTTTGCTACTTCAGCGATTCTGACTGATCATGTTTTACTAATGGAAACAAATATTATAAGTCTATCTAGCGGTATCTCAATTCAAAGTATCTTTGGATATGCATTCCTCTGAATCATGATCTTAGACCTACTCACACAATGATCACCCAATATTTGGAGATTAAGATTCAATTAAATTAAATCTTTCCCATGACAGTTAAAGAAATAATTATGTAAGCATCCTAATCCTTATAATTCTCGAGATTAAGAATCTGTGCACCCTTTGCAATTAGTATCAGATTACCTAAGTACAATCAAGACAACACTTAGATTGTTCAATAAATTCCTGGATGTGATGATTACAATCCTCTTTTGAACTATCGTGTCAGTTCTCGAATCATTAGATCCCGTAGTCTAAGATAAACTATTAGGATTGTATCAAAACAAATATGATAGGATGTCAACTCCTTATCTAGGTTGTGAATTGTTCAATAGTACTATAACTGAAATTCTGATCTCATGTGATCAAGCTAAACCCAACTCATCGGAATTACTACTAAGTACTATTGATCGAAATATATAGGGCAATATATTTAAAGGCGTAAATATAAAACACTCTCACAAACATGATTCTCATTTCAAAGTGAGTAAGATAAGCCTTTATTAATAAATAAAATGTCTTTACTCGGGTTAAAGCATGAAACCACAACACAATTATATTTTCTATCAACGTTACGTAACTTTGTTTTCATTAGCTTACTCAATTCCATTTACCTTACTCAATATTATATATTGTCAAAGAAACACAATTATATTCAATTTGACTTTCATATATCTTTGCACATACTCATGGTGCACCTAACGTGTCATCACATCAAATCTACACACATTACTATATCCCATAAACCTAAATTATTACATCGCACATACCGTGATGTTCCACACATAAAACACATTGTTATAGCCAATTAGCCTAATTACTGAACACATCATAATATCCAGTCAGCATAAGACACTGCACATACCATAAAGTCAACATAAAATTGTCAAAGTGGCCAAGATAGTGCATGTCCTGCATATACACCGTGACCAATCAACATACACTCGTGCACACAGTAACTCCACATCAATCCATCTCTAGTATCGTTTATTAGCTCAGGTATTAATTATCTTATCATTATCATGATTTCCTTAGTTATAACTAGCCCCCAAAATAATCTGGGGATCATAATTAAAACTATAACGATAAATTTACGAAGAGAGTCAATTTGTATGTTTTTGGCTCAATCCATGTTTGGACAGAATTCTTGAGTCATAGGTTAGGACTTGAGTGTGTTGACCTTTAAAGCCTATAACATGGTTTCTTGAAGACGTAACAATCAAGTTAGGACATTTACATTATAGTGTCGTGTTTTGTGCTCATTTCCACCTTTATGTTACGAGGATCTCTCAGGTATGAATGCATAAATATTTTGTTCCTTGGAGATTTTATATTTGGGTACTAGGTTTTTATAAAAAAAATTATAATGTTTCAAAATGACTTTATCCTCCTAATATTTTTAGGAAGAAAAATATTTTTTTTGCAACTTCATTAGAACAAGATATGGTATGTCGTTAGAATGAGATTTGTCACCTTTTTAGAATAGGTTCCAATAAACTTCGAATGAACTATATTTGGACTTCGCTGGAATGTCATTTGATAACCCATTGGATAGGTGTTCGAGTGAGATCCTATTCGTTCGAACAAGGTTCAAAGTCGTTCAAATGAGCTGACTCATTTTTCAAGATTTTGACATTTTCTCCAAAGTGTTTCATAAAAATCTTATTTTTAGAAAACCTCCTATAAGAAGCAGTGCGAAACAACAGTTTTGTTTGAGAGAAAAACTTTTGTTTTAGTTCCCAAACTCTACCAAAAAGCTCTTCGATTTTACCCAAACCCTTGTTTACACTTAAGTTATTTAGGATCCAAGTTTTCATCTTATTATACTTTGAGTTCCTATTTTGGGCACCCCTGGTATAGTTTCTTTTCATAATTTTGAGAACTCATTTTATACGGTGGATTTCATATTTTCTGTTCACACACGATGGACTCCGTATTTGTGGTGTTATGGTGAAGAAGTAGTGGAATCTATTATTTGATCTGTAGACAATTGCTAAAGCTATTCGGTGTATACCGAGGCATGTGTGGACTCACACGTTGTGGCAGTTGCGCATGTGGACTATTGCATGTCGTTGTGCAGAGATTAAAGGAACGCAGAGCATTAAAGCTTGTGATGGAGTAAAGTTTATATTGTAAGTCAACTATAGCATCCTTTGTAATTCCACGCACAGTGAATTTGTGTGACTAGACCATCCGAGGTTGTATGCCCTGTGGGTGTTCCTCGTACATCGGGCATTATGGTTTGATTTATTTATTTTATCGTTCACTCACTTAGGTCCATGTTTAGGTTACTATAAAATTAGGTTGCTTGTTTAATCACCGTTTGTTTAAAATTGGTAAAATGTTTTACTTTCGATTAAATTATTTAAGTTTAATATTCAATTTGAAAAAAAAATTAAAAATTGGCTTTTGTTTATACCATTCCGTATTTATCCCACACCTTTCTCAAATTGGTATCAGAGTGGGTGCACTAAGTTATCATGATGATCCGTGTTTTGTGTTGGTTTAGGATTTATTTTCTCTCTCTCTCTCTCTCTCTCGTTGTTTGTTTTTCTCTCGATGGACCACATAGTGATAAGTTGTCCGATGTTTTTAGTGATGATGATTTTGATATTCGAGAGGAGTTTAATGAGATTCAGACTCTTGCTTAAAAATTAACTCATTTGAATTTGAAAGTTACAAAAGGAATGAAATTTATTGAAAAAGAAAAGGAATGTTTTAAAGCTGATTTTTTTCTGCGAACTGGTCAAACTCAAAGAGATATCCTTCGTGAGAAGCTCGTTGACATAAAATTTGATTTTAAAAATTTAGAAGTTTGCGAGAAAGAAAGTGATGATAGAGACCGAATTTTAGAGAAAGAATTAGATGACTCTTGAATATTTGAGGTTAGGGTTAAAGAACGTGACATTAAGGATAATGATAAATCAATTAAAAATTTGAGGGCACGTGAGAAGACTTTCAAGGATAAGTTCTCTTGCATTGGGGGGATTGGGATAACTTTCTAGTTGTTTTTAAAAATTTGAAAAAGGAGTCCCTTACGTTTGAAGAGTCTAATTCCTTGCTCGAGTCTAGAATTTTAAAGCTAGAAGATGATCTAAGAGACTCAAGTATGAACTGGCTTATGTGAATCAAATGCGACCGTTGCTAAAGGCAAGACCATCATTTGTTTTAGAGTTTCAACCACTGCCAAGGATGTTAGACAAGGTCAAATCGTAGGTAACATTTCGTCCCTTTACACATGTTCGCATTGTTGTAGAAAAGGTTACCTTAGGGTATTTTGTTATAATCTTATAAGAGGTCCTAGGAAGTCTAGATCCCGTATCACCATGATTTTCAAATCCCAAGGCATTAGCTATTCATATATTTGGGTTAGGAAATCATTTTTGGAGACATTGAATGTTAGATTTATTGACTATTGAAAGCTATCACGTGAGTCTTCCCATGATATATCTTATGAGTGATTGTGGTTGCAAGTTTTCATACATTAGTATTTGCGCTTCATATTATATGTTATTTCTAGTTTTATGATGTTTATCTTTTGAGTTTTTATATTCCATTTTTTATCATATTGAGAAAAATACAAAAAGATGTTGTTTATCTTTTGAGTTAGTTTTTCTATTGGTGTCATAAAATGTGTAAAAACTAAAAATGATTTTGTTTTTGTGTAGTTTAGTTCTACAAATTTTGTGTGGCATATTAGTGTGTTTGAATCCAATTCCTTCCATATTTTCATATGTATGGGACATTTGATTATGATTTTCCATGCTTAGATTGTTCTTAATCATGCTTGCATGGAGTATTTTAAAAATGAATTGCTTAATGGATTCACTTTGCATATGCCTACTTACAAACATGCATGAGCTATTTTGGATTTTGACCTCATATGTTACATGAGCTAAGCCAGATGTTCTCTTAATGATCTTATCATTATACATATTTATTTGATCGGAGTATTTTTTTTTCATGTAAGAAACATTGCCCTTGAGCTTGTTTTTATTAAACATATGAGTATGCATGGGAAAGGGCTACAAAGGAAGAAATATTTCTTGCGTGAAAGGCCACCATTGGCAAGAGGCTAAAAAATTAAAAGGCAAAAGAAAAAAAAAATATTTCCAAGGCCATTTTATTTCATTTATTCTTCAATTAAATCGGTATCTTCAAAATATGAGAGTGAAAATAATGATATAGGTATAATTTTGAGGGTACTATAAGTTGAAGATCAATGGGTTTGTACAAGAAATCCTAGTTATTTCATGTTTGATGATATTGATTTGGGAATCATCAATATTTTTTCGGCTAATGTGAATCGTATTTATTTATCCATTATGAGTTCACTTTATTTGTCACCATGAGGCTAAATATTTGTTTGTTAAAGTTAATGTGGTCAAATAGAAATCCTTGGACATTTTTTAATGGTTGGGTCATAATTCTTTTATTTCTAGGTCACGACCCTTAACTCTATACCACAAGTTTCGGCACATCGATAATATGCTAATTTGTAATACTTATTTTATTTTGTGTATTATTTCTGGTGTTTATACCTATATGTATACGTGCCTGTGTGCTATTTTGCGTATTTATATATATGGTATCATTTGTTTATGAGTATTTGCATTTGCATTTAATCCATGTTTGCCATGTGCTTTATATTTGAATCAAATTGGCATGCTATACGATCATATTGATATCGCTTGTTACTTGTTTTCATAGGTATCTCATGTTTTATTTTGTATTTAAGTTGGTATCATTTTTGCAACAAATTTGGAATTGATTGATCATTGTTTGGATTATTTGTGCTTATGTTGCTATGTTATGTTGGGTCCACTTTACACCATTGCATTATATTGTTCTTTCCTCTATATTTCCAATTTGTATCACATGATCGTACATTTAGGGGTGAAATAATTTATTAATTATTCTTTCTTTGTCTATTCCTGAACAAAAAAAAGGGATAAGTGGAATCTTTCACTATAGTTATAGGAGGAGATCTTTATCTTGGGGGAAACAGATCTTTATCTTATAGGGAGAAGTCTCACATATATGGGTATTATTAGACGTATGGGAGTTTATTCATATGCTGATTTATATTGCTATATTTGAAGGTTTGTTTATATGTACAGGTTTGTAACATGTTGCAAAGTTTACAAGCGTGCAATGCTACCCAAGTTGTATGAGGGAGTCATTTTGTACTTTTTACTTATGGGGTTGAATATTTGTTCTTAGATGAGCTTTACCGTCCATAGGAGTTTTTGGTTTTTCGATTTTTTCCCAAAATAGCGAAAAGGAGAGATTATAAGGACAAATCTTCGAATAGAGTCAATTTGTATGTTTTGGCTTATTCCCTGTTTAGACAAAACTCTTTGAGCATTAGGTAGGACTTGAGTGTGTTGAACTTTCAAGCCTATGATGTGGTTTCTTAAAGACTTAGAGGCCAAGTTAGGAGATATACACCATCGTGGTGTGTTCCGTGCTCATTTTCATCTTCATGTTCCGAGGATCTCTCAGGTGTGCAGGCGTAAATATTTTGATCTTTCGATATTTTTTATTTGGTTGTTAGGTTTTTATGAAATTGTTTTTATGATGCTTTAAAATGATTTTATCTTCTTTTAATTTTTTTATAAGAAGAATATTTTTTTTACGACTTCGTTAGAACGAGATATGGTATATCGTTAGATCGGGATATGGTACCTCGTTAGAACAAGTTCCAATGAACTTCGAACGAACAATCTTTGGCCTTAGTTTGAATGTCATTTGATGGCTCATTGGATACGTGTTCTAATGAGATCATATAATTCGTTCGAACGAGGTTCAAAGTCGTTCGAACGAGGTTCAATGCATTTTTCATGATTTCAAGATTTTAATCAAAGTGTTTCATGTTAATCTCGTTTTTGGAAAACCTCCTATAAATAGGAGTGTGGAAAAGAAGTTTTAATTAAGGAAAAAAGCTCTTCGGTTTTACCTAAACCCTTGTCCACTCCCAAGTTGTTTAGGACCCATATTGTGTCTTTAGATCCTGTTTTGGGCACCATTGGTTTAGTTTTTCTTCATCTTATTGAACAATCCTTTTATACAGTGGACTCTATATTTACTGTTTACACACGTAGGAATTCTTGTTTGCGGTGTTGCAGTAAAGAAGTAGTTGATTTTGTTATTTGATTCGTAGATAATTTCTGAAGGTGTTCGGTGGATACCGAGGCATATGTTAACTGCGACATTGTGGTAGTTGTACGATTAGACTCTTGCATATTGCTGTAAGGAGTCTGTGACACCCCGTCTAATTTAAACATCGGTTGATAAGGCCCTTATTAATATTAAAACAGGTTCTTCATGTGGTTCATTCTTAGCATCACTGTCAATTTTTTTTTAAATTACTAACCACCTAAGTGAAATTAGACTAGTGCCAAATTTTATCTTTCTTAATAATAGATAAAAGAACCACACTGAACTAAATTAACCAATCACAATAATATATAATCCAACCATTACACTATATATAAATGAAATCAAGATCTTCCGAATTAATAGTCGGCCAAAATCTAAAGAAACTACTCTATAATAAAAAAAATCTAAGTAACTGAAGAATGTCATTGGACAACAAGTTCATACATGAAATATAGAAATGAAATCCTACACTAGATCAGAATGAAGGAATCGTCTAATCAAATAAGTCCTGTAAGCTTCCACACTGCTACAACTTCGAGTCCCTGGAAAGAAGTCACGCCTGGCGTCCCTGTGGCTGGACATCTAACAAGTTTTTTAATTTTTTTATATCAAGTGTTAGTACACAAAACGTTTTGAAAATAGTTAGCAATAAGTTTATCGCCATAAAAATCAGTTATTTATTACACATGTTAGGACCACGTCCACTCTCTATTGATTTTTCCTTACCCCTCATCTATAGTGCACGCCTAATGTTCTATATTTAGCCCACCTAGCTATACTACCCAAGATAACTAGCCTAAAGTATTTCATTGAGCTTATCTATGAATCTTGGTTCTCGTACCGCCCGTACAGTACACCCATTTTATTAACATCTCTCATATGTTATTTATTTACTAAGTAACATTTTCACATATGTTAACTTTTCATATTTTTATTAAGTCTCACTACTTAATTTATTAGAATGTAAGTGTGCCATCTAATCGTCTACTATTCCACCGAAGTAAATTATTCACACATATCTATATTTCACACATAATATATATACTTATAGTGTATTTTGTGTTATAAAGTCCTATTATCACATGTAATGGACTTATTGGTTTGGACTTTGCCATCGACCCCAGTTCATCCTATCATCTGCATTGGTTCGGATAGAGTTCGACCCCAACGTAAATGTTATTCGTCTATTGGTCCGGACAACCATCAACCCCAATATATTTGATATGCCTTAGGCATTCACACCGCCTAAGTAGTTAGTCTAGTAGGTATTCACGCCACATATGACTTTATATTGGTCCTAATAGTCATCGACCCCAATGTAAATATTATACATGCACATATATTAGTTCCCATAGCCATCGACCCCAATATAGTCAGTATACTCTAGACATTCACACCGCCTAAGTATTTAATATAGTAGGTATTAACACAACCTAATAATTCACATTGGTACTCAATAAGTTTCTCTCTAATACTCACCGCACCTTTTATTTTACGATTTCTTTCACTATCGTATTTTATTTAAGCCTTCACAAAATTCTAAAATGACCTAGTTACCCCTTATATATAATTTCAGAAGTTATTATCTCTAAACTACTAGTATACATATTGAATTGATGTTAAATCTTCCCATAACTCAATTCCTAATTTCCTCCGTTATACGACTCCATCGGTGTATCCTCGTCGGTCCATTTTCTAAGTCCTACACCCAATGTCCTTAATGGACCTCAATAATATACCTACTGGTCATTATTCAGTTCCCAAATAAGTATAATATCATTCCCAGGGTTCCCCTCCCTTGTTGATCAACACAAGTATTTAAGCAAGCGAAAGAACTCGAAATCAGCTTTGGTCAATCAATCGAGGATTTGGTCGATCGATCGATCCGTCGATTGATCTATATTCAATGGTCGATCGATCGATCGAGAAGTGACAAACCCAGTTCTCCTTCTTCATGCATCAACCTCCATTAACACACCTAAACTCTCATAGTAGTCCACTAAATTCATAACTAATCACCCAAACTATTTCTACGCGTATAAGGATGATTTCTAACCTTTTGAACACATCAAATCTTCGCATAATTCAGTCAAGAACCGATTTAAAACTTCTATCATTAAAAACCCTAGTTTTATGTTCTTCCCAAAGGTTCAACCACAAACCCATATTTAAATCCGTGAAAAGAGATAAATATCATCTGAATTCAAAGTCCTCTACATGCATAATTTCATCTACATGAAATCCTATAACAACATGTATTAAATTCATTATTCTTCCCAAAATTTTATTCACAATCAAATTATTATCAATCCCTACACATGTGTATTATAACTTCAATTTAATTTGCAATAAACAACTTACCTTGATTATTGTAAGGTCTGATTTCGTGAAGAAGGTAATGTATCTATATGTTTCCTCTTTAAATCTTCATTCCTTAGGTGCTTAGGGTGCAAGAATGCCTTCCAAACTTCAAGAATTTTCTTTAAGCCTTTTGGGAATGGCTCCTCTCTTCTCTCTAATGGCCTCTCTAAGTTTTGTGATTTATGAACCCTAACCCACGATTTTAAATATCAGATATAGGCTTCAGTTTTCGTAAGTCCTTTATCCTGTATTTTTAAAATGACTAAAAGGCCCCTAATAAGTGCCGGTTTGGTCCAAAATCGACCCGGGATCCAAACTAACCCCTTCGATACACGATTCTGACTATTTCGACCCTATCGGAGTCACCCGTGACCTCTAAATCATCATACAAGTTTCTAAAAATATATTTCTCCATTCTTACCTAAAACAAGTCTACACGCGACTCCCAGTGAGATAAATTAAAATACGCACATATCACTCGCTATGTCATATAAAAATAAGCATTTATTATTTACTATTCACACTCAGTAAATTTCATCCAAATATTAATCAGTATCTATCTCTCGATTAATATTTAATTATCATATTTATTAAATAAATCACATTAAATTACTTCACTCGCGTAATTTAAATAAAATGTATTTTCCTAATTAATTAAATTAAAAATACGTAGAATTACGGGGTATTACATACTTCCCCCTACAAAGGAATTTCGTCCCTGAAATTAGAACATACCTGATTTGAATAACTCTGGATGCTTCTCTCGCATGTCATCTCCCGCTCCTAGGTTGACTCATCAATATTGTGGTGTCCCCACTGAACTCGCACTAGTGGCACCACCTTGGACCGTAGTTTATGCTCACCACGATCTAAAATATCCACATACCTCTCCTCATATCAGACGTCTGTCTATATGTTGATCTCCTCAAGTGGAACATGCCATAAATCCCTCTCGCTCCTCCTGTATTTCTTTAGTGATGACACTTGGAACACATTGTGCATTCGCCGAAGATGCCCTGGAAGTCCTAGCCAATATGCTATCGGTCCCACACTCTCTATAATAAGAAACGACCCTACATATCTCGGTGCTAACTTCCCCTTTTTGCCAAATCTGATAATCCCTTTTATAGGAGATGCTTGGACTAACATCTGGTCGCCATCCTCTAACTCCACATGTCTCATGTCGGCGTCTACATAAGTCTTCTGCCTATCCTGAGCTATCCAAATGCATCCTTAAATCAACTCAATCTTGGTAGTAGCCTCTTGAATTATCTCGATCTTAACAACTTGTTATCCCCCACCTCTAAACAACGTGCGGGTGAATGACAATACCTCCCATATAATGCCTCGAACGGTGCCATACCGATAGTAAATTGGTAAGAGTTGTTATACGCAAACTCTACCAATGGAAGGTATCTCTCCCATTCTCTCCTAAAATCAAGGATGCACATCCTCAAGCATCAGATTCACCCTCCCAGTCTGCCCATCAGTTTGCGGGTGGTACACCGAACTCAACGTTAAGTCTGTGCCTATGGCTTCCTGAAAGCTCTGCCAGAAATGCGACACAAAAACTTTATCTCTATTAGACACAATATTAATTGGGACTCCGTGCATCTTAACAATCTTGGAAATGAATAGCTGCGTGTACTAAATCGTGTCGTAGTCGGTGCGAACTAGCAAGAAGTGAGCCACCTTGGTCAACTGATCCACTATCACCCATATCGAACCCCGCTGCGAAGTAGGTTTCCCAGTAGTAAAATCCATCGAGATGCTCTCCCACTTCCACACGAGAATCTCAAGTGGCTGTGACATCCCCGAAGGTCTTTGATGGTCAACTTTCACCAACTGACAAGTAACACACTTTCAGACAAACTCTGCTATGTATCTCTTCATGTTGGCCCACTAGTACTGTCTCCTCATGTCCTGGTACATCTTATCTCTATCGGGATGTACCGCAAACCTGGAACCGTGAGACTCGATCATCACTTCTTGTATCAACTACTCATTCTTAGGCACTACCAATCTCCCATTAAAGTGCAGGCCTCCCTCTGAGAGAACTGAGTAAGAATACGGACCCTCATCTACACTACACCAAAAATCAGAAATGGTCATGGAAATGGGGTCACGACCAATAGCCATGACCGTATGATCATGGCACAAAGCCGTGACTACATGAAAAATGAGCGTGACCAATTCCAAGACCTAGTGTGGTCATGGATCACCTCGTAGGTGGTCACGGCCTTGAACTGTGACTCTTATGGGTCACAACTGTCAACCATGACCCAGCCGTGACCATTATCGCGCCAAGTTTCCCGCCAAGTGTGGTCATGGATGGGGTCACAGCTAATGTCCGTGACCAGGAGCCCAAATACACGTGCCTATAGTCATGGCTTAGGACCATGACCATTGTGAGGATAGAGTCACAACTTTTGATCATGACCATGGTCTTGTTTCCACGCTGACATGTTAAAAATAAGGGGGTCACGTCACATGGTCATAGCCCTAAGCCGTGACCATGGTCTTTATACTTAAAAATCCAGAACATGTATTCATTTCCCTCGACAATTTCTAAACACTTTTCCCTCCCTCTCTCCGGCGATTTCCCTCCCTCTCTCTGGCGGTTTCATTTCCCTCATTCTCTTATCTCAAAGGTAATCCAAACCCTAGTTATTTCATTGTATTTATGTATTTTTGTGTGTGTAGATATGTGTATGTGTGTATACGTGTGTGTAGAATCTCAAACCCTTATTAATTATTTCATTGTGTGTGTATTTCCAAACCCTTGTTATTTATTTCATTGTGAGTGAAATTCTGTGTGTGTGTATATGTGTGTGTGTGTATACGTATATGTGTTTCTTTATATATGTGTGTATAGGTGTGTGTATTGTGTATATAGGTGTGTATAAATTATCATTGTGTATTGTGCATGTATTCTAGAAAAATATACATATATATGATTAATTTTGGTTTAAGTTTCAAACTAGGGCAAATTTTAATTTAATGGATATTGTTGGTTTAATTTTCAAACTAGGGAAAATTTTAATTAAATGGATAATGTTAGTTTAAATTTGGGGCTGAAATATAAAAAAATACCTCTCAATTAAAAAAAAAATACCGGACCATTAAAAAAATACCAAGCATATGGGTTAATTTTAGGGATTGTTGGGTTAAATGAAAAAAGTAGGTATTCAAAACATAATAAATTAACGGTTGATGATTCATCAGAGCCATTATTTATAGTAATTATATCCACGCCCTTGTACACAATAACTAGTTAATGATTCATTAGAGCCATTATTTATAGGAATCATATTCACGCCCTCGTTCATTATTATCAGAAAAAATGAGCCACGGTGATAATCGATGGCAACGAGAGTACGAAAAGGTGCAATTGGTCAGCACTCATACCTATTTTATTAATGATCCTCATAAAGTGTGTATTATGGTTTATTGGTATGGGACTAGGAAGATCGAACAATTTAACTACCTTGTAAACCGTGGAGTTCATATTCAGCAAGAGTATTTGTTCGATCGTATTCTGTTTTCCGTGCCATAATGTTGGGATGAAGCTGTACAATATATATATATATCACGTACATAATCCCGATAGAGAACTGACCTTGCTTACGCTATTAGAGAAGGCTGAAAAAAATTCACCCATTATGGATAGAATTACGTACAAAGAGCATTGACGAAGACCATGATGTCTCACGACATATGCACGTCAAACTCGATCTTGCCAATAGGCTGAAGAGGATGAGATTTCGAGTTCATTCCACTGACATCTATGCATCCATTATAGATATGATTCCTCCTAATTGGCCATGTGCAAAAATCCATAGGTTTTGAAACACAAATCCAGAATGGATGGAGATCAGACATATTGAACTTTTGTTAAAGTCATACCATGAACAGGTAGATTATAATACATGGTTAAAAAATCAGAAATGTTATTTATATTTTCATATTGAAATTTGAAATTATGCATCTGTTATTATAGATACACTCCAACCAACAACAACCCACAACCACAAGGAGAATTCTCATCACTAACTGGTGAGCAATACTCAACTCTACCAACTGTTCACGGGACCCCTCCTCCATAAAATGTTCACTCCCCTACTCCGAGTTGCAGTAGGCAAGGCACTCCTCCCATTAATCCAATAGGCATGCCCAACGCTCCTAAAACTGTCGGGTCAGTTGAGAAGAAGCCCATTAGGTTCTCTCTTTTAGGAAATAAACCCACGATGGATAAGAATCACGTTCAATAATTTAAAGCACAGTTTTTGTCCTTGGAAAAAAGAATGTGGGAGTGGGAGGAGCTGACAATTACAACATCATAGATAAAGCTATTAAAGATAACATCTACGAGCAACTCAGCAAACAGTTTTCATTTTACTCCAACTCAAAGAATAAGGTGATTTCTCGGATTGTTGAACAACTCGGAACAACCTTAGGCAACAGTCTCTCAATGGAATAATTTTTTGGAGAATGAGGTGAAGGACTCAAAAATGCTGCAAAGGGAGAAAAACAATCAGAATAGGGCCAAAAAAACTGACGTCCTTAGGCTTGGCTTAAAATCTTATGAAGATTTGAAGAACGAGTGGACGACTATTATAAAAAGTAGCCCGGATGAAGGAAAGGCACCGAATGGGTCCAACTTGTACGTGCATGGCAGACGGGACAAAGATAATAAATTCCCTCCTCACTTGTCCAAGACTCTAGTTACAATAGAGTCTATCAGTAGTCAATCAGATTCAAGCCCGATCGAGGATATTGATAATGATGCCATTGCACAAACCTTTGGGAAGGAACACAGAGGGAGGACGAGAGGTTTGGGGTCGCATATATAAAAAAAAAGATTCAAACACACCTTACCTCTCGTGGATGAGCTATCTTTTGTTGATAAGCGTATCGCGTCCAACGATGATTGTCAATCTAGGAATGAAGGGGATATAGTGGGGCTTCGAAATGAATTGGGAGGTGTGAATGATAAACTTTCATCGATTGTGTCCCTTTTAACAGGTCGTACGCCCTTGCAGCCCCCAATGCATCCCGGTTTCCCTTCACAGATGTTAGGGATTCCTCAAAAATTTTCTCGTTCTCCATTTCCCCCACACATCTTCAACATTCCCTTTCGCAGTGCCTCAGCATGGCACATGTCTTGGGTCATTGTCAACAACCCACGGTGACTATGGCGAGAAATACTATATACAGGACCTGAGTGGTAAATTTGTCGTTGGGATCTGCATGCTCATGTCCACTGTCGTAGGAACTTTAGTACATAATCTACCTTTGCAGGAGGGTGAGTGTTAGATCGTGGTTGATACAGTATATGAGGGTTGTGAAACTGTTCCAGCGCACGTCAACAGTGGAGAAGGGAGTTTTTTGAAAAATTATGTAAACTCTGTTACCACTTGGCTAGTTTATTGCTTGATGAAGATGTAGTAATATTTTTGTTATGTTTTAATAATATCCGTAGACAAATTTATTTAATTTGAGTTTAAGTTATTTTGTAGTATCGTGGAGTAGCGTGTTCTTGTAATTAAGTTATTGCATAATTTTATTGATTGGTGCATTGTTGACTATATTAGTGCTTTGCTTTGATACTATATTAGTGCTTTACTGTTTAACATGATATTTATGCAACATGATATTTATTTTATCATGTTAACACAGGACTGTAATTTGAAGATTATTAAATGGATTTTCCACAATACAAAAAGTGGATGGGGGGGGGGGGGGGGACTGACCGAATAGCTAATAGTTATGTTAAAGGCGTTCAAGCATTTATTAGATACGCTTTTAAGAACCTTAAAAGTGAGAAGATTCCGGGTCCATGCATCCATTGTACAAACGAAAATATAAATCTTTAGAAGATGTTGAGTTACATTTAATAATGTGGGGAATTTATCAAGATTATAACAAGTGGACATACCATGGTGAAAAACATGTACCTTATGTCCCCGAAGAATTACCGGTAACCGACCATGTAACAGAACACCAACGAGTGGAAGTAGTAAATGATTTTCCAATACATTGTCCATTGATCGACCTAATTGACGATGCTTACGGAGTCCACCATGACCAAAACCACCAATCTATGGAGACAGATAATGCGCACAATGAATAATTTGATACTGAAGTACCAGGAGACCGAGAATATATATTGTTGAAAGCCGATGGGGCTAGGTTTGCATAACTTGAAGAGTCAATTTGGCTTGTCTGGGAACTGTGTAACCGGAATTCTCAAGTGGGTTAAAGAAATTCTCTCAAAAGAGAACACGTAACCAGACAATTATCCTACCATAAAGAAGAGCTTGAAGGGATTGGAATTGAAATACAAATCTATTCATGCATGCAAGTATGATTGCATATTGTATCACAATGAACACGGAGAGAAGGATGAATGTCCAGTATGTGGTGAGCCTAGATATGTCGTTTATGAGAAGGTAAATGATCAACGTGTAAAATATCAAAAGAGCTTGCAAGTTCCACAAAAGGTTTTGAAGTATTTTGCACTTGGGCCATGGTTAAAACAAATTTTTAGTGTACCATGGATAGCGGAGGCCATGACATGGCACACTCGATGTGAGGTGGGTGGGAATATGATGCGTCATCCGGTTGATTCACTAGTCTAAAAAATTTCAAATGCACGACACCATGAATTTACAAAATAACCACGCAATTTTCATCTTGCTATCTCAATTGATGGGTTTAACCCTTTTGGTAATTTAAGTACTAGTAAAAGTTATTGGCCAGTTCTAATGGCTCCTTTAAGTCTCTTTCCGACACTGTGCATGAGAAAGGAGTTCACATTATTATCTTTACTAATACCCGAGCTGAAGGCTCTGGGTGATGATATTGATATATTCTTAGCCCCATTAATCGAAGAGCATAAAGAGTTATGGGATAAAGGTGTGACGGCGTTCAACTCTCACAAGGGTGAAGAGTTCACACTTAAAATGATGGTGATGTGGGAGATCCATGACCTTATGGCTTATGAGACCTTCTCCGGTTGTAATGTTCATGGTTATTATGGATGTCCCATATGTGGGGAGGAAACTGAATCCATTTGGCTACAATATAATAGTAATATAAGTAACACGGGTCATCATAGATTTCTACCGACCAGTCACCCTTTCAGGAATGACATGTCTAACTTTTATCCTATTGATCACGAGCATCAGATGCAACCTTCTCTGATTTTTAGTCAGCAAATCGAGGAGAAGGCGGTGGTTGCGACTACGGGTAATAGGTACGTAGGCAAACACCCCAAGTTTGTAAACACGAAGCTTAAAGTAAGGGGACATTCTAACGACCCTACTAAAGAAAAACCATGGTTCAGGCGATTAATTTTTTTTGATTTCCCGTATTGGAAAGATCATCATGTAAGGCATGTAATTCATGTGATGCCCACAGAGAAGAATTTTGCAAAACATCTGATAGGAACATGTCTGGGTGGATATCATTCCAAAGATGGAGAGCGGGACCACCGAGATCTATAGGATATGAAGCTAAAGAAGTAACTCTGGTTAAAAGACGATCCTACAACAGGAAGAATTTCTACACCTTCGACTGCTTTCACTTTGACTACTAGTGAGAAAAAGATCCTCTTAGACACGTTGTTCAATTTGAAGACTCCAACTGATTATTCTTGTAATTTACGTAGGGTTGTTAACTACCAAGAAAATGACTTAAAACACTGCAAGTCTCATGACTGTCATGTAATTATCTAATTAATCCCTATATTATTTCAACATTGCTTCTCTGATAACAAAGATCTCCGTCGGGCAATTATGCATATCAATTTGTGTTTTACCCTAGTTTGAGCAAAAATGGTAAACATAAGCCACATTAGAGCTACAAAATTAACTTTAGCCGAGGCTGTTTATGTATTATAGAAATATTTTCCTATGTCATTCTTCGATATTAGCATCCACTTGCTTGTGCATTTAGAGAAATATTTTCCTGTAAAATTATTATTTTTTTGGGTTTGGCTATTGGATAATTATTGGTTGTTGGCTTGTTGTTAGATAGTATGTTAAAAGGAGTACGGAATAATTATTGGTTTTGTTTGGTTTGGCTGTTGCATAATTACTGGTTATTGGCTTGTTGTTGGATAGTATGTTAGAAGAAGTGCGAGATAATTATTGGTTTTGTTTGTTTTGGCTGTTGGATAATTATTGGTTGTTGGCTTGTTGTTATATAATATGTTAGAAGGAGTACGTGATAATGCTTTGGGTTTTCGCCATGTAACGACATGTTTTTAAACATAATTCTAGATATTTTCAAATTGTCGTTATATTCTCAAATCGGGGGTCCCTTGACCACGCGATCAGTTCTTGCGTGTTACGTTGGTCCCGTGCGAGGTGTTCAAACTTCTTTAGGGGTTGTAGGGTAGGTGTTAAGGGGTTTCCCATCTAACGGCACATTTTCAAGCCTAAGTTTGGATTTTCTCAAATTATCATCATATTCTCAAATCGTGGGTCCCGTGACCACGCGATCGGTTCCTGTGAGTTATATTGGCCTCGTGCATGGTGATCGCTCCCCTAAAGGGGCCGCTTGGGGGCCGCTAAAGGGGTTTCACTCTCTAACGACACGTTTTCAAGCATAAGTGTGGATTTTCTCAAATTATCAACATTTTTTGAAACTCGGGGTCCCGTGACCACGCGGTCGGTTCCTGCGAGTTAAATTAATCCCGTAAGAGGTGTTTGCACCTCTCACGGGGACGTTTAGAAGGTGCTTTTGGTTTTTTGCCCTCAAAAGGCATGTTTAGTAAGAAAATCTGAACAGTCATGGCACGGGAACACTAGAACCATGATCTTAACGGTCTTTGGAGTTTTGTTTGGACAGTCTTTGGACCTGCGAAGCCACGTAGTCTCCCACGAGTGAATCCCTGGCTTTTTACAACTATAAAAAGTGTTCCCATTATTGACTTTTAGATGGTGGAGTTCAATTTTATTGAGTAGAGTGAGTGGTAATGTTTATAAGTGATTAATTTTAAGGTGCAGGGAACTCAACATTACAAGGTGGCCTCACAGGAAGATTGAGATCTTGAAAACCCTGTAATGTTTGAGTAGGTAAAGCTCTTAATCTTTCTGTGAGGCTACCTTGTAATGTTGAGTTCCCTGCACCTTGAAATTAATTCCTTACAAACATTACCGCTCACTTTAGTCAATAAAATCGAACTCCACCATCTAAAATTAATAATGGGAACACTTGCTATAGATGTAAAAAGCCCTGGATTCACTCGTGGGAGACTACATGGCTTCGCTGGACCAAAGACTGTCCAGACAAAACTCCAAAGAGCGTTCAGATCACGGTTTTAGTGTTCCCGTGCCATGACTATTCAGATTTTAGTACTAAACATGCCTTTTGAGGGCAAAAACCAAAAGCACCTCCCAAACGGCCCCATGAGAGGTGTAAACACCTCTTATGGGATCAATTTAACTCGCAGGAACCGATCATGTTGTCACGGGACCCCTGGTTCCAGAAAATGATGATAATTTGAGAAAATCCACACTTATGCTTGAAAACATTCCGTTTGAGGGCGAAACACCTTAGCTACCCCAAGAGACCCCTTTAGGGGAGTGATCACAGCGCACATGACCAATGTAACTCGCAGCAACCGATCACGTAGTCACGGGACCCATGGTTTGAGAATATGATGATCATTTGAGAAAACTAAGACCTAGGCTTGAAAGCGTGCCATTAGAGGGGAATCCCCTTAACGCCCCTGAAATGACCCTTTTAGGGGAGACATCATCGCAAACGGATCCAACATAGTTAGTAGGATTCGATCGCGTGCCACGAGACCTTCAGTTTGAGAGCATATCCCATAACAGAGAATCTCCACAGTTAGGCGTGAAAAGGTGCCGTCGGGGGGCGAAACCCCTTTGCGCCCACCAAATGGCCTCGTAAGTGGTGTCAACACCTCGCACGGGACCAACGTAGCTTGCACGAGCCGACCGAATGGCCACAGAACCCCCGATTTGAGAGCACGACCGATAAAAGAGATTATCCACACTTAGGCTTGAAAAGATGCCATCGGGGGGCGAAACCCCTTCGTGCCCACCAAACAGCCTTGTGAGCGGCGTCAACACCTCGCATTAGATGAATATAGTCCACACGAGCCGACCGCATGGCCACGGGACCCTCGGTTCGAGAGCACAACCCATTACCGAGAATATCCACACTTAGCTTGAAAACGTGCTGTTGAGGGACGAAACCCCTTCCCATCCCCTAAACGGCCTCTTGAGCGGCGCCAACACCTCGTACGGGATCAACATAGCCCGCACGAGCCGAGCGTATGGCCACGGGACCCCTGGTTTGAGAGCACGATCCATAACAGAGAATATCTATACTTAGGCTTGAAAAGGTGCCATCGGGGCCCTTCGTGCCCCCCAAATGGTCCCGTGAGCGGTGCCAAAACCTCGCACGGGACCAACATACCCTACACGAGCTTACCGCATGGCCACAGGACCCCTAGTTTGAGAGCATGACTCATAACAGAGAATATCCACATTTAGGCTTGAAAAGGTGCCGTCGAGGGGAGAAACCCCTTCGTTCCCCCCAAACGGCGTTGTGAGTGGTGCCAACACCTCGTACGGGACAAATGTAGCTTGCACGAGCCGACCGTATTTCCAGAGGACCCCCAATTTGAGAGCAGGGCCCATAACAGGGAATATCCAAACTTAGGCTTGAAAAGGTGTCGTCAGGGGTGAAGCCCCTTTGCGCCCACCAAACGGTCTCGTGAGCGACGCCAACACCTCGCACGAGACCAATGTAGTCCATACCCCCGGTTTGAGAGCACGACCCATAACAAAGAATATCCATACTTATCTTGAAAAGGTTCCATCGGGGGACGAAACCCCTTCGCACCCCCCAAACGACTGCGTGAGCGGTGCTAACACCTTGTACGGGACCAACGTAGCCCGTACGAGCTGACCGCGTGGCCACAGGACCCCCAATTTGAGAGCACAGCCCATAACAAAGAATATCCACAATTAGGCTTGAAAATGTGCCATCGGGGGGGGGGGGGGGGGGGGGGGGGGGAATCAAATCGTTCCCCCAAACGGTCCCGTGAGCGGTGCCAATACCTTGCACGGGACCAACGTAGTCCGTACGCGCTGACCGCGTTACCACAGGAGCCCCGGTTTGAGAGCATGACCTATAACAAAGCATATCCACATTTAGGCTTGCAAAGGTGTCGTCGGGGGGAGAAACCCCTTCGCACCACCCAAACGTCCCTGTGAGCGATGCCTACACCTCGCACGAGACCAATATAGCCTGTACGAGTCAACTGTGTATCCATGGGACCCTCGGTTTGAGAGCACGAACCATAATAGAGAATATCCACACTTAGGCTTGAAAAGGTGCCGTTGGGGAGTGAAACCCATCGCGCCCCCTAAACAACCCCGTTAGCAGTGCCAACACCTTACACGGGACCAACGTAGCCTGCACGAGCAGATCGCGTGGCCACGGGATCCCCGATTTGAGAGGATGACCAATAACAGATAATATCCACACTTAAGCTTACAAAAGTTCCATTGGGGGGCAAAACCCCTTTGCGACCCCAAACGGCCCCGTGAACGGCGCCAACACCTCACACAGGACCAACGTAGCCCGCACGAGCCGACTGCGTGGCCACATGAACCCCGATTTGAGAGCACGATCCATAACAGAGAAAATCCACACGTAGGCTTGAAAAGGTACTATCGGAGGCGAAACCCCTTCGCGCCCTCCAAACGGCCCCGTGAGCGGCGCCAACACCTTGCACGGGACCAACGTTTCCCGCACGAGCCGATCACGTGGCCATAAGAATCCCGGTTTGAAAGCATAACCCATAATAGATTGCCTACACGAGTCCCATGACCGTGTGCATGGTCACAAGACCCCTCAATTTGAGAGCACGGGACCCCCGATTCGAGAGCATATGACCTCTTAGAGGTTACCCAAGGATCACTTGCATTAACTGACCGATTAGCCTCCCGATTCGAGTTTTTTTTTATTATTAAAACTGGTCACGATCTAAACCCGTGACAATATTTGAGACACAGTAAGTATATTCACGAGCCATAGCCGTGACAATATTTTATGCACACCAATGATGGTCACAACCTTGAACCGTGACAATAAATATCATATATACATTAAGGATGGTCACGATAATTCGCCGTGACAAATATACCTTGCACATAGAGCTGGTCACGATCATAAGCTGTGATAAATAGGGATGGAACAAATTACTGGTCACGGTGGAAGGCCGTGACCAGCTGGTTTTTAATCATGATGTGGTCAAGGATTTGGGCCGTGACCACACATACAATTAGGGTCAGGGCTATGGGTCGTGACTACATCTGTGACTATGAGGTATCCATGACCAGACTCTGGGTCAGGGATATGGGCCGTGACCACCGAAATTGGTCATGCTAGATTTGGTCACGGATGAAATTCTCAACCCACCCTTGCTGGCCAGGGATAAATTCCGTGACCATTAGCCCAGTTTTGGTGTAGTGCTAGTAACTGACGCACCCTGTCCTGACAGAACTGGTCCTCTGCCTGAGCCTTCACTACCTGTATAGTGATCTCAGGAGTGATAATCATATCTACCATTTACGCCCTAGCCACCTCCTCCTCCTCCTGGAACTCACTCCACTTTTCTTTCCACACCTCGGCTAAATACCCAGTAGGTCATCGACTCAACGCGTCTGCCACCACGTTAGCCTTACCAAGATGAGACTGTATATCAAACTAGTAATCCTTCATGAATTCTAGCCACCGCCTCTGCCTTATATTCACATCTTTCTGTGTGAAGAGATACTGGAGTAACTTGTGATCCTTGCACAAAGTGAACTACTCTACCAACAAGTAGTGTCTCCATATACTCAATGTAAAAACAATTGTTGCCAACTCTAGGTCGCGGGTGGGATAATTATTTTCACGGGGCTTTAGCTTTCGAGACGCATAAGCTATCGCCCTCTCCTCCTGCTGCAACACACCCCCAAGTCCCTATAGGGATGCATCTATGTAGACCCGATACTCAACCCCACTCTTAGGTAATGCAAGTACCGGTGCTGATGTCAATCTATCCTTCAGCTCATCAAACGCTAACTGACATTGGTCGCTCCACACGAATGGTACCCCCTTACGAGCCAGGTTCGTAAAAGGCCCAATAATCTTTGAGAACCCCTTAATGAAATGACAGTAATATTCGGCTAATCCTAAGAAGTTGTGAATCTCGGTCGGTGTCGTGGGATGCCCCCACTCCCTCACTGCCGATACCTTACTCGAATCAACAACTATGCCCCCGTCAGACACAATGTGGCTAAGAAACTGTACCTCCCGAAGATAAAACCCACACTTACTAAATTTAGCGTACAACTGGTGGTCCCACAACGTCTGCAGAACCATTCGTAAATGCTCGGTATGATCCTACTCTGTCCACGAGTAAATCAGGATGTGATCGATGAATACTATCACAAATTGATCCAGAAACTCCAGAAATACTCTGTGTATGAGATCCATGAACATTGCAGGAGCATTAGTGAGCCCTAATGGCATCACCCTAAACTCATAGGATCCATACCGCGACATGAAAGTGGTCTTAGGAACATCCTCTTCCCGAATACGTAATTGGTGATAGCCTGACCTTAAATCGATCTTAGAGATGTATGTAACCCCTCTCAACTGATCAAATAGGTTATCAATCCTAGGTAACAAATACTTGTTCCGTATCGTTACCTTGTTCAGCTTTCTGTAATCTAAGCACAGACGAAGTGAACCATCCATTTTCTTCATAAATAACATCGGAGCACCCCAGGTCGAAGTACTCTGCCGAATGAAACCTTTCCCCAAGAGCTATTCAATTTTCTCTCTCAGCTCTTGCATCTCTGAAGGAGCCATACGATACAATGCTCTGGTAATCGGTCTCATCCCCGGTGCTAAGTCTATAATAAACTCTATTTCCTAGCTTAGTGGTAACCTGGGAATCTCCTGGAACACATCATCAAAATCCCTCGCTACATGGATTGAATCTAAGGGAACAACCACCACCTGCGAGGTCTCCTCCTTAATGTAGTATAAGTGAGTGGTCGATCCTCCATCGGGAAGACGCATCGCCACTAGGAATATCTCCTACCTTGGAATAGAAAACACAATCGTCCTTTCATAACAATCTACCATCGCTCTGTAGCCTGCTAACCAATCCATACCTAGAATTACGTTATATCCATCCATGTCTAATACCAGGAGGCCTGCCGCTAAACTCAGTCTCCTAATAAATATATAAACTCCTCTACAAATCAAGTGTATCAAAGACCCACTACCCATAGGTGACTCAACACACATAAGAAGACTACCGTCTGCCTCTAATAATCCAACGACTTATACAAATATAGTCTTAATAAATTAATGAGACACCCCAGTATCAAAAGAATGCTACCCTCAAGTTCGTGAATAGGAAACATACCCTCGACTGCAGGCGGTGCTGGAGGTGGTGGAGGTGCAGCTACATATTGGACGTTATACACACGTCCATAATGCATTTGACCCTACTGGTGCTGTGGGGCTGGTGCGGGCACTGGGAATGGAGCTGGAGCTAAAGGAGCTTGCTTCACATGGTGGGCACCCTGCCGCTGAGGCCTATCTCGCTGTGAGCATGCCCGAATCTTGTGACCCTGTTGGCCACAAGTAAAACACTGCCCCTGGAACTATCTTTTTCCCTAGCCCTGCTGGCCCCGATGGCCTTGGCCCTGCTGGACTCCCCCTGATGACCCTAAGGAAATTACTGCTGCTGAGGACCCTGTTGGCCTGGCCTATCTGAACTGAACCCACCATGTCTAAATTTCTTGGAGGAGTTCCTCTGTCAGGAGCTCTGGCTCTACTGGCTCTCTATCTGTTTCCGCTGAGGTGGTGCCCCACTGCCACCACTCCCCCCTGTATTACTCGGATGGCTAGTCTCTGTTCCCCTTAGCATGGAAGCGATAGTCCTGGTAGTGTACCAGTGCGGCGTTGACAACATCAGTGTAAGTCATTAATGTAGGATTTCTAATCTAATGTTGCCTAATCCTCCAAGCTAACCCCTCCATGGACCGGGCCTTCTTTCTCTCCTCATTCTCACCTTATCTGGTACAAAATTAGCTAGGCGAGTGAACTCCTCCTCATAGTCAGCTACTGATCGGTCACCCTGACATACCTCCCCAATCCTCCTCCTCATCCCTGACTCAATTGTAGGTGGGAAGTACTTATGGTCAAAACGCACCCAAAACTCTGAAATGGTCATCGAGTCTTTCTCCTCAGCAGTGGTCACTGACTCCCACCACTGAAGGGTTGCTCCCGCTAACATGAAGGTAGACAACATCTATTTCTGGACCTCGCTACAATCTAACATGCGCAGATGGCGCTGAATGTTCTTCTTCCATTGACACGCTATCACTACATCCGTACCGCCCTGAAACTCGGACGAGTGGCCTTTATGGAAGGTATCTCTGATTCCGTGCCAAGTGGGTTACTCTGGATGGGCCTGAATAGGTGGTGCGCGGGCTTTTGTTCCTGAGGCTAAGGAAAGTGGGCTTCCATGGCTTTCATAGCTATCTCAACGGCCTATAACACTGTCACCACCACCTGAGTAGCATAAATCATCTCCGGTGGTGGTGGGGGTCCCTGCTGGTCTTGAGGGTCCTCCCTAACCTCATCTCGGTATCCTACTCTCTCAACTCACTCTATCCTCACCGGAATTCTGAAATAAGAATTTAAATTGTATAAGTACACAATTTATACAAAATCCTAATAGCAGAAGAATGATTTCATAAGCACGTAAAGAATAAACAATAGTTCTAACAATAGGCTTTATAATAAAATGACGATGCGCTGAATCCATAGTAAGCCGTACAAATCCTAAGGACACTAGAATCTGATGCTCTGATTCCACTGTGACACCCCGTCTAATTTAAACATCGAGTTATCAGGCCTTTATTAAGATTAATTTAGGTTCCTCATGTGGTTCATTCTTAGCATCACTGTCGGAAACTTTTTAAATTACTAACCACCTAAGTGAAATTAGACTGGTGCCAAATTTTATCTTTCTTAATAATAGATAAAAGAACCATAACAAACTAAACTAATCAATCAGAATAATATAGAATCCAACCATCACAATAGATATAAATGAAATCAAGGTTTGCCGAATTAATAGTCGGCCAAAATCTAAAGCAACTACTCCATAATAAAACAAATCTAAGTAACTGAAGAATGTCGTTGGATAACATGTCATGAAATATAAAAATGGAATCCTACACTAGATCGTAATGAAGGAATCGTCTAATCAAATAAGTCATGTCAGCTTCGACAGTGCTACAACTCCGAGTCCCTGAAAAGAAGTCACGCCTGGCGTCCCTGTGGCTGGACACCTAAAAGGTTTTTAATTTTTTTTATAGCAAGTGTTAGTACACAAAACATTTTGAATATATTTATCAAGAAGTTTATTGCCATAAAAATTAGATATTTATTACACATGTTAGGACCACGTACACTCTCTCTTGAGTTTTCCTTACCTCTCATCTATAGTCTACGCCTAACGTTATATACTTAGCCCACCTATCTATACTACCCAAACTAACTAGACTAAAGTATTTCATCGAACTTATCTATGCATCTAAGTTCTTGCACCGCCCATACAGTACCCCCATTTTATTAACATCTCTCATATGTTATTTATTTACTAAGTAACATTTTCACATATGTTAACTTTCCATATTTATCACTAAGTCTCACTACTTAATTTACTAAAATGTAAGTGTGACATCTAATTGTCTACTATTCCATCGAAGTAGATTATTCACACATATACTATAAGTGTATTTTCTGCTATAAAGTCCTATTATCACACGTTAAGGACTTATTGGTTCGGACTTTGCCATCAACCCCAATTCATCCTATCATTTGCATTGATCCGGATAGCCATCGACCCCAATGTAAATGTTATTCGTATATTGGTTCGAAAACCATCGACCCCAATATAGTTGGTATGACTTAGGCATTCACACCGCCTAAGTAGTTAATATAGTAGGTATTGACGCCACCTATGAGTTTACATTGGTCCGGATAGTCATCGACCCCAATGTAAATATTATGCATGCACATATATTGGTTAGGATAGCAATCGAACCCAATATAGTCATTATACTCTAGACATTCACACCACCTAAGTATTTAATATAATAGGTATTCACACAACCTAATAATTCACATTGGTACGCAGTATGTTTCTGTCTAATACTCACCGTACCTGTTATTTTACGATTTCTTTCACTATCATATTTTATTTAAGCCTTCACAAAATTCAAAAGGGCCCTAGTTACCCTTTATATATAATTTTAGTAGTTATTATCTCTAACCTACTGATATACATATTGAATTGACGTTAAATCTTCCCATAGATCAATTCCTAATTTTCCCTCGATATACGACTCCATCGGTGAATCCTCGTCGGTCCATTTTCTAAGTTCTACACCCAATGGTCGTAATGGACCTCAACAATATACCTACTGGTCATTATTGAGGCCCCAAATAAGTATAATATCATTCCTAGGGTTTCTCTCCCTTGTTGGTCAACACAAGAATTTTAGCAAGCGAAAGAACTCGAAATCAGCTTTGGTCGATCGATCAAGGATTTGATCGATCGATCGATCAATATTCAGGGGTTGATGGATTGATTGAGCAGTGACAAACCCAATTTGTCTTCTTCATGCGTCTGCCTCCATTAACACACCTCAACTCTCATGGTAGTCCACCAAATTCACAATTAATCACCCAAAACTTATTCTACATGTATAAGGAAGATTTTTAACGTTCCTAACACATCAAATCTTCGCATACTTCAGTCAAGAACAAATTTAAAACTTTTATAATTAAAAGGACTAGTTTTATGTGCTTCCCAAAGGTTCAACCACAAGCCCATGATTAAATCCGTGAAAATAAGTGAAATATCATCTGAATTCAAAGTCCTTTACATGGGTAATTTCATCTACATGAAATCCTATCCCAGCATGCATGAAATTCATTATTCTTCTTAAGAATTTATTCACAATCAAATTATTTATCAATCCCTACACATAGGTATTATAACTTCAATTTAATTTGCAATAAACAACTTCCCTTGATTACTGTAAAGTCTGATTTTGTGAAGAAGGTAATGAATCTATATGTTTCCTCTTCAAATCTCCACTCCTTAGGTGCTTAGAGTGCAAGAATGACTTCCAAACTTCAACAATTTTCCTTAAGCCTTATGGGAATGGTTCCTCTCTTCTCTCTAATGGCCTCTCTAAAGTTTTGTGATTTATGAACCCTAACCCCTGCTCCTAACTATCAGATATAGGATTCGTATGTCATTTATGCTCTATTTTTAAAATGACTGAAATGCCCCTAATAGGTGCCGGTTTGGTCCAAAATTGACCTGGGACCCAAACTAAACCCTTGAGTACACTATTCCTACTATTTCGACCCTATCGGAGTCATCCGTGACCTCTAAATCATCATACGAGTTGCTAAAAATATATTTTTCCTTTCTCACCTCAAACTAGTCTACACGCGACTCCCGAAGAGATAAATTAAAATATGCACATATCACTCGCTATGTCGTATAATAATAACCATTTATTATTTAATATTCACACTAAGTAAATTTCATCAAAATATTAATCAGTATCTATCTCTCGATTAATATTTAATTATCACATTTATTAAAAAAGCATATTAAGTTATTTCACTCGCGTAATTAAAATAAAACGTATTTTCCTAATTAATTAAATTAAAAATACGCAGAACTATAGGGTATTACTGTTGAAGGAACGAGATGCCACTATAGCAAAAGGATGGTTTATCAACATCCCTAAACTTAATCTATACCTCCTTGTGCCGGACTCCACATCCTTTTCGCTTGAAACGCTGCCTTTAGTCAAACCTCATGACACACCCGATAAACCACCATGGATCTATCAATGGAATGAGGAAAATCCTTGTGCTGGGTGAAATCCCTCTTCGAGGGACCTCCACGCACCAACCTTTCAAGTTAAGGACCCTAAATACACCCTCAAAGGAAAAAGGGACCAACCTACAAACATCTTCTACCCAAATCTTCCATGAGTACGGGGGTTGTAAGATGCCCAATGGTCACTCCAAGGGTTTCTCAGAAGAACCTAACTCACCTCATCTCAAACATCAACTGTACTGAATAACTAGACCTCTACTTGATGCATCCCAACACTCGTTATACAGTGGCCCTTTGAGTCTGTCCTGTTAGATAAAGAGTTCTCACATATCCCCTCTCCTAATATATCCCTCTATAAAGCAGACTTTTCTGCTATTACTGATGTTGTACTCCCTCCCTTTGATGGCATAATAAATAGTGATTTCTAGTATTTTCATGTGTCTATTACATGTGTTTATAATGAATCCAATAATAATGATAACTCTGCAGACTTAAAACACTTGTAAAAACTTGACCAAAATCAAAACAAACATATGTCTCCCAATGAGGATGACACAATAACTATAAACTTGGGCACTCAAACAATTACAAATAGGGTCCTCCCTATATAATAACTAACAGAAGGAACTCATGGACCTTCTCATTAGCTTTATGAATGTTATACCTTGGTCTAATGTCGACATGTCCGACATCGACCCGACTATTGTCATGCATGCGATATCCATTCTCCCCGAAACCCATAAAGGAAAGACTTTATAAACTAATACTCGAATGATACTTGAAGTGAAAGGAAGAAATAGAGAAGAAAATTAGTTTTAGGTTCATTGAAGTGATTGAATATCCTAAAGTACCCAAAGCCAATCACATACGTTGAATGGGCATATACAATAGGGATCTCAATCGAGTTTGACCCAAAGATGATATCCCTTACCACACATCAACTTATTGGTAGACAACACAACCAATAATGCGCTCAAGTCCTTCATTAACAAATTCGAAGGCTATAACCAGATCAAAATGCAACCTAACAATCATAAGAAAACTATGTTCATTTCCCCTTTGGGGACATATTATTATACAGTCATGTCCTTTGGTATAAAAAATGTTGTTGTAACTTATCAGAGAGTGGCCACAACCATCCTGCACGACCTTATACTCAAGGAAGTGGATGTATATATATACGATAGATTATGACATCTAATGACCAAGAAGGACATGTCATGGCACTCAGAAAATTCTCCCAAAGGTTACACGCCATCAAAATAAGGCTAAACCCGTAAAAGTGTGTTTTTAAAGTCAATAAAGGGAAGGTTCTAGGCTTGATCATCATAAAAAATAGAATCGAGGTAGACCTCGCTAAGGGTTAATCTATAAGATAAATGCTACCACCTATAATCGAAAGGGAAGTTAGAGGGTTCCAGGCCAAGTACAGTTCATAAGATAATTTATCAATCAGCTCACCACCATTTGTAAACCCATTTTCCAAATAATCAATAAGGACCCACCCAATGAATGGAAATGTCAATGCCAAGATGCATTCAAAAAAAATATTAGAGTACCTCACTCATCCACCGATGTTAGTTACTCCTCAGCCAGGACAACCATTCCTTCTCTACATGACGATAACAAACACGGCTATCGGAGTCATGTTAGCACAGTAAGTAGAGAGTACTAAATAGAATGTTTTATCTACTATAACTGGAAAAATCTAGTCTTTTATAAGCTCAAATAAACCACCTTGAAGAAGTGTTGTGTATCCATCGTATGGATCACTCGTAAACTATGACACTACATGATGTCCTTCCACATACGACTCATCTCCAGAATAGATCCCCTAAAATACCTCTTTGAGAAATCCTTTATCTCTAGACATATGTCAAATTGGATGTTATTGCTATCTAATTTAGAAATCACATATGTCACATAGAAATCCAGTAAAGGGTGAACCATCTTCACCCTCCTCGCAGGACAACTCCGGTTAGATTAGGAAGACCAAAATGAGACAGAATTCCTCAATAATAATATCTTTGCCCTAAATGATAGAGAAACTTAGGAACTTTACTTAAATAGGGCAGGAATCATCATAGGAATGCTACTTATATCCCCGGACACGATACGACTCCCCACCGCCATCAAGATCACATATGAATGCACCGACAACATGGCCGAGTACGAGACTTGCATCACAAGTCTCATAATCACCTTAAAATGGGAATCACCAACCTGAAGGCCTATGAGGATTCCAACCTAGTCATCAATTAAATACTAGATAAATGGAAGATCTGAGATGATAAACTTCATCCATACCTTGCCTACCTAGAAAAACTATCTTTGTGATTGGAACATCTAGAATTTGATTTCCTCCCTATGGTTAAAAATAACTTTTAGATGCACTTGCCACCCTAGCCTCCATGATCGACATGCCAGAAGGAACCATAGAGATTTTGTTCATCGTAACTAACCAGATTACCCTTTCGTATTTCTTTGAGTTCGACACCATCGAAGAAACAATGGTAAGACCTAAGGTCTTGTATTATGACAAATGGAACTTTCTCAACATAAGTCACTACCCATAAAATGCCTTTTCCAATGGCCGACTTACCATATGATAAGTGTTCATTAATTGTGGGGACTGACTCTATAAAAGAGGGTTCGACGATAAGCACTTATGATGTGTCACAGGGGATGAAACCCTCTTAATTATTGACAAAATCCCTAGCGACGAATATGGCCCACACATGAGTGGGCACACCCTCTTCATAAAAATACTCCAACAATCGTACTAATGGACCATCATGAAAAAGGACCGCACTGAGTATGTCAAGAGTTGCCTCAAATGTTAGTTATATGACCCCCGATAACATCTGCCTCCCCAAGAGCTATATTGAATGACCTCACCCTATTTGTTCTCCACCTAGGGATCGAAATCATAGGGAAGGTCATTCCCAATACCTCCATGGGGCATGAGTTTATATTAGTCGCCATTTATTTCTCCAACAACAATACACCAAAAATCGAAAATGGTCACGGCCAAGAGCCGTGACTGGATGGTCACGGCCCAAAGCCGTGACTATATGAAAAATGAGCGTGACCAATTCCAAGACCTAGTGTGGTCATGGATCGACTTGTAGGTGGTCACGACCTTTAATCATAACTCGTATGGGTCACAACTAACAGTCGCGACTCAGCCGTGACCATTATGACGCCAAGTTTCCCACCAAGTGTGGTCATGGATGGGTTCACGGCTCATTATCGTGACTAGGAATAGAAATATACACCACTATAGTCATAGATTATTAGGAGGGAGTCACAGATTTAGATCGTGACCATTATTAGGAGAGAGTCACAGCTTCAGACCGTGACCATTGTCTTATTTCCACGCTGACGTGTTAAAAATAAAGGGGTCACATCATGGGGTCATGACCCTAAGTTGTGACCATGGTGTTTATACTTAAAAACACATAACATGTTTTCATTTCCCTCGAAAACTTCTAAACAACTATTTCCCTTCCTCTCTCTGACGATTTCCCTCCCTCTCTCTATATGTGTGTGTGTATACGTGTGTGTATATTTGTGTGTATATGTGTGTGTGTGTTACTGTATACGTGTGAGTATAATCTTAAACCCTTATTAATTATTTCATTGTGTGTGTGTATTTCCAAACCCTTGTTATTTATTTCTTTGTGTGTGTGTATTTATGTGTGTGTGTGTATATGTGTGTGTGTATACAAGCGTATATTTATATGTGTGTGTGTATATGTGTGTGTGTGTGTTGTGTACGTAGGTGTGTATAAATTATCATTGTGTATATTGTGCCTGTATTCTAGAAAAAAATACATATATTTGTTTAATGTTGGTTTATGTTTCAAACTAGGGCAAATTTTAATTTAATGGATATTGTTAGTTTAATTTTCAAACTAGGGCAAATTTTAATTAAATGGATACTGTTGGTTTAAGTTTGGGGCTGAAATATAAAAAAATACATATCCATTAAAAAAATACCAGACCATTAAAAAAATACCAAACATAAAGGTTAATTTTAGGGATTGTTGGCTTAAATGAAAAAAGTAGGTATTCAAAACATAATAAGTTAATTGTCGATGATTCATTAGAGCCATTATTTATAGGAATCATATCCACTCCCTCGTACAGAGTAAATATTTATAATTCATTAGAGATATTATTTATAGGAATCATATTCACGCCTTCGTTCAATATTCTTAGGAAAAATGAGTCATGGTGATAATCGATGGCAACAAGAGTATGAAAGGTTGCAATTGGTCCGCCCTCGTACCACTTTAATTAATGATCCTTATAAATCGGGTACTCCGGTTTATTGGTATGGGAATAGGAAGATAGAACAATTTAACTACCTTGTAAACCGTGGAGTTCATTTCTAGCAAGAGTAATTGTTCGATCATATTTTGTTTTCCCTGTCAGAATGTTGGGATGAAGCTGTACAATATATATATCGCGTACATAATCCCGATAGAGCACTGACCTTGCTTACGCTATTAGAGAGGCAGAAAAAAAATTTCACCCATTATGGTTAGAATTACGTACAAAGAGCATTGACGAAGACTGTGATGTCTCACGACATATGGACGTCAAATTCGATCTTGCCAATAGGCTGAAGAGGATGAGATTTCGAGTTCATGTCATCGACATCTATGCATCCATTATAGATAGGCTTCCTCCTAATTGGCCACGTAAAAAAATCTATAGATTTTGAAACACAAATCCAGAATGGATGGAGATCAGACACATTGAACTTTTGTTAAAGTCTTACCATGAACAGGTAGATTATAATATATGGTCAAAAAATTTATTTTGTTATTTATATTTTCACATTGAACTTTGAAATTATGCATCTATTATTATAGATACACATTTAACTTTTATTATTTTTGTAGATAATTTCGGGCGGTAATGGAACCAACTCTCCAACCAACAACCAACAACAACCAACAACCAACAACCATAAGGAGAATTCTCATCACCAATTGGTGAGAAATAATCAACTCCACCAACTGTTCACTCCCATACTCCACAAGATGTTCACTCCCCTACTTCGAGTTGCAGTAGGTAAGGTACTCCTCCCACTAATCCAACATACATGCCCAACGCTCCTGAAACTGCCGGGTCAGTTGAGAAGAAGCTCATTGGGTTCTCTCTTTTGGGAAATAGCCCCATGAAGGATAAGAATCACGTTTAGCAGTTTAAATCCCAGTCTTTTACTTTAGAAAAAATGAATGTGGGAGTGGGAGGAGCTGACAATTGGAACCTCGTAGATAAAGCTATTAAAGATGACATCTATGAGCAACTTAGCAAACAGTTTTCATTTTCCTCCAACTTAAAAAATAAGGTGCTTTCTCGGGTTGCTGAACAACTCTGAACGTATCGAAGAAAACTTAGGAAGAAGCATTTCCCTAAGGGAGCATCAAGCTCTGAAATTTTGGTGTTCAATGACCGAGTCCCTTCGAACGTTGAGATGACAGTCTCTCAATGGAATGATTTTCTGGAGAATGAGGCGAAGGACTCAAAAATTCTACAAAGGGAGAAAAACAAGCAGAATAGGGCCAAAAAGTCTGATGTCCATCGGCTTGGCTCGAAATCTTATGAAGATTTGAAGAACGAGTGGACGACCGTTACAAAAGGGAGCCCGAATGAAGGAAAGACACCAAATAGGGCCAACTTGTACGTGCATGCTAGACGGGACAAAGATAATAAATTCCCTCCTCACTTGGCCAAGACTCTAAAATCAATAGTAACTATCAGTAGTTAGTCAGGTTCAAGCCCGATCGAGGATACTGACAATGATGGCATGGCACAAACCTTTGGGAAGGACCACAAAGGGAGGATGAGAGGTTTGGGGTCGCATATGTAAAAAAAACATTCAAACACACCGCACCTCTCGTGGACAAGCTTTCTTCTGTTAATAAGTGTTTTGCGTCCAACGATGGGGTTTCGAAATGAATTGGGAGGTGTGAATGATAAACTTGAACAAATTGTGTCCGTATGCACCTGCAGCACACAATGCATCCCGATTTCCCTCCTCAGATGCCAGGGATTCCTCAAAATTTTCCTCGTTCTCCATTCCCCCCACACATTCCGGTTCCTACTTCAACATTCCCTTTCTCACCGTCTCAGCATGGCATATGTCTTGGATCATCATAAACAACCCATGATGACTATGGCGAGAAATACTATATAAGGACCTGAGCGGTAAATTTGTCGTTGGGATCTGCACACTCATGTCCACTATCGTAGGAACTTTAGTACATAATCGACCTTTATAGGAGGGTGAGTGTTAGATCGTGGTTGATACAGTATATGAGGGTTGTGAAACTATTCCAGTGCACGTCAACAGTGGATAAGGGAGTTTTTCGAAAACCTATGTAGACTCTGTTACCACTTTGCTAGTTTATCGCTTGATGAAGATGTAGTAATATTTTTGTTATGTTGTAATAATATGTGTAGACAAGTTTATTTAATTTGAGTAAAAGTGGTTTTGTAGTTTCGTTGATTGGCGTGTTCTTGTATTTAAGTTATTGCATAGTTTGATTGATTGGTGCGTTATTGACTATATTAGTGCTTTGCTTTGATACTATATTAGTGCTTTACTATGCAACAAGATATTTATACAATATGATATTTATTTTATCATGTTAACACAGGACTGTAATTTGAAGATTTTTAAATGGATTTTCCACAATACAAAGAGTGGGTGGGGGGACTGACCGAATAGCTAACAGTTATGTTAAAGGCATTAAAGGATTTATTATATACGCTTTTAAGAACATTAAAAGTGGGAAGATTCCGTGTCCGTGCACCCATTGTACAAATGGAAAATATAAATCTTTCAAAGATGTTGAGTTACATTTAATAATGTGGGGAATTTGTCAAGATTATAACAAGTGGACATACTATGGTGAAAAACATGTACCTTATGTTCCCGAAGAATTACTGGTAACCGACCACCAAACAGAAAACCAATGAGTGGAAGTGGTAAATGATTTGCCAACACATCGTCCATTGACCGACCTAATTGACGATGCGTACGGAGTCCACCACGACCAAAACCATCAACATATGGAGACAGATAATGCGCACAATGAACAATTTGATACTAAACTACCAGGAGACCGAGAATATATACGATTGAAAGCCGATGCGGCTAGACCGTTGTATAAAGATTGCGATGAAGATCATTCAGTATTATATGCAATGATTAGTTTGCATAACTTGAAGAGTTAATTTGGCTTGTCTGGGAACAACGTAACTGGAATTCTTAAGTGGGTTAAAGAAATTCTCCCAAAAGAGAACACTTTACCAGACAATTATCTTACCATGAAGAAGAGATTTAAGGGTTTGGGATTGAAATACAAATCCATTCATGCATGCAAGTATGATTTCATATTGTATCGCAACAAACACGAAGAGAAGGATGAATGTCCAGTATGCGGTTAGCCTAGATATGTCATTTGTGAGAACGTAAATGATATACCCATATATACCCCCGGCCAGGCCGAGGGTGTCCTCTGAGATGAGGGCTCAAGACAAGGATGAGTCCAATGACCACGGCCCCATCACAGGAAGAATCGTCCACGGAAGACCCTTCAACAGGCCGACCCCTCATCATGGCTCAGACGAACCTTCAACAGGCTAACCCCTCATCATGGCTCAGACAACCCTTCATGGGGCCGACCCCTCATCATGTCTCAGACGACCCTTCAAGGGGCCGACCCCTCATCATGTCTTAGACTAACCTTCAAGGGGCCGACCCCTTATCATGGACCAGACGACCCTTCAAGGGGCTGACCCCTCATCATGTCTCAGACGAACCTTCAAGGGGCCAACTCCTTATCGCTGCTTGGATGAATCCATAAGGGTACGACAGTACGAGGTCCAAACCAGGCCAGGCTCGCTGCCAGTAGGAACTTTTCCCTCGGCCTCACATCATAGGCCAAGGGTGACATCATCACAACGCGTGATTTGGGAGATGCATGGAACAGTGCGTGTGGGACTCATATGGCACGTGGACAAGACCGTTATAATAATATAACCCCCTCACGTGAGGGAATATTATGTCATCATTAATTACAAGTGGCATCTCCAGGTGTCAGCAGGAGATTGGCTAGATCATCACTCACATGCACTATGCAGGCTTTAGGGTACACTACTCCCCCCAAGACCTATATATACTTTATCATCTTCAACCCTGTAGAGGGATCGAGAATTGTAACCCTAGATAAAACTCTGCTTGTACACACAGTAGAGAGAGAGTGAGCTTATGTGCATTGTATCCAAGGCCACTAGTGCCCATATCTAGTGGATCACACACTCACAGTGGATGTAGGCCTAATTGACTGAACCACTATACATAATTGTCTTATTCCTCTTATACTCATCCCTTTCTATACACTTACACACATACATCTCTATGGCTGCCATTGTTATTACTGTTTGATCTCATCATCACTTATCTGAAGGTGTTGAATCTTAGCATCATCAGTTTGGAGCCGTCTGTGGGAACGAGAAGACATCTCTTCCTCTATACAGATTGACCTCATTGGGCACTCTGGTGGTGAACCAGTTCTCCCTCTTTGTGGAGCTATTTCACCATTTAAAGAGACCCATTAAGGTTCTCAAGCTCACCAGTCTTTTCTTCATCTCAGCTCTTTATAGCTCAAACATATGGCATCAGAGATGCTACCACC
Organism: Sambucus nigra; assembly: GCA_949130495.1. Classification (NCBI taxonomy): domain Eukaryota; kingdom Viridiplantae; phylum Streptophyta; class Magnoliopsida; order Dipsacales; family Adoxaceae; genus Sambucus; species Sambucus nigra. Next base: position 141,130,063 of record OX422207.1, read on the forward strand.
ACCTCTTCCACCGGATAGTGGAGTAGGACCTAGTTCCGATCAGGCACCACCTCAGTCTGAGATGGCTGATGTGGCGACCGCCCTGAAGTCTTTAGCAGCAAGCCACCAGATTATGCAGGAGCAATTTACACCTCTTAGCCAAAATATACTAAGACCACCGGGAGTCTTACCAGAGATGATTACTCTAACAGCATCTCTAAGGAAACATGAGGCTAGGGGACCACCCCAGGCACCATGTAAAGACTTGCCACCTCCATAGCGATGGAGGGATGTTGCTAACCTACAACGTCTATTCCTGGGGAGGCTAGGAAACCCTTGCCCAGAAGACAGATATGATGATATGGAGGTGGAAGAGGCCCCTATAGAGTGCTGGGAGCCATATGAGGTCTCCAATAATATTGTGCGATCTATCCATGAGAGCAGAAGGAAGTGTGGAAGGCAAAATCCCATAGTCCACCCGAGAGGGTCTGCTTTCGATCGTTTGAGCAGGGGGTCAGCCTTTGAGAGGCTGGGCCCAGTAAATGATCTGCGAGAAAAATTATCCAGATCAAGAATTATTGCGAGGTCTCGAAGGGAGGCAGTAGATGGTCAACCCCACGGGGGCTAACCCCACGGATGAGACGACGGTCAGGGAGAAGTAAATATCCGACACAAACCTGCAGCAGCAGAACCCTCCATTCACCTCAAAGAGGTGAAAGGGGATAACATCGGCCAAGCCGACCCTAGGAGGCCCTGGAACGACTCGATCCAAAGGTTGGAGGATAAGATTGGCGATATTCTTAAGAGCTGAGACCCTCTTCAGAGAGGATACTCCATAGGCTCACTCTTTGTGGAGAAGATAGTCAACTTTCCAATGCCATCTAAGTTCAATCCACCAGTGGTCACCTCACAGTATGACGGGAGTACCAACCCTATCCATCATATTGAGATGTACCAATCAGTGGTAGACATATACTTTATCTCAAATGAGACGAGGTTTCATGCCTTTTCTGGCACTCTGGCTGGGGATGCACATGTCTGGTATATATTTCTTCCAAAGAACTCCATTGAAAGCTTTAAGTAGTTAGCATACCGGTTTATCCATAACTTTTGATTTGGAGTGAGGCCACAGAAAAAGACCACACACCTGCTCTAAGTTAAGTAGGGGAAGAATGAGAGCCTAAGAGACTACATAGCCAGATTCAATAAAGAAAAGTTAGAGGTCGAAGATTACGAGGAGAGTATAGACATGACAAGCCTCATTGGAGGACTCCAGAAGGGGAAGCTGTTATGGAAGCTTGCTAAAGACCCACCGAGGACAATGGCTGAATTACTATCGACAGTAGGAAAGGTGATGAACGCCGAAGAGGCGATGGCCGCAAAATACGAAGATGAAAAAGGAGTCACTAATGGGGGTAAGTACCAGAAAAAGAATAAGGAGGGGAAGAAGAGGCTAGCAGATGACAAGCTTGCCGATTATACCCCTATGATGGTCAACTGCGAGCACATTCTGAATGAGATAAAGAGCGATCGATCCTTAAAATGGCCCAAGAAGCTGAGGGCAACCCCTCACAAGAGGAACAAAAACTTGTGGTGTGAATTTCACCAAGACCATAGCCATGTGACCGACAAGTACTTTGCCCTGAAAGATGAAATTGAAAAAATGTTAAAAGAAGGGAAGTTAAGGAAGTACATTGATAAAAGTGCCTTCAAGAGGGGCCGAGGGGACGACCCCAGAAAGAAGAGAGGCGATGCGTGCAGAGAAGATCCTCCAAACCGAAGGGATGACCCTTCGAATGATGAGGACAACCCTGACCTCCCACCGAGAGACGACCACGACCCTGTCAAGAGAATTAATATGATCTCACTCAGTGTTGGGATGATCTCCGAGGGACTAGCAGGAGGAGGGTCAGAGGTCACAGACAGGAAAGCCCATGTAGCTGAAGCCAAGGCAGTGACGAAAGATGTACACTCAACCTCTATGGAAGTAAAGTCAGAAAAGAAGAAGAAAGTTGACATGGATACCCTGATAGTGGGATTCTCAAGAATAGATTTCAAAGTACTCTTAGCCCCGCATGATGACCCTCTCGTTATCACTACCAGGGTACACGGGTGCGAGGTGTCTAGGATCCTAGTAGATGGGGGTAGTTCTACAGATGTCATGTTTTGGTCGTGCTTTAAAGCCTTGGGTCTCAGCTGTGCCAGGCTCATCCTATACCATTACCCCTTAATTGGTTTTAGTGAGGAAAAAGCTCATCCCCTAGGAGTGTATGAGGATGATGTTAGAATGGGGGACGAGCGGCCGAGATGGCTCACTAAGAAGGTCAAATTTTTCGTGATGGATGCATAAGTCTTCTCAGCCGACAACATTATACTGGGGTGAGTGGACCTCAAGGAATTTTAGGCCGTACCATCTACGGTTCATGAGATGATAAAGTTCCCGACCCCTTATGGGGTAGGGGAAGTTCAGGGAGACCAGACGATGGTACGAGAATGCTAATTCAATTCCATCGAACAAAAAGAGGCACAAAAAAAAGCAACGACCAGTTAAAATATTGACACCCTTGACCTAGGGATAAGACAAAGTTAAAGAAAAGAGAAGCCGCTGAAGAGGTAGAATCCATCATCCTCAATGAAGATGATCGGAAAAAAATCATCCAAGTCGGCAAAGCTCTGAAGACAGGCATAAAAGAAGACCTCATCAAGTTGCTAAGGAGAAGACGGAACGTCTTTGCATGGAGTCATGCAGATATGCCGGGGCTCGACCCCGAAATTATAAGCCATAAGCTCAACGTGGTAGAGGGTGCAAAGCCAGTAAAGCAGAAGAGGAGAATTTATTCTTGAGAAAAGTATGAGATCATAAGGGACGCGGTCAAGAAGGTGGAAGATGCTGAGTTTATCAGAGAGGTCATTTATCCCGAATGGCTGTCTAACGCAGTCATAGTCCCCAAGGCCAATGGGAAGTGGATGATGTGTGTAGACTTCACCGACCTCAACAAACATTGTCCCAAAGACAGCTTCCCTCTCCCCCGTATTGATCAGATGGTAGACTCTACCGCAGGTCATGAGCTAATGAGCTTTATGGATGCCTATTAAGGTTACAACCAGATCTTCATGAGCCCCAAGGACTCAGAAAAATTATCTTTCATTACCGACAAGGGGACATACTATTATAAGGTCATGCCCTTTGGCCTAAAAAACGCGGGGGCAACATATTAGTGCCTTGTGAATAAAATGTTCAAAGACCAAATAGGGAAGTCTATAGAGGTTTATGTAGATGACATGTTGATAAGGAGTTTAAAGGTCGAGGATCATGTGGCTGACCTCGAGAGGACCTTTAACACAATGGAAAAGTACCAGATGAAGCTCAACCATGCTAAATGTGTCTTCGGGGTCGGAGCAGGGAAGTTCTTGGGGTTCATTGTCAACCAAAGAGGCATTGAGGCCAATCTTGAGAAGATAAAGGCCCTCATAGAAATGAAGACCCCCAAGACCATCAAAGATGTTCAGAGGCTCCCAGGGCGAGTGGCTGCTCTGAATAGGTTCGTGTTTAGAGCCATAGACAGGTGTTTATCGTTCTCTAAAATTCTTAGAAAGGCCTTTGAATGGAACAAAGAATGTGACCAGGCTTTCAAAGAGCTAAAGTCCTACCTAGGGTCCTCCTTGCTGTTGTCACGACTAGTGTAGGGTGAGCGACTATATGTGTACCTAGCCATCTCAGAATCAGTCATCAGCGCAACCATTATGAGAGAAGAGGATGGAGTACAGAAGCCTGTGTATTTCAACAGTAACGCACTCTAAGAGGCAGAGCAAAGATACCCAAGGATGGAGAAGTTAGCCTATTCCTTAATCCATGCATCAAGAAAGATGAAGCCGTACTTCCAGTCCCATACAATGGTCATCCTCACCGACTCTCCTCTCAGGCAGGTCTTGCACAAGCCAGAAAAATTGGGAAGGCTAATGGATTGGGCCATAGAGTTGGGAGAGTTTGACATTGTGTATCAACCTAGGGTGGCTATTAAAGGAAAAGCACTAGCAGATTTTATGGTCGAATTTACGTGTGATGATGATGAGGCTAATGATGAGAGCCTCGAGAAGACAGATACCCGCCAAGGCAGGATTGTTGACCCATCCGTAGAAAAGGATGAGATAAGCACCGCTAGAGAAAAAGTTACCGAAAACGAAGAGGGGAGATATCTCTTTAGCCAAGGGTCCCTCACTAAGGGAAAATTCTCAGAGGAACAGGATGTGTGGAACCTCTTCGTTGATGGGTCTTCTTGTGAGAGCGAAAGTGGGACTGGATTAATTGTATCAGTACCCGACGACATAGATGTCGAGTAGGCCCTGAGGTTCAACTTCAAAGCCTCCAACAACGAGTCTGAATATGAGTTCCTGATAGCAGGCCTCTCCTTGGCTAAGTCTCTTAGTGTCTGCCAGATCTTGGTCCATAATGATTCAAGACTAGTGGTGAATCAGATACTAGGAGCCTACGAGGCTAAGGATGAGAGAATGGCCAAATATCTTGAAAGGGTAAAGGCACTATTGAAGAACTTTAGAGAAGTAAAGTTGAAGAGGATACCTAGGCTTGATAATGGTCGAGCCAATGCGCTTGCAAGTCTGGCCTCGACAACTAAGATAATTATCAAGAGGATAGTACCAATGGAAATTTTACTTCGACTAGTGATTGAAGAGGTAGAGGGAATACTTAGGAGTTGCTTAAATATCAACAGGGAAGCTTCGTGGATGGACCCTCTATTTAGATACATTAAAGAGGGGGATATGCCAGAAGCAAAACAAGAAAAGAAGAAGTTGATAAACAGAGCTGTGAAATTTACTGTCATCGGAGACACCTTGTACAAAAAGGGGTTCTTACTCCCCTTGCTTAGGTGTGTGCACCCGTCTGAGGTCCCATAAATCTTGCAAGATATGCACGAGGGGTCATGTTCAAGCCATATTGGGGGAAGATCATTAGCAAATAGGATAGTAACCCAGGGATACTGGTGGCCGACCCTAGGGAAAGACGCCATGGCATACGTAAAAAAATGCGATAAATGTCAAAGGTTTGCCACCATCCCTCACCAGCCCCATCAGCATCTTACCTCCATCACATTCCCATGGACATTCTCAGTATAGGGAATTGATCTAGTAGGGCCATTTCCTAGGGCCATTAACAACTATCGATACTTGATCGTAGTAATTGACTATTTTTCAAAATGGGTGGAGGCGGAGCCGATGATAACGATCACCGAGCAGAAGACCTTCCAGTTTATCTGGAAAAACATTATATGCAGATATGATCTCCCCACCACCATCATCTTGGATAACGGGACCCAATTCAAGAATACATCTCTAGAGAAATATTGCGAAAGGGTTGGTGTTAAATAATTCTTCTCGTCCCCAGTCCGACCTCAGGCTAATGGGCAAACTGAAGTCACAAATAGAAAAATCCTAGACGGGATCAAGAAGAGACTCGAGGAGGCAAAAGGAATATGGGTTGAGGAGTTATACATTGTATTGTGGGCCTACAGGAAGACGACAAAGACTCCTACCGGGGAAACCCTGTTCATGCTAGCGTATGGCTCAGAAGCCGTCATCCCCACCGAGATTGGTTTTCCTACTCACGGAGTCCAAATGTAAGACCTCCAGAGAAATATGGAAAAAAGGAGACTTGACTTAGACCTGATCGAGGAAAGAAGGGAAGATGCTGAGATAAGGCAAGCTGCCTACCAACAGAGGACTGCCTGGTTTTACAACCAGAGGGTGAAGGAAAGGCCAATCGCTGTGGGGGACCTGGTCCTCAAAAAGACTTGGCAAAGGTCTAACAAGATCCACCCAAATTGGCATGGCCTATATAGGTTCATTGATGAAGTTATCTCTGGAACCTACAGACTAGAGAACTTTGAAGGGGAATCCTTTTACAACCCCTGGAATGCAGATCATTTGAAGAAATACTATCAGTAGTGTTGTAATGTCCTATCAGACCATAGTTGTAATGAATGTGTTTCTCTAACAGAACACTTGAAATATTAATGAGAATATCATATTGTCCCCTCATCTTGTGTTTGTTAATTATAGTAGGATTGGGGTTATCCTCATTAAACCACCCTCGACTATGATGAGGGTCAATGGTGGGGACGATCCCCCATTCACCCTCAAGAAAGATGAGGGGGGACTTGAAATAATGATGTGGTAACCACCCTCGGAAATGATGAGGGTCAATGGAGGGGACGACCCCCCATTCACCCTCAAGAAAGACGAGGGGGGACTTAAAATAATGGAAAACATCATTAAGTTGGTGGTAACCACCCTCGGCTATGATGAGGGTCAATATTGGTGATGACCCCCCCTTCACCCTCAAGAAAGACGAGGGGGGACTTAAAATTTAAAACATCATTTAGTTGGTGATAACCACCCTCAGTTATGATGAGAGTCAATGGTGGGGACGACCCCCCATTCACCCTCAAGAAAGACGAGGGGGGACTCAAAATTGAAAACATCATTAAGTTGGTGGTAACCACCCTCGACTATAATGAGGGAAAATAGTGGGGACGACCCCTCATTCACCCTCAAGAAAGACGAGGGGGACTTCAAATTTAAAACATCATTTAGTTGATGGAAACCACCCTCGGCTATGATGAGGGCAAATGGTGGGGACGACCCCCCATTTACACTCAAGAAAGACGAGGGGGGACTTAAAATTTAAAACATCATTTAGTTGGTGATAAGCACCCTCGGCTATGATGAGGGCAAATGGTGGGGAAGACCCCCTATTTTCCCTCAAGAAAGACGAGGGGGGACTTAAAATTCAAAACATAATTTAGTTGGTGATAACCACCCTCGGCTATGATGAGGACAAATGGTGGGGACGACCCCCCATTTACCCTCAAGAAAGATGAGGGGGGACTTAAAATTGAAAACATCATTAAGTTGGTGGTAACCACCCTAGGCTATAATGAGGGAAAATGGTGGGGACAACCCCTCATTCACCCTCAAGAAAGATGAGGGGGGACTTCAAATATAAAACATCATTTAGTTGGTGGAAACCACCCTCGGCTATGATGAGGACAAATGGTGGGGACGACCCCCCATTTACCCTCAAGAAAGATGAGGGGGGACTTAAAATTTAAAACATCATTTAGTTGGTGATAACCACCCTCGGCTATGATGAGGGAAAATGGTGGGGACGACCCCCCATTTACCCCCAAGAAAGACCAGAGGGGACTTAAAATTCAAAACATCATTTAGTTGGTGGTAACCACCCTCGGCTATGATGAGGGTCAATGGTGGGGATGATCCCTCATTCACCCTCAAGAAAGAAGAGGGGGGGCTTCAAATAATGGAAAACATCATTAAGATGGTGGTAACCACCCTCGGCTATAATGAGGGTCAATGGTGGGGACGACCCCCCATTCACCCTGAAGAAAGACGAGGGGTGACTTCAAATAATTGAAAACATCATTAAGTTGGTGGTAACCACCCTCGGCTATGATGAGTGTCAATGGTGGGGACGACCCCCCATTCACCCTCAAGAAAGACGAGGGAGGAGTTAATGGGATGGTTAATTCAAAACATCACAAGATAAATCATGCAAGGGGCAAGCATAGAAGACAGGAAGAGGCATTATATTATAAACAGTGTTACAAATGCTTGTCCAACAAAAATAAAGTACAAAAATATCTGTTATATGAAGAGCGTATTGGCTATAGATAACCACCCTATTGAGTGACATCGGAGGGCAGGGCTTCAACATCAATAGGATTCTCTTTGACAACCAAAACAGGTCGATCCTCAAATGTGACGGTACCTTCGACGTGCACTTGGGACTCCACATGGGCTATAACTTCGGTAATAAGTGGGTCATCCAATTCCACCGCTTCCAGAGAGGGGCGGACAGACGATACAACATCAGCAAACCTCAGGATGACCCACCGACATGCCGTCTCGATCCCCCTCTCCAAGTACTCAAGACCAAAGCCTTGAAACTCATCAGAGAGTTTGTAAGCCTCCACTGGATCAGTCCCGGCTTTCTTCAATGCCTCTTAAAGCTTATCCTTGAATTGGGCCCCCTGTTTGGTCAAGGCCTCCTCATTTTCTTTGACGAGGGAGTCCTTCACCCTCAGTTCTACCTCATGCTACTTCGCCAGCTCATCTAGGACCCTGGTATGCTCAGTTCTTGTACTCTCTAGCTCAGCTCGGGCAGTCTCCAATTCAGTCTTCAAATCGGCCTCATGTTGAATGGACCTCTCTGCCTCGTGAAACTTTTATTAATTCTCAGCCATCCACTTGGTGGCCGAGGTGAAGGCGCAAACAGACTGCACAGACAAACACATGTTAAAAGTGGTCGAAGGAACAGTTGTAAAAATCTGACTAAAGAAATGAAGTGAAGAGTACATGTGCCAGAGTATGCAGGTCGTAGTCATAGACCTTGGATAGGGGCATCTTTGATAAAAAGTCGTAATTCGCAGCCGAAGGGGCAGAAAACATGGAAGCTTTTGCCGCCCTCAAATGGGCTATGAGAGAATAAGGTTCAGCCTTTGGGCCCAGAAGGCACCCAAGGAGGAGGAGGAACTAGTCCCCTCAGTGTGTGTCTGAGGGGCCTCCACCCTCTCCCTCATCCTAGAATCCGACCGAGGTCCAACAGGAAATTCTGGCTCTTTTCTTTCATTACTATCGATGGTCGGCTCAACATGTGACGGCCCCACGGCCTTTGTCTTTCTCGGAGGTTGCTGAGGCTCTTTGACTTTTTTCTTGCCCAGGCCAGACAGTAAACTTGGAATAGTCATCTCCCAGAGTTGATCAGATATGTTTGCAGGACGACCTGAAAATGGGATGAGATATCAGAAAGATATAGAGACAAAGATGAAACACTTGGAAAAAAATCAAAAATTGAGAAAAAAGACCACTCACATAGTTCTGTCAGAGGGCCGACCCTCAGACTAACTTCTTTGAGGAATCGAGGGGTCATCAAATCTTCAAATTTGGTAAGTTCACCCTCTTTACCTCGCTCCCTCAGGTAGTCAATAATGACCCTCTCCTCCAAGCTGAGTTCGGGGTCTGATCGCGCTGTCGTTGAAGGGTTAGACCATACCCTTGGTACCCTTGGACTGTCTTCCACGGGCTCGCCCTCGGCGGGGAATTACCAATCCCCAGAGATAAAGAAAAACCTTTTTTTCCAGTTATAATTGGAAGTCTGAGCCACATTAAGAAGCTTCTTGTCAGACTTCCTAGCCCTTAAATGGAAATACCCAGGCTGTTTCGACGACGAGGTGATGTTGTAGTAGACGATGAATAAGTCGACCGAGGGCTCGTCGGTGAATAAATTCTTCCAAAGTGCGATATATTCGAGGATAGTCCTCTATGAGTTGGGAGGAAGTTGAGAAGGAGCAACCCCAAGGGTAGATAGTATGTCAACTTTTGCAGGGTGTAGAGGGAACCTAACACCTACCCTTACCATTTGCTCGTAAACAATAATCTCTCCCTCGTCCCCCTGGAAGACTCTCTCAAATTCATTTGGGACCCTCATACTTGTATTGGATTGTATACCAAAGATATACCTCCATACTAAGAGATCACGATCCTTAACTGACGATACACAAGTCGAGGCGCTCATCATCATCGGAACACTCATTGTCGTCCTCAACCCTCTCGTCCCCGAGTCCCTCAGCCTCGTATCCTATCAGAGGTCCATCTGGAAAGGCTACTTGAAAAGCAAGAGGGTATAGGGCTGTTATAAAGACAGCCTCAGAAGGTGCTATGCCCTCGGCCTGTCGGCTTGGGCTAAGAATGGACGTTTCTCTCCTCCCTGAAGGATGCTCTCTCATTCATTTCTCCCTCATATGTCTGACTTTCGGCTAGATGACAAGACGGCCCACAAGACTCAGATGGTACTATTGTGGCTAAAGGAATGGGGAAGATGGGTCGTACCCAATTAGGGTCGGCCCCTCATCTTTTTTCGTCCTCCTCCTTTAAATGCCTAATCTCAGCAAAGAATTTCTCTCTCAGGGATAGGAATTCCTCCACTAAATCATAAAGTCTTCTAAGCATTAAGGGGATGACCCTACACTTAGAGGAATTCTTTCAAGATAATTACAAACAGGTTTGGTATTTGACCAAGTTGACTTCTGGATCAAACCAAAGAAATGAAGAGTTTTTAGGGTTGAACACTCAAGAACGAAAAGAAAATAGTTCATCGGAGAAGAAGCTCGGAGAAGAAAAGAAAACCCTAAAAATACCACAAATAGGCACTAAATCCCCACTGAAAGGTGGGGGAAGGAACCCTAAAGAGCCAAAACGCTAATGAACAGCCTTACGACCTCCACAGCAAGGCGGGTTCACACACCGGAGAGGTATAAAACAACCAAGAAAAATTGAGTCCTACAAGCCTAAAGCAAGAAAGCAAACAAAAATAGAAGATAAAGAGGGGTTAGGGCAGAAAGATTACCTGAGAAAGAACAGCAAGACAGCCAAGCTTGAGACACTGAAGTTGCTGAAATGGCGGTTTGAAATTGCTAAGGAGCTAGAGAGAGAAAGCTAAGGCGCGAAGAAGAAGAAGAAAATAAATGACTTGAAAAATCATTTAAATATCTTGCTATTAAGTGGGCCCATTAACCAAGGTTGTCCATAGCCCACGAGGTAAGGCATCATTAGGGCACAAAGTCCCAAGTTGTGTGCATTCGCCACATCCGGGGAACTGAAACGACGATGGACGCTTGAATAAGCAACATGACAGATGTCACTTATCCATCCGACCACACACTTGAGAATTCCAAAGAAATATTACCCCTCAGCCACCTCGACAACATCGATGGCTAAGGGCTGTGGGGTGATTGATATACCCATATATACCCTCGGCCATGCCAAGGGTGTCCTCCACCCAGACCATGGTTCAGGCCCAAGATGAGCCCATAGACTACGGCTCCGTTACAGGAAGGATCATGCTCCAAACGACCCTTTAAGGGACCGTCCCCCCATCATAGACCGAACGACTCTTTAAGGGGCCGACCCCTCATCATGGCCCAGATGACCTTTTAAGGGGTCGACCCCTCATCATGGCCCAGATGACCCTTTAAGGGGCCGATCCCTCATCATGGCCCAGACGACCCTTTAAGGGGCCGACCCCTCATCATGGCCTAGACGACCCTTTAAGGGGCCGACCCCTCATTATGGCCCAAACGACCCTTCAAGGGTCCGACGCCTCACTATGGACGGATGATAGTACGAGGGGGGGATATTACGAGGCCACATTCAGCCCGACCCGATGCCAGCAGTAACTTTAGCCTTGCCCTGACATCTTAGGCCGAGGGTGACGTCATCACAACGCGTGATTTGGGAGACGCGTGAAATAGTGCGCGTGGGTCTCATATGGCATGTGGAAAAGACCGTTATAACAATATGACCCCCTCACGTGAGGGAATATTATGTCATCATTAATTACCGGTGGCACCTCCAGGTGTCAGCAGGAGATTGGCTAGATCATCACTCACATGCACAATGCATGCTTGAGGGGTACACTACTTCCCCCAAGACCTATATATACTTGTCATCTTCAACCCTATAGAGGGATCGATAATGGTAACCCTATCTAGAACTCTTCTTGTACACACAGTAGAGAGAGAGTGAGCTTATGAGCATGGTATCTAAGGCCATTAGTGCCCATATTTAGTGGATCACACACTCACAGTGGATGTAGGCCTAATTGGCTGAACGACTATACATCATTGTCGTATTCCTATTATACTCATCCCCTTCTATACACTTACACACATATATCTCTATTACTGCCATTGTTATTACTGTTTGAGCTCATCATCACTTATCTGGTGGTGCTGAATCTTAGCATCATCAGTAAATGACAAACCTACAAAATATCAAAAGATCTCGTAAGTCCCACAAAAGTTTTTAAAATATTTTTCACTTGGGCCATGGTTAAAATGATTTTTATTGTACCGTGGATAGCGGAGGCCATGACATGGCACGCTCGATGCGAGGTGGGTTGGAATATGATGCGTCATCCGATTGATTCACTCACCTTGAAAATTTTAAATACACGACACCATGAATTTGCAAAAGAACCATGCAATGTTTGTCTTGTAATCTCAACTGATGGGTTTAACCCTTTCGATAATTTAAGTACTAGTCAAAGTTATTGGCCATCTCTAATGGCGCCATTAAGTCTCCCTCCGATACTGTGCATGATAAATGAGTTCACATTATTATCTTTATTGATACCTGAGTGAAAGGCTCCGGGTGAAGTTATTGATATATTCTTAGCCCCATTAATCGAAGAGTTTAAAGAGTTGTGGTATAAAGGTATGACGGCGTTCTACTCTTACAAGGGTGAAGAGTTCACACTTAAAGCAATGGTGATGTGGGCGATCCACGACCTTCTTGCTTATGGGAACTTATGCAGTTGTAATGTTCATGGTTATTATGGATGTCCCATACATGGGGAGGAAATTAAAGGTGTTTGGCTACAACATAGTAGTAAGATGAGTTACACAGGCCATCGTAGATTTCTGCTGACTAGTCACCCTTTCAGGAATGACAGGTCTAACTTTTATCCTATTGGTCACGAGCGCCGGATGCAACCTGCTTAGCTTTCTGTTCAGCAGATCAAAGAGAAGGCAGAGATTGAGACTGTTGGGAATAGGTACGTATGCGAACACCCTAAGTTTGTAAACCTGAAGCGTAAAGCAAGTGAAGATCCTAATGACCCTACTAGAGCAAAACCATGGTCCAGGCGATCAATATTTTTTGATTTGATATATTGGAAAGATCATCGTGTAAGGCATGTAATTGATGTGATGCACACAGAGAAGAATATTGAAGAATATCTGATAGGAACATGTCTGGGTGGATCTCATTTCAAAGATGGAGAATAGGCCCACCGAGATCTACAAGATATAAAGCTAAAGAAGAAACTCTGGTTAAAAAATAACCTTACAACGGGAAGAATTTCTACCCCTCTGACTGCTTTCACTTTGACTACTAGTGAGAAGAAGATCCTCTTAGACACGTTGTTTAACTTGAAGACTCCAACTGGTTATTCTGGTAATTTATGTAGGGTCGTTAATTACCAATAAAATGACTTACAATAGTGCAAGTCTCACGACTGGCATGTAATCATCAAATTAATCCCTCTGTTATTTCGGCATTTCTTCTCTGAACACAAAGATCTTCGTCAGGAAATTATGCAAATCAGTTTGTGTTTTACCCTAGTTTGTGCAAAAGTGGTAAACATAAGGCACATTAGAGCTGCAAAATTAAATTTAGCCAAGGCAGTTTGTGTGTTAGAGAAATATTTTCCTACGTCGTTCTTCGATATCAGCATCCACTTGCTCGTGCGTTTATGCGATGAAGCTTTATTATGTGGTCGCGTTATGTATCATTATATGTATCCTTTTGAGCGCTTGATGAAAAATTTCAAAGATTACATAAAGAATACACGGTATATTTGAGGCTCAATTGCTGAAGAATACGTAATTGTGGAATCATTGTTATATGCTAGGGAATATATGCCAGAAAAAGAGGTGAGGAGGTTCAATCCTCGTAAAGTAGGAGTGATCGAGGAACCTGAAGAGTTTGAGGATGAAGTACACAAACATACAATACGAGCAAGCAACTCGTTATGTCTTCAAATCGCAAGATGAAGTCGAAGAATGAAGAGAGTGAGTATCTATTGAATTCCTCTTCTTTGATTATATGTATTTTATATTTTACGATCTAAACTCTACAATTTACCCATAGGAAGTAAGAGAATAAAATTGTTCAAAATTAAAGGAAAAATTACGCGACAACTGATTTTAGGGAATGGGTATCAAAAGAGGTAAACTTCACATCTTATGTGTGTGATTATTTATTCGTGTGTGATAAAAACATGCCTTAATACAAATTCATTAATAAATACAACTTCTAAAAAGAGGTGATGTCTCTTCCAAGCTTACACGCCTAGCAAAAGGCTCTAATTTTCATACGAAAGAGTTTAAGAAATTCCCACCAACGATTTTGATTTCATTTCATATCCATATGAGGAAAAACTTTTGACGAAAATTAGTGGAATATCAATTTCTGCCTTGACCACCTGTATCGCTAGCAAAAGAGACAAAAATTCAAAGAATACGACGCTAACCTATTATGGGATAGTCCAACAAATCCTAGAACTTGATTACTTAGATTTCACAGAAATCGTATTCTATTGTGATTGGGTAAAGGTGGAGGATACTAAGAATGCTTGCAAAGTTGATCCTGACTCCAAACTTATTATGGTAGATTTATCAAAGTTGAAGAGTAAGGATCACATAGTTGCCGAGCCTTTTATTTGTGCCTTTCAGAATGTAAAGAAGGTATTCTACTCCAAGTGAATAAATGATGGCAATTGGTCTATTATTGTGCATGCACCAAAGGGTATGAATACTGGAGTGGATGCATTGAAGGCTCAAAAAGATTTCCAGTCAGCTCTTGATGACAACCCTAATTTCAAGGATCATTTAGTTGATTTAGAGGAAGATTGAGTATCAAAATATTTTGTTAACCTTGTCGATATGTATCCTATTTTGATATTGACGTTGTATTAGTGTTTTACTTTGATGTATGAATGTTTAGTTACTTTTAAGAATGTTTAATATGATTTATGTAAGTTGACTTTCGAAAATATGTTATGCTCAGTCGAATATTTAGTTACTTTTACAAGACTTTATTTAATGGCCTTGTTAGATTGCAGGAATCAAGTACTTTTTACATTAACTGAATTAGTTATATAATTGATATGCATTATCTTTTAAATAGTTTAGATGCATGGTATAATTATTGGTTGTTGGCTTGTTGTTGGATACTATGTTGGAATGAGTATGGGATAATTATTGGTTTTGTTTGGTTTGGCTGTTGGATAATTATTAGTTGTTGACTTGTTGTTCGATAGTATGTTAGAAGGAGTATGGGATAATTATTGGTTTTGTTTGGTTTGACCGTTGGATAATTATTGGTTGTTGGCTTGTTGTTGGATAGTATGTTAAAATGATTACGGGATAATGCTTTTGGTTTTTACCCTCTAACGGCATGTTTTTAAACATAATTCTAGATATTTTCAAATTATCATCATATTCTCAAATCGAGGGTTCCTTGACCACGCAGTCAGTTCTTGCGAGTTACGTTGGTCCCGTGCGAGGTGTTCAAACTTCTTTAGGAGTTGTAGGGTGGGCATTAAGGGGTTTCCTCTCTAACAACACGTTTTCAAGCCTAAGAGTGGATTTTCTCAAATTACCATCATATTCTCAAACTGTGGGTCCCATGACCACACAATCGATTACTGCGAGTTACCTTGGTCCCGTACAAAGTGATCGCTCCCCTAAAAGGGCCTCTAAGGGGTTTCGCCCTCTAACGGCACGTTTTAAAGCATACCTATGGATTTTCTCAAATTATCATCATTTTCTGGAACCAGGGGTCCCGTGACCACATGGTCGGTTTCTGTGAGTTAAATTGATCCCGTAAGAGGTGTTTGAACATCTCATGGGGCCGTTTGGGAGGCGCTTTTGATTTTCACCCTTAAAAGGTATGTTTGGTAAGAAAATCTAAACAGTCATGGCACGGGAACACTAGAACCATGCTTCGAACGATTTTTGGAGTTATGTCTAGATTGTCTTTGGACCAATCAAGCCACGTAGTGTCCCACGAGGTAATCCCTGACTTTTTACAGCTATATCAAGTATTCCCATTACTTATTTTAGATGGTGGAGTTCGATTTTGTTGAGTAAAGTGAGCGATAATGTTTGTAAGGGACTAATTTCAAGGTGCAGAGAACTCCACATTAGAAGGTGGCCTCTTTTGAAGATTAAGAGTTTGAAACCCCTCATTAAGATTAATGAGGGTTATCAAACTCTTAATCTTCCAAAGAGGCCACCTTGTAATGTTGAGTTCCTGCACCCTTAAATTAATCCCTTACAAACATTACCGCTCACTTTACTCAACAAAATCGCACTCCGCCATAAAAAATCAGTAATGGGAACTCTTGCTATTGTTGTAAAAAGTTAGCGATTCATTCGTGGGAGACTATGTGGCTTATGTGGTCCAAAGTATATCCAGAAAAAACTTCAAAGACTGTTTAGAGTACGGTTCTAGTGTTCCCGTGCCATGACTGTTCAGATTTTCTTACCAAACATGCCTTTTGAGGGCGAAAACTAAAAGCACCTCCTAAAAGGCCCCGTGCGATGCAAATAAATTCCTACGGGATTAATTTAACTTGCAGGAACTGATCGCGTGCTCACGGGATCCCAGGTTCCAGAAAATGACGATAACTTGAGAAAATCCACCCTTATCCTTGAAAACGTGCCGTTAGACGCCGAAACCCCTTAGCGCCCCCCAAGTGGCCCCTTTAGGGGAGCAATCATCGTACACGGGACCAATGTAACTTGTAGGAATCGATCGCGTGGTCACAGGACCCACGATTTGAGAATATGATGATAATTTGAGAAAATCCACACTTAGGCTTGAAAACGTGTTGTTAGAGGGCAAACCCCTTAATGCCCCCCAAACGACCCTTTTAGGGGAGCGATCGCCGCGCACACGTCCAACGTAGCTAGTAGGAATCGACCTCGTGGCCAGAGGACCCCCGATTTGAGAGCACGACCCAAAAAAGAGAATATCTATACTTAGGCTTGAAAATGTGCCGTCGGGGCGAGAAACCCCTTAGCAGCCCCCAAACGGCCCCGTGAGCGGTGCCAACACCTTGTACGGGACTAACGTAACTCGCACGAGCTAACTACGTGGCCACAGGACCCCCGGTTTGAGAGCACCACCCAAAATAGAGAATATCCACACTTAGGCATGCAAATTTTCCATCGTGGGGCGAAACCCCTTAGCGCCCCCAAACGGCCCCGTCAGCGGTGCCAACACTTTGCACGGGACCAAGATAGCCCGCATGAGCCGACCCTGTAGCCACGAGACCCCGATTTGAGAGCATGACCCAAAATAGAGAATATCCATACGTAGGCTTAAAAACATGCCATCGGGGGGCAAAACCCTTAGCGCCCCCAAACGGCCCCGTGAGCAGCCCCAACACCTTGCATAGGACAACATAGCTCGTATGAGTCGACCACGTGACCACGAGATCCACGATTTGAGAGCAGAACCCAAAATAAAGAATAGCCACACTTAAGCTTGAAAATATGCCATCGAGGGGGAGAAACCCCTTAGTGCCCCCAAATGGCCCCGTGAGCGATGCCAACACCTCGCACGAGACCAACATAGCTCGTACGAGCCGACCGCATGGCCACAAGACCTCAGGTTTGAGAGCACGACCCAAAACAGAGAATATCCACACTTAGGCTTGAAAATGTGCCGTCGGGGGGTGAAACCCCTTAGCGCCCCCCAAACGGCCCCGTGAGCGGCGCCAACACCTCGCACGGGACCAACGTAGTTCGCACGAGCCGATTGCATGGCCACGGGACCCCCAATTTGAGATCACGACCCAAAATAGAGAACATCCACACTTAGGCTTGAAAATGAGTTGTCGGGGGTGAAACCCCTTAATTCCACCCAAACGGCCCCGTGAGCGGCGCCAACACCTCATACGGGACCAACGTAGCCCGCACGAGTAGACTGTATGGCCACGGGACCCTCGGTTTGAGGGCATGACCCAGAATAAAAAATATCCACACTTAGGCTTGAAAACGAGCTGTCAGGGGGAAAACCCCTTTGCGCCCCCAAACGGCCCTATGAGCGATGCCAACACTTTGCATGGGACTAACATAGCTTGTACGAGATGAGTGCATGGCCACGGTACCCCCAGTTTGAGAGCATGACCCAAAACCGAGAATTTTCACACTTAGGTTTGAAAACGTGCAGTTGTTGGTCAAAACCCCTTAGCGCCCCAAAACGGCCCCGTGAGCGATGCCAATACCTCACATGGGACCAACGTAGTCTGTACGAGCTGACCATATGGTCACGGGACCCCCGGTTTGAGAGCATGACCCAAAATAGAGAACATCCACACTTAGGCTTGAAAATGTGCCATGGGGGGCGAAACCCCATAGCGCCCCCCAAACGATCCCGTGAGCGGCGCCAACACCTTGTACGGGACCAACATAGCCCGCACGACCCGATTGCATGGCCAGGGGATCCCCGATTTGAGAGCATAGCCCAAAATAGAGAATATCCACACTTAGACTTGAAAATTTTCCGTCGTGGGGCGACATCCCTTAGCGCCCCGAAACGGCCCCATCAGCGGCCCCAATGTAGCCCACACGAGCCGACCGCGTGGCCACGGAATCCCCAGTTTGAGAGCACGACCCAGAACAGAGAATATCCACTTAGGCTTGTAAACGTGCCATCGGGGGGCGAAACCTTTTACCTCCCCCCAAACAGCCCCGTGATCGGTGCCAACACCTCGTACGGGGACCAACGTAGCCCGCACGGGCCGATCGCATAGCCACGGGACCCCCGATTTAAGAGCATGACCCAAAATAGAGAATATACACACTTAGGCTTGAAAACATGCCGTCCGGGGACGAAACCCCTTAGCGCCCCCAAAATGGCACCGTGAATGACGTCACACCTCGCACGGGACCATGGTAGCCCTTACGAGCCAACCGCGTGGCCACGAGACCCCCAATTTGAGAGCACGACCCAAAATAGAGAATATCCACACTTAGGCTTGAAAATGTGCCGTCGGGGGGGGGGGGGGGAGAAACCCCTTATTGCCTCCAAATGGCCCCGTGAGTGATGCCAACACCTCGCACGGGACCAATATAGCCCGCAAGAGCCGATCGAGTGGCCACGGGACTCCTGGTTTGACAGCACGACCCAAAATAGAGAATATCCACACTTAGGCTTGAAAACATGCCATCGGGGGGTGAAACCCGTTATCACCCCCCAAACGACCCTGTGAGCGGCACCAACACCTCTAATGCGACCAATGTAACCCGCACGAGCCGATCGCGTGGCCTCGGGACCCTCGGTTTGAGATCACGACCTAAAATAGAGAATATCCACACTTAGGCTTGAAAACATGCCATCGGGGGAGAAAACCCTTAGCGCCCCCAAACGGCCCCGTGAGCGGCGCCAATACCTCGCACGGGACCAACATAGCCCGTACGAGCCGACCGTGTGGCCATGGGTCCCCCGGTTTGAGAGCACGATCCAAAATAAAGAATATCCACACTTAGGCTTGAAAACGTGTCGTCGGGGGGCGAAACCCCTTAACGCCCCCCAAACGGCCCCGTGAGAGGTGCCAACACCTTACACGGACCAATGTAGCCTGCACGAGCCGACTGCGTGGCCACGAGACCCCCAGTTTGAGAGCATGATCCATATTTTAGAATGCCTACACAGGTCCCATGACCGCGTGATGATGGGGCCCCTCGATTTAAGAGCCCGAGACCCTCGACTTTAGAGCATAGGACCTCCTCGAGGTCACCCAAGGAGCACTTGAAGCAACTGACCGATTAGCCTCATGATTAGTGTATTTTTATTATTATTATTATTAAAATTTCTCGTGTCCTAAAGCCGTGATAATGATTTATGAACAATAAGTATAGTCACAGCCTAAAGCCGTGAGAATATTTAATGCACAATAAGTATAATCACGACCCATAGCCGTGACAATATTTAATGCACAACAAGTATAGTCACGTCTCATAGCCATGACAATATCATACATACATTAAGTTTGGTCACGATTTTAAGTCGTGACAAAGATGGATCGCATGGAGAGCTGGTCACGGTGGAAGTCCATGACCACATATTCTTTAATCATGAAGTGGTCACGGATTTGGTCCATGACCACGCATATAATTAGGGTCAAGGCTATGGGACATTACCACATCTGTGACTATGTGAGACCCGTGACCAGGCTTTGGGTAAGGGGTTTGGAATATCAGACCTTCCCAGACTGTCGGAGGTAAATCTGCACCCAACTAGGGAGAATCTTATCTAGTCACCAAAATAAACTTTGGCGGGGCATCTACCTTAGTTGATCTCGAAGCATTCAAATTTTTCCAACCCTTTAATCTTAACAGGTTGAAGAAATTCTTTCCTTGAACCTTCTTAGGGTGAAAAGGAAAAGGGTCGAACTATCATCCATTAGGGAAAAAGAAGACTATGCAAGCCCATACACATTTTCAAACCTACATAAAAAATCCCACTTGAGCCACCAACCTTTCACTTGAAGTCAACTAAAAAACTTTAATCCCTAACCTTTTATCCATTTTTGAGAGAATTACATAAACATGATTCTCCGCTATATTTCTTATTACAGACGTTCAAAATTACGAGCGCACCATTACCTTTGAATCGAAAATACATAGGCAACCCATGATATCACTTCGATCTTAGTCTACATAAACTCCAAAAAATCCCATGTTAGAGGAAAACCATGTCTGTGGTCATTGTGCATTAGTGTTATAAGGGATTTTAAAGAATCCGCATGGTCATCCTTATTTAAACTATACATAAAGGCTAATACTATGAAAACTAAATAAGCCTACAAAGGGGAAAATACGCTGCCCCTATACACTTCTTCCCAAAGAAATAAAAACCAAACACCCGCCTCTCTAAATAACCCCGCGTTCTGGGACCAAGATCATCAATAGGTAGACCCACTAAGCCCCCCCCCCCCCCCCCCCCCCCAAAAAAAAAAAAAATATACCATATTCAGGATTAAGGTCAACACTCCAATTACTAAGCTACGTGTCACCATTTTGGAAGCAAGGAAAGGTAAACTCCTTTCCCTAACACTTCAACGTCAAACAAACAAATGGCTGACTATCAAGCAGATAAAAGTTGTCTCTCTCCAATAAAAATTCCTAAAAAGACGGGGTGTCTTTTTCAAACATACCGGAACACACACACACACACACATATACATATGCATATTTGGCATTATTTACCCTATAAGTAAGAGTAATATTGTAATTACTATCTCAAAACTAACTCGGTTCCCTACGTGACCTAAAATAGGGAGCCACATGCTTCAAACAACTCGCTCCCCTATGTGACCTAAAACAGAAAGCCACGCGCTTCAAATAACTCGATCTCCTATTCAACCTAAAATAGGAAGCCCCGAGCTTCAAATGATTTGGTCCCCTAAGTGACCTAAAATAGGGAGCTTTGTGCTCTAAGCCAATTCAGTTCCTGACGTGACCTAAAATAGGGAGACCTATGATCCAACCCAATTCAGTCCCCTACGCAACCTTAAATAGGAATCCCTGCACTTCGAAACCACTCGGTTCCCTACATGACCTAAAATAGAGAGCTATAAACTCCAAACCAACTCGGTCCCCTACACGACCTAAATTAGGGAGCTCACTGTCCAAACCCATTCGGTACCCTAAGTGACCCTAAATGGGGAGCCCTATGATAAAAAATAATCTGATTCCCCTAATGACATAAAATAAAAACGGACGGGAATATTTTAAATGTTTGCTAAAACTAAAATAAAAAATCAAGGTACCATATACCCATCGAAGATTTCTCCTTCCCCGTATTTTGAGTTGCCCCACACTCACACTTAAGATACTTCTTTTTAACTAAAAAGGTTAACAGTTGTGAAGCGGTCCTACACCCCAATAGACACTGCTAAAACCTTGGGTTTTTACTTCTGGCCCCTATTGTCCTAAAATAGTAGGGATGGGAATATTTTGAATCTTTGATAAAACCAAAGTCGAAAATCATGGTAACCTATACCCACCAGAGCTTTATGCCTCTTTGTGTTTTTAGTCTCCCCATATTCACACTTAAGTTACCTCTCTTCAACTGAGAAGGTTAACCAGTTGTGAAGCGATCCTACACCCTAATAAATACAGTCCTTGCGTTTCTACGTCTGGTCCCCATAGCGACCTAAAATAGAAGGGATGGGAATATTTTAAATTTTTTCTAAA
This sequence comes from Sambucus nigra, assembly GCA_949130495.1. Lineage (NCBI taxonomy): Eukaryota > Viridiplantae > Streptophyta > Magnoliopsida > Dipsacales > Adoxaceae > Sambucus > Sambucus nigra. The sequence continues at coordinate 141,151,911 of OX422207.1, forward strand.
ACCAAAGTAAAAAATTAAGGTACCATATACCTATTGAAAGTTTCTCCTCCCCCGTGTTTTGAGTCTCCCTACATTCACAGTTAAACTACCTCTCTTCAATTAAGAAGGTTATCTAGTCATGAAGTGATCCTACACATCAATAGACACCACCAAAGCCCAGCGTTTTTACGTCCCGTCCCCCTAGCGACCAAAACAAAAAGGGACGGGAATATTCTGAATCTTTGCTATAACCAAAGTAAAAAATCAATGTACCCTCTAACCACCATAGATTTCTCCCTCAATGTGTTTTGTGTCACCCCACACTCATATTTAATCTACCTTTCTTCAACTATGAATGCTAACCAGTTTTGAAGCGATCATACACCCCAATAGATGCCGTCGAAACACTGTATTTCTATTCCTCGTCCCCCTAACAACATAAAATAGAAAGGAGGGAAATATTTTGAATCTTTGCTAAAACCAAAGTAAAAAATCTAGGTACACTATATCCTCCCGAGATTTCTCCCTCCCTGTACTTTGAGTGGCCCCACACTTACACTTAAGCTACTTGGCTTCAACTATGAAAGTTAACCCGCCTAGAAATGATTCTACACACTAATGGATGTAACTAAAACACTGTGTTTGTATGTTTGGTCTCCTAGCGACGTAAAATATAAGGGGTGGGAATATTTTGAATCTTTGATAAAATAAAATGTAAAGGTGCAATGCTCTGATACCCTTATGTTAGCATTTATGGACACGCTCGGAAATGATGGTTACAATAAAAAATTATATTTATGTATTTTTATCAATTTATGTCCCAAACTGATGAGTGCATTATTTTGTATATTTTTTACCCAAATTTATACTTTTTTAGTCCCATTTTATTTCATTTAATAAGTTCTTAGGATCATTTTATTAAATAAGAAAAAAAGCTACGACGATTGAATTTGAATTAAAAACAACAATTATAAGTCAAAAATGGGCACTTTGATAATTTTATAATATTCTTGTGCTAATTTGTTGAAAAAGTTGCGCACTAAAAATTTTGCAGGTAATGATGAAATTTGGTGCAAATTCACGATCAACTCAAGAAAGTCGCGAAAAAACTGATTTTTACGGTCGTTCGAAAAAAGCTATTTTTACACTCATGAAATCGTAAAAAAAGTCAGGAATTTTTATGCTTTGAACAAAATGCTACATGCGTGTTCAGCAAGAAAAGATAGGAGTTTTTGAGTGGGGGGAAATTCGGCCCCTTATACTAATCCAAAGATTAAAGAGGTTGAGAGATAGATACCAACGCTGTTCGGCGAATCAGGGAGAGTCCCCCCACAAGTCAAATACCTCACCACTTCTCCTATAAAAAGAACCCATGGGCTCACAATATTAGGAGGAATTTCGGCGAGTAACTTTGAGTTATTGTAATCATTTTGAGGGCCTAGTTTTTATCATTTTTTAGAGGATTGAAGATTATTATGAGAGAACGTATTGTAAGTTTGATTTATTAATGAAAATATCTTCTTATTCTTGCAATTTCTCTTTCATTATGGTAACTAGATTCTTCCATTAGGATTAGGGTGAAGTTTATCATAGTTAGCTAATATTGTCACGTTAATTTGATTGTTTTTTTATTCCTTAATCGTTCTTATTGTTATCAAAGATTTGGTATTCATTTTAAAACGTAACGAGAGTGTGTTTTAAAACCTTCAAAATTGTTATCTAAAAATAGTATTTTTTTTATGGATTATGCTTGCACTTTAATTGTTTTGATAGTCCATGCTTAAATACCTTTACGAATTTTAAAACTTGTATTTTCTAAGGGATTATGGATTTTAGCCATTTATTAGAGACGCTAAAAATATTTCGAACATAACTTTCATATTTTCCGAATTAAATGCGTGGAGAGTCAGTTTAATTTGAGGTATCGAAAGGGAATGACAAAATTAAGTTTGTGTGCAAAATAAGTTACGTGATAAATGGACCCCGAATCCTAATTGTTTACAAATCTCTTGTGTTACTCTCTTTTATCGTAGTTGCTTTTATTTAATGTAGTTCATAATTATTCTTTATCCCATTTTTTCTACTTGGACAGTTACAATTCTTTTAAAAGTTAAAATCGACAAATCTCTGTGGGTTCGACCCGTACTTACACTCGCTATTCTATAATAGCCCGTACACTTGCGGTATTTTATAAATTGACAAACAAGTTTTTGGTGCCGTTGTCGGGGATTTGTTCAATTTTTTTAAGGATGTTGTGACTCTCAGACTAGTTTTTTTTTGCTTTTCTCATTTTTGTCAGTAAAAAAAAGTTAAGGTGGGAATTTCACCACCCTTCTTTTGCCCAGAAATCTCTAATTAACCAATTTCTTAACGAGACTAGAATTATAAGCTACTCCAACCCAAACTTGTCAAATCGATTCCGTTTTACCTTGTCTAGGATTGGTGGTTTTTAATGAGTCTTCGCACCAACCCCCTACCTGGAGGTGAAATCGGGAGTTGAGGCGATAACTGTAGTTGGTCGTCTTTAAGACTCTCCCTTGTCAAACAGTAGAACCTGTCTCACTAGATAAATCAATAATGCTTTGTGTTAATTTACGTGGTTTTGAGTTAAGTATAATTGCTTTTACATTCTAAAAAAAATCATTCGTTGTAAATTACAATGGGTAAATTAACATATTCCTCTTTCGTGGTTTTGAGTTAACAATGGGTAAAAAATCATTCATGGTTTTGAGTTAAGTATAATTGTCCCGACATCTTTCTCATATTCTTCTTTTGATCTTGTGGACGTGTTTTACAAAATACTAAAAATTTAGATGATTACATCTTTCAATTTGAGTCAGATGGGTGAGTAATCATTTTAAAAATTAAAAAAAGTATGGATGAGAATCCAACCCCTTTAATTACTATTTTCCCACCAAAGTGTATCGATTGGAAAGAGGTAAACAAACGGTATAATGATGCCATTTCTAAAAATAATCATGAATAAAATGGGGATAATCAATTTTGCGAGGAGAAAAAAAATGATAATGTTGACACATGTAATAATTGTGATGATTTTCATGTGAATTTATGTCGAGATTTTTCTCCTAATTTAATTGAGAAAAATGTTGATTCTTTTTATATGTGGGAAAATTTAATTGTGCATTCATCATCCGATTTTAGTGATACTTCAAGTATTTATGACGGTCCTCCTATTTTTGATGAAGAAAGTGTATCGCTCCATAATACCTTTTCTTCTCATGCTTTACGTAAAGTCTCACATTTAGGAGTGGAGTATGCATCCCCTATTTTACATGATTATTTTTGAAAAAGGGATAGTAAATATATGGATCTTTATTGTAATTTTCTACCCCCATGTGATGCATCAACATATGATTCGTGCGTTTTAAATTTATTTATTAATGATGATGTACGTGCGCGCCATTATGACGATGAATTTTTGGTTAAAATTTATGTTGTGCAGTTATACTCACAAATTTATGATGTTTTGGCACCTAGTGCTATAAAGTTCATTAATTGGAGTGACCTTCAACTATTTCGATTATTAATTTATGGTGATGATGGTAATGTCATGGGTTTGTATATTATTTGAGTATTTTTTGCTTTTGTTATTTTTTTAGTTAACATGTATCATCATTTTACTTCTTTACATTATTTTCTTTGTCCATATTTTTATTTGAGCATACATTGAGGACAATCTAAAGTTTAGGTTTAGGGGTAAGGATGATATTTTTTAAATAAAAATCAGAAAAAATTCAAAAATCCAAAAAGATTATCAATATAATTGAGTTTCGAGGTAGTTTCTTAATATATAATTAATTCATGGATCTCCCATCTTATGAAAGTTTTACACATTAGCCATAAAATATGGTAAAAAATGGATATTGAGGCGAAAGTTAATATGCTTAATGAATAAATGTGGAGATTTTAACCCGATGACATTTTTGTGCCATTCATAATGTTTTGAAGATTTAAATCAATCCGAGTAAAAATAACACAAATTTTCCTTGAGTGGTAAATTCGTTGATGATCTCAAATTCTTTGTTTTGTTCGATTACTGAAAAAAATGTTAAAATGTGAATCTTAAGCAGTAGAAGTGTCCGTAAGTCGTCTTGAGACACAAATCAACTTAAAGAAACTTGAGAAATGAGATTAGGCCATCGTTTGAAACCCCAAAATTAAGCCTGACTCCACACTTTTTACATTATTCCGTTGCAAGCCAATTTGACCCAAAAATAAAATAAGACTTTTTTGAAAACCCATTATCCTGCCTAACTCCAATTGGGAGTTTAAAGCCCCAAAAAGCAAAAAGCCATACCCAATTTTTCAGAATTCTAGGGTGGAATTACGGTAGAAAAAAGGCCAAAGAAAAGGAGGTTGCAACAATGATGTGTGAAAAAAAAGGGGAAGAGAAAAAAAGATTAAAAAAAGTGAGTTGAAAATAAAAAGAAGAATAAAAGAAAAATGAGGTTAGAAGAAAAGTGCCTAAAAGTAAAAATACCGAAAATCTGTATATTCTCATAAATTTTGAATTCCAAAAAAAATATTATTTCTAGCCAAATCCAAGCCTACAATACACCAAAGAAAGTCTTAATCGATCTCAAGCGAAGTTAGTTATAGTACGGAGAGAAGATGAATATGATCTATTGTGAGATTCAATGTTTTCAAAACTTAATCGATTTTCCATTCATGATATCATATTCATTCATTATAAAAAAGTTCATTTTTCGATCGTGTATATGTGAAATTTGCTCACCTAGATTTACTCCTCTATTCACATATACCGAGAGAAAATAACCCACTTCCGAGTTTTTAATTGAGAGTGCATCCCATGAGATTTTAAAATCAAAACGAGCTTCCGGATAAGAAATGTAATGATCAAATCTTTAAAAATGGACAGTTATTTTGGCTATGCACACACACACGATAAGTTGATATGGAAAAATGAAGTTCTATATTTATGAAGTTTGCATTCAAACTTGGTATATTACTTTTGAGTCTTTTATATTGAGTCAAGCTTTTGGATTTTGTGAGTATATTCACTGCAAACCCTCATGAGACAAAACTCGTCCACTATGGTAACCTAGGGGGTTTAACGGCTTGTTGCACATGCTAAGTGCACTTGTGATTCCTACGAAAGTGAGTTAGATTTTAAAATTTTTATTTTGCTCGAGGACTAGAAAAGTTTAGATTTCAGGGTATTTGATGAGTGCATTATTTTGTGTATTTTATAGCGAAATTCATAATTTGATAGTCCCATTTTATTTCATTTAATACGTTTGAGGATCATTTTATTAAAAAAGGAAAAAAAATGCAAGAATGATTGAATTTGAATTAAAACGGCAATGCTAAGTAAAAAATGGGCACTTTGATAATTTTGTAATATTCTTGTGCTAATTTGTGGAAAAAGTTGCCTAGTGAAAATTTTGTAAGTAATGATGAAATCTGGTGGAGATTCATGGTTAACTCAAAAAGGGCGCGAAAAAGTTGATTTTTACGGTCGTTCGAGAAAAGCTATTTTTACACGTGAAATCGTAAAAAAAAGTCGGGAATTTTTATTCTCCGACATGGACGAAATTTAGTGTGCGTGTTTAGCAAGAAAAGATTGGAGTTTTCAAGTGGGGGGAAATTTGATCCCTTATCCCGATCCAATGACTAAAGAGGTCGAGAGATAGCTACCAACACTGTTCGGCCAATCAGGGAGAGTCCCACCACAAGTCAAATACCTCACCACTTCTCCTATAAAAAGGAGCCTTGGGCTCACAATTTTAGGAGTAACTTTGAGTGATTGTAATCAATTTGAGAGCTACGTTTTTATAATTTTTTTCGAGGATTGAAGATTATTGTGAGAGAATGTATTGTAAGTTTGATTTATTAATGAAAATATCTTCTTATTCTTACAATTTCTCTTTGATTATGGTAGCTTGATTCTTTTATTAGGATTAGGGTAAAGTTTATCATAGTTAGCTAATATTGTCACTTTAATTTGATTGTTGTTTATTCCCTAAGTGTTCTAACTATTAGCAAAGATTCAGTATTCATTTTAAAACGACATGAGAGTGTGTTTTAAAACATTCAAATTTATTTTTGTCAAATCAAGTTGTGAGATTTAAAAATAGTAATTTTTGATGGATTATGCTTGCAATTTGATTGTTTTGATAGTCCATGCTTGAATACATTTGCGAATTTCAAAACTTGTATTTTTCTAAGGGAATAGGGATTTTAGCTTTCTATGAGAGATGTTAAAAAGTATTTCGAACATAACTTTCATATTTTCTGAATAAATGCGACTAGAGTTGGTTTTATTAAAGTTATCATAAGGGAATGACAACATTAAATTAGTGTGCAAAATTAGTTACTTGATAAATGGACCCCGAATTTTAATTCTTTACCTATCTCTTCTGTTACTCTCATTTATCGTAGTTGGTTTTATTTAATGTAGTTCATAATTATTTTCTATCTCATTTTATTTAGTTAGACAGTTACAATTCTTTTAAAAGTTAAAATTGACAAATCTCTGTGGGTTGGACTCATACTTACACTCGCTAATCTATAGTAGTCCGTGCACTTGCGGTATTTTATAAATTGACAAACATAAACACACAACTCCAATTTAAAAAAAATTAATCTTTGATTCAGTTAGGTGTGAAGGCAAATACGTGTTCTAAATATATTGTTTTAACCTATCCATGCAAAGAACACAAATCTTGAGAAAAAATTCATTTTCGTGGAAAACCCTATCTTTCAGCACTTTTGAAAATTTACAATACTATTGACTTACAAACTACTTGATATGCCCACAAGTATAATGCGTAGTGTCTTCAAATTTTTTAAAGAAAACGGCTCAGTCCAAAGTCGTCCACAGATGGCGGTCCACCCTCGGTATCCACTTAATAGCCTTCTACCTTCTTCAGCCGTGAACCCTCAGGTTCACAAATTTAGCGGTAGAGACCTCCATCCACAAGTGTGTATATGAGATACAAAACTTATAGGGTTTCAAAAAGATTCACAAAACTATTTTGGGATTTAAAGTGTGAATTAAGGAATGTTTGGAAACCCGAAAGATGGAAAAACTTTGGTAAATATATTCTATTTACGTTTGTTTCAAAGTCCCAGAAAAAAGAACTCAAAATAATTATTTATAGACCTAGCCTGATATTCAAGGCGACGAATTCGTTCAACAAAAATACAAGTCATTCGAACGAGAAATGTATTCCGTTTGAACGAAATCACAGTTCGTACAAACAAGACTGTAATCTCATTTGAACTAGTATCTAACGAGATTCAAACAAATTCAAATAGAACGCCCCTATTTTTATTCGTTCGATGTAGAGATCAAATGACACGTCAAACGAAAATACCATTTTGTTTGAACGAGATATCAACCTCATTTGAACGAGTTTAAAAAAAATATTTTTAACTTAAAAAATTCAACCTCGATTTTTATAAGAAATTCACATCCCAAATAAAGTTTATGAATAACTTTAAATACCAATTGATTTATACCTTTGAGATGTAGGGAAGTCTAAATCTTGGAGATGTTGGAGTTCAGTTTGATGTGTCAGCACATGTCGGTTTGCAACGGAATACGCCAAATATCCAAAAGTGCAAATAAAATAAATAAAAAGCCCAAGCTAAAATATTTGCACATAAAAATACCCCCCCTTTGGCTATGTCGGTACAAAACTAACCGAAATGCAAATTACAATAAATTACCCCTCTATGATAAAAAGAAACCTAATACCCTTTCCAAACCCAAGAAATGGAATAACATAGTGAAACTTGTCTTCCATCTGCACTTGTTCTTCCCTTGGGCACTTTGTCTTTATGCAGAGAAATATGTTATTCCTCTTTGTAAAAATCGGTGATAACTTAAAAAGCTCTGATACCAATTTGTGAAAGGCGCGGTGTGTGATACTGATTAAATCGAATTCATAAATTTCAATTAAACACTTATTTAATCGGTTCCAATTTTTAATCTAATTTTATTCAGCCCTAAAATATGCAACTACGTGTAGATAAATAAAACCAACATAAATAATTGCTGACACACAAATTTCAGGAAAAAAACCCTTTCGGGTAAAACCTTTATTTCAAAAATAATTCTCACAATTATTACAAGTGAAATCTGCAATGGATTAATCGCAATAAAGCCACATAGGTCGCAACCTAAATCAGCAATGGAATTCCGCAGTAACTCCACACGAACTGCAGTTCAGTCAACCCAGGAATATCCATGAGCACTCCCTATTGACATGTAGTCACGTAAGCCTAGCACCTCACTCAAATGGCACCTAGATCATCAATAGAGATATTCTCTACAAGAGAAACTTCAAAAATTTGTGTTCTTAGGTTGCAAAACAATTCACATAAATATTGGGATCATATGTGAATTGAGAAAAAGCTAAAACTCTCGAAAGTGAGAAGACAAACGTTTTTGCCAAAGCAGTTTTCGTAGAATAAAATTCTCGGATCTTCTGAACCAAAACGAAGTTGTTTAACACGCTATTTATAAAAACGTTAAGGCGATGCGTCTCTCAAATGAAAAGGTCATCTCGCTCGAATGGCGATAGTTGTCGCTCGAACGAGATCGCGCAACTTAAGGTTATCGCTCGAACGAGCTCCTCTGTCGCTGGAACGAAAATGATTAAAAAGTAAAATTTTATTTCGTCTTTAAAATTCTGCCTCAACACTTAGAAACATATTTTTGACGAAAAACTCCTCTCCAACACTTAGAAAATATTTTGTAAAAAATATCCCACACTCTAAGTGAAATGCTAAGGTACTTAAACACAACCTTAACAAAATTAATCTCGCGGAGGCTTGAATGTTGAAGAGATTTGATATTCGGATCCGTCTTGATGAATGATTGAACTTGAATAAGTCTTCGACGGTTGTAGCAGTATACGACATACTCAAATGTAAACAAAACTTATAAGTTATGTCCTTACAAATTTCCCCCAATGTCTATACCGGTACAAAATAAAAATATCTGAATTATTAAATCAAAATTCCGATACAAATATAATACCCGCACATGAGCCCAAAACTAAAAAGGTACTAAACATACAAGTATCAAAATTTTCTTCAAAAAATCTTCAACATCAAATCTTCAAATCTTTAAGCTTTTCTCATCAGGGTGTGCAAAATATGATCTTCAATTTTGTACTTACACACATGAGACAAAGCAAATACCTTCGTGACACGTCGAGTTTGAAACGATAAGAGAATAAATCAATATCATCAATAATAAAATCTCCCCCATAATGAAAAAACTCCCCAAAATTTGTTCTCCCCTTTTTTATTTGTTCAAAAAAGACAAGGAAACGAATAAACAAAACAAACATGGAGTGTTGCGACAAATATGCATAGTAAACATGAATCAAACTAGCTCATGCAAAGGAGTAACCCAAAAGCTTCCACAAACTATTTTTAATTTTTCAATTTTTCATACAAAAATGCAAAAATAATATTACAGAAAAATACACACACACACACACCATGAATTTACACTAAGATAACCAAAATATGGAAATAGAATGAATGGGTGTGGACATATTCGATAGGAAAATCAATGCAATCACGGATAACATATGTGAAAAATGAATATGGATACTCCTAACGAATGAACTCAAAATCATCCTTAGTGTTAAAAATGTGAATTATATGATATCGACTCAATGTAATCGATACATCAAAGTCTGAAATGATTTCCACACCAATAACGTGTAAAACTATGTAATGCTTTTCAGGACTTTGTCAGGACGTGCAAAATCATTTTTTTTACATTTTCCAACCAAACTCCCTCATAAATAATATATCTTTTATTTTTTTTCTTTTAAGGTGATCTAAACCTATTGGCCCTTTTTTGGCATATTTATCTTTTTATTGCTTTAATTTTTTCTTTGGGCTATTTTTAAACGGTGGCTTTCACGATGAGTTAATTTGTACTCTCGCAACCCTTTTCCATGAACACTCATCTTTTTTTTGCAATATAATTCCTCACGATAAACGGTTCTTACTTGCACTACTTTAATTGTTATGTTTTATCGTATTTGGTTCGTTTTAAAGACATGATTGAGATGGAAACACTTCGACCAACATGTGATTTGACAATTACAATAATCAAACAAATCTGGGCAAGTCTGCATTAAAGGAAATTATGAGTCAAACATGTAGGATCTCAAATTTCATCTTAATGACTACAAACATTATAAAGCACAAAAATAAATGACGACGCATATCAAAATACTATCAAATTGTTACATGGATATGGAATGAAATTGTGACTTGGTCATCGTAAATGTCCATTCATACATGGTGTAAACATAATATGAATACAAAAATTACACAAGTCATAACACTAGCAAGAATATACCATGAAGCACAACTAGCATATGACAAATAAGCAAACACAATCATCTATATGATATGAAAAGAGAAGAATCAAGTGAAAGCAACTGAGAATCAACTAGTCTAACATCTAGTGCCTCTAAAAGTGATTTCCTAATCCAAATAGGTGTCCAATGACGCATAAGGGTTTTTGGAGCCACGGGAACGCTAGATTTAAACTTCTTAGGACTTCTTCAAAGATCCAAAACAAAAACACCTGAGGTAATCTTTCCTACCACAGTGTGAACATGTGAAAATGAGTGGAACGACACCTATGGGTTGACATTTTCTTACATCCTTGGGATTTATTGATCCCCTAAAATAAATAATGGTCTTGGCTTTAACACTCGAAATATTAGAACACTTCGATCCACTACCATTGTTACCAACACTACTCAGTCTCTCAAATCATTTTTCATCTCCGAAATTTTTGACTAAACCAAAGAATTAGACTCTTCCAATTTTAGGGACTCCTTATCTAAAGTTTCAATTATTCCTAGCAGGTTATCACGTTCTCCCTTAAAATATGCAAACTTATTCCTAAGAGTCTTCTCACGTGCCACAAACTCATCGATTAAAATATTTTTATATACTTTCGCATAAACACAAATCCTAGAATTTTTAAAGTCCTCCAATTATTTTTCTAAAACTAGTACTCTATCATCACGTTACTTTTTGGATAATTTTAAGGCATGAAATTCGTGGTCCAAAGAAACAAATTTCTCGTGATAAAAATCTCTTTGATTTTGAACTGTTTACAAAAGATCCATAACGGATTTAAAACGAGAATTTTTTTTTTTCAAAACTTTAAATCTTTTAGCAAACATCAAATTCAAATGATTTAAATCATCAAAACTCTGACTCGTGTCATCACAAAGGGGCATCCGATTACATAAGTTCTCCATCGAAAAAATTGTGATATTTCACAAAATCGTTTTTTCAAAAAAATTCAGCATCACAAAAATTTTGCGAAAATAGGAATACACAATAAATTAGTTTAACCTGCTCTAATATGAATTTGTAAAAATCAGTGATCACTTAAATAAGCACTGATACCAATTTGTGAAATGCGCGGTGTGTGATACTAATTAAACTGAATTCGCAAATTCCAATTAAATATGTATTCAGTCGGTGTCAATTTTTAATCCAATTTTATTCAGCCCTAAAATATGCAACTATGTGTGGATAAATCAAACCAACATGAATAATTGTTGACACCAAGATTTCAGGAAAAAAATCCTTTCGGGTAAAACCGTTATTTCACAAATAATACCCACAATGATTACAAGTGAAATCTACAATGGATTAATCGCAGTAAACCCACGTAGGTCGTAACCTAAATCAACAATGGAATTGCGCAACAACTCCACACGAACCGCAGTTCAGTCAGCCTAGAAATACCCACGAGCACTCTGATAACTTGCTTTTTGTGTGTCTATCGTTGTCTTCAAAAGCCTAGTCTCAAAATCCCTTGAATTGCCTACAAAACTTGCAAAAACAACTCGTATTATGGTAAGTACGAGTATCAATCCAATTTCCAAGGTGAAACAATTAATGTGAATGCTTGTAATTTCAATCAATTTTTTTATATTAAAAAATATATATTTTTTAAAACAATTTCAAAGGAAAATTAACTACTAAATGCTAAAACTATGAAATGACTAAATAACGAAAAATAATATGCAACCAAGTGTGATCATTGTGAGAATATCCAACAGATGGGATTACACCGCGTGTTCCATTATTTTTAATTTTTTAATTTATTACACTAAAATATTTTGAGATAATATTAAATTTATAATCTAACTCTCGTTATAATTATAAATTCAATAATTTATTTTTCTAAAAAAATCATTTAAAAATGCCACACTATGAAACTCTAAGTTATATACCTTTTTTAAAGAAATTACTCGGTAGGATCAATTTAATCAAAATTGCATGAAACATCAAATTTCAACACCGAATGAGTATTCAAATTTTAAGAAAAACCTATCTCTAGTTCGATTCCCAAAATCAAATATCAAAACAAAATTAATTCACTATCTTTAGATATGTAAATTAACGTGGGATAATTAAAAATAAATTTTACTAGAAATAAAACAATCAATTAAATTAATTAATTAATTTAACATCCAACAAAGTTTCATCCCACCCCTTGAATAGGGTGACTAGCCAAGCATAATTCAATAGTCAATCACATTCACAAACATGGAACAAAGATTTGAAGAGAAGAGAAAGAAGTATAATAAGCAAAAGTCTACCTTTGAATTAATTCCTTGAATCGCGCTCATGGAAGTGTGTCCCAATGTCTTCACAAATCTAGCACTTGATACACAAATAAAAATAAAAACTAAACTTGAAAATCTATTCTAAAGCTAAACTAATATTTTTGTATTTATTTTATTTGCAAACTGTACAAAAGTTGGATTGTCTCTCTCTCTCTTTACAGTGTTCTATATGAGAGTCCTATGTCGTGTGTGAGAGTCCCCTCTCCCTAATGAACTACCCTCTCCTTTGTTAAAAGAAGCCACAAAGTGGGTTTAATGGTTGATAAATTCTTGGGATTTTATTTTCGCTAGGTCCACATAAAAAATGGGAGGGATATTGCACGTAGTTTTATTTTTTAAACTTGGCAGGTGGTCAAAATAAGTAGGATGGGTTCCTATTTTGGCAAAGTTAAATAATTTAAATCGGGTTTGGATAGGAACATGGGTTTGATCGGGTTAATGGAGGCTCGAACATCAGGTATGGTAGCGGGATAGGTCCTGGTAAAAACTAGATTTGTGATGTCCGAGTGTGGCTTTGGGTTAAACCTTGATCTGGATCGAAAGAGCCGGTGCTAAGGTGGCCGGCGGGTGAAGCAGGTTGGGTTGTTGGATAAAGGTCCGGTGGGGGGTTATTGGCCAAAGATGGTTCGTGCTGAACAAGTGGTTCGGTTTTAGAGTTGGGCAGACGCGGTAGCATAGGGTCGCGGTTTGACTTACGAGAAGGTTCGACGGTTTAGGGCTATCAAACTGGGTTCAAGGTAGCAGGTGTGTTGAGGTAATGAGGTCGGGTCTTTGAAGATGGGGTTGTTGAGATGGGTATAAGATCAAGGCCAATGGGTTAAAATCAGTGGCGGAGCCAGGATTTTAGATCAGGACGGGGTGAGAAGTAACTTAAATATTAATTGAACGAAAAAAATGCGAACATTAAAACTTTTAGACAATAGTATACCAAAATTCTAAATTCAAAATAGGCAAAAGAGCGTTTTTCGCTATATTTAGTCACATGTGACACAAAAAATACATCATATGAGCTAATGAAGTTGAACCCTACGATCCTTTCGTGAATCAAAATCATCAATTAGTAAATCCAAATCAATGTCTTCAGCAAGCTCTCTTTCTATTGTGAGTATCATGCAATCTTCAAGGTAATCATCACCCATCTTGTTACGGAGAGTTGTTTTTACAAGTTTCATAGCTGAAAAGGCACGTTCTGTTGATGCCGTGGATACGGGAAGAGTCAATACAAGACGAATCAATCTATCGACCAATGAATAGATATCCCTTTTCCTTGTTTCAGCTAATGTTCTACACAACTCAGAGATTCTGGACAAATTTTGAAAACTAGGATGATTTGGAATATCAAGCTCGTAGTGTTGCAACTGACGCCTCAATGTGGATACATCATCTTTGGAAAAATCATGAGGATAAAAAATTTCTGCAAGCTTACATATATCATCAATGTTAAATGACTTATAAGCATCACGAGGATCCAAAGCAGAGCTAAGAGTTAGAATTTCCATTGCCCCCTCGGAAAATCTACAATTTAACTCCATTATTTGAAAGTCGATTGCAGCATTGAAAGTATCGACTTGGTAATGATGATAAATTGTTATATTATCGCGTTGTTGACAAGAACGCCGAGTGCCCACTTTATAAGAAGCGTCCATATTTGGGATCTCAATGTCATATCTTTCACAAAACGACTGCACTTTATCAAGGAAGGAATTCCAACCAGTTCCCCTTAACTTTTGAAGAAGCTTTTTTGTTGTTGAAACAAGTTGCATAGCATTCACAATGTCTTGAGACTTTTGCTGAAGTGCTTGACAAAGTATATCAGTGATCCCCATGATCTCATTCAATAAATGTAAAATAAATACAAAATCAAATGAGGTCATAGCATCATAAGCACCTTTAGCCTCAGAGCGTATAGGATGATTAGTACCATTTAACCAAAGATTTTCAACAATTTCACAAGATGGGCCAAACAAATCAATCAAACTGCGAACAGAACTCAAGTGAGAGCTCCAGCGAGTGGCTCCCGCACGATGTAATGTCTTCATTTGATTAACACCTCTTCCCGTTTGAAGTTCACCAAGTGCCACCTTACTTGCAATTTCAGCAACTTGTCTCGATTGTAATTCACTTTGACGTTTTGGAGAAGCACCGACAATATTCACAACAACATTCAACTTTGAGAAGAACAACCATATATCTTGCACATCTCTCGATGCCGAAACTAATGCAAGTTGTAATTGGTGGGCGAAACAATGCACGTAATAAGCACATGGACACTCCTTAAGAAAGAGTGCTTGCAATCCATTCCAAGCTCCTCGCATATTACTAGCTCCATCATACCCTTGACCCCGCATTTTATCAACATGAAGATCATAACAAGAAAGTACCCCAACAATTTCTTTTTTGAGTGTCAAAGCGGTGGTGTCTTCTACGCTCACAATACCAAAAAATCGTTCACGCACCTCCCCTCCCTCATCAACAAATCTTATGACAATAGCCATTTGTTCTTTAATTGAGACATCTTGTGCTTCATCAACCAATATACAATAACTCCCATCACCAATTTCTTTACGGATCTTACTTCTCACATTATCACCAAGAATATTCAAGATTTCTTTTTGAATCGTTGGAGAGGTATACTTCGCATTTCCTGGAGCTTTTTTTAAGACAACCTCGGCAACTTTCTCATCATGATTCGCCGTGTGTTTTATCAATTCAATAAAATTTCCAGCATTTAGTGCGTCGGGAGTTTCATCATGAGCTCTAAATGCACATGCTTGAAATGCAAGCCAACGTGCGCATTCAATTGATGTCTTAAGACGCAACCGATTCCTTTCAACAACTTCTTTGGATTGCGAATTCAAAACCCTCCGAATATGCTGACAGGGATTAATTAAATCTGCAGCTGCTTGGACAGCACTCAGATGGACTGAAGGGATACAACCCATGTGTTTCAAAAAACAACATTTGGGGCCACCAACCCTTTTCCAACTTTGGAACCCTTCAACGGTAAATGTTGACCGAGTAGATGGATTACTTTCAAACAAGAAACAATAAAAACAATATGCTCTATTTTTTGCAATAGAGTACTCAAGCCAAGGGTGTCTTTGAAACCAACTACTTTGAAAGCGACGAATTTGTTTTCCGTCTTGGGTGGGTGGATATTCTTGAACTTGAAGTATGGGTTGATAAGGTCCCATTTTTAGATATTTCTTTCGAATCTCATCCCGGTCATCAACGGGTTGATGGCAAATTTGTAAACGCAATCCAGGATCTCGAGTGAAAGTGTTGTCTTCTTCAATAGGTTCAATCCTTTGAATTTTTTGAGGTGGCTCGGGGGAGCTTGAACGAGTATCATCCGTCAATATAGGAGCATCTGAATCATTTTTTGGTTTGAAAAATGATAACAATGTTTTTTTTGACATTAGAACCTAAAGTAATGTCAAAAAAATATAAATTAGTTACTAATCAAAAAATAATTAATCATCAAAGAACCCTAATTATTTTTATTAAGGGTTTTTATTCAAACCTCCTTTATTAAAAAATTATATTAAATGTTTATTGTTATCATTTGAATTAAACTAGTGCACATTTATTGTTATCATTTGAATTAAGAAAGACAAATGAAATTTCATACACAATAAAAAAAATAGATTTATAAAACAATAGATTTATTAGAGTAGAGATTTAGAGTGAGTAGAGATTTTATTTAGAAGAAGAAAGAGGAATATACATACCCTAAATAAAAGAGGCGGAGCGGAGACAGAAGGGGCGGAGCGGAGACAGGGGCGGCAGCAGCGGTGGTCGGCGGTGGTGGCAGGGGCGACGGTGGCAGGGGCAGCAGCAGTGGTGGTCGGCGGACAGGGGCAGCAGCAGCAGCCTGAGTTTGAGTTGATATCTTCTATGGAGTTTGTTGAGAGAAAAGGGAGAGATGAGAAGAGAAGAAGAGGGTATTGGGTTTTTAATTTTTAGGTTGAAATCTGAAAAGAGGCGGTGGTTTTGTTTTGAGTTTCAACATGTGTGTTTTACAACTTCTCATATTTAGATTTGTCCCCTAATATTTTAAACTAAAACATAAGGTGGGCTGAACTGCAAATACATAAATTTATCCCCTGTTTTTTTTTTTTTTTTTTAAACTGGGCGGGCTGGGCCCCACCCCAGCCCATACCTGGCTCCGCCCCTGGTTAAAATAAGTTGGATAAACGGGTTGTTTAGGATGTTGGTGGTGTTAATGGAGGGAGGAGAGAGAAGTGGGTGAAGGTAAGAGATGAATTGAGTGTGGTGGGGGTATAGGATAGTGTGTGCTTATTTTGTTCCTAAAATAAAAGAACACTACCTAATATTTACAACAAAAAATTAAAATGAAAAACTAAAAATTAAAATCCCAATTTAAAAATACTCAATAAAATAAAATAATAATGGTGAACCTAAACTAATAAATTTAAAAATAAATAAAATAAAAATAAAGAAAAACCAAATAAAAAAATAAGACGCTTAGAAAAGTATAAAAAACACTCGATCCCGACTAATGGATCCTAATTTTTACAACTATACCCATGAAAATAAAATATAAAATAAATCCTAAAAATTATATACGACTCAAACACAAATCTAAAAAATAATAAACTTACAAACTAAACACACATGAGGTTCGAGTGATGGTTTGGGCTTGGTTTAAGCTTAGGTTTGGTACGGGATTGGTCTCAAGGCATCAAAACTCATCTGGGCAAGCTCAAATAGGGACTTCAAACTTCACCGCCGCTTTGATTTCCTTCACTGAATGCTTTTGACCGCTATTTTGTTGCAATTCAATTGATTTATCACAATTTGACACCGCGACTGATTGACCTGCAAAATAATTAAATAGGAACATAAGGGCAATTTTAATTAAAATGAGTGACTAAAATGCATCTATTTAGGGCATAAATTAAACACTTTTGGGTGCTTATCACACTCCCTATTGACACGCAGTCACGTCATCCCAACACCTCCCTCAAGTGAAACCTAGATCACTAGTAGAGATCTTCTCTACAAGAGAAACTTAAAAAGTTGTGTTCTTGGGTTCCAAAACAATTCACATAAAGATTGGGATGATTTGTGAATTGAAAACAAAGCTAAAACTCTCAAAAGTGAGAAGACAAACGTTTTTGCCAAATCAGTTTTCGTAGCATAAAATTCTCTAGTCTTTTGAACCAAAACGAAGCTGTTTAACACACTATTTATAAAAACGTTAAGGCGGAGCATCGCTCGAATGAAAAGGGAATCTCACTCAAACGGTGAAAGCTGTCGCTCGAACGAGATCGCGCGACTTAAGGCTGTCGCACAAACAAGCTCATATGTCACTAGAAGGAGCTCCTCTGTCGCTCGAACAAAAATAATTAAAAAATAAATTTTTATTTCATCTTTAAAATTCTGCCTCAAGACTTAGAAAAATATTTTTGACGAAAAACTCTGCTCCAACACTTAGAAATTATTTTGTAAGAAAATGTTTTGTAAAAAATATCCCAACACTCTAAGTGAAATGCTAAGGTATTTAAACACAACCTTACCAAAATTAATCTCGTGGAGGCTTGAATGTTGAAGAACTTTGATATTCGGATCCGACTTGACGCATTATTGAACTTGAATAAGTCTTCGACAGTTGCAGCGGTATAGGACATACTCAAATGTAAACAGGACTTATGAGATATGTCCTTACACTCTTCGGTACTTACACACATGAAGAAAAAAAACATCCCCATGATGCGTCGAGTTTGAAATAGAAAACAAAAACTCATAAAAAAAATCTCCCCTATAAATCAAACTCATCATAAAATAAAATATTCTCCTTAATTTGTTCTCCTTATTTTTGTCCGAAATAAACAAAGGAGTAGAAAGTAAACATGAAGAATAAAGCATCACATAGAACAAGTAAGACACCATCACAAAGATATGTAAACAGCGCATATGTAATGATAATCTCACAGGAAAAATCCACCAACTATTTTTGAAAATTTTATTTTTTTCTAAAAAAGTGTAAACGTTTTAAATATAGCATGATACCATATATAATATATGCAAAATATACCAAAGAAAATCCGGTACACATATTTAGGTATAAACAACCACAAAACTCGACACAAAACACATAAACTTTACACACTAGCATAGTATCAATGTGTCAAAACATGTGGAAAGGAATGAGTGAACGTGAACTAGATAGAAATGAATTATAACCCAAACACTCAAATATGTTCAAGAAGTTCTAATTGATCGAAAAACTTTATCAAACTAAGAGTTAGCCTCAAGTGAAAAGATAATGTGAACTTCGATGAATAAATAAGCACAATGCATACAAGCCTAGAATATTGATGATTCTACAAATCAGTAGTGTCATGACAAAATAAGCATAACTAAGATTCATTGTACAGACCCTATGATCTTCAACTAAACATCCTCAAAGGATAATCATATTTCATATTTTCTTTTCTTTTATTTTTTTTTCTTTTCTCATTTCTTTTTAAGTTATTTCTTTTTGAATGATCAAACATACTAAACTGTGTTGGCATCTCTTTGGCAAATTTCCTATTTTTATTGCCTTTAATCTTTTTATTTGGCTCTTGCCAACGGTGGCTTTCCCGCAAAGGAGATTTTCTCCTTTCGTAGCCCTTTCCCATGCACACTCATATTTTTCCAATACTAAATAAAATCTCTCACGGACAACGATTCTTACATGCACAGATCCTCTATAGTCACATAAATATGTAGATGACAAAATTGATGGGAGAACATCTCACAAAGCTTATACATGTAAAGTTAACGTTTAAAAAGTTTGTGCATTTGTGTGCGGAGGCATATACAATCCGTAAAGCAAATCAAGTTCGAAACAACTCCACAAAAATATTGTTAAAAGCCATCTAAGTATCTATAATCATAATAAAATGTCCAGCCACATGGAAAGTACAGAGTGAATTCGATTCCAACACACCAATATGCCATATCAAAGTAATTTTTTTTTGTATTTTTCCAATACTACTCAATAAAATAAAAATATAATACAAAAGATACACATGTCATAATTCTTGAAAAAATATATCATGAAGCACAACTAGAGTATGGTAAACAAAATCATGCAAGTAATCAACCATAATATATAGCACGAGAAGAATCATGTGCAAGCATGCAAGAATCAACTATTCTAAATTCTAGCGCATCCAAAATGGATTTCCTAACCCAAATATATGTTTACTTAAAGCGTCGGGATTCGGTAACCAAAGGGACACTAAACTTCAACCTTCTAGGACCCCTTTCCAAGATCATAACAAAATGTTGTAAGGTGGCATTTCTTACCACAATGCGAACATATGTAAAAGCGATGAATGTTACTTATGAATTGACTTTTTCTAACATCCATGGATGTGGTTGACCCCATTAAACAAGCAATGGTCTTGGCTTTGGCAATGGAAGCATTAGAAAAATAGGATCTAGTACCATTACTACCAAAACTACTAGAGTATTTTAAATCATTTTTTAACTTTAAAATTTTAGACTCAAGCAAATAATTAAATTCTTCCAACTTTAGGGAATCATTCTTCAATTCTCCATCATTCCTAGAAGGTTATCTTGCTCCACCTCAATCTAAGCAAATTTATTCCTAAGATTCTTCTCATGTGCTCTCAAATATAAAATCAATTTATCATTAACCTCATTGGCACGTAAACTAACCATAGAAATTTTAAAATCTTCTAATTCTTTTTCTAAAAATTGAACTCTATCATCACTCTCTTTCTTAAATAGTTCTAAATTTTTAACATCATGATCCATGTCCACAAGCTTCTCACGAAAGAAATCTCTTTGAGTTTGAACAGTTTGCAAAAGTTCCATAGCGGCTTTAAAAAGAAAATTTTCTTTTTCAAGAATTTTAATTATTTTATCGAACTTCAAATTCAAATGATTTAAATCGTCATCACTATGGTTATCCATTAAGAGAAAAATAAACAAATTAACCCAAGTGATATGAATAAACAACAACCCTAAACATACTAAACAAGGATCTACATGATAAATTAGTGTAACCGACTCTAATACCAATTTGTAAATGTGGAATGCTCCGATATACCTATGTTAGCACGGATGAACACGCTCGGTAATGATGGTTACTATCAAACATTTTTTTTTTTGTATTTTTATCAATTTATGTCCCAAATGCACAACTCCAATTTTAAATAAATTTTAATCTTTGATTCAATTTGGTGTGAAGTCAAATATGTGTTCTAAATATAATGATTTAAACTACGCATGCAAAGAACACAAATATTGAGGAAAAATCCTTTTAAGGGAAAAACCTATATTTCAGCACTTTAGAAAGTTTTACAATACTATCGACTTATATGTTACTTGATACACCCACAAGTAGAACACACAGTCTATTCAAAACTTTTAAAGAAAACGATACAGTCCAGAGTCATCCACAAGTGGCGGTCCACCCTTGATATCCACCGATCAGCCTTCATCCTTCTGCTGCCGTGATCCCTCGAGTTCACAAATTCAGCTATAGAGATGTCTCTCCACAAGTGTGTATACAAGATACAAAACTTCTAGAGTTTTAAAAAGATTCACAAAACTATTTGGGGATGTAAAGTGTGCTCAAAAGGTCCAAAAGACGGAAAAAATTTGGTAAATATATTATTTTTTTAAAGCCCCCACCCCCCCAAAAAAAGAACTCAAAATAGGTATTATAGACTTGACACGAAATTTGAGACGGCAAATTCATTTGAACAAAAATACGGGTCGTTCGAACGAGAGAGGCATTTCGTTTGAATGAAATCATAGTCTGTTCGAATGAGAATCCAATCTCGTTTGAACTAGCTTATAAAGATATTCAAATAAATTCAAATAGAAGACCCTCATTAGTAGTTAGTTCGATGTAGAGATCAAATGGCACTTCAAACGAAAAGACCATTTCGTTCGAACGAGGTTAAAAAATTATTTTTAAATTAAAAAATCCAGCCTCGATATTTATAAAAAATAACATCCCAAATAATGTTTATGAATGATTTTAAACACCAATTTATTTTTACCTTTGAGATGTAGGGAAGTCTTCAATCTTGGAGATGTTGGAGTTCGGTTTGACATGTCAGCACATGTCGATTTGTAACGAGATATGCCAAATATGCCAAAGTGCCAATAAAAAAATAAAACGCCTTAGCTGAAGTATTTGCGCTTATACAAAAGTCAAAAATCAAGATCCCCTTCACCTCACTAGAGCTTTGTCCCTCTCGATGTGTTAAATTACCATACGTTAACACTTAATCTCATTACCATCAGTTCCCTCTAACCATGAATGATAACCGGTGGTGAGGTAACCTGATACCCCTAGGAGATTTTTCCTCTCATTGTTTTAATTATCTCACTTTCACACTTAAGAAACTTATATTTTGTCCTCGCACACGAAGAAGGTAATCAGTCATGATGTAATCCTAAAAAATGTTCCCAAACCTAACACAACATCGAGCACCCATCAGTCCTGCACCACACCATTAGGCTCCCTCTTACCATAGGTACCCATGTGATCTCAACACAGAAATTTTGGGTATCAATCATACATTCATCCCCTTTGATGAATAACTTAACCCCTCGTACCATTAAGGATCAATCAGATAATCAATTTCGATGAAGAGTGTCCACACGAGCACACTCTTAGTCAGTTGTCTCTATGGACACCCAAATTTTCAATCGAGGTGTGGGTTATTTGTCCCTCATCATTAATGTTGCATCATTATCAAGAACCAATAACTTCTCAAAGTCATGGGCGATCGCCTAAAAATGACGACTTCGGTGATAGGAAAACCCACACGATCGTAGGAACACTTCAGCAAATATGTAAAGCTTAGACCACCATGGATGTAACCAACTTTATAAAGTACCCTATGTATTCAAAAAAGTTTATAAAAATCCCCTTTATCCTGTTTGTGTGTCATTCCAAAGGTTGAAGCCAAAGACCGATTTACAATTAATATCACTTTATGGACATTTTGGACCTACCAAACTTCATAATTTGAGAAAGTTGTAAACATCAAAGTTGTAGGTATTTCCAATAGATTTTGTATGGTAAAGTCCACCCACCAATCAGAGCTTTCATCAAAACCCTAGGATCCCTGGACTGAAGATATTCACACTACCCACCCATTTAAGGTTATTTTTTACCTACCTAATTTAATGATCGGGTAATTTGGAAACCATAAACGGATAGAAATTTGAATTATCTTTCCAACGGTGAAAACCATGCATCAATAGGAGTTATGTATCAAAAATTACAAAATAATACAGAACTGCATTGAAATACGAATGGAGTCCAAATCCTCTAGCCGTTCGACTAAAGGCGCTTTGTGTCCTTCTACCGATTGCCAATCCCCCTCCCCACGTGATGATTAAAAAATCTTGCCAAATATTTTTTGCGTCGTACACATGGCACGCCACCCAAATCCATCGAACGACAAAAGGAACCTCCCAGTTTCCTATAACTAGAGGCCCCCACCTCTCATTTTAAGCACTTCGAAAATCACTGAGAGCACTATGAAAATCACCGAGATCTCGAAAACCCAATTTTCTAAATGTTTTCTCCCCTGAGAGTCCGAGATACTCGATCTCATTTTGAAAGTCTCAAGGAATATAGGGAAACTCATACTTTTTTGAAGTCCCTTCCGAGTCCCAAAAACAGTCAAACCTCTTTAAAAATTCTGAAAAACCAAACACTTTTAGCTGAAGCTCTTCCCAAATGAGGAAAGAAAAGAAATGCAAAAGTCAAGATTTCTAGATGAAGCTCCGCCCAACTAAAAACACTAGAAAAAAGTGGATACTCCCCCGTAAATAGGGTCGTCTTATGACGTGAGGGTAAAGAAGATTTGCCCAAATTTTGGGGCAATAAACCAAATATATATTTCAATAAAGTTAACATATATGATGACTTATTTGATCCCAAACCCCATTTAGGGGTCCGAGTATGAAATTTACAACATTTTTGTTTTATTGCCTAGTTTCAAACCCATTAGCTCTATTTTTTTACTTGAGATGCTCATATATTAAAACAATGTTAATCAAATGCCACAATGACCAATACGAAACATGGAAACAATCTTTTCAAAATCATCCTGAAAAAAGTGTCCATGAGAATAATCAGTTTGAAACGTTGCATCGAGCCAAATTCTAAAATATGACTAACCTCACCACTTCTTAAATCAAAGAAAGCCTTTCCATGAGGCCACACCAGAATATGTCTTTTTATATCCAAATCCTCATCAAATGCTAGCCTCTGATTAGACATTATTTTAACATATAAAGATATCAATCCAAGACAACAAAAAATTCATATTAAGGATTAGGTTCTATAAACACCATAATGTCGTATATTGTATACTTAGTATCCCGCTGCCTACACCTGTAATTATACCCCGTTTGTTAGAACTATATTTTCTTTGATACTAAGTCTCCTTGGGTACGTTGGAGCTATACCGAGATAAAATTATGAAAACCAATCCTTATAATACGTCTTTTGGTGTATTATCCATGAGGGATGCATCCATCTCCATTCCATTTCACCGACTTCTTCTGGTCCACCCTAATATCAAGATGTAGTTCATATTAAGGATTAGGTTTTATAAACACCATAATGTCGTATATTGTATACTTAGTATCCCGCTGCCTACACCTGTAATTATACCCCGTTTGTTAGAACTATATTTTCTTTGATACTAAGTCTCCTTGGGTACGTTGGAGCTATACCGAGATAAAATTATGAAAACCAATCCTTATAATACGTCTTTTGGTGTATTATCCATGAGGGATGCATCCATCTCCATTCCATTTCACTGACTTCTTCTGGTCCACCCTAATATCAAGATGTAGTGTTCAATTCTACTTCTCAGCAGTAGAGAATTAGATCCTTAATACACACTCCCCACTTCTTAGCCCAACTCTTCCCATTATACACCTCCAAACTAGTTTAAAGGACAACACCTCCAAGAAAGTAACCACCCGACTATCATAAGATTATGGGACAATATCATGCATCTTAAATTCAATACCATTTTGATATTCCATACACTAACCATCTCCCAATCGAACCAAGTCCTACACTTTCACTGACATAAAATTTGAACATGTGCAGAACCTAACTATGTAGGCTTTGATCTCATGGACACATAAGTACGTAGGCTCGATATCGAGTACTTCTTATGAGCTCGAGCCTTGACAATATGTCTCTTGATATGTTATCTACATTGAGATGAACCTATCTCTTAACTATAATACCTTACATATACATTATAAGATGTGGGTTCTTGGAATACAGTTTATCAAGATCGGGATCAACACCATGCAATATTAAATGTTGATAAATAAGAAGTGAAGGGATTCAATATTTAGTCTTGTATTAAATGACCTGTTGGCATAATAGATATACTACTGTCATAATAAATAAATGGGACTAGTACGTAGCTTGGTCGGAGGGAGAAAGAGCAAGCACTCTAGGCACAATAAAGGCAAGGCAGGAACTTCAAACTCAGTTAATGCTCAATGATATGGGTATTCAATGAGAGTGGATAATTATTTTCTCACAATAGCTCCCGTGTATGGGGGAAGTTGGGCAGTAATTCTAGGCTCAGAATGCTCGCCCCTTAAACTGTATGTCTAGTGTATTTATATGAAGGGCCAGTTACTCGAGTAAACTTTCCCGTGTTCAATATGATTGATCGCATTAAATGAACAAGTACCTCCCATTAATGTAGAAGATATCGCATTAAATGCATGGGATCTCATAATTTGGCAGGAAGCTGTTTCATTGGCTAGAGGTATGGTGGGCATTAATGATGGACATGACGTGGCAGCTTGGGGCCTATCTTATAACAGCTAAAGAAGGCCAGGTTTGGTGAACTAGACCTACTGTCCTAAGGATAAACCCACTTGAGTGCTGTAACTTTGAGTTCCTAAATGTCATACGTTACAGCGTCAGAAAATGGATAAACAGTGACTCTATTAGGTGCATGGTCACAAGAGTCAGGCGGGTAGGCGTTTGCTTTAATGTTGCTCGACTAATAGGTAGTTCGAGTGTTTAGTTTTATATTTGTTGGTTAAGAACTATCTTAAGACCAAGGCTAAGAGATTGAGGTACCACGATTAGGAGTTGAGATAGCTCGACTGTGGTGGCTCGAGCAACCATATGTACTAAGTGAAGTTTTGCCCAAGTGTACCAAGAGGGTGTAACAACCCATGTAATTTTGAGGTATTTTAAAAATATAGAGGAAAATAAAGTTTTCGGTAAAATTATTTTTATTGCTCAAATATTTTGAATTTTATTTTTAAAGATGAGAATTTCAAACGGTTTTGAAATCGGAATTAAAATGGAGTTTTAATTGAATTTTTATTATATAGAAGAGTCCTCAAAACATAAAACTCTCTAAGAGTCCTCGGAACATAAAACTCTCTAGTAAAAATAATATTTTTAGAAATCCGACCGTCCGATCAAGCTGAATTTTTGTCAGAAGTCCTGTCTCGCCGTTCGCTACAACATACTACAATTTCAAGTGATTCCAATGGTTCGATCGTCCGGAATAAAATTTTTAGTGTTTATATCTGATTAGAACTCTTTTCTTAATCAAACACTTAATCATTTATATATCAACAAATTCGTGGCTTGGCTTTTCAAAACACTTTTTCTCAAACTTTTCAACCAGAAGACCTCTCCAAAATTACTCTCTTTCATCTACAACCATAGCCCCAAACTTGTTCAAGATTTCAACCTTAGATTAGAAGGCTTATTTGGTGTTTTTTCGAGTTTGGGCTAGAACGAGATTTGATTATTTTCGCGAGAATAACGTGATGGTGTGATTAGATTTTGAGGATGAAATTATGTGATGATTCATTTGATGATTTTAAGGTATGGGGTTTTACACAATATGCTCCTAAAATCTCGCGAGCGTTTATTTCGTTGAATTCTTGTTAATTGAACTCATATTTTGAATTGTTAAATTCTTGGAAATCTGGAAAAATAATTGTTGGAATTATTTTCATTCATGAGGTATTATTCATGTTGTTTTGAGCACGCTGTCATGAGATTTTAATATGGCACTGATGTTGGGCACCCGCCAAGACTCCTTTTCCGGCTACTTGATAAAGTATGGCGCGGTATGGTGAGGCCTGGTGACTCCGATTGATGTGTTGTTGAGAAATTTATTGATAAAATGCTATTGAGATTTGCATTATTTGATTTGAGTATTCGTAGTCGTATTGTTGCACTTTGTTCATCGCTAACATCTTTGTTGAGCATATTCCTGTCGTATTGTGTACTTCCCCATCTTTTTCTTAGTTGGCAGGTGAGCACGGATTTGAGTGCTATGGACCAATTGGGATGATTTTAGCAAGGATTATTTGGGAAGAATTTTTAATACAAGATGAGAAGACTTGTATTTATTTTGATGTATAGAGCATTTGGAGATTTATTTTATTTTCTAGATAGTTGGATTGTTGTAATTATTTCGAGAGATTTGTTGTATTAATTTGAAGATGAGAATAGTGGTTTCTTGTTTTATTGTGGGATTTAGATGCTCTATACCTTGTGATTTGTGGAATTTATTTAGTTTATCGATAGTAGCGCTCCATTCGCTCTCCCCGGGCGGGCGGGGTGTTACAGAGGGTTAGTAATTATATCTCTAACGTTTCCTTGATCCCAATCCTCCAAACCATGTCCCCGCGGGGTTCCCAAGAGGAAGTCATATGATAGAGCATGTTAGCTCTCCCATACCCTGCCAGGCATGGTCCCTCGTGGTTACCAAATAACCTCGATCAATATATAATCATGAGATAAAGTAAATGATACAATTAATTCTATTTCTTATTGCAAACTCTCTTCACTCGAGTGACTTTGATCTATGAGTTGGATCCTTCGAACCAGGTCCACGGGAGAATCTTCAAGGTAGTTCATTCGAGCTACCTATACGGAGAATCTTCGAGGTAACTTGCTCGGGTGACCTTCATCCTCCTTCTTCATTTGCTAATCAATAGATTAACCAAGTTAATCACTATTTGGTAGGGATTACCCCTACATACATAATTAAAATGAGATATAAAGATATCTCAAGGCAGGATAATATTTAATATACTAATCACACAAACGCATACTTATAAATAATCGAATAGTAATGCACCACCTCCTCTCTTCCATATCATATCCGAACAATTCAAAAATGAGATATCAAACTATCTCAAGGTGGGGCCTCCCATTCCTACAAATGTGTAAATACATATACAGTAATTATAACAGATATGTACTTGTCTCTCACCTTTCTATCTCTCCCCAACTAGGAAAGCGTATCAAAATATCTCAAACCCGAATTCTCTCGCACACTTACATACATATTGACAACAACTCATTATACAAAAATAAGCACAGAGTCAATCACGAGAAATCTTGTGTACATGTATTGGTTAAATTGATGTTTCCATACCTCTCACTAATAGCACTTTCCCACCTAAGCACCAATCTACGTCTAAGGGATTCTTAACCTAAGGTATCTAAATAAATTCTAAAAATTAATCAATTATTGCTAAGAGTAATAATAAGTATGGAATTTAGGAAGCATACAGAAAAGTGGGGTACCTAACACCTTCCCTACTCATAACTCGATTCCTAAACTCACACTACAAAAATCTCTAGACCAACCGCAGACTTACAACCTACCTTAGGATTATCCCTAAAGGGATAGTCCGAACCTTTTATTTGTTTTTGTGTAAAATAAATTGGCTACTCTGAATAAACAAACCGAACCCCGAACCTCATAAAATACACTCAGGCATAGGCAACTCAACCTGGACATGACATCAAACATCTTTCAGGGGAAATTCACTGAGTCCAATCTTGGATCAATAACCTAATATCGAGGGAAAGTGACAAACCAGGAGACAAACACTCCCGCTCCTATTGTTTCAACAAGCCCCTCTTTCCCCCGATGCTCGGGACTCGCAACACCACACAAAGGTAAAAATTAGGCCACATTCCAAAAACCTTATCCTTGTAGTTAACAAAGTCACCAACATAAAGCCCACTTTTGAAAGTATGATATATTGAAGACTGAAAGTACATTTATAGTTAGTCTTTAACAATTTCACTCACATATTCTTTAAGATTGCCATGACTTGTGCATATCTTAACAAGTTGTTCATTGAGGGTTAGTGACTGACCATAGTACTGGTCTCGATTTATCTCGATATTGGCCAATTGGATTTTCACCTCCACCATGTATACATCCACTATATCCTACTATTTTTCTCCCATTTAGCTTAATATAAATAGTACTTAGAGTCTTATAGTTATCACTAAAGACCCATGATTCATTTTCAGTGCTTCATGATCAATAAATAGATCCTTATGCACTCTTTTTTTCCTTCTTCAATGATTAAAATAGGACATTTGGAGGTTAAGAAAGTATTTCTATGCAACAAAAGATGAGACTGAATTTCATTAGGATAAATATTCTTGAGCTCTAAGAACTTTTTTAATAATTCCACTTGGGATTTCAACTACTTTCCCTCATCCTTTAACACCTCGAGCATTAGTCTCTAATTATCAAAAACTTCATTCCAATCTAAACAGGAGAGCTCCAAACCACTAGGAAAGGAAACGAACTTCTTCCAAACTTATTCTCATTTCGAAGCTTAAGCCATGAGAGCCTTACACATGTGTTGAGTCTGGAGAGTAAAAGCATCAACAACCTAAGAGCAAAATAATTGAATAAATATTAATGTATAGTCAGAGGTATTTACATATCCCACTATACCAAAATGTTAATTTTGTGACTGCCTTTTTGTGACTGCCAATAGGGGTGACAAACTAGTCACTCCCGGGAGCAGTCACAAAATTATTTGTGACTTCCATTAGGGGTGATAAAATTAATTGGTTAAAAAAAATTTGAGTCAATTAGTTTGTTACTGCTAATGGGAGTCACAAATGTTACCATATAATTAATTTGTGACTCCTATAAGCAGTCACAAATTTATAACTGTCACAAGCTTATTAGTAGACATACGTTATGACTCTTATGAGCAGTCACGAAATTATAACTGCTATGAGGAGTCACAAATTTTAGTCTTAGATTTAATTTATGACCGCTATTAGCAATCACAAATTTGTAACTGCTATTAGCGGTCACAAATTTTGGCCTAAGACTTAATTTATAACTGCTATTGGCAGTCATAAATTTGTAACTGCTCCCAGCAGTCACAAATTTTGATCTTAGACTCAATTTGTGACTGCTATTAGCGGTCACAAATTTGTTACTCTATTAGCAGTCACAAAATTTTTCACCTACTTTAATTTCCCTCTATCTTACCTGAAGGGCTCCCGCTTTAATTTCCCCCTCTCTTTCATTTACCAAAAATGAAATTTTGGCCTAATTTCGTTTGTTATTTCAGTTGCCAAAAACGAAAATTTTCTTTTAGCTGTGAAGAAGACGTTGATGTGAAGAAGCATTTGCGATTCTAAAACCCTAATTTCTGTGAATCAAACAGGTATATTTTTGGGTATTTTTGTTGTATAATTTCTGTCTAAAGCCTAATTTCGATTCTTATTATGTGTGGGTATGTGTGTATATTTGTGTGTATGTAGAGATTTCTGTTTATATGTGTGTGTGTATGTATAAATTTATGTTTACATGTGTGTGTATGTATGTGTATGTATAGATTTCTGTTTATATGTGTGTTTATGAGTGTATCTATATACAAATTGTATTTTATATTAATAAGCCCTAGAAATTGTATTGAGGTTATTTTTTTGACAAAATATTATTCAAAAACTCTAGACATTATATTTTTTTGACAAAATATAATCAAATGGATTTTTAATATTATGAGTTTTTCCCGAGCATTGTGGTCAACGTTCTCTAGACAAAATATAATCAAATCTGATTGTTTTATTGTGAGTACATCTACACATCGTTTAACCTCTTTCGTTTTTTGAATATTATCTTGTTTGGAAATATGTTAGATTTTTTCAATAATCATTTTATACTATTCATATTTATTTTATCTAAAAATTAATTAAATAACCATTATTTTGTGCTCGTTGAAGTTTTGACGTTTTGTGCTTGGTTGGGTTTTCCTGTGAGTTTTAATGCAATGATAGTATTAATGCAATGATAAGTCAGAGATTATGTTCTAAATATTAGCTCAAACTTCATTTAGTTTTATAATTTACTGAGATTCTATTTGTTTGTATTGTAGAATTAATGGGGTTTCCACAATATAAAGAGTGGATGGGTGAAAGTTGTAGAGTGGGGCAAGTATACGTTAATGGGGTTAAAGACTTTGTGAATTATGCAACGAAGAATCTCAAAACTGATATTATCCCATGCCCGTGCAATCGTTGTAAAAATGGGAAATGCTTGAAAGGGGTAGATGTAAAAGTACATTTATTTCATTGGGGTATGCAAGCTGACTACACGTTTTGGCATTTCCAAGGGGAGAGGGAATTTAAGTATATTCCAGAAGAAATACTTGTCAATGAAACCGTTCACACAAACGGTGACCCGTTAGTACATGCTAGGTTAAACGATCTCATAAATGATACGTATGAGGTGCACGCAGCACAAGAAAAGCAAGATAGTAGAGGGAATGCTTTAAGATGTGAGGATCATGTTGGCAACGATACGGACCAAGTTAAGGATTATATACGGTTAAAAGCAACAGTCGCAACACCATTATACCATAACTCCAACTCCGACCACACAAAGTTATATGCCATGGTTGGGTTGCACAACTTAAAGAGCAAATTTGGCTTGTCGGGAAAAAGTGTGACGTCAATACTCCTCTGGGCGAAAGATTTGCTCCCCACAGAAAATACACTGCCAGTCAATTATCCGATCATGAAGGATAATTTGAAAGGTTTGGGTATGAAATACAAATCAATTCATTGCTGCAAGTATGACTGCATTTTATACTATAAGGAGCATAAGGACAAATGGGCTTGTCCAGTATGTAAGGAACCTAGATATGAACAAAAGATGATAGTACATAATAAACGTTTGTTGAAAGTAGATACGCAAATACCTAAGAAGGTGTTAAAGTATTTCCCTTTAGGTCCTCGATTGAAGAGACTTTACACTATACCTTGGATAGCAGAGGCAATGACTTGGCATGGTCGAGCGGAGGTGGGTGAGAATCTAATGCGACATCCGATTGATTCATCTGTGTGGAAATCTGCAAATCAACGATACCCAGACTTTGCTACAGAAATACGCAACGTTCGCCTCAGAATATCAACCGATGGGTTTAACCCGTTTGGCAAATTGAGCACAGATAAGAGTATATGGCCTGTGTTTACGGCGCCTTTAAATTTGCCCCCGTCATTGTGCATGAGAAAGGAGTTTTCAATTTTGTCGTTGTTGATACCAGGTCCAAAAGCACCGGGTAGTGACGTTGATGTTTTATTAGCGCCACTAATAGATGAATTGAATGAGTTATGGGTTGAAGGTGTGAGAGCATTCGACTCATACAAAAAGGAGGAATTTGTTTTGAGAGCTATGTTGATATGGGCAATTCATGATTTTCCTGCTTATGGGACCTTATCTGGGTGCAATGTACATGGTTACCTAAGTTGTCCTATATGTGGAGAGGAGACTGAAGCCAGCTGGCTTAAGAAAAGTGGTACAAATTTTTATCATAGTCATCGAAGATTTCTGCCCCAAAGTCACAAATTCAGGTTAATACGAAGCAATTTTCTCCCAGAAGGCATCGAGACGCGACCACCTCCACCAAGACTTTCTGGTTTGGAAATTAAAGAAAGGTCATTAAAGGCTGATCAAAAGTTGAAGGGGAAACACCCCATAATTTTGGCCCAAAAGCGTAAAAGAAAGGATGTTGATGTGAAAATGGCGTGGTCCAGGAGATCAATAATGTTTGATTTGCCATACTAGAAGGAACATCCTGTCCGACATGTGATAGACATAATGCACGCTGAGAAAAATATCATTGAGCATCTCGTAAGCACATGCATTGGTGGTTCTCATTCCAAGGATGGAGAAAAAACCCGTGAAGATCTTCGTGATTTGAAGATTAAAAGATCATTATGGTTGAAAGAAGATACAAACACTGGAAAAAAGCATATTCCAGTTGCATCTTATACTTTGAACATTGAAGGAAGAAATATGTTCTTAGAAACATTAAAGGGCTTGAAGGTTCCTTCTAATTTCTCATCCAACTTACGCAGGATTGTCTGCGACGCAACAAAAGATTTGAAAAAATACAAGTCCCACGATTGGCATGTGATAATGCAACTTATCCCTCTGTTGTTCGGACACTGTTTTTCGGAACACAAGGATCTTTGAAGGGTCATTCTACAAGTTAGCTTATGTTTCTCCCTATTGTGTAAGAAAGTTGTCAACAGGACGCACATAATGGCAGTGAAAGAAACTTTGGTCGAGGCTATATGTGTTTTGGAGAAGCACTTTACTCCCTCATTCTTTGACATAAGCATCCACCTTTTAGTGCATTTGTGCGATGAAGCACTTTTATGTGGACCAGTAAGGTACCGATGGATGTATCCGTTCGAACGATTAATGAAATTTTTTAAAGATTACGTTAAGAATACACGGTACGTTGAGGGGTCCATTGCTGAGGAGTACATTATGGAAGAGGCTTCCTTGTATGCAAATGAATATATGCCTAACCCAAACGTTGGAGGTCGTGAACGCATTATTGATGAATTAGAAGAGTTTGCTGATGAGGAGGCCCTGGGGAAAGGTAAGGTAGTAAAGCTAACAAGTACACAATATAACCAGGTGGCTCGATATGTATTCGAGACGCCTGAAGACATAAATAAATGGAAAATGTGAGTTTATTTAAAGTGTTTTGTAAAATAATGTAATATGTTCGATGTTATATTCATTAGAAATTAATATTTTTAGTGTTTTAACCTAGGCAATATAATGAGTGCGGGCATGCCAAGAGGAGGAAGGGAGGCGCGAGCGCAGACAATGACTTTAGGCATTGGGTAGCTTCCGAGGTGACTACAGTAATACCTCACTTTTATTTACTGTCTTTGCAACATATTCACAATGCAAATACTTTATTGGTTTCAGTTATTGAAAGCTGGTGAAGTATCGACGAGGCTTGCACGACTAGCAAATGGGCCTAGTTTTATAGCCAAGGAGTTTGGACAATATCGTGTCAATGGTTTTGTGTTCTCTTCAAGCACACACGAGTTAAAACTCATTGGAAAACAAAACAGCGACATTTCATATAAAGCATTAACTCATTTCAGGGAAAGCGCGAAAGATAAAAACTTGATAGAAGCTGAGATGACGTATTATGGGATTATAAAACAAATTATCCTATTAGATTATATATCTTTCAGCATACATGTATTTTACTGTGATTGGGTGAGAGTGGAGGACAAGAATGCATGTATGGTCGACCCTGACACCCACATGGTGAAGGTTGATTTGGCCAAGTTGAAGAGTATATACAATGTTAATGATGAGCCATTCGTTTGTGCATTCCAAAACTTAAAGCAAGTGTTTTATGCAAAGAGCCCCAACAATGATCCATGGTCTGTTGTTTTACATTCTCCTCAGCGCTTGACTACATCGGTAGACGATATAGAGGCACCTATCGAGATTCAGTCTATTCTGCATGACAACCCAGAATTAAAGAAATTATTAAACGCATTAGAGGAGTAGATGTTTAATTGTGGCATGTTATGTTGGTTTCAGTTATCAAAACTTTTAGAATATGTTGAAAAGGTATAACTTATATTATATTTTTTTATATTATTTCCTTACTATTATATTAACATATGAACTAATGCATAAATATAAAAATGCAGAAAATGGCGTCCGAGAATACAATTCCATCATCCAGGCCAGAAAGTTCAAGTCATGATGAACATTCTGCCATTGATTCTCATGCTAACGTTTCCCTTAACCTATTTGGTTTGCCAATAGGTGGCAAGAATCCTTTTAAAGCTCGAGCCTTGTCTTTGTTAAAATCTTGTATTGGCTTAAAATATGAGAGTTGGGATACGGTTGAGCAAGTAAAAAAGGACGACTTGTGGGATACGCTCATGAAAGAGTTCAATCTTTCGGCCGACCAGAAGGAGAGGTCCATGAAAGCCATTGGTATTCAATTGAAGACTTTTAGAAGTAACCTCCGCTCGACTAATTTTAAGGGATTGGACAGTGATGGGATAAAGGCCCTGAAGGATCAAGTACCGGAGAAAGAGCATATCCCTGTTCGTGAGTGGAATGAATTCGTCTCGCGCGAAGCATCTGAGGCAAAATTAAAACAACGACACCAAGGCAGGGTGAACAGGGCTAAAAAGACTGACGTCCATTGTCTTGGTCGGATGTCGTATGCTGAGAAAACCGAGGAGATGGTATAAACCCTTTCTTATTTTAATGTGTATATATATTATATGTCTTGCTCAAATAGTTAATGGAAAATTAATTTATAGATGCTTAACAATAAACGACCTGTTGATCGTTCGAAAGTGTATCTCGAAAGTCGTAGGCGGAAAACTGGGGAGTTTCACCCAAAGGTAGCTGATGATATGGTGAGTTTCGTAATCTCAGTTGTAATAATTAAATTCCTTCAAGTTTCGTCGTTCAATGGTTTTAATCGATTCATAAATAACTTTGCAGCAAAAGTTAGTGAGCTGAGAAGTAGTCAAGGTTCTTAAAGCCAAAACAGTATTGATACAGATGCATTGACTGCCTTTAGAGGAAAAGATACTAGGGGGTGACTCGTGGTGTTGGAACCGTGTCCAAAAGTAAACTTAAGGCAATTGCTCCTATAGTATCACAGTTGACTAGAGCAAAGACACGAGAAGAAAAACATGATGAGGACATGGCATTTCTCAAATCATCCGTTACCATGCTTTTAAGTGCTTTTGAATCGAATGGATTGAAAATACCAAATCCAAGTCCTCACAATTATACTCCTGTCCCACATCCAAGTCCTCGTTACACTCCAGTTCCGCATTCAAGTCCCCATGATTACATTCCTACCCCCCGTCAACTGAGCCAAACTTTGGAGATTCAACTGAGCCAAACTTTGGAGATTTAACTGATCCTCCACATGATCCATATGTCGATTTATTAGATTTTTCAAATCAGAGAAAGATTGTAAGTGGACAAGTTGTTGCTTCAGCTGCTACTGGAACAGTGGTGCATGGCCATCAATTGCTGATATTTGAACGTAAGGTTTACGTTAGTAGTGTTGAGCCAGGAGAAGAGAATCATCCGTTGTATCGTCGAAGTCATGGGGCGGACACTATTAAGGATGTCGAGAAATCTTGGGTGGTTTGGTCATTGCTTTGTCTTATCCTTAAGTGATCCAGAGTAATTTGTCTTGAGAAATTTAAACAAATTGTTAAAGTGAACAATTAGTAGTGTTTGAACTCTATTTTAAATATTAGTAATCTGTTTTGAATCAATTAGTAATCTGTTTTGAATGTCTTCCGATCTAGAACCCGATATAATTGTTAAGTGTGTGAACTTTAGTTGGAACGAAGTCAGAAGAATGGGAAGAATAGGTGTTCACATTGTGAATTACGTCCTAATTATATCTGCGGATTTACAACCGGATATCGTACGCAGTAGCCCCATTAGCAGGGGTGATTGGGTTCAATAAATTCTCAATTTTGGTGCCGAGCATCCCCCGGCACGTGTGGGGTTGCATTTTTTGGTTCCGGACCTGTTACATACATTAGATATACCATATGGGTTCAAGCAATCCAGTTGAAGGTGGCCCAATGATCAAATTTCATGAGATTTAGGAAATCAGCAAAGCAGAAAGTTTGATCCCAGCATCCGAATCGATTCGGTTTATCACCGAATCGATTCGACCCCTTCCAGTAGCCAATTAAGGGGTTGCGAATCGATTCGGGTTACTTCCGAATCGATTCGGCAAACCAAAAGTGTCAGGTATCTACATCCGAATCTATTCGATTTATCACCGAATCTATTCGCCCTTAGACAGTTTTGAATTCGAGAGTTTTGAATCGATTCGGTTTAACTACCGAATCGATTCGGTTCACCTGGTCACTTAAAATTTCCTCAAAATCAGCAAATCAACTTCTCATTCTCTCTTCTCCCTTAGCCGAAGACCTCCTCCTCTCCCATATCATTTCCTTTATTTTATTCATTTTCACCCTCATGGCTTCCTCATCCAGGGCATCCTCATCTAAGGTTACTAATTCAACCCTCTTAAATTATTTTCAAATCTTATTTAGTGTTCTTTGTATAAAAGTAGGGTTAAATTCATTCTTGTAAAATCCACATTTTCTGCAGGAAACTTAATATTTTCTCATTGCTTGTGATGTGAATCCAACAAATACAACTTGTTTATGTTGCTTTGATGATTAAGTTGTATTTGTTGGGGTTGTTTCACTTTGAAAATGCCATTTTCACCCTACTTTCTATACATTGCACGCTATATGTTCGATAAAATGCCTCTGTGAAGGTTTTGTGCGCTAAAGCTCCATCTTCCCACCTTTTATCGCACATTCCTGTTGAATTATCCTTGTTTGAGTGTGGTGTGCGTCGGTTACGTCGACTCAACCAATTTTTCCCAACGCGCACCGTCCGAACCTAGTTTCCCCAAATTTCACGATTACTTTGATTTTATGCATCGCACTAATGGTGTGTGTATTGAATTAATGTTTTGTAGGTTCCTTCGATCACCAAGCCATCATCCAATGCAGTTACTGGACGGGGAGGCGCTGGTTTTGAATCTTTTCGTTCCAAGGATGAGATGGAGTGGTATCGGGCCATGTTCAAAACCAGCCGCCCGATTGCTATTGAGAAGGAGGTAATTTTAGATGAGATGCCGGCTTCTGTAAGACGGTATTTAGCCAAATTCAATTGGGAGGCCCATCTGTCCATGAGAGGGGAGGTCAACGAGGACCACTTGCACCGTTTTTATGCTTTTCTAGTATCTACGCGCGGCGGCACGTATGAAGCATATGTGAGAGGGAGGCGGATTACTATTTCTAAGACCATCTTGGCTACGCACCTTAGTGGGGCTTCTAACCCCGAGCTTTATCATTACCCGGTCCTCGCAGATGCGCCTCAGCTTCCACAAGAGGTACTTATTGCGGGTCTTGCACCCGACAAGATTTGGGTGGGGGAGACTTTACCCACTTCGGGCATGCCCGATGTACATCGTATCCTCCATCTCATCGTCGTTAATTCCATCATTCCAACTCAGACCAAGGTTGTCCTCCGTTACAAGAAGGCCCTCTTCTTATACAGTCTTTTAGGGGATGACATGGTCATCAGTCTTCCCGCCCTCATGTTGCATCAAATAGTGAACGCTGCCTATAGCGAGAAGGGAGCCATAACTCTTTCTTTTGCGTGACTGATTTCCCGGATTTGCAGGGATGCCGGATGTGAGGTCTTGGGCAGCGACAAGATACCTAGGCTGCCCAAGGTGTTTAATGATAAGACCATTGCTAAAAGCTTGGGGCAAGATTATTGAGAGAGGAGGAAAAAGCGTATGTTGGATGCTCCTGATGCCCCTAATGCTCCTATGCCGGATATTCCAAAAGTGCCTCATCCAGTCCCACCTCCTGTGCCTCCTACTGTTGACCCCATTACATATCTCGGGGTGCGGATGGATGAGTTACAGGCTAATTTTACTGAGTTTCGGGGCACCTATATGGCAAACTTTACATCCTTATGGGCTGACTATCAGCGAGATACTTCCATGATTTCCCGGGCACAGATGGATTTGTTTGCTCATATTCGTGGGGGCGAGGCTGCTGTGCCTCCTTACCTTTATGATCCCTATGCCCCTCATGACCCCACCGCGCCCGAGTCCTCGAGCCGCCATCCGAACCATATGTAGGGCGTTGTCATCCCGCTTTCTCTGCTGCTAACTTTTGTGGTTCTTTATTTTGATTTTTGGGTTTGTAACTTTGTAGTTGTGTAGTGGTTTTGGGAAGAGAGAGTACATTTAGTCTATTTTCTAATTTTGGTTTTTATGCCCCATGTACACAACTTGTGATTATTAATGAAATTACTCATTTACTTCTTCTCTACTTGTTCTACTAGCTTTAATTTGCATTTAATTCCATCTCTTGTATTGGTTTGTGTTTAAACTAGATAACTAACTTAATTATGTTATTAACTAGCATGTGTAGTGTAGTTTCAATTATGAGTAGCTAGACTTATGATTGGGTACTAGTAACTGTTTATTTCTATGCTGCTAAACTCTCAAAGACAACATCTCTATTAATTATATGACAGGTATGTGAATTACTATTTCATAAGGTTTATTTGATTGTTGTATTAATAGTCTGGGGGACTTGATTGAAAATATTCAAGAATGGTTTTTATGTACCTATAAATTGTCACATATGCACAGAATGCTTCTGTTTTATAATGATTTTTGTATTCAAGTAAAATGGATGGTTTTTGGTTCAAGTTGTGCTATCATTTTTAATTATCAATTCACATGTCTTATTTCAGGTGAAGGAGTAGGTAAGATATAAGTGAAGCTATCATTTAACGACGAGAAAATGTAAGATGATGGTAATGAAATTCATATATGTTTACCCAACTTTGGGGAAGTTGTTTGTTTGTATCATTCCTATCATATCCACCACCACCCCTTATATAGATTACTTTGTAGTTATTTGTAGATTCAAAGTTTTGGGATTACTATATAGTTGAACGGTGATGCGTGCGGTTCTTGACTCAACATCCTATTCAATAGTTGTCAATATTATTGTTAAATTGATGAAGTGGTTGAAATGAGGTCCAATATGGACCTCGAGTATTGTAGTATTGCTGTTGTTGAGTATTTTTATTTTTTTAAACAGGGTGGATAAAGGGAACTCTGCCCAAATTTTTTAAAATTAGAACAGAAATATTGTACATTTATTTCACTTTGTTGTCGGGTAACGATTTTTTTTTGCAATTTTCGTCGTGCCTTTAGGCACGGGCATACGCTAGTATATATATATATATATATATATATATATTAATCACATTTTATTATTTGCAGGCATACACATGGCATATCCGGCATACATAGTATTCAAAGGCCTAAATCCAGGTGTTTACACTTCGTGGCAAGCAACACAAGCACAAGTTAATGGATACCGAGGCACCGTATTCAAAAAATTTGAGTCCATTGAACTTGCTCAACATGCATACTCCGAGTACACGAGGGAGGATGTCACCGCATCAATACCGCCCACGGCTGATATACCTAGACTTCACGAGTCGTATCCACTGCGTGGTGACTGCTGGTCTAGATTTAGAATGATTTGTTACATGTTCATGGCATTCCATGTCATCGAAGTGTTGTGTCGTTATTTTTTTTAGTTTATTTTTTATTCTATGATCATTTTGTACTTGGCGCCCACTTAGGGGTTGTTTGATGTTAAATTAAGTTTAACAAGTTTTATGTGTACTGGATATTTGGAATATGAGAAATATAAATGAAATGTTGTTAAAAATTTTAGACTTGTTATCATGATATTTATTTTACTTTCATTATTTCATCATTTTATGAAAATATAAAGATATTTGTTATAGCTTTTACAACATTTAACAAATTTAATTTTGTAACTCCTAATAGGAGTCACAAATTTGTCACTACTATTAATTTTGTAACAACTAATAGCAGTCACAAATATATGATTCGTAACTGCTGTCAGCAGTCACAAATATAACATTCGTAACTGCTGTGAGCAGTTACGAATGTTATATTTGTGACTGTTGACAGCAGTTACAAATAACAGTTACAAATTGGGGTCACCAGTCATAACTCCATAGGGGTTATAAAAAATTGTGACTGCTGTTAGGAGTTATAAATTTTCTTTTGTCACCCCCTAAATTATGACGGTAAATAGCAGTTATAAAGGTCATTTGTGAGTGCTAACAGCACTCACAAATCTCCCATTTTGGTGTAGTGTCCTATGATATTAATGAATCCTTAAATATTGGTTTCAGAACTCTCGACCTTTAGGGTTTCAACCATGGTAAGGGAGTCCACCTACACCGCGTGCAAAAAAGCATCTTCAACTGAAGAACAAGCATTCACGCTCCCAAAGTCCTAAGGATGATAGTAAGTGTACAAGTTCTTAAAATTTTGATTGGGGAAGGGGAACTCCCTAACATTGATAGAGTTTTTCCTTTCTCCTTTAGTTATCCCTTTTTCCTTTTTCTAGGGTTTTATGGACCTCCTCTATATTAATGATCTCTCTCTTCTCAAATTAATATCTTAAAGGCACCACTTTATCAACTTTAAGGTCTTAGGATGAGTATATAAAACTAGATAACTCCTCTTTAAGCCCTAACAATAGAGTTGGGTTCTATGTCTCCTTCTTTCTTTCAGATCGAGGGATGCAAGTCCCTTTGAATAAATGATACACCATGAAATCATTCAAAGGATCCACCAACCTCCTTCACTATTTTCAGTGGATGTAGGATTTTTCTTATCACCTCATTAAAATGATTTAAGAGTTCAACATGAATATTTTCCACCTTAGTGGGCTTAATATATGGTTTAGTAACCTCAACAAAGAACTCACCCTCTTTCTTATCAGCATCTTGGACCTCGGGGTGGGCGTGGGAGTGGTGTGGTGAGATAGCTTCACACACTTTACCTAGTGGGTCCTTTTCCCATTACTCTTTATTGTCGAGATTATGTCATCATCCAAGATCCATCTGTCTTATTTCCTTTGACCTTTATTATCCACCATAAGGTAAGTAAAAAGAGAATACAAAGTTAGTTAAGTAGATAATATGTTTAGGTAAGAGTTAGAGAATATTTGAATATATTAACCATGGTTAAACTCTAAGTTCCTGACATGGGCCGTTAGTGTTTCACTTATCAAAACATCAAATGCAAGGGGTTGAAAAAGTTCATCTTTATATACTCCATCTTCCCCATCACTTTTGGGTAATGTTACCGTAAGGAAAAATTTCAAATTGAGCCTATTTGTAGTATTGGCTAATTCCGTTGGACAAAACATTTAGTGTCATTGTGTGTCATACATCTATTATCGTTCAAGATTTTGAGTATTCGGGCTTTAATCACTCTATAAATCGATTCTAATTGCTCTTCTTTCTAAAGGTATATGACCCGACTCTTTTTTATGTTTCAATTTTATTAAATGATTTTTGACAGAATTTTCAAATCAATTTAAACCATTTAAAATTAAATTTTATTTTGCAAAAATCTCGAGGTCGTTCAAACCATCATGTTCGAACGAGTATGTTAGAACGAATTTTGAACGACTTCTCTTATGGAGTTGTCAGAATTGTTGTTCGAAGTCTTGTTCAAATAATTTCGTTCGAGCGAGTATGTTAGAACGACTTCCATCGTATTTGTGTCTGAATTCTCGTTAGTAAAATCGTTCGAACAATACTGCTAAGTTGTTCGAAT
Source organism: Sambucus nigra (assembly GCA_949130495.1). NCBI lineage: Eukaryota > Viridiplantae > Streptophyta > Magnoliopsida > Dipsacales > Adoxaceae > Sambucus > Sambucus nigra. The sequence continues at coordinate 141,193,988 of OX422207.1, forward strand.
GAAGTGTTATTTTTTTTTTAAATTATTAAATTTCGTGCAGTTTTTGTCCTTAACTTCCTTGGTCCACTTCTTTCACTTATGTAACTGAACAAAGGATAAACATTGATAATTGAACACTTCTTGAACTTGAAGAGAAAATTCATATCCTTTTTTAAAAAAGTCTCAAACAATTTTATGTGATCTTTTGATCATTTTTCAAGAACTAAACACATCCTTTCATACATTCATCCCTGGTTGGGTGCGGTGGATCTCCGCACAAGATTGGATTTGAGATAAATTTTGGCTTTCGGTGGAGATACCGAGACACTGGATGTGTTGTGCAGCACATTGGAATTTCGTGTACTATGGATGGAGGTATTGAATACGGCATCAGCGGGTCTTGTTGTGTCAAATTTGTAAGTCTTTTGTGTCTTTTTATAAAACCATATTCATAGTGGATTTGTCTAGGCCTAGCCATCCGAGTTTTTTTTCCATTTGGGTTTTCCTCGTAGATTGACGTGTTGTGGTTGTGCTTTCTTGTTGCATATTTATAATCTTGTATGCTCACTTGGAATTTAGTAAGTAAGATTAAAATTTGGAAAGGATTAACTCGGTGTTCTAATTAATATTTGTATAAAGGTGTGTATTCTACGAAATTGAACTAATTCATATAACCTTGGAACTTCAAATTGGTATCAAATCAAGTTTCTAAATTCTATTTAGATGAATCATGGAAGTTATTTCAAAAGTTTTTCATTAAATGGACCACCTATGTTTGATGGAACTAACTACGCCTATTTGAAAGCATATATGAAATCTACTTTAAAATAAATTGATGAACATGTTTGGGTTGTTGATAAAAAATGATGGTCCCTCCTACTGTTATTGTTGAAGGAGAAACTATTTTAAAACCTATAGAGGAATGGAGTGACGATGAGTTGAAATTCTATAACTTTAATTCTAAAGGTTTAAATGCATTGTTTAGTGTTGTCACACCCGATGAGTTTTGTTGTATCATGACTTGTGAAACTTCAAAGGAGGCATGGAACATTCTTCAAGTTACTAAAGAGGGAATGAGTGCATTTAAAGCATCTAAACTTCAAAATTTAAACATTCAATTTGAAACTATCACCATAAAAGAAAGTGAAACATTTGATGAATTCTTTGCTCGTATTTTCGATATTGTTAATTCATGTTTTAACGTAGGTGATAAAATCCCTGAAAATCGAGTAGTCAAGATGATTCTTAGATCTCTCCCTAGTCATTTCATCCCGAAAGTCACGGTTCTTAATTTTTTAGGATTGTTAAATTCACCAAAACTCAAAGATCTTGTAGGTGATATCCAAACATATGAATTATACATGTTTCCCAATGTTAACAAAAAGAAAGATAATGGAGTAGCTCTAAAAGTTAAGAAGGAAGAAATGTCCAAATTCGAAGAGTCCGATATGGATATTGATGATATGGACTTATTTGCTAAAAAAATTAAAAAGTTTCTCAAGTTTAAAAAGAAAAATTCAAATTTTGAAAAACCTACTTTTGAGAAAAACAAAAACAAGACAAGAAGAAGTTTTAATAATCAGGATAAAAAGAAGTTTAAAAATGATAACTCTAAAAGATAACTTTAAAAAGGATGATTCGGAGATTTGTTTTGAGTGTGAAGGACTAGATCATAGAGCGTATGAGAGCTCCACTAAGATTAAGAGACAAAGTAATTGGATAAAGCTATTTATAATCAAACTCTTAGCGATAGTGAAAATGAGTCTGAAAATCTGATGATTTCGTTCCTTCTGGAAATAACTTCACTGCCTTTATGACGAGTCATTCTAGTGCTTCAATTGAGTCGCATCCTAGTGTTGACATTTTCAAGCATAACTTTGAGGTTGTATCCACTCACTCAGAAGGTTGTGATGAAAAAGGAAGTGAGAGTGATGTAATTGAAAGCGAATTATAATTCTCTTATTCTGAGCTATACATCGAGTTTATGCATATTCAAAATATAAATACAAGGTTAAGTTTTAAGGTGTTGACAATAGAACAAGAGTTGAAAATACTGAAGGAGAAGGATGCTTTAGTTAGTCAAATCGAGGCAATTAAGATTTCTCTCTTTGAGAAGCTTATTGTGATGGTTAAAGAAAAATGTGATTTGACTGACTCTCTAGCTCGTTTAACGAAGATCTTCATGAATCCTTGGAGATTAGAAAAACACCTGAACAAAAAATTATCAAACTTGAGAAAGATCTCAAGTCCTCTTGGGAAGTCAAAGTCACACTTGAAGATAATTTCGAAAGAATGGAAAAATGATTCCTAGGTTCAGTTTGAGGTTATAAGGAGAAAGGTTACCAATAGAGAAAGGGTATATGATATAAAGATGATGGTTATCTAATGTTAAATCTAATACCCGTAGCTAAATTTGTTACTAAAACAAACCCTCCTAAACCTAACCCACCTAAAAGAAGTGAACCTAAGCAACCTATGAAAGTGACTCCAAATCAACCCTATGTGTATACTTATTGCCACAAAGGGGTCATCTTAGAGATTTTTATTACAAGTTTGGGAAGGATTCTTATATCACAACTCCTAAGACACACTATAGCTCCTTAGCTAGACTTAAGAAATAAGTTGAGTATCTAGTTAACAAATCCAAAAGTTTAATGGAAGGGTTATGTATGTCCTAAGGAAATGATTCCAACCAAAAGACTAGAGTCGACAAAGGGAAGAACACAACTCAAGCTTGGGTTAAGAAAGATAAGACCAAGAAGGCTTTTGTTTTTCATGTTGCTCTTAAGGCTCAAAATACCTACCAATGGTATTTTGATAGGGGATGCTCTAGACATATGACACGTGATAAATCTCTTTTTACCACTCTTAAAAACTATAAATATGGTAAAGTCACCTTTGGCGATGGGAGTAAATCTCGAATCACAGGTAAATTCACCATTGAAGTTTCTGGTTTTCCAAAACTAGAAAATGTTCTTTATATCGATGGACTTAACACTATTCGATAAGCATTAGCTAGTTATGCGACAAAAACCTAGCAGTTAAGTTCAGCCAATCGGAGTGCACCGTTAATGATAAATCGGGTAAGGCTATTCTACAAGGTGTGAGAACTAGTGATGATTATTATGGAATTGTTCCAAAGTACGCTTTCATTTGCAACATATAACACCCCGCCTAATTAAATAACGGGTGATAAGTCCTTTCTAAAATTTAAAATAGAATATCCAGTTGGTTCAATTTTAGCATCAGTGTCGAGGAACATTTATTAATTACTAACCACCTATTAGCTAAAAAGCCTGGTGTCAAATTTTATGTTTTAAATTGACATACCTCTAAATAAATAATTAACTAAACGTTCACCATCTAACAAACATTCTCATAGCAAGAAAATTTCATAAAGAAATAACTGATTCTGGAGTAAACATTTCCAGTCTGAATCCCAAATACTATAGTCTGAGATGAAATAAATCCTAACAACTAAAATATAAATAAATGTATGCACTCGCAATCTCTCGATGCATCTGAATAATGATGGGCAACATGCCCGACTGAAGTAAATAACTCGAAGAGAATCAAAGATAGGTGTGGAGGCGTCTAGTAACCGAGGTCCTGTAACTTTCAAAACAACTACAACACATCAACTAGTAAGAACTCCTATGCTTGGCATCCCTATGGATGGGCACCTAAAAGGTTTTTACAAAACAAAATAGATTTGGAAGAAACAGGTTAGATCCCGAGTTGAAAATATTTTAAAATCAACAACTGTTTAAAACACATTAAACAGTGGATATTATATGCATGTTAGTTCCACGTGCCCTTACTTGAGATTCTCAGCTCTTAACTAATATGCACGCCTAACGTATACTCCGAACCCATCCTTATTATGCTATCCCACTTATCTAGTTTAAATCAAGTCTCTTACTATAATGCCTAAGTCATTGTGCCCACCTGTATTACCCGAATAATACATTCTTGCATTTTCAATATTAGTTAAATTTAATTCAAGTATCTCACTAATCCTTCAAGTTTCCACATTCTTAAATAATATTAGAGTTCGTAATCTTCCTCATTTACTAAGAAACACGGTAGAATAATCACAGGTTTCACTAAACAAAAATACTGATTTTGTGACTGCCTTATTGTGACTGCTAATGGGGGTGACAAACTTATCACTCCTAGGAGCAGTCAGAAAATTATTTATGAATCCCATTAGGGGTGATAAAATCAATGGGTAATAAAAAATTTGAGTCAATTAGTCTGTCACCGCTAATGATAGTCACAAATGTCACCATTAGATTAATTTGTGACTCCTATAAGTAGTCACAAATTCATAATTGTCATACGCAGTCACAAATTATCACTAGGCCTAAATTATGACTCTTATGAGAAGTCACAAAATTATAACTGCTATAAAAAGTTATAAATTTTGGTATAATACTAAATTCGTGACTGCTATCGGTAGTCATAAATTTGTAACAACTCGTAGAAGTCATAAATTTTGGCCTAACACTTAATTTGTAACAGCTATTGGCAGTCACGAATTAATAACCGCTCCTAGTAATCACAAACTTTTCCCTAAGACTTAATTGGTGACTGTTATTAGGAGTCACAAAAAATTTCATCCAACTTTAGTTTCCCTCTTTTCTCTCCTCTCTCACTTATCCCAACTCCCGCCCCTCTCTCTCTCTTTCATTTGGTTGCTGTGAGTTTTTGGTTTATTCCAACCTCGTTGCTGTGAGTTTTCTCAGAATCATTTCGTTTCTTTGAGTTTTGTGATTTCATTTCGTAAACATTTCATTTCATTGCTGATTCCATTTCGTAAACATTTTATTTCATTGCAGATTTCATTTCGTAAACATTTCATTTCATTGCTGATTTCATTTCGTAAACATTTCATTTGATAGTTGCTATTTCATTTGATTTCGAAAACATTTATAGTTGTTGTTTCATTTGATTCGTAAACATTTATCTTTAGTTGCTGTTTATAGTTGTTGTTTCGTTCATGTTTAGTTGCTGTTTCATAAACATTTCATAAATAAACCAGCCAAACTATAAAAACATAGCCATATAATAGTTGTTCATTTGATTCATTTTGAGTTTGATTTCGTAAACATTTATTTCGTAAATAAACATTTATTTCGCTATGAGTATGATTCACTGAAACATTTTTTTCGTAAATAAATGTTTATTTATGTTTGATTTCGTAAATAAATGTTTGAGATTTCATTTATTTATTTATTTTTTATTTCGTAAATAAATGTATGAGTTTTAAGTTTATTTATGTTTAATTTCGTAACAGTTCATGTTTGATTAGGGAGCAAAAAAAAGAGCAAATAATAGAATTGTCTTTACATTAATTTTGTAACACTTGATGTTTAGTTTATTTATGTCTTTACACTTAATGTTTGGTATTTGGATGCACATTTATTTGGACTTACTAAATACCACTAGTTAATGCACATTTTAATGACAAGATTGCCTTCACATTTCTGCTTTTGTCATTCATGATACCTTTGATTCTAATAGCATTTAGCCACATACATCGCCTGATCATAAGCATTAAATAAATAAATGATTATTTGGACTTTGCCCCCAATTCGTTACGGGTGTTGTGATTGGAAACACAATGTTTTTGTATAATACACGTGTTAAACATCTTGTATGCATTAAATAGTTGGCTCACATCAAACGATGTAGACTTCAATATACAATACTTATATATGTATGATATATATCACTATCATACATATATACTAATACGACACCCCAAAAGGCTACGCCTGCTGTGCGTGCATACTCTGTTATCAAATCCTGGTACATCACATACATAAGGATTATGAGTTTCAAATCACTCTGGAACCGTATCAATACAAATCACACATAATGAAGGCAAACATAGTTCCTAGCCCAACGAGATACCCACATACCTATGCACTAACACGATCGAAACTTTATTAACTCACCGATAAGTCTTTCCCAGACCAATGTTCTGAAGCACCAGTCTAAAATCCCCCCGAAGGCTCATCAAGATAAGATTGTCCCCTTTCTAAGACCTCCCGTGATATCAAGTATGGTAGGTATGTCATACACACAGTCTATCAATCATACATTAGGTATTCACACAACCTTAGTACATAAATCTCTATCTTTAATATAGGTGTACGCACATCCTATAGCATATGTTTTATACGTAGTAGATCTATCTCACGAATATACTATGTGTTAATGAAATATATTACTGCTCTCATCGTACGCTCCCGAGTAATCCTCGCCACTCGAAGTGTCTCCTTTATTTCCTAACATAATATCAGTAATTAACTCATTTATATCCTACTGGTCTAAGTCATCATCTCCTTTGAATTTTCGGGATTAGAATTAGTCTCCGATTTAGGTATTTCTCTCGATTAAACCTAATTAAGTTTAGCCCTTAATTCGTTATCCTAGAACTAAACCCAAATTACTCTTCAATATATTTAAAATTAAAGTCCACGATTAAATCCCGAACATTTACCAAAAATTTTAAACAAAAAGGGGAAAGAAAAATAATTCTAGGCAACCGAATCGATTCGGCCTGGTCCAAATCAATTCACTCGTATATGTATGGAAAATATGCATATGTGTTTCTTATGGGCTTCTCCTATCTTCAACCTCAAATCCTCAATTTAATCATCCCAAACTCCCAATCAATCATACTAAATGTTGTACTAACATAATTACACGAGTTCAAACGTATAAGAATCATAAAATCATCATGGGGTATCGATTTCTAGGATTAATTCATGAATATTTCTTAAGAACCCTAGTTCCTCAAATTATATTCAAGAACACCATAATTCTCAGATTTAATCCATTATTTCTCACACTTAGGTCATAATTTCATTTTTCTAATGATTCCACAAATTCATCTACATGAAAAACCTACCCATAATCATGATTCAATTCTCCAAATTTATGAAATATTAATTATTCGTGGTTATTTCTTTCAATCTAAACTACCATGGATAATATATGCACTGAATCTTTGTAAGATAAAACAATTGCCTTTAATGGAAGTTCTAATCCGATGAAGAAGATGGTATGGGGGCGATGCTTTCTTTTCAATCTATACGTTGGTGATGACGGTGGTGCAAGAGTTGTAGGAAAGCCTTGAATCTCCTTTGGAATTCTCCTCCTTCCTTCCCTGGATAGCCTCTCTAAATATTTGATTACGATAACCCTAACTTCCTTGACACACCATCTGATTTAACCTTATTAAATTCGTGGGTTTATTTCCTCTAAAATTTCAAAAGACTAAAATGCCCCCTTGGGGTGTCGATTTTGCCAAAAACTTCCCTGGGACCTAAACTTAACCCTCGGGTAGACTTTTCTGACTATCTCAACCCTTCCAACACTTTGGCACACTTGAAATGACCATTTTATGACTTAAAAATAAATTACCATTTTATTCCATAAAATTGAATCCCGATACGACTAACACGCGCATCCCGATTTAATTACTGAAACTGTCGTATTTTTCACTCGTGACAATTGTAATAAATTCATAATCACTTATTACTTTATTCACTGAGTAATATTCAATATAATTCTCATCAATAAATACTAACCCTCATCTCGCTAGTTAGTATTCATTTAAATTCGAATTAATTTTAAGTAAATTTCTCGTATTTAATTCAATTAATCCCATAATTTAAAATCAATAAAATTACGGGGTATTACATACTTCCCCGTAATAACGGAATTTCATCCCAAAATTTGGAAATAAAAGTATACCTGGTAAGAAAAACTTTGGATATTTTTCGCGCATCTCACCCTCACGCTCCTAAGTAGAGTCTTGGACATTATGGTGCTTCCATCGAACACATACTAACGGTACTACCTTCGACATCAGTTTCCACTCACTACGGCTTAGATATCAACTATCCCCTACTCGTAGGAACTATCGAGATGTATATAAATCTAATCTAAAGCAATATGAGTGTGGGCTAACTCATCCCGAAGATATCTCCTTAGCGAAGAAATATGGAACACATCATGAATCCTATGCAAGTTTTCGGGTAACCCAAGTCTATAAGCCACTGGCCTAATCCGCTCAGTAATAAGTAATGACCCTACATACCTTGGCTCCAACTTCCCTTTTTTCCCAAACCTCATTATCCCCTTCAAAGGAGATACTCATAGCAATACCTGGTCACCCACACTGAACTCCCTAAGGAACCTCTTGGCATTAGCATAGCACTTCTTTCTATCCTTAGCAACCCGTATACGACTTCGAATCACATTAATCCTAGTTGAAGTATCCTGGATGACCTCTGGCCTAATTATCTTATTATCCCCCACCTCTAGCCAACACGTTGGAGAACGACAAGGCCTACCGTATAGTGCCTCAAATGGGGCCGTGGCAATAGTAAACTGGTAAGAGTTATTATAATAAAAATCCACCAGTGAAAGATACTACTCCCATCCCCCGCCAAAATTAAGGACACACATCCGTAACATATCCTCTAACATCTGATTTGTTCGCTCAGTCTGCTCATCAATCTGTGGGTGATAGGCCGTACTCAATCATAACTCAGCACCCATGGCCTCCTGGAAGCTCTGCTAAAACTGAGATATAAAGTCTTGTCCCTATCGGACACGATATCAAGGGGAACTCCGTGAAGTCTCACTATCTCGTCTATAAAGATCTGGGCATACTGTCCCATAGTGTAATCTATCCGAACTGGCAGAAAATGAGATACCTTTATCAATCGATCCACAATCACCCTTATGGAATCGTGACCCCTCTAAGAAATAGGCAACCATGTAATAAAGTCCATGGAAATGATATCCCATTTCCACATAGGAATCTAGCGATCGAAGAAGCCCTGCTGGCTTCTGGTGGTCCACCTTCACCAGCTGACAAGTGGGAAATTTTGAAATAAACTCGGCAATGTCCTTCTTTATCCCACTCCATCAGTACTGTCGTCGCATATCCTGGTATATTTTATCGCCTCTGGGATGTACCACAAAGAGTGAATCGTGCGACTTTATCATCACCGCATGTCGAGAGTCCTCCCCTTCTGGAACTACCAGTCTCCCGTTAAAGATTAAGCCCACATCTAAACCCACATAATAAGACTTAGCTCCCTCGGATAGAAGCTTTACAATCTAATCTTGGAAGAATGGATCTGTTGCCTAAGACTGTATAACCCTCATGACTATCTGGGGTGTAACGGTTATAACTGACATAAAAGATCGTGCCACTACATCCTAGTGTCCCAAGTCCTTCCATTTCGTCTTTCAAACCTCATCCACCTCACCTGCTAGCCTTCGACTCAATGCGTATGCTACTATGTTATCCTTCTCAAGGTGATATTAGATATCGAACTGATAGCCCTTCATAAATTCAAGCCACCTCCACTAATGCATGTTCAGCTCTCGCTGAGTGGACAGGTACTATAGTGATTTCTGATCTGTGAACATGCAAAATTTCTCCCTCAGAAGATAATCACTCCATATCTGAAGTGCAAATAAAACTCCTTCTAACTCAAAGTCATGTGTGTGATAATTCCTCTCGTGAGGCTTAATCTTACATGAGGCATAATCTATAGCCTAATCCTCCTATTTAAGAATACCCCCAAGTCGTTATAGGGACGCATCATTATAGACTAAGTACTCCACTCCTGGTCTGGGCAGTGCTAGAACTGGTGCTGAAGTCAGTTTATCCTTCAGCTCAATGAAAGCCAACTGACAAGCCTCATCCCAGATTAATGGCACCCCCTTGAGAGTCAAGTTTGTTAATGGACTCGCTATCTTTGAGAATCCCTGAACAAATTGCCTGTAGTATCTGGCTAGCATTAAGAAACTGCGCATCTCCTTCGGTGTCATGGGCTATCCCCACTCCCTTCATCGCGGATACTTTCCCCGGATATATGAATATACCCTTGTCAGATACGATGTGCCCTAAAAACTAAACCTTTCTCAGCCAAAACCCACATTTCTCATATTTTGCATTCAACTAATTCTCTCGTATTGTCTGCAATACCTGACGCAAATTTGCAGCATGCTCTTCCTCAGTCTAGGAATAAATCAGGACGCCATCTATAAAAACAAAGATAAACTAATCTAAGATCTCTCTAAGAACCCTATTCATTAAGTCTATGGACACAACCGATGCGTTGGTTAGCCCAAATGGCTTAACCCGAAACTCGTAGGACCCGTATCTCGTCAAGAAAGAAGTCTTTGACACGTCCTACTCCTTGATTCGTAATTGATGGTACCTCGACTTCAAGTCTATCTTTGAGAAGTAGGCAGATCCTCTCAACTGGTCTAATAAGTCATCGATTTAGGGCAATGGATATTTATTCTGTATCGTGACTTTATTGAACTCTCGGTAGTCAACACACAACCGTAACGACCCATCTCTCTTCTTTACAAATAACACAGGAGCACCCTAAGGTGAGGTACTCCTATGGATGAAGCCCTATCCCAACAACTGCTCAATATGATCCCGTAACTCCATCATCTCAACCGAAGCCATACGGTAAGGCGCATGGGCTATTGGCCGAGTGCATGGCGTTAAATCTATCACAAAATCTATCTCTCCGCTAGGTGGCAACCCCGGTATATCAAGGAACATGTCAAAAAACTCACAGATCACTGGAATTGAATCAACCGGGATCACCACCTCCTTAGAGGTCTCCTCCTCTATGTAATACAAGTGAGTGGAGGATCCGCCCTCTGGGTGAGGCATCGCTACCAGGAACATATCCTAACCCTATATAGCAAATACAATACTACGACTATAGCAATCAATCATGGCTCTATACCCAACTATCCAATCCATCGCAATAATAACATTATACTCTGACATATCTAACACAAGAATGTCGAAAGGTAAAATAAATCTTCCAATTTCTATACCTATGCCCTGACAGATAAAGAAAATCTACGTTCCATTACCGAACGACAAGTCTACACACATAATAGTACTATCTACAGTATCTAATAACCCCATAGCACGTGCAAACCTAGGGGTAATAAATGAGTGTAAAGCCCCCGTGTCAGAGAAAATGCACCCCATAGTCCCCTGAATAGAAAACATACCCTCAACTGCGGGTGGAGCCTATAGGACTGCAGCCTGGGGACATTGTAAACATTCCCATATTGTAGTTGTCCCCACTGAACCAAAACTACTAGAATGGAAGGCAAAACTAGCATTTGTGGTGGTGCTGGGAGGGCGGTGAGAAATATAGGTCACTAGGGCTCCGAACGAGCACCTTGCTGCTGCTTTTGTGGGGCTTCGCCCTTCTCAGGAACTCGTGATGCTTGTGACCAGTTTTACCACATATGTAACATTTACCAACAAAGTTTCCTCCTCTCTGTCCCTGCGGACCTTGGCCCTACTGGCCGTTATCACCCTTCCATTAGTTCTACTGGCCCTGTTGATTCTGCTGACCAGGATGTCCCTACCTGAAGCCTCCCCGCCCCTGCCTGTAAGCACCGGATCTGTGTCACTTAGAAGGGTCCCCCTGATGGGAACTCTGCTCACCTCGTCTCTACTAACATTGAGATAGTTGTGCCTCACTAGCACCACTACCTTCTGTCCTACCCTTCTGGTTGTACTCCCCTAATCACTTGCTTCCCTTCAGATAGAAACGGTAATTCGGGCAGTGTAGTAAGGCAGGGTTAAGCACAATGGTATATGACCTCAATGAAAGATTACCCAAATGGTGCTGACGAATCCTCAAAGTCAAGCCATCCATAAACATCTGTATTGTCTTATCTTCAATAGGTACCTCATATGGCACCAGATTAGTTAATCTTGTAAATTCCTCTTCATATTCAGCAACGGTCTTCCCCTTCTAGGTGAGGTCTAACAATTTTTGACTCATCTCAGTTAGAACGAAGGAAGGAAAATATTTACGATCAAACCGTACCCAGAAGTCCTAAATTATCATGTCATCTCTCTCCCCAGCGATGGTAACAGACTCCCACCACTTCAGTGCCTCTCCCACTAGCTTAAATGTAGGTAGTATCAGTCTTTAAACCTTTGTGCACTCGTACATTATCAAGTGCCGCTGGATATCTTTCATCTATTGGCTACCTACCACAACATCGAAACCCCCTGCGAACTCCGGAGGATGTTCCTTATGGAAGGCATCCCCAACTCGCTCCCAAGAGGAAAGGAACGCATAAGTTGGTTCTAGTTCCACTGCATGTGCCTTGGGAGGTGCATGCTATACGATTGCTAAAGCTGCATTTATAGCTTATGCCACTATAACGTCAACCTCCGCAGCATTTATAGTACTCTAGGCCAAAGATGGCTAAGTCTCGGGCTCTACACCTCTACGGGCTCTTTGTGCACGTCTGGGAGGCATCTAAACTGAGAAAGAAGGTTTATAAGTCCATAATTATTATATCAAAATAGCTGAAGGCGTAAAATGCGAAATTAATGAATACAACAGTCCTAAATATAGGGCTCTATATCAAAGAACGCTACACTGAAAGCATAATAAGACGCATAGATACTAAAGACTCTAGAACCTGATGCTTTGATATCACCTGGGACACCCCTCCTAATTAAATACTGGGTGACCAGTCCTTTATTAAATTTAAAACAGAATATTTCGTTGGTTTAGTCTTAGCATCACTGTCGGATAACATTTATTAATTACTAACCACCTACTAGTTAAAAGTCTAGTGTCAACTTTTATCTTTTAAATTAACATACCTCTAAATAAATAATTAACTAAACATTCACCATCTAATAAACAATATCATAGCAAGAAAATGTCATAAAGAAATAACTGAGTCTGGACTAAAAATTTCCAATCTGAATCCCAAATACAATAGTCTGAAATGAAATAAATATTAACAACTTAAATATAAATAAATGTCTGCACTCGTTATCTCCGGATACATCTGAATAATGATGGGCCATATGCCCGAATGAAGTAAATAACTCAAAAAGAATCAAAGATAGGGATGGAGGCGTCTAGTAACTGAGGTCCTGTAACTTCCACAATAGCTATAGCACGTCAATTGGTAAGAAATCCTATGTTTGGCATCCCTGTGGCTGGGTACCTAAAAGGTTGTTACAAAACAAAATATATTTGGAAGAAAACAGGTTAGAGCCCGAGTTGAAAATATTTTAAAATCAGCAAGTGTTTAAAATGCATTAAACAATAAATATTATATACATGTTAGTGTCATGTGCCCTCACTTGAGATTCTCACCTCTCAACTAATGTGCAAGCCTAACGTATAATCCTAACCCATCCTTATTATGCTATCCCACTTATCTAGTTTAAATCAAGTCTCTTACTGTAATACCTAAGCCATTGTGCCCACCCGTATTACTCAGATAATACATTCTTGCATTTTCAATATTAGTTTAATCGAATTCAAGGATCTCACTAATCCTTCAAGTTTACACATTCTTAAATAATATTAGAGGTCGTAATCTTCCTCATTTAAGTATATATATATATATATATATATATATATATATATGGTACCCCAAAGGGATAAACTTGTGGTGCGTGCATACTCTGCTATCAAATCTCGGTACATCACGTACATAAGGATTACGAGTTCCGATTCACTCTGGAACCGTATCAATAAAAATCACACATAATGGAGGCGAACATAGTCCGAGCCCTATGGGATACGCACATACCTACGCACCCACACGACCACAAACTTATCAACTCACTGATAAGTCTTTCCCAGGTCTATGTTTTGAAGCACCAATCTAAAATCCCCTTGAAGGCTCATCAAGATGAGACTGTCCTCTTTCTATGACCTCCCATGATAGCAAGTATGGTAGGTATGTCATATACGTAGTCTATCAATCATACATTACGTATTCACATAACCTTAGTACATAAATCTGTATCTTTAATATAGGTGTACGGACATCCTATAACATATGTTTTACGTAGTATATCTATCTCACGAATATCCTCTATGTTAATGAAATATATTACTGCTCTCGTCGTACGCTCTTAAGTAATCCTTGCCACTCTAAGTATCTCCGTTATTTCCTAACATAATATTCGTAAGTAACTCACTCATATGCTACCGGTATAAGCCATCATCTCCTTTGAATTTCAGGGATTAGAATTAGTCTCCGATTTAGGTATTTCTCTCGATAAAACCTAATTAAGTTTAGCCTTTAATTCGTTATCCTGGAACTAAACCCAAATTACAATCTAGGTCTACTAGTATTACCAATTACTCCTAAATATGTTTAAAATTAAAGTCCACGATTAAATCCCTAACATTTACTAAAAAATTTAAACAAAAAGGGAAAAGGAAAATATTTCTGGGCAGCCGAATCGATTTGACCTGGTCCGAATCAATTCACTCGTACAAGTATGGAAAATATGCATATGTGTTTCTTACGGGTTTCTCCCATATTCAACCTCCAATCCTCAATTTAATCATCCCAAACTCGCAAACAATCATACTAAATATTGTACTAATTACACGAGTTTTAACGTACAAGAATCATAAAATCATCATGGGGCATCAATTTGTTAGATTAATTCATGAATATTTGTTAAGAACCGTAATTCTTCACATCTTATTCAAGAACACCATAATTCTTAGATGTAATCCGTGATTCCTTACATGGTTTATAATTTCATCTTTTCAATGATTCTAGAAATTCATCTACATGCAAAACCTGGCCATAATCATGATTCAATTCTCCAAATTTATCAAATATCAATTATTCATGGTTATTTCTGTCAATCTAAACTACCATGGATAATATATGCATTGAATCTTTGCAATATAAAACACTTGCCTTTAATGGAAATTCTGATCCGATGAAGAAGATGGAATGGAGGCGATGCTCTTTTTTCGATCTACGCGTTGGTGGTAACGGTGGTGCAAGAGGTGTAGGAAATCCTTGAATCTCCTTTGGAATTCTTCTTCTTCCTTCCCTGGATAGCCTCTCTTAAGTTTTGATTATGATAACCCTAACTTACTCGACACACCATCTGATTTAACCTTATAATATTCGTGGGTTTATTTCCTCTAAAATTTCAAAAGACTAAAATGCCCCTTTGGGTTGTTGGTTTTGCCTAAAACTGCCTCGGGACCAAAACTAAACCCCCGGGCAGACTTTTAAGACTACCTCGATCCTTCTGGACACTTTGACACGCTCGAAATGACCATTTGGTTGACTTAAAAATAAATTACCTTTTATTCCATAAAATTGAGTCGCGATACGACTGACACGCGCGTTCCGAATTAATTATCGAAACCATCGTATTTTTTTACTCGTGACAATTTTATTAAATTCATAATAACATATTACTTTATTCACTCAGTAATATTCAATATAATTCTCATCAATAAATACTGACACCTGTCTCGCTAGTTAATATTCATTTAAATTCGTATTAAATTTAAGTAAATTTCTCATATTTAATTCAATTAATCCCACAATTAAAAATCCATAAAATTACGGGGTATTACACAACAGTGCCAAGATATTGTCTACCGGTCTTTGGCATCAACGTCTAGGTCATTTGAACTTTAGAGATCTTGATCGTCTAGTGAATAAAGACCTAATTTGAGGCTTACCATGCTTAGGAAAACCAACCTCCTCAATTTTTGAACCTTATAAACTTGGAACGAAAATTTAGAGCCCTCATAAGAAGTTGAACTCTATAACCACCTCTCGTGCCTTAGAATTGATTCACATGGACCTTATGGGTCCCACTCATACCGAAAGTACAGGAGGAAAGAGATATATCCTAGTGATGGTAGATGACTTTTTAAGATACTCTATAGTAGAATTTCTAAGAGAAAAGTCCAATGCTGTTGAATTTCTAACTGTTAAATGTCGAGTCCTTCAAAATCAAAATGGTGTCACCATAAAACGGTTTAGAAGTGATAATGGAACTGAATTTAAGGAATCTGGTGTGAATGCTCTATATGATGAAGTTGGAATTAAGCATGAATTATCGAACGTTCAAACTCCATAACAAAATGATATAGTTGAGAGGAATAATCGAACGATCCAAGAAATGGAAAGGTCTATGATCCTTGGTAGGAAAGTGCCTCGTAGGTTTTGGGAGAAAGTGGGAAGCACCGCTTGTGACATCGTGAATAGGGTATACTTGCGTCCCAATACTAATAAAACTACATATGAATCGTAGGTCGGCAAAAAACCCAACCTAGCCTATTTTAGAGTCTTTGAGAGTCCATGTTACATCCTTATGGATAAAGAGTTTCTAGGTAAATTCGACTCGAGGAGTGATGAAGGTATTTTCCTAGGGTATTCATAAAATAGTATAGCTTTTAGAGTTAATAACTTTGTTAGTTCTAAAGTTATGGAATAAATAAATATTGTCATAAAAGTTGATGCTCCGACTATATCTGTTGATGATGAGGAAGATTTATCTTATGAGTGTGATACACCTCTGGGGTTGAAAACATTGAGCCTCACAATGACTCGATGGACGCCATAATTGATGATGACACCAAAATTTGTATCACCAAGTCAGTGTGATAAGAGAGCTCAAACCATCACTATAATGGTGTAAGAATAAGTACGAAAATATAAAAAGAGATGAGGAAAAGGAGAAGATAACACCAGATATAAGTGGTTCGACCGGAGCCTACGTCCACTGTACAGTGTGAGTGGTGGTTATCACTAGAATACGGGCACTATTGGCCTGTAAGTACAAGACTCAAACTTGTCTCTCTCTACTGTGTATTTTGACAAAGTTTTGCTAGGGTTGAGAATAATCGATCCTTTACAATGAGGTAGAAGATAACTGTTTATATGGATAGGGTGGTTTCATACGCACCCTAGTCATGCGGGAGGCACGCACAACTTTAATTGTCCAACAACGTGGTGCCATCTGTCCCTGGTGTATGGAAGTAATGATTATAAGATATTGCTCACATGTCTGAGTGATGCTGTTGTAACAGTTTGGTTCACTTTGCGCATTATCTCACTTGTACTATGTTTCACGTGCCCTATAAGATGCCCAAAGTGTACTGCTGAGGTTAAAGTGTTAGCCGGGTCGAGTACGAGATTGCTGATATCCCACTGGAATACATGTAGATAATTATGAAGTGTAATCTCGTCTAACTAAGGTCAGGCCAAGATGAGGAAACAGGGTTGTTTGGGAAATCTTTGATCTATCAATGCAGCCGAGATGAGACATGAGGCTGAAGAAAGATACCTGCTGTCTCAACTTAGGTCTTAGTCGAGACGAGACACTAGTCAAGGCAGGTTGAACTAGATGCACACGATGCTTGCTAAAATATTCCTTGTAGGGTTGGCCTTGGCCGAGCTTGTCTTGATCTTAGACAAGGTCTCATAATGGCATATCAATCACCCATAGCCCTTGGTCTTCTGTATAAATAAAAGATTGAGTGGTAAAAAAGTCAAGTAGCATGGATCAAGCAGGTCTCTGATTTGTCACACATTGAAGTATTAATGTGTACAAGTAGGGGACACCTGTCATTAATTCCTTGGCTTGGTTTGTTCCCCAAGTTATGGCGGAAGCATACGTTCTCACCTTGGAAGTTGTGCCTTAATAATGAGCATATTGAGAATTGAAACCCATTATTAGGGGAGTTTAAAATCATTTATCTCCAAATTTCTTCATTTGTACATGCAACTTTCTCTCTCTAGGCTTTTCGGTTCCAAAGTTTCTTCTCTCTCTCCTCCATTTTCCAAGTCTTGTCTAGATGCTTCCTTAGCTCTCCGGATATTTCTATCTTAAGGAAACTGTCCAGGAAATCTCCTTTTCCCTTCCTCGTTCTCTTTTCATCATTTTAGGCATTTATGTACTTGTTTCACTTTTCCAGCTAGTTTATCTATTTTTTGGCGACTGTATTGGGCTTTAGTTAAGTGGTTTATTTCTGAAGAGATTGAGTGGGGGGTGAGAGAGTGAGTTTGAGGGTTTATTGGAGGCTTAACTGTTTTTTCCCTTCCCGTTTTCCCCTCATTAGGCTGCTCGAGTGGGTCACCGATCATCTTCTCCGGTGAGCCACGTATTCTCTTCTTGAATATTCCTGAATGATCCCAATCCCAATTGTTCACATTCCTTAACTTAGATCATTTTGTTAAATATAATCAAACCTTTAACTATTTACCATTTTCCAATATTTTTCACCAAGTTGAAGGTCATATTTTGGATGTTGAGGAAGTTGCAAGAGCTAGCTAAAGATTTCCCTTCTCTCAAAGAGAGGTTCTTCAGAGAGATCAGACAGTACGAGGCAGAGGAAGTTTCCAAGTGCAATACTGAAGACTTCCCTCTTTGTCATATCTATCCTATACCTATTGCAACCATTCGTCCTCCAGTCGTAGAAACTAGTGACTTCATGTTTGAGTCAGATGTTGAGAGTGTCGACTCTTTTCAAGTGGAAATGGAAGTCCCACATGATAGGTCTGAGGAGGCTCAAGGTTCTTCAATGGCGTCGTCTTCTTGTCAAGAGAAGTCATCCAATAGGACCAAGTTATCAAACCAGATCGAGTCACCATCAAACTGATATGAGTCCTCACATGGTTCAAATTGTTCTATATAAATCCTCTCGTCCCATAGCTAATTTACTAAAGCTGATAGGCAAGAAATCGACCCCTTGTCAAGTCGAGGGCTCAAGGAAAAGAAGATAGGGATAGGAGAACCTCCCCACTACTCATTGGAGAAAAACGAGCAAGGACGTCCTGCTCAAGCTCGGGGAGAGTAGGGATATTCCAATCTCCTCTGAGGATACTCTTCCTGCATGGCTGGAGAACTTAATACTTTGCTCAGACTCGACCTTGGGGAGTAAGGATCAGGCTGCTGAGTTCATTGAATCCAATACTTCAAAGTCTGATCTCAGATTTTTGGAGGTAACAAATATCTTGATGATGAACGACTTTGTTCTTCATAAGGCTTTCCCAATAAGTGACTGCTCTTTTCTAGGCTATATTGCCATTTGTTTCTGAACTGTAAGGTCATTTATTAATCTCGTCTCATACTAACATTCCTTACTTAATTTAGACTACTATTTGCCTTCAAATTCTCCACCAATGGATCAAGAAGAAGGTTCATGATATCCATGTAGCCCGTCAAGCCATCAAAGATGATGAGGCTCAGAAGAGACATATTGCTCAAATGCAGGAAGTTGAGACCTTCAAGTCCTCTAAGGGGGTTTTAGGTTGTAGTGTGCAGTACCTTGAAAGAGGTGCTCACACTGGTTGCGTGTGGCCAACTATGAAGTTCCTAGAAATTTCTCACTTGTCTGATCAACTGAAGTCTTTTAGCCTAGACAATTCGTTTGCTATAACAACTTTGGCACAGGTAGAGGGATCTACTCGGATAATGAGCGCACAGTTCAAACTACAAACTTTATTTATGAGAAAGATCCTGTCATTGACAACGAAGCTGAAAGTACTACAGTCAGGGATGTGTCAGCTCTTAGAGAAGCTGAGGACCCAAATGTTGAAGGGACGAACCTTGAAGCCTAGTTCTTCTCATATTTTCTCTTTTGTGGGCGGTCGCTTGTGGCCTGATGCCCTATTTTGATTGTAACAACTTCTCACTGCTTGAAAATTATTTGTAACTTATCAGTAACATCGTATTTGTTCTTGAAAACTCATCATCTTATGTTTTTGAATGGGAAATGCCTCTAATCATTTACTATCGTAATCTAAATAGATGGTTAGCATTTATGATTTACTTACAATTACTTTTCATGCATGCTTCCTTCCGATGTTAAATCAAATAACCATAAGATGGTTTACAACCTTAATATCACCAACTAACTGATTATTGCCAACCTCATCCTATTTTTAGACGATCCTGATATAGGCAACATGTTTCATATTTTAAAGATTGTCTCTTTCTTAGTCGAGATGTTTCATAGTTTAAGAGTGTATGGATGAGAGTCATCTCGTCCATGAACTGTCGTCTCGGTCGAGAGGGTTTATCCACCAAGTTAATGATGTTTAAGATAAACCATATTTAAGTGATTTTTAATTTGAATCCACCAAATTATGCTTTTATATCACAAGTCCCCTCTCATCTTTTGAGAGTGTATGGATGAGAGTCGTCTCTTCCATGCACTGTTGTCTCAGCTGAGAGAGTTTATCCACTAAGTTAATGGTGTTTAAAATAAACCACATTTAAGTGATTTTTAATTTGAATCCACCAAATTATGGTGTCATATCATAAGTCCCCTCTCGTCATTTTGAGAGTGTATGGATGAGAGTCATCTCGTCCATTCACCGTCGTCTCGACCGAGAGAGGTTTATCCACCAAGTTAATGATGTTTATAATGAACCACATTTAAGTGATTTTTACCCCTCTCGATGTTATTAACAGTCCATGGACGAGGTCGACCCCGTCTGGACTATCATGTCACCAAGAGCAACTTAAAGTTATTTCCCCAAAGATGATGTTTTATATCTTAAGATGAATTGATACATATAAGAAATAAGTATTCAAACAATAGATAAGGTAAGAGAGAACACTTGGAAATTTTCATTCATAATCTGATTCTCTTATACATGGACAAATGATACTAAAATGAAATGTATAAGAGACAATCAAAACTAAAATAAAACTTTAACACAAAATATCTTACTGATAGTACTTCTTGAAATGGTCAACATTCCATGGATTGGGGAATGACTCTCCATCAAAATTTTGCAGTCGATGTGTTCCTGGAGCCACTTCTTCAACCACCCTATAAGGACCATGCTAGTTAGGATGAAGCCTGTCGGGCTTCTACCAAATCTTCTTCAAGACGAGGTCTCTTATTGCCGGTGGCTAGGCCTTCACCCTCTTATTGTAAAACTTTGTTGTTCTTTATTGATAGGCAGCTTGCCTAACCTCAGCACCCTCTATTTGTTCCTCTATAAGGTATAAATCCAATCTCCTTTCTGCCAAATTATTCTCTAGATCGTATGTTTGGACTCTATGGGTTGGGAGACCTATCTCTGTCGGCACTATAACCTCTAAGCCATAGGCTAGAATGAACAGAGTTCTCCCCATTGGGGTCCTCTCCATCATCCTATATGCCCATAGGATGGCTTGCAACTCATGAATCAATCTCCCTTTGGCATCTTCAAACTTTTTCTTAATTCCATCAAGGATTATTCCGTTGGTAACCTTTGTCAGTCCATTGGACTGTGGTTGACCTAGAGTTGAAAAGAACTGTTTTATGCTGACGCGCTCACAGTACTTCCCAAGGGAGATGTTCTTGAACTTCTTCCCGTTATCATAAATCAAATTGTTAGATAGACCGTATCTGCGGATAATATTTTTCCAAATAAATTGAAAGTCCTTCTTCTCCGTGAATGTGATCATCGCCTCAGCATCTACCCACTTTGAGAAATAGTCAGTAGCTATGATCACGTAGCGGTAATTATTCACAGCCCTTGGTAAGGGTCCTACTAAATTGATCCCCCAGATCGCAAATTGCCATGGGGATGTGATAGAGGTAAGGGGTTGATAAGGTTGATGGGGAATGGTGGGAAACCTTTGGCATTTGTCGTACTTCTTCACATATGCGGCTGCATCTTTGGTCAAAGTCGACCACCAATATCCTTGAGTAATGATCCTCTTTGCTAATTACCTCCCTCCGATATGACTGGCACAAGATCCCTCATGCATATCTTTCCCATTATACTCTACCTCAAACGGGTGAACACATCTGAGTAGAGGGATTAGAAATCCTTTCTTATACAAAATGTCTCTTATAATATAGAACTTAGTCACTTTATACGTCAACTTTTTCTTCTCGACTCTAGACTTTGGAAGCTCCTCATCTCTGATGTACCTGATGATGGGATCCATCTAAGAACCTCCCAAATTCAAGGTTAAACAAAATATCACTGTACTATCTTCCTCTTCAATGTCCGGCCGATGTAAGATCTTTATCGACACTGACCTTCAGATTTCTGTTCTTGTAGTGGAGGCTAACCTTGCTAAAGCATTGGCTCGACTGTTTTCCAAATGAGGTATCCTCTTCAGCTTCACTCCTTTAAAATTCTTCAGTGTTTCCTTTATCCTTTTTAGGTATTTGGCCATTCTGTCATCTTTTACCTCATATACCCCCAAAATTTGATTAACAGCTAACCTAGAATCACTATGGACCCGAAGATGGTCAACATTCATTGCTCGGGAAAGAGAGAGGCCTGCTAGGAGGGATTCATACTCTGAGTCATTATTAGAAGATTTTAAGCTTAATCTCAGTGAATATTCAATATCGGTCCCATCTGGGGTCGACATAATTAACCCTGCTCTGCTCCCTGCCTCGCACGAGGATCCATTGACATACAAGTTCCATATTATACCATCTTTTGAAAAATTACCCTCTTCTAGGGACCCATTATGAAGAGGTATCCCTCTTCCCTGTTCTCAAACACCTAACTTCTGGCTGAACTCGGCTCAGCCTCAGCTGGGGAAAACACACTGGTTCACAAGACGGAACCTCAATTTTTTCTATATCGGCCTCATCCCATGTGAACTCGGCAACGAAGTCTGCTAAGGCCTACCCCTTAATGTCCATTATCGACTCGTAGATGATATCGAATTACCTCAGCTCAATTGCTCAGGCCATCAATCTACCGGATATCTTAAGTTTTATAGATGACCTATCTGAGGGGAGAACCAGTGAGGACGACCATGGTGTGTGCTTGGAAGTATGAATTTATCTTTCTTGAAGCAAGGATTAGAGCATAAGCCGACTTCTCTATTTTGGGATATCTATGCTCGGCCCCTTGGAGGACCTTGTTGTTAAAATACACTGGCTTTAATACTCCATCTTCATCTTTGATTATAGCAGCACTTATGGATGACTCCGACACAGCCAAATATAAGTACAACTTCTCTCTTTAGATTTGTATTGACAGTAAGAGTGGGGAGCCGAGGTAGGCCTTTAATTCTTAAAAGGCCCTATGGCACTCCTCATTCCACTCAAAAGATATTCTAAGTACTTTAAAAAAGAAGGCACTTGTCAATAGCTCTAGACACAAACCTTTTTAACGCTGCCACTCACCTGGTTAACCTCTGCACATATTTGATTATCCTCGGAGTCTTCATCTCCAATAAATCTTTGTTCTTCTCGGGGTTTGCTTCAATACCCCTCTAGTTCATGATAAAGCCTAGAAAATTACCTGCTCCCACTCTGAAGACACACTTGGAAGGGTTAAATTTCATCCTGAACTCGTCCATAGAATCAAAGGTCTTCTCAAGGTCAACTACATGAGTGTCGAACCTGAGACTCATTGTCAACATATCATCAACATAAACTTCCATCGTCTTCCCTATCTAATTCTCGAACATCTTATTAACCAACCTTTGGTATGTTGCGCCGACATTCTCCAAACCGAAAGGCATGACCTTGTAGCAATACATACCCTTGTTAGTTATAAAGGACATCTTCTCTGCATAGGTTGGGTCCATGAATATCTAATTATACCCTGAGTAGGCATCCATGAAACTCATAAATTTATGGTCGACAGTAACATCTATCATCTGGTCTATCCTCGATAAAGGGTAGCTATCTTTAGCACATGCATTGTTGAGGTCTATAAAATCAACACACATCCTCCATTTTTTATTGGCCTAAGATATAGTGATAGCATTGGCCAACCACTCATGGTAGATAACCCCCTAAGGAAATCAGCCTTTTCAATCTTCTTCACCTTTACTCGGATGACATCATACTTCTTATGGGAGTAGACTCTCCTTCGCTGTCTGATTAGCTTTGCATCCTCGGCCATATTGAGCTTATGGTAGAGGATCTTCTAATTGATATCAGGCATATCTTCATGGCTCCAGGCAAAAATGCTTTTCCTCTTCTTCAATAACTTGATCAACTCTTCCTTGACATCCTCCCTCAGTGCTTTGCCAATTTGGACAATTTTTTAAGTTTGTCCTCATTGAGGATTATGGATTCTACCTCCTCAGTGGCCTCTCCCTTCGTTAACTTAGTCTCATCTCTAAGATCCAGGGTATCAATGTTGTACGTTGTAGTAGCCATTTTATATGCCTCTCTCTCCTCGATTGAATTGAAGTAGCATTCGCGTGCCTCAACATGGTCACCCTTCACTTTCCCTACCCCATATGGAGTCCAAAATTTAATCATTTGGTGAACCGTTGAACGCATGGCCTCAAATTCCTTTAGGGATACTCTTCCCATAATTTTGTTGTGGGTTAAGTAGACATTCTCATCCATGATGAAGAAACTAATCTTCTTCGTGAGGCATTTCATCCAATAATTTCCCATTTTGACCTCTATTTTATAAATCCCTAAAGGGTGTAATTTCTCCCCGCTGAACCCGATTAGAGGTTAATGATACGAAACTAGCCTCTTCTTGCACATACCTAAGCCTTTGTAACAGTCCCAAAACATAACGTCGGCTGAACTACCGCCCACTAAAATCCTCGGAACCTCATAACCATGCACCAGAGTGGTGATAACCAAAGGGTCATTATGCGGGGCTAGAATCCCTTCAAAATCTAGTCTAGAAAAATTCCCAATCAATGTATACATATAAACTTTAGTTCTTTTTACCTTTTTCGACTCTATTATTATTAAATAAACTTCCTTAGGTTTTAGAGGGTGAGCCTTGGCCTCTGGTACATGAGCCTTTCTATCGGTAGCCTATTTTCCTCCTCTAGCTAGTCCTCCACAGATCATCTTAACCCCAAGAGAGATCATATGAAATTGACCTTTAGTATTGATAATTGGGGGAGTCAAGTCTGGGTCTGCTTCATCATCATCATTCGAGTCATCGCCGTCTCAACTTGCTGAGCATCAGGTTTGCATTTGTCATTCCTTCTCTTTCGGGTGTCATCTCGTCCACCCTTGGAACTTATTTTGCCAACCTACTTTCTCAGCTTTCTAGCCTTTAACATTCTCTCAATATCATCCTTGAGAGTAAAACACTTGTCAGTCGAATGACCATAGTCTTAGGGAAATTGACACCACATATTTCTATTCCTCTTGTGAGGAGGAGCTTTTAGCTTCTCATGCCACTTTAGAGATCGATCACTATTTATCTCATTCAAAATATTCTCACAACTGATAGTCAAATGAGTGTAGTTTGAGAACTTGTCATCCACCGATCTTTTCTTTCCGTCCTTATTATTTTTTTGGAACTTACCCCCACTGCTTGTCCCCTTCTCGTCTTCACCTTCGGCAGCCATTGCTTCCTTCGCATTCATGACCTTCCCCGCCCTAGCTAGGAGTTCGGCCATATACTTTGGAGGATCCTCTATAAGCTTCCATAGTAGCTTTACTTTCTTTAAACCTCCCATCAGGGCGGTCATGGTAATACTCCATTTATAATCCCCAACCTCTAATTTCTCCTTGTTGAACCTCTCTATGTACTCTCTCAGAATTTCATTCTTCCCCTACTTCACATATAGCAGATGGGTTGTATTCTTCTGGGGACTCACCCCAAAGAATAAATTATGTATAAACCTTATTGTAAGCTATTTGAAATTCACAATTGAGTTTTAGGGAGAGAGGTAAACCATACATGAGCTTCTCCGATCAGGGTGCTTGAGAAGGCACGACACCTCATCTCATCTGAGACTATATAAATATCAGTAGCTAATTGATACATATCCATATGGTGGATTAGATTAGTGCTCCCATCATAATTTGGAGTGACAACTGGAGGCTTGAACTTAGCTGGGATAGGATAACTCATAATCTTTTCCACGAAGAGAGAACCTTCATTATATCCCCTATGAAAGGGGTCTCGACTCTTCCGAATATCCCTAATCTTATTCTCCAGCCTTTGGATAGAATCATTATAGGGTCTCTTAGCCGCTGCAATAACCTCAGCCTAGGACACATTATCTCCAGCCCCTTCTCTGCCATCTGGGTGAACCGAGGGATCTCATATAACTATTCTCTATCGACTATTCACCTCTCATTTCTCCTCATCTCTTCCACGAGGAGGTCAACGATCATCACATCTAGCATTCCTTCTAGAACTAGCTATACTTATGGATCTGGAGAGACGATTTCTCAGGTCGTCTGTTGTTAGGCCAAGCCTTTCCAAGGTCAACCCCATGTTTAATCTGTCTAGAGCTGATGACTTTGGCCTACACTCTCAGCTTGGCCTGCCACTGCATCCTCTCCTGGGCTGAATAGGTCGCACATTGCCTCTAGAAATATAATAAGGCTCCCAACAACGCCTGTCATCCTTTTCATCACACTGTTCATCCTCATCATTAGAACATTCACGACCCAACCTCCTCAGGCGTAAGCGCCTACAGCCACCTCTCTGCGCCTTTACTGAGGACAAAGATCCTTGAGTGGGGCCTGGGATGGTCCCTTATCCATTTTATTTGGAGCACCTTCCCTGGCAACCGATGTTATAAACTCCTCTCTGGCTCCAGCAGGTCAAGCCACCATGTTCTGGCTGAAAGCAACAAGAGTATCATGCATCCGTCATTGACTGTCTACTAAGGATCCTAGAGCCACAGCCACCTCAGCCATTTCTGACTGAGGTGCGGCTTGGCTAGTATTGGGTACACCTATAGCAGGAGGATCTGATGCCATTGATGACTTTCAGTTTCTGTAATAACCTAGAGATGAGATGGAAGTGAGGTGAAAAAGAAGAAAATAAGATAAAACTCAAACCAAAGCTCTTTTAATGGTGGTTCAGGATAAAATTGGACCACCACTAGAGAATCCTGGGGAGAAACTACAAAAGTAGGGAAGAAGATGGCTCTCTCTTATTCCTATAGACGGTTCCAAATTAATGATACCTAAATTGGTACCACTAAGTTAGTGTGATAAGAGAGCTCAAACCAGCATTATGATGGTGTAAGAATAAGTATGTAAATATAGAAAGAGATGAGGCAAAGGAGAAGATAACACCAGATATAAGTGGTTCAGTCGGAGCCTACGTCCACTGTGCACTATGAATGGTAGTTTTTAATAGAATACGGGCACTAATGGCCTGTAAATACAACACTCAAGCTTTTCTCTCTCTACTGTGTATATTGACAGAGTTCTGCTAGGGTTAAGAATAATCGATCCTTTACAATGAGGTAGAAGATAACTATTTATATGGCTAGGGTGGTGTCATACGCACCCTAGTCATACATGTGGCATGTACACCTTCAATTGTCCAACAAGGTGGTGCCATCTGTCCCGGGTGTATGCAAGTAATGATTATAAGATATTCCTCATATGTGTGATTGATGATGTTGTAAAGATTTGGTTCACATGGGGTTGATAGCACACGCGTATTATCTCATGCGTGATTTATTCCGCGTGCCCTATAAGATGCCCAAAGTGTCCTATTGAGGTTAACGTGTCGACATGGACGAGTACGAGACTGCTGATATCCCATAGGAATACATGTAGATAATTGCGAAGTGTAGTCTTGGATGACCAGGGTCAGGCCGAGATGAGGAAACAGTTTGGTTTGGGAAATCTTTAATATATTAATGCAACACAGACAAGATGTGTGGATAAAGAAAGATACCTGTTGTCTCGTCTTAGGTCTTAGCTGAGACGAGAGACAATGGTCGAGGCAGGTTGAACCATATGCACATGATGCTTGCTAAAAGATGCCTTATAGGGTCGGCCTGGGCCAAGCTCGTCTTGAGTCGATACGAGGTCTCATATTGGCATATCAATTGAGAAAAAGGGTCCATCTCCCTAGGTTCGTAAAAGTAATGACCCTTCCCAAATTATTGGGAATCCCGATTAGGTGTCAAGACTAGGGAGCAATTAGAAAATAAGGTTACTTATTTGTGTTATACCTCTAAAATCGAACCTAAAAATTTCAAAGAAGCACTAAAAGATGAATATTGGATTAATGCCATGCAAGAAGAGTTGCTTCAATTTTAGAAAATGATGTTTGGGAATTAGTTCCTCGGCCTAGTGATACTAACGTCACTGGTACCAAATTAATTTTTAAAAATAAATTGGATAAAAATGGTGTCATTGTTCATAATAAATCTAGGTTAGTTTCTCAAGGATATACCTAAATAGAAGGTGTTGACTTTGATGAGACTTTTTCTCCAATTGCTAGGCTAGAATCCGTTTGCCTTTTTTAGCCATTGCATGTCATCTTAAGTTCAAACTTTATCAAATGGATGTCAAAAGTACCGTTCTAAATGGCATTCTTTAGGAGGAAGTCTATGTGGAACAACCGAAAGAGTTTGAGGACCCTAAGTATCCCAATCACGTCTTTTATTTAAAAAAAATATCTATATAGTTTAAAGCAAGCACTCCGTGCTTAGTATGAGAGGCTTACTTCTTATCCCGTTACTCTCGGCTTTTTGAGAGGGGGAGTAAATGTGACGTTATTTGTTCGTCGAGTTGAGAATATGATCTTAGTTGCCCAAATGAATTTTGATGACATAGTTTTAAGATCCACATTTGATAAACATACTCAACTATTCTCGAAAGAAATGAAAAATTAATTTAAGATGAGTATGGTCGGAGATGTCACTTTCTTCCTAGGTCATCAAGTGCGTCAAATTGATAGCGGGATATTTTCGTCCCAAACTATGTATGCAAAGATACTGTGAAGAAATTTAATCTAGACTCCACTAAATAGGCACGTACTCCAATGAGTTCTTCTTTTAAACTTAGTAAGGAAACGAAAGGAAAGGATGTAGAGCACACTCTTTTTAGGAGTATGATAGGTAGTTTACTCTACTTAACTGCTAGTCATCTAGATATTTCCTTTAGTGTAGGAGTTTGTGCCCGATATCAAGCCGCCCCAAATGAGTCTCATTTACTTTCCATTATGTGTATTATTAACATTTTAGTGGGACTCTATCTTTTAGGATTTGATATTCCTTCGACACTAATGACTCACTATTTCCATATTCGAATGTCGATTGGGCAAGAGATGTTGATGGATGTAAAAGCATATATGGAGGGTGTTTCTATTTTGGTAGTACACTTGTCTCATGGATAACCAAGAAATAAAATTCCATTTCCCTGTTCACGATGGAGGTCGAATACATAGCTGCCGAGAGTTGTTGCCCTCAACTCATTTGGATGAAACAAATGTTGTAGGATTACGGTATTCCATAAGGCACAATGACTATTTATTATGATAATGCGAATGCAATCAATATTTTTCGAAACCCCATTCAACATTATAGAACAAAGCACATTAGGATTCGAGAACTCTTTATTCAAGAGGTAGTTGAAGAGAAATTCATTTCCTTGAGCTTTATAGGCAACGATCATCAATTGGATGATATCTTTACCAAACCTCTAGATGACCTTAGGTTTGAAACCTTAGGAAATTCATCGGGGTTTGCTCCATTGATTGAGTTTGGAGTCATTTATCTAGATTAGGTTGAGAGTTATGTATATCTCTTTACCTATGAACTAGATTATATTTTGTACATATATTGTTCAAAAATTCCAAAAATATTTTCATTTTTTTCCTTGAGTATAAAGGCCTTCATAAAACTTTTGTCCATATAGGTTATGTGTGAGATATTTTCTGATCACTAGTTCAATCCATGTCCACGTGGCTTTCGATGAGTAGCTAGTCCGACTTCATCTCTCTTGTGCGCCATGATGCTTGTTCATGATATATTCTTCTATGATTGCCTCATATATTTGCCTTTCTTGCACACACCTTCACGGAATCTTGTGGATATCTACGTCACTTTGCACACGCTAGGTGAAGTAAGGTGTTGTCTTTTGTCATTACATTTTATAAGCAATCAATTTTGTGCATGTAAAACCATTGCCCGATTTTGGAAAAATAAATGAATATTCATCCAATTAATTTTTCTTTAGCAATGGACTCGGGCTGTGAAAAATAAAATATTTTTGCATTAATTGCCTCCATTTGTAAAAGAAAAAGAGCCTAAAAAGTGTGGCATTGAAAAAAGTATCCAAGGCCAACATAGTTTAGCATGTTTTATCTTTCAAAAGAAAGAATTCAAAAGAATATTTGATATTGATGGGAGACATAGGTTCAAGATCAATGGGTTTGCACATTAAATCGCTATGTTTCTTTCTTTATGTCACGCTATTGACTAGAGAATCATCAATATTCTAGGCATTTTTTATTTTCTTCCTAGTGTCCAATCATATTCCTTTTCATTATCACAAGGTGTATGTTAGTGTATATTGTGTTTATATATTGTTTGGTATTTTGCACTCATCCTTGTCTTATCTAATGATCTCACTCGCATTGTTCACACCCATTCATTCCGCTTCCACAGTTCAGATATGTTTACGTTACCCAGGACAATTAAAAATCATCTTTTATGGGTTTCTAAATTTTTTATGCCTTTATACTATGTATTTTGCAATTTGTTTTAGTTTTTGTAGTGTTTTAAAGGTCGATTTCTCGTTCGAACGAGATTTCGAACGATCTTGGCCCTGGCATGCATTGATTTCTCATTCAAAATTTTATCCATATGTCATTCAAATAATGTCATTTGAACGAGATTTCTAAAATTCATTCGAACGACCGGGCTTTATTTTTGTCAATCCAGTTCATTTTTTTCTGTCGTTTCATTACATCATTCTCTCTCGCCCCTTAGTTAACCTCTTTCTCTCAAATCTCCATTTCTCCATTCTCTCCACTTTCCCTAGCTTCTCTCCATATTTCCACTCTCCCTTCACTCCACTACTCTCCTCCAACATACTTCATTTTTAAAACCCCCATTCCTCATTTTCTCCGCTCTACCATGCTCTCAATGTCTTGGATTCTTCTAGTCATGTGTTTTTGTTAGGTATCTTCTTAGTTTTCATCCATTTTAGTTTTCTTTAAATTGGTTGATCATATATGATTAGGGTATATTTTCACAACATATAACATTTTTGGGTTATCTTTTTCTTACCCATTTCATATAATCTCAAGAAATTTGTGTTGGGGCTATGTTATCTATATATTTTCCTGCGTAATTTTTTTTTCATAAAAATTTCTTATCTTGCCCCTATTTAATGTTTTCTCATGAAATTTTTTGCATTTGTTTTCAAAGCTTCATTTTTTCTTATAAAAAATTCATGGAATTTCATTTAATTTTTTTTATATATGCTTTATATGTTTTGATGATATGAGAAATTGAACTAACATCCTTCTCGAAACCATATCAAATGTAGAATAAAAGTAAAGCAAGCAATAAGGAAAAGAACACCAATTATAGAGTAGTTCGGCTATAAAAATGACACTACGTCCACTTTTGTACACTCCTCTCGTTATATGTGCAGTATAATACAAAGTTAAAGTTCCATTGGCGGCATAAAAAGTAGAAAGAGGGAGAGAATACATGGGATTAGCATAGTAGGCCACGCGTGATATGGACTGCAGAGGTAATTTCTAGGGGGTTGCGGCAAGCCATCCCCCAAGGGGGTGTAGCTTGTAAAGAGAGGTAGTGTAGAGATTTTGGCACAGCTGTGCCAAGTTAGTTCCCCCAAAATAGTGAGGTGAGGACTTCTATTTATAAAAGACCAAAAGGTGGTGTCACGTGCCTCAAGCACGTGACATGTGAATAAGTGATACGAATATGGAAACCTTCTAGAAGATGGATAACTGCCAGGTGTCTGATGTGAGAGTAAGGGACGAGGCCTATTTGAACCCATGCAGCGACCAAGGCAGTAATGGCCGAATCAGTGTATGAGGTCGCGACCTGCCTCATCCCAGGCAACGGCCTGTCATTAATTATCCACGATCCTGGTGACTACAATGAACATATCAATAAGCCCCAAGGTCGTAGTGCAAGAGGTGGCGAGTTAGGGTTGTGGTTGTATTCTTTGACCATGCGCGGTGTCTTGTTCACGATTTTGATACTGCGGCCAATGCAAGGCGACGCTTCGCCTTCCAGTGGACTTATATATAAATTGGATTTGGTCGTGGACTTCATTACCTAAACCAAACCTCTGAGACTAAATTGAAAGATAACTTCTATCAATTCCTTCTTTGATCTTTTCGGGGGGTTTCTTGTGACAGTTTGTGGCTGAGTTGAAGAGGTTCAAGGTGGAGTGACCATTGTCCTTTCATTATTTTAATCTTTTTCCTAGGTAACCTTCTTCTCTGACCTTTCATTTCCAATTTGTCTTTGAACCCATATGAATGAACCTTTATTTTTTAAATTTATGCTTTCTAAAACCATGTTTCTTGCTTCTGATCCTTGCTTGTTTTCAGAAATTAGGGTTGTTGTTTGTTGGATAATTGGGTTATTGGGTTGATTGATTAGGTTTTTGATTTATGGGTTTGGATTTCTAGTAAATCAAATAGGAATTAGGATAGTTTTAATTTACGGGTGATATGTTGACTGGATTTGGGCTTTTCTCAGATTTTTGGCACAAATTAGGTTTGGGATTATAAATTGATAGTTAGGATTAGAATTTTAAAAATTTTCGGGTTGAACTATTCCCTCTCCCCATTTCGGATTTTAATTTTGGCCAAGAACACCAAGAACATGTTCTTGGTGTTCTTGGCCAAAACCCTAGGGTTTTGGGGTTTTTAATCTTTGAGAATTCACAATCCAAACTTTTACCTGTTTATGACTTTGCCCGTGGCTAGTACTGTAACTTATACAATTTGGCTGCAGTCTTTAGTTTTTTAAACTCCATGACTGTGGACACATAATTACTTGATGTTGCATCTTTTCTCATTTAATGGATGCAGCTTATATATTGCTGCGTCCATTAACCCGAAGTTAGTATATGGACTATTACCTATGACTCCATATCTATCTTTATTTTATTGATTGTATCTGACGTGGCCTCTAAGAGGTTTCCCAGATTATAGTGGCTGCGACACCTAACTGCAGAGACCTTCTTATTTTTTAGGTATTTTCCCGTGTCTAGGAGTTGAGACCCTTCAGAGTTCCTGGACGGCTTCTGGAGAAAGCACTTAGGCATTCCTCCTCCTTGAATTCCCTTAATAAAACCTTTGAAGGCAATTGGGCCTTGTTTACTCAAAGATTGACCCAACTCGGTCACAATTGATTTTAACTCTACAAACTCCTCTCATTATAGGAACACTAGGGAGGTTACAGATATCATAGATGAGGATACAAACACCAATAATAATCCCCCTGTCGAAGTGATGGTTGCGACAGTTACTGGGACTTCGGTTGTCCCAAATATGAGTAAAAATATTCCAGTTGGACCATCTAAAAGAATTGAGAAGGCTCCCGCAGCATTAAACATCCTTTATATTATAGATGAATAATGGATCAATGACGTTGCTGTGACATTTGAATTTCCACGAGGAGTCATTTGTACACCTCTTACTGTGAAGCAAAGGCCATGTTCTGCAGTCCCCCATGAGGGGATCTTTTTTCCTTTGCATGCATATCTCTTGGGGCTGCGGTGTCCAATTCCTATCCCAGTTAGGAAAATTTTTAGTCCCACGAATTTTTCCCTAACTCAACTAGACCTATATCGGTGGAGGGCCATTCTTGCCGCTTTAGTGCTTTGGCAAAAGAAATTTGATAAGGATATTACTCTCGTGGAGTTTTTCCACTTCTACAAGCCAAAAGAGAAATCTGTGGACTTTCCATGGTATTATTACTTCACTCTACATATTGTAGATGAATATCTTTTTATTGAGAGGCCAATCAGTGTTAAAAACTGGAAAGGCAAATTTTTCTATGTTTCTGGGGAGAGTTAGGAAATCCATTATGAAGAATCTGAGAGAGAGAACTTATAGGATGCTGCGAATGTGGGGGCATCCCTCCAAAGAAGGTGATCAATTATTGTAGACTTTATGCATACAAAAGATTTTATTTTTATTTTTCGTGACTTGTTTTAACACTTGTGTACAACACTTGATAACCTTAATCACAAAACACCTAAAAAAGAGATTTACTGACTTGGCAGGCTTTAGTGGTACTGAAAAGAGGTTTTTCGTGCTAGTCACCTCCACATTAATTTTTCAGGAAGGCTATTTTCCATCTAAGGTCCAACCGAAGAAAATGACTGCAGAAGGTAATCCTCCAGTGATTTTTTGGTGCATATATTTTGCTGCAGCTTCTATTTTTAACTTGGATTATTTAATTTTTTCCCCAGGGGAGGAGATTGATCGTGAACTCCTAGATGCCCAATTTATAGAAATGGAGGAGGACACAACTGTCCTCAACCAAGCCCCTAAGAAGAAGAGGAAGAAGAGAAAAAGAGAACCCAAGGGGACAACTCAAGCGGCTGATCCTTCTATTGTTGGGGTTGAATAAGCCAACCCTACTATTAAAAAGGACGCAACCCATGTTTTGAATGCGCCAACTACTTCTTCTAGGGATGTAGATCGACAAAATGAGTTAGTGGATTAATATATTTTATTTTAACTGACTGCGACAGGTTTAATGCCCAATGGTGCAAATTTTCATAGGAACGACTCTATTCATATTTCTACTTCTTCGCCACGAACTGTGGTGGAGTTTAATGCTAACTTAGCAACTCCCCAAAGCAGAGAAAATAGAGAACTTGATGATCATTCGCAACCTCAATTACGGTAGCCTGATCCCAAAACCTCTTGGGATACAACTGCTAGAGATGTCTCAAAAATGAGAAAGTCAGTGGACGTTCCTGACATCGATCGTCTAGTGGATGAGGATGCTGAGGACTTAGAGGAATATGATCTCCACAGCTTATTGAGGGTAATCTTTCTTGAAACTTTTCTTCTTATTTTCGCTGCATTTTCAGATGTTTAAGTTAGATTTTTGTTCTTTTTCATTCTGCAGAGGTGGTCATTTCCAAAAGGGTTAAATATGAGGCGCGGTTCAAGTTGCATAGGGTTGTGGAGTCTACCTACAAGACTGATTTACTGAATGCCAAGACTTTTTCCTTTAAAGCTGGCATGAAATCGTTTGTTGCGACCTTTAAATCATATAAGATGAACGCAGATTCTCAAATCAAGGTTGCAATTGAGGCCCATCAAAAGGCAGAAGAAAATTTTAATCAGACTGTGAAAGACTTGGATACTACAAGGAAGGAGGTCTCAGAGGCTGCCAAGCAAGCCTTAACCCTTCAATTAAAGTTAGTTATTGTGAAGGATTTAAACAAGAAAATAACAACCAACCATGCCACAAACTTACACTCGTTTGAAGCTCAACATGCTAAGGTCATCATCAAAATGAATAATGATCATGCTGCAACCTTGGCACAAGCTAAAGATAAGGCTTTGGCCTCTTATAAGACCTCCAAAGACTTCTTCATCGCTATTAATAGGGAATATCTTTGCGACTTCCAGGAACTTAGGCACAAACTTTCCAAAAAAATCCCAAAGGCAAAAGATGTCATCTTTTCCTGGAAGCTCAATGATGTTAAGCTCTTGGAGTGTGTGTAAGAACTAAGGTCTACCACAAAATAGAGAGCCAGGAAGAAACTAGAGGATATTATGGGGGATGAGGAAACTGAGACTGTGCCAGATGATATAGAAGGTGAAGATGAATATGATGCGGCCTCATACTTGGGCCAATGCCATATTTTGTAAGGTTACGACCCTATTAACAATATCTTATAATGTGTGACTTTGATCTATTCAACTTATACAGTGTTAAGTCCTCTTTTGATGTAAAACATTAATCCATCATGTTATTTGTAAATTAGGCTGTAGCGAAATATTTGTTGGATGCTATTTCTTCTATTTTCTCTGATTTTATCTCGAACGTGTTGCGACATTGTACTATTTTATACACAATTAAATGCTCAGATTTTGATTGTGATTTTTTTTGAAATAGAACTTAGACATAGGTCTTGGACTCTACTAATAGGCTGCAGCTGCGGTACTTTGTTAAAAATTTGCAGTGGCCTAAAAAGTCTGTAACCATAAGCTTTAAATTATTCACTTCGAACTAGGATTAAAGATGTTGTTGTAGTAATGTTGGCATATTTTCTTTAGTTAATTGCAGCTTCCTTTGTCTTTCAATACTATAGTCTTAAATTTTTGTTTGATCATCAGAAACTGGCTTCAGTTGCATGGAACTTAAAATGGTTTTGGTCCAAGAGGCTGCGGCCATAAACTTAAAATGAGTCCAAACTTCTCTTACCGCGGACCATTAAATCCTTGGCTCACTTTTGTGCCTTGTTGTAGTCCAGAACTTTATCTTGAATTTTAGATGTTGGCTGAAGCTTCTCATAGATTGTAACAATATTTGTTTTGCAATAACTACTGATCCATTGCTTGTGGAAGTGTTTCCACAGAACTGCTATAATGGACTCTGAGGGGCTGCTACCTTTACCGCAGAAAAATAAGTCTTTGTCCCACTCCTTTTGAGTGTAGCACTTCTCATTGATTTTAGTGCATTTTTAAGCTCTCCCAGGATGGGTTGTTATCAAGCCTCCTATAGATGGATGGGTATTTTTAGGCCTCCCTAGTCTAGGTATTATCAAGCTTCCCCAAGCTAGGTATTATCAATCCTCCAAAGATTGGGGTTGTCAATAAAGCCGCCCACGACTAATAATGAGTATAATGAGATCTCAAGGCTAATTGATGCATCCCGAAAGCTAAGAACGAGCATTATGATCCCTTGAGGCTAATTAAAGCATCTTGAAAGCTAAAAACGGCCATTTTGAGCCCTCGTGGTTAATTGAAGCATCTTGAATCTGCAAATGCTTTTTGCAATGCGAGGGATATTATGATCAGTTATGGTCGTCACCTTTTCTCCCCAATATACTCTTTCGCCCGAGATAATTGGCCATTAATTTTCCTTTCAAAATTTGATAAGACAAAGATTTTTAACAAGGTTATAAACGAGGAGATCAAGAATTGATATATGATTAAAGTTATCATTCACACCCCCCCCCCCCCCCACACACACACATATATATATATATATATATATATATATAATTCTTGCAAGGGAAGTATAAAAACATGCGCAAAATCTAAGCTTAAGAGATTTAATAGAAAATAGAAACTAAGACGAAGACTAAGCGTGTGGCCTATTAATTGAGGGTTGCATCCCTTTATGCATCCATTAGGAACCGCTGCAGCATTCCTTGCCTCAAGAGCCTTTCAACTTCATCCTTCAATGTGAAGCAGTTGCTGGTGTTGTGGACATGGTGTTGATAAAAATTACATCACTTGGCCCAATATTTCTTATGGGGAGGGGATCTCAGATTCTGCAACCATTTCAGCAACTTATCTCCTTGAGGCTTTTAAGGATGTCCTCTATACTTGCAGTCAGTGGGGTGTAGCTTTCATAAGCTTCTCTGGCTTAGGCTCATCCTTCTTCCTCTTCATGGCAGCTTTGGTTGTGGCCCTGTCCTCTATGGCATATGATTTTGTGGCATTTTTCATGGGGGTAAAGGCTGCAGACCCCAATGTCAGAACCCTCAGAGCTAGAAGGTTGACTTGTCCATGGAGAGAGGCGTGTCTGTCATACAAGTGATTGATATTGTTCAGCATCTGAGCTATCTCCACATTTTGTTGCGAACCTGATACGGGGCTTTCTTCCATTGATTATGAATGTTAATATTTAATTATATATATTTTGAGATCAACTGAACAATGGTGAGAAATCAAGAGATGCAGAGAGTTAACCAAGTATAGTAATAAGGCAACAATTGTTGATATTATGTAAAATTACACTATTGTGGTTGCGGCTTGAGGTACATATGTAGGTACTGTCGTGACCATATCAAGGGAATTTTCCCATAACTGAGCCTGAGGAGACTGTAATAAGTCCAATTTTCCTAGTTGAACTGTAGAAGCTGTGTAAACCAACTTCCCTAGGAATGCTGCAACATTCATGCAATTAAATTGCCAGGCCGCATCCTGCATGAGGTAGTGAAGGGTGTAACCCGAAAATTAGGACAAAAACCTAAGATTAGCTCATAAAAATGTACAGAATATGCCTACCAGGAGTCTACCCATGGAAAAACAGCCTTTAGGTGCAAAAAATAACATAAATGTAGTAGTTTATCCTAGATCATGGGTGTAAAGAGCATAAATGAGCAGATAAAATTCCTCCTTAGTTACCCACCTTTATGAGGCTATTGCTTTTTCTATTTTCAACACTATCTACTCGGGTATATAAAACAAATCTAAGGTCATAAAAAAAAGACCGATAAACGGATCTAAAAATAAACAATCCCCTTACAGAGTTCTATATGCAAAACCTTAGTCTCACAACCCAAATTTCACCTGTGAGACAGTAACCATAGGGCCCTCATGGATAAAATAGGGTGTAAGGAATCCTAAAATGTAAAATGGAAACTAGATTTAATAAACCATAGGTCCCTCATGGATGAAATAGGGTGTAAGGAATCCTAAAACGTAAAAAGGAAACCAGATTTAATACCTCGGTTACCACATACGGTGCCAAAATGATGATACGAGAAATCGGACTAACATCCTTCTCGACACCATATAAAATGTAGAATAAAAGTAAAGCAGACAATAAGTAAACGAACACCAAATGTAGAGTCGTTCCATTAGAGGCATATAAAGTAGAAAGAGGGAGAGAATACATGGGATTAGCTAAGTAGACAACTTGTGATGTGGACTGCAAACGCAACTTCAAGAGGGTCGTGATAGGCCAGCCCACAAATAGGGGTGCATCTTTTAGAGAGAGGTAGTGTAGAGATTTTGGTAGGGCTTCGCCAAGTGAATTCCCCCCCCCCCCCCCCTAAATAGTGAGGTGAGGACTTCTATCTATAGAAGCCAAAATGATGTGTCGCGTGCTCGAATCAGATGACAAATGGATAAGTGATACGAACAGGGAAACCTTCTAGAAGCTAGACAGCTATCATGTGTCTGATGTGAGAGTAGGGGTCACAACTTGTTTGAACCTAGCCAACGGCCAACGCCTGGAGAGGTTCTACGGCATGTTTGATCCCAGGTAGCAGCGGCTAGATCAGTGGCAATGGCATGTTATTAATTGTCCGCGGCCCTGGTGACTATAATGTGCATATCATATTTCTATCTCTTAATACTGATGGAGTATGGTATTTTATTGGTACCGTTGGTTTTGTTGGTTTCATGACGGTTTGGTTGGTTTTGTTATTAGGTAGTTGTAGTTTCCTTTTCTCTCATCCATATAGCTAGAGGAAGTAGAGGTAGGCACTTTCGAAATATTAATTCATCCAATGAGGATCATTACTCGGGTGACGATGCGACCATTCCCAACCTACGACTTCGTTGAAGGACACATGACAACCATACATTACATCACACTTTAGCCTTTGCTACTAGGTCTTTTGTTCGCGAAAAAATTATCAACCTAGCCTCACTTTCCGGCACTATCATTTACACTTGGATTGTTACTCTAGGCTGGGATCCTATCTTTGATCTTCGCAACCCCATTTATATCGATCTCATCCGTGAGTTTTTCTTTGGTATGCTTGTGACTGAGAGCGTATTAGCTTATACAGTTCGTGGGAGGGCAATCACCATCACCCCCGAATCAATTGCACCTCTCACGAGTTTTCCCCATTTCTCGAACCCCACCTTTCCCTGGGCCAAGGACGCTAGGCCAAATTTTCTCCTTATCCTTGAGACTGT
Organism: Sambucus nigra; assembly: GCA_949130495.1. NCBI lineage: Eukaryota > Viridiplantae > Streptophyta > Magnoliopsida > Dipsacales > Adoxaceae > Sambucus > Sambucus nigra. The sequence continues at coordinate 141,233,387 of OX422207.1, forward strand.
CTGTCGTGTGTTCCAGCCGAGTACCACCGTTTTATATCATAAAAATCTAAATGCTGATTTTATGATCCTTAATTAGATCATTTATGTGTGTCTTCTTCCACTTGCAAACCAAACTAAAATTTCCATTGACCTCCTCAATTTCATTTTTGGAGTTCTTAAGGATGCTCGTATATCTCCCACTAATATGGTTAGGCAAGCCTTACTCTTTTTGGTCATAGCTACTCGTCACTGTTTAGAGGTCGGTTGCCCCCTCCTTTCATCAGATGTTCCTATCACTCATTGTCATACCATTGATAGCTCATCCATTGGTCATTTCCGCTATCACCTTCCTCGATACATACCTCAGCTTACTCTATCCCACTCTGAGTAGACACACTCTAAAGCCTCTTCCACTCCATATTAGTCTAGACCCTCTACCTCTCGTCGTCCCCACTACAGAGTCAAAAGGATATTAGGCATGTTCATTTTTAGGTTGAGCATATTCAGGAGGAGAGTCATCAGGATAGAGCTATACTACAGGAGCTCTTAGCTACTATGCATAGAGACCAAGAAAGATACGAGGAGGCTCAGGCTCACATAGAGGAGGCCAAGGCTCATCGAGATGAGGCTCAGGATAGGAGGGACACTATTATCATGAAGCATTTTGATAAGCTACATCATTTCGAGATGCGTTGTGGTGTAGTATCTTTCAATACTGGATCCTCTCCTTGTGACGATGATACCGATGCTCCCGCTCCATGATTTCATTTTTTTAGTTGTTTCACTTTATGTACTTGTGAGAGGGAGATTTTTTATTTTTTTTATGTATTGCTCTCATTTGTACAAGATATATGTATTTCCATTTCCAGTTCTTATATTTGGATAGTACTGTCTTTATGTTGGAACATCTTGGATTTTATGTCTTTAATGTTAATCATTGCTTGTTTCATTCATTTTATGCTATATTGTTTTGTGGATGATTTTCTTTAGTTCCTATGTCGTGGATATTTTATTGATTATATTCTCCAGTCTATTATCTATCTTTTGGTTCATGCGCTATTCAATAACATTGCAGGTTTAGTCATATACCTTTGTCTTCTCCGGACAAAAAGGGGAAGAACATGTTTAGGGGGAGCCTAGAAAATTTGGTTGTTTTACTCTTAATTTCCCCATGCATTTTATATGTGATTATTTCATGTGTATAGGCCATTTATTGCCAGCTTCTTGCTTACTTTCAAAGATGAATCTTTATAGTCACACGAGTCAGTTTGTCCTTTTTGGGGGGTTTGGGGGATGGGCATTAGGATCGTCTTGACAAATTGGCTTAGCAAATTCAGAGTCATTTTATTTTGTATTTTTTATTTTATGTTTTGTCCCAGAATAGCCAAAGGAGGAGATTTATAGGGACAAATTTACAATTGAGTTCATTTGTAATATTGGTTAATGATGTTGGGCAAAACATTTAATGTCATTGTGTGTCATACATCTATCATCGTTGAAGATTTTGAGCATCCGGGCTTTCATCACTCAAAAAACCGATTCCAATTGCTCTTTTACCCAAAGGTATATGACTCGGTTATTTTCTATGTCGTTGGAGACATTTTTAATTATGTTAAATACTTTTTGATGGAATTTTCAAATCAATTTAAGCCATATAAAATTTTATTTTATTTTACAAAAATTCCCAGCTCGTTCGAATGAGTATGTTCGAACGACTTCTCTTATGGAGTTGTCTGAGTTATCATTCAAAGTCTTGTTCGAATGAGTATGTTCGAACGAGTATGTTCGAAAGACTTTTGAATGACTTCCACCATATTTGTTTATGAATTCTCATTAGTAAGCTCATTCAAACATCGTCGTTCGAACGAGACTATTAAGTCGTTCGAACAATCGGTTATTTTTTTGAAATTTTTTAAATTTCGTACAGTTTTTGTCCTTAACTTCCTTAGTCCCCTTCTTTCACTTATGTAAATGAATAAAGGATAAAAATTGACACTTGAACACTTCTTGAACATGAAGAGAAAATTCATATCCTTTTTAAAAAAAGTCTCTAAGAATATTATGTGATATTTTGATCATTTTTCAAGAGCCAACAACCCCAAACACATCCTTTCATACATTCATCCCTGGTTGGATGTGGTGGATCTCCGTGCAAGGTTGGATTGGAAATGACTTTTGGATTTTGGTGGATACCGAGACAGTAGAGGTGTTGTTCAGCGCATTGGACTTTCACGTACTACGGATAGAGGTATTGAAAATGGCATCAACGGGTCATGTTGTGTCACGTCTGTAAGTCTTTTGTGTCTATTTGTAAGGCCATATTCGTAATGGATCTGTCTAGGCCTAGCCATCCGAGGTTTTTACCATTTGAGTTCTCCTCGTATATTGGTGTGTTGTGGTTGTGCTTTCTTGTTGCATTTTTATAATATTTCATGCTCACTTAGGATTTAGTAAGTAAGATTAAAATTTGGAAAGTATCAACTCGGTGGCTCAATTAATATTTGTATCAAGGAGTGTATTCTATGAAATTGAATTGAATTGAATTCATATAACCTTGGAACGTTAGTTACTTAGGAGATAAATACTTCAGACCATCACCACCTTTCTTCCTTTTGGTATAAAAGAGGTAGATGTGGAACAAATTTCTTAACGGTGAGTAGTCCTCTATCCTATACTGTAGGTTCTAATGTGTGGTAAATGCTACAACACAAACGAACCTGTTATTTTTAAATTTTCTCAATTTTAAGTTCAATTAAACAAGTTTAACCCAAATCAAACTTAGAAATGATTAAACAAATGTTTTTGTTAATACAGATTAAATAATTTTATCTTTATGATAAGCCATGCATCTAAATGGTAGCAGATAAAATAAGATCAATCACACAACACGTCGATGTCAAAGAGAAATCCAAATGGGAAAACCCTCGAACGACCCAGCCATGCAAAATTACTATGTTCGGAATTATAAAGGATATAATAATAGAATTACAACACATAATCGATGCACTGGAAAGCCTTTATGCTCTTCGTTTCTCAAACTATGCACAATGGCACATAGGAGTCCATCCATGTAACTTCCACAACATGTGAGTCCATACAGGCCTCAACATTGATCAATAAGGCTCAGCAACCGCCTATGGGTTTGAACACGGAGTCCACAATTTCTTCACCTCAACACCACAACACGAAGTCCACCATGCGTAAATAATAAATACAGAGTCGACTATATGAAACAATTCTCAACACGATAAAGAGAATAAACCAATGGTTCCCACAAACTTTATCTCAAAGCATATATATACGATGAATACTTTGATATTTAAACAGTTACGTGTAAACAAGGGCTTTAGTTGGAAAAAATGATCATATAAGATCAAAACCTTAGGAAATATTTTTGGAAGAGTTCGAGAATTCAAAAGATATGAAAAAGTTTCAAAAAAACTGCTACTCTAAATTCCTATTTCTAGGAGATTTTCCCAAAAACGAGATAAGGATGAAAAGGGATTTTGCATGGAAAAACATGCCAGATCATTCGAAAAAAATTAGATCTCGTTCAAACGAAGCACCTAAATGAAACTTCCAACTAGAAACCAGAGTAAGTCGAATAATCTCGTTTGATGTTCGTTGGAACCTGTTTTTACGAGATACAGAGGTTCATTCAAACGACATACCAGGTGTCATTAGAACAACTTCAAATTTTTTCTAAAACCATTTTAAAATCATTTCAAAAACATTTTAGAAAAATAAACACCCGAATAAAATATTCAAATATCAAAATATAAATGCATTCATAACTGAGAGATCGTCGAAACATGAAGATAAAAACTCAACACGAAACTCAGCACGATGATGTGAACATGATACAATGGCCACTATATCTTGATTCTAATACATCATAGTCTTGAATGTTCAAATATACTTTAGTTGTAAATGATGACTCAAAGGTTTTGTCATAATACGGAATAAGCCAAAATACATACAAATTGACTCTATCAGAAATTTATCCTTACAAGTATCCCCCTTGGCTATTCGAGGACAAAACACAAAACAAAAACCTATGGATTGTTGATCTCATCTAAAATAATCAATCCCCAATGCTAAAAGAAAAAGTATAAATTGAATGATACATAAATTGGGTAGCTTTATTTCTTATGAAAACTTTATCGCATTGTTATAAACCTGCACACTTAAACAAACCTTCAAATGAAACTTGAATATATAACAATATAAACCGCATAAAAATAAACCCTCCACATTTGTCTAACAATGCCTACCTAGTTAGTACATCTCCACCTAAGGCGAAAATATCCCTCAAACTATAAATATTTAGATGCCATTTCTTTCCCTTTTTGCTCAGGATTATACAAAGATAAAGAAGCGTAATAAAACCATAACTCCCTAATAGAAACTAAACGCCCCCTAAATGAATCATGGGTAGACATAAAGGAAAAACAAGTATATCATGCAATAGTGTAAAGTGTAAGATGAAATAACAAACAACTTGGTAACATAAATACAAGTAATCCAAACCACTTGAAACTAGAACATAACATATCACATGCATGGATTAAATGCAGACGTAAAGACTCAAAAACAAACAGTACTATATATATAAATATGCAAAAGATACCAATGACATACAAGCATATATATATATATATATATATATATATATATATATATATATATATGTGTGTGTGTGTGTGTGTGTGTGTGTGTGTGTGTGTGTGTGTGTATAAACACCACAAAAGACATAAAACAAAATAAGCTTTCCACACTAGCATAGTATCGATGTCAATAAACAAATATGTGGTAAACGGAGTGAAGGGGAGTGAACTAGAAGCAAAACAATTATGACCAAATCACTCAAAAATGTCCAAGGATAACTTTGTCAAATAAAGATTTAGCCTCATAATGCCAGATAAAGTGAACTCATAAATGGATAAACAAGCACAATGTACACTAGCCTAGAAAATATTGATGATTTTCAAATCAATAGAATCAAAAATGAATTAACTAGGACTCATTGTGCAAATCGATTGATCTTCAACTTATAACAACCTCAAAACTGTAGATATATTATTTTTCACTCTCATATTTTGAAGACATCACACTTTTGAAGAATCAATACTAAAAATTGGCCTTGGCAACATTTTCTTTTATTTCGCCTCTTAATTTTTAGGCTCTTATCAACGTTGGCCTTTCACACAAGGAAGATTTCTTCTTTCGTAGCTCGTTCCCATGCACACTAATATTTTTCAATAAAATATTAAACTCGTGGGTAATCATTCTTACATACACAAACCTCCCAATAAAATATATATATGTATATGATAAGATTTTTAGGATAAAACCTCATTTAGCTCATGTAACACATGAAGTTAAAATCCAAAAAAGCCCGGGCATGTGTGTAAGAAGGTATATGCAACGTGAATCCATTAAGCAAGTCATTTTCAAACTACTCTATGGTAGAACGATTAAAAATAAAAATAAAATTTAAAATTATAATCAAATGTTTTCGACACATGTAAACAAGGAAGGAAGTGGTTTTAAACACAACAATATGCCACACAAAATATTTAAAACCAAACTAGACAAAAACTAAAAATCTTTTTGAGTTTTTAGACATTTTTTCAAAGACACCACATGAAAATAAAACTCAAAAAGCAAACAAGAATCTTTTTGTAATTATTCACAATAAGACTCAAAAATGAAAATCATAATACAAAAGATTCAAACATCATTCAATTAGCAAACTAATAAAATATGGAGTACAAAAGATAGTGTATGTAAACATGGGAACACAATAAACCATTGGATTTAGAATGAGAAGTATCATGTGCAGGCAATAGAGAATCAACTAGTCTAACATTTCAAGCATCCAAATCATATTTCCTAACCTACATAAGTGAAATGTGATGTTCGTAAATTTTCGGAACCTCGGTGACTCTAGACTTAGACTTCTTAGGACTAATTCTAAAATCAAAGAAAAAATAACTAAGGTGACCATTCCTACCACAATGTGTGTACTTGTAGACACGAGGACTGAAATCACAGATATTGTACCCCTTCCGCGAAAGCAATACTAAGTACTATCGTCTAACAGCCGCGGCCCTATTTCCTTTAGAGGTAAATGTACCCTATCCCTCTGCCGCAGCGCTATTCATACAGTCTGCGGCCCTTACAAGTTACATGTCGCGGAACAAGTTACATGTCGCGACCACAACCCATCATTCAGCTGGCCACAACATCTTCTCATCACAGCAACAGTATAATGCATACACCTCCTATATATAGAGGTCCACACCTTAAGATAGGGGGTTAGGGGGTTAATTTCTAGTACCAATACATAGATCTGAGATCATGACTCTCTACGGACCACTTGGTCCAGCTTGAGGGTTACTCTCCGGCATCGTAGTCATCTCTCCGGCACATCGGTATCTTCATAGACATGTATTATCATCTCTCATCTACATTGTATGCCTATTGAGGCACTGTAAATAAGTACTACGAACATATATAATGAGAGTGTGGCACCAAAATGGACGTATGCTCATTTTTCATAGTCATACCACTCTATATCTTGTCTTTCATTTCTCTTTACTTGCTCTATTAGTTTATTATGCACTTTATACTTGACTTGCTGGTATGAGAACGACAAGTGGACGATTTCTCGTATCATCAATATGGCATCGTCTGTGGGAAATGAGATATCTCAACCTTGTTTCTTTATATTTTGAGTTCTTAAACACCTTATTTTATTCATGGGGATCCTTTGGATCATCATCTCATTGGTGAATTTTGGTTATTCAGCTCTATGTTGTAATTGTACCCTTTAGATGGTCTAGCATATATCAGATCTTCTCTTGGGTCTCCTTTTTTATGGCCTTAGATTTATTTTACATAACCCTATGATATCATTTCATCTAGATAATCCTGAAAGGCATGACGAGCTTTAGCCCCGTAAAGGCGAGTGATTAGGGAAGAATTATGTTACCCCCTTTTTACTATTCCTGACCTATGATATCGGGTTTATCATTAAAATTGTTTCATTTTGTGCATTGAGAGGTTATTTTCTCCTGGATAGACCCTAGTATGTGTGCTCTCCATGTGTTTCGGGAGAAAAACTCAGTGTCTGGGTTTTAATTCGGAGAATAATCCCTTCACTGCCTAGAATGGGATGCGGCCTGGTAGCTCAACTGCCCTTCTTTTTGCAGCCCCTAAAAATGTAGTCTGGTTACAACAGCTTCAAATCATCAAGGGATGGACTCCAGTGGTTTCAGGCTCAACCTTGGTAAAATTACATTCAAAGGAAGCAGCAGTTAACTTATGTGCCTTACTGGCCGTAGCCTCATCAGTAAATACCATGCAGCAGTGCAAATACTGTATCCCAAATTTATTCTCTATTCATCCCATATTTCTGTGATTACTCACTTCTGTTAGTTTTGTCTCAGATTATATATATATTTTTAAAGACTAACAAAGCAGAAAATGGAAGGAGAATCCAACCAGAGCACAAAAGTCAAAGATGAGATTGTGCAATTACACAATCACCTCAACCATCTCTATGACAGTCATGCTTCACTCCAAACCCAAGTTAACTATTTGACCCAGAGGGTCCTCATGATAGAGGCCGCAGCCTCATCCAATATGGGTGCGGCACCCAGGATCATTGCTGCATCAACCATCACTGCCGCAGCCGTACTAGAAGCTCCAGCCCCAAAGGCGGCTAGTAAAACCCAGAAGAGGAAAGTGGAGAAAGATGAAAGATGCTTTAAGGCCTATACCCCATTTGCCTTCCTAGTTGAAGACATCTTTGAGTTCGTAAAGGAGGACAAGTTGCTGAAGTGGCCCGAGAAGCTGAGGGCTCCATCCCACAAGAGGAATAAAGCCAAATAGTGCAAGTTTCATCAGGACCATGGCCATGACAGTTAGCAGTGCTATGCCCTGAAAGATGAAACGGAAAGGCTTATAAGACAGGGAATGTCGCAGCGCTTCCTCAAGGATGCCTAAGGGATGTAGCTTAGCTGGACATGACACATTCCCATTCTTCATGTTTATGTTCATCTTTCACCTGTTTCTATTTTATAGTGAAACTCTTCTTAAGCTGTCTTAATTTAGACTTTTGTATTGTCATTACAAAGTCGTATATATATGAAATCAAGTTCACTTGATAGTGCCATATTTTGATTCTCATTTCCATTAAAGGTTATCTTATAAAAGACTCTGTCTTAGACAGATTTCGAATAGAGATAATATATTATATCGGGAATGATAATATCTAAATGGGCCCACAACGGTCGTCGTGACGCCTGATTGTCTGAAAACAAGTGATAATTGAAAATGGCGAAAGCATCTATTAAGAGCAGCTATCTAAATTGGTCTACAACATCACTCATAGGGACTATATTCCAGCATATTATGGCTACATTCTTGAAAGCATTTATCAGAAATCGTTATTAGCTATGGGGGCTTACAATGCCCGTTCTTAGCTTTGGGGATGCGTCATAAAGCCGTTAGAGGGTTATAATATCTAGCCAGTGATGGATTTATATATCAACAGTTGTGGGTGGCTTAATAACATAACCCAACCTGGGTAGGCTCAATAGTATCTCGTATATTAGCTGTGGATCGCTTAATAATATAACCCAGCCTAAGGAGGCTTGATAGTATCCCGTATATTAGCTGTGGGTGGTTTAATAACATAACCCAATCTAGGGAGGCTTGATAGTATCCCGTATATTAGCTGTGGGTGGATTAATAACATAACCCAGCCCGGGAAGGCTTGAAAGTATCCAGCATGTCTACAAAAACCCATTCAGAAGTTATGGGCTAGAAAGGTTTTGCATCCTTATCAGTATGGCTGTAGTCGCTAAGTTCACTCATTAAGAAGACGCGGAAGAGAAACAAGATTAAAGTGACTAAAAGTTGCTGTGGTGGTGACTTGGAGTTCATTCTCACAAATGTAGCAAAAATAATACCGCGACCTTATCATTTGGGTTGACCTACAAGGGTTGGATAGTGATGGAATATTGTAGCAAAAGAAATTAAGTCATGGACTCGGCATTACAATCCACTTGGAAAAATAGTGGAAGTAAAAGAAGTTGAGTTGCAGCTCCAAAACCATCTTCCTTTGACGCCGCGGCTGGGGGGATGATAGCCATCTATAGAGTATTGCTTTCGCGGCCTTATATCCATTGTGAAAAGTCCAAGGCAAAGCACAACATGCCGCAACCGTTTTGGATAAACAATTTATATAATTGTAGTATTGCTTTCGCGGCCTTATATACATTGTATTTCCTGATGAAGTTCTGCAAGCTCATTCAAATATCAAAGAAGAGAATAAAGGAGAAATTAGAAAATATTGATATACATTCAAGCAGTTTAAAAACATCTATGTGAGTGTTGAAGCAATGGGAAAATAAAGCATGCATATAGTGTGGGGAAAATATTAATTTCTATAAGAGGCAGTAGCCCGAATAACAAGGTTCGCAGAAGTTTAAAAGGGTAGCTGTCCCATATATCAATAAGACCAAAGGATAAAACTTTAGCAAAAAGATTAGTGTTTTATACAGACAAAAGGCTGCAGTCTTGAATACCAGCAAAAGGTTAAAATTAAGTAGGGACGCAGCCTAATGATACAAAATTTCTAGTTTGAAAGACTAAAAGGCTACATCATCTTCCTCATTCCCCTCTTCATCATCGACAGTAGTCTGTCTCCTGCTCATCTATCGCAACCTATGCCTCAGCCCTTATTTTGGCTCTCTCTTCAACTGCAACCTTCATCTCAGCCACGCATTGTAGATGTTCAGCATCACCAAGGCCCTAAGAAAGAACTATTTCTTTAATTTCAGGAAAAAAATTATGATTCTCAACATAATGAAGAGAATAAACTAATGGTTCCCACAGACTTGATCTCATCGCATATATATGATGAATACTTGGATCCTTAAATAGTTGGGTGTAAATTAGGGTTTTAGTTGAGAAATATGATCATGGAAGATCAAAACCTTAGGAGAGCTTTCTGGAAAATTTTGGGAACTCAAAAATAATGAGAAAGTCTCTAAGAAGATTGTTGCTCTGAATTCCTATTTATAAGAGGTTTTCCCAAAAATGAAATACGATTAAAAAATATATTTTTCATTGAAAAACACGTCACCGTGCTAGGAAGAAATTGTATCTCGTTTGAACAAAGCAGATAATCTCATTCGAACCAAATTCTAATGAAACTTGTAATTAGAAACCATAATAGGCCAAATTAGTCCTTCGTTTGAAGTTCGTTGGAACCTGTTTTAAGAGATACCGAGGCTCGTTCGAACGATATACCAGATGTCATGTGAATGACTTGAAAACATTTTAAAATCAGTTCAAAATATTTTAGAAAAATAAAGACCCCAAAAAAATATCTAAGGATCAAAATATATATATATGCATTCATACCCGAGAGATCCCCGAAATATGAAGATGAAAAAAATTTACGATTCTTATCACTATGATATGAACATGATATCATAGCCGCTACATCTTTAGTCACATACGTCGTAGACTTGAAAGGCCAAACATCATCACGTCCTAACCTATGACTCAAAGGTTTTGTTCTAACATGGAATAAGCCAAAATTGATATAAATTAACCATATAAAAATAATTTCCTCACAGTGGGTAATGTTAAACTACCCATTGCTTGATTCTTTGAATGCCAACATGTCGTCCATCAACGAACTTCATGAATTAGTCGCCAATTAGTTAGTGTCCAACCCAATAGTAATGAGAATCTCACCTATGTATAAAGGAGGAGGTATATGAATCCCATACTACACGTAGAGATGTTTAAAGTAAACATACTCACGTACACGAGAACCTGCCCTTTCATGAGGCTAAACAACCTTTTGGAGCATCTTGGGGATTTGGAACATCCACCTGAATGTTTTGAGGGTCTTAGTAGTAATTATCAAAGCCTCTTAGTCTTATCCAGCAAATATGGGGTCAATGGTGTTATGACCAAAGTTCAAGCAGGTCGCGTTGATCGTCGAAATTCATAATACAATAAAAAGGGTTACTTTCCCCCATGGTTAAGCGAACAAATTACCAAGTGGTAATGTCAGCCATTGCTATAGGAGAAAGATTTAACACTTTGAGGGAGGATTTATTAGGAGTGATGTAAATTATTTACAAGAATTAAAGAAAAGTACTGAAGGAGGACAAAGAGAAATAGAAACATGATTTTTAGACAATGTGGAGGGATATCATTAATTAGTAGTCATATGTGTATTTAATCTATGCGAGAGTGTAGGAAAATAAGAAAATGGTTAGGATTAGAAAATTGTTAGAGTTTAATTATGATTGCATCAATGTTTTCATTGCATAGTAATATGTCTTGTTGTGGTTCTAACCCACCTTCATTGTCTATCATTTCAGGTCCTTGTGGTGCATAGGTTTAATGCTCAAAGCAACTATTAAGCTTTTAAAGATTCATTTCCTTACCTTTTAAGATGTAGGGTTTCTCTATTCTATTTCAGCTTGTATTAGATTTATCTTGAGATTTTATATAGAGAGACAGTAGTAGTTATGGTTCCTATTACGATGGGGATTTCAGAGTTATATTGGAGGATTATTAGTTGGTTTTATTTATGGCGGTTTATTATTTATATCTATATTTATATTATTAATTATTGTTTCCTTAATATTTCATTCTTAGAATGAATTTAATTATTTTACTAGTGTATTTTTAATATTTACCACTGGCCTCCTTAAATATTAGAAATACGGGTTGTCACAGTTTCAATTAGAGCCTATCATCCTTAATTGCAAAATAAATATATTTTTTATTTTGCAGTATTGTAAAAATAGAAAATGATTTTCATTCGAATGGAATTTTTTAAGTCACGTACTAGGGCATTAGGTTTTTCCATAACTCTAAGAAATAATGTAAGGACATTGTTCATCACAACTAATTATGTCGTATACTTATACAAGTTGACGAAGGATTGAGGAAGATAATATATACAAAAGACAATCCAAATTTCAAGTGGACTTAAACATTCATGCCCAACAAGATATTTTTGGTAAAATTATGTTTAAGCTCCATTTACATTTCATATTAAAAGTGTTGGGATATTTTATGAATTTTTTATAAATGATTTTTATAAAAACATTTTCTTATAAAAGATTTTTTATGTCAAAAGTGTTCTGATCCCGTAACAGTTTTGCTTTTTGAGGTTTCCAACCAACTTCAAAGTCTGGAGACTTTTTGGGATCAATGCCTCTGTCGTTCAAACAACGACGCATCTCGTTCGAACAAGATGTTGTCTCGCCCAAACGGCATCGTATGTCGTTCAAACAACAAGTCATTTCGGCTGATACATCACCACCTCAATTTTGTTATATACTGGGTGTCAGACTACTTATTTTTGGCGTGGAGAAACACTACTTTTAACAGAATACATTTTTGAGTCTTTATTTTCTTTTCCAACAATTTAAAGTGTTCAAAACTTTTGTTTTACAATTCACAAATCTCAATTAATTTTGTGTGAGTTGTTTTGTGGAATCCAAGACATATTTGCTAGGATTTTATGATGCTGAACTAGGTGCCTTAGAAGGTACTGGGCTGACAATAGGTGCCACTTGCGGGAGGTACTGGGCTGATCAACTGCATGTCATAAGCAGTGTTGCGGTGTTCCTGGGATGACGACGACGAATCGATACCTGCGGGTATTTTGTATGTCAATTGTATTTTCATTATAATTCGTGTAAACCAACTTTTACAAATTATAGTGGAAATAAAAAGGTTTTACCCGAAAGGTATTTTTTCCTGAAATCTGTGTTTGTCATCTTAATCATCCCATGGTTTAATCTATTTATTTGATTTAACATATAGATGTTTGTTTATGGGATGAATAAAATTGGTGTTTGGTCTGAGAAAATTTAGACATCCAATTAAATAAGTTTGATTTGGAAATTTGCGCATCCATTCGAATCTTTATCACACGTAGGTTTTACAAATTGCTATCAGAGTAGGTTGCACTAAGTTATCACGTATTCCTATTTTCCACATAAATTGTATGATATTTTTTTTTTTTGAAAAATCTGTTTTGTGAAAAATCGTAACTTTTCCGATGGATCACTTATATAATCGAAAGCCTATTTTTTACGAGTCCAATTATGCCTATTGAGAAGCCCACATGAAATCACATTTAAAATCTATTGACGAACGTGTTTGGTTCCTTTGTGAAAGAGGGTGGACTCCTCCCATTGTCACTGCTAATAATATTACCTCTTTGAAACCTGTGTCGGATTGGACTGAAGACTATTTTAAAATGTCTAATTTTAATTCCCGTGGTTTGAGTGCTATTTCTGGAGCCGTCACCCCCGACAAGTTCCGCTGAATTATGACGTGCACCACATATAAAGAGTCATGGGATGTTCTCCAATTGACACATGAGGGTACGAACGCGATTAAAGAATCAAAGTTAGAAAATTTGGCCAGCCAATTTGAGACTATCACCATGTCTGAGTCCGAATGTTTTGATGAGATTTATGCACATTTGTCGGACATTGTTAACTCAAGTTTTAATTTAGGTGAGCCAATTAACAATACCCGTGTCATTAAAAAGATTTTGAGATCTTTCCTGAAATGTTTTACTCCTAAAGTCACTATTTTGAATTCGTTGGGAAACTTAAATTCACTTAAGTTAGAAGAGCTCGTAGGAGACCTACAAACTTACGAGATTGACATGTTTCCCCAGGCCATCAAGGCTAAAGATTCTTTTTCCAATAAAAATAATTTGAGTGTAGTGAAAAAGTTTATCCAATAAAAAATATAATTTAGCACATGGAAAGTTTCTCACATGCAAAAATAATTCAGTACATGGGAAAATTTTTAAAAGTTTCTCAAAATGAACAAAAATAATTTTTCCAACAAAAATTCTTTTGAAAAAAATAAAAAGAAAGAAAAGTCCAAAGAGGGTAGTGAAAAAGGGAGAGATGGAGATAAAGAAGAAGACAGTGAGGAAGAATTAGATGATATGACATATTTTGAGTGTAAAGGCAATTGACATAGAGCATTTGAGTGTCCTACTAGGCTAAAGAGAAAAGGCAAGAAAGTAGCCACGCCTGCCTCTCTCAGTGATATTGAGGGAAATAAGCGAGATGAGTTTGATAAAGGTTTAGCACACGATGATTGTGTACACCAGAGCGACGATGATGAGTCGAGTGTATCTAGTGGGGGTGAGAGGGAGTTTGAGAGTGGAGATGAAAGTGAGCTTCAAAAAGCGTTTAGGGATTTGTACACCGAGACCTTGAAAACAAAGAAGTATAATAGGGATTTAGGTCGTCGGGTTTGAGATTTGGAGAGAGAGAAAGAAGGTTTAAGGAGGGGTCTAATCCCCCTTGGAGAGGTCTCACCTCCATCAACCTAACCTTCGAAGTCTCTCGAGATTCCACACTTCTCATTCCTAGGTATCTAATCCCCCTTGGAGTTAACCCACGACCCATTTGCGGTCAACTCCTTACAGCCTTCCTAAACTAACATCTCGTACCCTAAAAATCTAACATCCTAATAATACTAAAGTCGATCTATATAAGCCCAATTTAAGTCGTATATATCTTATACTAATAAATAGATCCCTAGTGCCCAAGACCTTACTCAACTCCCGACATTCGCTCGGGTTCAGGCGTGGGACGTCTCGCCGAAGCAAAATCCAGACAAGGAACCCTCCCATTACACTACTACCTCGCATAGTCGGTCGTCGAGATATGACAATCTAAGACGCATGATCGGGATCGGTAATAAAAATGCAAATTCACACCCTACTAATAAGATTCTACTTATAGGCTTTACCATAGCATCATTAAAGATTTTTAACTGATCAGACATTCACTTTCTGTGAAGCCTTTCAATTATATGTCCCCTTATAAACATGGCCTTCTTATTAAGGCACAATCCCGAAGTCTCAACTCGACTTCGTATCTCAGTCTCCCTCACATCGATTAGAGGAGAGAACTATATAAAGTGCTTCTATTTCGCACTTTAATAGCCCTTAATCACTCTTCTACGTGATTCTCGGCTAAACCTTTCAACCCAACTTCTAACAACATAAAAAAAAATAAAAGAAAAAAGAATAGAGCCTCTCCACTCACAACATCGTTAAGTGTTCATGCGGCGGAGTGTCTCGCAAAGCGAAATCCAAATAAGGAACCCCTCCGACACATGCCTACTTAACTAGTTGGTCATGGAGATAAAGCGTAACAAGCATACAAACGAACAATCAATTACTCACGCAAGATAACACAACAAATAAAATAAAATAAAATCTCCTACCTACCTCAATCCACCTCTATAAAGTCTCAACCTGTATCCAGGAGAGAAATTATAGAACAACTAGTTCTATTTTGAACTAGAAGTAAGATAGCCTTACAATTTTATTTGCTTGCTATCACCCCAAACCAACCAAAATATCTTTACTCGCATACTATACATAAGATAAGAGAAAGTAAAAAGTAACATCTCTCCACTCCCAACATCGTTAAGGTTCACGCGTGGAGCGTCCCGCAAAAGCGGAATCCAAACAAGGAACCCCTCCTATGCATTACTACTTAACTTTGTTGGTCGTGGAGATAAGTCATAACATCCACATATAATGCAAACAAGCAATAGAGCACTCAACCAATGGACACATAATGAAATTAACACATATTACATTTAATATATCATCACTCTCCTCACAACGAGTGAAGAAAAGATAGAACTTCCATACCACGGAAGTCATATCATTACCTTTCTATAATAATGTCGATACTATTACGAACTCAATATGCACACCCGAATCTAGAGTAAACAAAATGTTACTCTATCTCATCCTAAGGAATACACCACCCACTAATAAGGTGGAATTCCCACCAACAGTTTATGCCAATCACTCCGGGTCGATACTAATGGTTCTCAGACTCCATATTTGAGCCTTACACGAACCAACATTATTTCCATCAATTCCCCAACCAGGAACTTTAATCTTGCCCTTGTTTTCCAATCAATAAAAATCAGAATGAGTGGTCCTACATTCCACATCCTAACCATTTTTCCGACTCTGGCCGACAACAATTTCCCACGCAGTCCCTCTTACTTTCTCAATAAAAGAGGACACGCTCTCGGCCTCTTCTTCCTAGGTTCAATGAAAACTCCCCATGCGGATGTTCGCCAAAGGGGTTTCACGGTCATTACTCCATCAGAAGTGTTAACGACACTTATTCTTGAGCCTATCATTATAAGGTGCACGGTCTCCCTAATCGTACAATACTTTATTCACTGTCGGCCTTTAACCGAGCATTGTGTGAACATATAAGGATCCACTTTCTCATCCGTCTAGTTTTTTTAGAGAAACTCACCGTTGCAAGTGTCCACCGGGCTTTTCCATGGGCTAAACTTCCGGCACCCACGAATATGGTGACCACATTTTCACCATCCCCACACTACACCTACGGGTGAAGGATTTTCCTCCATCATACTTCTGGGCACTTCTCTACTTCAGTTTAACATCGCTTGAAATCTCAAGCTTAGTACCACCCTTCCTTATTCTAGCTGTACTTGGGAAACTGCATCAACAATAATTAGGAGTCATAGTAGTAAAATAAGGAAGTGATACAAAAAGGGGGCGACCTCCAAAGCGGTCCTCATCCCCGACCACAAATTACAGTCCTTAGTAGTTCCTTCTCATGACGCCCTTCTTCAATCGACCTACTATTCTCACACGAATACGCAAAAGATTCTAATCAGTTCTACCTCATGGCCGAAGAACGAGATTTCACTAAAGAAAACAACGATCTTAATCCTAAGGCTTTATGTTAAGTCAAAAGCAACACGAAAAACTTAAGGCGTTCACACAGATTCCTAAGGACTCTAGAACCTGATGCTCTCATACCATCGGTGACAACCTGCTCACCAAAATAAGGGGTGGCTAGACCAATACTCCAATATAACAGGAATCATAGATGGAACCATTCTCAGCATCACAATAAAATATAGAGTATCCGGGATAACCACCCAAAATTTCAGAAAACGAGTTGCCAAAAATTTTGTTTTAAAGTAAATAAAAGAAAACAAACAACCCAAATCCTGAAAAGATAGGGGAAACCACAAGGATGTATATATATTACTATATTAACAAGTGACAAATAAGAGGACCAAATATGTTATCGGTCCGCTGATACATACAACATTGTTAAACAATTTCAATAAATTTATATGATGCATTACATTAATCAATTACAAAAGCTTGGGCCTCTCGCCCGAGTAAAAGAGACCCGATCTTAGCTAGAATATAAAAAATGGAAGTGTTTATACCCAATGTATCCCTTAATTCCCGCAATGCATTACGGCTCGGCGAGGACATCAGAATAGGAATTCAAATCGGGCATCCTTGCGGCGGAGTACCTGAGCAAATACAAGATGCAAATGCAACAAGAAGTAGAAACGGGTCAGGGCCCGGTTCTATATGATTACCAGATGAATAAAGAGTATGATAGTTATGAATAAAATCATGCTAGAAAGAATAAAATATATCTACACAGTTATAAAACATAAGCTAAGACAGAAAAGAAAAGCATGAGTAACATAAATTTAAAAGCTTCCATTTCATTATTATGTTCCTTATCAGGAACTCATAATTTCAACATTTATGCTCTTTACTAGCATTTCATTCCTTATCAGGAAAATATAATTATAATTTTAAGCTCTTTATGGCTTTTATTTCAATTACATGCCCATCCTGGCATTACCATTCCTTAGCAGGAATATAATCAACATTAAATGCTCTTTGTGGCATTATACTGTGCTCTTTGTGGCACTTCTTTATGCTCTTTATGGCATATCACAAACATCAACACTACACCAAATCTGCCCATTTGTCAAGGTCATTGACCTTGACAAATTCACCTTGTCAAGGTCAATGACCGTGACATTTCGAGGCGAGACAGCTTTTTTTGTCACGGTCGTGTCACGGTCATTGACCTTGACACAAAACTCGCGTTTTGTGTCACGGTCGTGTCAAGGTCAATGACCGTGACACGTTTGTCACGGTTTATAACCGTGACAAAGCCGTGACCCTTTTTTAAAAAAATTGTCACGGTCAATGACCGTGACAATTCTGGGCAGAATTTAAAAAAAATCTGCTGGGCAGTATGGCCACCGCCACTGCCCAGCAGTATATTTGTACCTGTTATAACAACGTTGTACCTGTTCCAAACATCATATATCCAACACAAACTAAAGATAATGCAAATATATATTCATGACAGTATAATCCAAATTTTCAAAGTAAAAATAATATACATGACGATATAATCCAAATATAATTAAAATGGACAAACTTAAAAATAATGTTACTACATGTCTTGGGTAAATGTGAGGAGGTGAGTAGGCCACACGACATACGAATTGACGCACCCACTAATATATGTCGTGCCGCATTGTTCGCGCAACCACAGTAGGGAGTTCTCCTTCCCGGGTATGACATGCGTGACGAGCACCCTGGACTCCATCCCTTGAAGCACACGTCCATGGACTATTCCACCCTCGATGATATCCGGGTCCCTCAACCCCCGCCCTATCCGCTGGCCATCAAATATGTCCAATATGAACACGCTCGGCCAATCAATCGTCGATAATGGTCTGTTGGAGGGCGTCAAATAGGTAAGTGGATCGTCGAAGTACGAACGTGTCGGTGATGAAGCAGCGAGGTCCACATCCTCGTCATCCCGCACCTCCTCGTCCTCCCGCACCTCCTCCTCCACCGCCTTCTCCTTCCCTTTCCCTTGACCTTTCTCTTTACGGTCTCCACCCAACGTACGCTTCATGAATGCGTACATATCTTGGACCGTCGCCTCCAAACGGGACAGCTTCGCGTCGTGTGAATCCACCGTTCGAGCCAACCCGGTGTCGCTCGTCTCCAATCCGATGATCCTAGATTTGGCCACCCGCGAGCTCACTCCCCTTGTCCTCTCCTTGCGATCAGAGCCAAGCACTTAGCTGAGTGCGTCTGTGGACAAAGATGCCTTGTCGGCATCAGACTGCGACTCATGCACTTCCTTAAGCTTTGCCTGAAACGACAAAAAGCACATGATTAGTAAAATAAGTAAACTAAAAAATTATAACGTAATTAACAATAATTAAACTGTCGGATTACTTACAATCGTGGCCGCGACGCTCGGGGACACCTCCTTGTCCTTCCCCTTCTTCGTCCGAAGAGCCACATAAGTATCGAGCCTATGTGGCTTACCCCCTGGCCCAATACCTACCCCCTGAAATAAAATAAAGTAAAGTAAAATTAGTATCGGCCCCGCAAAGTAAAATAATATCCAATAAATATTTTTGTAGTTATAGATAAATTAAATATTACCTTCATCCTATGCTCCACCTCAGCGTAAGAGGTCCGGCCGGAGTAGTGCACGTCCGTCTTTTTAGCCCGATTTTCCCTCCCCGATTGGCGAGATGCCAATTGTCGATCCTCGATCTCATTGTCAATGAACTTTTGCCATTGTGCCAATGAGATCGGCTCCTTGGGCGGGACGGATCCGCGCCATTGTAAAATGGTCTCTCATGTTTTTCCAAAGTACCGTGTCCGCATATTTTTTTTCCACGTCTTGTGTTGCTCCCTCAACTGCTCCAAGACGGAATCGCATAGCTTTGGATCCAAGTTGAATTGTTCCTGTCCAACAAATACAATGTTAGTTGCGAATAAATATAAATATAAATATAAATATAAATATAAATTGAAATTGAAATTGAAATTGAAATATTCATATAAATATTACCTGTAGTGCCGCCCAAACAGCTAACTTGAGCTCATGCGGCACCTCCTTCCAACTCATAAACCCCGGGCCGATGACCGTCTTTAGCAGCTCGAGGGATCTCGCTAAAAGCTCCGACTTGTTTTCGACGGTAATCCCAAATTTTCCATATTTGGGGAGCCTAGGGGCGGAGGAGCCCTCGTCGCCTCCGCTACCACCGAACCCAGACGACGACATCATCATAAACAGCATCATCATCTTCGCCCTAACATCTGAAGGAGACATTTTTTGCTGTAAAAAAAATGTTATTAGTACAGATAAAAAAAATGTTATTAGTACAGATAAAAAAATGTTTCGTCTATATTATAACGTATGTGTAAGTTCCGTCAATACCACCCCCGCCACACGCACACACACACACACACACACACCACCCCTACCCACCCCACCCCACCCCCACCCCCGCCACACGCACACACACACACGCACACACACATATTTTGAATGAAAATATCAATTATTTATAAAATTGATGTCTACTTTTAGTGTTGTGTATATATGTTAGTCTACTTCTGCTTTTTTTTTAAAATAATCAATTAACCAAATTTCATAATAGTGAATAAGGGTTAATCCTAGCCATTGATTAAGTGTATTATTAGTAAGTACAAAAATTAAATATGGACTCTTAATCTAGGATATAAGGAGTATTTGTTAGTGAAATAATAATTTAGTGATAAAAACACACTCGAACACTACCAAGTTTTGACGACTCGGGTCTCTAGAAAGAAAAACAAGCATTTCCAAATTAATATGTCCTCTTTCTTGTTTAGTGTCTCGTGAATTGATAGTATGATTTTAAAAATAGTATACAAAACTAGGTGAGATTTTAGAATTACACGTCGAAATAATACATGTTGTATAATAATAATACAAGTGCATGCTTTGCAATCAAAGGTATTTATCTTTAGGGGTTTGTAAATTTAGGATTTATTGTAATATGTATTTTGAAAATAGGACAACAAACATTTTATTTATGATTTTAGTCCCTATTTTTGAATAAAACCGCTGGTGCGGACCCATATTCATAAAACGTTAACCAATCATAACATGGCACGTGTCCCTTTAATTTGAAAATAGGGACTAAAAATGGAAACAAAATGTTTGTTGTCCTATATCCATAATCAATATTATTTTAAGTCCTAAAATTACATAATCTATTATCTTTATAAGGATAAAATTATCTTAAAATGATTGGTAGGGAATGTCTATGAGGTGGATGATAATTTATTTGATATTTTATTTTATTTCTTTTTGTTAGGTTATTAAGACTTTATTTCAATTGATATCTTAGTAATTATTATTTAATATTTATTTTGAGCAATTATCTTATAGTAGGATTATTATCCTAGAAACAATTCTATCAATTCAAATAAATTGATATCAATTCAAATACATGTCTTGGACATCAATTACCACCCCACCCCACCCCTCCACCACCCCCTCCCCCACCACACACCACCACACACACACACACCCCACCCCACCCCCTGCCCCCCTCCACCACCACCACCACACACACACACACACACCCCACCCCACCCCACCACACACCACCAAACACACACACACACCCCACCCCTAACCACCCCCTGCCCCACCCCTCCACCACCCCTCCCCCACCACACACCACACACACACACACACACACCCCACCCCACCCTCCACCACCCCCTCCCCCACCCTGCCCCACCCCGCCCCACCCCCACCCCCTGCCCCCCTCCACGCACACACATACACACACATATATATATACACATACACACAAATATACACAAAAATATATATATAAATGAAAGAGAGAGAAAGAGAGAAAATGGACCTGAAAGTAGAGAGAGAGAGAGAGAGCAGCGTCGACAGAGAGAGAGAGAGAGAGAAATGGAGGGAACGGCGCAGGAGGGAAAAAAGAAGGGGGATAGGGTTTTTGCTGGAAAAGTTGTCACGGTCGTGTCAAGGTCATTGACCGTGACAAGAATTGTCACGGTCAATGACCGTGACAAGACCGTGATAAATTTAATTGTCACGGTCTTGTCACGGTCAATGACCGTGACAATTTGTTGTCACGGTCGTGTCAAGGTCAATGACCGTGACATAAAACGCGTGTTTTTTTGTCACGGTCAATGACCTTGACAAGGCTGGCCGGCTGAAAGGTGACAATTTGCCCATTTTGGTGTAGTGCAAGTCCCACTTGATTATGAACTATTATATTTATATACATATAACGAATTCTAAGACCTCCCCTCCGAGTTTTCCCACTGGGCGTGCCCCTAAATGACCATCATCTTCCAGGGCCTATCTATACAAGACAACTTGGGCACCTGCAACGAAATACGTCGGGAAGCAACCATGTGCCTGCGGGAGAGTCAAGACCACACCCGGAATCTCATCACCAGCGCAGAAAATATAACATAAACGCTTATATGGCCTATGGACTATATCCACCCTGCATTCACTAGCCAGGGGGCATCACCAAGCGCGCGAACTTCCCTTATGATGTCATTTAGAGAGGTGTGTTTAACCAAATCATCATTTATCATATTAATGATTAAGTAAATTATCATTTACCATCATTATTTCCATTTCCATTTACCATTTCCAATTCCATTTACATTTTAGCAAATGTATGTTTCATATCCAATTCCATTTACATTTTAGCAAATGTATGTTTCATTTTATTCGAAACCATATCCCTTTACGTTTCGTAATTAGTTCACCTTTTTTTATCCGGAGCCATACATTATTTATCGTCATTGTAACCTCGATGAATAAATAAACTTTCAATTTATTCTCCCCGAGAACCGTTGTGAAGGTATTTCAATCCCTCAAGAATAACATAGCTCAATTGAGCTTCTAAAGTCTCCCAAATATGATAATACATCTCCTAATTTTATAATAATCAACTAGAAGAAAAAGTGCCCTAACTTCAATAGGCATAACCCTGAAAACCCCTATTTAAACCAATTCTACTCTAGGGTAGCTTCCCAACTTATCTATAACTCTAGGACACTAAGTTTACTTCATTAAAGAAGGTTCCTAGGTCCTACCCCTTAAGAAAAAGGATCAAAATTGAGTTATAAAAACAACTCAAAAACAGCAGAAAAACGAATTGATTCGCCCCAGCGAATCGATTCACCCAAAAAGCGAATCGGTTCGCACAGCAAAATAAACTTTCTGCAACTGTCCGAATCGATTCGGCCTTAACCCGAATCGATTCGGGTTATGCAGACCTGGAAGCTACCCCTTACCGAATCGATTCGCCATAGGGCCGAATCGATTCGGTCCTGCAAATTTGCCAAGAATGGCTTCGATGGGTTAAAAAACCTAAATTCTCCAAACTTCAAATCTCTTCATTTTCATACACATCCAACAACAAAAATCTACCCCAAACTAATCTACATGATTATTAACCATCAAAACCCACAATTTCTTCAACATAAATCAAGATTAGGGTTTAAATCCCACAAATTCTACATTTAAACCATAAATGTCAAATACATAACTAACACACAATTTATTCAACTTAAATCACATATTAGCAAGTAGAAAACTTGCCTTAGGGTTGATATCTCAGATTTATTTTGAGAAGAAGCAATCCCAAATCCTCCATCTTCAAATCTCTCTATTTTCTTCTTTTTCTCCATTTCTCTCTCTCTCTCTCTCTCTCTCTCTCTCTCTCTCTCTCTCTCTCTCGTTTGGTAAGACACAAATGAGAAAAAGAAATAAGGGGAAAGACTAAAATCGGTACTTAAGTCTAAAGTCTCCAACTTAAGTGGTTAATACCACATTAAAATGACTCGCAAATACGCGTTTAAGCTAAAACCAGGTAATAGTACCCGAAACACAAAAATACAATATGGCACTTATTTGGACTGTCTCGGACATTCTGAGACTAACTACACCCTCTAAACTGGCATCCGACAAATTTTATAAATTATTTCCAGTTCCAATTTTATTTAAACCAATGTCATTTAAAATACATGACACTATAAAACATGCAACCTGATGATATTTACTTTCACTTACAGTAAATATGCATCAATCTAGTAAATATTAACTTTCAATTCATTCAATTTATATTTACTCCAATCCCCACATTTTATATAATTACCTTATGCGGCATAATTAGTATAAAATGTGCCTTCCAGAATCGAGGGTTGTTACAGTAATGTGTCACGCTTTGCTTCTACACATGTTTGAACACATGCACCCACCCATGATAATTTTATTGCACATAATGATAGAGAGTTTGCGCATATTCGAGAGCTAGTAAAGTTTTTGGTCAAGGACTCACTTGAATTAATGAAAGCTTTCCATTGGATGTCGCTATCTTTGGAAAACTCCCCCGGACTTATTGGATGAGGTTTAGAATTTTTTCTAGTATAGGATGATTCTCATGATGACAGTTTTTGCCTATTGCTAGTGTTTATCATTTCATAGTTTACATTGTTTTCTTATTTTTGCTACTATTTTAGCAATGTTTTGGATATGTTTTCCCATTCCAGGAACTGTTTTCACGAAAAAAATTCACTCGACAAAATTGCTTGACGTTTTGGAAAATCTGTGAATTGTTTTTTCATTCAAAATAGAGGAGTTCTCATTCGAGCGACTCCTGATGTCGCGCGAAGTAGCTTCTTGCAAGAACCCTTGTCTTTCGAATGACATGGCGCTTTGTTCGAGCAACCCCTGGAGAATTTTGTCTCTTCTGTTTGCAGTCCCCGGGTTCATATTGCTATATTATTTGGCACTGGTGGGTTGATTTTGAACAATTTTTGAAAAATACAAAAATATTTTCATTTTTTGATAAAATTTTTGAAAAATCCAAAAAGTGTTTTGTATTTTGTTTACACCGTATACGAATGGACACTTAGGATGATCGAGTCATAATTTAATTCCATATTCATGTGACTATTTGACAATGTTTTGAGACAATATGTTATGTCATTCATGTGCTTTACAAATTTTTGAGTCTTTGAGATGATATAGTGTTGCTACCTACATGTTTGACCCATTTGTCCTTTATTGCACACATGCACAGATTTGTTTGACTTTTGTGCTTGTCTATCACATGTTGGTTGAGTGTTTCCATCTTAATTCTGTCTATACAACAAACCAAATGCGATAAAACTTGAAAAAAAAAGCAGTGCATGATATAAATAGTTTGTGTGTTTTATTTTCAAAAACGAAAAAATGGCTGCGAAATGTATTTCATTTTTTTCCTTTGATATAAAGCTACCATTTAAATGGACCTAAAAAAGTGAGGAATTGAAAATTATCCAGGGTCCAATGAGGTTTAAAAGAGCTCGAAAAAAAATTGAAAGGCAATAAAAAGATATATATGCTAAAAATGGGCCTATAGGTTTTAGTTTCATCACCTCACAAGAAAAATGAAAAAGCATTATCTTTTAATGAGGGAGTTTGGATGGAATTTAAAACGGTTTTCATGTCCTTGAAAGTCATGAAAAAGCATTACATAGTTTTAGACGTTATTGGTGTGGAAATTATTTATACTTTGATTTGTTGATATGATTAACACGATGTCATCTAAATTCAACAATTTTACACCTAAGGACTATTTTAATGTTCATTCGATAATAGTACACTTATGCATCTTGCACGCATGACATAATTGAGTCGATTTTCCTATCGAATTTGTTTACACCCATTCATTCAGTATCCATAATTTGGTTATCTTAGCATAAATTCATGGTATGTGATTTTTGTAACATAATTTTTGCATTTTTGTATGAAAAATCTGAAAAATAAAAAATACTTTGTTGGCCTTGGTTTACCGTGACACCCTGATTTGATTTATTCTTTTCCTTGTCTATTTCGAAAAAATAAAAAGGGGGAGAACGAATTATGACCTTATGGGGGAGTTTAAATATGAGGGAGAATTGATTATTCTTTCACGTTTATCCTTATATCATTTATATCATTTCAAACTCGATACGCCACGAGGTTGATTTATCTCATGTGTGTAGGTACAATTGAAGATTTTGGGATTGCACACCCTGATGAGAAAAGATTGAAGTTTTGATTGTTGAAGCAAAGTCTGAAGACTTGACAGTTTATCTTTCCACTTTTGAGTTTATGGGAGGGTAGATTTTTATGGGTCAATTTTTGTTGATAATTCGGATATTTTTATTTTGTACCGGCATAGACATGGGGGAGATTTGTAAGGACATTTTTCTTCACAGTTAATTATGTCGTATACCGCTACAAGTCGTCGAAGGATTGAGGAAGATAACATTTACAAAAGACGATCTGAATTTCAAGTGGACTTCAACATTCATCCCAAACAAGATGATTTTGTTAAAATTATGTTTAAGTTCCATTTACATTTCATATTGGGATATTTTATGATTTTTTATAAATAATTGTTATAAAAATATTTGCTTATAAAAGATTTTATATGTAAAAAGTTTTCTGATCCCATAACAGTGTTGTTTTATGAGGTTTCCAACTATTTTCAAAGAGTGAAGACTTTTTGGGATCAGTGCCTCTGTCGTTCAAACGATGATGTATCTTGTTCGAACGAGATGTTGTCTCGCTCAAAGGACATCGTATATCATTCGAAGGACATGTCATTTAGGCTAACACTTCACCGCTTCAATTTCGCTATATATTGGGGGTCAGACTACTTGTTTTTGGCATGGAGAAACACTACTTTTAACATAATACATTTTTTAGTGTTTATTTTCTTCTCCAACAATTTAATGGGTTCAAAGATTTTGTTTTACAATTCACAAATCCCAATTACTTTTATGTGAAGACATATTTGCTGGGATTTTATGCTGTTGGACTAGGTGCTTGGAAGGTACTGGGCTGACAATAGGTAACACTTGTGGGAGGTACTGGGCTGATTGACTGCGTGTCATGGGGAGTGATGCGTTGTTCCTGGGCTGACCATGACAAACCGACACCTGCGGGTATTTCGTATGTCAATTGTATTTTCATTATAATCCCTGTAAACAGACTTTTACAAATTATAGTGGAAATAAAAAGGTTTTACTCGAATGGGTTTTTTCCTTGAAATCTGTGTTTGTCAGCTTAATCATCGCATGATTTAATCTATTGATTCGATTTGACACGTAGATGCATGTTTAGGGGTTGAATAAAATTAATGTTTGGTTTGAGCAAATTTATACATCCAATTAAATAAGTTTGATTTGGAAATTTGCGCATCCATTCGAATCTTTATCACACATAGGTTTTACACATAAGTATAATGGTATGACAAGGCAGGATGGACAAGGGGATTGTGACACCCCTCCTATTTAAATACTGGGTGATCAGTCCTTCATAAAAATAAAACAGGAATCTCATCTTGTTCATTCTTAGCATCATTATCGAAAACTTTTAAAATTATTAACTACTTGCGTTTTAAATAAAGCGATGCCAAATTTGATCTTTCATTAAATAACAACATGTGATAATAAATACAATCACTAGTAGTAATATAAATCCATCATAATATAAATACTGAATAAAATAATATCGAATAAACCATCAGTTCCCAATTCTAATATAAAGTCTAACCGAAAATATAAACCTGAGTACACATTCTGAACTGAAATATAACAAATATCTGAAGGGGACACATGCTAAAATGAAATAACTAAAACTGCATCCTTCTCTAGGAATGAAATAACTGCAACCTTGGAACAGTTCATCATGATGGTCGTCCCTGTGGCTGGACACCTAAAATGTCTTAAAACATTTTTGTAAACGGGTCAGAGCCCAAAGTATTTTGAAAACATTTAGTAAGTATTGTCACAGTTTAAAAAAAATTACTGATTGCACATGTTAGTCTACGTACACACTTTTGAGCTTCTCACCTCTCATTTATAGTGCACACCTAATGTCTCCTACTTAGCTATGCTACCCAACCCAACTAGGTCTCATCAATAATAACTAACCATATCAGGTTTCGCTCATCCATATCGCCCACAATGTACACTTCGGTATACCCTTAATTATCATTAAGTCCTTAGTTAAAATTATCTTTAACTCCCCCGTAACGCCCATATAGTACGCTATCGTAGTACACCAAATACGCCCATATAGTCACTACACCAAAATGGGCAAATTATCACCTTTCTGCCGGCCAGCCTTGTCAAGGTCATTGACCGTGACAAAAAAACACGCGTTTTATGTCACGGTCATTGACCTTGACACGACCGTGACAACTAATTGTCCATTAATTTTCCATTTCAATTTAACTAACCCCAATATAAAAACTCTTAATTTCCTATTAATTTTCCATTTCAATTTAACTAACCCCAATATAAAAACTCTTAAAAGTATGGGGTGTTGCACGAATGTCCCATAGGGCCCCCAGACATAATATCTATCATCATTCTAGCGATATCGGCATGAGTGGAAATAACACTTCAGCATATGCCACCACAAGCAACTCGAGGTCAAAAATAACAACCGCCAATAATTTCCACCTAAAAGAATGTGTAGAGTGCCTTTGGCAAGGACAAACCACTAAAATTTGTAGGCTCTATTGACCCTAAGGTGGAAACTAGGTATAGAGTACCACTTCATTATGATTAAATACATTGAGGTGCCAGAGTAGAAGTTGACTACTTTCAAGCTAACTAGGGGCCCACTATAGTCGTAGGAGAGTGTGAGTATAGAGAATTACCAGAAGAGTATGGCCTATGATGAGTTCACAAAAGTGTTTAGCATAAAGTAATTCCCATATCCAAGCCAAGACTCTAAGAATTGGAATTTCCTTACCCTTGAGTAGGAGGCACACTTAGTGTTCGAGTATGAGTGTTACTTCACCAATATATCTCAATTTGAACCAAACGAGGTCAAAATGAAGGAGAAAAGATAAAGCATTTTTCATAGGGACATGTTTGACACATCAAACACGATACCTTGAGTAATCTAGAATACATGTTGTAAACACCCCATGTTAGTACCCTTGTACACCTCCATAGGGTCTAAACACAGTCCTTTTGAATATTGAACCCCCGCTCCTCCTTCGAACCCTAACTAGAAGGTAATCGGAGGCTCCTCAAGATTCATTTGACTTTGGTAAATTCTCAAACCTGAGAGTATTTTAACAAATTTTCATAGGATTTTGAATCCCTTTTCCAACGGTCCCTACCCTGCACAAATCAAGATCATAGTTCACATTTAGTAACCCTTTTACCCGAAAGGTCGTCGGATGATCCCCGAGATATTTTTAGCTTTCATCGATTCTCATACCCAAAATGATCTCAACGTACATAGGGATCCGAATCCACTTTCCAAAGGTCCCTATCGTGCATGAATCAGACTTACGATTTTCATTTAGAAACTTTTTACCCAGAAGGTCATCGAACGCACCCGAGCACTGTTTCATTTTAGTCAACTCTTGGAACTGAGCGTATCTCAACACACTTTCATAGATTTATAAATCATCTTTCCAACGGTACTAGACTGCACAAAAGGACCTATAATTTGAATTTTATGACCATTTTTTCGGAAAAAAAGCCCATTTTCAGCTGCCCCTCCCCCAGCATGAAAGTAGGGGATACTTTACTTGGCTGCCAAGTCTAGAAGCCCTGCCGATTGGCAGGCCATTTTCCGTGTCAGTCGGCACCCTGTCTAGGGGAATTCTGGGTTTTTTTCCCTTTAGAGTTTCCTATTTAATGAAACCTATGCCTCATTGCTCAAGGACCTTTTCCTCAAAATCAGTGCGGTAGCTTTCCATTACATCACTTTAAAACATGTTATCTGCATTCCCTTACCTCACCCTTACCTCACCTTTTACCACCACTTTTCCCCCACCTCACCACTAATTAAAACCAATATGCACATCTAAAAAACCATAATTCAAGTTATTTAGAAGGTCCAAAATCTATTCATCTAACTTTATTAGTTTAATGTTATTTCTTACATCTTATCACTTTTAGCATATTTCTTAACTAATTGTTATTTTCTCACCACTAATCACCTTTTTTTATTTATACACTTACAAATCTATTTTATAAACTCAAAAAGAGAGTTTAACTCATAAACCCCAAATAATAGTTGTCTTCCACATTTCTACATTTTCACCACTTTTGCATGCTTTCTAACAAATTAAAATAAAAACTCCAGTTTCTGATTTATGAGTTAGACCCCACCATTATTATCTTCTCAAAATACGTGGACTTTGATGTCAGTTTTTAGCTACGTAGGCGTCCCGAGTTTATCATTGGATTCAAGTTCTCATTTCTTCTATTCTACTCCTTTCACTTTATTTTACACACACACACACACACACACACACACACACACACACACACACACACATATATATATATATATATATATATATATATATATATATATATATATATATATATATATATATATATATATATGTATGTATGTATATTAGTTTATCTATTTTACTTTTAACCCATCTAATGACATGCGTACTCATTTTCTTATAGTGAGTCACGATTCAGTGCATCGCTCATAATCTATACATTATTATCTATTTTTACTCTTTAGTGTTACTGTTGACATGCTCACTCACACATTTATATGGAGTTATGATCTAGTGCATCGCTTATAATGTATCCATTTTCATCGATTTCATTCCCCTTTTTAGTGGTCCTATTAGACACTCATATTCACTCTTTTGTAGTAGATTACAATTCGATTTATTGCTCATATTTTGGCTACCTTTATGTTTTTTTCCTCTTAATTTTAGTTTTACTCCTTGTATTGATTTGTTCTCATCCTTTTCCATGAGGTGGACACGATGCTTTCGCTCCTCGCTCACTTTTTACGTATCTACACGATTTTTACCCTACACATATTATACACGTGATCACACATTTTAGGACAATGAGAACTTTTTTATAGCCCTTGAGAGCCCGAAAGGGTCTAGGTGCCTAAAATCTTCCCATTTCATAACTTAGTCCCCAAACCTGTGAACTATTTGGTTTCATATGCATCGGTAGTCTTTTAAGTCATCTACTCGGGGACATCGATAAATTTTTCCTATTTTGTTTAAAATAGGATAGAGACTATAATCTTTGCACTTTTTCATACCTTTGATGACAACCGCTTTTAGTTCCTTGGAAGCCCGCAAACGTCGCGTGAGTGGCAAAAAAGAGATTCTCTTCCTTGACCTCCATTTTTTCATTTTCTTTCGTGGCAAACCCGTACCCTAGGATGGCCACATTGGTTAATCCACTGGGGATTATTTCTTTATATTATATGACTAGACTCTGTTTACACAGGCTTCGTTTCCTTTTTCTCCGTTCCCTATTTTTCTACATGTATATATATGCTTCCATTTGTATATTCTTCTTTTTGTGGTCGCATGTATATTCTCTTCTCCAACCTACTTATCTACTCATCACATGTACATATTTTTTTTATCACATACCTCGTGTCACTTGTATATATCCATTCCTTCTTCACTTGTATACATCTCATATGTTTTTACTAACTTGTATATATTTTTCATATTTTATTTCACTTACCCCCATTTTTCATATACTTTGTCTCACTTGTGTATATCCATGCTTATTCACTTAATTCACATCTCATACGCTTCTCAAATCACTTGCACATATTTCCATGTTTTCAACACTCGCATGTACCACTATTTTACTCCCACTTTGTGCATGTATCCATCTCACTTTCGTATATCCAGATGTTTTACACCTTTTTCCACTTGTACATACTCCATGTCTTATGTTACTTTCACATATTTACTTATACTTAGCCTTTTTATCACATGCCACTCATGTACATTCTTATGCTTTATTTAATGCTTAGTAGTTGTACATATCCCTCTTTGCATACATAAAAATTTTGCAGAAAGATAATAATTAAAATCATGCATTTTTCACACTACATCATACGAGAACTACATATTGAAAAAATGCTAGTGCCCTAGGGTTTGTTTGAAAGCACCACAATTTTTAGAAACTTTGCACCAATTTAGAAACCACAAGTTTTAGGTTAAAATAGTTTGTCGAATTAGTCTTGACCTAAGCATGCATCTAGGTGAGTGCAAGTACGAGTAAAATAAGCAACAAACCACAACACAATGATATAAGAGGAAAACCAACAATGAAAAAAATCTTAAACGATCCAGCCTCACAAGTTCACTATGATATAGGTCTATATACAAGGATATATTAAACTTACTCATAGACTTGACACCTTCTAGCCTTGACTCGCTTCTTCATCCCCTATCACCTTCTTCACAACCATTGTTGGAAGCCTTCCAACAACCCACAACACATGCACTTTTTCACTTCTTGGTATCCCATCAATCTCACTTGTCTCGTGATCAGTTCAGTCGCTGCACAACACTACTACGATGTCCACCGCTGGAAACGCTCTTCAAAGATAGAGAAAACCACTTTTATGCAACACACATGAGATATTAAATAAACATATGGACATATGATTCTTGGATCTCAAACTTGTGTTTAAACTAGGGTTTGAAAAAAATTATCGTAACAAATCACACAAACACGATGAGCTTTTGGGAAAAGTTTAGGAACACAAAAGGCATGAAATATGAGGTTTTCCAAAACTGTTGTAAGGATGAAAAAGATTAATGAAAATCTCAACTTTGAAAATAGCGCCACCTTATTAGAACAAAGTCAAAAGTCTCATTCGAACAAAGTGTCTTATCTCTTTCCAGCCAACATCTAACGATATATCCAATGACAAAGCAAAGTAGACTTAAAATAGTCATTTGAGGTTTCATTAGATCCTTGCTTTTAAGGAGTATAAATGACATGCCTAATCTCGTTAGAACATCTTGAAAAAATTTCTAAAAAAATTAGTATAAAAATAGTTTAAAAAATATTTTAGAAAAACAAGACCCAAAAATAAATCCAGGGATTAAACATAAATATGCATTTATACCTCATTGAGATCACTCAGATGCTGAATATGAAACTCGTCTCTAAACTCGATGTGTGCTCAATGTATCTTTATCTTTGCCGCTACGGTCTTCAGTAACACATCAGAGGCTTGGAGGATGAACAACTAAAATTGTAACCTATGATTCAAACCAATTTTGTCCAAACACGAAATCAAGCCAATTCAAACAAATTGAATCGATTCAAAATTTTGTCCTTACAAATCTCACCCTCTGGCAATTCCAGGACAAAGCTTAAAACAAAAACCTATTGGGCCATCAAGCTCACTAAGACTCAATCCCCAACCACCTCAAGAACACAAAGAAAATTGTGATGAACTAAGGTAGAAGTTTACAACATTCAATAGTACTTGTGATAAAAGTTTAAAAATAAACACCTCAGTAACACAAAGAAAAATGTGAAGAAGATAAACAGTGGTTTAACTTTCTAGAGTGCTTGAACTCAGAAAAAATATCTCAATTTTTTCCTCTTTGATCAAGTGTCTCTGCTCTTTAAAAAAATACAATATTTTTTTCTTTACAAAATTGAAAAATATGGATATTATGAAATCAATTTCTCCATATATATCATGCTCTTCCAATTCTGGAAGATAAGTTTAAAATAAGTGGGATGATGACATCACAAAAGAAATCATAGCACTTGAGTTGAGAGAAGATTTGGCTTTTAAAAAAGTTATCACATTTGCTAAAAATAAATATGTAAAAGATCTAATTCGTACACATATGTCCCGATCAGTGATAAATATGTTCACTACAGCGAGGTGTCAGCAAAAGAAATGGTAAGAAACAATACTGGGTAAAAACTCTAAATTATGTCGTGACCAGCGAACCTAGATCTTCGTGTCAACGAATGTCTATTTTGTTGTAGCGAGCAATCAACAAAAGTTTTTGTTTTAGGGAAAAAATGCCACGAATATTTGAACTTTAATCAAAACGTCATATGATATAATTATGTAATGAACTTTTAAAAGTTTTTTTTTTATTAATAATACTATACTTGCACGTGTATAACCTAAAACCAAAACCAAACTAACACACGCACACTCAAAACGTTAATTTATATATGGCAAATTGTTAAAGTTTTTGTAGAAAGTCCAAATACCTCAACCAAATGGTCACATCAATATATCATCATCTTGATGTCGAGTTGAAAGGCAGAAGCATATCTGGAGCAAATGTACTTTATTTATGCTATATCGGAATGATCTCAAGGACAAAAAGGGCAAAAAATATATTTTGCACACTGAATACAAAAAAACAGTTATTATGGGGGCACATAATTATACATATCCTCTTAAAATCTCCCCCTTGTCTATTTTCTTATACAACTAAAAGATTATAGGAAAATAGAAGCAAATCTACGACCCTATGACAATAATGGAAAAGGCCCGACCAAATGCATACATCACTATATCAACCTATAAACAATAAGAACGCACTTTAGATCTTGTACCTCGTTAACCTTTCATATGCTAGAAAATATTTCACGTTACAATGTATGTAAAAAATAGTTAACCGGGTGTAATTATAATAGACAACAGATATGTATATCAAAGCAAGAGTCATATTAATTACGTAAAGTATATCACATTATATACAACCTATAATATTTTGTTAATGCATTGTAATTCACCCCTTAATATATATACGTTCCCTAAAATAATTTCATATAAAAAGTCCATATTGTCATTAAATTAAATCTCCCCATTCATTAAATATTCTCTTCCCCATAATTTCTCCCATATTTTGTCATGGAAATTGACAAAGAAAAGTAATTATAATAAAAAGAAAATCAAGATAAGAATTATATTTAGTGTAAATAAGAAAATGAAACATATTTATATCAGTTGATTTTAAAGAGGCAAATAACTTAAAGAGATGTAATTCAATTCATGAATCATATAACTTGATATATGCAACTTAACAAAAAGATATATGAGAAGAAATGAATATGATAATAAGGAATTTATGATGTGATTCATTAAATAATGAAAGTTAAAACAGATCATACTTCCTAAAAAATTTAGTCAAAGTTTAGACTACCATAAAGCATCACCACCAAAATATACCATAAACAAATATTCGAGTTTAGGATTATAACATATATGAATGAAAAAACATAAATCCTAACTAAAAAAACACAACATTGTTTATATAACAAGAGTTGTCCAAAAACATCATGTCGTATATCAACCAAAATACCTTCATCCAAAAAGATACCATGACCACCAACACGACCTGAGTTAATCCTCTTATTCGTAGTTAGACCTCATATCATACATCGTTCAAAGAAAATGTATTGCACCACTAAGGTCTACAATGATCCTCTTCATGCTGGTAAATATATGCATAATAAACGAGTAAATTTCTTCGTATGCGGTGGTCTGAGCCTGATTGGGCCACATCAGCTTTACGATGTTCGGACGAAGTAAATCTGCAGTCTGTCCCACAATGTAGTGAGAACCGGATGCACCACCTCTCGCATGCATCCTAGGCATCAAAAAATGCACCACCAATTGGAGCATCACCCTGTGTCTCCATTCTTTTAATCTCTTCTTCTCTTCTCTCCTCTCCTCATCCTCATAAACTTCCACCACGACGTCAACCTCTAGTTATGGAAGGGGTTTACCACTTTTTTTTATTCCATCTAGGTAGAGTTTGTGTTTATGTTTGGAGTAACCTTTTCAAATGTTTTACCCATCAATATCTTCACATTTTGGGCTACTAACAATTGATAGCTAAGTCTCCCAAAAAGTATAGAAGGTATTAATGTCCCTTTGCTTTCACGATGCTTATCAGTATATTGTAAAACTATTGGGTAAGGTTCATACGAACTTTGGTGCCACTAGTGTACGGACATAATTAGTATGATGCTGGAAGAGTGGCAGTCGATGAGGTGTCATTCCAAAGGCTTTATGATGCAGTGAGTCCACAACCCATTTGTAATTTATATCCAAACCTCGTCCTTGGTTGGATACTCATGTCCTTCGTAGGGAAACCCATATCTTTCAACTTTAGGAAATTGGTAAAGTGATGATTTCACTTGACATATTGATTTGAATGCCACGTACATTTGTGTTAATGTAATTCTTAAACCCATCATCAAAATCATAATTTTAATAAAATTACCCTACCATTTTGGGATATACATTTGATTTATCATCCCCATGAAGGCACACATTCAACCATTTTCTTCTTGACATTCATTAAACACCTACGGCATATTTTTTAGATGGTCAAACAACATACGGTCTTCTAAAAAATAACTTCTCTTTATATGAAATTACATTGGAGTTCATGAGCAGGAGTTTCAAACAGTTTAATGTATTTGGTGCGAGCACGTTTGGAGGATCAACTTGCCATTGAAGCTAGA
Organism: Sambucus nigra; assembly: GCA_949130495.1. NCBI lineage: Eukaryota > Viridiplantae > Streptophyta > Magnoliopsida > Dipsacales > Adoxaceae > Sambucus > Sambucus nigra. Next base: position 141,269,481 of record OX422207.1, read on the forward strand.
AATAAAGAATCAGATACAAGAACATAGACACTCTAAATTAGATCTAAATCAAATATTTAAACCTAAAATGAATAGGAATGTAGTATAAAACGCGGTTAAAGTCTCAAACCAAGATATACTCAATAATAGGTACTCACAGACTCAAAAAGACCCAAATTAAATAGAGAGTTTTGACATCCAGTCTATTAAAATGATGACAATTCATTAAATTTGCATAAAACTAACTCTAGTTAACTAAAATACACTCAATAATTAGACTAATTCAATCATTGATAGAGTTGTTAAGAAAATAAAACCAAAATTCCCCCAAATCTAGAACTTTTGTTAGAACCCTAACCTTAAATTGGAGTAAAGAGGCTTACCTAGTGATTTAATAGTGTATTAATGTTGACTCTTGATGAAATACACTCGAATAAAGTGATATTAGGCTGTAAACATTTTTTAGGGGTTTCTCGAGTAAGAGATATAAAGAGATTCGTTGATGTGAAAGTTAAAAAATGAGGGTTTCTAGATTATAAAAAACTAGCTTCGCCAACACGGAGGGTAAGGCTTTGCGAACGTGAGTACCATCGTTGACATAAAACCAAAGCTTCATTGGTGACACCATTAACTAGATATTTTCTCACCTTAAAATATCTCTTTCCTGAAGCGAGGAAAATTATTCCCGAGTTGTGTCGTAGTTTATTTAGGTGTATTTCAATCTCACTGGGCTCGCTAGGGACCATATTTTTAAATTTTCCAAATCAAAGGAAAGATTCCCAAGCACATGTTACCGTGTACATTAAGGTCCATATTCTCAAAGACATTGATTAATGATCAGAACATATGAGTTTAAACATTATAATCAAGGTTTATAACACATACATTGAATAGAGATGAGTAAATACTTAAAGGCTTCAAACATTTCTAGGTTCGATTAATAATAGGATGTTGCATATAACTCGTGTGAAAAACAATTCTTGAGCCTTGAATGAGGAAAGCAAAATCAAGGTTCAGTAAAAAATGATTATGAAAAATCTACTTTGATGTTTATCATAAAAATGGCGTATTTTCCTTGAAAGTATAAAATGTTCAACCAACACTTTTGTCTTCATCAATTGAAGCGACTTTTTTAATTAAAATATTATAGTCTCGTATCCTTGGAGTTACCCAATTTTGGGTGGATATAATTCTTTGAGATATCGCTTATCAAAACATTTGCATGTGGCGACTTTCGTATAAGCACGGGGTTCGAAGAACTATTTTTAAAATTTTGAAGTTAGCTCACACAAATCGAAGTTACAGCCCTGTCAACATTATGTCTCGTGATTTTGAATGATATTGCATTTAACTTTTTTACTACAACCATTAAGAAAATTCTTATATGTAGAAGGCATAAAAATGACACTCATTTCACACAACAAGACCATTTCAAAACCATGAAGCATAAATCAAATTGCTTTGTTTAATCTTTCGATCAAAGAATGCTCAAGAATATAATATTATGCGGTGTCAAGTGCATCGAGTTTATTATATATAATGCATATTGATTAAGCTTAAGAGTTTTAACACTATAAATCTTTATATTTTTATTTTGAGAGTGTATAGGCATACACAAAACCAAGATACAAATATCATTTGCAAAAGTTCATGTATTAATCCAAAAATAAGAGCCAAATAATCTGCAAGCACATAATCAACACTTTTATCTCAAATAAACACACAAAGCTGATAAAAAAAAGCACAATACAAGGAATATAATGAGCCAAGGAACGAGATAAGCAATATAAAAGTCCTAGGTGCATCGATAAATCACTTTATCTAGTAAATGATGAGGGAACGATTTTAAAATCCCTTTTTTATCTCTACATCTATCATTTTCATACTATATTTCTGAATCTATACTTGATTCACGCGAGGCTACTTTGTCTTAGGTCGGACATAGGATGAATTTTGAATTTTTTTGTCCTTTTTATTGTGAACATGTCGAGCATGTTTTTCTTGTGTACCTTCTCGATTACTAGAATACAAGGTCGGATTGAGAAAAAAGAAAAAGTTTTTAACATGACCTACTTTATGACAATGAATGCACTTAAGAAGTTTAGATATAAAACCACACCATTGTAAGTTGAAAACAATCTCCAAAAATTTTGAAGGAATGAAAGTCTTGTGCTTCAAATGATTCACACCACCATATTTCTTTGAGTTCGAAAAACTTTTGGAAATTGGTATGGAAAAAGGTGATTAATTTAATAATGAATCACTGTCTTGAAATGTAACTCCTTTAGAAATTTCGTATTTGAAAAAATCCAAGTCTTTAGTAGTATTTTCGAATAAGCTTAACATTGGACTCTTCACAACTTCGAAACTTCTTTTTTAAAGTGTCCGAAGAAACATTCAAATAATCTCTTTTTTTTCAAGGCAGAAACACATTCATCTTCAACCAAAGGCAACTTCGTATCTTCAAAAATTTCATTAAGAAATTCTAAGAAGTCATTAAACATAAATTAAGGATTTTGATTTTAGGGTAAATATAATGTCCATAATCTACCATACATTAAAAAAAAAATCATTTTCTTCTTATACATGAATGAGCACATTAAAAATGTTGATTTTCTCAATTTCAAGGATTTTAATTTTCTCAAGTAAATAATCTTTTTCAATAGAATACCCAGAAGATGCATGATCTTCATTATTATCCAAAGCCTTTTCATTTTTCCAAAAGTTTTACTTTCGTAATAAGTTCCAAATTTGACTTTAGTAAAACTTTTAGTTTTAAAATTAGCTTATCATAAGAAGTATGCGGATCATCTTCTCAATCATCACTATCTTCATTGACACAGAACTTTTTAATGTCAATAGAGTGATTCAAAATATCGGAGGGGGTTACAAGTCCGGTGAACGCATTAGTATTACAAGAACCAATCAAGTCACTAATATCGTCACATGAACTTAAATCCATTAAAAAGAACATGGGATTAACCTCGGGCTAATTAAACCTATAAATCTGGGAACCATTATGATACTAGTTGAGAGTGTGGTGTGATCAAAACCTAAACGAAGTGAAGGTACTCAATTAAAATTATCGCTATAATAAAAACGATAGTTTCCTTTAATTCCTTTTAGGTACAAAAGAGGCACCCTAGGTATATATGATGAAAATTTTATCAGTTAGATAACACCAAATTTTATCTTAAAATATAGGCAATTTAATCTAACTGTTCAATGGGTAAATTATGACACGATACCAAGTCATACAAGAAAAAACACCACAACGGTAAAAAACCTCAGACCGAATGAAACGAAAAATACACTATGGTAGAGTATTAAAAATTGAAGACAATGACTTATAATCCAGTAACGAATTTCTGGATTATCAACTCTTTCCCGCAATATCTTTCGAATAGAGCATTAAAAGATGGAGAATGCTACATAATCGTGACCAATTTTGGACTCTATCAATGTCTTTTAAAGCTATGACAGGAAACCAAAAGCCTTTTTGAGGTACAAGACAATTTTTTTGAGAACCCATCGATACTTAGATTACCATTTTCTAGGATGTGAGTAGTTCTTGGCTTACTCAAATTTCGCAATGTGTTTTTGAGATCTTCACACTAGTCTTTTAAGAACAAAAATACAAGTATTCTAGTTCAAGCTTGACAAAGAAATTAATTAAGTGGGTGATGGTATGGATATAAACTTTAGCATTGCTTTGGAAAATCAAATTCAGTTGCTCATCCTTTGGCCAATTATGGAGTCAGAAATTAATACAAGTCATTATTTAATGCTTTTAAGGATCTTCCTCGAAATGATAAAGGTTTTATCATGTTAGATAAATGGAGTATACTTAATTTGAGGATCAAGAAGGTTCATTGAGTAGTGTAAGTATATCTTTAATTTAGTTTAGTCTAGTCTTTTTCATATATGTCTTTTGTTTATATTTTAAGCTTTTGATGTATTGTTGATTGTTAATACAATTAAATTTCATTTGGTTTATCTTATCTAGTCGTAATGCCACTTTAGGAGGGATATTCTCCCATAAATTTATGATCTAATAAACTTGGGGGTATTGCCCCTCTTCCTAAAAATGGAGAAAAAAAAAGAAAAAAGTTTTTAGGCTTTAATAGGACTTATGATCAAAGTTTGAAAATCAAACAACACAATAACGCAAAGAGAAATGTGATAAAGATAAACAATGGTTTAATTGTATCTAAAAAATTTCCTCTTTGATCAATTGTCTAGGCTCTATAAAAAAAATCCAAAATTTTTTATTCTCTAAAGTTTTGACAAAGATGGATATTATGAAATCAATCTCTCAATATATATTAATGTATTCGAAGTATGGAAGATAAGCGAGAAGATGACGTCATAAAAGAAATCAAAGCAGTTGGGTTTACAGAAAATTTGGCTGCCAAAAAATTCTTCACATTTTCCAAATGGATATTTGTAAAATATATAGTTCACAAACATAGGTCGCGACTAGCGAAAAATCTATTCACTGACACGAACAAAGTTTTTGCTAAAACAAGGTGTAAGCGAAGAAAGTCACAAGGAACATTTATGAAATATGGGCAAAAACTCTTAATGATGTCGCGACCAGTGAACTTAGAAATTCACATCAGTGAACGTCAATTTCACTGCAGTGGGCAATCAACAAAAGTCCCAAATTTTATTTTAGGGAAAGAAAATTCCACGAAGATTCAACCTTACTCAAACTTTCATATGATATACTTATGCAATGAACTTTAAAAATTATTTTTCTATTATGAATAATGTACTTGAATATGTGTATCACCTAAAACCAAAACCAAATCAACACACACCCACATAAAAATTTAATTTGAATTTTACAAAGTGTTAAAGTCTTTTTAAAAAGTGCATATACTTGAACCAAGTGGTCACATCGTTATGTCATCATATTGATGTCGGGATAAGAAGTCAAAACATATTCGGATCAAATGTATTATAGTTGTGCTATGACAGAATGACCTTAAGGACTTAGAAGATACAAATTATATTTTGATCATGCAATACGACAAATCAATTATGTGTGGGAGACCTGCGTCTACATATAATCTTACAAAAATGCACCCTAGTTCAACTCGTATACTTGTGTAAGATATGGAAACAATTACAAAATTCAGACTGCACAATTACAAAATTCTGAAGAAACCATGCATTAAATAATTTTCTTGAGGCGAAAACTCGCTCGAACGATTGTAGTTGTCGCTTGAATGAGATGGCTATGTCGTTCGAATGACATAGTGATCTCGTTCGAACGACTGCTGATGTTGTTTGAGTAACAGAGAAAAATAGAGTTTGTGTAAAATACAACTCTAAACATCCTTATCAAAATAAAATGAAGTGTAAACACTTTGAAACACATAAAAAACTGTCTTCTTCATAAAATAATATCCTTAAGAAATTTTAAAATAAATTTTGAGTCCCATTAAAATTACACATTCATACCTGAGTGATCTCGAAATGCAATTTGACTTGAAGACAAAATATGCACCATAAAATCGGCATGATAAATCTTTGAAGCTTTGACACAGTGTCTTCAATAAACTTCTACACGTCATAGTCTATGTGGGATCGTGATAGTAAAAATCGACCTATGACTCAAACGTGTTTTGTTCCGAGAATAAGTCAAATAAACATACAACGAACTCAATTGGAAATTTTATCCTTACAAATCTCTCCCTTTGAATATTTCGGGACAAAACCAACAGTGAAATGCCTCAGCCGGGCCGCCAAGTCATATGAGGCCTAAATCCTATCCCATAAACCCAAAATCAAAAATACAGTACAAGACTAGTAAATGATGGTCCGACAAGCATGAATTGTCTGAATGTGATGTAGTCATGAAATCTCAAATCTCTTAAGTATACCGACACACATGAAATGGATAAATACCCAGTGAAGTACGGAGGAACAAATAATGTAAAACTTGTGAGCAAAAATATGGATACTAAATAGTAAGCGACATCCAAGTCAGGATACCAATTTATGTAGACTCATTAAGATACGAATAAATAAGTATGAACGCATATGAATTCAATTTGAAATGGAACAAAATATATGTGCTCAACAATCATACTCTCCCCCTACATCACCTATGTAAGGACATATTTTTATAAATGTCCATCACAATTAATTATGTCATATACCGTTACAATCCTTGAAGAATTGAAGAAGTTTCCATCTACAAAAGATGAATCCGAATTATAAGTTGTCTTCAACATTCAAGCCTAACAATATGATCTATGGTAAGATAATGTTTAACGTTTCATTTACATTTCATATTAAGAGTGCGGGATATTTTTAAAAAGAGTTTTAAAAAGCTTTTGTATAAAAATATTTTTATAAATATTTTTGATCAAAAAGGTTATTAACTATTTTTGAAAAAAATGTGTTTTGAAAAGTTTTGACGAAATTTTCTAAGGCAGTAAGCGGACCTCGGTTTCGATGCCAAGGTCGTTCAAGCGAGATCACCATCTTGTTTGAACGACATTGAGATGTCACCTATAGTCGTTTGAGCGACACGTGTAGCTCGTTCGAGCGAGATGGGCTTCTCGCTCGAGCTAAGTTACATTTTGGCTGACACGCTAACCTTTTGCTTATCCTTTGACCGACTCAAAATTTCTTATAAAAAGGACAACCAGCATTTGATTTTAACGAGGAGAACAATTTTCAGCTTTAAAGAGTTTTATCCTTTGAATTTTTTTTTATGTGCCCAGAATTTAATTCAATACCTTTTGGCAGAAAGTTTTTCTCTAACAATTTAAGGGTTCAAATATCTGTTTGTTTTCAATTCACAAAAATCCCAATTACTTTTATGTGATTTGTTTGTGAAACCCAAGAACATATTTTGCTTTTTGTTCATTCTTTGTGAGGAGATAGATCTCTACAACCGACAGTTGCGTTTTATTGCGGAGGGAGTTCTTATAAAGTGAACACTTGTGGAAAAGCCGTTTTCTTCTTCGTTGCTGATCACCTGGAGTTCTTGCGGGAGATTCCAGCCGACGATATTTCTAGCCGTTGCTTTAGAGGTTTGACGAAGACACCGTTTGTTACACTTGTGGGAGATTATCAGGTTGTATATAAGTCAATGGTCTTGTGAATTGTTCAAAGTTCTAGAAATAAAAATGTTTCGCCCTTCGGGTATTTTTTCTGAATATTTGTGTCACGTGCTTTATTTATCTATGGGATGACACACACACACACATAGTTGCATGTTTAGGGGCTGATTTGATTTGGTTAATATAGACTCTAATTATATAAGTGTGCCAAATTAGAAAATTACGAATTAATTTAAATCGGTATCACACATCGCGTTTATTCGGTTTTTCAAATTGGTATCGGAGCAGGTTACGCTAATTTATCGCGTGATCCTGATTTTTAGAGAATTTACTTTCTAATACAATTTGTCTACTCACATCTACAAATTGGTATCAGAGCGGGTGGGCGCTAATTTATCGTGTATTCCTATTTTCCGCAAAAATTTTGTGATATTGATTTTTCTTGAAAAATCAGTTTTGTGAAAAATCACAATTTTTTCGATGGAGCACTTATCTAATCGGATGCCACCCTTTGATGACACGAATCAGAGTTTTGATGATACAAATCGTTTGAATTTGACGTTTGCGAAAAGAATTAAATTTTTGGAAAAAGAAAATTCTCGTTTTAAATCCGCGATGGATCTTTTGCAAATGGTTCAAAATCAAAGAGATTTTTATCGTGAGAAAATTGTTTCCTTGGACCATGACTTTGTTGAATTGCCCAAGAAGGAAAGTGATGAAAGGGTCCTATTTTTAGAAAAAGAATTGGAGGACCTTAAAATTCGATGGTTTGTGTTTGTGCCAAAGAGGATAAAAATATTTTAGTCAATGAGTTTGTGGCACGTGAAGAGACTCTTAGAAAAAAGTTTACTTTAATTGAGAGGGAGCGAGATAACCTTCTAGGTTTGATTGATAATTTGAAGAAGGAGTCCCTTAAATTGGAAGAGTCTAATTCTTTGCTTGAGTCAAAAAGTTTGAAGTTAAAAAATGATTTGACAGACTCGAGTAGGTTTGATAGTGATGGTAATGGCTCATCTTGTTCTCATGCGTCTAGTGATAAAGCCAAAAACATTATTTATTTTAGAAAGTCAACCAATTTCAAGGATGTTAGAAAAGGTCAACCCATAGGTGTCGTTCCACCTGTTTACACATATTCATATTGTGGTAGGAAAGGAAATCTTAGGCATTTTAATTTTGATATTGGAAAATGTCCTAGGAAGTTTATGTCTAATGTTCTCTTGGTTCCTAAATCCCCCACACGACATTTCACATCTATTTGGGTTACGAAATCACTTTTAGAGGCACTAGATTTTAGACAAGTTGATTCCCGTTTGCTTGCACAAGATTCTTCTCTTTCCATACCATATAAATGATTGTGTTAGCATGTTTGTTATACGCTAGTTTTTTTGTTTCATGATATTTATATTTGCTAGCGTTGTGACATGTACTTTTTGTATTAGATTTTTGTTTTTGAAAAATACAAAAAGACTTTATTTTGATAAAATTTTCAAAAATCCAAAAAAGAGTTTTGTATTTTGTTTGCACCTTTTATGGATGAACACTTAGAATGACCGAGTCACAACATCATTCCATTTTTCATGTGACTATTTGATTGTGTTTTGAGACAATAGGTCAATTCATTCATGTGCTTTATAAGGTTTGGAGTCATTAAGATGTAATTAAGTGTTACTTCCTACATGTTTGACTCATGTTTTCCTTTATTGCACACATGCATGGATTTGTTTGATTATTGTAATTATCTATCACATGTTGGTTGAGTGTTTCTATCTCAACTCTGTCTATACAACAAACCAAATGCAATAAAACAAGACAATAAAAAGTGTGCACCTTTGAACCGTTTGGTGAGATTTTTGTGTTTTATTTGAAAACGGTGAAGGACTACGAAAGGTTATCATTTATCCTTTGCGATTAAGCCGCCGTTTAATTGGACCTAAAAATTGAGGAATTTTATTATCCAAGGTCCAAAGAGGTTTAAAAGATCCCTAAAATATTAAAGGCAATAAAAATAAATTCATGCTAATTATGGGACATTTAGGTTTTTGCACCAATTCTCCAAAGTTTGAGAATTATGATTACCTCGAAAAGAAAATATGCATGAGGGAGTTTGGATGGAATTTAAAACGGGTTTGCACATCCTTAAAAGTCTTGAAAAAGCTTTAAATAGTTTTGGACGTTATTGGTGTGGAAATCATTTAGACTTTGATTTGTTGATTTGATTAAGACGACGTCATCTAAATTCAACAATTTTTACAGCTAACAATACTTTTGATGTTCATTCGTTAGGGGTACACGTATGCATCGTGCACATATGATTGATTGAGTTTATTTACCTATCGAATGTGTTCACACCCATACATTCCATTTCCATGACTTGGTTGTTTTAGTTTAAATCTATGGTTTGATTTTTAGTATCTTATTTTTGTTTGAAAAAAATTAAAAAAATCCAAAAATAATTTGTGAAATTTTTGAGACATACCTTTGCATGCGCATTGATTGATTCATATTTGCTATGAAATTTTATCATGAGACTCCATATTTTAATTGTTTCTTCTTATCTGTCTATTTGGGGACATCATAAAAAGGGGGAGAAAGAATTATCCTGTTATGGGGGAGTTTTTGCATTATGGGGGAGATTTGATTTATTAATGATTTATTCTTAAATCATTTCAAACTCAATGCTTCACGAAGGTTTTTGCTTTATCTCATGTGTGTAGGTACAAAGATTGAAGATCATGATGTTGCACACCCTGATAAAAAAAATTTTGAGAGTTTTGATGTTAAAGAAAAATTTGAGAACTTGCAAATTTTACCTTTTCTGTTTTGGGATTCATGGGAGGGTAGATTTGTACAGGTATTTTGGTATTTGATAATTCATATGTTTTTATGTATGTACCGGCATAGACATAGGGGGAGATTTGTAAGGACATATTTTTATAAATGTCCGTCAGAATTAATTATGTCATATACCGTTACAATCGATGAAGAATTGAAGAAGTTTTCATCTACAAAAGACGAATTCGAATTACATGTTGTCTTCAACATTCAAGCCCAACAATATGATCTTTGGTAAGATAATGTTTAAAGTTTCATTTACATTTCATATTAAGAGTATTGGGATATTTTAAAAAAGAGTTTCAAAAATATTTTATATAAAAATGTTTTTATAAATGTTTTTGTTCAAAAAGGTTATTAACTTTTTTAGAAAAAAAATATGTTTTGAAAAGTTTTGAGGAAATTATCTAAGGGAGTAAGCGGACCTCGATTTCGACGCCAAGGTCGTTCAAGCGAGATCACCATCTCGTTCGAACGACATTGCGATGTCGTGCATAGTCGTTCGAGCGACACATGTATCTCGTTTGAGCGAGATGGGCTTCTCGTTCGAGCGACGTTACTTTTTGGATGACACGCTGGCCTCATGCTTATCCTTTGATCGACTCAAAATTTCTTATAAAATGGACTGCCAACCTTTGCTTTTAACAAGGAGAACATTTTTCTGCTTTAAAGAGTTTTATCCTTTGAAAACTTTTTGTTTATCTACCCAGAATTTAATTCAATACGTTTTGGCAGAAACTTTTTCTCCAACAATTTAAGGGTTCAAATATTTGTTTTGTTTTCAATTCACAAAAATCCCAATTACTTTTATGTGAGTTGTTTATGGAACTCAAGAACATATTTTTCTTTTTTTTCATTCTTTGTGGGGAGAGCTCTACAACCGACAGCTGTGTGCTATTGTGGAGGGAGTCCTTATAAAGTTCACACTTGTGGATAAGCCGTTTTCATCTTCATTGTTGACCACCTGGCGTTCTTGCGAAAGATTCCAACCGACAATATTTGTAACCGTTGCTTTGGAGGTTTGACGAAGACACCGTGTGTTACACGTGTGGGCAATTATCAAGTTGTATGTAAGTCAATGGTCTTGTGAATTCTTGAAAGTTCTATAAATAAAAAGGTTTTTCCCTTCGGGGATTTTTCCTGAATATTTATGTCACATGCTTTATTTATCTATGGGATGACACACGCACACACATAGTTGCATGTTTAGGGGCTAATTTGATTTGGTTTATATGGACTCTAATTATATAAGTTTGCCAGATTAGAAAGTTGCGAATGAATTTAAATCGGTATCACACACCGCGTTTATTCGGTTTTTCAACATACATATCTCCCCTTTTTTTCTCTAATAGACAACCTGGTGAAAAGATAAACATATTTTGCCTGAGATAAACAATGAAGTGTATCTAGATAAACATGAAAGAAACTGCTAATAATGATCAAAATATGTCAAATCTGTAGCTATCAAACAATAATCACAAAACATGAATGATCTAATCAGGTGTAACTAAATCAACACAATCCAGTAAAATATGTACTCAATAAGAATCTACATACAACAAACTGAACAGAAGTAACTCAGCAATACCAAAAATATGACGATAAAACCATAGTACTAAAACAAAAGGAAACAATAGAAAAATCCCTCAGCAGGTCGCTCGAACGAGACAGCCTTATCGCTCGAATGACCGAGGCTTCTTGTGAGATGACTTCGTGCGACAGCAAGTTCTCGCTTGAATAAGAAAACCAAAAAACCCAGTTCCAGTGCTAAAAACATTTCGACCAATGAAAACAATTCTTGAAATAGTTAACTAGAAAGAGCAGAAACTGCAAAATAGTGGCAAAATAGAAAACAAAACAACTAAAACAATGTGAGTTACATGCTAACATAGTACCGACGTGATTAAACATGAACATGGAATATATTGGCGTGAACTACAACAAATGAGTCATAATTCCAATACTTCAACATGACCAAGATGCTCTAATTAATAGCTATAAATCATCAAACTTTATTTTAGACATATTTGACTATTAAAGTGTGAGCTTAATGAATAAAACAATCAAACATGCACACAAATCCAAAATTTTGACGATTCTATAAATAATATCGTCATGATACGATTTTTTGACGTTAGTATTCGTGGTGCAAACCCGTTCAAATTTTCTTCAACTAAACTCCCTCATATATATATATATATTCACTTTTTCAAATTCTTTTGAGGTTTTTGTCATTCTCAACTTAGAGAAAATTCTATTGGCCCGATTTTTGGCATATATTTATTTTTATTGCCTTGATTTTCTTTTGGTCTCTTTTAAAGCGGTGGCTTTCACGACAAGTCTATTTTGCACTATCACAGCCCTTTCCCGTGAACACTCGTCATTTTTCAATTTCAATCCTCACAGTAAACGGTTCTTACATGTCCACCTCCTCATTAAGTCTACTTATGCATATACAACAAAATTGGGATAAGAACGCCTCACCAAACTCAAATATGAAAGAGATGTCAAACATTCATATAAACTCGTGCATGTGTGCAAAGATGGCATATATACAAAGTCAAATCAAAATGCATATCAACTTCGAAACAACCTCATAATACAATGGTTAAGATCGTTCTAAGCATCAATAATTATGACCAAATTTCCTAGCCACATGGATAATGAAAGTATAGGGGTCCAAGCACAATGATATGCCACATTAAAAGTGTAAACTCAAAAACACAAATCAAACCGAAAATATTTTTCGTTTTTCAACATATTTTGACTCAAAAAAATGCAAAATCTTTTTGTATTTTTCTCAAAAATATTTAAAACCAAAAATCTTCTTGTAATCTTTGAAAATTTTCATCAAAAATAAAATATGTGTATATTTATCAAATAAGACTCAATAAATGGAAAATATGATACAAAAGATACACAAGTCATAACACTAGCAAGATATAAATCATGGTGTAAAGACTAGCGTATGACAAACATGGCAACACAATCATCCTTTAGATCTAGCATGGTAAGAATCCAGTGCAACCAAATGAGAACCATGAAGTTTAAGTTCTAAAGCCTCTAAGTCCGATTTCCTAACCTAAGTAGGTGTGATATGACGCATGGGGTTTTTGGGAACCGACACGACTTTATTCCTTAACTTCCTAGGAACATTCCTAAGGTCATAGCAAAAACGTCTAAGGTGACCTTTCCTACTGCAATGTGTGAAAGTGTAAAAATGGCGAGAATGATTACCAAAATATCGACATCTCCTCGCATTCCTAGTGGGCGCTCTCATACGGTTGGTATTGGCTTTGGGAATGGGAACAACTCTATCATCATATCCTATACCACACCTATCACTTGGACGGTACCTAACATCCTATCCAACTTCTCTGACCTAGATTCCAAGTCAAACTTCACCTTACTCGAGTCTTTCAACTTCTCCTCTAACTCGCAAATCCTAGACTCAAGCACACGCCTAGACTCCTCAAACTCTAACACCTTTTTTCAACACCTCCATTAAATCACAAAGGTTATCTCTCTCTTTCTCCATATATTCTAGTTTCTCCCTAAGCATCCTCTCCCGTGTCGTAAGATCCTCAATCAAAACATCATTATTTTCTACGGCACACTCACTCAACCTAGATTGCAATTTAGAATTTTCCTTTTTCACCTTTACCGCCTCGGCATACAATTCATTAAATGCAACTTGCAACTCTTTCACATTAACCTCCTCTTCCTCACTCGCTTCTCCCTCACTCACTTGGGATTCAAAGGCCTTAGAAGTGTCATGCACATGAGAATCTTCATGGGAACATTATCGTCGGGTCTCACATGACATGCCAAGAAAGAAACAAACTTGCTCTCATTGGGGAAACTCTCTCCCTATTTCAGATCACTATCACTTAAGGAGGCATTATAGGCTATCGGCTTCTTACCTTCTTTCGTAAGTCTAGTGGGACACTCGGTAACTTTGTGACCATGCCCCTCACACCCCAAAACACATATCCGACTCAACCCTGTTAAGTTTCTCACTCTTATCTTTACGGGTGGAATATACCATGCTGTTCTTGAATTTGTCAAACTTTTTGGCATCTTTCGTTTGCTTTTGAAATTTAAGAAACTTTTTTAACTTCTTTTCCAACAAGGCGACATCCTCAAAGTCGGAATCGAAATCGTCATCCAAAACATTAGTCTCCTCATTTCGAGTTTTCAAAGCAAAGCCCTTTTTTTTCTTTGGCACTTACTTGGAGGTAAACATATCGAGTTCATACGTTTGTAGGTCACCTACAATCTCTTCTAGTTTCGTCGATTCAAGCATACCTTAGGATTTTAAAACGATCACTTTTGTATCAAACCTACTCGATAAATATCTCAAAATTTTATTTATCACACGGTTGTTGGGAATCTTCTCTCCTAAGTTAAACGAAGGGTTGATAATATTAGACAACCTAACGTAAAACTCATCAAACGACTCACTCTCTAACATCTTAATCATCTTAAACTGTGTAGTGAGGTTTTTTAGCTTAGACGCCCTAACTGTGCTAGTGCCCTCGTGAGTAAGTGCAAGTGTATCCCAAGCCTCTTTTGATGGTTCAAAAGTCATAATTATATTGTACTCTTCAAGTGTGACACGTGAAGAAATAACGTGCAGACCCTTAGAGTTCTAAAGTGAAAGCCTATGTTCAGCCTTGGTCCATGACTCAACGGGTTTAAAACTAGTGACCTTACCCTCTCGTGTGACTAGTGGTGACCAACCCTTTTCAATCGCAAACCACACACGCTCATCAATGGATTTTAAAGCACTTCTCATTCGCATTTTCCAACAAGCATAATTTGTGCCATCAAAAATAGGAGCCTAAAATCTTTCAAAACCACCAAAATTCGTCCTAAAAAACATAAGGAATTAACACAATAAAAATAGGTTGCTAGCTCTGATACCAATTTGTAGGCCCCTTTTTCTATGCGGAATGTGTTTTAAGGATTACAAACAAACTTTCTTTTTATGAAAAACCAGTTTACAAATTTTAATTCTCACAAAGTTGTGAACCAATTTTAACTTAACCAAATTTTATCTTGATTAATTCAAAACATACATATAGTGATTAAAGCAAGTAATTTAAGGAAAAGAAGGCTCACAACTCTAGATGTACGACGAAACCACAAAGTGAAAAACCTCGGACGACCCAAACTACGCAATCACTATGATGTGGAATTACAAGTAATAGACATAAGTCTTACCCAACGACTCGATCCCCATGAGACTTGATGCTCTTATGATCTTTAACCACTCATCCACAGTGCTCATGCATAAAGTCCTTCCACAATGCTCGTTCATAATGCACGCATCCATGTATGTCTCGGTGGCCACCGATATGGATTGTAACATCTACGTTATTGAACAAGGATCTTTTGCTTCTCCATCGCAAAACCCAACAAAGTTCTAGATGGAGCAAACTTTGAATGGTGCCAACAAATATCACTATATCATATAGTAATGAAAACTCGGGTCTTTGAAACTCTAAGGATGTTTTCTATTTGGAAAACCTAAGAAAACTTTATGTAGAAAATGTACTACTTTGTAAACTGTTTTTCAGACACCACAATTATGAAATTCTTAAGAAACCATGCCCTAAATAATTTTCTTCAGGCGACGGCTCGCTCGAAAGACAGTAGCAGTCGCTCGAACGAGATGGCTATGTCGTTCGTACAACATAGTGATCTCGCTCGAACGACTGCTGATGTCATTTAATGTCATTGAAGCGACAGAGCGAAATAGAGTTTGTGTAAAATAAAACTCTAAACATCCTTATCAGAATAAAACGAAGTGTAAACACTTTGAAACACTTTAAAAACATTTTAAAACTATCTTCTTAATAAAATAAGATCCTTAAACAATTTTAAAATAAATTTTGAGTCGCATTAAAATTACACATTCATACTTGATGATCTCGGAATGCAATTTGACTTAAAGACGAAATGTACCATAAAATCGGTATGATAAATCTTTGAAGCTTCGCCTCAATGTCTTCAATAAACTACAGTACGTCATAGTCTGTGTGGTATCGTGATAATAAAAATCTACATATAACTCAAACGTGTTTTGTTCCAAGAATAAGTCAGATTAACATACAACGGACTCAATTAGAAATTTTGCCCTTACAAAAGCGTCTCCCTGAATAATTTTTTACCATAGTGACACGGTTTTTCCTAATATTTTTAACAAGTGAAATATCACCAAAACTGTTAAATAAATTTGGACAATAAATAGAACTACTCTCCATAGAAAAGCCCCCGAAATACATAGTGAAAGCTCTCTCCGATACAAATTTGAAAAAGATTTATCTTGTCATGGTCTGAGTTCGGTTAGTTTATTAATTTAAAAAAATTATATTTGTTCTCAAAATAAGTCGTAATCGAAAACCATTTGAATATTTATTTTTCGCAACATGAGACTATTCAATTGATACAAATTTTACTTAGAAAAATTATACGGTCAAAATCACATGTTAATTATATCTAATTAATGTAAATTTGCTCAATTTCAAAAACTACCCAATTAATTAATCAGATCCAACTATAATATGTGGCTATTGCAAATTAGATAATGACATAAATATTAAAAGCAAACAAAGCCATTATTGCGCCCCATTCCACTAATTTTCACTAATACTTAAAATATTTATAGGTCTCATAAAGAATGGACACGACTTATGAAAAGAGTGTGACCAAACTGGTGCCATGTGGATGAACACATGGAACATCACGTGAAAGGTTGGAGGTGGGTGACTAAGCTAGGGGAGATCACAAATTTAAAAGAGATAAAGTCAAATCTTAAATGATTACATTAAGGGATTGGGAGACCCGTACTAATAGGATTATATAACTTAGACAGGATAAACATAAAGAAACCTAGGACAACAAGATGCATAGGTTAATAAATGGGGACGATCTTGATAAAATTATATCAATTATATCTGGCATGTGATAACTTGGACTTTTAGCTGGCATCCATAGCACTAAAATTTTCATTATTCTTTCTAAGTTAATAAACTGATCTCCTATCCTTTACCTGGGGACGTATTCCGATCTCATGGATGAACCACGTACATCTTATCTTCTTTATTCCTTTTCTGCACTCAAAAATATTTGGGGATAATCTTTAAATTACTGCTTTTATTATGGGTTGAAATCCCGTACAACATGGCACATTTCGTGGGAAAATTAAAGTTTTCACCACTGTTAAAGCCACTTAGCCAAAAATTCATCATAAGTTCAAGTAAATCTCATCCCACGCACGCAATAATCTGCGTTCAATCCGAAATACGCATCGTAAGGTGGGACCACATTCCTATTAGGCTCCCTCTTCTCCCGTGACATTCTAGATCCAAAGGACCGTCGCCCGAGAGATCAGGGGACAATCGATAATGTCGCACAACGTCTGTCAACCGACTAAAGGGAAGAGTTATTTCCCATCTGGCATGTATTTATGAGGAAAAAATGGATGATCACGATTAGGAGATCACTCATTTGACTATGCAATCAACTCAGTAATCAAAGGATCATAGCTTTAATTCCCGCATCCAGTAGAATCACAGGAGACAACCACACTGTCCAACAAGTCGCGGATCATATCAAATTAGTAGAGCCTCTCGTTCAGGATTCCTCTCACAGCACACCACCATAAGCAGCGTGATAACCATTCCCATAGGAAAAATCCCATCAACCACAGCCACCATCAGTATCAAACCACTGAGTCGGCATAATGTAGCAAATATGCCCATCCAGAGGGGCAGAAAAACAGAGTAAGGAGCGATAAACTGTGGGGACTCATCCGGAAAGAGTTAGAAGGAAGTCTGGACCCAAATTTGGCCAGGACCTCTAAGGATCGGGATAGAAAAGCGCTGGTACACGAATCCTCCTCCTTATTTATTGATCAAAATGTGACAATATATAAAGAAAAGGCAATACATAAAGAAAGGGCAACATAGAAACTGTTGAGCCATCAAAGAAGTTCTCCATGACAAAGGTGAAAATAAATAAAGAAAATGCAGACCCTGCCCATCACATTAGGTATTATCAGTAGACCATGTATCTTTGGAGCCATCGTGATGACCTAGTATGCTGAATGTTCCCAAATACCCTAGGAGATATCGGTCTAAAGTGTCTTAAGAAATCTCCGATATATGAATATTCTTTTTTAGTGACCCGTTCACGCAGTTCGCGATCTGGTTTATCACAAGAAATAAGGTAATAAAGGAGGTTAATATGCCGATCTCTCATATGAAAAGTAAAGGAGAGTCTCTCAGGAAGTACGCTCAAAGGTACTGGGATTTGTATAATGAAATTGATGATTTCATCGATCAACTGGTGATCTTTTCTTTCAAGTTCAATTTGGAGCATTCAAATAATATCTACCACTCACTAAAAAAGAATCCAACCTCTATGATGGATGATCCCATGTCCTGTATTAAGAAATAAGCCAAGGTGGAGGATGAGCTCATCAATGTAGAGTCCCCAGCCGACCAAAAGAAAAATGAGCCTAAAAAGGACCCTAAGGGAGGAAATAAATCATCCTCTGCCAAGAAGGGATCCAGGAATGAAGCCTCAAAGGGTCTACCCGGATCTCAGGTGAGTGAGAACAGCTGAAAGGTGATAGAGACAACTTTCAAAGAACCAATCTACAAGATTATTCCACGGATCAAAGATAAGACTTTCTTCAAGAGGCCTCATAAGACAACCAATGATCTAGAAAATAGGGATTTTAATCTCAGGTGCACCTACCAAAAGACCATGAACACCTCACAGAGAACTGTAAAATATTTAAGAAGCATCTAGTGGAGCTCGTCTAAGCGGGGAACCTCAAGTAGCATATTAAAACAAATATTAACACAGTTCAAAAAATGGACGAGGATATACTACTAATTTATTTAGTCGCCGCCATTCATGGTTACACCGATCTATATCAACACACTAGTAAGAAGGTGAGGTAAAGGGTGAGAATATCAGCCAACACCCCACAGGCATTCCAAGTGGAGTTATCCAAGCCCGTTCTTTCAATAAAGGGATAGCAAAAATTAAATACTAATCATGATATTGTATCACAAATGATGATTGGGTTGGCATCAACTTTCCCTGCAAAGATTCCTAGATTCTAACCCTGTGAATTGTAAACTTTGATGTAAGAAAAGTGTTGGTAGACCAATGAAACTATTCGACGATCATATACCTAAAAATGTTCTAGAAGATCGACTTCATAATCAAGGACCTTGATACTAATATGGGCCCACTAGTTGGCTTCAATAGGTATATGGAGACCCCCTGGGGAAAATCAAGTTTTTGGTCAAGATTAGTTCAACTAGCAAAGAAGTATAATTCCATGTAATCGGGTTGAAGCCACCCTACAACACTATAGTGGTCATAGAATGTCTCTATGAGATGATAGTTGTCCCCTCTTCCCTACATTATATGCCCAAGTTCTTGATCGATTAAGGGGTGGTAGAATTAGAGGAGATTATAGTAGAAGCACGAAGTTGTTCTCAAAGCAATGCAAAACTAATCCAAGAAAAGTTAGGACAATAATAGTTCAAAGAACGATCATCCAATTAGTAACCAAAAGGCATTTGACCAGGATTAAAATAAGCTCGACTGACTCCAGTCGAACGCATGTTGAAGGAACTCATATCCATTCCTCTGGATCCATAACATTCAGAAATGACTTTTCTTGTCAGATCATAGCTACCTAAGGATGAAACGGATCAGCTGGATCATTCTTATAACCAATGAGGATGTCTTTGCATGGCAGCCTTACGATCTTCAGACAATAAACCCAGATATCACTTGCCACCAAATGCACTTAGATCTAAGCATCAAGATGATAAAAAAGAAACTTAGGAAGCCATACCTAGAGAAGATGAAGGTTATAACAACTAAAGTTGACAACCTTCTCTAGGCTGACTCCATCAGAGAATTATAATTCCTATATTGGATTTCCAACACCGTTTTCGTCAATAAAAAAAGAAAAAAATAGAGGGTGGTCTGTGTGGACTTCACCGACCTCAATAGTCACTACCCCAAAGATAGATTCCCATTAACACTAATAGATTATCTCTTGGATTCCATGATAAGACATCAGTTTATAAGATTTATGGATGCATCCTTCGGTTACCACCAGATACGCATGTTTATCACAAACCGAGAGGTGACCTCATTCATCATGACCTTTGAACTTTACTGCTATAAAGTAATGCCCTTCGGTCTGAAGAATGCAGGGGTAAACTATCAGAGGCTTGTGACCAAAATGTTCAAAAGGCTGATCAGTTTAATTTATGATATGCTTATCAACCACATTAGAAATTTTATAAAGAATTTTAAGATCCTAAAATATTACAGGATGAAGCTTCATGATTCCAAAAGTATTTTTGCAGTCATCTCTGCTAAATTCCTTAGATATCTGTTGATCTGATCAAAGCTCTACAGGTCATCAAAAGGCTGACCACCATCAGGAACATACAGGTCATGATCAAAATACTAGTTTCCCTAAATCCATTGATTTCAAGATCTTTGAATAAGTGTCGACCGTTCTTCCAGGCATTTAAGAAAGTAAGCCCCGCTATTTGGACAGAGGAGTGAGAATAAGCTTTGGATAGAATTTGGAAGTACTTGGGATCTCCTCCCTTTCTCTCAACTCCCAAAGACGGGGATGATCTATACCTATACTTGTTTATTTTAAAGCATGCGGCTAAGGATTTATTGTTCTATCTATAATATAAAAAGTAGAGGTCGGTCTACAATGCAAGCCATACTCTTCATAAAGCATAAATTAGATATGCCTATTGAGATGTTGGTTCTGGCAGTAGTGATTATCACAAGGAAGATGAGGTACTATTTTAATGCTCATACCATGATTATCATTACAACCTATCCTCTAAAAGATGCACTCAAGAAGTCCAATCTTTCAAATATAATGACCAAGTGGTCCCTTAGGCTAGCCCAGTTTGACATTAAGTATGAACCCAAAATGACGATTAAGGTTCAAGTCCTAGCAGACTTAGTGAAAGAATTTTTAACATCATTAAGAGAAAAGGATGAATAGCAGCATCCTATCCTAGAGTCATGGCAATCGGCGAGGACAAACATTGTTGGAAGCTCTTTGTGGGTGGCGCATCAAATGAGAAGTGCAAAGGAGTTGGAATAATTTTTTTAAAACCACAAGGCGATATTATTGATCAAGTCAATGGGCTAGGATTCAAAAGCTCAAACAATGAGTCAGAGTATGAAGCTATGGCGCAGGATCTTCGCAAGGCGATCAGTTTGGGTTCTCGCCACATTATTGTGCATTGTGACTCCAGAGTGATAGTAAACCAACTTAGAGGGGAGTACAAAGTAAGCACTACACCAAAAACAGGAAACTGGCACGGTTTAAAACCGTGCCAGAATCAGGCGTGCCAGATTTTCTGGCGCGGTTTAAAACCGTGCCAGATTTTCCAAACTGGCACGCTTTTAAACTGTGCCAGTTTTTTAATCTGGCACGCTTTTAAACCGTGCCAGATGTTAAATCTGGTACGCTTTTGCCACATGCCAAAATCGTGCCAAATTAACTATTTTCTGGCACGCTTTTGGCACGGTTATAAAGCGTGCCAGATTGTTTTATAAGCGTTCTCATTTTTTATGCATTGGCACGGTTTAAAACAGTGCCAGATTTTTCAGTTGATTAAAAAAAATAATAATAGGAACCAAATCTGGAAAATCTGCAAATTCCAAATTCGGTAGGAAAAATATTTATTATTTGCAAAAACAAAATCAACAAAATTCACAAATTATGAATATCGCAGGTTGTTGATAAACAAATGTGCATACAAATTTCAAAAAATTACAAGAGATAATACCAATATAAAGCAACACATGACCATAAAAGTCGACAATAACTTCAAAAAATTACAAGAGTTAATAGTTCCCATATCAAAAAAAAATTGGGCAGAGTTTCCTCTATTTTTTTAGCATTCCAAAACCTGCTAACATAAAATCTTCCCATATAAAGCCCGCACGACCATAAAAGTCAACAATAAAACTACTATAGCCAGCACGACCATAAAAATAAATCATAAAACTACAAAGCCTGCTCGGCCATAACACAAAAAATAGAATCCTGAATATTAATGAAACTAAATACACAATCCCCCTGTTGTAAACCATTGACTTCTTCGTGTGTTCTAAGTGGATAAAAGCTAACGATTGAATGTCATCCTACAAAAAAAATAAGACACAAAAAAGATACAATATTAGTAATCAAGTCATTTTTAAAAAAATCATATTCAAGCAAAAAAATTGCATATACAAGAAGAAAAATTGCATATACGACTACGCGGTCAGTTCCTACAAGTTACATTGGTCCCGTGCGAGGTGTTCGCGCTTCCTACGGGGTCGTTTGGGGGCTGGTTTGGGTTTTCACCCTTTAACGGCCTGTTTTCAAGTCTAAGTGTGATTTTTGCAAATTATCGTCATACTCTCTAACCGGGAGACCCGGGACTACGCGATCAGTTCCTATAAGTTACATTGGTCCCGTGCGAGGTGTTCGTGCCTCTTACGGGATCGTTTGGGGGCTGGTTTGGGTTTTCACCCTTTAACGGCCTGTTTTCAAGTCTAAGTGTTATTTTTACAAATTATCATCATACTCTCAAACCGGGAGACCCGGGACTACGCGGTCAGTTCCTACAACTTACATTCGTCCCGTACGAGGTATTCGTGCCTCCTACGGGGTCGTTTAGGGGCTGGTTTGGGCTTTCACCCTTTAACGGACTGTTTTCAAGAAAGTGTGATTTTCGCAAATTATCGTCATACTCTCAAACCGGGAGACACGGGACTAAGCGGTCTGTTCCTACAAGTTACATTGGTCCCGTGCGAGGTGTTCGTGCCTCCTACGGGGTCGTTTGGGGGCTGGTTTGGGTTTTCACCCTTTAACGACCTGTTTTCAAGTCTAAGTGTGATTTTTGCAAATTATCGTCATACTCTCAAACGGGGAGACCCAGGACGACGCGGTTAGTTACTACAAGTTACATTGGTCCCGTGCGAGGTGTTCGTGCCTCCTACGGGGTCGTTTGCGTGCTGGTTTGGGTTTTCACCATTTAACGGCTTATTTTCAGGTCTAAGTGTGATTTTCAAGTGTCAGTGTGATTTTTTCAAATTATAGTCATACTCTCTAACCGGGAGACCCGGGACTATGCGGTCAGTTCCTACAAGTTACAATGGTCTCGAGCGAGGTGTTCGTACCTCCTACGGGGTCGTTTGAGGGTTGGTTTGGGTTTTCACCCTTTAACGGCCTGTTTTCAAGTCTAAGTGTGATTTTTGCAAATTATAGTCATACTCTCAAACCGAGAGATCCTGAACTACGCGGTCAGTTCCTACAAGTTACATTGGTCTCGTGCGAGGTGTTCGTGCCTCCTACGGAGTCGTTTGGGGGCTGGTTTGGGTTTTCACCCTTTAACGACCTGTTTTCAAGTCTAAGTGTGATTTTTACAAATTATCATCATACTCTCAGACCGGGAGACCCGGGACTACGTGGTCAGTTCCTACAAGTTACAATGGTCCCGTGCGAGGTGTTCGTGCCTCCCACGGGGTCGTTTAGGGGCTGGTTTGGGTTTTCACCCTTTAACGGCATGTTTTCAAGTCTAAGTGTGATTTTTGAAAATTATCATCATACTCTCAAACCGGGAGACCCGGGACTACGCGGTCAGTTCCTACAAGTTACATTGGTCCCGTGCGAGGTGTTCGTGCCTCCTACGGGGTCGTTTGGGGGCTGGTTTGGGTTTTCAACCTTTAACGGCCAGTTTTAAAGTCTAAGTGTGATTTTATCAAATTATCGTCATACTCTCTAACTGGGAGACCCGGGACTACGCGGTCACCTCCTACAAGTTACAATGGTCCCGAGCGAGGTGTTCGTGCCTCCTACGGGGTCGTTTGAGGGCTGGTTTGGGTTTTCACCCTCTAATGGCCTGTTTTCTAGTGACAGTGTGATTTTTGCAAATTATAGTCATACTCTCAAACCGGGAGACCCGGGACTACGCGGTCAGTTCCTACAAGTTACATTGGTCCCGTGCGAGGTGTTCGTGCCTCCTACGGAGTCGTTTGGGGGCTGGCTTGGGTTTTCACCCTTTAACGACCTGTTTTCAAGTCTAAGTGTGATTTTTACAAATTATTATCATACTCTCAAACCGGGAGACCCGGGGCTACGCGGTCAATTCCTACAAGTTACAATGGTTCCGTGCGAGGTGTTTGTGCCTCCCACGGGGTAGTTTGGGGGCTGGTTTGGGTTTTCACCCTTTAACGGCCTGTTTTCAAGTCTAAGTGTGATTTTTGCAAATGATCGTCATACTCTCAAACCGGGAGACCCGGGACTACGCGGTCAGTTCTTAAAAGTCACATTGGTCCCGTGCGAGGTGTTCGTGCCTCCTACGGGGTCGTTTGGGGGCTGGTTTGGGTTTTCACCCTTTAACGCCCTGTTTTCTAGTCTAAGTGTGATTTTTGCTCCTACAAGTTACAATGGTCCCGTGCGAGGTGTTCGTGCCACATACGGGGTCGTTTGGGGGCTGGTTTGGGTTTTCACCCTTTAACGGATTGTTTTCAAGTCTAAGTGTGATTATCGCAAATTATCGTCATACTCTCTAACCGGGAGACTCAGGACTATGCGGTCAGTTCCTACAAGTTACAATGGTCCCGAGCGAGGTGTTCGTGCCTCCTACGGGGTCGTTTGAGGGTTGGTTTGGGTTTTCACCCTTTAACGGCATGTTTTCAAATGTCAGTGTGATTTTTTCAAATTATAGTCATACTCTCAAACCGAGAGACCCGGGACTACGCGGTCAGTTCCTACAAGTTACATTGGTCCCGTGCGAGGTGTTCGTGTCTCCTACGGAGTCGTTTGGGGTCTGGTTTGGTTTTTCACCCTTTAACGGCCGGTTTTCAAGTCTAAATGTGATTTTAACAAATTATCGTCATACTCTCAAACCAGGAGACCCGGGAATACGCGATCAGTTCCTACAAGTTACAATGGTCCCGTGCGAGGTGTTCGTGCCTCCCACGGGGTCGTTTGGGGGCTGGTTTCGGTTTTCACCCTTTAACGGCCTGTTTTCAAGTCTAAGTGTGATTTTTGTAAATTATCGTCATACTCTCAAACCGGGAGACCCGGGACTACGCGGTCAGGTCCTACAAGTTACATTGGTCCCGTGCGAGGTGTTCGTGCCTCCTACGGGGTCGTTTGAGGGCTGGTTTGGGTTTTCACCCTTTAACGGCCTGTTTTCAAGTCTAAGTGTGATTTTTACAAATTATTGTCATACTCTCAAATCGGGAGACCCGGGACTACGCGGTCAGTTCCTACAAGTTACAATGGTCCCGTGCGAGGTGTTCGTGCCTCCTACGGAGTCGTTTGGGGGCTGGTTTGGGTTTTCACGCTTTAACGGCCTGTTTTCAAATCTAAGTGTGATTTTTGCAAATTATCGTCATACTCTCAAACGGGGAGACCCGGGACAACGCAATTAGTTCCTACAAGTTACATTGGTCCCGTGCGAGGTGTTCGTGCCTCCTACGGGATCGTTTGGGGGCTAGTTTGGGTTTTCACCCTTTAACGGCCTGTTTTCAAGTCTAAGTGTGATTTTTGCAAATTATCGTCGTACTCTCAAATGGGGAGATCCGGGACAACGCGGTTAGTTCCTAGAAGATACATTGGTCCCGTGCGAGGTGTTCGTGCCTCCTACGGGGTCGTTTGGGGTCTGGTTTGGATTTTCACCCTTTAACGGCCTGTTTTCAAGTCTAAATGTGATTTTTACAAATTATCGTCATACTTTCAAACCGGGAGACCCGGGACTACGCGGTCAGTTCCTACAAGTTACAATGGTCCCGTGCGAGGTGTTCGTGCCTCCTACGGGGTCGTTTGAGGGCTGGTTTGGGTTTTCACCCTTTAACGGCCTGTTTTCAAGTCTAAGTGTGATTTTTGCAAATTATCGTCATACTCTCTAATCGGGAGACCCGGGACTACGCAGTCAGTTCCTAAAAGTTACATTGGTCCCGTGCGAGGTGTTCGTGCCTCCTACGAGGTCGTTTGGGGGCTGGTTTGGGTTTTCACCCATTAACGGCCTGTTTACAAGTCTAAGTGTGATTTTCGCAAATTATCGTCATACTCTCTAATCGGGAGACCCGGGACTACGCGATCAGTTCCTACAAGTTACAATGGTCCCGTTCGAGGTGTTCGAGTCTCCCACGGGGTCGTTTGAGGGTTGGTTTGGGTTTTCACCCTTTAACGGTCTGTTTTCAAGTCTAAGTGTGATTTTCGCAAATTATCGTCATACTCTCAAACCGAGAGACCCGGGACTACGCGGTCAGTTCCTATAAGTTACAATGGTCCCGTGCGAGGTGTTCGTGCCTCCTACGGGGTCGTTTGAGAACTGGTTTGGGTTTTCACCCTTTAACGGCCTGTGTTCAAGTTTAAGTGTGATTTTTGCAAATTATCGTCATACTCTCAAACCGAGAGACCCAGGACTACGCGGTTAGTTCCTACAAGTTACATTGGTCTCGTGCGAGGTGTTCGTGCCTCCTATGGAGTAGTTTGGGGGCTGGTTTGGGTTTTCACCCTTTAACGGCCTGTTTTCAAGTTTAAGCGTGATTTTCACAAATTATCATCATACTCTCAAACCGGGATACCCGGGACTACGCAGTCAGTTCCTACAAGTTGCATTGGTCCCGTGCGAGGTGTTCGTGCCTCCTACGGGGTCGTTTGGGGGCTGATTTGGGTTTTTACCCATTAACGGCCTGTTTTCAAGTCTAAGTGTGATTTTTGCAAATTATCGTCATACTCTCTAACCGGGAGACCCGGGACGACGCGGTTAGTTCCTACAAGTTACATTGGTCCTGTGCGAGGTGTCCGTGCCTCCTACGGGGTCGTTTGGGGGTTGGTTTGGGTTTTCACCCATTAACGGCCTGTTTTCAAGTCTAAGTGTGATTTTTGCAAATTATCGTCATACTCTCTAACCGGGAGACCCGGGATGACGCAGTCAGTTCCTACAAGTTACATTGGTCCCGTGAGAGGTGTTCGTGCCTCCTACGGGGTCGTTTGGGGGCTGGTTTGGGTTTTCACCCTTTAACGGCCTGTTTTCAAGTCTAAGTGTGATTTTCGCAAATTATCGTCATACTCTCATACCGGGAGACCCGGGATTACGTGGTCAGTTCCTACAAGTTACATTGGTCCCGTGCGAGGTGTTCGTGCCTCCTATGGGGTTGTTTGGGGGTTGGTTTGGGTTTTCACCCATTAACGACCTGTTTTCAAGTCTAAGTGTGATTTTCGCAAATTATCATCATACTCTCTAATCGGGAGACCCGGGACTACGCGGTCAGTTCCTACATGTTACAATGGTCCCGTGCGAGGTGTTCGTGCCTCCTACGGGGTCGTTTGAGGGCTGGTTTGGGTTTTCACCTTTAACGGCCTGTTTTCAAGTCTAAGTGTGATTTTTGCAAATTATCGTCATACTCTCAAACCGAGAGACCCGGGACTACGCGGTCAGTTTGTACGAGTTACGTTGGTCCGTGCGAGGTGTTCGTGCCTCTTACGGGGCCGTTTGGGAGCTTGTTTGGGATGAAATCACCTATAACAGTTCAATAGCTATACACCTCATGACCACATGAGTAAAAAACTCATGTCCATAATAAGCTATACTTCTATGTCAATATGGACTCACTGTGAGGGGTCATTAATTGTTTGTACTAAATCTCAATAGTGTAAGGCATAATTACTATCAACAGGCATAATTTTGAAAAACTAAAACGTGTTATTCAAACTCCATTCATTAGAACTCCTGTCATTGAAAGAGGTGTAATGATGTTGGAATGCTCACACAACTAAAGTTTTTTGCTTTGTGACTTCAAATAAGAAGTAAATATTCTTATAGAGTTTCTCATAGTTGAGCCAATTACGTCTTGATTAATAGCATAAGATCACGTAACTTTAATTTTACTTCCATAACAAAACTACAAATATGAAAACACCTAATTAAAAAAAAGTGTTAAACCCCATAACCATATAAACAGTAAAGGACACGCATATATAAAGTACTGCACATATATAAACTATATATCTTATTAGAAGTAAAATATAATACTAGAGCTTTACCTGTCCAGTAGCGAGTTAGTGGGATTCTGCATGTGAAAGTTACATTACTTGTAGTTCCTTGGCCTCGGCCTTGCTCTGAAGCTACTTTTACATATAAACTGCTAATATCCTGACCTACAATACGTTAATGTGATCAAAATTAACCAGAGAATAAACTAGAAAGAAGTCAAGTCCAAAGGGTATGAACAATAAGCTTACCTTTGTATCCATGCTAACTAAATCCTTAGCACAAGTGAACAGTCCAAATGGATTCTAACTACATCATTATATATAATTCAATTACAGAAACTTATTGAATGGTTTCTCACTGGACAATAAAAAAAAATAAAGAAAAATTCCATATAGTGAATACTTACTTACAGTTATTGATATGCCCCCAAGCCCTCGGTGATTGCTCACAACAACATTCCGTCTTTGGCACTATTTCATCAACCAAACATAGAGCTAATAAATTTAAAGCGTATAATTACATGTATATACATACATGTGCAAATATACATATTCATACCAATCAAAAGCTGATCTTTAGTGCACTTCTTCCCTTCCACCTTCAAGTACACACACTATGTGCACGCACACATATATACATATACAATCAATTCATTGATGAGACACAAAGGTGTTAAAATGACAATATACAAACATATACACACACACACACACACACATACGCGTTTTGGTAATTAATTCTAATTCTAATTATAAAATTCTCTATAGACCTTTATTTCTCATTTTTTCCCTAAAGTTTTAGTGAAATAATCTCATTTTTATTTCATTTCCACCCTTCCAGCTGCAAATCTACACACAGACAATCAACTCATCAACGAGACACGGGGCTGTAAAAAGGAAAACATGACAACACACACTGTGTTTTGGCAATTAATATTCTGATTTTTCCTCAAGCTTCAATGACAAAAATGCTATATGTATTTCATTTCTTCCCTACCAACTCCACATACATGAACAATCAATTCATCAACAAGTCACAAAGGAGTTAAAAAGAAAATCTACAATCACACACACATATATATACACACATACACAAGTGTACGCATCCTGACGATTGAAATACCTGTGTTGGTTTGATTTCATAAATATTGTGGATGATGGAGGCGACAGTGAGGATGAGCGCCGGGTAGTGTGGATCGTGGAGTATGGACAGTGGCGGACCCAGGATTTTTGGTAAGGGGGTGCGAAAATTTTCAAGCAATGTCGGGGGTTTGGGGGTGGTAGGCCCCGCGACGATTTTTTTAGGTTTAACATTGATATTATCATAAAATTGTACTTCAGCATTGAAAATTAATTGAAAAATTAACATTGAAATGTGAAATGTCTCCTAAATATTTCTACCATTTCCCTAAATACTAAATTGGACATAAATAGACACGATAACCCGAATAAAAACACGATTAACACGACAAGACACGATAACACGACTCATAATTATGGCACGATACGAACACGACATATCGTGTCAATTTCGAGTCAATTTCACGTCGTTTCGTAGCGTCTCTTCGTTTCGTCTCTAAAATTACTGCCCCTACTAAATACGATAGCCCTAAATATTGAATAGAAAAATACAACACCCCTAATTTCTAACATTGAACAAAAAATACAACTAAATATTTCTAACATTTAAAGATTTGAGAAAAAAAATACTCCTAAGAATGAAGAGTGTTAATTTCCTAAATATTTACAAATGAACACAAAAGTAATCCTAACATTAAATGATTTAAATCTTTGAAGGAACACAAAAATACTCATAAACGTTTAATTTGAATGATTTAAACATTTGAATAAAAAAACATTTAAATATTTAACTAAATAACATACCTGTCGTTGAGATTAGTTCACTGAAAAACATGAAAGATCAAAATTTCATCATTCAGACACCAAATTGAAGATCCATCTTGATTTCTATAAAACTGTTATGTCAAACTTTCTCCTCAGTTAATGGAAGTTCCAGAAAATCCACGATGGAATTGAAAGGACCAAGTTTGTATTGATTCTAGAGACAAAAATATTGTTGTCATAGACCCCCAAATATCCCTGGAGGCGGAGAAATTCTCGGAGATACACAAGAGCGAGGGTCGTAGAGGCGTTTGAAAGGATGGAGCAGCTCGGTTTGAAGCCATAATTCTCTGATGACAACAGGTGAGAGGCTGCGATGAAGAGGCGGCAGCGGGAGGCTGCGATGAAGAGGCGGCGGAAGGACGCTACAATGAACAGGCAGCAGCGGGTAGCTTCGATCGGGGTCGCCGGGTAGTGTGGAATGGGGAGTCGCCGGGTATAGAGAGAGTGAGAGGGAGATTTAGTCTCTTGAAAAAAATAAAGATTGTCTCTTGAAATTTTGGTTCCCCCTCAAATTTTGGGGTGTTATTTTTTAGTGAAGTGTACTCATATTTGGCACGGTTTAGAACCGTTCCAGAATTTGACATTGTTTTAAACCATGCCAGTTTATGATTAAACCGTGCCAGATTCTGGCACGGTTTTAAATCGTGCCAGAATCTCCTTCCCTCAGCGTGCCAGATTAGCATTTTTGGTGTAGTGAAGGGATCACAGGATGCTAATTTACATGAATAAAGTGAGAGGTCATCTTCAATAATTAAAGTCTTCCTCAGTGGAGCCACTTCCAAATAACGACAACATCCACGTGAATGCTCTTATTACTATGGCTTTTACCATAGATACCGACCAAAAAAGAATGATCGAAGTGGAATACATAGACTAATTAAGCATATAATAATCAGAAAAAGATCTCAGTATCCTCTATATTGATTTGGCTCCATTCTGGATGGATCATATCGTTTCCTACTTGAAAATTAGCGATTTACCATAGATGCCAAAGAAGCACACAAGCTACGAATTATATTGTTCAGGTTCTACCTCAACTATGTCAAAAAATTATTTAAGTGATTATTCACCAGCCTTCTACTGAAGTGCCTTCACCCAGATCAAGGGGAAGAACTTTTGAGCAAAATGCATGAAGGCAGTTATGGAGCACACGTGGATGGAAGGTCACTCTCCTATAGGATGATCTCTCAAGGATACTGGTTATTGTTTATGTAGAAGGATGTTGCGGGGCTCAGTAAAATATACACCAAGTGTTAGTTATTTTCATTATTGATCAAGCCGCCTACGGGAGACTTGAAACCCTTCACAAGTTTATGGCCTTTCGCTTAATGGGGCGTGGACATAGTAGGCCCACAACCTGTGGCACCAGGGAATTAAAGGTACCTGATAACGATGACCAATCAGTTTAAAAAATGGGTTGAGGACAAATTTCTTACCCACATCATAGAGTCAGATGTTAGGATTTTTATTTAGAGAAATCTCAGCACAAGGTTTTGTATTCCAAGAGTATTAGTTACATACAACGAACTCTATTAAACGACGATTCTTTTCACGACTTCTTCAATGAATATGAGATCAAGATCCACTATGCATCAATAGTCTTCCACCAATACAATGGACAAGTAGAGATAACTAATAAAACCCTTCTATTAGGTATCAAGCGCCGATTAGAGAACACCAAAGGGCGATCGATGGATGAGCTTCCATCCATTTTATGGGCACACAGGACGACCCCCATATTGCCAATAAGAGAAACTCCATACTCTTTTGCTTATGGTATAGAGACAATGATCCCCTTGGAGATCGAACTTCTAACTTTTAGATCATAGGTATCTGAAGACGGACACAATAATGACCGAATAGCTAATGACTTGGATATGACTGAGGAAAAAAATGAGCAAGATTTAATATATTTGGTTGCCTATTAGAAAGATCTAGCAAAATAAAACGATAAAAAGTTATGGCTAGAGAATTCTACGTTGGCGACCTGGTAAAGTTATTGCCTGCTGCAAAGAAGCTATCAAATGGGAAACTAGCACCGAACTGGTAAGAAACTTATCGAATAGTCTCAAAAGTAGGTGAGGGGTCATATTATCTAGCAGAGTTAGATGGGATATTAGTTCCAAGGTCATGGAATTCCATGAGCCTTAGAAAGTTTTATCATTAGGTAGGAAGTCAGTTGTTCTTACTTTTTTGTTAAGGCACAATAAAAAGATTTGCGATTAACAGTTTAAGTTGCTCAAAACATTTATTTGATTTATTAATCTTTAAACCCACTCAAGCAGTGGTATAACCGATCAAGAAGGTCGGCTACCTATAAGGAAAAAACACATAAGAGCTATGTGGTACAGCTTAGACGTGAGTTGGTCACCTATCTGTGCCATAAAAAACCCACTTAAAAAGTGGTACAATTTGAGGCAGATCAATCAAAAACCTATGAATTTTATTATCTAAAGTAGGTCGGCCTACAAGAGGCAGAAGACCCACATATGAACTATGTGGTAGAACTCAGACATGAGTTAGTCTCCTGCTTGTGGCATCAAAAATCCACTTAAAAGTGGCACAAGCTGAAGTAGATTGGTCAAAACCCACTTGAAAAGTGGTACTCCCGAAGGCAAAATGATCAAAACCCACAAAGAAATGGTGATCTAAAGTAAATTGATCAAGAATAGGAAGAAAACCCACATAAGAAGTGCGTGGTATAACTAAGGAAGTAGTTGATCACCTACAATAGGCACCAAAAACTTACTTGAAAAAGCATATTGATCCAAAAAAGATAGTTCTAATTAAAGGTAAAAATTCCACCTAATAAAAATGCCTTGAGTTATTTCATTATTGAACAGTCGTAATGGACAATTGCACAAAAGTTGTGACAAAGTCCAACCAGGTTCAATCACGAACAAATTATTAGCATTTCTTTTGGGAAAAATGGAATCTTAGGATAGCAAACAACTATAAAGCAAATAATCATTCATAGTTTAATAGGCCCAGATTATAAAGTAGTAGTATATATTAAATTCACAACTAAAAGAAAAATGAAAAAAAACTTAGAATGTTCCAATAATAGTTCAAACAGCTTGAGGTCTATATAAATGACCACAACGGGTCAAAAGGAAAAAAGCTTACAACAAAGTTTAACTAAGGGTTAAGGAGACCTTGGTAAGCCATAATTGGCAGATTAGATGACTCAATGTCCTAGAACTAGGGGATCAGTACTAGTCCCACAAGGAACAGAAGTAGGAGTAGGAGGATTTATAGAGATTTGGGCCGAAGAGTTTGTTAGAAGGTCGGCTAGAAGATTCGTTACAGGGGGTGTTTAGCATGAACAGGATCGCCTTCGTTAATATTACCCAATTATAAGCCAACTACCCAGCCTTTGTTAAGGGAAAAAGTCTTATAGTAGTCCATCTAGGTAGCAACCTCCTAGACGGCCACCTCATAACCCTCATTGTATCACTTCTCCTGGTTGTCCTCGTGAGTTTTCTCTATTTGGATCTCTTATTTGTAGAAGATAATATTCTCCACTATCTTGAATTGAGGTAGGTCTCTAGCTTGGTGAGTTTTGTGCCCACCCTAATAAACTCTATCCGAGTCGACACAACTTCCTCCACCGCCTTTGCCTTGGCTTCGGTCTCACCCTTCAACTTTTTATTCAGGTTATCTATCTCTCGGCCCTGGTTGGCGACCTAGAATTTAATAGTAACTTTAAACTTCAATAACAAGTTGGTTCTCTTCTAGTAGCATTCTGGTCGGTTAGCAAGCTCATATCGAACATGTATGCTCTGCATTAAAGAAAGAGAAAAAAATGAGAGAAGTCATAAATAAACTATGACAAGTAAAAACAGACCAAATAATAAACACGTAACTCATCAACACGTTGTGGGGAAGATCCTATTTATGTAGCCTCTCCATAATAAAGCCTCTTAGTCATGTGAGATAGCACCATCGCCAACTGAAAAATAAAGAAGGCAACCTCCAACTCTCTGTGCACTGAATCAACCACAGTGACGGGCTCCTTACCTTTATCAAAGGATATCTCCCACGGGCAAGAATGACCCTCTGGGTACGAGGATTATTTGAATGCTTCCCTTGCCTCTGTTGTGGCTTGTTGATGATGACTGTTTGGTTGGAGATAGGGGAGGATCACCGCCAATCGGTGTCAGGGATTCCCTATCCTAAAGGGAGAATTTTCTACCTTACTGCTCGTTAGAGGCGAAGGTTTGTTTGGCCAGGGTGTTTACGGTCGATTGTTTCTTTAGTTTCTCCCTAGCAGCTTCCAGACTGATCGATTTCCTCAGTCTACCAGTTTTGTCTTCTAAGTCAGTGGGGACTAGTGGGAATAAGAAGTCGTCTACGAATAAGTTCTCTTTGGCATCTACCTTCTCCCAAGGATGACCAAAAATACTAACGTCGTAAGAGAAGAGTGCGTCAAGATCGTCTAAGAATGAATTAAAATTATCTTCCTAATCCTTTTCTTCCTATTATCCTCCTTCTCCACCCAGATCGAATTCAGAATCTGTTGAGAAGACATATAGGGAAAATTCCCATTTGTAAATCCCTACGTTAGTTTGGCTAGGAACAATGCGGCTGTTGATATGGAATCATCATCGATTACAGTATAATCGGTGACCTACACTTCATGGATAGCAGTACAGTTAGTGAGTGATTGGACAGTTAGATTGTAACCTAGAAATACATGGGTTACCCTCCAATGTCGGTAAACTTCTACCGGGACCTAGCGCCTCCAAATCTTCAAGATTGACCTGATAATCGGATGACTTTATGTTCTGAAAGCGATCTACAAAAAGAAACCATATCGGTCACTAAATATCGACTATTACTTGAATAAAATCAAATTAATTAGGTGACCTACTAGGTTCCCCCTTGGTGGCAGAAACCCCAAGACCTTTATATCCCTCACCATATATGTCCCTATAGACCACAAGTACTTTTTTTAATATCATTTTATGATTGGGGAAAATAGGTGACCAAATTACAAGACTTTTACCAACCTTTAAAGTGGTACAACTTTATACTTTGGGAAGCCCTCAAGTCATAGTAGTACCTAATCTTCTCAAGGCCCAAGTCCATCTCAGGGCAGGGAATATTTCGTGATAATGGAGCAACCTTTCCAACAATAGGTGAAGGGGAAAGAGAAATCCCCCTTTTAATATGGAAACTTTAAAACGGGAAACATCCCTAGAGGGAAGATAAAGAAAATGCCCTCTTCCTTTCGGGAAACCCTAATGCTAACACTATCAGGAATACCATATGTTGATACCAAAATTAGTATGCTGATGTGGACAAATAATAAGAAGACACGTGTCAATCTACGTGGCACAGTAGCAACGAGGAAGATCATTCCCCCGACCAACATACTCACTCCGAGCAACAGGTGTACTCCGAGGAACACCAGTCTTCCGAGGAACACCAACCCTCCGAGGAACTCTTGTCCTCCGAGGAACTCCAATGTTCCGAGGAACTCTTGCACGACGAGCAACTAAGGCGGTTCGAGCTGCATCTCGACCGCAGCATTAATTGCCAGATAATCAACAGTTTAACTATTCGTTGAATGCTTATCATCTTGACACACACGTTTGAAGAGCATTAAATGAATTACCCTTTCATATGTGTATCATTTAATGTAACACCATTTCATGTACAGCCTAAGGGCTATAAATACCTTCTATCACCCTCATTCAAGAGGAGGGGAATTTCTTGATAGAACTTGTAATCG
Organism: Sambucus nigra; assembly: GCA_949130495.1. Classification (NCBI taxonomy): domain Eukaryota; kingdom Viridiplantae; phylum Streptophyta; class Magnoliopsida; order Dipsacales; family Adoxaceae; genus Sambucus; species Sambucus nigra. The sequence continues at coordinate 141,305,101 of OX422207.1, forward strand.
AGAATTCCCAAATAATCAGTAATAACATAACAGTGGACGTAGGCCATTCATACAAGGTTGAACCACTTTAAAATATTCTATCTCATTTATTTATCTGTGATTAAATTATTAGAGTGATCTAATTATTTACATCAACACCATAGTTATCACGGAGTTCCCAAAAAATGTTAGTTGAAGAAACTTCTTTTTTCTTTATAGGTCTGGGCATGGCAAGAGCAAGAAGAAGAAGAAGAAGAAGAAGAAGAAGAAGAATAGAGATGGAAAAAATATATATCTGTTAAGAGAGAGAGAGAGAGAGAGAGAGAGAGAGAGAGAACATAAGTATAATACCTTAGAAAATACATAAATTCTAAGGTATAAAGCTTAGAAAGACTTATACCTTCTAATTCCCATCACATAAGTCATCGTTAGATGCTTGGGGAAACGTGTTATGCTCCCACGTGCCATCATTATTATGGAAAATGACGCTGGGTTGCGTGGCCCTAGAATGGGGATACATGTGAAATCACTGCACCAGTAATGATTAATGTTCCCCCGCATGTTCCTAAAGACGGGCCTGTGTAAATGCAATGCCATGCTTAAAGACGCGTGGCATGTAAATTAAAAACAAGGTGTAGTCAACCAGCATATTGGTCGATCGCCCCCACTTTGGGAGAAATTGAAGGGAGTGTGATCGAACTAGTGCCACATGTCCGAACATATGGCACGTCACATGAAAGTTGGGAGGTGGGAGACTAAGGTCAGGGAAATAAAAAATCTAAAAGAGATAAAATTAAATCTTGAGAGATTACATTAACAAATTAGGAGACTCGTACCAATAGGATTCTATAACTTAGTCAGGATAAACATAAAGAGGCCCAGAATGCCTAGATCTATAAATAGGGAAAATTTTGATCATATTAAAATAATTGTATCTGCCACGTGACAACTTGGAATCATAGCTAGCATCCCTAGCACTCAAATTTCATTATTCTTTCTAACTTAATAAATCTATTTCCCCTCCTTTTCCCTATAGACATAGGTCGATCTCACAGCTAAATTACATACATCTTATCTTTTTTATTCCTTTTCTTCACTCGAAACTATCTGGGGCTAATATCTGAATTACTACTTTTGTTATGGGTTGAAATCCCCTACAACTTATATATAAGATAAAGATACACACCATGAAGTCTATACTTGCATTCTGATATGATGTTTATGCCCGTACTAGCAATTAGTTATTCACAACCAACATAACCTACATAATTCACAGGTTTTGGTATCCACCGATCTCGACTAGGAACATGATTTTACCACAAGATCACTTGTGATGATATTTTATGAAGAAGATGATCTATTTGAATCGGAATCGTTGCTCTGACTACTTAATGCACCAATATCTAACATGATCATCCTTAGAATCCACCAAAGCCACAAACCACATCCAAATTTGATGTATATGATGATGAATTGTTGTTATGTGTTCATATGATGATTAATTTGACAATATCTCTCATGAACACTCAAATTAAGGATTGAAAATAGAGTCATATTTATAGTATCTATATGAAAAAATTTCAAAACATGTTTTTTGCAAAGTTGGCCCTCATTCAAATCAGGCATCCCTCATTCAAAAAAGGCCTGGTTCGCACCAGTTTCTAGTTAGAGCCTTTTGATCTCAATTTTGTGGCCCTCATTTGAAACACCTTTCAATCAAGCTTCGATTAAGGGCTTTATTTGTGGCCATCATGTGTGTAATACATTTGATGAGGACTTGCTATCGTCAGTTGATGAGTAAATATCTTTATAAGATTGCACACATTTTATGAAAGTATAGTATTCATTTCCCATCATCACGTTAAATTTATTAAGCTTCATATTGAAAAAGTATTTATTTCCAATGACATGCTCGAACAACATATTTTCCTCCTTTGTAGTGCCCTAAAAATTTTGCATTAAATAGAGAAGAAATTATGTATTTGAGGAATAATGTAAAAGGAAAATGAAAAAAAATTTACCTTGTTATCATATGAATCAATTTGAAAGAGTCAATCGGCAAAGTTTTGAGTAAAATCCAATGCTTAAAAAGCCGGCAACGGGGCCATTTGAGATCTCGCCTTTTGTATATATGTCGGTGCAGATAAAAGACGGAATCAAAAATTTCTTTTGGTACCTACAAACACACTAAAATTTTATATTGGCAAGTAAGGGGTCAATCTGCGCTCCTTAATGTGGATAAGAGCAAAGTGAAAATAAGTATGATTTTTCAAAGGGATTATGAAGGGATATTTATACTACTAATTAGGAAACAAAAATTAAAATACACTAATAAATAAAGAAAATGATAAAGTGGGCTAAATATGAGGAGAAATAAATATGAGATAATTCAAGGGATTAAACTTCACCACTTAACCTATTTATTTTTATTAATTAGTTTGTCTCTTTGAAATACCCCAAAACATATATAAATTCACAAATCAACTCTCGTTGCAAATGTAAATTTACATATAGTTTTTTTAGAAGATTAATATTTAAATTTTGCATACTCACAAAAATTAGATTTAAACATTTTCTAATAAATCACCAGCTAGGGAAAATTTACTAAAACTATTTTAAATCATTAAAAATTACATTTTTAGAGTAGAGAAATTCGAACTATAATATTATTTAAAAAATGCGTATCTCTAGTTTAATTAATTAATAAATATTATAATCTGATTTTCTGATTTTCTCTCGAAAATAATTCACCCTCTCTCGAGGCGTAAATATAAATTATAAAATTTTAATATTAATATTCAAAGGGGCATAATAAATAAACAAATTGAAAATAAAAATAATTAACTTAAGGGTTTCATTTCACCCCTCGAATGGGGTATTTAGCCTCTCATTATGGTATTATTACATAAAAAATGTAATAATGACACAATATGAGGCATACAAAATAAAATAGAGTGGGAAGGAAAATAAATAAACCAAGTCTCCTTGAGTTTGATATTAACTTCCCAAACATGAACAATTAAGAGCACCCACAAATCTGAACTTATGAACACTGAAATTTAATACCAACTCAAAATTTATATTTCACAATAATCTCCCTCACACTCAAATCACTAAAAACATATTAAAAGAACAAAGAAAAATAATTACAATGCTACTCCTAAAAATGAGCTCCAACAAAATCGAGCTCCAAAAAAAACTACACTAAAAAAATGTGTTTCTCTCTCTCATGTTGCTATTGTATTTCTCTCATTCCTATCTTTTTAAATTAAAGAGATGGTCATATTCAAATCAGAAGTCGCATGGGAGCATAAGGCTAGGGAGTACTGCAGTGTCATTTGTCAGTGTCGTTGAGAGCTGTAATTGAAAAACGTGTCAGAGGCACAGGTCTGCAGGTGAATCGTGGGTGTAGGAGGTACGGAAGTATAGGTAATGGTGAAATTGGGTTTTGGGATGTTGGATTTGGGTTTCGAATTGAGTTGGTTTAGGTAGCAGGTTCATGGGATTTCGGGTATGGCAAACCCGGTTTTGAATGTCTGTGGAGTAGAGGATGTAAGGGCATATTCGAATTGGGTTCATTTTGGTTAAATAAGCGCTCGCCGGAGTTGGGTCTCACCGAAAATGGGGTATGGCTTGGATTTCGTCAGAGCTATGCCGGAATGGGCGAGGCAGAACGTCGGCGGGTCAGGTAGCAGGTTGGGCAGGTGGGAGCTCTAGCGTGGGTATAGGTCTCACGAATCCGAGTTTGGGGTATTGCTTTCGGGCATGGGTCAGTTTTGGGTTATGGGTTGAGGAAGGGTTTCGATTTTGGCGATGGAGCTTGTGGGTCTATAGAGAGAATGTGGGTTTGGTGTAGGAAGATGATTGAGGAGTATATGGGTGTGGTGTAGTGTATGGTAGATAGATATGTGTGTGGGTATTGTTTGGGGTATATGTGTTGTGTATAGGAGTAGGGTGTGTGTGTGTGTATTAGATTTGCACCTAATAAAAAAGTAAAAACAAACTAAGACTACAAAAATAAATGAAACTAAAACTAGAAAAATAAAATCTATTAAAATTAGAAATTTAAATTCCTAAAATAAAAGTCTTACAAATAATACTAAAAAAATAATAATAAAACTAAACTAAAACCTAAAAACAAATATATAAGAAAATAATAAAACGCGCACCTTAAATATAAAAATAAGAGACGCAACATACGGCACAAATAAAATAAGAAAAATAAACAAGACTAAAAACGAAATAAAATAACTACAAAAACTAATAAATACGCACACCTGTTATATTTACATAAGAATATAAAAAATAACCAACGCACAAATAAATCCTAAAAAAATATATACACGACTCAAAATAAAAATCTAATAAAAAAGTACAAACACAACACACACACGAGTCGGGATAGGTTTAGTGAGGTCTGGACTCGGCTAGGGAGCAGAATAATAGGCACCAGGATTGGTGTTTTAGCTCTTTTAATCGCATCACTGCCACATTTGATGTACTTGACCCTTATGTATAGTAATTGCCTCGAGATATAGCTTTTGACATCACAACTGCTTACAAGCCTGCATAATAAATAATTTTTCACATAAGACCTAATTTTGTCAAGAATTAACAATTAAAAATCGTTTATTCAGGGTATAAAATGTACACTTTTGGTTCTCATCACACGACCTCCAAATAGAACATTGCTAGTCCTCGAGCAAAATATAGAGAGAAAGAACGATAAGAAACCAAAAGTGTTCCTCTTTCGCGGGCACTTGCAATTGCACTTAGCATGTGCAACAAGTAGTTAAACCTCTAGGTTGCCCTAGAGGACGAGTTTTGTCTCGTGAGGGTTTGCAGTGAATATACCCATAAATTTTGTTATTTGCAAACATCTATCAATCTCTTATTAGACGGAGAATAATCGCACAATCCATCACGAGATAAATATTTTGTTAAATGCAAGCTAGAAGTGCATAAAAAAGTTTAGCTAAGTAAATACTCAAGGCACATCCTTCCTTGAACTCAATGTGTGTAGTGTGAATCAGTCAAAACAGTTCGAGTATCATAAAATAATTCCTAGATTGTCTTTTTGGAATCAACGCTTCAACTTCAAAATCTCACTGGATATATCTCTCTCAAACGAAATCACGAGATTAGGGTAAGTGTATCGCTCATGTGTGTAAGGAGGTGAGTAAATGTAAGCAAGGTCAAACGTCTCACACACACATAAGAAAGAACTAGCAATAAAAGAAAAATAATCTCATGAATAAATGCTAATCACTATAGTGAGAACGTTGCGTTATTCACCACGTTGACTTTTATTTGCCCGAACACCTAGGGGAAAATATGGATGTATATGGGTGAGGGGGAAATGAGATGGGAAGGGAAGGGATGGATGAGGTGATGGATGTGATAGAAGTGTGTTCTACACTTTAGCCACAAATGTCTTTATTTCACAAGACTTAACTACAAACTTTCCTTTTCTTTTCTCTCTTTTCTCTTTTTTTTTTCCTTTTTTTTCGATTTTTTTTTCTTTTGCTATTTTTTTCTTTCTCTCTCTTTCTTTATACTCTCAATCACTGAAGACATTTTACATTTGGAAAAGCACTCTTTTTCTCCAAATGATGGATGTTATATGAATGGAGATGATAAATGGATGGTGCGGGGAAAATGGAAGAATATGGTAAGGTAATGGAGTGAACGGTTAGTGTATGGGTGAAAATCTAGTGATCGGGACAAATTTCAAGACACATGTTTCTTACAACTCGAAAACGATGTCGTTCTCAGTATCAAGCCAAAAAAAATAATTAACAATAATGAGATCATACAACGATTTAAGTGCGGACCCAAAAAAAATAGTTGAATCAACTTGGGACTCGGAGATTGCGTAAAACACTCTAAAAGGTGAAAGGCACGAATCTCACAAGCTAAAGTCTCGACTAGTGATCCTTAAGGTTCTCTTGAGAATTGTAATACTCCTTAACACTAAATCGTAGTAACGTGATAAGTGCGCAAATTTTGTTGAGTCTAGAAATTCATGGTGCAATATGCCTTGATATGTATTACATAAGCTAGTTAAAAAAAATCCTCTAGCTTGATTCCTAGACTTAAAGGATGGATGATAGAAAATTCACGTCAATGAGTGAGATGAAAGAAACTGCACGAAAATTTTAAAAATCAGGTTTAAAAATCAAAAAATTTCAAAGGAGGTACGATTTTGATAAAATTCCCCACCCCCAAGCAAAAAGGAACATCATCCTCGATGTTAAGTAAAATAATTTTTAAAATTGAGAGCAAAGGGTAGGAAAGAGATTACCAGAATCAACAGCTAATGAAGTGGACAAATAAAGCGAAAATAAAACCTGAATAAATGTTAAGATAAAAATACATACAAGTCTGTAAACATGGTAAATCATTGGGTGATGTGAAACACCACCCCCAAATAGGATGATACTTATACAAGAAATAACGGGTTGCCTCCTGGTAGCGCTAAGTTTAACTTCTTCAGCCAGACTGAACGAAACTCACCCCAAGGATAAGAACTAATAAAGAACAGGATGGCAGAAAAAGTGGGTGACGATAGTCACCCCCTAACAAGACTGAAGCATCAGTCTTGTTTGATAAAGGCTAAAAATGGTCAATGCACTTGTATGGAAAAGTGATTCACACGATGCAAAGCATCGGTGGACCATGTGCGGGTGGGTATTAAGGTAAGGGAGAAGAGGTATCGATCACGAGCCTTATTGAGCCGAAAGGTGAGGGCAACAAGGGCCTTATAAGAATAGTGATCTAGCTGGTTGCGGAGGCGAATTGGTTTGGTAAGTGGAATGGGGTGGGGATTATCAAAATCACACGACCGTTCTATAAATGGGTGACGATAATGGTCGCGCCGTGACACACCAGGGAGCTGACGGGAAGAAAAATCAACACCACGAGGAAGTGGTGTGCATGGAGGAACAAGCTCGATGTCACGAAAGTGGAGAGTATCACCACATATACTCCCATTAATGGTTGAGTGTGGGTTTAAGTAAGGACTTAGATAAACATAGGTGAACTGTTGAGGAATAATGACTAGGTCCAAACAAGGTGGTGGTGGAGAAGGTGAAATAATGGGTGGGTCGGGTGGGATAAATGGTGACGGAAGGTGATCCAACTGAAGTGTAGGGGACACACACTCATCGGGAGGAGTAAAGGAATACTCACAAAGGAGAGTGGTATCTAAAGATGGAGTGGTCAACTTCTCCACCATTGTGTCACCATCCGTAATGGTGAAAGGGTCTAGCGAGGCATTAAGATCTGAGATATATGAATCAACATCAATATCAGATTCAAAGTGACCCAAACATCGCTGGAGAGGATCCATAGCAAGGGAGGTGGGAACCATCTCCGATTCAATCTCGGTGCAGTGGGGGTACTCGTAGCCGGAGCGAACCTATAAGGAATGGGCATCGCGAGGACATACTCAATGGGTGCAACAGGTATAAACTCGGGCGTGCTTTTGGATTCAATGGGAATGTAAACCTCCAATGTGAGTTCTGTTGGATATGGCAAGGAAGGACGAACCACGGCGTTAGGTTCTTTTGGATTATTAGTGTATGGATCAACCTCACATTCAAGGGAAAAGTCAACACAATTGTTAACTTTGGGCTCGGACCACGAGATGGTCGCAACTTTGAGATTCTCAGGGTGGTAGGGTTGGTCACACTCAACATCGGTTGTATAAGATGATACATCATCATCCCACACTGGATCAATAATGGGTGAAGATGAGGGAATATTCGACTCGGTCGCACACTCAAATTCATTTAAGCGTTGTTCAAGCCTTTGAATAGCTTGAGTTTGAATTTGAGTTGCTTGCTCTTACTCAAGGATGAACTATTGCAAGAGGCTTTCGAGAGCGGAGGTGGATGATGGTGGGGAAGTGATGGTTGGTGGTGGGACAATGGTGGATGGGTGAGGTGGACACAACACACTAGTACCATGAATAAATCGAGAATACTCATATGAAGTGTGGGGAGCGGGGTCAAGTTCATCATACACGAAAGGAGCACCTTCGTGATGGACAAATGGGTGAAAATCATGTGGTGCGTAGTGAGAGGACTGATCGGGATTTTGTGAACTTGATTGACATAACGACTGTTGGAACGTGTGAGGATTAGCAACATAAGGTTGGGCTTCGTATTACGTGGAAGGGTGATCAGGCCTCCATGAATAACTTAGTTGTTCACACCACTCGGTATTAGATATGTCAGGATAATAAGCCAAAGTGGGTTCCGAAATAGTGTCAGATGGATACACATGTTCCATGGTGGGTTTGAATGGATAAGTAAGGTACGAGCACTCATGGGACATGGGATTGGCGTGGGAACGATAGATGCACCATGAATATGGGGAATGGCTAAAGTTGTCTCATAAGAGATGTTCTTCAGCCATGATGGGATGGATAGAGGAGAAAAAAGTTTCTCCAAAAATATTTTTAGCTTTTTTAATTTTTGAAAAAGAAAGAAAATCTTTTGGGGTTTTTGAATTTTGTGAAAAAGAAGGAAAATATTTTTGGGTTTTTATTTTGGAAAATAAGAAAAGGATGAAATATATATATTTTTTAATTTTTGAAAAGGGATAAAATTGGACTCGGTATGAAACACACACTAACGGACCAAACAAAAATCGACTACCAAGGGAGTAGAATTAGACACGTACAAGTGAATGAAATCCTAACTAGCACGTAACCAATTTTTATCTTCAATTAGGTGAATGGGTAGTCAAATTTTAATTACTCCGCGGGCGAGAAAAAGCACGGAATCTTATGCGTCGCCTTTGGAAAATTGTTATCCTACTTGGCTTGCTAGTTGATTGATTTTAATTAAGTGATGGCACGGGTTAACAAGCAAGTGGAGTTAAGTGATTGAGTCGGTGATGAAATCCCTTCTCATTTCAATAACCGGTTCTAGGTCTTAAGTTCATTAATTCATCAAACCATTCAAAGTAAGACTATGCAAACATATAAATCATATAGGAGCAAATAGCCAAATAATAAATGGACTCGCTAACATGAGAGGCGCGGGTGATAAAGAAATGTACCTCCTATGGCTTTTACACACGCAGGGTAAAGATCGAGTTGAGTCGACCGGGGGAAAGTTCGCTTAACTTCAGTCATCCCCGGGAGTCCTACGGACCCTAAGTAAAGAGGATTCAAAATTCCATTCCAAGGGCGCTCTCTCTCTACCTTGTCTCGTTTCCCTTTTGTTTTTCTTTTTTTCTTTTTTTAATTATTACAAATAATTGGTGTCCAAAGCACCAAGAATAAATATACAAGGCCTCAATATCCTAATACAAACAATCAATGAAAAATAAAGAAAAATATATACATACAATCAAACAAATGAACAAGTCTTCAAAATGCTCCCTAACTCGAAAAGTCGACAACAACACTTCCTGAAAAGTCAATCGCCAAAGTTTTGAGTAAAGTCCAATGCTTAAAAAGCCGGCAACGGTGCCATTTGATAGCTCGCCTTTTGAAGATATGTCGTTGTAGAGTAAAAGACAGAATCAAAAATCCCTTTTGGTACCTACAAACACACTAAACTTGTATATTGGCAAGTAAGGGGTCAATCTGCGTTCCTTAATGTGGACAAGTGAAAAGTGAAAATAAGTATGATTTTTAAAAGGGATTGTGAAGGGATATTTATACTACTAATTATGAAATAAAAATTAAAATACACTAATAAATAAAGAAAATGATAAAGTGAGCTAAATATGAGGAGAAATAATTATGGGATAATTCAAGGGATTAAACTTCACCACTTAACCTATTCATTTTCAAAATTAATTCGTTTGTTTGAAATACCCCAAAACATATATAAATTCACAAATCAACTCTCGTTGCAAATGTAAGTTTACATATATTTTTTTTAAAAGATCAATATTTAAATTTCGCATAGTCACAAAAATTAGATTTAAACATTTTCTAATAAATCACCCGCAAGGGAAAATGTACTAAAACTATTTTAAATCATTGAAAATTACATTTTTAGAGTAGAGAAATTCGAACTATAATATTATTTAAAAATTGCCTATCTCTAGTTTAATTAATAGATAAATATTATAATCTGAATTTTCTATTTTCTCTCGAAAATAATTCAACCTCTCTCGAGGCGTAAATATAAATTGTGAAATTTTAATATTAATATTCAAAGTGGCATAATAAATAAACAAACTAAAAATCAAAATATTTAAGTTAAGGGTTTCATTTTACCCCTATAATGGGGTATTTGGCCTCTCATTATGGTATTATTACATATAAAATGTAATAGTGACACAATGTGACGCATACAAAATAAAATAGAGTGAGAAGGAAAATAAATAAACCAAGTCTCCTTGAGTTTGATATTAACTTCCCAAACATGAACAATTAAGAGCACCCACAAATTTGAGTTTATGAACACTGAAATTTAATACCAACTCAAAATTTGTATTTCACAATAATCTCCCTCACACTCAAATCACTAAAAAAATATTAAAAGAAGAAACAAAAATAATTACAATACTACTCCTAAATATGAGCTAAAAAATGGCGCTCCAAAAAAAACTACACTAAAAAAATGTGTTTCTCTCTCTCATATTGCTACTGTATTTATCTCCTTCCTCTCGTTTTAAATTGAAGAGATGGTCATCCTCGAATCAGAAGTCACATGGGAGCATAAGGCTAGGGAGTACTATAGTGTCGTTCGTGAGTGTCGTTTGTAGCTGCAATTGAAAAGGGCGTTAGAGGCACAGGTCTGCAGGTGAATCGTGGGTGTAGGAGGTACGGAAGTATAGGTAATGGTGAAATCGGGTTTTGGGATGTTGGATTGGGGTTTCAGATTGAGGTTGTTTAGGTAGCAGGTTTAATGGATTTCGGGTATGGCAAACCCGATTTTGAATGTCTTCGGAGTAGAGGAGGTGAAGGCATGTTCGGTTTGGGTTCGTTTTGGTTAAATAAGCGCTCGTCGGAGTTGGATCTCGTCGAAAATGGGGTATGGCTAGGCCTGTCAATCGGGCTCTATGAGCCGACCTTGCGGTTAATCAAGCTCGGCCCAATTTTGATTTACTCGGCTCAAGCTCAAGCTCGGCCTGAACGAGCCTGAGAGTGTTTGGCTCAAGCTCAGCTCACAGAGAAAATCGGGCTTAGGGCCCAATTTGAGCAGACCCGAATTGAATATTCCAATACGTATTTATTTATTTCAATAGTAAATATTCATATATTTCAATACGTGTTTATTTATTTTAATAACTAAGATTCATATTTCAGCAGTAAAAAACACATTTCAGCATTAAAAAACCATATTTCAGCATTAAAAAAATATATTTCAGTACTAAAGTAAATTAATAAATGACCCATCTTACTTTTGTGTCTTTAATATTAAGTCCAATAGTTTATTTGCATAAGAATAAAATTATAAAAACTAATTTCTTTTAAAATATTTTTACATATCATAGAAAATAAAATAATTGAATATATATATATATATATATTTGGGCCGAGCCTAGTTCGGGCTTGAAAGTGTTTCGCTCGCGCTCAGCCCAAATTGAATTCGGGCTTAATATCTCGGCTCAAACTCGGCTCAGCTCAAACTCAATAAAAGCTCGGCCCAAATTTAGTGGGCCGAACGAGCGGGCTTCGGGCCTGCTCAGCTCAATTGACAGGCCTAGGTATGGCTTAGATTTTGTTAGTGCTATGCCGAAATGGGGGAGGCAGAACGCTGGCGGGTCAGGAAGTAAGTTGGGCAGGTGGGAGCTCCGGCGTGGGTATGGGTTTCACGGATCCGGGTTTGGGGTAGTGCTTTCAGGCATGGGTCGGTTTTAGATTATGGATTGAGGAAGGGTTTCGATTTTGGCGATGGAGCTTGTGGGTCTAGAGAGAGAATGTGGGTTTGGTGTAGGAAGATGATTGAGGAGTATATGGGTGTGGTGTAGTGTATGGTAGATAGATATGTGTGTGGGTATTGTTTGGGGTATATATGTTGTGTATAGGAGTAGGGTGTGTGTGTGTGTATTAGATTTGCACCTAATAAAAAAGTAAAAACAAACTAAGACTACAAAAATAAATGAAACTAAAACTAGAAAAATAAAATCTATTAAAATTTGAAATTTAAATTCCTAAAATAAAAGACTTAAAAACAACACGAAAAAAATAATAATAAAACTAAACTAAAAACAACTAATATAAAAATGTAATAAAACGCGCACCTAAAATATAAAAATACCAGACACACATACGACACAAATAAAATAAGAAAAATAAACAAGACTAAAAATGAAATAAAATAACTAAAAAAACTAATAAATACGCACACCTATTATATTTACATAAAAATATAAAAAATAACCAACGCACAAATAAATCCTAAAAAAAATATTTATATGACTCAAAATAAAAATCTAATAAAAAAATACAAACACAACACACACACGGGTCGGGAGAGGTTTAGTGAGGTCTGGGCTCGGCTAGGGAGCATGGTAATAGGCACGGGGATTGGTGTTTTAGCTCTTTTAACAGCATTTCTACCACATTTGATGTACTTGACCACTTATTTATAGCAATTGCCTTGAAATAGAGCTTTTGACATTGCAACTGCAACCAAGCCTGCATAATAAATAATTTTGCACATAAGACCCAATTTTGTCGAGAATTAGCAATTAAAAATCGTCTATCCGGGGTATAAAATGAACACTTTGGGGTACTTATCAGTATCTCGAGTGGGATCATGTACATTTATTTGTAATTTGTATCTAAAAGTCATGGTATGTATAATAATTAGTAACTTAAGATTAAAAGTAATATTTTTTAGTAAAGTTAAATCAGTTAAAGAAAAACTTACTTTGGGACAAGAGAAGCGTTTTTCGTATTGCTTGATTTGCACATGTAGGAGTCTGAGAGCTTTGTTAATACCTTGTTACAAGTTTTGCATGAGACGTAGGGCCAACCAAACCTATCGTTGATGCTAATGATTTTTGCTTTACAAAGACAACCTTTACTTATTGATAAGTTGAAATATATCAAATTAATGTTTTAATAAGAGTGTATTAAATATGTTTGAATAAACCGTAGTACCTCGTCCTTGGAAAATGCTCGAAATTTCTTAATAGTGTAAATATTTTCCATTTCAATAGGATCGGTGGTTGTGTTCACTTTAATTGATTATTTAATAGTGTCAAGAATATGAACCCATTTTATAAGGGTGGTCCTAAAATGGGAAGGTAAAAATTATATAGTTATGTAAAATTAAATTATAATTGAATTTCATAGGATAATTAGTTACCTGCTCAATGTTTCAATTTCGGGTATGATGATATCGGGGTACGTCTTTATTGCACATGTTGAAGAAAGATATATATATAGTAGGAAAGTAGAAAGATAGGTGAAATGAATAATAAACTCGTAGTTAGTTTATGTGAAATAAAATTCTGTGAACATTTTCAATTTTGATAAGTATAATTAGGACCGTACCTTTGAATAATTTGACATTAATAAATATCACCACAATTGGAATTGGAAAGTGAGGAATATCCTCAATAGCATCGTATAGTTTTGTAGTAAAATGTCCCCTAGAGTGATGTTGATTGTTGAGTTCCTAAAATAGTAAATGAGATACGTAAATAGTGATATTAGGATTTGTAGTCAATATAAATAAATAAAATAAGTAATCAACACTAAGATGTAGAAATTAAAACATATGGTCCGAAATTTTTAAGTCAAATTTTGTGACTTCGTGTCCGTTGAGATTCATGATGTCGACATTGCTACTTCCGATAAGCATTCCATAAACATCTGGTAGGGAAGGATTAGTTATTAAATGTATTTAATAAAATCTCATAACATAACATATTATTGAAAGTGAATGTATATGGGTGAATTAGAGTACCTGTGCGATTGTCCTTTTCAGCAACTCGTTCATGAAATTTTGGGGAATCAAGAAATTCGAGCATGTGCATAAAAATGTGTGGGGCATCTCCATGAACTTGTAACATAGTTGTTGTAGAGACAAAAGTTAGGACGCACTTTTTCAAGATTGATGGCATGCTGATTGATATCTTCCTTCCAAATAATACCATGTACATGGTCGTTCTAGAGGGATGAAAAAAGTCGTGAGTATATATCTAAAGTGATGAGAGTAAAGTCAAATAATAAAATGTTTATGATTAAAGTATAGTGCTAAGGACTTTGGTTTAAGAACGATTGTTAATAGAGGGAACATAAACGTAAATGTTGACGTTTATGTTTACTTCAATAGTATTACGCAATGAGAAAATGACATAGATTGATAGTAAAAGAAATTATTTTGAGGAGATACACATTTATAGCAGCAGGTCCAACAATGTTCGTATTATAAGTGATAGAAGGCAGTCATGTCCCTATTGTAATGGATGGCGTTGCTCTAGTGACCAATATATTCTAAGTGATGTACAAATATATAAAGAAAGACAAAATATGCAGTGAACGTTATGCTGCGTAAATAAAAATTGTGGTAGTTGAAGGCAAGTTATTAACATATATCCTAGGGGATAGAATAATCATATTTGAATCAGTGAATGACTTGTGAAGTGTTTATATGTTATAGCTTCTATTCTGTTTTATAGTCAATATTAATTATAAATTTTTAGCTTCCATTTTTAATATTGACCTTCTCAAGTTGTCAAAAGCAATAGCAATTGTAAATATATGAAGTTAATGAATGGTAAATTGTTAAGAAGATTTTTGAAAGACTACTACTAGAATTATGAAAAATTCATGGTCGTAGTGAAAGTTATTGACATTTTCAACACATATCGGTTCTATAGCATTAAGCAAGGAGAAAATGACATAGATTGAAACAATTGTGTATAATAATAAACGAAATTATTCTGAGGAGATATGTAAGTGTGGGACATAGGTCAATTGAATCATACTTGAAAGTATTAAAATATCTTAATGTCAGTTTGTGGTTATTTTGAATTAATGTATGTGTAAAGTTCGAATGGTAGTGGAGAATTGAGTCAATGTAGTTCTCCATAATGATATTTAATTCTCTAGGCATAGTTGTAATGTACTTAGACTTATATGTAAGGTAAGATGGCATAATTAGTGTATTTTAAGGTAAACAATGTACTGTTAATGAAATGAATATAAATTTAATGTAATATGTGTATATTAGATGTTGGAGGTGATCACAATATGTGATCTATGTGACGTGAATTGTACATGAAAATCCATCCCGTTGTTGATAGAATCAAAATGTTGGAAGAGAAGTGAAGTAGCAGATAATAGCCAAGGTTGATGCAGAAGCAGTTATGTCAATCCTCTATGATCCACGTTTGTAGCAGCAGGTCCAGCAATGTTCGTATTATAAGTGATAGAAGGCAGACATATTACTATTGTAACGGATGACGTTGCTCTAGTGACCAATCTAAATCAGTGAATGACATGTGAATTTTTTTATATGTTGTAGCTTCTATTTGGTTTTATAGTCGATTTTAATTATAAATTTTTAGCTTCAATTTTTAATATTGACCTTTTGAAGTTGTCGAAAGTGATGCAACTGTAAATATATGAAGTTAATAAATGGTAAATTGTTAAAAAGATTTTTGAATTACTACTACTACAACGATGAAAAAATCATTGTAGTAGTGAAAAATAAAGATAATTTGAACACATATCAGCCAAACATAGCTTAAGACATAAGATTATTGGCCAAAACATGAATAATTAGTACATTCAATGTTCTATCATAACTCTTTATTTTAAAAACAATTAGAAGGGATTGCAGTTGCTGAGTATTTATAATTGGATGAAAATGTGACCCCGAATTTTTCAGTGGACAGAGTTACGGAGAAGGGTACAAATATTAGGCCATGTATGCAGTAGGTTCACCTAGTGTTAAGTAATGGTGCGGATGAAATGTGAGGAAATCATTATGCACAGGCAGGAGGCTCTTCCAAACCAATTAATAGTGAGGGGTACCAAGAATTTTGTGCATTATTTGCAATAAACAGCGGGAATGATGTATTAATTGGGAGAAAATCATGTTAATATGCTCCCAGAGCGTATGATAGAGATTTAATTATATGCAAGTTATATGTGGTTTTTGCATACCAGTGTTATGTAAAAGGATTTATACGTGTATGTATATTAAACTTAAATAAATTACCTATTCATCGAGGAGAACACAATCAACAGATAGCAGGTCGTTGTTCTTTCTGAAGTTTATGACCTCCCATTTCCTTGTTACACGAACTTTAATTGTACAATATTTTGAGGTGGGAGTGAGATCTTTTACGGGTAGATATAAATGACTCATACTTGAGGTGCATTGAGTAGACTATTATGAATAACATAATGTTTGATTCTGAATGACATAATACTAATATCTCCGTATGAAAAAATAAATAATATTCGTGAATGTAATGTATGTATAAATATTAAAAGTAGTATACCCGATTGTAATTGATTGAAAATTTCATTGTACACTATATTTTTAGTTTAATTATGAGCAATGCCATCTCCACTTTTTATAAAGATTTTCAACCCAGCTTTGGATGCTACTCTTGAAATTGCGACGTAAAGTTGTCCATGGAAAAGGATAGGTTGGAGGAGGTAGATACCAACGTTGGATAAAGTGTTTCTCTGACTCTTGTTAATAGTCATTGCGAAAAACAATCGCAATTGGAATTGGCGACGTTTTAGCACAAAAGCCATTTTATCGGTAGATGTCATAGCAATCTTGGGAATGAAAACTTTTGTACCAATGTGAGACGCAACAATTACCCTAGCTTCAATTATCCATTCGGTTAGCTGAGTAATGATCAGTCGAGTACCGTTATATAAGCCGACATTTTGGTTAATGTTGCGTAAAAGGATGGCAGGTCAACCAACTTTTAAATACAACTTGTGGCTTGGTAACCTATTAAAATTTAAGTTATTCAGAAACTCAATTAGAAGCTTCATGTCTTCATCATCCGTTCGATCATACGGTTTACAAATCGAGTTAGAACTGAGGTATGTACGTTCAACCTCGAGAAGTTTATTTATAACAAAGTGATTTATCTCATCAACTACATCATTAGTTGGGGTTAGAATTACTCTTGACCTCAAGTATTGGTCGTTCTTTATGTTTTTAATAAGATCAGTATAAGTCTTATCGACGATGGCAGCTATGATATTGTCGCCTGGTTGAATAAGTAAATCAGTTGGAATTTTGATCCAAGTCTTATCCAACTCATCATTAAATGAATTTGAAGGTAGAGTGCCTTCTCTTATTATGAGAACCCAATCTAAGAAGAAATTTGTGTCTTGGATTCTCATATTTTTTAAGGACAAATACTTTACAATGATTCCAAATAGGTGACATATTAATAAAAGATGTAACAACATCATACCTTGTCCTTCCTTAGACAGTAGGCAAGGTTTGCCTAAAATCTCCACCTAGAAGTACAGTTTTATCCCCAAACGTCTTATCATTTGAATCCACATCATCGACACGTAAGATATCACGCAATGTGCTTTCAATTGCTTCAAACGTGTGACAATAATCCATAGGCGCTTCATCCCAAATAATTAGTGAGCATTTATAAATGACGTTAGAGAGATTGGTGCCTTGCCTTATGTCATAGGTTGAACATTCAGATATGTCAATTGGAATTGCAAAGAGCGAATGCGCAGTTCTACCTTCAGGTAATAATAATGTAGAAATTTTGAAAGATCCAAGAGTGAGTACAATTTCACCTTCGAATCTTAAGCGGACTATAATAGTCTTATACAAATTAATTTTCCCCATTCCTCTTGCACCATAAACCAAAAGCAATCCATCCTTGTTCTCATGAACATATTCAATTACGATTTAATAGACCAACATTTGATCATCATTCAAGCCATGTTTTAGTTAAAGATGTTGTGCGCTACCATTTCGTCAACATCGTAGGATGTTTCCTATTATAGTAATCAATTACCCAAATCTCTTATAAAAGTCACATCAGGGAGCAGCATCAGAGGAAAATCTTTCAAGCTTCTAATATTCCTGCGCATAACTTGTTCAATTTCCAAAAGTTCATAGTTTTTAAGTTATGAATTAGTTATGATTAATTGTGGGAAGTAAAAAAATTTCCTTTATTTGTATAGAACATCCTCAAATAAAATTCGCCAATTTTGTTCCCAAAGAGATATTGGATCAACAACTTCACAAAAAATAAGTATTATAACAAATAAATCGCGTAGTTGGTTTCCCGTTAACCAATTGGATGCCTGAATAAGTGCCTCATGGCACTCTTTATCTCCATCCAAAAGGCCTAAATCATAACAGGTGGCCTTGTATGTCGGGAATTTAATGCCATTAACGATTCTACTCTCCTCGTAACTATGAGGTCCACGTACAATGTTAAGCAACATTCGTAGGTAGAATCGCTAGTCGGATGCAGGATGTGCGTATACAATACGTCCGATGCAGTTTATACTGTCTCTTATTTTCCATTCTTCAAATTTTGGCTGCCAAAACCACTTCATTGTGAACTCGGCGTACATAATTTCACGGACATCAGCATTTTCTGAATTCATTCTCATCCATTCAGTGAACATGGTCTTTCTTGCATCCAATATGTTAACAACATTATCCAGTCTCTCTGAATCTATAAATGTTATATTATGCTCATCGTGAAGATGGAATGTTAATCTTTTAACTCCCACGCTTTCATATTGAATGTCAAAACTAAATATCCTCTAAGAAGCTTCACATGCCGATATATACCTGCAGTCAAGGAATGGCCTAATCCCGTCCACGTGTATAACAACATCCTGTCTCGTATTTTCATTTAGAATGATATTTTCTTCTAGAACAACTCTTGCTTTGTCGGCTCCCTTGCTTACTTATTTAAATAGGTACTTGATAGCTCCAGATTTAGTACACAACTCACCATTAATAGGTGTTTGGTACTTTCAACGAAATCTCTATTGTGAGGCAAGACATACCTTATGATCTAGTTGTATGCCAGTTTTTTGCGACAGTTCCATCATCTCTTCATTTATAATTAGGAAATGCGATATCATCTAAAGATGTTGCTTGCAATAATGGCTTTGGAAATGTTTTTGAACAAATTCCTTTGGAGATAGAGGGTAAATTATGGTTTACATGTCCGCATGGACCATGCATCATAAATTATGAAACATATGTGAACCCAATAGGATCATCTTATTTATGTGGTAG
Organism: Sambucus nigra; assembly: GCA_949130495.1. Classification (NCBI taxonomy): domain Eukaryota; kingdom Viridiplantae; phylum Streptophyta; class Magnoliopsida; order Dipsacales; family Adoxaceae; genus Sambucus; species Sambucus nigra. The sequence goes on from OX422207.1 coordinate 141,324,279, forward strand.
TTATGCTGAGATGACCATATCAATTTGTGTGGAGCATTGAGGTTTGTCATCCGGATGCAGGAAAAGGATAATGTGAGCATGTGGTAAGCCCATTTTTTGGAATTCAATTGAGTAAGTAGCTTAAATAAAATAAGGAAAATATATATATATTGAATTGACTTTGTAATGAAATATATTATTAAAATGTAATTTCCCGCTATAACTTTCCAAATCGTTTGTCTTTATTAAAATCTTTTATGAAATAATCAAGCTTTATTTTAAACATCATACGATAATATTCGGTCGCTCATCAGGTTGGTGTTCTGGAATTAGTGAGAGGAAGTAGAGTATTTCAGACCATCTAATATTCGTCGTGAAAGTGATAAATAGGTCTAGGTTACCAAACCATCTACAAATTGCCATGGCATCTTGGAAACTTTGATCCTTGTAACATGGAACTCCAGTAAAACTAAAGGGAAGGACACTCTGCTTGCCAACAGATGCAGGGGTGGTGTCACCTCGTAGAACAGCGTCTTTTAGGTCTTTCTAAAGTTTCGAATGTGATTGTGGTTGATTAATTTGTATCCAATGCAACCTTTCTTCTTCGATACATGTGTATGCATCAACAATATATTACAGAAATAAATGGCCACAACGGATCAATGTATTTGTCTCTGAATTTCTCTGTTGTAGTTTTTATGAGTAGAATTCCCTCAAGGTGACGCATTCCTTCTTTTTAAGGAGATGTCCACTATTATTTGCATATCGAATGTCAATGTGAAAACCATCTTCGTGATATGAAAAAATCATTGGGCATTGCATAGCCATGAATGAGGGATGTAGCTCGCTAATGCGTATGATCGATTATGATGTCATGCGTATAATTATTATCATGCATGTCACCCACTATTAAACATGCAACCTCAATAGCTTACGGTAAATTATAGTCGGGATTGGATAATTTTAGTAAAGTGGCTCGGACGATGATTCCGAGTACACGGTTGACTCCGAATAGGTCGAGATAGTCGAAAAAGAGTACCCAGGGTAGTAATCGGGTCTCAGGGCATTTTAAGCATAAAAACTACGTTAGTGATTAGTAATATGGGGTATTCGGGTCATTTGGGCTTGGCCTATAGGCTGAATCTCGGGATTAGCAATATAAAAACTACATTAGTGAGTTTGTGGCAGCGACAACTCAAATAGAAAACCCTAGTTTTGCAGAGGATAAAAGAGGGATAAATTGGGAGAGCTTCTGGGAGCCAAACCAAGAGAAAAAGGGTGTGTTCCTCGTCAAATCTTCATCTTCATCAAAGGAAATCAGACACTTTGAATTTATTCAGGCAAGTAGTTAAACTTGCTTTGATTTAAATTGTAGTATTGCAATTCATAACATGGTGGGTGTAAACCATATTCATTTTTGGGGTAGATTATTACATCAAAATGGGTTTTTCAGAAATTATGCACATGATGTGTATTAGAATCAAATTGATGATATAGAATGAGTCAAAACTGATAGAATTAGAACCACGTAGAAAATCGATAGCAAATTTGAGAATTTGGCTTATGATGTTGATTATGGGGATAACGAATTAACAAACCCATAGGAAACCGAGTTGAAGATTTAACAAACTTGGAGGAAAAATCAAAGATGCCTAAAGATTTAATCCATTATTAGAATCTATTTAAAAGAAGGAATTGTTATTGGGAATGTCTGAATTAAGGTTCGTGGTTAGAAAATCAAAGCTCGAAGGAGCGTTAATGGTAGTAGTGTCTCGAGGAAGAATGAGGAAGGGACAAGACAGGGGTCACTCAAATGACCAAAGACGTCGTTCAAGCGACGTTGGAAGTCATTAGATCGAATGAAGGCTTTGTTTGAGCGATGATGGGGATTTTTCCAGTTCCATTCTTGGCTTTAATCAGTTCGTCGTTAGATTTGAGTTTTGATGGGATCAATTATTGATTCAGTTACTGTACAGAAGAATTAAAGGGAAAGAAGTAAAGGAAAAAATATTGATTCAGTTAAAATATTTAGAGCCTTAGGAAATGGGGTGTTAAAAGTTATTTTATTTAGATTGAATGCCGATCTAAATAATTGGAATTTGTTGAAGTAAATTCAAAAAGTTAAATTACGGACCAAGTAAGGGAGTCCGGCAAATTGGGCTGAGTGACACCATTCAAATAAAATTAATTTAGGTGAAATTTATTGAAATAAAAGTCGGGGTGGTGACTCGAATATTTTTAGGCTAAGAGCTACGGGAGTTAGGCATGGGGTAGTCGGTTTAATTTATTATAGATATATATAATAAATAATCTAATATTAAATTTCACGAGAGGGGTTAACCTTAATAGTGGGATTTTGTGTAACTAATTCTGAAGGGTGAAGATACGGACTGAATGAGTGATTATAGGTATTGAACTTGGGCGACAATACTTTAATAAAAAAATAATTAATGGGAGATTAATTAAATTACAAGTCAGGATATAGACTTGGGTATTTTGGGCTAGTGTTAGGCACGGGTTAGCGAGACTTTAATTAAATATAAGCATACGGTTAGTGTGATAGTATATATATATATGTGTGTGTGTGTGTGTGTGCGCGCGCGCGCGCTTTATAAATATCGGTGTGAATGATATTTATAGGTATACATACCCGTCGAGTGATATCATAGGAGGTTGCACGATGTGGGTGAATCACCTGGCTTTAGGAGCAGGGAGAGTATAATCCCCAGGTCATAGCGTCCAGTATTTATAAGTTGTGATTCTCTCTGGGGTGAGACGGCTTGGGTATGATTATCTCTCACATCTGGGGAACTATGAACGCCTCCGCTACGCTTATTATTCTTACCCAAGCTCGAGAATGAGTCCGACTTGAGGTAGCAGGGTTAGAGTGATCATACCTGGAACATGACAACATTTTATAAAAAGCATTCGGTGAGTTATTACTCGAAAATGGTTGGTTATTATACATGACATGTGTGGGAATGTTGTAGTATACTAGGACGTATATAATATGAGCAAATAATTATATATGGGATTAATTCAAAAGTGTGAATGTATTTCTGATATAACTAGTGTGAAAGGTATATGATTTAGAAAGGGATTTCTTACATGATTAGTGTGAAAGTTATATGATTAAAAAGGGGTTTCCTATATAACTAGTGTTAACATTATATGATTTAATACAGTTGAACCAATTAATAAGTTAATGAGTAAATAACTTAATAATCAAAGTAAGAGTACTCGGGTTAAAGTAATGTGGTAGAAAGAGGTGTGATAAGGCTAGTTAGGCGGGGTATCTTAACTTGAAAGGTTAAAAGGAAAGCATTACATGTTCACATTAGAAGACGGGTGAGCTATGCCTTAAGAGAGTGCGACATTAGCTTAATTATGAAGAGTGTGCATGCATATTTAATTATTGCAATTTAACTGCTTGCTCAATATTTTCAAAATGTTTTACTTAGGCTCTGACCCATGTTAATATATTTTTCAAAACCTTTTAAGTTTCAAACCACAGGAATGCCCAACTTGAGGATTTTATCTGGGGATGCATAGTTGCTTCTCGGGTGGAAGTTGCAGGACTTTTCTTTAGATGCTTCGTCATTTATTCCTAGTGTAGGATCTTTACTTCAGTACTCATTTGGGCAAGTCACCCTCGAATTTAGTATTCAGTTTATTTATTTAACCTTGTGTATTTAGGTTATTGTTTTTATTTACTGTTGTATTTTATTGTTGAACCGATAGTTGATTCGGTCATTTTTATTTATATTATCAGTGTGTTGATGGTTTAATTATTATTTATTTTTTCATATTGTTAATTAATGAAAGATAAAATCTGGCACTAGTCTAATTAAATTACTAGGTGGATAGTAACTTTAAAATGTTTTCTACAGTGATGCTAAGAATGAGCAATATGAGACAAACGTTTTATTTTGATCATGGACTGGCCGCCCGATATTTTAGTAGGCGGGGTGTCACAGATGGTATTAGAGGATCAGGGTCTTGAGTTCTTAGGATCTGTGCGGTTTATTACGTTTCAGCATAGCATTTTTTGATACAGAGCCTTATTATAGGATATTTGTATTCCTTCACGTATGCGACTTACATTATCCTATTATTAAGTATAGTTAATGAGATCCATATACGAGTTCAATTGGGCTTCGTACATCGAACAACTTTGGACGACCAGCGAGGGTCGTTAGAAGGACTGAGGGGGGAGAGGCTCAGTAAAAGCCATGGAATATTCTGGGAACGGTGACCGCGATAGAAGTCAATATGTCAATGGAAGGAGAAAATCCATAGGCAATTGTGTAGGGTGGAGTGCAGTGGCACCCATGATCAAATTTTGGGAAAATTTTGACTCAGAGGAGCGGTGCTATAGTGGTAGAGTCAGTTACCACAATAATGGAGAGATACCATGAACAACGAGGAACTTGGGGTGCGATTTAACCACAAATACTCTTATTAGCTATTTAAGCAGAGAGGCAATGGAGATTTCAATACATTTCAAAAGGGTTGTACAGTGATCGGTCATGAAGGAAAGTTGACGTGTTCAGAAAACTTCATACCCGACGAGGTGGATAAGGAGAATCAAGACGGATCATAAGTTAATAATGAACTCGTAGGTAGAATATACAACCATGGATGGGGAAATCCAAATAGAATGACTAGTACCGTGCCGTCAATGTCGTAAGAAAGGAGCCAAGAGAGTTGGAGAACCTAACCGAAGAGAAAAAATGGATTTAACGGTACTAGTGAGGCACCACAGGAGGGTATACCCAGTAGAGAACCCATTTTAATGATTGAGATTAATATAATTCCTACTAGGTGGTGGTAGATTCAGACAGGGCCATCAAGGCGAGGAATGAGTCCTATAGGGACAGCGGAGCCAAAGGGACAAATAGGGTAGCAATCAAGGTCAAGTATACTAGATCCGTGAGAAGGATAATCCCAACTTGGCCAATGGGGCCAGAGAAAGGAGAATGGCATGGAGAGGTGTCTTATGTGTCAAGAGTAGGAACACATGTGTGGATCTTATCCGCAGTATATTGGGGGACAGGATCGGGATGACCAGTAGGGATGACAGTTATAAGAAGTTTTTGGTTCGGTTAGGAAGGGGGGGTTATGTCCAGAAACCATTTGAACTGTGAGTGATATTGGCAATTGAAAGTATGAGTTTTATCCCGTAGTGATTGGGGCCTGTTTTGTGTGACACGAGCGGGTCACAATAATTTATTAGTACTAGATTCGCATGAGAAATGAGTTTAGTAGAGGTATTATCAATATTACTATAGTTATATATATGCACCATTGAGTTAGCGTGGCTCTATTTAGTTCCATATGCAGGGGGAACAGGTGTGGACACTAAGAGGATATATTTTATGAGGATAGATCGTCTTGAGAGGTGATATTCTAGGTATCGTTTTATTCTGGGTACGAACTGTTAAGCGATGATGGGCGATTACAGCAAGACTATCGTGTTCGCTGTTTCGAGACAGGATGTATATTTTTATGATGTCTCGGTTGAAAGAGGTCGAATTAGAGATGATATTTTTACGAAGTAGACTTCTGAGAATACATTTTTCTAGTTACATTGGATCCTAGTACGTAGGGACTTTTACTGATGTGATTCAGGATATATCGGGTTCACTATTGAGCGGAGAGTTTTTTTAGTTCATTTTTGTTACGTGTTGAGACATTAGTGATAGTGAGAACATTGTATTGTGTGACGTCTTGAGATACGTGGGTGTAGACAATTTGATTTACGTGTCAAGAGATGAAATTTTGTATATCTTAATTATGTGCTTTGGACTCACGAATTTCGACAATGCTAGGGAATAGTGCATTGGGAAACGTTCTTTTGAGCTTCGTTGCGAGATGTAACACGCATGGACCTTAATAAACATTGGGGGTAGTGAGACATTATTGGATGCTATATCATTAGTTTTAAATGTTAAATTATTGAACGTGTAGAGGAAACACATTGATCTGAGAGCTGTTATAATATATGGCAAGTGGAGTCGAGTAGTGATGCGAAGGAGGCACTGAGAAAACTTTTGTACCATAGGTTAATGGGTGGCGAAGTATATAGAAGAATTAAATTGCAAATTGTGGGGTAATCGAGAATAGCGGTATGATATAGCCACGCTAAGAGTGCGGAGCTGAGCTTGAGATAAATATGTTAAGTGTGAGACATTAGTGATGTTTAAGCTGGGATTCTTGGGCTATAGTATATACTATTGTGAGACTTTATGTTCGTTATTTTGATATATGATTTACTTGTGCTAGTTATCACTTGAAAGAGGGTCTAATCAATATATGTGTATATATGTTATCGTGTGTTTCATAATAGACTTATAAGAAAATATTTGTATTGTTACATTTAATCTCGGGGAGTAAGGACATTAACTGATGGGATTCAGGGTGGATAATCTTTTTATCGAGGGGAGATATATAGCTCGTGATTGATTTGCTCTTTGAAACTAGTGATAGTAAAGAGCGACATATTGTATGATGTCTTTTGTAACATGAGAGTGGACGAGTATATTTTTATGTCAGGAGATGGGAATTCGGGTGTACGTTCTATGGATAGAGGGCCTAATGGATCTTAACAATCGGCAACGTTAGGTTGTAGTGTATCGGGGGGGTTCCTTGTTTGGATTTTGCTGAGCGATACATTCCACGCATGAAACTTATCACAACATTGAAAGTGGGGAGATGTTTGGTCATTAGGACATGGTTTAGGTACCTTGGTTATTATACACATATGTGGTTATAACTGTGAGTTGAAAGTTATATTAGGATTTAAGTCTAGTGGAGTCGGGTAACATTTCTGCTAGTAAGCACGGGTGTAGGGTGTATGGGCGCCCTGGATAATTAATTTTATTTTAATATAATTCGTTATTTGAAGGGGTAAAGATATGTGTAGCGATCGTAGAGGCATGTGAGTAGGGAAATATTCGAGGCTTCAAGTATTAGACTCATCTTAATTTCAAGGATGAAATTTCTTTGTAAGGGGGGAAGTATGTAACACCCCGTAATTCTAAGGATATAGAATTTAATTAATTCGGTGATATGGGATTTAATTAATCTGGAAGATTTAATTAATTAGTGAATTGAGATATAATTAATTCGGGTTATTTTTTTTAAATTAACATGTCTCGTAATTTGAGGTCGAGACAGGAGAATTTTAGTAAAGTGACTCGAATGACGATTTTGAGTGCACGATTGACCCCGACTAGGTCGAGAGAGTCGGAAAAGAGTACCTGGGGGTAGTAATTGGGTCTCGGGGCATTTTTAGGTATAACGGAGCTCACACGGGGGTGTTCAGGTAATTTGGGCTTGGTCCATAGGCTTAATTTCAGGATTGGGGAGTTTGTGACAAACACAACTCAAATAGAAAATCCTAATTTTGCAGAGGAGAAAAGAGGGAGAAATTGGGAGAGCTTTTGGGAGCTAAACCAAGAAAAGATAGGTGTGTTCTTCGTCAAATCTTCGTCTTCATCAAAGGAAATCAGACCCTATGAATTTATATAGGCAAGTAATTAAACTTTCTTTCATTTAAATTTTGATATTGCGAAGCATATCATGGTGGGTGTAAATCATATTCATTTTTGGGGTGGGTTCTTACATCGAAATGGATGTTTCAGAAATTATGCATGTGATGTGTATTAAGGATCCAATTGATAATATAGCATGAGTCAAAACTGATAGAATTAGAACCACATAGAATCCCAATAGCATATTTGAGCATTTGGTTTATGATGTTTATTATGGGCATGACGAATTAACAAAACCTTTGCAAATCGAGTTAATGATTCAACAAATTTGGAGGAAAAATCAATGATGCCTAAAGATTTAATCCATGTTTAGAACATGTTTAAAAGGAGGAATCGTTGTTGGGAATGTCTAAATAAGGTTCTGTGTAAGAAAATAAAATCTTGAAGGAGTGTTAATGGCAGTAGTTTCTCGAGGAAGAAGAAGGAGGGGACGGAACAGGGGCCGCTCAAATGACCACAGACGTCGTTCAAGCGATGCTGCAAGTCATTCGAGCGACTGAACACTTCGTTTGATCGACGTTGGGGGTGGTTACAGTTCCATTCTTGGCTTTGATCGGCTCTTCCTTATCTTTGAATTTTATTAGGACCAATTATTGATCAAGTTAGTGTACAGAAGAATTAAAGGGAAATAAGTAAGGGTAAAAATATTGATTCAATTAAAATATTTAGAGACTTGGGAAAGGGGGTTTTAAGAGGTATTTTATTCATATTGAATGCCAATCTAAATAACTAGAATTTTGTGAAGTAAATTCAAAAGGTTAAATTACGGACCAAGTAATGGAGTCGTGGAAATTGGGTTGAGTGACGCCATTCAGATAAAACTAATTGAGGTGAAATTTATTAAAATAAAAGTCGAGTTGTTGACTCGAATATTTTTAGGCTAAGTGCTACGGGAGTTAGGCACGGGGTAGTCGGTTTAGTTTATTAAAGATATGTAACACCCCATATATTTAAAAGATGTTATTTAAATTACTTCGAAATTTTTGGTAAAATAAAATTTAGGAATTTTTTAATTTTAGTAATTTAAAATGTTGAGTTTTAATATTGAAAAGTTAAAGTTTAATCGAAATTAATATCGGAGTCAAAATGGGAATTAATAAAAAACATTTGCCACGCTTTTGGTCCGTGACTAACGGGCAAACATTTTTTAGTTAAAATAGAATACTATTAGCATTAGGACTCCTAATCATTATAAATTAAAACTAATATGTGGTTGGGTTCTTCAAATCGTTTTTTTACAACTCTTCCTCCAGAAGACTTCTCCAAAATATTTTCCTTTCATCTATAAACCTTTGCCCCAATTTTCTTCAAGGTTTCAACTCAAGATTTTTCAAGATTAATTGGGTTTTCTTAAGACGCCTCACGAATGAACCTTTATCAAATTTTTTAGAAGAATACATCTTTGAAATCAGAATTCTCAATCAACGTTTACTCAGGTATGGATACTTTGTTCTCTTCCTTTAGTATTATGCGTTTTAAGTGTCGCCTAAACCCTTAATGGCATGTTTTTTTAAAATAAATTAGCAACTTAATTAGAAAAAGTGAAACTGAATTTGGTCTTGTTTTGATGAAAAATGTTAATATGGAATAAGACTTGAAACCCTTGGGTGCGTAGGAGAGAGTAGTGGGTATTGGTTATTATGGGTGTAGGATCTAATATAAAATTTATGGGGGTTATTTTTTAATTGAAATCGGGACGTGTATACAGGCACAAATTATATAGTTTATAAAAGTGGACAATTTTGGTATGCTTCATGAATCTTGTATGTTGATTAATCTATAATGATTAAATGGGGTTAATTGTATTAAAGATGACGACGGTATTATAAATTAAATTAAATTAACTTGCGACATCACGAATAAATTGTGATATTATTGATATGTGTTGTTGGATTATGTGATTTATTGTTGTTGATATTTATCATCGTGGGGACGACCAGAATTTGGTAGTATGCTCTCACCTATATTTTAAGATACTTGATAGGTAAAGGAGCAGTGGGTAGGGCTTAGTTACGGTTTACACTTTCTAAGTATGGGACTAGTGAGTGTAAATTTTTGCGCAGGGGTAATTCCGGGATTGGGCTAATTTTTTGTGTCGTCCATCGATTCGCTAGGCTAGGTATAAAACTAGGAGGAGTTATAATTAGAAATTTATCATGAGATTAATGTATGATGTATTTATGTGTGCGGGACCCTTAGGTATGGGACTAAGGACGTGTTTTTAGTATCTCACGTCGCTAATAAGGGTGGGGTGTATAAATATAAAATAATTAGAAGGATAATTAGCTGAGAATAAATACCTAAGATAATAAAACAGCTATTAAAATTTATTGGCGATATAATGTGCGGGGGTCGACAGTTAATATGGGTCAGCTAGTGTTTATGTCGTGTCATGTGTGGAACCTCATCATATTGCGGAATAGATAGTTTAAACGGATCAACTGGCTATTAATGGGGGGAAAGTGAATTTTGGTGGGAGTACCACCCGAGGTGGGAAGACCACTATAATAATGTGAATTATTAGAGCAAGAGTTTTATTCGGGAGTACCGTAATGGATAATATTTAATTGAGAAGAATGATAAACCGGGTTAACTTAATTAAATTAGCAATATGGAGTTATTGTATATTTAAAATAATATTGGTTGTATTTTTTGAATAAGAATTATTTGGGGTAGTTAGTGATTTATTATTTTTGCGCCTAATCATATCTCGTTTAATTTAAAATATTCTATTTTGATATTTATCATGTATAATCCTATTGTCTAGGTTCACGAACCCTAATTGGAGGGAGTAGCCGGTATTCATGCTCAGGTCTCTGACCTTGTGAGTTGACTAACATTTTTCAGCTATTAGTGCTGGAGTAGCTGCACAAAAGTATTTTGAGATATATCTTAAAAGTACAGCTGGAGTTTATTTATTTTATGCTTGGTAGTTTAGTTTAGTTTCCATTCCTTCGAATTTATATTGAGACACAGTTTGTGGATTTGGGGGTCACAGTTGTTACGGTTTTATTCAGATATTTCATTATGGATTCAATTTATTGGAGACTATATTATTTCGAGTTAGATATTATTGGAGATTAGCATGGTGATGGATTTTATGTCGCATTGATGATTATTATTTATTGGGATTGATTTTAAGATTTTCTTATGGAATGAATTTTATTTGTCTCATATATGTCACATTCTAAGAATGGTATTTAATTTAGTGACGCCCCGCGTAGTCTTGGTGAGGGCCGATGCCAGGAATGCGCGGGGTGTTACATATGGTCTAGAGCATGTTCTTAGGTTTCGTATATTGTGAGTCCGTTTAGCTTCCACATTACCGACCTTTGATCCCCTTTATTTATTCGTACTCCTTAAGGTAGAGGGTCTAGCATATGTGTTAGATGTGTTTCTTAGAGATATGTAGTTTTGTGTTAAGGACGTAGTAAGCACTAACGTTAGAACTAGTAATCTGAATGTGAGGATACTTAGGACTGATTTTAGGGGATGAGATTTATTTTGGAATTTTTTAGTGTCGATGTGGGGTATTGTAAGTATCAACTTGGTGATGTGATTTGATTGAGGACTTTAGTGTTGTGATGATTTTTGGGAGACTAAATCGAGTAGAAATTCATGCATGTAGGATTGGGTGTATGGGCGCCTAATCATGGTCCTTGGGTAGATGTTTGTGAAATGTTTTGAGCGTTTGGCTTGGTCGAATTTCTAGGACAAAATTTCTATGTTACTGGGGAAGTATGTAACACCCCGTATATTTAAAAGATATTATTTAAATTAATACGGAATTTTGGGTAAAAAAAATTGGAATTTATTATTTTTTGTAATTTAAAATATTTAGTTTGAATATTGAAAAGTTGGATTTTAATCGAAATTAATATCGGAGTCAAAATGGGAATTAAAAAAAACATTTGTCACGTCTCTGGTCCGTGACTAACGGGAAAACTTTTTTTAGTTTAAATAGAATCCTATTAGCATTAGGATTCCTAATCATTATAAATTAAAATTAATTCATGGCTAGGTTCTTCAAATCATTTTTTTACAACTCTTCCTCGAGAAGACTTCTCCAAAATATTTCCCTTTCATCGATAAATTTTTGCCCCAACTTTTTCAAGGTTTCAACTCAAGATTTGCCAAGATTAATTGGGTTTTCTTAAGACGCGTCAAGAACGAACCTTTATCAACTTTTTTAGAAGAATACATCTCTGAAATCAGAATTCCCAATCAACTTTTACTCAGGCATGGATACTTTATTCTCTTCCTTTAACATTATGCGTTTTAAGTGTTGCCTAAATCCTTAATGACATATTTTTTTAAAATAAATTAGCAACTTAATTAGAAAAAGTAAAAACTAAATTTGGTATTGTTTTGATGAAAAATATTAATATGGAATTAGACTTGAAACCCTTGGGTGCGTAGAAGAGAGTAGTGGGTTTTGGTTATTATGGGTGTAGGATCGCATGTAGAATTTATGGGGATTATATTTTAATTGAAATCGTGATGTGTATACACGCGCAAATTATATAATTGATAAAAGTGGGCAATTTTGGTATGCTTCATGAATCTTGTGTGTTGATTAATCTATAATGATTAAATGGGGTTAATTGTCTTAAATACGACGACAGTATTATTAATTAAATTAAATTAACTTGCGCCATCACAAATAAATAGTGATATTGTTGATATGTGTTGTTAGATTTTGTGATTTATTATTGTTGATATTTATCATCATGGGAACGACGAAATTTTGGTAGTATTCCCTCACCTATATTTTAGGATACTTGTTAGGTATGGGACTAGTGGGTAGGCCTTAATTGCAATTTATGCTTTCTGGGTATGGGACTAGTGAGTATAGATTTTTGCTTATGGGTAATTCCGGGGTGGGGCTGATTTTTTATGTCGTCCGTCGATTCGCTAGCCTAGGCATAAGACTAGGAGGAGATATAATTAAAAATTCATCCTATGATTAAGGTATGACGCATTTATGTGTTGGGGACCCTTAGGTATGGGATTAAGGATGTTTTTTTAGGATCTCACATCACTAGTAAGGGTGCGGTATATAAATATAAAATAATGAGAAGGATAATTAATTGAGAATAAATACCTAAGATAAAAAAAATGGGTATTAAAATTTATTGACGACATAATGTGCGGGGGAAGATAGTTTAAATGGGTCAGCTGGTGTTTCTATCGCGTCGTGTGTGGAACTTCGTCATTGCGGGATCAACAGTTTAAACGGATCAGTTGGCTATTAACTAGGGGAATGTGAATTTTTGTGGGAGTACCACCCGAGGCGGGAGGACCACTATAATAATGTGAACTATTGGAGTAAGAATTTTATGCGGGAGTACCGTAATGGATAATAATTTATTAATAAGAATGATAAACTGGGTTAACTTAATTAAATTGACAATTTGGGACTGTTGGATATTTAAAATAATATTGGTTGTATTTTTTGAATAAGAATTATTTTGGGTAGTTAAAGATTTATTTTTATTGCGCCAAATCATTTATCGTTTAATTTAAAATATTCTATTATGATATTTATCATGTATAATACTATTGTCTATGTTTACGGACCCTAATTGGAGGGAGTAGTCGATATTCATGCTCGGGGTGGTCTGACCTTGTGCGTTAACTAACTTGTTTTAGGTATTAGTGTTGGAGTAGCTGAACAAAAGTATTTGGAGATATATCTTGGAGGTGTGGCTGGAGTTTATTTATTTTATGCTTAGTAGTTTTGTTTAGTTTCCATTCCTTCGCAATTATATTGAGACACAGTTTATGGATTTGGTGGGCCATTCTGTTCCACAGTTGTTAGGGATTTATATAGATATTTCATTATGGATTCAGTTTATTGGAGATTATATTATTTTGAGTTAGATATTATTGGAGATTAGCATGGTCATGGATTTTATGTCGCATTAATGATTATTATTTATTGGGATTGATTTCATGATTATCTTGTGGAGTGAATTTTATATGTGTCATATCTGCCACATGATAAGTATGGTATTTAATTTAGTGACGTCCCACGTAGTATTGGTAGTGTCCGATGCCAGGAATGCACAGGGTGTTACAAGATATATGTAATAAATTATCGAGTATTAAATTGAACGATAGGGGTTAACCTTAATAGTGGGATTTTGTGTAATAAATTCTAAAGGGTGAAGATACATACCAAATGAGTGAGTCTGGGTATTGTAGTTGGGTGACTCTACTTTAATAAAAATTAATTAATTAATTAATGGGAGATTAATTAAATTACATGGCGGGATATAGACTTGGGTATTTTGAGCTAGTGCTACGGGTGTTAGGCACGGGTTAGCTGACTATTATTAAATATAAGTATACGGTTAGTGTGATAGTATAAGTATATATATATATATATATATATATATATATATATATATATATATATATATATATATATATATATATATATATATTTGTGTGCTTTATAAATATTGGTGTAAATGATATTTTTATGAATACATACCCCTCTAGTGCTGTCATAGGAGGTTGCGCGATGTGGGTGAATCCCCTAACTTGAGGAGCAAGGAGAGTATAATATCTAGGTCATAGCATTCAGTATTTATAAGTTGTGATTCTTTTCGGGGTGAGACGTCTTGGGTATGATTTTTTCTCACATCCGGGAAACTATGACCGCCTCTGCTACGCTTATTATTTTTACGCAAGCTCGAGAGTGAGTCCGAATTAAGGTAGCCGGGTTAGAGTGAGCATACCTGGAACATGATAGCATTTTAGAGAAAGCATCCGGTGAGTTATTACTAGGACATGGATGGTTATTATACATGACATGTGTGGGAATGTTGTAGTATACTAGTACGTATGTAATATGAGTAGATAATTATATACGGGATAAATATGTTAGTGTGAATGTATTTCTGATATTACTAGTGTGAAAGGTATATAGTTTAAAAAGTGATTTCTTACATAACTAGTGTGAAAGTTATATGACTTAAAAGGGGTTTCCTATATAACTAGTGTTCACGTTATATGATTTAATATAGTTGAACTGATTAATAAGTTAATGAGGAAACCACTTAATAATCAAAGTAAGAGTACTCGATTTAGAGTAGTGCGGTAGAAAGAGTTATGATACGTCTAGTTAGGTGGGGTGGCTTAACTAGGAAGGTTAGAAGGCAAGCGTTTGGTGTGCACATTAGATTAGGGGTGAGCTATACCTAAAGAGAGTGCGACACTAGCTTAAATATGAAGAGTGTGCATTCATATTTAATTATTGAAATTTAACTGATTGCTAAATGTTTTCAAAATGTTTTACATGGGCCCTGACCCGTGTCAAAATATTTTCCAAAACCTTTTAGGTGTCCAACCACAGGGACGCCCATCTTGAGGATTCTATTCAAGGATGCGTAGCTGCAGCTCAGGTGGAAGTTGCAAGACTTTGATATAGATGCTTCGTTCATTTATTCCTAGTGTAGGATGTTTACTTCAGTACTCATTTGTGCATGTTGCCCTCAGATTTAGTATTTAATTTATTTATTTGACTTTGTGTATCTTGGTTATTGTTTCAGTCTGTTATATTTTATTGTTGGACCGATAGTTGATTCGGTCATCTTTATTTATATTATTCATATGTGTTGAATTTGGTTATTAGTGTGTTGATGGTTTAATTATTATTTATTTATGTATGTTGTTAATTAATGAAAGATAAAATTTGGCACTGGTCAAATTAAATTACTAAGTGGTCAGTAACTTTAAAATGTTTTCGATAGTGATGCTAAGAATGAGACATATGAGACCAACGTTCTATTTCGATCACGGGGTGGACACCCAATATTTTAGTAGGCAGGGCGTCACGGGGGATCACCTCTACGGGAACCCAATAACCAAACATGAATGTTTATAAATCCTCTTCTTTCAAAATATCGTGAGCCATTCGAAAAACCCTTGTTAATTCGTTGTTTTCATCAAATATTCTTATAAGTCCATCAGCAACGGAGTCATCAATATTACCCTTTTCATTTGTTGAATGTAGGGTTTATATACAATTGGAGAGCTCTGATTCCATATCTTATATGTATAATTAAGGAAATTTTGGTCATTTGCCTTAGTTAGGTAGAAGAGATCCAATTTTGTGATGATTCTGTCCACTTATTTTATAGATATAAGGTCCTTGATCCTTATTGTAAGGGTTGTCAAGTATTCCTCTCATCAAAGTAAATGAAAACATTGAGTTGTTTGCACGAATGTTAACCCAAATTTTTTTTGACCTTGAGTCCCCGTCCTATGATGACAAATCTAAAAGGAAAGAAGGTGGCTCCTTTGATCTGGGTAGCATAACTTTTCCTTCTAAACAACAGAGCGAGAATTTAAGAACGGATGTGTTCCTGTTCTTTCCTATGCGTCCTTCTTACCACATTGTAGAATCACAAAACTATATTGCTGTGAAGGAGGCCCATAACTCCATATGTCCGAATATTTCCCTAGAAGTTATCATAAAAAATGGCAACATTATATAAGTCATCAATAAATGGATCGTTCAAATAAATTACATCTTTATTTTGGGTTCATATGCCTTAACCTTTTCCGATATACGACACCCTTTACTGTTATCCATGACATTAAAGATCGCACACCCCTTATTTCCTTTATATTGCACATATACAGAAAGTCAGTGTTATCTTTTCATTATTAGTATAAATATAAGAATTACTCATATATCTTAATACATACCTTTTCTATGGGAAATAGAATTTGATTCAGTAATTTTTCATTTATCCTTTAATGTTGCGGTATTTGTCTTTGCGAGTGCATGATTCACGCACTCTAATGTATATCCACAATAATTTCCATGAGGGGTATGTATGTGAATACCATTTGTATTCATTTGCCTCGTCCTCGACGGAATAATGTCTTGGTTGCATATAAAAGAATGGGAACGTTTCCTTACGGGTGTTCTCTCGGTGTCATCTATGTTTACTAAACTTATAGAAGATTGGATTACGTTATTTTAATGAAAATGTGAATTATCTCTCGTAGAAGCGGATGGTTATCCTCTTAATGTTGTCTTACCACTTGAATAACGCATCATCATCCTACACATCCTAGCTTTTCTACATCTTTCACAGTAATCCATCTACATGTGAAATTTATATATGATTTTCACATAAGTCATATTATATTAATATCTTTATATTATGATTTGTTACATAGTATTTGATGATTTCAACATCCAAAAAAAATAATGAATTAATTTAAAAAATTTGTCTGATCTATTTGTGTTACACTAACTTTGAGATAATTTACTAGTATTAATGCCTTTACCACCACCTTTTCCCTACATAACATCGAAAGGGGATAGGTGTTAGAAAATGAAGTTGTCCTTAAAGTGGGGTCTTTTAAAATTCAAGGGCTCCATTTTGAGTTTTACAAATTTCGGGGACTGCGATATTACTTTCATAGATTTATATATGCCTTCAATATATCACCGAAGATAATTGAACAAATACATTGGCTGAGATTCAAAACAATTATCCAATTAAGCAAACAACTGATACAAACAACTGTGAATCAAGATGCTACAGTAATGATCAACATTAACCAACTACAAATGTGGTCAACTTCGAAGACTTTTTTAATCTATTTAAGGTTATATATTATTAATTCAATATAGATTTTGCTATTTATTAGCATATATACCTTACATAAAATGGATGCTTAAGTTGTATCTCACTAATATATTCACTATATGTAGGAGTCTTTAACTCTTCAATATAAAGGGATAGGTGTTAGAAATTGAAATTAACCTTAAATTGTTTTTTTTAAATTCAGGGGCTGAAGTGTGAGTTTTAAAAAGTTGGGTGATTGTGATATAATTTTCACATATTTAGATATTCCTTCAATATACCAACAGAGATAACCGAACAAATACATTGGCTAGGATTCAAAACAATTATCCATTGAAGTAGATAACTCATACAAACAATTGTGAATCAGGATGTTATAGTAATAATCTACATTAATCAACCATAAATGTGGTCAACTTAGAAGACTTTTTTAAGCTATTTAAATTTATATATTACTAATTCATTACATATTTTGCTATTTATTAGCATATAGACCTTATATAGGATGGATTCTTAAGTTGTATCTCATTAACATATTCCTTATACGTAGGAGTCTTTCACTCTTCAATATAAAGCTCCAAAAATATGCATGATAAATATTAAAATCTAAATAACAATTTGGCTTGTGATTCAATAAGGATTTCTTAAATGTCTCGTGTTTCTCATTCATTTTTGGGAACTTAATAATATTTTTTCACATCGTTCTCAATTCCATTTATTTCCTATATTCATGTACTACTGTCATTAGGTTTCACCAGTTGGTAGATTTCTAGATGGTAGTAGTCCAAACAACTAGCATATGGTCACCAACCATGTCAGAGTATGGAGAATGGGGCATTATCCCTTATTCGTTCTCTTAAATTTTCATATGTTCATATTTTCATTAACTTTATCTAACACTTTCTTCAACATCAGAGGTGTATTTTGAGTAGTTTGCCTCCCTTTCAATAGCTTAAGCTGCTAATCAAACTCCTTTTATGCTTCGTCAATCAATTAACTGCCTTTACGAAAATCTTTACGCAGTTCTAATGATTAACATTACGCATCAAATTTATTTTTATCAACTGTCGATTCCTCTGGACATCCTGTGTGGTCAGAAAGTTTTTTCCTTATCTGAGGAGCCGTAATTATTCTATCTCATCTCTCATCGATTGATCAATGCTTTTTCATTTGCGATTTATGTTTGCCTTGCGTGTTTTGTTAATTCTTTGGTGTATTTCAGGGTCCCAATACTGGTAATGTTCATTGGGACGGTCATACTGATGTCGTAGTTCCAACGATATCAGGGAATATATATGTTTTTAGTGGGAAGGATGGTTCCATTGTGCATCCATATCCTTATAGAACCCACGGTTGAGTGATGAATCAAGTCCTCCTTGTCGATCTGAATAAAAATGGGGAGAAAAATAAGGGTCTAACTCTTGTTACAACATCATTTGATGGTTATTTGTAATTTATAGATGGGCACACATCTTGTGCTGATGTTGTCGATATTAGTGAAACTTCATAAGATACTCTCAAATCCCTTGGGATAAATTACAATTGTAAGGACAAATTTCCATTTGAGTCAATTTGTAAGTGTTGGCTTAATTTCGGACAAAATAATTTGAGTTATAGGATTGAAGTTTGTTTCTTTTCAAGCCTATGACATTTGAGTTGAAGACGCAGCGGCCACATCTAACGAAGATCACATCATATGCTGCATTTCATGCCTTGTGTCGTCATTAACTTTCCAAAGATCTCTCAGGTATGAATGCATATGTTATATCGAGACTTGACAATTTACAATTGGGTGTTAGAATTTTTGTCAAAATTTTTTTGAATTCATATTATCGAAATATTTTGTTCTCGAACACTTTTTTGTAGAAAAATCGTAACTAATTTAAAAAAATCATAAAAATAAGAAACTGGTGGCCATGTATTCGTATAAAAAATATCTACCTTTCCAAGGTCTAAATTCTCATTCGAATGAGATACCAAGGTCATTCGAATGACCCTTCAAATGAGATGCTTTTCTGCTTGCTGAATTCTAGTTCGATATGTCTTTCGAACGACTCTGGTTTTTCGTTCGAATGAGATTACAGTTTTTCTTCGAAAATGTGAAGTTTTTTGGAAGTTTTTCCCCATTAATCCCACTAATTTTTTCCAACCTTTTCAGTAGTGCGGAAGTTGATTTTTTGCAGAGATTTTTCCAATCTTTAGATAGCAAAAACACCTTTTCAAAAGTTCTTTAGTTTTTGTTGATCCTTAATGAATTAATTTCCAAAACAAAAACATGTTTACACCCAATTGTTTGTATGATCCAAGTTTTAATTTTATATTTGTTCTTCACCATACAGATTGTTTCATGCAGAGGATTCTGTGTTCATGGTGTACATACAATGGACTCTGTGTGTGGCGATATCTTTTCCCCATTGGTGGACTCCGAGACGTAGGTGGACTCCTGCGTTTTCACTAGGAGGAGGTAAAAGGAACGAAGAGCATCAAGGCTAGGCATCGAGCCTTTGTGTGAGTATTATATCATGTCCTTTGTAATACCATACTTAGTGGACTTGTGGTTGGTCTGTCTGAGGTTTTTACTGTTGTGGGTTTTTCTCATACATTGCGGTGTTGTGGTTGTGTTTATTTTATCTTGCACATTCATCTAGATACATGCTTAGGTTTAACAAGATAAAATTGGGTTTAACCAGAAAAATGTTGTAATTAGTATTTAACTAAATTGGGTAGTTTTAGTTTAATTTAATTCAACTCAAAATTAATTATTTGTCAAAACTCATGTTAATCTTGAATTAACCATGTTTTTATTTAGGTTGTGTATATTTGAACTTGAATTAAAGTTGTGCTTTATAAGAAGACAGTTTAATTTTTAAAAGAATTTAAAAACTAGTAGTCTTTCAGAACCATCACTCAATATTCATATATTTTGGGTTGTTTATGTTTATTTTTTAAAAATTAAAATTTGAATTCTTTGCCTCTTCATATTGGTTTTAGAGCATTTTTACCCCCCAAAAATAGGTATCAGAACGAGGACATTAATTAACCGTGTTAGGTCCTTTGGGTTTGAATTTGAAAATTTAATCATTTTTGAGGTTTCCTGTTTTTTATGGTTCCAACTATGCATATTGAAAATCGCATATGAGGTCGGCACTTAAATCGTTAGATGAGCGGATTTGGCAATCGGTTGTTAGAGGGTGGTCCCATATAACATGTCTATAAGGAGAAGTGTGTGTTCCTAAACTCGTAGAAAGATGGAATGAGGATGAGCTTAAGTTAGTAAACTTTAATTCTCGAGGTTTAAAAGCTCTTTTTAGTGCGGTCACACCGAAGGAGTTTTACTGGATTATGACGTGTGAAACGTCTAAGGAGGTATGGAACATACTTTAACTCACCCATGAAGGTACTAGTGCCGTTAAGGCTTCTAAACTCTAAAACCTCATCACTCAATTTGAAACCATTAAAATTAATGAAAGTGAGTCTTTTGATGAGTTCTATGCTAGATTGTCTGATATTGTGAATTCGTTTTTTAATTTTGGAGAGACGATACCCGATAATCGTTTCATAAAGAAAATTTTGAGGTCATTACCCGATAGGTTTAATCCTAAATTGATTGTTTTACCCTCTTTAGGCACTTTAAACTCTACGAAACTTGAAGAGCTTGTAGGTGACTAATAAATATAAGAACTTGACATGTTTACCTCAAACGATGTGAAGAAGAAAGATAAGGGCATAGCTTTGAAGGCCCTGGAGGAGGAAACATTGGTTTCGGATAATGAGTTTGACATCGAGTCAGATGATATAGCTTTGTTTGCTAAGAAATTTAGAAAATTTCTTAAGTTTAATAAAGAGAAACTTAAAATGATAAGCCTAACCCCCCTCCCCCCCCAAAAAAAAATCGTAATAATGATCCTAAGAGGGACGAGTCAAATAGATGTTTTGGTTGTGAGGGTTATGGCCATAGGGCAGCCTAGTGTCCCCTAAACTAAGGAAGGAGGGCAAGAAACCAATTTCATATAATGTCACCCTTAGTGATAGTAAACCGAAAGAGGGACCCGATTCTCCCATTGAGCGTAACTTCATCGCGTTCATGGTTAGTCATGTGAGCTTTGATAATGAATCTTCCCGATATAATATTTTTTTTACATGACACTTTTGAGGCCATTTTTTGTGAATCCCATGTGTTTGATGGTAGAGAAAGTGAAGAAGAAAGTGAGAATGAAGAGGAGAAAGAGGAGAGTGAACTCCAACTTGCCTTCCGGGAGTTGTATTTATGCGGAACTCTTGAAATTGAAAAGGGCAAACTTTAAGTTAGAAGCTAGAATAAGAGAACATGCTATAGGTAATGATGAAAGTTTTTTAATTGAAGATCTTAGGGAATGTGAGAGAACTCTTCAAGATAATCTAGAGTATGTTAAAGGTGAAAGAGATAGTCTTCAAGGTTTAATGTAGGCTATGAAGAAAGATCTTCTTGAGTTTGAATAGACTAGGAGTTTAATTGAGTCTAGGATAGTGGAGCTTAAGGATAAGTTGAGAGACTCGAGTTGTGTGAAGTCTGATTTGGCGTCTATGTCCAAAAAATTGGATAAAATATTAGGCACCATCCAAATAAAAAATCATAAGTGTGGTTTTGGCTTCGATACTCAAAATCCTTGCGTCAATAAAGTTGAAACCATGATTTTGAGAGAATCAACTAGGATCGATAGAAAATATCAACCCTTAAGTAATACTTCTCACCGTATTTTTACTTGCACATATTATAGTAGGAAGGGTCACCTTAGGAGGTTTTGTTTCGATCTTAAAAACGGTCCTAGGAAGTCCAAGGGTAGAGTCACCAAAACCCGAGAGTGTCACGTTTTACTTATGTGGGTTAAGAGATCCAATTTGGAGGCTTTATGATTCTTATTTGCTTGCACATGATACTTTCCATGCTAAATTTAAAGGATGGTTGGGTTAGCTTAATTTACATGTACTAGTTGTACTTCATGATATACTCTTGCTAGTTGTATGTTTGTTTATCATATTTTAGTCTATGCTTCATCATATACATTTTGCTAGAATCATGACACGTGTATCTTTTGTATTTTATTTATTTACTGGGTCTTATTGAAAAATACAGAAAGATTTTCTTTGTCCTTTGAGTTGTCTTTGTTTGTTAAAATTTGAGAAGCTCAAAAATATTTTTTTCTTGTCTATATTTTAGCTTTACACATTTTATGTGGCATATCCTTTGTGCTTGAATCCTATATTATTCCCCGGTTCCATGTGGATAGAACTTTTAGTTATGAATTTCAATGCTTAAAGTGTTCTTTATCATGCTTGCAAGGAGTAGTTTGACTTTGATTTGCTTGATGGATCTTTTTATATGCCTATCATACACATGCACGAGCTATTTTGAACGTTAACTTCACATGTATATTTGAGATTTGTGATATGTTCTCCTATCAATTTTGTCATCTACATGTCATTTGACTATGGAGGATTTGTGCATGTAAGAACCGTTGCCCATGATATTTATTTAAATTATTTAAAAAATAGGTGAGGGTGCATGAAAAGTGATACGAAATGAGCAAATCTCCATTGCGTAAAAGCCACCGTTAGCAAGACTCTAAAAAAGTGTGGCATTTTAAAAAGTATCCAAGGCCAATATAGTTTAGTTTGATATGATCATTCAAAAGAAAACAAAAGAATTATTATCTATGAGGGAGTTTGGATGAAAATATCAACGGGTTTGCACAATGATAATGAATCTTAGTTATGCTTATTTTGTCATGACACCATTGATTTGTAGAATCATCAAAATTCTAGGCGTGTGTGTATAATTCTTATTTGTTCTTTGAGTTACCTTTATCTTGTCACATGAGGATTAAACTAAGTTTGATAAAGTTTTTCAATCAAATAAAACTCCTTGAACATATTTAAGTGATTGAACATAATTCGTTTGTATCCCCTTCAATCCGTTTACCACATTTGATTTAGACACATTTATGCCATATGCTTGAGGGAAGCTTATAGTGTTTAGTGTCTTGTGTGGTGCTTATACCTATATATATGTGCTTACCCTTCATTAATATATTTTTTAATACTTATATATGTGGTATTATTTCCTTTGAGTCTTTGCTTTTGCATCTAGTCCATGTATGCCATTTATTCACATAAATATCTATCTTGTTGCGATTTTTCATTGGTATACCATGCTCATATTAGATCATTATAGTTGATATCATTTTTCTATCGCATCCAAGGTTCTAAAAAACGAGGGGCGTGATTGAGTCATGGAGGCCAAGCCTTAAGCCTTAGAAGACTAGGCGGGCCTAGGCGTAAAAAGGCATGAAAAGGCGTTTAGGCCTTCTTAATATATTTTAATATTTTTGAACCGTAACAAGGCTATTAAAATACAAAAATTGCACATATCATAAAATATGTCTGAATATATGCAAATTAAAATACTATCTGATTATTTTGGATAAGATAATGGTCCGGTTTGTAAACAAATTCTTTAAAAGGCGACATCGTTTCACCAAGGCATTGTTGTTTTTAGAAAAATGTGCGCCGTAAGGGTTTTACCAAGAATAAGGCGTGAAAAACGTAAGGCGAGGTGTTTCTCCTAAGCCTTAAGCCTAGGCGGAGCCTAGGCGGATTTTTTAGAACAGAGATTGCATCATAGTTGGTATATATTGTTCCTTATGTGGATTAGTTACTCTTGTGTTGCCAAATTTCTTTGTTGTGTCTTGTATCACTATACATCATTGTATGATATACTTGTTTTTTTCATTATGCTTATCCCTTATTTCATTTAGTGGGAGAATTGAATTAATCGAGGAGAAATGGGTTATTTTATGCACCTTACTCTTTGTCTAATCCTGAACAAAAAAAGGGGACAAATGGTCTCTAACTCTTTTAATTTGGGGAGATCTAACTTAGGGGGAGACATTTTTCTTAAGTAGACATTGTTAGATAAAGGGGAAGAATTTAATTATGCAATTTAGTATAGTTATATTCCCTATGCATTTCATGATGTATTTAAGTGTGTAGGTTTTCATCCACGCGATAAAGTTTTTCATGCAAAGTTTCTCAACATATGTGTCGGTCAAGCATCTCTATTTTTATTTTGGATTGGGATTGTGTCTTTTAGATGAGCTTGATGGCCCATAGGTTTTTAATTTCGATTTTGTCCCAGAATAGCTAAGGGGGGATTTGTAAGGACAAATTTCCAATCGAGTCAATTTGTAAGTGTTGTCTTAATTCCGGATGAAACTATTTGAGCCATCGGATAGAAGTTTGCATCCTTTCAAGCCTATAACATTTGAGTTAAAGACGTAGCGGTCAAGTCTAATAAAGATCACATTATATACCCCATTTCGTGCCTTATGTCATCATCAACTTTTTATGGATATCTCGTGTATGAATGCATATGTTATATTGATACTTGAAATTTATTATTGGATGTTAGAAATTGTCAAAAACTTTTGGCACTAGATTTGAGTGTTAGAATTTTTTTCTCATTATCAACTTTCGTGTCTTATGTTATCATCAACTTTCAATATGATATTTTTTTGAGATCATTATTTTGGCACCAGGTTTCATTCTCTATACTATAAAGATTATTTCGTGCGGAGGATTACGTGTTCATGGTGTACATACGGTGGACTCCATGTGTTTGGCGATAGCTTTACCCCATTGGTGGACTCCAAGACGTAGGTGGACTCCTGCATTGTCACTAGGCAGAGGTAAAAGGAACGAAGAGCATCAAGGCTTATGAGGGCGTTGAGTCTTTGTGTAAGTATCATGTCATGTCCTTTGTAATACCATACTTAGTGGACTTATGGCTGGGATGTCCGAGGTTGTTTCCATTGTGGGTTTTTCTCGTATATCGTGGCATTGTGGTTATATTTATTTTATCTTGCGCATTCGTCTAGATGCATGCCTAGGTTTAACAAGATAAAATTTAGTTTAACCACAAAAATGGTGTAATTAGTATTTAACTAAATTGGGTAATTTTAGTTTAATTTAATTCAATTCGAAATTAATTATTTGGTAAAATTCATGTTAATCTTATATTTAGCCTTTTTAATTTGGTTTATTTATATTTGAACTTGAATTAAAGTTGTGCTTTAGAAGAAGATAATTTAATTTTTGAAAGAAATTAAAAATTAGCAGTCTTTCGGAACCATCACTCCATATTCATATATTTGGGTTGTTTATGTTTCTGTTATAAAAATTAAAGTTTGAATTTCTGGCCTCTTCAAATTCATTTAAAAGCATTTTCACCCCAATAACCATTCTTATACTTTGCTCGATTTGGTAAAATCTAGCTAAACTCTGAATATGTAATTTCAATTACAGATATAACATGGTGTTGGCAGACAATGTCAATAGTGGAGTTAATCTTGATCTAATCGTGAGAACCATGAATGGCAATGTATTATGTTTCTCTACTCTTTCTCGACATCCTCCCCTCAAACCAGTATAGATAAATAATTTAATCTATTCTTGTTTAATGAAATTGTAATACCCTTGGAGCTTATAAATTATCAGTCATATGTTAAGTATTTTCGGGCTTCGAGGTTACCTAATCAGGGAAGATAAAATGTTGCAAGATTTCTTTACATTTTCGTACATTGTTAGAATGTGATGGAAGTATGTTTTAGACCACCTTTCGTTGGCATGTAAGCATTTGTAACCCTTATTTTCACTTATTACCAATCTCTTCCAAAGTATTGGATTTCATATCTTCTTGTAACCTCTCAGATCCACAGATTTTTCATGAAAACTATTGCTATGTATCTTTTCCCTAAATTGGTACTTATCTTCAATAACTTAATTCCTTTTATGTATAAATATCTTTCAATTAAGATGGAACCATAATATTTCGGATTGGATTTACCTTGGTACTCATCAAATATATATAATAGGTGAAATATTTTTCCATTTCATTTAGTTACAACATTAGACAGTTATGATCTATTTGTAAAAATTAGTCTAAATTTTAAAGAATTCGCATGACATACACTTCTAATAAAGGAATCTTTTTATTGATAAACTTGACACTTAATTATCGATAGGGGTGGAAATTTTTTGACACGATAACCCGTTTATGGTAATAACTCAAAATGACTTGAACGTGACACGATTATCTTGTATAGATTTAAGAGTACCCAAAATTTGTATTCAAATTAAAATCAATGTGACCCCAAAATGACACAACTAACCCGAATTTTCACCCCTAATTGTCGATTTAATATAGTTAAACTATAGAAAGTCCAAAAATCTTACCAAGTTCCATTACACTTAAGTACTTTAGCTAAAACAACTTATAGAATCACATAATAGATCTGAGCAATGATAGAGGATGAAATTGAGTATTCCGATGGTTCTTCTTCATACGATTGATGCATCGATTGATTGGCAAACGGTTGGTCATAATCAATGAAATCCCAGCCTCCGATACTCCCGGATGGTTTTTGGGAACTGGAGCTTCCCACTATTGTTTATTCATCCTCAAAGCTAATTTGGAAAACTTCATTACATTCATCATCAGAAGTCGGATCAAGGTCGATAAATCTTATTGCATTCGGAATCCTAACATAATCATTCCCATCATTTTAGAGTGAAGATTATTCATGATTGAATCACATATGGATTCCTTAGTTTTCACAACGTTGGGAGCCTGGATGACAGATCCTTCACCGTCGTATGTTTGTATTATGGAGTCAGTCTCTAATGCCTTTAGCACATCAACAACCTTCTCTAGACGTGATCATTTATGCTTGTGCTTTTATTGAGAAATAATTACTTCAAGCTCACGTTTACGACATCATGAGGAAAACCTTTTATTATAGGGACTTGGACGGTCTACGTCAGTAATCTCTCTCTTAGATAACATCCGATCAGCCTTTAGAATGCGTTTACGTTCATTGAGAACCATTTCTTTCGAAAATCATTTTTATGACTTCATTAACCAATTATTTCACATTACACAGTGAAATATGTAAATAACATATTTGAGGATAGTTTATTATGTATACAAAAAATTCTTATGTAATGTAATCTATGGCTTTTGTGCATTACACTGCAATAAACCTAGTTGATATTAAAAGATTACTCACTACACCAAATCTATCGGATTGTCACGGTCATTGACCGTGACAAGTCAACTTGTCAAGGTCAATGACTGTGACAATTCTGGTGGCACGAATTTGTCACGATCATTGACCGTGACAAGTTCATTAGACTTGTCATGGTCCTATCACGGTCTTTGACCCTGATAAGATTTGTTATGATCAAGGACCGTGACAAACCCGTGACAACCTATAAAAAATTATCACGGTCAATGACCGTGACAAATCTGGGCAGAATTTAAACAAAATATGTTGAAACAACAAATGAACATCATTGCATATTAGTTTATAAATTATATATATAAAACTATATATATAATTTATAAAAAAATAATTTATATTATGTTTGCATTTATACATATATAATTTTTTTACAATTCATCATAACAACAAATGAACATCATTGCATATTGGAACAAATTTTTTTCAAACTATTTTACTCAACTATCCCCCAAGTTGCAAATTTTATGTTTATATTAGTTAGATAGATATATGATTTCAAAAGTTTTCTCAATCAAGAATAATAAGCATTTATATGTCTCCAAATTTACATATATTTTATAAATTTACCATTACTTACATCTACATTTTGTCATCAAATATATGTCTACAAATTTACTATTCTTACAAGTATTTAATTATATATATGTATGAGAAACAGTAACAACAAATACCATTTACATAAATCTTTATAAATACATATAAATTTTCCAAATATGAAAAACCATCCATAATCATTTTCGTATATTTGTATAAGAAAGAGTAATAACACATACCATTTACATAAAAATTTATATACAAATATAAATTTTCTAAATTTGAAAAACCATCCAGAATCATTTTCATTAGTTAATTCATTTTATCATACCTCAGCAACAGAATTTACTCTCACCAATACTTTTATAACCTCTTGCAAATAAATTGGGAATACCATTGGTCAATACGCCATTTCATAATCTCAAAATTTTGAACAAATATGTATATATAAATTACATATTCTAAATATTGTTTACCAAAAATATATTTGCTATTGGATGAGGATTTGGGCATGCTGGCAATCGATATATATACTTGTTGGAGACCACTGTTTTAGTAGAAGGAATGATACGTAATGTTGGTATAATCACTTATAGTGAGTTGTATCCTTGTGTATTTGGCCATCAATGAAGATGCAATTAGATGACAGCTCTAAGATGTTAATGATAAGATGAATTTCTGAGATCTCTGTTGTAGAAATGGATTCGATTGGCTTGAATATGAATTGGTTTTATTGTTGATATCAATTGCTTTAGTTGCTTCAGGTGAATCATTTTACACTTTGATGGGGAAGTTACAATTTACATCTTTTTTTATAAAGGGAATTTCATTGGTTACATACATCTTATAATAAAACTTTGTTAATTTCATTTCTAAAACATTACAACCTTAATTACATTTCTTAAATACTATAACCTTAATTAACAATTAATTACAATTGTACACGTGATTTTCTATATATAACTAACATTAACAGCGACACCAGGTGATGACATTTGTTGCGTGTACAGGAAGTCACGTGTACAATTGTAATTAATTGTTAATTAAGGTTATAGTATTTAAGAAATGCATATATATATATATATATATATATATATATTTGCATGAAAAACTTTCCATTTGCATGCCATTGTTATCATTTGGCATGGAAAAAAAATGTTTATTTGCATCCAATAGCTATTGTTTTGCATTAAATTAGTGTCGATTTACATCATTTTGTTTTTAGTCTAATTGTTTTCAAAACTAAGTTAGATCAAATATCTTATTATTAAACTGTAATTTTGTTTTAAAAAATAAGAATCTTATTTTTTTAAACCGATAAAGGCCAATTAATCAAGGGAATAACTATTCTCACCCCCTCTATGTCGTCCCCCACACCCTTTGGTTAGTAAATGACAATTGTACCCTTAGGTCTATAAAATTTAAATGTCGAATTTTTTCACCTCCAACTAAAACAAATACACATGATAAAAAACAAAACTTCATATTTTTAATAAAAAATAATTATTTTTATAGAAAAAAAACTGTTTATAAAATGTAAAATTTGTTTATAAAACATAATAATTGTTTTCTTAAGCAACTGTTATCTTAAAAAGTATTTGTTTGAACAAATTTTATTTTTTGTTAAAACCAGTTTTTTTTGTACTATTTTAAAAATAATCTTTTTACTATTTTAAAAAAATATGGTTCACAGCGGTATGTATAGGCGGTCCGACCTCCTATACATATCGCTGGCATAAACCATTTGTTTAAATAGTAAAAAGATTATTTTTACAATAGTACAAAAAAAATAGTTTTTAACCAAAAATAAAATTTGTAAAAAAAATCACTTTTTTAAGAAAACAGTTTCTTAATAAAACAAAATTTACGTTTTATAAACAGTTTTTTAATAAATAAAAAATAAATAGATTTTACACTTATAAATAGTTTTTTTAATAAAAAAATCTTTTTTTATTAAAAATATAAATTTTTATTTTTATCAAATCTATTTGTTAACATTTAAATTTTATAAATTTAAGGGTGCAATTATTATTTACTATTCAAATATTGTGAGAAAAGACATAAAGAACGTGAAAATAATTAGGGCTCTTTACACATAGGTCCCATTACACTTTTTTGTACCCACTAAAGTCCCACGGTTTTTTCTCTAAACTTGTAAGTCCCGTTTTTAAGAAGTTGGGGAAACCGTATTTTTGTTTACTTTCTTACCGCTGGCAAAGTTGGGCCGCAAAAAACCTTTCAATTGTCGATTGAAATTGTTGGACGATTCTCGTGAGACACGTATCCCGTCATCTTCTCCTTCAATCGTGCGTGAGTCGAAATGCCATAACCGTGTGTATCTATTGGCTATTCGTCTCTGCAAGTATATGAGGCGGAAGGACAGAACAGGGGAGTCGTAGTGGGTAAGTTGACGGAAGAAATATCGTGTTTGTGCAATTGTTTCACGATGTTAGATCAAAGATTCAGGTATTTTTGTGGTTAAGGTAAGTCATCGGACCAGAAATTGCTTGTATATGCTAAGTTAGTTTTTTTTCTCTTATGATTACAAAGGATTGTTGTTGTATGTTGTTGGTTTGGTTTTTCCACATTTTTTAGAACGTAAATGTTCTTCTTAAGTTGTGATTTCAAGTTTTTGCTAGAATTTTATATTGTTGGTTCATGTTGCATTTTGGGTTGCAATACAAACAGTATATTTGATTTTATGAAGTAATGATGATTTTTTTATATACAGAATTCTTGCATGTTGATTAAATCGTAGTGTAAAATCTTAAAAAAGTGGTTTTTTTCTATTGTTATTAAAAAGTCCATGTGCGTAAGTTATGTTTAGCTTCGAGTAGGATATACACAGTGACTATTACTGATATTAGTATTCTGGATGATGTTGATCAAAATATTTCATGACACGTAATATTGAATTTACAATTTTTGGGTTGGAGTTTTTTTTGGTTCTCTTTAAATATGGTGCGAATTTGTATCAAGCAGAATTCATTTTGCCTGAAAGTATACCCACGTGAATGTTTGTATAAATTTTGGGTAGAAATGTTTTTGAATGGAAACATGTGTGTCGAATTGTGTACAGTTGTATAACACAAACAGTAAATTTTACTTTGTGAGTAATGTAGTTTAATGTGGTTCAATAGTTTTTCGAGTTAACAATTTTTTTTCTTGAAACGTATTCAATCGGATAACAAATAAATATTTGTCTAAATTGATGAAAAATGTGAATTTGTATCAAGTAGAATTCTTTTTTCCCGAAAGTATACCTCGTTAATGTTTGTATAAATTTTGGGTGGAAATGTTTTTGAATGGAAACGTGTGTGTCGAATTATGTACAGTTTCATAACACAAACAGTAAATGTTACTTTGGGAGTAATGT
Organism: Sambucus nigra; assembly: GCA_949130495.1. NCBI lineage: Eukaryota > Viridiplantae > Streptophyta > Magnoliopsida > Dipsacales > Adoxaceae > Sambucus > Sambucus nigra. The sequence goes on from OX422207.1 coordinate 141,355,456, forward strand.
TGTTTAATGTGGTTAAATACGTTTTCGTGTTAACTATTTATTCGATTAATAAATACATTCATACAGTGAACGTTATTTTCGTTGTTGTAATAATGTTCATTTTACTTGTAGGTGGTGCTAATTTTTTTCACAGCGGGGTGGAGTGGGTTTCTTTTATACAATAATGTTGTGTATTTTTTTTACATGACTATGTTTGTCGGATGATTTATGTGAAGTTGATTTCTTACAGTAAAGTTTGTTCATTTCCTTGACTGATTTGTACTTTTCATACACTTTTCTTCGTGTGTTGTATGTTTCTTGAATGGTTTCTTTTAGGTAGGCTTAACTCAGTAATGTAAATGATTTGTGCAACTGTTTTTGAAAGCAACAAACTTAGTTCTGTGAAATATTCCGTATCTAAAACTAGTAAAATATTGTTGAATTAGTGTAATTATCTGTAAGGTTTGTTGTGCATTTAGGTCTCTTATGTAGATAGTTTTTTTAAATGATTTCTATCTACTATTTTGTATAGTCAGATATTTCCTTTGATTTTCTTAACCATGTCAGTAGTTGATCATATCTCCGATAGCTAGTGGGGTGCTCGCTGGTGTTGGTAGTGCTGTAGTGGGTAGGTAAGCCGTTGGCGTGGTACCTAATTAATTAAGACAATACTATAATCGTAGTGCGTATGAGGTTACAAAACGTTTGACGTAAAACCTTAACATAGTAGTAAAGTTTATAATACCCATTGTACTAAGGTTAAGAAATTCGTTAGGTTATTCTTTTTTATTTTTTTTATTTTTCTGTCCTTACAAACTATCAAATGTGTTAATTAATTAAAAAAATTTCTTTACTCCATCTCTTTATTAGGTAAATGGTTAATTAAAATTTAAGATAAATTTTATCATAGATGATGTATTATTGCTTCAAGTTCATTTTCGTGCGAAAGACACACAGGAAACTTTACTTTTTGAGTTAACAAAATTAGTTACGAAGGAAGTTATGCATGTTAAGTATATTAAAGCGTACTACTGAAAATAATAATGCTGGTGTACGATGTTTTCTCTTGTGGTTTTTGTTCCATTTGTGTACCGATTGGGTTGTATAAAGTATAGTAGACATGGTAGGTTTTACTGTTCTAAGTATCGTAGCTGAGGTAGATCACAAATTTCATCAGACGTAATTTGTTATTGCAATTGTTGTGTTAGAGTAATTATGCGTTCTTTAAAAATAGACAAACTAATGGTTTTGATAAATATTCCTTTTGTTATTACATATTTTTTAATTCAACCTATAAGGATAACAAACATTTAAATGTAATGGCTTCCATATGGAAACTAAATCGGCTGCTACCTAATTGAACTTTAATAGTGTTAAAAAATAATGCATTAACTTTTTTTTATGTAGATGACCTCATACATACAGTGTATGTTATTATATACATAGTGCGAAACAATTGTTGTACAGAGTAATTTTTAATGACTATGACATAATTCGTATTGTTGTATGCATACATGATTTCATTGAATATATAGTCTACTTGTTCCCGTCAACATAATATGTAACTTTTACCTTCTTGTCTATGATTTTGCAGGTATAAACGTAAAAGGGCGCAAGGGTAAAACCATCACCGAAACATGGGCGAAGGTGCTAAACAATACCGTTCTAACTTAGTTACATTATGCGATTTACTATCAGATATGGATATAGGAAATGGGATAAAAGAACGACTAAGAAAAACTCCATTTTGGGCATTGTTTAACACATTAATAACAACGAAGTTCGATTGGTCATTTATTAGTAAATACGAGAAAATTGTCGAATTGCTGATCCGTGTTTACATTGAGGTGGACGGAGTTTTCAGAATTGACGGTAAGGAAATACAATATACCGCGAGAGGCATATCATTGATATTAGGTATACCGTTCGGGTATAGTTCATACAAAATAACGTGATACGGTAAAAAAATCGGATTGCCCCTTCGTACGTAAGTGGTTCCGAAATGTGGATGGGATGGTTCAAGCATCCAACATTAGGAATGCTGCGATAGAGGCATCGATGTTAAGAACAAATGTTGGGTACATCAACGCTATAAAGCTAGTATGCCTTAACACATTTTGTACATTGTTTTTCCCGACTACTGGAGTATTCATGAAATGGAGTTTCATGGATTGTATATCTAGAATGGATGAAATCGGAAATTTCAACTGGCCGGTGTTGATATACGACTACTTGATAGTGTCACTTGATAAAAATCACACCAACCCGTACAAATTCTATGGATGTGTCATTAGCTTGTTGGTAATAACCTCTAAACTTGTATATATATTTGATTTTTTTAATAAATATTATATTAATTGCAACAATTTGGTATTGTTTACTTGAATTCAGTACTTGTTTTGAGAGAGAAAAAATATTATTGAACCCGTTGATATCAACTTGTACCCACGATTCATGAAGTGGGATCTTGCAAAATTGAGCTCGGTACTAGAAGATGACATCGTTCTACGTGAACATGTGGAATTATAGGTATTTTGATTGTTTACATACTATATGGAATTTCAGTTTATCAATATCCCACTTTTGTATATGATGACATGCATACTTACTGTTTAGGTATACCAAAAACTAAAGTTTACGTTACATTGGTGAGCATGTAATTGTAAAATGATACCAATATCCCATTTTTGTAAACATTGACAAACATATATTATATGTCATGTGAACTAAACAGTAAAGGTTACTGCTAATCATTATGTACTAAATGATTCTTTTATTTTATTCATACACTAAATGTATTATATGCAGTTTTAGTTTATCGTATAAATGTCACAAATTGTTACTATTGATTGATATGTCAGATATTAATAAACAATAAGGTTTGGTGCTATATATATGTATTAATTCTGTTTATGAAAATATGCGTGATGTTTTGATGTAAAGTTCATAAACTAAACTATTATGTTTAGACTACTAGTATGTAAACATTATGTTTACTGAGTAAAACCACATTAATTTGTTTGATTATATCAGGGAACGAATTATCAATAAAACTATACTGTTACACGCTATAATTGATTCATGTTATTTGTTCTATACGAGAAAATTTTGTATCATATTCATGATCTGCTTCTTTTATATACTCTAATGTGCATCGTATGACAGTTATCTTCAGATACGAAATATGTTTTTGGATGTAGAGTTAGTACAATAAAGTTAAGTGTTAACAAACGTTTGTTCCTTAACGCGACTTATAATATTACATACTTTATATGGTTACGTTTATGTCTTAACGTATTAACAACTTGTGCTGAAAATTATATTGTATGTGAACAGATTAAGCTTGGAAGGATTCACAAAACGGAGATCGAGGAAGAGGCTTTGGGAGAAGACATTGATTCTGATCCGGAGGACTATATGTTGATTAACAATTTATACGACGCGAGTTACACATATGAAGACATACCATCCACTAGCACTAATACGGATAGTGATGGTACTCCGAAAGAATCACCTAGGAAGCAAGACGATCACGCGTTGAAAAAATTAAAAGAGATGGCAGTTGAAGTTCAACGTTTGCAAAGGTTATGCAGCGATGAAAATGTTTTGTGCAAGAAATTATCCGATGAACTTTCGGATATGAAGAAGGATAAGGAGGAAATGGAAGTGGCTAAGCAAGAGACATTTGAGAAATTGAAAATCGAAATTTAAGTACTTGAAAAGAAAGTTAAGTTAATGGAAGAGAAGGAGAACAATGAGGTTAGGAGATTAAAGGAGGAGTTGGCAAGGGCAACGAAGAAAATCGAAGAACTAGTTGCTCAAAAGGTTGAGGTGGAGATATTACAGGAGAAAAGCCATAAGACGACTACTTCGCCTTCTAATGTTCTTGGAAGCAAACAAAAATCTAATGAAGAAAGTGCAAATGTGTACGATGTGACACCAAGTCATCTTCAACAACTCATGAGTTCAATGGTTCGACAACTAAAGAATAAAGACGATAGGAAGGAAAATAAGTCTGATGTGTTTGTCTACCAACCACAAGTTAGGGGTAGGTTAAAGAGAATAGCGTCCAAACCTTCCAAACAAAGCCCCAAAAAGAAGAAAGCGAAAAATGAGGATGTCATAGATGTCGAAATTTAGGAGAAAAGGTTGACACTCAAAATAAAAGTAACGAAGTTGAAACGAAACGTGTTGATGCGAAGAGGGGTTGCGGCTAAGTATATTTCTGAGTTGACACTTCAAACGATAAAGTCATGGAAGAACGACAAATACGGGTATTAGTTACTTTATATTGTCATACGCATTTAATTCCAGTATGCATATATTAGAGGTAAAATGTCAGACAGTAAATGTTACTGTATGCAATGTAACATCTAATATATGTTGAATACAAAATGAAATAGTTTCCAAAATGTTGACAACTATTTACGTATAAATGCAAATTCACAACCGACGTAATGGTGTCTAGTTTTTTGGATTAATTTAAGTTTGTAAGTTAATTACCGATATTTACCTACGAACGCAAATTGCCAACTGAAGGAATGTTATATCCAGTACACTGTGTAATGTGCCTTTGGTGTTGTTATTGAAGGTAAATTGTTCACTACGATGGGGACCTCAGCTATTCTATTTACTGTAAATATTTTTTGGAAGTAATAACCGAAAAGTGTATCGGAACAAATGTGGGTAATCTAATAGCTTTTATTTATTCAATTACGTCATTTCGTACAATATGGTGACATTCGTCCTATTTTGTAAAAAAAATAATATGAGGGTATAAACTAATACTTGGGATAATATGTTTGTATAGGTGGTTGATGCATACACGGATATTTTGGATAAGCAGCTGATGGCCTATGCATCAACACTTCCAGATGATAATTTATTCGATCATTCTGTGTTCTTTACTAGCATGTGTTGGGTGACTTTATATTTGCAATTTTGTATGTAAATTGATGTCTGAAATATAATTCTTGTATATATCATGTAGTAAACTTTACCATTTAGTAGAATTACATATGTAAATGAGTAACATATCTCAAAGAGAATGTGTCACAGTAACGTTTACTGTATGACATATTACAACATTTATACGCATAGTTGACTTACATATTTAAAAGTATGATATGCATTTCTAACTTTTACATATCTCATACAGAAAAGTTTACTACTTGAGCTATTACAGCCTATAGTCCTATACATGTGTAATTTACTTACATATCTAAAAGTGCCATATGGCATTTATAATTTTTACATATTGCAAACATTGAAGTTTACTGTATAAGATGTTATGGTTTTGTACATGCATAAGTGATTTACCTATCTCATACACTAAACTGTATTGTGTCGTTAACTTACATATATAAATGACTTACATATCTCATATTATCACGCTTGCTTTTCTGTAATGTGCAACCCATGATTCGTAACAAAATGGATGGGTTACGTAAGTGCTTTATCGATATGAAACTTGAGATAGCTCCAAGGGTGACGCGTTGGTATTTCTTTCCCATAATTTCTACCTCATCACGAGAAACCAGATGGGGGTACCACTTCCATCTTATAGTGCTCAACACACATGAGGGATGTTGGAAGCACTATAATCCCCTCATACCTAGGGATGGGATGGAGGACTTGTACCTATTCGATGCCCAGAGATTATTAAGTAGTATTAACGCATTTCAATTATCAATACATAACATAACTTAACATAACATAACAGGTCATCCATTTCAGTTTACTGTTACACATTACATCATTTTAACATTATTTTTTCGATACGTATTATCGATTGTAACATTAATAAGCTGCTTGTTTTTTTCATACACAATAACATGCATCCTAGTAAGGTTGTATTGACAAGCAAATGTTGTTTATAATGTAAATATTACACAGTAAATTTTAATGTCACGAGCAAGTTTGTTTTATGACATTGATAAAACTGATTCGTCAAATAAGTTTGTATTATTGCATGGATTATATGTACAGAAGTTACTGTCAAATCATATTCATAATCTTAAATCTTACACAATCTCATTACATTCATGCAGAAAGAACATGTGGAAATGACACTCGTACAAATTAAGAATGGACATAAAGAAGGAGATGTCGACAATCAAGGGATATCACATTCGTATTCGGTGACACAAGATTTTTTGCATCTAGTGCATCAAGTTATTGATTGTCCGCAACAAAGCCTAGGAACGTAATTATTCTTCGTACTCTTCCTAATATTTATAATGGTTTTCTCGCAACATCATTGTATTAATTATTTAATATATTTTTTACAGAGTTGCAATTTTCTATTACATATCAAAGCTCTCGAAATCATGTTACATTCCTCCAAAAATTAGCAAAGAGGCTATGCGAGAACATAGGGCGCATTTGGTCGAGCGTATTTTGAACCATAGTCCACCAAAAATAGACTAATAGAGACCGATAATCATTCACATTTGGAATTGCAAACTCATAATACATGTTAATTCGTTGATGTCCATAACATGTAGTGTTGGGATATCTGTTTTGTTTTAATTAGGTTCTAAGTTGATTTTCTAAATGACCACGTAACATTGAAGTGTCGGTATCTAGACATGTCGTGCATGCACGCTGTGAAGTAGGTCTAACAGTAAAGTTTACTGTATGACCTGTTTCAGCTTTTCCATGACTAAATGACTTACATATGTCATACACTAAACTTTCCTGTTAGACCTGCTGCACAGGGTGCATGCACAACATGACTTGTCGAACGTTTCTTCATTAGGTGTGTATGTTAAAGTACGAATATGTAAAATGATCTTATCCTCTCACTTTGCTATGCATCCGAGATAACTTGTCCCTCAATTTACATTTCAAGTGTTGCAAACAATATACATGATGTGAATCGTGGAAAACTTTTGGAACTGACTTCATCAACCCACTGTCACAATCCGAAATACACGAGTAAAGCAATGAGGTGTAAATGATACTCGAAAAATGCATCATGAACCATTTACTTTTATCGTCATTCTTCGAGTCAACAATAGAGAATATGATACGAAACATTGCCTGTAAAATAAGACAAACATAAAACATTATAAAGAAGTAAAATATTTTCTATGAGTTATTTAGAACCATGAATTTCTACTTAGCAAAGCATAAGTTAATTTTCTGAATGGCCACGTAACATTGAAGTGTCGGTATCTAGACATATCGTGCATGCACACTGTGAAGCAGGTCTAACAGTAAAGTTTACTGTTTGACTTGTTGAAGCTTTTCCATGACTAATTGGCTTACATATGTTATACAGTAAACTTTCCTGTTAGACCTGTTGCACATGGTGCATGCACGACATGACTAGATAACTAAACGCAGTATATTTTATCGTTGCACGACTTGTATCCAACGATATTGAGTATTTATGATTATGTGAAGTTGATTTGTTATTTTTTTTTACATTCAATAATGGTTGAGATGTAGATGAATGGACATGTGTGACTAATCAAAATTCACGTTTATTGGAATAAGGGAATCATTTACTCATTTTGTGATCTGAGTCAAGTTCACATTGGTGTTGAACTATAGGGGCCTTCATAACTCATAAATTTTATTTTCTGAATTACCAAATAACATGAATGTGTCGATTTTTATTCATGTCGTGCATGAACGTTGTGCAGCAGGTCTAACAGTGAAGTTTACTGTATGAGCTATTTCGCCTTATACATGATTAATTGACTTGCATATGTCACACAGTAAACTTTACTGTAAGACCTGCTGCACAGCGTGCATGTACGACATGAATAGATAACTCGCGTAGTATATTTTACTGTTGAACAACGTGTATCCAACGGTCATTGGGTATTCATGATTATGTGAAGTTGATCTGGTAAATTTTTCTACATTCATTAATGGTTGAGATATCGACACATTAACATGCGTGACTGCTAAGTATTCAAGTTTATTGAAATAAGTAAATCATTTACTCAATTGTAATCCGAGTCAATTTAACATTGGTGTTGAAATATCATAATACAATTACTCATTTGTAATCTGTGTCCATTGCATACAATAAAACTTACGATGTAGTTGAAAACTAATAAAACTTCATCAAATTATATAAAGTAATCAAATATTCATTTAAAAACAAACTAGAGTAAATAATGCAAATACATCATCACTCATTCAATGGTTTTATGCACGTCTTCCTATTGTGATGCCCAATTTTTTAGCACCTGCTACATGTTACAGACTTTCCTTCCTCGCCCCTCAAATTAATGCGTTTGGTCTTTGGTCTACCGGGAGGACGTTTAACATCTGGTGGTTTGATTATCGTATCATCAGAAGATAAGTTTACTCTATTAAATGAAGGAATTCGTAATATTGCAAACCCATACGTTTTCAAGAAGAAATCGACTGAGAAAAGCTCATCAATGTAATCCTTCAACTCCTACCCGCATCTCTAAATTACTATAGACGCATGATCACACGAAAAACCATTCAGCTGCCATTTACAACATGAGCACATCCTGTACTGCATATTAACATTAAAAACTTTGTTCGACCGAACCTCGAATATGCATTCACTTTCCTTGTTCACAACCTAAGTATGACCTATCTCCAACGACTATCTGAAACGACGAGTCATACGTGGACAAAGGTAATCGGTCCATGCTTTCGCTTGGTCTCGCCTAATAGCGCTCAACTTCATAATCTTGCATCTAATTGTATCTACTAAGTCTGTGATTGGGAGGTGACGAGCGCCATGTATCCAAGAGTTAAAGGACTCAACTACATTTGAATATAATTCACCATAACGTTGACCACCAAAATGTGCATTGCTCCAATGTTTATTAGATATCATGAAAAAAAAGTCACAAACTCTCTGTCCTCCTTCAACCAACAACCAAGTCATACGTTTGTTGAACGTTTCTTTATCAGGTGCATAAGCACAAAGTACAATTATTTCAATTATTTTTTCCTTCACTTTGCTATGAATCCCAGATAACTTATCCCTCAAATTACATTTCAAGTGTTGCAAACAATATCCATGAAGTGAATCGGGGAAAACTTTTGGAACCGACTTCAGCAACCCATTGTTATGATCCAAAATAAACGTGTAAACCATTGAGGTGTCAATGATCTTTGAAAATTGAATCATGAACCATTCCCAGTTATCATCATTCTCTGAGTCAACAATCGAGAATGCTATAGGAAACATGCCTATCAAATAAGACAAAAAAAACATTAGAATGAGGTAAAATATACTGTGTGAGTTATCTAGTCATGTCGTCCATACACTCTGTGCAGCAAGTCTAACAGGAAAGTTCACTTTATGCTATATGTAGGTCAATTAGTCATGTAAAAGCTATAACAGGTTATACAGTAAACTTTACTGTTAGAGCTGTTGCACGGTGTGTATGCACAAAATAACTACATAACTCACCCATTCAATGCTATTGTTTACAATGTAAAGTACTATGCAAGACCCAAAAAATTACTACCCGTACATAATTTGTTGACTATAACCATTAATAAAAGTACAAACTGTACTATGATTTCAACATATTTGACATATTGTCATACAATATTCATAATTCAGAATACATATTAGTAGCACATCATATGACAACTAAACATGTAGTCTATTAAGTAATAATTAACGTTTGGAAGAATGCTAATGTAAATACCTTCATTTGCATTTTTCCCCGTCGCAGCCAATAGATTTCCTTTGTACCTGCTTTTCAAAAACGTGCCATCCAAGAAGATCAGTGGTCAACAGTACTTGAACCCTCTATACATGCTTGAAATGCTACGAACATCCTTTTGAATCAACCACTATCAGAATTGTACTCGATCGACAAATGACTACCGAGGTTTGAATTCATAGGCGTGTCAACATACCATCTTAACTTGTCAAATGAAAGTGATTGATCGCCGAACACACGTCTTTTCGCTTTTTCTACAACCCGCCACGCCGTGATATATTCAAGATCATATCCATACTCATCTGAAATATATGTGACAATGTCAATGGGGGTGAGTCATATTATTTGTTCTTATGCGATTTGTTATTTCGTTCGCAATTATGCCCGAAAACAAACAGCTATGTTTACGACTTCTATAAGAAACTCCACACGTGTGCTCATCATTAAATTTCTCAACACAAAAAATTCGGTAACCGTGGAAACCCTTCCATAAACATACCAACCACATCCTGTCGATATTATGTACTTACACACAGCGGTAACTCGTTTCAAATCATTCTTGATGTAGTTGAATTCAAATCCAACTTTTGCTTCATACTTACAAAGCACATTACGGAATTCAGTCACCCCGCCTTTATATCGTTGACCAACCTTAGCAATACCGTCTGACTAACCAAATGACAACAAACGTTTAGTTGTAATACGACTTTCTTCAAGCAATACCTCATCCAAACACTCGAAATTTGCATCTTTGGCTAAAATGTCATCATTACAATCATCGAAAGTCCCTTCTCCATCACTTAGAACCACCTCCCGAGTCATTATATTGACATCCACAGTTTCAATATCGTGTTTATAACAATACGATAACATTGTTGAAATATCCTCATCAAAATCAAGTGCACATTGAGGGTGCCCTGCTAAATTATAAGATAATGCAATTTTGGCATCATCTAAATCAATCCACCTGCCACGAATACAGTCAACTAACTCCATAATTGTCATTCGATCTTGTAACATCTTGACAAATGTCCTATCCATATACTTGCAAAACAATGTGACAAATACTTCCATGATCACTACAGCAAAAAATGAAAGTATGTCAATACATATGTAAGGTCACCTCACTATACTATCTGCTTATGTTAAACACCTGGTTATTATTAAATTATGAATTTGAATGTCACATGAATATAAACAACTATGGAAACGTTTAAACTGTTTTTATATTATTTTATAAAACAAACTAAACATCAATATCATTTGAAAACACATATGCATATCTCACATATCCACATAATGTATAGCAATGTCAATTGGTTTACTAATATAGGATACGCAATATGGCACAAATTAATATTTATTGTCCGAAATATTCAATCATGATGGGCATACATTATTTGTAGCAGGTCACATAGTAAAGTTTATTATGTGTTATACTCTCTACCTGTTTTATAGTATATCTCATACAATAAATGTTAATGTTTGAGGTATGTAAGTCAATTATTCATGTATAACCTCAAACAGGTCAGACAGTAAACTTTACTGTTATACCTTCTTCACAACATGTACGCACAAAATAATGTATAAAACAATACTAAAACACATCACAGAGATTAAACGATGATGCCAAGCAAATCTTATTCAATCAAATCTAAAAATATCAACAAACACACCATATCCTCAAATCAAAAATATATGTGACCTACTTAGAAGTATGTTTTTGAGTGGAACAAACTATACATACCCAAAAATAATGGTTCTAACAACACAAGAAATTCAAAGAATATCCGGTCAACAAATTAAAATACTTTTTTTCCCTAATGTATGTTGCAACAATCTTATACAACATCTTAAATTTGTAAAAACAATAAAGTCAGGTAAAAAACAAATCAACTATAGAATAGATTTCGTATATACAACATCGTAAATACACCATACCCACTGCAAATGCAAGAAAACGAGCACTACACCAAATCTGCCCATTTGTCAAGGTCATTGACCTTGACAAATTCACCTTGTCAAGGTCAATGACCGTGACATTTCGAGGCGAGACAACTTTTTTTGTCACGGTCGTGTCACGGTCATTGACCTTGACAAAAAACTCGCGTTTTGTGTCACGGTCGTGTTAAGGTCAATGACCGTGACACGTTTGTCACGGTTTAGAACCGTGACAAAGCCGTGACCCTTTTTAAAGAAATTGTCACGGTCATTGACCGTGACACGCCCGTGTCAATTTTGTCACGGACGTGTCATGGTCAATGACCGTGACAATTCTGGGCAGAATTAAAAAAAAAAACTGCTGGGCAGTATGGCCACTGCCACTGCCCAGCAGTATATTTGTACCTGTTATAGCAACGTTGTACCTGTTCCAAACATCATATATCCGAACAAACTAAAGATAATGCAAATATATATTCAAATAAGAAACTATTTAAAAAGAAACAACATCACCATCATTTTATCTCAAATCTACAAACTATTTGCATGGAAAAGAGATTTTGTACCGCGACGCTCGGGAACACCTCCTTATCCTTCCCTTCTCGTCCGAATAGCGACATAAGTATAAAGCATATGTGGCCTACCCTTAGGGCCACTCCCTGTCCCCTGAATTGAAATAAAGTAAAATTAGTATCCGCCCCTCAAATATAGATAAATATAAATCGTAATTGAAATCGAAATCGAAATTGACATATAAATATAAATACATTACCTGTAGTGTCACTCAAACAACTAACTTGAGCTCATATGGCACCGCCTTCCAACTAATGTACCCCGGGCAATCGTGTCAATTATAATTCTCTTCATATCTAAACACTAAGAAATACCATAATCCTATGGAGGTATGCGTTGCAAATTCCTTCCAACCGTTGTGTAGCCAAAAATCAGCAGTTGAAGTTGTCAACTCCACCTCTGAATGGGGTATGGAAAGTGGTGGGGTATGGAAAGTGGAATTGACAACTTCAACCGGTGATGTTTGTCTACATAACGGTTGGGAGGAATTTGCAGAGCATCGCTCCATAGGATTATGGCATTTCTTAGTGTTCGGATAGACGAAAAGATTCAGTCTCCTCTCCACAAATAGGACACCCCAAATAACTATGTACTAATCACCTATTAAAGGTAAGAAGCGTATATTCATGGATTAGTATAAACAAAACATAGATGTAGTTGGAATATTTATGTATTAATCTCCTCTCCACACACGCACACTACACAAGAGTGAAAATGATAAAGTGCAGATCAAGTAAAAGCATTAAAAATGGATGTTTCGGTACAAATTGAAATAATTATTACAAATTGAAAAATTGTTTCAAATTCGGGTTATCATCAAAAATGGATTGATATTCGGTAGGAGCAGCCAAGTCATCCACACTACTATTTAGACGCCTTGGCGCGTGTTGGACAATTGACCACGGCTCGTTGTTGATATACTCCGAGTAAAACACTTGCTTAACCTTTTTGAAATGCACAAACAAACGGCTCATCGCTCACGTGGTCGTTGCTCTTCAACTTGGACAAGTCAACCATGATCAAATTGGTGACAGGATCAACTTTAGAAGCATTTTTATCCTCAACTCTTACCCATTCACAGTAAAATACAACCTCTTTGAAGCTTATATAATCCAATTCAAATATATTTTGGATTACACCATAGTAAGTCATTTCAGCTTCAACGAGGTTTTTATCTTTTGCGCTCGCTCGAAAGAAAGTAAGAGCCTTGTATGAAATTCCCGAGTTCTGTACATTTGTACTTTCCTCGTACACTTTAGCGCCGAAAATGTAACCGTTCAATCGATATGGTATACATTTTTTAAGCTGGAGGATAGACGAAGAGATTCAGTCTCCTCTCCACAAATAGGACACCCCAAATAACCATGTACTACACATCCGGATAATGTCCCATAAGCTGGAAAATCATGAATTGCCCACATCAACATAGCTTTCAGCGTAAACTCTTCTTTTCTAAAAGAGTCAAATGATTGCACACCCTCTTCCCACAACTCATTTAATTCTTCTACCAAAGGAGCCAGGTAGATATCAATGTCTTCACTTGGTGCCTTTGGCCCAGGTATCAATAAAGCCATCATCGAAAATTCAGGTCTCATACACTGTGAAGGAGGGAGGTTGAGTGGGGCTAGGATCACTGGCCATACACTCTGATTGGTGCTTAGATTTCCAAATGGATTGAAACCATCTGTTGATATAGCCAAACGAATGTTGCGTTGTTCTCGAGCAAAATCGGGATACTCATAATTCATCCTCCGCCAGGCAGTAGAATCAATAGGATGACGCATGATATTACCCCCTACTTCTGCCCTAGCATGCCAAGTCATTGCCTCTGCAATCCATGGTACTGTGAAAAATCTCTTTAATCTAGGCCCAACGGGAAAATATTTCAATACTTTTTGAGGCACTTTTGAGCTTGTGCCTTCCTTACTAGTAGATTGGACATATCTAGGTTCATCGCATACCGGACAACGATCGAGATTTTCATACTCCTTTCGGTATAGTATGCAGTCATACACACAAGCATGAATCGATTTATACTTCATTCCCAAACCTTTCAAACTGTTCTTCATAACAGGATAGCTATTTGGAAGTGTATTCACCTTGGGTAATAAGCCCTTCACCCATTTCAGAATTCCCGTCACGCTATTGCCAGACAAACCGTACTGCGTCTTCAAACTGTGCAAACCAACCATGGCATGTAAAGTTGTTTGATCTTTCTCACAGCCAGAGTATAACGGTTGGGTCGCCTTAAATTTTAAACTTTGGTAGTTATCGTCAAGTTTTATCGTGTTATCTTCACGAGCACTTGAATCTTCTACATCATCAGTAACCTCATTCTCCTCAGCTTCATAAACGACGTACGCATCATCAACTAAATCCTCTAACATATTATGATCTACGTCGTCCCCTTCTTCATCTATTCTACTTGTTGAAGGATGTTGTAAAGGTTGGTCAGGGACAAAAGGAACTTTCAATTCACTGTGAAAACTCCAAAATCGATAACTATCTTGCATACCCGATCTTAACAAATGTAGTTCAACTGTTTTCCACTCAAACACCTTACCATTCTTACACCTAGCACACGGACACGGAAACTCTTCATCATTACGACATCTCTTTGCATATTTCACAAATTCGTTAGCACCTCTGCAAAACACATCCCCCATTCTATTAGTCTCACCCATCCACTCTTTGTATTTCGGATATCCCATCACAGCTACCACAACTAAACACCTATTAAAGGTAAACAAAACTTAGATTTATAGTATGTTTTTTTTAATTATCCCATCATTTAATTATCCTATTAAAGGGTATGTGGTCCTATCCCATTCCAGAATGCATTTTTCTGTAATATACTTAACAGATCATGCACATTGTTACGATTTGAAAAAAATTCGACAGCATATCCCCTTAGTTCTCCAAGTACACGACGTAGATTGGCAGGTGTGAGTGTTATTTCAATTGGTCAATTAAAATAACAGTCACACTTGTCAATCTAGTATGTACCCAGAGAACATTAAGATACGACTGCAGAACTTCCTCCAAAAGTAACAACTTTAAGCCAATAAGAATATTATACAAAAATTATACAGTCTCAAACTGTCCAAACGGGACAATTCGAGAGATCTCATTACAGGGGTAATGACTCTCGAACGGGTCTAAGGGTTATTGAATGCGTACGCATAAGAACTAGAATGCTAGTATCTATGCGCACTATATTTAATTTCAAGTATGTTTCATATAATGGGCTAATTCAAATACAAAAATAAATTCATGGGATAATTCAAATAAAAAATTAATTCATGTATTGACCACATACACACACACACACACACTATCTAAGCTGTTCTATAGGTATAAAAACAATCATTATCCAACTATTATCAATTATTTATTTTGAATGTAAATAATATTCAAAACCCCACCCACCCCCACCCCCACCCCCTCAGATTAATTCAAGACATAAGACCCTAAAGGGAATCCTATCTGCAACAAGATTCTAGTTAGTAAAGAAGACATAACAGAATATGGTGGAATCCACTACACTACAAAACCATTTAATAATATTTAAAAAATTCAAAACCATTTAATAATATTTAAAAAATTCAAAACCATTTAATAATATTTAAGCACTAAAATTAATTTAATTTAATTTAACCTAGGAATTAATCAGATATTTTTATCCTATGTTTACTAATGCTAAAATTATGAAAAATGACACCACCCCCTCCCCCACCCTGCCCCCCTCCCCCACCCCCTCCCCCCTCCCCCAAAACACACCACCACACACACACACACACACCGCACCCCACCCCACCCCACCCCCTCCACCACCCCCTCCCCCACCCTCCCCCACCCTGCCCCACCCCCTGCCACCCCTTCACCACCCCTCCCCCACCCTGCCCCACCCCACCCCACCCCCTGCCCCCTCCCCCATCCTGCCCCACCCCACCCCGCCCCACCCTGCCCCACCCCCCACACACGCACACACATACACACAGATATATATACACACACACACATAACTATACAGACAAATATATATATAAATGGAAGAGAGAGAGAGAGAGAAATTGGACCTGAGAGAGAGAGAGAGAGAGAGAGCAGCGTCGAGAGAGAGAGAGAGAGAGAGAGGGAGGGAACAGTGGGAGGGAAAAAAGAAGGGGGAAAAGGTTTTTGCTGGAAAAGTTGTTACGGTCGTGTCAAGGTCATTGACCGTGACACGAATTGTCACGGTCATTGACCGTGACAAGACCGTGACAAGTAAATTTGTCACGGGCTTGTCACGGTCAATGACCGTGACAATTCGTTGTCACGGTCGTGCCAAGGTCAATGACCGTGACATAAAACGCGTGTTTTTTTGTCACGGTCAATGACCTTGACAAGGCTGGCCGGCTGAAAGATGACAATTTGCCCATTTTGGTGTAGTGGAGTAAAACACCAAAACAAATTTATGAAGAAGTAACCAATGTTTGAAAGAAATACATCAAAATTGAGATAAAGAAAAATGTTTCAAAAACCAAATAAAACCTCTCTTTAAATGTAGAAATTAATCTTACCAAAAATCTACGAAGAATCACACCACGGACAACCGCAAACACGTATGATTTTGATGAACCTTCGCTTCAAGTTTATCGAAACATGATAAGGGTTTTGAAAATGGACGCTTGGATGGTTGTAAGCAAAGCCATACATTGAAGAGTTTGAAAGTAAAAATTTGAAAACTCCCATTGAAATCGATACGAAGCAGGATGGTGGTTACGATTTCTCCAGTTGTGAATGGATGGGTTTTTCAGTCATTTCGATGGAGATTCACCGTCCAATTTTGTTAAAGGGGACTTTAAAGGTTATAAATAAGTCAATGGGACTTATATATATGTTGACCTGATAAATGAAACTTAAATATAATTATCTCAAATAATTATTCCATTAATCAATTACCTATTTTAAACCCAAGAAAAATTAAAAAAATTCAGTCCCACGTGGTAAAGGCTAAAACATACAAAAGCAACCGCCAGCTTGCCTCCTTCCCTAGAATCTACAAACTTCGATGGTTTGGAGAAATTACAAGGGGATGGTTATTCCCGCTCCACTAAATTCTTCGCACACTCCATTTAAACATGAAATGACAATTATACCCTTCTCTTGCCCACCTTTTTACCTCCAACTAAAACAATTGATAAAAATAAAAATAAAAATGTATTTTGAATTAAAAAAAACTTTTTTTTAGTAAAAAACTGCTTTTAATAAGAAACTGTTTGAAAAATCAAAAAATTGGTTTTTAAATTTATAACTATTTAAAAAAAATATTTCATCTGTTTTTAAAAATTAAACTTTTTACCTATTTTATCTAACAAGAACACATCGCAAAGAAAAGTGACACAACACGAAATATTTTTTTAACCGAACACGAACACAATTCAAGTAAAATAGACACGAGATGACACAAATAATAATTTTTTTACCAAACACAAATAATAAAAGCGACATAACATGATTTTTTTTCAAACACAAATAATATTTTTTTACCAAATACAAACACGATTTTTTTACCAAAACAAATATTCAGTCGCATTATTATTTGTGTTTGAAAAAAAAAATCATGTTGTGTCGCTTTTACTTGTCCATATTTGCGTTTCGTAAAAAAATGATTTCGTATTGTGTCGCATTTTAATTCGATCGTGTTTGTGTTTGTGGGTTGAATAAAATATATTTTATCATTTTCTTTAATATTTGAACAAGTTCATTCAATGAATTGACAATTCACTCATTAATTGATTTACACTTTAGTATTCACTCATTTTTTTATCCAACACAAACGCAATCTAATTACAAAACTGCACGATACGAGATGATATGATATGAAATTTAATTTTTTATCTAACACAAACACGGCTCAAATAAAAGCGCCACAACAAAATGCAAAATCTTATTTTTATAATCAAATTCGTACACGATCCAATTAAAATGCAACACGACACATCACGATACATAATCTTTTTATTTTAACAAGACACGACCTAAATAAAAGTGACATGATACACCCCTGACAGAAAATTTTATTTTTTTTATCTAGCACAATCTAATTAAAACGTAACACGACATGAAAGAAATAAAGTTTTTTAAACTCGTGTTGAAATAAAGTCTTGTGAAGATTTGATTCCTAAGTCATGTCGTGTTACTTTTTTTAAGTCGAGTTTATGTTACGTAAAAAATAAGACTCTGTAGCGTGTCGTGTCACTTTTATTTGAGTCGTGTTCGTATTAAGTAAAAATGAAATTTCATGCCGTGTCGTGTTAAGTTTTAATTGGATTGTGTTAGTTAAAAAAAATTATGTTGTGTCACTTTTGAGAATTATTTTTAAAAAAAATAAAACTTTGTATCGAGATATATCATATCACTTTTATTTAGCAGTGTTTTATTAAATAAAAAAATAAGATTGAAGCTTTGTGATATATATTTTTTATTTTTTAAATAGTGAATCATTTAAAAAAATAACTTAAAACTGATATGGAGAAGAAAGTTTGCATTTTATAACAGGAATAATTTTATCATTATATTAATATTTGAAATGCATACAGATTTTGAGGAACGACGATAGACGCAACCAATTACAATTCTACGATATATTTTAGATGGAGATAGCGAGGGAGAGCCCTCGAACAGTTTAGTATATTATCGAACAACCAATTGCACGTGAGAGATAGAGATTGCCCTGTCATATTATTATTCCACTATTTGTGAGGGACAATTATGTTTAACAAATAGTTAAGATGTTAAAGAGACTTTTAAAATACATATATTATAAATAAATATAGACTTGTCTTGACTCCTGAACTGACGTTTACTTTTGTAACAGTTTCAGTTTCAGATGTGGTCATGCTTGTTTCTGTCAAAATACAGTGTATTTGGGTTCCCTAGGAAGCGGTACAGTTAAATCTCTGGAGGAAGAGCATATACGTGGTAATTGTTGTACCCGATAGATTAGTATATTTACATGCTGGTCAGCCTTTTCGCTTCACAGACTTTTGACCTTCCAAGCTTACTGGTACATGTGTCTTCATGTGTCTTTTCACACTAATGTACCCGACACTAGAGTCCATAGCCGACTTGAGTTTTATTTTTTATTTTTATTTTTATTTTTTGTAATAAAAATATTAAACTTTTATTATAGATTTTAAAAAATGATGTTCTTTTGAACGGATTTATAAAAGGACAAACATACGCCGATATTATTTTCATATTCAATTTTCATACTTATTGTTTTAGAATGTTATATTTTATTATTGTGAGTTTCGTTAGAACATAGAGTACAATTTTTTATAACTTTATTTTATTAATGTGTATGAAAATATATATGTATAGTGATGTTCTTTATAAAAATATTACATTTTTAAAATTCATAATTGGGAACCGAATTTTTTATCTGAATTTGCAGTTGGTAAGCACGAATTGTAGTTGAATTTGGACCGTCATTAATTTACTCTAATTAATGTATTATATTTAAAATTATTTAATAAAATACACGATTATCAGTCACGTATTCATTAAATAATTTTAAATAGAATACAAATTTATCACTCTCAGTTTCAATTAATTAAAAGAGGTCTAATCTTCTTTCCAAGTTCATTCTCAATTTTTTTTTCATAAAACTCCAGCCATCAGACCTTCCAACCCAAATTCTACCACTCTAACTTGCTCATTCTAATTCTGGCAATCCATAAACACCATAATCATTATTAGGACTATAAACGGATATTCAAAAATTCGCATCCGTTCGATATCCGAATCCGAATTTATGGATATTTATTCGAAAATATGAAAATGGATACGAATATGGATACTCTATAAAAATATTCGAGAAAACGGATACGGATACGGATACGAAAAGTACTAGTATCCGACACGGATAATCCTTATCCGATGCGGAGTATCCATTTTATCGGATATCCGTTTTACCGGATATCCGTATCCGTCAAACATATGATTAAAATATTACTAATAATATTAGTATTAGTATTACTAATAAAATAATATTAAAAAAAATCTTAATCGTTTATTCCCTAAAACAAAATAAACATATACTCCACTCAAAATAAAAACACCCTAAAGTCATTATTTTATTGGGTATGTTATAAAATGTCATGTATTATTATTTTATTGAGTATATTACCATGGAGTTACACAAAAGTTACAATACACCCTATCACACACATCATACAACCACTAAAGAACATATACTCCATTCAAAACAAACAAAAAAACTAACTTCATTTCATTTCTCTTTCGTACAAAACAAGAGAAAAGAAACCCTCATGTGATTGTTCGTTAGTTTCTTTAATTATAAATAAATGTAAGGGTCCGTTTGATACATATTGGGCAAAAGTGTTGGCATGGCAAAATTTGCCGGGACAAATTTTGCCTAGGTAAATTTTGCCTAGACAAATATTTTTTTCTCACATTAGACTATCAAACACCAAATAAGGTAAAACAAGTTTTTTAGGCAAAACATTTTAATAACACATTTTTCGTCCGTATTAACATATATAATGATAAAAAATATGTTTTTTTTTTTAATTTTCGTCCCAAGTCTTATTTAATAAAAAAACAGTTTTTTCTTTTCTTTGTTACTTCCCATTTTTATTTATTAAAAAAGTAACAAACTATATATATAAAAAAAAGGTTTTTACGCCAAAACTACTTACTAAAAACAGTTTTTACATTAAAACAGTTTTTAATTTTTACATTAAAACAGTTTTTACGTTAAAACAGTTTTTAATTTTTTTTACATTAAAACAATTTTTATATTAAAATAATTTTTTGCATTAAAACAGTTTTTACATTAAAACATTTTTAAATTTTTTACATTAAAACAATTTTTACATTAAAACAATTTTTTACATTAAAATAGTTTTTACATTAAAATAATTTTTTACATTAAAACAGTTTTTACATTAAAACAATTTTTTATTTTTTACATTAAAACAATTTTTACATTAAAACAGTTTTTTACATTAAAACGGTTTTTACGAAAAAATAGTTTTTAAACAGATTTTAATTTAAAACAGTTTTTTTAACTATTTAAAACAATTTTTAAAATATTCATAACAATTTTTAAAATATTTATAACAGTTTTTTTTAATTATTTAAAATAGTTTTTAAATTGTTTTTTAAAATATTAAAAGCGTTTAAGAAGTTAGCAAATTTGTTGGCAAATATTTCTCACCCATATAGCAAAGCAAAATTTGCTAACATGTTATGCATAAGAGGTGTTGTACATTGGCAAATAGCTTGTAGGCAAATATTGCTATCAAACACACCAAATTGTAGACAAATGTCATATTTGCCAATTTATTTGCCATTTGCCATGGCAAATAATGCTATCAAACGGACCCTAAGAGAGAAACAAAATAGAATGTAAGAGATAAACAGAAAAGTAAAGATATGGTTTTGATTGTGATGAGAGCTGAAGTTAACAACGGATATATTATATACAAAATAAAAATATATACTTATTAAAATAAAAATATCAGTATGTTTTGAAAACAAAAGGTCCATGAGGTTATCATTCTCAATACATTTGATTTAATCTAAAAGGTGCATATTTATTTCTACTGTCATGGAATGCGACTGTTATTTTTTTTAAATGGATTATCATTATGGAATGATACTATTATTATGAAACCCATAATTGTTGATGTTAGGAGGCAGTAATTTTGTTATATATTTATTTGGATTGGATTGTTTCATTGGATTGAATATTTTAATAGTTATTTTTTGCGATGGCTAAATAATGTAAATGGATACGGATATTATCCGAATCCGAGGTATCCGAGCGGATACGGATATGGATAGTTGTTTTAACTATCCGGGCAGATACTGATATGGATATGGATAGTACATTCAGGTAGCTGATACGGATTTGAAAAACATGGTATTCGATCTGTATCCGTCCGTTTACCACCCCTAATCATTATTCTCCTCTCTCGACAAAAGTTGGTTGTTCAAATTACTTTATTTTTGTTTAAAGAATTTTTGTGTATATCCACTGTGTGTCTCTTCTCATTTTTTACAAAGAAAGTGTGTATTAATGTTGTGAGTATCAATGTGTGTTTTAAATATTTTTTTTGATATATTATTTGTGGACATGAAAAATGATGTATTAATGTTGTGTAGACATATTGTGTATATATTGATAGATATGTTGTGTATAAATCTTGATAATTTATATATGGGAAACTTTACATGAACCGCATTGTATCCCGCTCAACGACCGCATCAACACCCTTTTTTTTTTCTTCATCTATTTTTTTTTTGTGTATATATATATATATAAACAGTTTTTATATAAAAAAAACAATTTTTCAATTAATATAAATTTTTTTTATTGAAAGTAAACATATTTTTATTAAACTTAAAATTAAAAAAAAAAATCTATTAATATTTTATTAGCATGATTTCGCGATTGATTAATGCCGCGACGCGAAAGCACATTCCGGAACCCACATTATTTGTTAAATATTGGTCCACGCCAGTGGAAATAATTAATCGATATATTTTATTGAAAATATATCGTGTTTAATTTGTGTCGCTGATGCGGACCCACATTCAACAAATAATGTGGATCCGCGCCAACGACACTAATTAATCATGATATTTTAGTGCCGCTGGCGCGGATCCACATCATTTGTTGAATGTGGGTTCGCGTCAGCGACACTAATTAGTCGTGATATTTTTTCAATAAAACATCGCGATTAACTAGTGCCTCTGGCGCGGATCCACATTCCCGGCGCACACCATTTGTTGAATGTAAGTCCACGCCAGCGAAACTAATTAATCGCGATATTTTATGGGGTCCGCCCCAACGGCACTAATTAATTACGATAAATTTTCAATAAAATATCACGATTAACTAGTGCCTCTTGCGCGAATCCACGTTCCCGCACCCACATCATATGTTGAATATAGGTTCGCGCCAATGAAACTAATTAATCGCGATATTTTATGGGATCCATGCCAGCGACATTAATTAATTGCGATATTTTTTTAATAAAATATCACGATTAATTAGTGCTGCAGGAGCGGACCTACATTCTCGGTCCACATCCTATGTTGAATGTGGATCCGCGCCAAGGTCACTAATTAATCGTGAATCTAAGACATCAAATTAAACAGTTTTTTTATTAAAACTAAAATATATTTTCGAAATGTTATTTTTAATTAAAAAAAACTGTTTTATTGATTTTTTATTAGTATACGTAGTTTTTTTTTATTTATGAAAAAAATATTTTTTTCAATTTTAATTAAAAGATGTTTTATTTTAATAAAAAAACTTTTTTATATTAATAGTAAAACTGTTTTTTTTAATATAAAAAACTGTTTTTATATTAATAAAAGAATAAAAAACTAAAAATAAAATGGGCAGAATGTGGTCGCCAGGCGGTTTCACTGGCGGTTTACCTAGAATCACTCTTTATATATATATGTTGTGTATAAATCTTGATAATTTATATATATGTTTGTAGAAATATGTAGAAATGTTGTATTAATGTTGTTTAGAAATGTTGTATTAATAATGCGTAAAAATTTGTATGTATGTCTGTAATAAAAATTGTATAATTTTTTTAATCATAAAAAGGTGCGTATGTTTGTAAATTTATGTTAAAAAAATATGTAATGGTTAATTTTAATTGAAATAAATTGTTGTAATTTTTGTAACAAAAATAAATAATTAATTTCAGTAAACAGCTAAAATTTTAATTCAAAATGTAAAGAATATTTTTAATAATAATTTATTACCAATACAGTTTTCATATTTAGAAATATAGTTTAAAAATCACTTTGAATTAATCAATTTTTTATATATTACAGTTAAATGAAATAAAAAATTAATAATTGAAATAAATTTTTATATAAAAATAAACAGTTAATTTTAATAAAATTTAAAATTTTAATTGAAAATATAAAGTATGGTTTTAAAAATAATTTTTTAATAATGGAGTTTTCATATTTAGAAAGTCGGTTTAAAAATATTTTTCAATTCATTAATTTTTTATATATATTTTAGTTGAATGAAATAAATTGTTATAAAAAATAAATAGTTAATTTTAATAAAAGATATAAAAATTTAATTGAAAATATAAAGTATATTTGTAAAAGTAATTTTTAATAATACGGTTTTCATATTTCAAAGTAAAGGTCAAAAAAATATTTTTATTTTTGCAAATATTGCAGTTAAATGAAATAAACTATTATATAAAATAAAGAATTAATTGAAAAGATAAATATATTTTTAGTAATATATTTATAGTAATACAATTTTTATATATATAAAGACATTTGGAAAAAACAGCTTAGTATAAGTAATATATTTAAATGAAAATATTATGTGTACCAAATATTTACATCAAGTTTTGTGTACCTGTTCAATTTAACCAACGACTTCCCTTGGACTACACTGAAATGGGTTATACTGAGCAGGGCCAAAGGCGAGTTTCACTAAAGTATGACATGTTACAGCATTACAAACCACGTTGAGTTTGAGGTTGTGGAGTTTGACATCGTGACATGGGTTGTAATTTGTAAAGTACAAAGCAAAGGAGGCGACGGGTTACAAGTGGCGTCTTAGGCGAGGAAGCTGCAGCGACACAAAATTTTGAATTTACCAAGTATGAAAGTCAGCACATTTCCTACCATCCAAATGAACCACAAACACTTAACTTTAACTTACCTTGCTGGGATAATCCAATACCTAGTTAAGGTTGATCCAAGAATTAAGATGTGCGTGCTGATTGCGCATATCAAGGAGCAGAGCAGACCAATTACACCATACCTTATGTGAAGGCTTGGGATGCAAAGAGAAAAACATTTATTACGCAGTTTGGTGATTGGGATTCATTGTATAGTGAGTTGCCTCGATTCTTGTCGACAATCGAACAATATAATCCGGGGACTATTGGCTGGCCCAGAAACTGAAGCTAATGAGATGTTTTCCAAACTCTTTTTGCATTAATAAAAGGATTAAAAATAGTGCCAGCCTATTTTAAGCATTGACATGACCCACCTTTATGGTAAGTATAGGAGCAAGATGTTGATTGCGATTATCTTGGAGGTAACGGTTAGGTATTCCCACTTTCTTTTACCGTAGTTGACGAAGAGAATTTCAAAAATTAGATTTGGTTCTTCTTTTTTTTTTAGAAGAGGAATATTACCTCGAATAAACTAAAAACTAAGAGAAAAATAGCCATTTTCTAGTGGCTTACAAGGAATTACAAGAAATAGAAAAATCTACAATAAAAGATGATAGGAACCTTGATGATAGGAACCTTGATAATGTGCTATCTGTCTTCAGGCATCACGCATCACACTGATCCACTGGGTCGGAATCTCACCACCGATTCCAAATGCAAACACATATAACGGAGACGGTCATAAACATATAAAAGTAAAATAAATATCAGCATAAATTTAAAAAATGATGGACTTGGCATTCATAGAAATTCCTTCGAAATAGGCTTTGTTCCTAGCACACCAAATTTTCCAACAAATGAAGCTTGGGAGGATCTTGGAAAGAATGGCCCTAATGTTGTTTCCTTTTGAATTAAACCACCAGAATAAAAGACGAGATCTAAAATCCGGAGTCTGAAATTTAAAGCCCATCATTTTCGAAATAAATCCAGACAGCTTCAGCTACATTACTCGAACCAAATAAATGAGGAATATTTTCCTCGTTATATAAAGAGCAAAAACAACATCTCGAAGCCAAAGGAATCTTAATATTTTTAAGTTAGCATCATGAGGTACTGCATCATGAAAAATACGCCACATAAAGGTTGAAAATTTAGGAGAAATTCGATGGTCCCAAATCATGGAAAATGAGAATTGAATCACATATTTTTACGCATCGTTTCCCAAACTACTTTGAAAATAAATCCTTTTGAGAACCAAAATCCATTGGAAGAATCAAAATTGTCTTCATCAAGAATCTCTAATACCGACTGCATCCTTTTCCATGTACCACTAACAAATGAAGTAGACCCTCTAAATTTCAAAGGCGCTAATTTTTTATATTTGGCATTCATAAAATTAGCCCCTAAAAAATGATCTTGCTTGAAACGAAACCAAATTTTGCATGAAAAAGCTAAGCTCACATCACATAACTTTCGAATGCCCAAACCACCTTCTGATTTTAGTCTTCACACTATATCCGAGGAAACCCAATGGTGTTTGAAATTATCTTCCGAACTACCCCAGAAAAAATTTGCTCAAAGCATATTAAAATCTTTAATGAAAGCCATCGTAGGGAACATAACGAAGAAAACATGAAAATCGAGCAACATCAGAACTGACGGAAACTAATCTACCTGTCAAAGATAAGTATTCGGACTGCCACTGTTTGATACGATCAACTGCCTTATCCGAAATAGGACCAAATAAAATATTACGCTTCCTGCCATAATACAAAGGAATCCCAAGGTAATTAATCGGTAAATTTTTTGAACCAAACCCGTTAGTTTCTGTAATCTTATTTTTTCGACGAACTGAACACGTAGGGGCTGTTATAACACAACTTTTTCTTTCATTATCTCGCTTCCCATAATGACGCTGGTAATCTGCCAAAAATCTATTAAACACACGAATAGATCTCAAGCTGCCATTCATGAAAAAGATAAAGATTTGGTTCTTACATCTTGTTAAGAAACATATTATAAAGTACCGCCAAAATATTTATTTGATATCAAATCGACACACTGGAATTAAGCGCATGATATGGTAAGAATAAGATGCGTACGGATGGTGGACCGTGAGAAATGGTAGGTATCGATACTATTTATGTCACCTTCACAGTAATTTCTACAAAAAATTATGTGTCGCTGGCCTTAAGAAGTTGGTATGGCTTGTGGCAAGTGCATACGAAGTCATAAAGTTTGATAGGGTCATGATTCAAATCAAGGAAATAAATGAGGCTTTGTACATCTATCTTTCTAATATTCCCAATGAGAAGTGGATGATTTCCCATGATTGTGGGTACCGTTACGGCCAACTAAACACAAACATTTCTAAAGTTTTTAACTCGATTATTAAGTAGGCTAAGAGTATTCCCATTACTTCATCAATTGAATTTATATTTCACAAAGTTGTAAGTTATTTTCTCATACGTAGGGCATATGGAGTGGAGTACATGGGGCAAAATCAGCCACTCATGCCAATTAAATTTCTTGATTTGAATCGTCAAATTACAAAGGGTAGACAACATATTGTGCAGCAGTTTATAAATGAAGAGGGATGAGTTCATGACTAAAGTTCGATCATATGAACCACTTTAGTAAGTACTTTATCACAAAGTTGTATATGAGGACATATGCATCACAAATATATTCCCTTGACCACGATGATTACTGGCTTTCAGTATTTCATCCGAAGTTGATACCTAACCTGGAAATCAGATGTGATGTGGGGAGGCCTGTTTTAACTCGGACAAAGAATGAGATGGATCTCGTGAAAAGGCGACCAAATCAATGCAGCCATTATCCTAAGATGGGTCACATGCATAGGAGATGTCCTGAACTACCAAGGCGTGGTATTCCAACCGTTCCCGACCTCTGTTAGTATTTCACCTCTGAGTGGGAGCAAGTACAACTTCATTTTACTATAATTTGTAAATTACTTTCATATATATTTTTATATCCTTCTTTGCGTTTCACTGTTGAATTGAATTTTATATTTTATTTTAATATGTTAACAAAATTCTTATATTGCATTTACGATGGATATCCCAGACACACGTGCGTGGATATATTCGGGTCCTATTGACCCATCTATATTGCCTAGACAATAGGAACATATGTCAAAGGTCATTTCAACAAGTCAGGAAAAAGGAGTCCTGACATGCAAACACAATGATTCTGGCCGTAGATGGGATGAATTAAAGAGGTGGCGGTCATTAGTACCATTACTTATGGAGGCAGGCTTCTACGACTTACGCCAGCTTAGGTATGTAACTCTAAACTAGTATTTCCTCATAGATCTAGTCGACTGATAGTGCCCCAAAACTCATACATTTTATCTTTCTCTTGGGGAGTGTAGTATCACACTACAGGACGTTGAGGTTCTTCTTGGGTTACCTATTGACGGTTTGCCATTACTGGTGCTGACATAATAGGAGAGCATGACAGGCTGTAAGAGACGTGTCAGGAGTACTAAGATTAGATCCATGTCGGTTTGGTTACGATGCCTAGATAAGGTGAACTAGGTCGTGGACACTTTTGGATAGTTATCTGAGGCACCGGATGCAGATACACTTAATAGTTATGCACGATCATATATTTTGCATTTAATTATAGGCATATTGCTACCGGATAAATCCAGTAGACACGTGAAAATCCGATACCTCCCATTCCTAGAGGGCATGGGTAGGACCAAAGAGTATAATAGAGGAGGGGTGGCTCTCGTGACTTTATACCGCAAGTGGTGCAGGGCAACCGCACCCGACGCTAGAGAGATAGTTAGGCCTCTTGTGCTACTGTAGGTTAAATTTACATTATAAATGGTTTGGTTTAAATGGTATTATATCAACACATTACAAAAATTTAAATTTTGTTTTCATTATTAAACAATTATGGGGATACAATCGTATATCCCACTTAGCACCAGAGCGACTGATATATGAGCATGTTGAGGCCCCTCCTGCTGAGGCCATTGAGCCACTACCACCACAAACTTTAGGATGCCGTTAAACTAAAATACAATAGTTTATACTTTATATTTTATATTTTTTGTAATCACCTTTGTTTTTAATTTTTGCATTGACACAAACATTTTATTGATACTTATTATGTTTTAAGATGGTGCACCCCACTATCTAGGTGGGAAACACCCTACATATCCTCACATATTTTCGGTACCTTCTAGATCTGACGCAGTCAGCTCAGGTGAATAACACCTAGTTAAGTTTTCTTCATTTTAATTATGTATGTTTTATTCATACATAATTAATAATTAATGATGGTATATTTGTTAAATACTTGCAGATGGTTTGGATCCATTATACGGACAATGTCATGGCACAGTTATAAGATTACTACATAGTAGTTGCATATATATGGAGGGACAGGGTACCCATCATAGACTTTGAGGTTGTGTAGTGGCATCTACTAGGTCGTTTCCTTATACATCTTGCGATGCGACAGCCTTTTCCGACCACATGCGACACCAGTGAGGAATTGCATCGCATTGACATGATAGGACAAGCTAGCAGTGACTTATTTGTACTTCACGCCAGATACATTGGGATGTAGGGATAGAGGATACATATTGTTGTGGACGGAGAGGTTTACGATCTTGCCAGATGACCTATACATGCTATAATATTAGTGAATTACTCGATGCTTTATTAGTTGGATCCAGGTAGACCCCACACCCTACGGTACCCTCTTATTTAGGGGGATTGTCGAGCTTCTTATAAATATATGTTAACCATATCATTTCTTCATTTTCCATAATTAGCCACTGCAATAATTATGTTAAAAAATTTACTAAAGTATTAGGTATATTTTTATTGTTACAGATGTAACGGCTAATCGATATACATTTTTATGCTAATGCCAGACTGTAAAACCCCGCCGAAGCACACACAACCTTACTAAAGATCACTAGATTGTGCATACATGTATAACTACGTCACGAGATGTTGTCAGAGTTAGAGAGGTATTGTGCCTCCCCTTTATTTAAGCACCCACCAACTATTGCGAGGAGAGGCATGTGTGGTCCACAGCGAGCATGACCACGTAGAGGTGGTAGAGGCAAACAAGGACCGCAACAACATCAGTCACCGGTTAATCGACTGATGCTTTTCGTTATACCCACCCACAAGTCATCTTAGTTTACAGACTCCCCATGCTCCGCATCTACATACGATGCATATATTTGCGGTCCCAGTACATCTCGTATGACTCCAACTCCAAATCATTCTACTACGGGTCACTTGTCAGTCGATAAAAAAAATGGAGTCGCATGAATCCTATGATTTAGTCGACTCTTTGTGGGTCACTATGTCGCAACCGACTCATACTTTTGATGAGTCATAAGTTCCATCCATTCCACAACCACCAATGGCGACTAGTAGGATGGATAGATCGGTTGACTACGCATTGGATATATTAACCCATGTCGCAGATAGGATTGAGGATGCACTTCAGTGTATGATTGCACGTCTCGTAGATGAGACCATTGAGTGTGACCCTACACCGTGAGATGTGGCTGGAGATATGCCTGTACCGGTAGTGAGTATTAGACGGGGCAGAGGGCAGCTGCATGCAAGGCCACCAGGCGTGATATGGGGTGGCAGTAGAGCACCGGGACGCCTAATTCACTAGCCAGATAGAGTAGGGTCTGACACGATTGATACATAAGATGCAGGTGATGTAACATAGTAGATAACGAGTATTAGGAGACTCCCACCCTATGGGACCTAGATTTTATTATTATTTTTTTAGCTATCAGTTATATTTTGTCATATTTTCATCTTTCTACACGTAAATGTCGTTGCAATATTTTATTGTTAGTCATTTAGCCATACATTACAAAATTTATTACACAACTTGAATATTTTAAGGGATGTAAATAAAATGGAAAATGCCACACAACTAGGCCTGTCAATGGATCGGACTTTATCCGAATTCGAATCCGAATTCGATCCATTTAAGCGGATTTGGATCAAGCCAGAAATTCGATTACCCATTTATTAAATGGAGCGGATTTGGATTCATATGATCCGACCCGTTAATAATCTGATCCAATATATATATATATATATATATATTATCATATTTTTAATTAATATATATATTGTATTTACTAATATTTTAAACATATATTACATTAGTTATTTATAATATTATATAATAAAAAAAACCTCACATGGTACCTCTCATATAAAAAGGAAACCACACACAAAAACCTAAATCTCTAAAGCACTCCTCTCTCACTTCTCACACGGCGCCGCCCTCTCGTCTCACTATTGACCATCTCTCTCCCAACCTCTCTCTCCGACGCCGATGCCAACGCTGACGCCGCACCTGATTCGTCCCAGAGTCTCCGACGTCGATGGCACACCCTCATCTGATTCGTCCCTCCGATGCCGCAAACAGGTATGATTTTTTTTTACATTTACCCTCATCTGTACCAGGTAGACTTTTACGTTTACCCACATTTGTATTTCATTTTCATTGTTTCCTGCTTTTCTAACTGAAGTAACCCATGGCCATATTTTTTGTTCTAACTGATTTATGTGAAGATGAAGACAATGTCAATTTTTAAAGGGTTTTATGTCAAGATAAGACAAGGCCAATTTATGTCTTCCTTTTACCTTTCTCATGATCATTTATTACTTTGAGAGTCAATAATTTTGGCCTATTTTGGTACTGCTTGGCGTTTAGAAGAGCTAATAATTTTTTTCAGTCAAAGTTTATGTACTGCTTTCAGTCAGATTTTGGTACTGCTTTGCTTTTAGAACATCAAATATTGAATCTTCAAATATCTAAATCTTTCTAATATTTGTTTCGGCTGTTCAAGAATCATAAGGTTTGTTTCAGCGGTAGCATAGAAGAAGATAATCACCAAGTAAGTTCATTATTTTCTTTCATTTCTTAACATTCGTTATCTTACAATATTTGTATTTATGTTTGAAGGATTGAAAAACGTGAAATGTGACTGTGATAATTAATTAAATTAAATTCGCAAGTTTGTAATCAACCTTTATTTAATTAGAGTCTATTTTTAAACAAACTTAATTCAGCCCCTACATAGGCATCTAAACATCATAAATAATTCAACCCATGCATGAAAAATACAGACGACCGATATAGGAAAAAAAAACTTTCGGGGAAAAACCTTTTATAACACTTTGAAGAATTCACAAGACTTTTGACTTACATACAACCTGATAATCGTCCACAAGTGTGAAATGCACAGTGCCTTCAGCAAACCTTCAAAGATACGAGAGACAGCAAAATACCCTCCAGGTGTCGGTTCGTCATCTTCGGCTCGTCCACACGCAGAATGACTACGCTCGGTATCCACCGATAAAAGATGGAGATGCCTTATCCACAGAGGTTGAACAAAAGCAAAGTTGTTCTTAAACACCAAACAATTCACTAAAGCATATGGGAGTTTTGTGAATTGAAAACAAAAAGGGATTAAACCCTAAAAGGAAGAAGTCAAAAGGATTCTGCACTTTCGCAGGTTTCTGTCTTTCAAAACGTTGGGACTTCTTAATGAAAACGTTACCAAATAATGAGTATTTATAGGAAAAACACGTCGCCTCGAAAATAGAGCTTGTTCGAACAAGATCAGCATGTCGCTTGAACGAAGGACAGTTATCGTTCGAACGAGATCGTGCGACATGCTATCTCGCGCGAACGACACGCTATGTCGCTTGAACGACTGTTGCGAAAAAATTATTATTTTAATGTCCGCTTCAACACTTAGAAAATATTTTGTAAAAATATCCCAAAAGCTCCAAGTGAAAAGTTAAGGTATTAAAAACATAACCTTACCAAAGTAAACTTCGCGGAGCCTTGAATAATGAAGAACTTGAGTAATTCGGATCCGTCTTTGATGTAGATGTCTCTTGAATGCTCTTCGACGGTGTATCGGTATATGACATAATAAATTGATAACGGACCTATGAAAATATGTCCGTACAAATCTCCCCCTATGTCTATGCCGGTACATACATAAAAAATCCGAATTATCAAAAATCAAAATGCCCATACAAATCTACCCTCCCATGAATAAATTTTCAAGACCTCAAAACTGTTCTTCAATCATCTTCGTCAAATCCCAAAGCTTTTTTCATCAGGGTGTGCAACATCATGATCTTCAATCTTTGTACCTACACACATGAGATAAAGCAAAATACCTTCACGACGCATCGAGTTTAAAATGAAATAAGAATAAAGAATTAATAAATCAAATCTCTCCCATAATGCAAAAACTCCCCCATAACTGATAATTCTTTCTCCCCCTTTTTATGATGTCCCTAAATAGACAGATAAGAAAAAAAAATCAAAACATGGAGTGTCACGACAAAATGCATAGCACACAAAGATCAAACTACGCGCATGCAAAGGGATATCTCAAAAATCTCACAAACTATTTTTGGATTTTTCAATTTTTCATAAAAAAATAAAATACCACTTTAAAAAATATGATACAAAAATCACACCATGGATTTAAACTCAAACAACCAAGTCATGAAAATGGAATGAATGGGTGTGAACACATTCGATAGGTAAATCAACTCAATCAAGCATATGTGCACGATGCATATGTGTACCCCTAACGAATGAACATCAAAAGTATCCTTAGGTGAAAAGATTGTTGAATTTAGATGACATCGTCTTATGCAAATCAAATTCAAAATGATTTTCACACCAATAACGTCCAAAACTATTTAGCGTTTTTTCAAGATTTTCAAGGACGTGTAAACCCGTTATAAAATCTTCAACCAAGTTCCCTCATATATATTTTCTTTTAGAGGTGAATAAACTAAATTCTCAAACTTTGGAGAATTGGTGCAAAAACCTAAATGGCCCATAATTGGCATGAATTTCTTTTTATTGCCTTTAAATTTTTTCGGGCTCTTTTAAACCTCTTTGGACCCCGGATAATAAAATTCCTCCATTTTTTAGGTCCAATTTAACGGTGGCTTAGTATTCGCAAAGGCAAAATGAACCTTTCGCAGCCCTTCCCCATTTTCAAACAAAGCATACAAACTCACAAAACGGTTCTTATATGCACAATTTTCTTATCAAAATCGCACTTGGTTCGTTTTAAAGGACAGGATTGAAGTGAAAACACCCAACCAACATGTGATAAGACAAGCACAATAATCAAACAAATCCGTGCATGTGTGCAATAAAGGAAATCATGAGTCAAACATGTAGGAAGTAAAACTAAATTACATCTCAATGATTCCAAACATTGTAAAACACATGGATGAATTCACATATTGTCTCAAAACACTATCAAATAGTCACATGAAGAATGAAATGATGTTGTGACTTGGTCATCCTAAGTGTCCATCCATAAAAGGTGCAAGCAAAATACAAAAATCTTTTTAGATTTTTCAAAAAATTTGTCAAATAAAATCTTTTTATATTTTTCAAAAATTTTCAAAAGCAAAAATCTATACAAAAAGTACACGTCACACCGCTAGCAAAAATATATCAAAAAGCATAACTAGCATATGACAAACATGCAAACACAATCATCTATATGATATGGCGAGATAAGAATCATGTGCAAGCAAACGAGAATCAACTTGTCTAAAATCTAGCGTATCCAAAAGTGATTTCCTAACATAAATAGATGTGAAACGTCGTGTAGGGGATTTGGGAACCACGGGAATACTAGACATAAACTTCCTATGACATTTTCCAAGATCAAAATAAAAACGCCTAAGGTGACCTTTCCTACCACAATATGAACATGTGTAAACGGATAGAACGACACCTATAGGTTGACCTTTTCTAATATCCTTGGAGTTAGTTGACCCTCTAAAACAAATAATGGTTTTGGCTTTAGTATTAGAAGCATGAGAACAAGATGAGTCACTACCATCACTATAAAACCTACTCGAGTGTGTCAAATCATTTTTTAAGTTCAAAATTTTTTACTCGAGCAAAGAATTAGACTCTTCCAATTTAAGGGATGCCTTTTTCAAATTCACAACAATTCCTAAAAGGGTATCTCTCTCTCCCTCAATTAAGGCAAACTTTTCCCTAAGAGTCTCTTCACGTGCCACAAACTCATTGACTAAAATATTTTTATCCTCTTTGGCACAGACACAAACCATTGAATTTTTAAGGTCCTCTAATTCTTCTTCTAAAATTAGGACGTTATCATCACTCTCCTTCTTGGCAATTTTCAAAGAATCAAAATCAATATACAAATTACCAAAATGCTCACGACAGATATCACTTTGAGTTTGGAACTCTTGCAAATATTCAATCTTACTTTTAAAGAGAGAATTTTCTTTTTCCAAAACTTTAATTCTTTTGCAAAGTTTCAAAATCAAACTTTTTAATTTTTTAGCACGATCGTTTTGAAATATTGCGATTTTTCACAAAACTGATTTAAAAAAAAATCAATATCACAAAATTTTTGCAGAAAATAGGAATACGCAATAAATTAGCGCAACCTGATACCAATTTGACGACGTGAGAAGTCAAATTGTATAAAAAAAATTCTTGAAAAATCAGGATCACGTGATAAATTAGCGTAACCCGCTCTGATACCAATTTGAAAAACGTGAAACGTGACTGTGATTGTTGATGTAAAAAATTAGATCGCTCTAATTATTCAATCACAGATAAATAAAATGAGACAAAGATTTTTAAAGTGGTTCAGCCTTATAAGAATGGCCTACGTCCACTGTTATGTTATTGCTGAGTGTTTGGGAATTCTCGATTACAAGTTCTATCAAGAAATTCCGGTCCCTTTGAATGAGGGTGATACAACGTATTTATAGCCCTTAAGCTATACATGAAAGGGTTGATACATTAAATGATATACATATGAAAAGGTAATAAATTTAATGCAGCGTGTGCGTCAAGATGATAAACATTCAATGAATGGTTGAACTGTCGATTATCTGGCAGTTTATGCTACGGCCGAGATGCAGCTCGGACCGCCTTAGTTCCTCGGAGCGCTAGAGTACCTCGGAGTGCTAGAGTACTTCGGAGTGCTGAAGCTCCTCGGTGTGTCCTCGTTGCTCGTAGGGAACATGAGTTGGTCGGGGAAATGAACTTCCTCGTTGTTATTGTGCCACGTAGATTGACAAATGTCTTCGTATTATTCGTCCACATCAGCATATTAATTTTGGTATCAACAGAAGCCCCCAATGTTTCATATTTCGAACTTTGAGGAGTATGGAACATTCTTTCTCGGTATATGGCAATATTGAATGATCTTCCTGGGTTTTAGGAGCATCGTATTTGGATTTATTTCCAAATTCACAGAATCCGCCTTTTTTCGAATTTTTACGAGCGCTTCGATCTTTGTGCCCTTTTTGTCCTTTTAGCCGCCGGAAGTTCGATAGTTTCTTTTTTGTAATCATTTCTCTCGCCATTTCCCAAGGCACAGTATTTAAACTTCCCAAATAATTATACCGTCCTCTACTTTTTCCAATTTTCTTGCTTTTCGAATTCTCCAGTCTTTCTTTCTCTTGTGCGTTCATCCTTGTTTTCGTTCGTTGTCAACAGACCTCCTTTCTTCCTGTAAGATCTTCTTCCTTCTTCTTTTATTCACCATGGTTTATATTATTGAATCTATTGAAAAATTCCGTTCTGATTATTCCATTCCGTTTTGGGTAACTCTGGAAAATCTTCATGAGCCCTTTGATTATTTTCGTTTGGCTGAGGGACATTGGTTCCCCAGCCTTTTTATTGCTGAGTGTGGATTTTCTTTTCCACCCAACTCTTTATGCTTAGAATTCTGCCAACATTTCGATGTTGTTCCTGCAAAAGTAGCCCCCAATACATGGAGAATAGTTAATGGGGTGCATAAATTAAATCAAACTCATGGAACTCGCATAGGAATTCCTGAGATTATGTATTTCTATAGATGGGCTATTTTAGACAACGTTTATTATTTAAAAACTAGATTTTTGAATAGAGCTTTAGTAGTTAACCTCCCTAATGCCAACAGGGATTATTTTGAACATGGGTTAGTTTTCAAAAATTGGCAACATGCTCCTTTAGTCGGAGACAGAGTGTATGAAGGTCCCAAATGCCCCCCATATGGCAATGGGATAGGTTATTTTCATTTTATTTTATTCTTGAAATTGTGACTTCATTATGTTTGAATAAATGCATGATTGACATTTCAAATTGTTTTTGTTTGCAGTTAACAGCAAGAGAAAAACTCCTAAGGAATCAGAAGTTAATATAAGGCAATTAAAACATATCTGGAGTTTGCATCAGAAGGTTGCAGATGAGCATATCAGGTCTGCCTCATACTTGTTGCAGTACAAGAGCTATACGTCGTCTTTTACTGCTCGCCCTGTGGTCAGCTCTAGTGATCCAGTGCAAATTCCTGAGGACTCTGATCCAGAATCTCATATTCCTTTGAGCCAGAAAATGGGCAGGAAGAGAGCTCCTCCTGGTCTATTTGATGACACTACTTCTGCTGCTGAGGCCAAGAAAAGCAAAGTTGATGTCCCAGAAGGGACTAAGAAGGTGGATGTTACACCTTCCAAAGCTGCCGAGAAGCCCCCAGTGGCTCCGAGCAAGAAGGTTGCTCCTGTGGAGATGACTGCTATCTCTCCGACCAAGAGCTCTTCCTTGGTTGAAATTGCTGAAGTTCCTTTTAGGAGATTGAGGAAATCGTTCTCAGTCAATGTGGCTGAAACTGCCAATCTGACTGAAACCATCTCTTCTCTACCAGCTGGTGGTGTTGGTGTTCCAACCATCATTCCTCCGAGCTCTGCCATGAGCTCGGTAAAAACTTGGATCATACCCGAGGTCCAAGGAATTGATGAAAAGATTTCTAGGGATATGCTGACATCCCTAGCTACTCGTCACCTTGCTTCAGTAAATTTCTCACACTCTGAATTTCCTTTCTTTCTTTGAATACTTGTATTTTTGTACTGACCTGTTACTTTTTCCTTTGTTTAGCTGGTGAATTGTTTTAACAACATCGTGAAGAAAGATGAAGCTATTAAAGCTTCCAGCTCCTCGTCAGGTGTAGAGGATGCTTTGCTGGGTTTAACCCATTCTTTGAAGGATTCTCGTCAGCAATATAACGAGGACAAAGCTGAATGGGAGAAAAAGTTATCTATAGTTGAGGTCGAGAAGGTGAAGATGGCTGAGATCTCCAAGAGTTTGGAGGATAAGGTGAAAAGTTTAGAGGTCGAGCATCAGAAGTATGACGACAAGCTCAAGAACTTTGGAGAGCTTGAAGATAAGCTGAAAAAGGCAGAGGAAGAATTGTCCGCCCTGCGAGATATTAAGGGCTAAAAGGAAGAATTGGATGTGAAGCTCTCCTCGGAGAAACTGAAAAGAAAGCTCGCAGTTAAAAAATCCTTCAGCGCTGGCTGGGATAAAGGATGGGACAAGGGGATTGCTGCGATGACATCCCAAGTTCAATACGGGAAGTTGAAATACTTCCGAGATGGCTGGGTAGCTTCCCTGCAGGAATTGAAGATCGAGGACGACTCTGGTCTATTCCAGCTACACCTCCCTGGTCCTCCCCCACCAATTGTGGAAGAAGAAGAAGATGAGCCTATTTCTGATGAATCTTCCATGGCCATCGGTGATCAAGTCCCTGCATCTATATCTTCTGCCAACGAGCTCATTTCTTCCATGCCTCCTCCTCCTGAGAAAATTTCAACTCAGGCTGATCAAGTTGCTGTTACCA
The DNA here is from genome assembly GCA_949130495.1 of Sambucus nigra. Taxonomy (NCBI): domain Eukaryota; kingdom Viridiplantae; phylum Streptophyta; class Magnoliopsida; order Dipsacales; family Adoxaceae; genus Sambucus; species Sambucus nigra. The sequence continues at coordinate 141,394,050 of OX422207.1, forward strand.
CCGAGCAACCAAGCTCCTCGTCCCAGCCTCCCGAGAAAGTCTTGGGAGACAAGGAAAAGGTGTGAAGTTGTTCGGTATCATCTCTATCTTTCATTATTTGTAATCAAACAATGTAATCCTTTTGTGATCTAATAAAATACATCTTTGTTCATCTCTGTTGTTGATGATTTGTTTTTGTTGATTGTTGTCTTCTTATCATCCTTAGTTTGAGGCTAGAATGGAACTAATATCTGCACATGATACAAAACTGATGCAGCAATGTCATGAGTATTATAAAGCTGGTCATACAAATTTGAGTGTATCAGAAATTGTTGACATCCTTGGCCATGATGCCTCAGAACAAGCAATTGAGGCTTATCGGTACTTGAAGGATTTACTCGACCGAGCTGTAGCCAACAGTGTGGCCTACTATGAATTGATCGAGGAACTTCATTGTACCTTAGAGGATCTACAACATCAGCACAATGAATTAACTGCTTTACTGCACAAGGAATATGAAAATAGATATCAACAGCTTTCTTCTGAAACAGGCCATAAAAAGATCCTTGCTGGATACGATGTTAGGGAAAGAACTTTAAAAGGTGAAGTTGAGGCCTGCAGGCAGATTGCTGAGTTGCTGGAACAAGAGAACAATAATTTGCAGAAAAAGCTGGCACAGTATGAATCTGCAGCGTCATCTTCCACTGCTTTAGTACAAGTTACCGATGAAGGTTTCTCGTTCTTAGAGGTTGAGAATGCCAAATTAAGGCAAGAACTGGATAACTTAAGAAGATCTGTTATTTCCACTACTGCTCGGGGACGAGGAAGAGCTATTCAAAATGTTGTCGAGGAGCAAAATTCACCACCTGCTCGGAGTCGATCAAGAGTTTTCAGCCGTAATGTTGAGGAAGCTCGCACTCAGTCTACTTTGGAAACTCAAGCATTCCAATTGAACGCCAAAGATCGGGCTTTATCTGAAATGTCCAAGAAAAACCTATCTTTGGAAGATCAACTTACTACGACGAAGTCTGCTTTGAATGATAAAGATGTTTTTGCCAGGAACCTTCACGAACAATTGGATAGATTAACCTTCCAATTCCATAAACAGCCTAGGGAATTTTGGATGGCAGGATACAATTAAGCCCTTATTCATTTAGATGCTCGCATTGAACATGCCAATAATGAAGGTTATAAGCAGGGGTGGTTGAACGCCCTGGGTGTACTAAAATTGGAGCAAGGGCATTTTTTATGGGATTATCATGCTCCAGGGTTACTAGACTTGCCTGTGCCACCTTTAAAATTGGACATGGAATGGATCCCAGCTCGTTCCATTCCTCGGAGTTTAATTTCAAAATATCTTGTTGACTATAGTCTTCATTCTCAGACTGAATTATCTCGTCCCGAGCATCTCTTGGATACACCTTCTGTGATGAACGTCAGAATGCTCAGAGATATTAATTTCATCAATTCTCCTCTTTGCCTGGAGGATCCTCCTGCTGGCGAGGAGCCTGTTTCAAAAGCTAAAGGAAAGAAACCAATAGAACAGGTTTTTCAATGTAACAGTTAGCACATATATGTAGCTTGTAATTTATTTTGATTTTAATGAAAGACTTTCATCTTCTATTTGCAAATCTGTATTGCTATTGTCTTGTAAAATGCTCTACATCTGTGCATATGTATAAGTTAAAAAGATAACAATATTGTTGTTTATCGACCAACTTAATAAAAAGTTACAAGTATCAAGTTTGCTCAATCACTTAATAATAAAGTAATGAGTATAAAATGTTCAAAATGTTTCCAACCAACCAAGGTTGTTAGATTGTGTTTGTCGACCAACTACAGTTGATGGGTTTTTATCCCCGACCAGCCATATTTGGTTCATCAAATGTTCATAAAGTGCGTCCGACCAACCAAGGTCAATAATTTATCCTCGTCGACCAACTACAATTAGTGGGTTTTGATCACCGACCAACTATATTTGGTTCAGTTTGGAATTTTTGTATTTTTGAAGAACTTTTGTAATAATCTTACCTCCCGACCAACATAAATTGGAATGTGAGAGCATATTTTTTGGTTCTTTCGAACTATCTGTCCACTAGTTATCTTACCAACCTTAGTTGGTCACGCTAGTGTACGCCTCCTAACAAAAGGAGTATATTTTTTGGTTCTTTCGAACTATCTGTCCACTAGTTATCTTACCAACCTTAGTTGGTCACGCTAGTGTACGCCTCCTAACCAAAGGAGTATATTTTTGGTTCTTTCGAACTATCTGTCCACTAGTTATCTTACCAACCTTAGTTGGTCACGCTAGTGTACGCCTCCTAACCAAAGGAGTATATTTTTGGTTCTTTCGAACTATCTGTCCACTAGTTATCTTACCAACCTTAGTTGGTCACGCTAGTGTATGCCTCCTAACCAAAGGAGTATATTTTTGGTCTCGCCCTTTTACCAACCGGAGTTGGTCGTGGGTCTGAACTATCGTCTTCTTTTTGCTGTCGAGCAGCGTAGTGTACAACACTAGTATTCCCCGAAAAACTTTCAAACAAAGGAGAGGAAAATGGTGAAAACATCATCGTTTTATTCATATTGATGGAACCGTTGTACATTTTACATCATTGATAATACTTGTGAAGGTGTTCAGCATTCCAAGCATTCTTGAATTCTTCTCCTTCTAGAGTTGCTATTCGGTAGGTTCCTGGTCGAACAACTTCTGTAATTCGGTAAGGCCCATGCCAGTTTGCCTCCAATTTATTGTGCTTCTGAATTACCTTCTTTAGCACATAATCTCCTTCCTTTAAATCGCATTTCCTCACCCTTTTGTTGTAGAAAAGAGCTGTTCGTTGTTGATAAGCAGCATTCCTAATGGATGCCTCCTCTCTGACCTCCTTGAGCATGTCCAAATCTAATCTTCTCATCAAGTCACTGACTGGGGAATTGAAATTTAGCACTCTATGTGTTGGGAGACCCAACTCGGCACGGTATTACAGCTTCACTTCCAAACGCCAGCATATATGGTGATTCTCCAGTCGCTGCTCGGGGAGTTGTTCGATACGCCCACAATACTGATTGTAGCTCATTAATCCAATTAGCTTTAGCTTCACTTAGCCTCTTCTTCAAACCATTTAGTAGTGTTCTGTTTGTCACCTCGGTCTGCCCATTGCTTTGAGGATGACCTGGTGCTGAATGGGTCTTCAGGATGTTTGATTGTTGACAATAGGCAGCAAACTCCTCGTTGTCAAATTGTGTTCCATGATCTGTGATGAAGGCATGAGGGAGACCGTATCGACAAATGATATTCTTCCAGACAAATTGGTATACCTTCTCGTACGTCATGTCGATAAGGGGTTCAGCTTCTACCCACTTAGTAAAATAGTCTACTGCGACGACGAGGTACTTGAACCTTGCTCGGGTGGTCGGCAATGGTCCCACCAAATCAATTCCCCACATGGCGAATGGCCAAGGGGAAGTTATGGGTGTCAACAATGCTTGTGGAGTTCGTCGGATAGAGGAAAAACGTTGGCACTTGTCACATTTCTTAGCATAGGCTATACAATCAGCCCTCATCGTCGGCCAATAGTATCCTTGAGTCATTACCCTTTGTAAAAGTGTTCGACCTGCTACATGAGCTCCACAAGACCCTTCATGGATTTCTTCAATCAATTCTTTCACCTCGGAGGGATGTACACATCTCTGCAAACCTACCATAATTCCTCGTCTATATAAAATACCATTAGTTAATACATACCGAGCAGCTTTATACTTCAATTTTTTGGCAGCGAGCTTATCCTCTGGCAATTCTCCCTCTTCAATATATACCCTGATGGGATCCATCCAAGATGGTCCTAAATCAAGGGCAATAACATTCATCGTCAGGTTTTCATCTATGCTCCGACTTTCCAGTACTTCAATTGGTATTATTCTTCGTATCTCGGTACGAGTAGCTAATGCTAATCGGGCCAGTGCGTCTGCTTGTGCATTTTCTATTCTGGGTATTCTGATCAACTGAATGGCATCAAATTCTTCCAACAATTCCATCACCTTTGCATGATACTTGACCATTAGTTCTCCTTTAACTGCATATGTTCCCATCATCTGATTCACAATCAATTGAGAATCACTGAATACCATCACTTGCCGTGCTTCCATAACTTTTGCTAAGGTTAAACCTGCTATCATGGCCTCATACTCTGCCTCATTATTGGAGGCTTTGAATTGGAATCGCAAAGCATATTCCATGTCAATCTCATCTGGGGTGTTCAAAACAATTCCTGCCCCGCAACCTGCTGTGCAAGATGATCCATCTACATATAATCTCCATATGGGTAACCCGTCTTCAAATTCCTTATCTGACAAGGTTCCTCGGTGAAATATTTGTTGCTTCTTTTCATCCTCCCCTGACAATTTTCTCTCCTCGTCGACCATCTTTTCTCGCTCTTTTACCAACATGATCTGGTCTGAGTTTGAAGTTGATGATCCTTCTACATCCATAAGTCCTTTTACCAACCGGAGTTGGTCTGGATTTATGTCTGTTGATCCTGTAACATCCACAGGTTGGTCAACGAGCAACTTTTGTTCCTCGGGGGTATCAGGATATGTAAACTCTGCTATAAAATCTGCTACAGCCTGCCCTTTCAATGATGATCTGGGTTCATACACAATATCATATTCACCGAGCTCTATTGCCCAGTACATCAGTCTTCCTGACTTTTCTGGCTTATGAAGGGCTTGCCTCAATGGCATGTCGGTATAAACGACGATGGTATGGGCCTGGAAATATGGCCTCATTCTTCTACTTGCTTCAATTAATGCCAATGCCAATTTCTCCAGCTTTGGGTACCTTATTTCCGCACCTCAGAAAGCTTTACTTGTGTAATAGATTGGTTTCTGGACTCCATTCTCCAATCTGATCAATGCTGAACTAACTGCATTCTCTGATACTGCCAGATACAAGTACAACTTCTCTCCTGTTATTGGCCTGGACAACAATGGAGGTGCTCCCAAATACTTTTTCAAGTCTTGAAAGGCCTTCTCACATTCCTCAGTCCACTCAAAAGTTTTCGAAGTGTTTTGAAGAATGGGAAGCATTTATCAGTTGCTCGGGACACAAATCTGTTGAGCGCTGCAACTCGTCCTGTAAGACTCTGCACTTCTTTCTTCGTCGTTGGGGATCGCAGCCCTAAAAGAGCTTTGATCTTTTCTGGATTTGCCTCAATTCCTCGTTAGTTGACGATGTATCCGAGGAACATTCCTTCTCGTACTCCAAAGGTGCACTTCGTCGGGTTGAGCTTCATTTGGTATTTATCTAGTTGATCAAAGGTCTAACCTAAGTCAACTAGATGATCAGCAGCTTTCTTGCTTTTTGTTAGCATATCGTTGACATAGACTTCCATGTAGCAACTGATTTGTTCGGCAAAAACCTTGTTCATCAGTCGCTGATATGTTGCACCTGCATTTTTTAAACCAAAAGGCATGACATTATAACAATAAGTTCCCCTTGGGGTAATAAAAGAAGTACTTTCCCCGTCTTCAGGTTTCATTTTGATCTGGTTGTAGCCAGAATATGCATCCATGAAGCTGAGCAGCTCATGTCCCGAAGTAGCATCCACTAGCTGGTCTATTCTGGGTAATAGAAAATGATCTTTCGGGCATGCTTTGTTGAGATCAGTGAAATCAACACACATTCTCCATTTATTATTCTTCTTCTTTACCATCACCACATTTGCTAACCAGTCTGGATATTTCACATCTTCAATGAATTGAGCTTTCTGGAGCTTCTCGACCTCCTCTTGTATGGCCTGATTCTTCTCGGGACTAAACACTCTTCTTCTCTGCTTCACAGGCTTGATCTCCTTATTCACATTGAGTTCATGACATAAGAAGTTTGGATCTATTCCCGGCATGTCTTCGTGACTCCATGCAAAAGTATTCTTCCTATTTTTCAAGAAAGTTATCAACTCATGTTTTATTGAAGCATCCAACGACGAACCTATCTGGGTTACTCGTTCAGGGTGCTCCTCGTCCAGAATAACATTTTCTGTAGATTCTACCACCTGTCCTTTTACAAGTTGGGATTCATCCCTGGGATCAAGAGTTTCAATTTCTGTACCTTCCTCCACCTGGTAGGTAGTAGTCTTTTTCCTTGATTCTTCAAGCTCCTCTTGCTCGGCAGATGAATAATAGCATTCCCGAGCTATTTTTTGATCACCTTTCACAACTCCTACTCCGAAGTTTGTTGGGAATTTTAAGCATTGATGCACTGTAGATAGAACTGCTTCGAACTTCTTCAAACCAACTCTCCCATGATGATATTGTAGGCTGACTGCACATTCTTGTCCATCACAAAGAAGCGTATTCTTTCTGTTCGACAAGCAGGCCAAGTTCCAATGAATATGTCCAACTTGATCGTCCCAAGTGGAAAAACTTTCTTGCCAGCAAAACCCAGAAGGGATCTGTGATAAGGTTCCAATTGAGATAATTTCAAATTCAAGCTATCAAAGCATGAATAGTACATGATGTCTGCCGAACTACCATTGTCCACCAACACCCTTGAAATCACCACATCTTTCATCCTCATTTTGATCACCAAAGGATCGTCGTGAGGGTAAAGAACACCTGCCAAATCGTTTTTTGAAAAACCAATAACTAGCTTCTCTTTATTTACCTTCCTCGGACGATCATCCTCGGCAAGATTTATTCGTTGAATATATGAGCAGGCTTGAGCCTCTCCGAGATAAGCCTTTCTTTCTGCAGTAAGGTCTCCCCCTCCAGCATCTCCTCCTGTAATAACATTACAGTCAAATGACCCAAAACGTATGGAAAATACCTCTCGTTCAGGCTGCCTTGGCTTTTTTGGAAGATCTGGGTCTTCATCTGGATTATCTTCATGATCTCTTTTCTTTTTCTCCTCCGTCCGACGAGGAGATCTGGAACGATCTCTAGTTCTATCATCATTCTTCCTTTCACCTCTGCGATCTACATACTTTGACAACTTTCCTCTTCGGATGAGCGTTTCAATCTCGTTCTGAAGGGCTATGCAATTTTTGGTCGTATGGCCATGATCTTTATGGAATTCACAATATTTGGCTCTATTCCTCAGGTCAGGATTGGTCCTCAATTTATCTGGCCACTTGATTTCTTCGTTATTCTTGATTTCTTCCAAAACATGATTAATACCCATTTTCAATGGAGTATAATTATCGTATTTCTTCAGGACTTCCCATGACGTCCTATTATTCTTGGAGTGCTTGTCACCCCCATTACCTTTTTGCTCTTTCTTCTTAGATTTGTCAACCTCCACCTTGGTTTCTTTATCCATATTCTTCTTCGCAGCCATAGCCTCCTCGGCATTCATGATTTTGTCCGCTTTTGCCATCAACTCCGACATAGTTTTAGGTGGACCTTTGGCCAAAGTATAGTATAACTTGTTAGGCAGCAATCCACTCATCAAAGCAGTGATTGTTGTCTTTTCTTCGTAATCTATGACTTCCAACTTCTCGTTATTGAAACGAGTTATGTAATCTCTAGTACTCTCACCTGATTTTTGTCTAACACTTAACAAGTACGCTACTCGCTTTACTGGCTTTGCTCCAAAACAGAAATTTCCAATGAACAACTCGGCTAACTGAATAAAAGTCGAAATCTTACCCCGAGGAAGATTGTTGTACCATATCTGTGCAGATCCGGTAAGAGTTCCCGAGAATGCTCTACACCTCATCTTGTCGGGGACGGCATATATGTCGGCAGCAGCTTGGTATTGTTCTATATGAAGAACAGGATCTGTCTTTCCATCATACTTAGGGGTCACTACAGGTGCTTTGAATTTCGATGGTGTAGGAAAATTCACAATGGCCTGCACAAAAGGTGTCCCTTGAACAAAAGTTCTCTGTAAGGGATTCCTTTCTTTAGTCATTTCTCCAAGTATATCCTCCAATCGCTGAATGGAACCTTTCCATGCTTCATTTCCTTCCTCGGGCCGCTTAGTCCGAGCAATTGATTGTTCTGACGTAGCTTCCTGAGATCTATCTCGACGAGTAGCTGGTCGTGATTGTGCTGATCCTTCTCTCAAACCTGATGGTGGTCGAAAACTTCTCGATGGGGCTCTAGGTGGACTCATATTTCTCCTTGGTCCTAACCGATTGAAAGGAGACACCCTGCTTAATCTTTCCAGGGCGCTGGTTCTCTCCGGAGAGAGAGTGATATGTTGATCTGTATCCGTAGCCCTTATCGATGAAGTTCGCCCAGGTTGATAAGAAAAATCATTAGATTCTTCATTACGATATGACTCAGTACGCCTGGATCGCGATTGCCCACGATCACTCCTTTGCCTTGAATGGGTAGGTGCACCGCCGTGAAGAGTTTGAATGAGTTGCCTCATTGTTTCTTGCATGGCGGTTTGTCCTTCAGCCAGATTCGTCATAATTCCAGCCAGATCTGGGGGTGCAGATGGATTTGGAGGATTTTCAGCATTTCCAGCATTTCGATTACTGGATTCTGGATTATCTGCCATTGATGATAAATGATTTTTGGTGAAAAACGATAGCAACAGTCGTTTCCCACAAACGGCGCCAATCTGTTGATGTAAAAAATTAGATCGCTCTAATTATTCAATCACAGATAAATAAAATGAGACAAAGATTTTTAAAGTGGTTCAGCCTTATAAGAATGGCCTACGTCCACTGTTATGTTATTGCTGAGTGTTTGGGAATTCTCGATTACAAGTTCTATCAAGAAATTTCGGTCCCTTTGAATGCGGGTGATACAAGGTATTTATAGCCCTTAAGCTATACATGAAAGGGTTGATACATTAAATGATATACATATGAAAGGGTAATACCTTTAATGCAGCGTGTGCGTCAAGATGATAAACATTCAATGAATGGGTGAACTGTCGATTATCTGGCAGTTTATGCTACGGCCGAGATGCAGCTCGAACCGCCTTAGTTCCTCGGAGCGCTAGAGTACCTCGGAGTGCTAGAGTACCTCGGAGTGCTGAAGCTCCTCGGTGTGTCCTCGTTGCTCGTAGGGAACATGAGTTGGTCGGGGAAATGAACTTCCTCGTTGTTATTGTGCCACGTAGATTGACAAATGTCTTCGTATTATTCGCCCACATCAGCATATTAATTTTGGTATCAACAGAGATAATTGATTAAATTAAATTCGTAAGTTTCCAATTAACCTTTATTTAATTAGAGTCTATTTTTAAACAAACTTAATTCAGCCCCTACACATGCATCTAAACATCATAAATAATTCAACCCATGCATGAAAAATACAAACGACCGATATAGGAAAAAAAAAACTTTCGGGTAAAAGCCTTTTATAACACTTTGAAGAATTCACAAGACTTTTGACTTACATACAACCTGATAATCGCCACAAGTGTGTAATGGACAGTGCCTTCAGCAAACCTTCAAAGATACGAGAGACAACGAAATACCCTCCAGGTGTCGATTCGTCGTCTTCGGCTCGTTCACACGCAGAATGACTACGCTCGGTATCCACCGATAAAAGATGGAGATGCCTTCTCCACAGAGGTTGATCAAAAGCAAAGTTGTTCTTAAACACCAAACAATTCACTAAAGCATATCAGAGTTTTGTGAATTGGAAACAAAAAGGGATTAAACTCTAAAAGGAAGAAGTCAAAAGGATTCTGCACTTTCGCAAGTTTCTGTCTTTCAAAACGCTGGGACTTCTTAATGAAAACGTTACCAAATAATAAGTATTTATAGAAAAAACACGCCGCCTCGAAAACAGAGCTCGTTCGAACGAGATCAGCATGTCGCTCGAACGAAGGATAGTTGTCCTTCGAACGAGATCGCGCGACATGCTATCTCGCGCGAACGACATGCTATGTCGCTCGAACGACTGTTGCGAAAAAATTATTATTTTAATGTCCGCTTCAACACTTAGAAAAAATACTCATTCTCAAATTTTGATGAAAAATCCGCTCCAACACTTAGAAAATATTTTGTAAACATATCCCAAAAGCTCTAAGTGAAAAGTGAAGGTATTAAAAACATAACCTTACCAAAGTAAATTTCGCGGAGCCTTGAATGATGAAGAACTTGAGTAATTCGGATCCGTCTTTGATGTAGATGTCTCTTGAATGCTCTTCGACGGTGTAGCGGTATATGACATAATAAATTGATAACGGACCTATGAAAATATGTCCTTACAAGGATAAATGTCCATTATTTTCTTTTGTTTTTCAGGTTGGCTTTGAAGGAGAAAGTTGAAGTGAAGATGTGGCTTTGTAGTTTAATTTTAAACAAATTATGTTTGTAATTTTTGAATTTTGAATATTGTTGGATTTGATCTTGGTGTTATTTGTGATGGTGTGTTTAATAATTGAATGGTGGACTTCTTTTTTGGTGTTAGTTTGATTTTGAATGTTGGACTTTATTCTAAGAATATATGTTAGACTTTTATCTGAAATATTGTTTATGTTTTTTTTTTATTTCATAAGCTTTTTTTTTTAACATTTGCAAATTAAATTTATGAAATAAGAGATAAAAATAAAAATCGGATTCGAAAATATCATTATTTGGATTTGAAACTATCATTATGAAATAAGAGATGAAATAAAAAAAGTTACAAATTAAGTGGTTAAAATTATATTTTTTAATGAAAATTATTATTTTAAAAAAATAAATAAATAATCGGATCGGATAAATGGATCGGATTATTGGATTCTTAACAAATCGAATTCGGAACCTTAACAAATAAATTGTCGGATAATCGGATCGGACCTGAATCCGTTTAACATAAACGGATTCAGATTTGAATTTGTCTGATCCGATCTGAATCCGATCCGTTTACAGGCCTACACACCACAGTAACGTGATAAATGTGCCTAAGTAGAATATATCTTGTAATAGCAACCCTCAAGCATTAAAAACATTACAAAATATCTCAAGCATAAAAAACATTACAAAATTTGACAGATAACGAACTATGTACTAAAACATGATTCACTAATACAACAACAGGAACACATTTAATAACTCAAGAATCTATTGTAAACAGTTGAGAACATCAAATCTCACACCATCGCCCATCAACCACTCCACATATGGTACACACGATTTTGAATTTATTTTAAAAATCATAATTGTCTCAGAATCAAAAGGCTGATTGTAAGAAAGATTCTAGTCATGTTGCGTTATTCCTCTCCAAACACTTCATTTTGGAACTTATTGAAAAGATCTTTATTAACACAACCATTTGTGGAATCCCACAAAAGGAAAGCCCTAAACTTAGAATGTACGGATAAGTAAAAAACGTTGAACAATTGCCATATGTAGACGTAGAAAATGTTGCTCCAACCTATCCATATAACTTCAAACTCAATTAAGCTTGACCACAAAGAGGACGGGTCGAGCTAGCTCCGCAGTAATTTGAAATTTAATGTGTCCATTAAAAAATATTTTGTGCAAGCTATGAATCACCTTGACCTTATCATTATGTAATGTCAACCTATTATTTGACGAATCTATATTGGGAGGTTTGAGACCATCACACAAAGATGAGGTCGAAAACTCATACTGGAATGTTGTGATTAATCTTTTAGTGGTCCTTTCTTAATCATACATAAATTTTCATCGTGAATAAACACTTATTTTTATTGAGTTGTGTTGACATATCAAATAAAAAAATTTGTAGTACATAAATAAAGTTGTAATAAGATTACTGATGGACCCCGATACATAAATAAATTTGTAGCACAACTGCCACGGTGTTGTCCAATCATTTAAAATTAATAGCTTGACAGCTCTTAAACGGGTTCGGTTTGAAACATTTTTGTAGTAAATAGGATTTGATTTGGATCTGTTTGTACTATGATATTTAAAGAAAACATGCTAGTGTCTCTTTGAAGATTGTTCAATGACTCGTATCATAAAGTAAGAAAAGTAGATTTGAATAAATAAGGTTGTATCCAGCGTACCATTGCAGTACATTAATGGTCGGAAACAACCCTTTATTGGTTAGAAATGCTAGATTGTCCTATGTATTATAATTTCTCTATGATCTCCTTATACCATGAGATTGAAGCTTGACTTGTCTCATCAACCCAAGAAAAACATTTCTAGTAAATAAAACATATGTTTGATGGTAAATAAAGTTGCAACCTTATAAGTGTATTGGGAAGATGACAAAAACATCAATATTTTAAACACAACCATCAAAGATATATATCCATTGTCCGGTCTCATCAGTAGCAGTTGAAATATTCTATAGTATTGGCAATAATAATTTATAAAGTTGACACAACCAGGGGCGGATCCAGCCCTGGCCGAAGCGGGGCGGCCGCCCCAGTTCATTTCTCAAAAAAAAAAAAAAAAAAAAATTTTTTTTTTTTTTTTTATTAAAAAATTAAACCTGGAGGTGACTTGTAATTATATTAAAAGTTCAGGGGAAAATCTGTAATAAACAAAAAAAAACATAACTTAAAATGGTGCTCTCTCTTATTTTGTGTATATTTGTTTATATGTGTCTGTTTATATGTGAAATTATATTTATACTACTGAAATTATACTAAAATTATTTATACTAAAATGAAATTAAATTTATAATGTGAATTTATAAATTTATTTTGTGTATTGTTTATATGTATCTGTTTATTTATTTTTGTATAAATTTATATGAAATTAAATTTATATGTGAAATTAAATTAAATTTGTAAATATTGGGAATCAATAGAGAAATTTTTTAAACGAAAAAGAGAAGACAATGCACCAACCGTATCTGAAGCTGAGGTTCAGTCATCTCCCACTTCAATCAGTGTTGAAAATGAATATAATGCCCAAAAAAGTAAAAACAGCCCAAAAAATGCTCGAAAAAACTCGACCCCCCCCCAAAAAAATCGCCTCGGGGGCTCCCGCCCCCGAACCCCCTGCAACTATCAAAACTTTCGCCCCAGTTCACACAAAATCCTGGATCCGCCACTGGACACAACCCCTAATATTTTAAACAGGGCCCACGAATGTATATATCCATTATGTTGTCTCATCTGTAGCGGTTCAAATAATCTATAGTAGATGCAATAATAAATTATGAAGCAGCCTAACATAGCTCTGTATGTGCGTGGCTTGTTATTAAACACATAATAGTTCATTAAACTTTGAAACTTCCTTAACCGAACAGTAGCATAACGGTCAACAAGTATACTCAAATAATGCGAGATAATGTTAAGAATATAGTCATTTTTTATAAGAGTGGACAACCTTTCATTACCGTGAAACACAATGATTTTATTTCACCAACTAATGTCGTAGTTATCTATTTTTTTATTTACTTGTGGTATTTGTTCAACACTTACCACATGCCAGTCATCTTCATCCCCAGCAAAATATAATTCCTGGGCAGAGTTTATTTTCCAATACACGACTTTTAGACAAGTTTTCGAATGAGGTTTTTGGAAAGCATTTATTAGTGGTAACATCTGGCACAAGATTAATACACCATGTACAAAACGAGTGTTAACACCGAAAATTGGTATATAAGTTTATGCCTTACTTAGATATACTGATCGTAGATTTGCAACATATAAAGAGAGATCAATTAAAGTAAAATTGAGTTTAGAGTAATAATATTAGAGAGGGAGCGAGAGAAAATAGAAGAAGTAAGATTTACGTTGTTCGATCCAATGCGATGTCTACGTCCACAGATGCAACGGTAATAGTATATAAGTTTATGTCTGACATGTGTGGATCGAGACAGAGAATATAGTGGAGACAAAAAGAATGTTGGGAGACAAATGCCCTCCCTTTACAGATTAGTCAGGTACATCTTTTTACATACTTTATGAAAAAGAGTGATGGGTACACATTGTCCATGAATAATGATGGAATATTTATCTTTAAATTCCTCATTCTTGTCTGTTGAGTGCTGCTGACATCACCCCACTAGAAAGTGTCCACTTGTATTTAAGTATTAGTGCCCCGTGACTTGGCCAAGCTGAGTTGGTTGCCTGTCCCTATTCTGGGGCCAACTGGACGACCAGAATTGAGACCTAAGCCGAGCACATTATATTCCCATAAGAGACGTTGGTGAGCCTCTATATGGTCTTTCGAGTACAATATAGTTATGGTATAACAAAATACCATAAGACTTTGCTAACGATTAAGGGTTGAGACAAATTTTGCGAAGTGTTGTGCCTTACAAGTATCTACAGAGATGATGAGTAAATAAAGCTTTATTCCAATAAAATGTGGTCATCTTAATAAATTTTTCATGGAGCGCGCGGAGCAAATTAAATTGCAAGATTTTCATTCCAAGTTTAATTTGAACACGTGTCAGCAATTCATTTTTGGCACCAAGCATAATCATCACGCGTGCGTTGAGCACAGCGCGCACGTTTCCAGTTGTCTTGTCTGTCCACTTTTCGAGGCATGACGTCAAGGGTAATGATTAATTATTAGGGCAAAATTCATACGTTATTTCCCCTTTTTCATTTCAATCATCATTTTTTCTTTTAGAGAGAGAAAATAAAGCTTTTCATTTTCCTCCTGCTTCTGCCTTTGTTGCTTCGCATTTCCAAATTTTGTTCGTCTTCTTTAAGCTTTAAGGTGCTTTTTTTCCACTGGGAAAGAGTATTTGGTGTTTCTAGGTACGCCATGTCTACTACTCTTTTTGGTTTAGGGCATTTTTCATCAAAACCCCTCTCTTCTTCTAATTTCTTACTGCAATAGTTGGGTTGTTGAGAAATTAATTTGGTTGTGGGAGTATCGAGGGTCGTAGACGGCCATTGAGTTGGTTGGCCTAGGATCTCTGTTATGATTTTGGATTTTTTTTTCTTTCCAATTAGGGGTTTTCCCTCTCCCTTTGCCATTATTGGCTTCTTTTTGTCTGTGTAGCCCCCAGTTTCTACGGTTTGGGTTCTGCCTTTAATGAACTATCCTCCTCACGTACAACATTTTTTTAAGATTTTATTAGAGTTAGATACGACCTGCTCTAGTATTACTAGCGGAGATTGCCATATCCACTCCAAGTTTTACGACCCAAAGACGACCTGAAAAACCCTAGCTTTACACCGAAGGTTGCTTCTTTTATTGGGTCTGCCTTAAACCCTCCTTTAGATGGAGTTAAATATCCTGTGACTGTAGATAATCTAATTGTCTGTTGTCCTGTTGATCGAGATAAGTTTCCAATTATCGTTTATCTTGACCTTTCTCCTCCTCGTCCTACCCCAGACAAACAGAGGGCTTTTACTTGTCCAGTAGTGGTGCCCCTCACTAATGAGGGGACGTCCAGGGCCTCTGACTCCTAGGATTCAACATCTACTAACTGTAAACCGTCCTTATGACATTACAAAGGATAGTTTAGATGACCTGGGGGATAGGAACGATATCCCAATTGGCATTTCTCTCAATCTTCCTAAGCCTGAGGAAAAAGTTTATGACCGGGTTAATGTTGAAGACATTTATTTTCCCATTTAGGCTCTGCAAGTGGGAGTTCAACTGCCCCTTCACCCCATCATTCGATCTATTTTGAAAGGCTATGGTGTGGCCCCTACATAGCTGCCACCCAATGCCTATAGGTCTATTATAGGGTCCATAGTCTATTGGTGAAATAAATCTGGTTTTAACCTGACTTGGGATATTTTTGTATGATCTTTCGTGTCAAGGACAATGCCAATGCCAATGGTTATTACTACCTTTCTCCCCATAAGGTCGACCAGAAAATGGTTCAAGTTATCCAGACGAGCAATCACAGTTGGAAGGGCCAGTTTATGTTTTTAAGAGGTGACTAAGAGTTTCAGTATGAGAAGACCGCATTAGTAAATCTCTTGGCATATGTTTGTTATTTTTCTTCTTCATGTATTTTTAGTAAGCATATTTATGTTCATCTTTTGCAGTAAAGAAGTCCCCCAAGCTTTCTCCTGCCTTGAGTGAACTAATTAGGATGACATGCACTCCTAGCCCCACTGATTTTGAAGATTTCTTTTCTTTTGGGGAGTTAGTCATATCAAACTATTACATCCCCCAGTTGGTGACCCTGCTCAGAACGAGCAGATAGACTTGTTTACTGGTTGTGAGGCTCAAGAAGATTCTGAGGAAAGCATATAAGGTAACTGAATTTTTGGTCGTCTATGCGGACCACATTTACTTCTTGTTCCCCTCTTTCATATTTATCATTTTCCCTAATATTATCCTCATTTTGCCCAACCTCCTCTAAGTCGTTCGAGACAGCTAATTCAATGGTGTGTCCAGCTCTTGATTATTCGGCCATTGCGACCATTCGTAGGGAAAAATTAGAGGTTGAGGCCAAAAAGAAGAAGCCTTATACTGCTGAGGGAAAGAACGAAGAATAGGAAAAGGGGTTTACAACATAGGCCCAAAAGAATGCTGAAGCTGGGGCTCAGCGGCAGGCAGAGGCTGCGACCATCGCGAAGGTAAAAGGCAAAGGGAAATCCACTGCTCGAGAGGATAAAAGTGCTCGTTTGAAGAGGCCTGTTGAGAACCCTTCCCACCAGACTCCTAAATTATGAAGGACTAGGGTTGGATTTGAGAGGGTTGCCATTAAGAGAGCTCCTGCTTGGTGGTTGGTTCCAGCTATTGGATCTTCATGTCCTTATGGGGAGGTAGATCCTTTCTCTTGGTGTTCAGAGAAACCTGCTATTGTGGAGAAGCTGAGGGAAAATAAGAACTCCATCCTCTGCTACAAGGAGAATGTTGAAATTTTAGGCTATCACGATTATGCCCCTGATTTTAAACATCTTCGGTATTTCAACACCGATGAGCTCTGGGAGATAACCCAACATAGCATAATGGTGGTAAGTTTTCAACCTGATTTTGGCATTTCACATTTTTATTCCCTTTATTCTGATCATCCTATTATAGTAGGCCTTTTCATTTCAGGGTTCCATGGGTGCCACCATCTTGCGTGAGCAGATGGCCTCCTACCGGGATGCCTATGTTGAGATGAAGATTGATCATGATGAACTTTATAATTATTATGACAGCCTGAATACCAAATTAAAGGATGCCAAGGATGACAAAGACAAGATTATCACCGAGCATAAAGATAGGTATGATCAGCTGGTGCCGAAAATAGGTTCCCTCAGTGAAGTCTAAGAGGAGATCAGGAAGCTAAAGGAGCAGGCAACGACTGATGCTGCCAAATTGAAGTCTGTAGAAGAGGCCATCCCAGAGGGGGAGATCAGTGGTAAGTGTTCGACCTGATTTTCGCATTTCACATTTTAATTCCCTTATTTCTGATCATCAAGTTATATTGGACCTTTTCGTTTTAATGGTTCCATGGGCACCACCATCTTGCACGAGTAGGTGTCCTCCTATCAGGATGCGTATGAAGAGCTGAAGGTTGATTATGATGAACTTTATAATTATTATGACAGCTTGAATGTGGAACTAAAGAATGTCAACGATGATAAAGATAAGATTACCACCGAGCTAAAACAGAGGGATGATTAACTGGGGTCAAAAATAGTTTCCCTCAGTGAAGCCGAGAACGAGAGATCTGGAAGCTAAAGGAGCAGGCAGAGACTGATGCTTCCAAATTGAAGTCTACAGAAGAGACCATCACAAAGGGGGGAGAGAAAATACGAAGACTCACTTATGCCTTAGCGTGAGCTAAGGAGGAAGGAGTAAATAAGTATATATCCTCTGGTGAGCATAATGAAGACTTCGTGACCATCTTTGTGGAGGGTTATGACGAACTCAAGAAAAGAGTCATTAAATATTTCCCCGATATTACTGAAATTGTTCAGACATGGGAGGTCGGTGACGCGGAGGCTAGAGAGCTTACAGCAATGCGTGAAGCGGATAAGGAGATATTTGCTGATGATGTATCTACTCCCGTCGATATTCTTATGGCTGAGGCAATGGCTAGTCATATTTTTTAGGCGTGAAGCCCTTCTGCTCATTTTTCTTGTGTGAATCTTAATCTGTACCCCTCTGAATAGTTTACTTTGTGAAGATCTTATTGAATCCCTTTTTTGGATGAACATGTAAATTTAGATGAACACATTCACTCTTCTCTATTTCCTTTTAAATGAATTCACATACACTTGGATCTTGTTCTATCTTATTGGAGTTCACCCTGTCAACTTTTTAGCTGCTTTTATTTGAAAAAATCTTGCTGGTTGTTAGCTCTTGTGACCACATGATAACGTATCATTTTTGGAAGAACATAAGTCTCGACTCTTCCCATGCTTGTGCCGACTTACTGGTCGTATGAATGGATATTATCATCCAGACCATGCATCAATGTGAGTTACTAGAGTCGTTAAGTTTAAATGGATCTATCCTTTCGTAAGTGGATTATGTTCAGATCTTCACAACCACAAAACTACGCTAGATTTCTCATTCTTAAAAAGATTTCTTGTATGCAACCTGTCCACGTCGAGGTCGTACATGAAGTTTTGGATAAAACTAATTTATCTTGACCTCGGTTATACCCATGATTATGCTGACTCGTTGGTCCTACGAACGGATCTTGTCATTCAGACCATGCGTCAGCATGAGTTACCAAAGTTGTTGAGTTTAACAAGATCCATCCTTACGTTAGTGGATTATTATTGGATTTTTCCGACCACAACACTGCATTAAATTTATCATTATTAAAGACTTTTTGTTCGTGACCTATCCAAGAAGTGGTCGTACATGAAGTTTTGGATGAACCTAAGTTATCCTGAACTAGTCTCTACCCGTGCTTATACCGGCTCACTGGTTGTATGGATGGATCTTGTCGTCCAAATCACCCCTCAACATGAGTTACCAAAGTCATTTAGTTTAATAGAATCTATCCTTGAGTTAGCAGGTTGTGGTCGGATCTTATCGACCACAAAAATGCATTGTATTTCGTATTGTTAAAAAGACTTCTTGTTCGCGACATGTCCAAGACGAGATCATACATGAAGATTTAGACGAGCTTGAGTTATCCGTGAGCTTATTCCGAACTGGTTTTTAGGAGTTTTCTACCTTGGATTGTTTCCACTCCTCTTATACTAACGAAATTACCCAAAATAACATTCAAATAATTCGTATATGTAGGAAATGGAGATTTTTCATTAATCATTGGAGATAGTTTACAAAGCAATGATAAAGAAGGATTACATCAGTGAATTTTTTGTCATGTGTTGTCTTTGCTATTGGTAATATCTTCTTAGTTTTTCAGAGTTCCAAGGATTTTTGAACTTCTCACCATCTAGAGTTTTAATTATGTAGGTTCTTAGTCATATGATGGCGGACACTCTGTATAGGCCATACTAGTTGGCTTTCATCTTTTTTTTCTTTTGAATGACCTTCTGGAGTACTTAGTCTCCCTCCTTTAATATGCTCGATTTTACCCTTTTATTGTAAAATCGAGTAGTTCTCTAGTGATAAGTGGCGACTCGCAAGGCGGTACGATCGCTGACTTCTTTAATTAAGTTTATATCAAGCCTCCCCATCAAATAACTTTTTAGTGAGTCGAAATTAAGTACTCGATGGCTGGACAACCTAATTTTGGCGGGCACCACTACTTCGATGCCAAAGGCCAGCATGAAAGGAGTTTTGTTCATTTTTGTTCTTGGTGTGATCGTGTATTTCCACAATACGCTTTATGGATCATTGATCCAATTTCTTTTGGCATCATCTAACCTTTTCTTCATTCCTCTAAGACAAGTTCTATTTTCTCTCTCCGTCTTCCCATTACAGTACGGATAATCAGGTGCAGAACGCAATTTCTGGATCATGGATCGTATACAATAGTCTTTGAACTCTTTGTTGTTGAACTGGGTGCCTTGTTCAGTGATGAATGCGTATGGCATTCCATAGTGGCATATAATGTGGAACTCTTTTCGTACGCTAACTCAACCAAAGGCGCGGCGTCAACACATTTCGTGAAGTAGTCCAATGCTACAACTAAATATTTGAACTTTCCCCTTATCTTTGGTAGTGGGCTGATCAGATCAATTCCCCATATGGAAAAAGGCCAAGGTGATGTGATCGGAGCTAATCCTACTCTCGAACTTTTGTGGATCACTGAAATGTTATAACACTTGTCGCATCTCTTTGCGTAGCTGGCACAATCTTCTTTCATCATTAGCCAATAATACCCTTGAATGGCCACTCGCTTTACCAAAGATCTGCCTGCTGAATGAGCTCCATATGAACCTTCATGCACTTCTTTAATCAATTCGTTAATGTTTGATGGATGAACACATCTAAGCAAAGATATTATGAATCCTTTTTTAAATAGGATTCCTCCTTCTAGGACATATCTCGCACCTTTATACCTAATCCTTTTGGCCTCCTTCTGGTCGACAGGGAATGTCCCGCATTCATAATAAGCTTGGATGGGGTCCATCCATGAAGGGCCTAGGTATAAATCTATTGCTAACATAATTTCTTCATCTATGTTGCATTGTATGAATATTTCCACCAGTACTGTTCAATGTAGTTCGGTTCTGGTGGTTGATGCAAGTGGCAAGTGCATCTACTCGGACGTTCTCGATCCTTGTCATTTTCACCATCTGAACAGCTAAAAAATTTGATAGACATGTTTTTTCTCTTACTAAGTACTTCATCATTGATTCTTCCCTGGCCTCATATATTTTAAGGATTTGATTTACTATGAGCTGGGAGTCACTATGCACTGATAACTGTTGAGCGCTAAGTGATGATGCCAACCCCAAGCCTACTATGAGGGATTCATATTCTGCCTCATTATTGAAGGATTTGAAATTGAATCTTATGGCATACTCCACATCGATACCGTTTAGTGTTATCGCTATTAGGCCTGCTCCATTGCCGTTAGCATATGACAAGCCATCTATGAATAGTTGCCAAACTAGTGGCTCTCTTTTAAAGCTTCCTTCCACTAACTATCCATTTTTAATAATATCCTCATCTATTCAGCATCGTATGCTCGTTTTTTGTGTCTAAGCAAAGTGGATGGCATAACGATAATTTGGTTGACTGGATCATCTTCCAAACAATCTTTCATAGAAGTCTATTTGGAAGTTAGGGTCTTTGAGCTCTCTCTCGGAGAAGTCTGCTCTGCTAGTTGGGTCATTGAGCTCTCTTCCATGGAAGTCTTCTCAACTTGTTTGTTGGTAGAGCTATATTTTATGAAAGTCTACGCCTCTGTTCTTACCACTGAGCTCTCTTCCGTAGAAGTATGCTCGGTAGTTTACTGAACTGAGCTCTCTTTTATAGGTAAACTCAACTATAAAGTCAGCCACTGCTTGGCCCTGATGTCGTACTATTCAAGTTCCACTGCCCAAGACATTAATAGTCCTGATTTCTCAGGTCTGTGGATAACTTGTTGTATAAGGAGGTTCATATAGACGATAATAGTGCGCGCTTGGCAATGCGGCTTCATTATTCTATACACCTTGACTAGAAATAACACTAACTTCTCTAGCCTAGAATATCGGATTTTTGCTCCTCAATATGCCTTGTTGGTATAATAAACCAACTTTTGTACTCCGGACTCTTGTCTTACCAGGGTCAAGGTACAGTAGATTTCGAAATATCCAAGTATAAATAGAGTTTATATCCTTGGATTGGCTTAAATAGCAGTGGCGCGAATCCCATATATGTCTTCAATTCCTGAAACGTTGTCTTGCATTCCTCATTCCACTTAAATGTCTTTCACAAAAATTTAAAGAATGGGAGACATCTGTATGTGGCTCTAGACACGAATCTATTCAGGGTAGCCACATATCCAGCTAACTTTTAGATGTCTTTCTTATTTGCGGGGGATTGCTTGTCTAGCAGTGCTTGAATTTTGTTTGGATTTTCTTTTATGCCACTTTGGTTGACTATGAAGACCAGGAACTTCCCTTCTTTGACCTAAAAGTGGGGTTAAATTCATTTAATAGTTCCCCAGCTGATCAAAAGTCTGTCCCAAGTCACTAATGTGGTTGGCTGCTTCTTTACTTTTGTCAGCATGTCATCCACATATACTTCTATAGTTTTTTCGATCTGATCCTCAAAAACTTTATTCACTAGCCTTTGGTACATTGTCCCTGCTTTTTTCAATCCGAAAGTCATAACATTATAACAATACGTACGTCAACTAATGATGAAGGAAGTCTTCTCCTAGTCCTTCGACTTCATATTTATTTAGTTGTATCCTGAATAAGCATCCATGAAGCTGAGGAGCTCATGACTAACTGTGGCATCGACCAGTTAGTTAATCCTGGGTACAGTATAGTGGTCCTTTAGGCAATCTTTGTTGAAGTCGGTGAAATCCACGCACATGCGCCAGTTTTCATTATTCTTTCTGACTATGATGACGTTTGAAAGCCATTCTGGATATTTTAATTCCTTGATGAATTATGCTCTTTGTAACTTGTGTACCTCTTCCTAGATCGCCATGTTTTTCTCCTAGCTATACACACGATGTTTCTGTTTTACCAGCTTCGTGTCTTTTATTATCCTTAGCTCATGAAAATAAATCCTAGATCTATGCCTGGCATATCCTCATGGATCCAGGCAAACACATTTCTTCTCCTTCTTAAGAACCCACCTTATTCTTTCTTGAAGATAGGATCAAGTGACGAGCCGATCTGGTCTATCCTTTCAGGGTGTTCATTATCCAGTACCGTCCTCTTTGTTTCCTCTATTACTGTTCATTTCACTAGTTTATCTTTTTTCTCGAGGATCAAGTGTCTCGATCTGATAAGTAGTAGTTAATTTTTTATTCTCTTCTTACTCCAGCGACGTGTAGTAACACTCGCAAGCTTCCCCTTAGTTCCTTTTCACCATGCCTACTTCGTAATTGGTGGGGAATTTTAGGCATTGATGTACGATGGATGGAATGGCTTCAAATTTCTTTAATCTAACCCTTCTAAAAATGATGTTGTACACCGAATGTACATTATCATCCATAATAAAGAATCGGATCTTCTCTGTTTAGAAGGTCAGAAATTCACTAATCAAGACTTGCAGCTCTATTATTCCTAAGGGAACACCTTTTCCATTTAAAATCCTATTAGAGGCATGTGGTATGCCTCCAGCTTCCTGTCTCTTAGACTTAAATTTTTGAAGCAGCTGTAGAAAAGGACATCAGTCGAGCTACCGTTGTCCACTAATATTCTGGTAGCCTTAGTTTTGTGCACCACTATATTAACGACCATAGGGTCGTCATGTGGGTAAAGCACTCTTGAACATCCTTAGAGAAACCCATAATGAGGTGATCTCTATTTACCTTCCTAGTATGAGAAGCAGCGTGACCAATTAGGTCAAACTATCTGTGTGGGCATGAGCCTTGGCCTCATTCAAGTAAGCCTGCCTCTCTGCTGGCTCGTCTCCCCCCTCCAGCATCTCCTCCTACTATGAAATTAAATCCAAAAGATGTCATTTTTATTTTATGCATCAGTTCTTTTGGTTTTTTGAACAAGTCGCGATCATCATCTGAATCATCATCTCGACCTCTTTTCCTTTCATCAATCTTCCTGTAAGGAGATTTTGATCGTCTCCTTAGTTTTTATTCATCTCTTCTGTCAAATCGACCACCATTATCAATGAACTTCGTTAGTTTTCCTTGCCTCTTGAGAATTTTAATCTCGTTCTTCAATGCTAAGTAATTATTCGTATTTTGTCCACGATCTTTTTGGAACTTATACTACTTAGTTTTATCTCTCTTATTAAGAGGATATTTTAACTTTCCCATCCACTTTAGATCGTTGTTTCTCCGAATATCCTCAAGGATGTGATGTACCCCTACAGTTAACGATGTATACTCATCAAACCTCTTCAGTCTATCTCATAAGTGTTACAATCACTATTTTTTCTTCATAATCCACAACTTCTAACTTTTTGGCGTTAAACCTAGCAATGAATTCCCTCGTCATCTTGTTTTCCCCTTGACGGATGTTCAATAACTGGGCGACCCATTTACCTGGCCTGGTGTCGAAGCAAAAATTAATGACGAATATATCCGTCGACTATCTAAAGTTATCGATCTAACCCCTTAGTATCCCATTATACCATATTTGGTCTGATCCGGTAATCGTACTGAAGAAAGCGCGATAACTCATCTCGTTAGGGACGAAGTAAATATCTGAGTCATCCTGATACTACTCTATATGCAACACTGGGTCAGATGTACCGTCATACTTAGGAGTGATGACCAGCGGTTTGAAATTCACTGGTGTTAGGTAGCTCACGATAGACAACATGAAGGGGGACCCTTTCACAAAACCACTCTATAAGGGGTTCTTTGCCTTTATCATTTTGCCCAACCGATCTTCAAATTTCTAGATTGATCCTCTCAAAAGTTGTTTGTCCTTCTCAGATTTCTAAGAGAAAATATTATTAGTAATCAATAATAGACTTGTAAATACTTTCCCACAGACGGCACCAATTTATTAATGCCTAAAATTAGTGGATGGGTTTATGCCTTAGCTGGATACAAGAATTCTAAATTCAAAACAGATAAAGAGAGATCAATCAAAGTAAAATGGAGTTTAGAGTAATAACATTAGAGAGGGGATGGGAGAAAAGAGAAAAAACAAATTTACGTGGTTTAGCATAATGTGATGCCTACATCCACAAGTGCAGCGATAGTAGTATTAGATTTAAGAGGTTACAGTCATGAAAGATAGATCCTTGCAAGTTTGCCTCTTTTTCTCTCTCTAGAACACAGTCTTGTGATAATGGTTAATCTCTTGATCCCATTTACTGGAGGATTATGTGTATTATTTATATCTGACATATGTGCACCTAGAAAAATAATGTAGTGGAGATAAAAAGAATGTTGGGATACAAGTGTATTGCCTTTACAAATTAGGAAGGTCACCTTTTTACATACTTTATGGAAAAGAGTGGTGGGTACACATTGCCCATCAATGACGGGGGAATAATTATCCTTAGATTCATGCTTATTTGTTGAGTGCTGCTGACATCACCCAACTAGAAAGTGTCCACCTGTATTTTAGTATTAGTGCCCCATTAGTTAGCCAAGCTAAGTTGGCTCCGTGTCCTTATTCTGGGGCTAACTAGAATGACCTAGATTACCAAAATTGAGACATGATCCAAGCACGTTATATTCCCATAAGAGACTTTAATGAGCCTCTATATGGTCTTTTGAGCACACCATATTTACGGTATAACTACAAGATAAGCGAAACATCCATATTAATCATAAGATTTAATCAAGTTTCCCTAATTGATAGCAAACCTAATGTACGTTGGGTAATTAATGATGATGGTTCTATTCAGTTTCACCCATATTATTTTTTTCTTTATAATTGTACTTATAAGTCGATAACATGACAAGCGTAATCACGTAATAATTGGAAAATAGTCAGAGAAGAAGATGTGGAATCCATACCAGATGTTTACGGTGCTAGTTTATCACCACGTGGATTTCTATGCTCTAGTGATGAAAAAGACTATTTACTCTAACATATCGAATGTATAATATTGATAAGGATTTATGGTACTTTCATGATGTATCACCCATCCACCTTTCCCACATGTTGTACCATTATTATTAAAATATATTGTAGCCATACATTTTATCACGAGAAAAAAAGTACCAAATTAAACAAACATGATAAATAAGGCTAACATTTGAATTGCAAGTTCAACTTGGATCCCTTTAGGATGGATTCCCATCCATGGATCGTGAATGATCACTTCCAATTCCTAAATCACATCACATCTTCCGATATATCATACAGTCTAGGCAGCCGCATTCTGAAGAGCACTTTTGCAATGGTCGAGCAACGTGGGTATACGCCCCATACTGCAACTGGAGGATATATGTAAAATGTGATATGTGCATGCTAGTTCACACAAAAATTACACCTTAACTTGTACCAAATAATAATAACTAATGGAGGGTATGGCTAGGATAATGATACTTTCAAGTTGATCATTGAATATGCATGGGAAACTGATTCGTCCAGAATCATAGCACTTATTACCCTTTATACTTATGCATTTTAGCTCCTTCGTGTACTTAATTTCTATAATTATCCTCAATAACTAGAAAACCTCTGTTTTATATGCTAACATGTTATTTGAGGAACTATTGAGTGTTTGTAGGCATTACGGTGCTTAGTGTGGAGTTTGGGTGCATTTCGATAAAGTTTTATTGAAGTTCACACATTCAGGGGAAATTTAATAAGTTCACACTTTAGGACTTTTTCCCAAATTCTTCACGGAAGTTGAAGCTCTCAGTCCAAGCTTTACCTGGCCATGAACGATCGCGAATCAGAGCCCAAACGAAGAAGTTACAAATTTTTAACAGGGGAAGAAATAAAAGGAAATCATTTTGACATAACAAATTAATAAATACCAACCATGTCCTAGCTAAAATCGCAATTGTAGGTCCATTTCAACCATGGTAATTCTCGAATCTTTGCTCAGGTCTCGACTTTGCCATTTGAGGCTTTGATGAATTGCATCGGGTGTTTTCTTTTTACATATGGAGCGCAGGTATTGGCTCTAATGGCCATTTTCAACTTCGTCTTTTGTTCGGGTCTTGGTTATATCCATTATTGGCTTGGGTGATTGCAGTACAAATATGGATTAGCTCTTTGGCTTTGCAGATGTAGCATGAAGAAGGGGACTTGAACTGCCAGGACCGATAGACCGGCCCAGCCCCACCAGTCGACTGGTGGTTCCAATTTTGCCATGCGATGCAGATAGTGTGCTCCTCCCTTTACACGTGGTCGACAGGCCTGACACCCGATCGACCGGTCCCCTATTTTTCCTTTTTGTCGAGATCTGTGTTCCCCTTTTCTTTTCCTTATTTTTTTTCTTTTATTGTTTATTTGCAACTTAGTATAAATAGAGACTTGTGTTTTTTTGTAAAGATATCTAATTTTTTCCCTTCTCTTCAGTTAGGTTAGTTTAGGGTTTGGAGAGGGAGTTGTGAGTGTTTCATTTTCTCATTCTTAGGGTTTACTATTATAATGGGTTTACCCATTTTTGGTTGTGTAAGAACACTATTCCTCTTTCTTCTCCACTTATGTAGTTGTTTATTTCTTTATTTCTTGTCTTGATATTTAATTACTTGCTTTGTAGTGTATATTTATTGCTTTCTCTACCTTGCTTTATTTACTTGCTTTGTTAACTAGGTTTAATTTCTTACATTTAATTACATGCCATTTACCATGCTTTCTAGTTAGTTTAACCTAGGTTGTGCTTAATTGAACTCAACTTGGTTTCAATGTGTTGTTTTGTTATGGTGATGGAGTTTATGCATTTAATTCGATTGGGTTGTCCTTGTTATTACGCCTAGGAGATTTAACGGGGTATATCATGTACACTCCGTATTTACGATATTGCGTGTGTAATTTTCGAGATATTTGTTGACGCCAAAATCATAGTAGACCTTTATGCGAATTTAGGGGGTGACAACTCTAGATTTAATTAACTGTCAAAATGAGATTCAATCTTAGTAAATTCCTAGTCCCATGTAACCATTTATATGAGTTAAACTGAGGTAAGGGATATTAGTCGCAACCTATAGTTTTTATTTCCTTTATTAATCTTAGTTTAAATACCCATGCCAAGTATAATCTTTTCTTTGTTAACAATCACTTTTTACACTTTTATTTTAGAAGTATTAAACCGATTAAATTATAGCAACTTGTCTCTGTGGATTTTTGATACCCGGACTGGCTGCTCTACTCCCTTAAAAGAATGTAGTCATAGTTTAGGTTTTTGTATTGAGTTGGTGAGCCGAATATAACAAATGACCGGCGTGGTGATGCAACACCGCGACAAAACTTGCTCAATCAGAAAGGTTTTGCATCCGCCATCCAAGGTGTCGGGCAATACAAAACGAACCTTGTTACCTATACCATGAGTTCCAAGGGTGTGTTTATGAATTTGAGTGCGACACAAATGAATCTGACTGCTCCCCCTAAACTAGGAGGACGTGAATAATTTTATCTTTTTTTTAATGTGTTTTAGTCATACCTTTTGATTTTTTGGTAACAGTACTTTACTTCAATTATCATTTAGTAATGTAACATTTTCTTGTTTTAGATCTAAATAACTTAAGTCTTAGGAGTTTGACAATAGTGTTTTAAATAATGGAAATATATCATCAAATAAATCTGACTTCTAGATTACTTTCTTAAGTACCATATCTCCTTGATTTAGGTTGGTCGGCTTGACCCTTCTATTATAAAACCTTGTAGTCCTTTATTGAGTGTCATTCATCCTAATAGTAGCATCTTCTCGAACTTATTCTATTATGTCCAGATCTAGTCACCTCATGAGGTCACTCTTAGGTGAGTCAAAGTTCAATACCCTGTAAGTGGGCAGACTTGTTCCCACTTGAATTACTGCCTCAGTGCCAAAGGCTAGCATGTATGGAGTTTCTCATGTTGTTGTTCTGGGAGTAATCCTATATGCCCAAAGGACACTGTGGAGTTCATTAATCCAGTTTCCTTTAACCTCTTCTAACCTTTTCTTGAACCCATCTAGCAAAGTTTTGTTGGTGATTTATGTCTCGTCATTGCATTGTGGATGCCTAAGTGCTGAATGAAGTTTCTGGATGCCTGACCGAATACAGTACTCTTCAAATTTTTTATTATCAAACTGAGTGCCATGGTCGGTGATGAAGACATAAGGCATGCTATATCAATAAATGATATGCTTCCATATGAACTGGAACACTCTCTGATAAGGCATATCAGTTTGGGGCTCAGCCTCCATCCATTTGGTAAAATAATCAACACCTACAACCAGGTACTTGAATCTTCCTTTGGTGGTCAATAATGATTCGACCCGATCAATTACCCATATGAAGAAAGGCCGTAGAGAAGTGATGGGTGTTAGGATTTCTCCTAGTCTTCACAGTATGGTAGAAATTTTTTGGCATTTATCACACATCTTGGTGAAAGCAACACAATTTGATTTCATTGTCAGCCAATATTAAATTTGCATTGCTATCCGTTGTCTCAGAGACCTCCTGGCTGTGTGTGCTCCACATGAGCCTTCATACATCTCTTTGATAAAATAATTCAATTCATTTGGATGATCACAACGAAGTAGGGAAATAGTATATCCTCGCCTGTATAAGACACCTTTTTCTCGCACATAACTGGCTACCTTGTACCTCATCTTCCCGGATTCTTTTTGGCCGGATGGCAGTGTTCCTCTTTCGATGTATTCTTTAATCGGGTCCATTCGTGAGGTAACGAACGCCACAGATACGACACTGATTTCCATCCCATCATTGCTTTTATGGTCAAGAATCTCCACTGGGATTATTCGTCTGAGTTCTGGTGGAGTTACAAAAGAAAGCCGAGAAAGAGCATCTGCTCGGGCATTCATGAGTCTTGGAATCCTCATTATTTTGACTGAAGTAATCAATGATATAACCTCCATTGATTTTTTATAATATCTCACCATATTTTCTCCTTTGACACCATAAATTTGTTACATTTGATTAATAATCAGTTGAGAATCACTGTATACCAATACCTGGTCGGTGCCCAATGATGAAGCCAATTTTAGTCCTGTGATCAAAGCCTCATATTCAGCCTCATTGTTGGAAACCTTGAATTGGAATCTCAGAGAACATTACACATCCAAGTTATATGGAGTATTAAGGATGATGCCTTCTCCACTTCCAGTAGCATATGAAGATCCATCTACAAATAATTGCCAAGTTGGAATGTCCTCAGAGAATTCTTCTACTAGTACTATATATCTGAACACCTTATTTCTTTATTGCAATTTTTCTTGAGTAGCCGACGAATCACGTTAGTCGGCCACAATATTTGTTTGCTTTTGAGCTAAGCTCTTTTTCGTAGAAGTCTACTCGATAGGCAAACATGGATTATGTTGCTCTTCTACATATGTGAATTCAGTAATAAAGTCTGTCACTGCTTGGACTTTTATTACAACTCTGGGTTTATAAACAATTTCATACTCTCATAATTCAACATCCCAAGACATTAACCTTACAGACTTTTCTGATTTGTGCTGGGCTTATCGCAGAGTCAAATCCGTATAGACAACAATGGTGTGGGCTTGGAAATATGGCCTCATTCTCTTAGAAGCTTCGATTAGAGCTATGGCTAACTTCTCCAAACATGGATACCTAACTTCAGCTCCTCGAAATGACTTGCTAGTATAATATACTGGCCTTTGAACTCCACCATCTATTCGGATCAAAGTTCAACTTACAACTGATTTTAAAACAGCCAAGTATAAATATAATTATTTGCCCATAATTGGTCGAAAAATGTGTGGGGGAGAACCCAAGTTCTTCTTCAGTTACATGAAGGACTTATCACATTCCTCATTACACTCAAAGGTATTTCTAAGCACCTTGAAGAATGGAAGACACTTATCAGTTGCTCAGGAGAAAAACCGATTCAATGCAGCTACTCTTCCTGTCAACTTTTGAACTTCTTTCTTTTTAGTCGAGGACTAAATTTCAAGCAAGGATTTAATAAAGAATTTCAAGTACCTTGAACTTCAAGGTACTTCTTTAGTTACATGAAGGACTTATCACATTCCTCATTACACTCAAAGGTATTTCTAAGCACCTTGAAGAATGGAAGACACTTATCAGTTGCTAAGGAGAAAAACCGATTCAATGCAGCTACTCTTCCTGTCAACTTTTGGACTCTTTCTTGTTAGTCGAGGACTGAATTTCAAGCAAGGATTTAATCTTGTCAGGGTTTGCTTATATTCCCCTTTGATTAACAATTTACCCGAGGAACATTCCTTCTTGTACTCTGAAGATGCATTTGGATGGGTTAATCTTTATTTGGTGCTTTTCTAATTGATCAAAGGTTTGAGTTAAGTCTATAATGTGGTCGACAACATATTTGCTCTTAGTGAGCATGTCATCTACGTAGACCTTCATATTTTTTTCGATCTGATCTTCAAAAACCATGTTCACTAATCTCGGATAGGTAGCTCCAGCGTTGTTCAACCCAAAGGGCATGACATTGTAACAATAAGTTCCTCGACTGGTGATGAAGGATGTGATTTCCTTGTCTTTAAGCTTTATCTTAACCTGGTTATAACCAGAATAAGCATCCATAAAATTGACTAACTCATGGCCTGCCATAACATCGATCAATTAATCAATCCTTGGTAAAGGCAAATGATCTTTTGGACATGCCTTAATAAGATCTATAAAATCTACACAAATACGCCACTTATCTTTTTTATTCTTAACCATCACCACATTAGCCAACCAACTAGGGTACATGATATCTTCAATGAACTGTAATTACTGCAATTTCTCCACTCCCTCCTGGATTATTTTATTCTTCTCGGGACTGAAGACTCTTCGCCTTTGCTTGATCGACTTGGAGCCTAGATAAATATTAAGCTCATGGCACATGAACTTCAGATCAATTCCCAGCATAACCTCATGTCTCCAAGCAAAAAAAAAATATTTCTATAAAGAACGTGATTAATTCCTATTTGAGATAAGGATATAACCTATAACCGATATGGGTGGCACTTTCTGGATTTTCGTCGTCCAACACAACAACTTTTGTTTCTTCCATAACTCACCCCTTTACTAGCCTTTCTTCTTCCCGAGGATCCAGAGTGTTAATGTGGAAAGGGGTTGTGCCCTTCATTTGTATTTCTTATTGGTCGACTGATATATAATAACATTCCCTATCATCTTTCTGATTGCCATTCACTATGACGACTCCATAGTTTGTTGGAAACTTCATGCATTGGTGCACTGTAGATGACACAACCTCTAACTTCTTGATTCCCACTCTTCATAAGATGACATTGTAAGTTGACGGGATATTTTTATCTAACACAAAGAAGAAAAAAATTTCTCTCCTGCTCGTCATCCAGGTGCCGACCAAGACTTCCAGTTTGACTATTCCCAATGGGAACACTTTCTCTCCTAGAAATCCAATAAGAGGTCTATGGTACAATTCTAGCTTGATAATCTTCAGCCCTATGCCGTCGAAATAGTTGTAGAACATTACATCAGTCGAGCTCCTATTATCAATCAAGATTCTTGAGACTCTGCCATGATGAACTCTACATGTGATAATGAACAAATTGTCATGAGGGTAAAGAACCCATCTCATATTATTCTTAGAAAATCCAATCACTAACCTGTCTTTGTTAACTTTACTCGACTGAGTATCACTAGGTTCAGCCATTTCAATTAATCTGACAGTTGGGCAGGCTTTGGCTTCATTGAGATAAGCTTTCCTTTCTGTTATGGCATCTCCTCCTCCAACGTCACCACCTGCAATGAAATGGCACCCAGAGGATATCATGTCGATCTCCGCCTGTGGATCATCAGGCTTCTTTGACAAGTCTGGATCTTCTTTAAAATCACCATTTCTTACTCTCTTGTGTTATTATCCCTTGCTTGGGATGGGGATTCAGATCTCTTTCGATCATTTTTGTTGTCATTTCGATCAACAAACTTTCTCAACTTTCCACGCTGAATAAGATTTTCAATCTCATTCTTTAGCGCAATGCAATTGTTGGTCTTGTGCCCATGATCCCTATGAAAATCACAATATTTAGACTTATCCCTCTTATTAGGGGGTGTCTTCAACTTTCCAATTCAATTTAATTCTCTGTTTCCTTTTATCTCCTCCAAGATATAGTGAATACCCTTGTTGAGCGGGGTATATTCATTGTATTTTTTTATCCAATCCAGCTTCTTGTCTTTTCGATCCTTTTTGAAAGAATTAGAATTATTTTTCTGACATTCACATTTAGTCTCAGGAGTTTCCTTAGATGTCATGGCTTCCTCAGCATTCATAATTTATCTTGCTTTAGCCATTAGTTCTATCATGGTTTTGGGTGGATTTTTTGCTAAAGTATAATAAAGATCTTTAGCACCACTCACAAGTGCTATAATGTTTTTTTTCTCCTCATAGTCCACCGCCTCTAATTTTTTATTATTAAAGTGAGTAATATATTCTCTAGTGCTTTCTCCAGGCTTTTGTCGGACGGTCAAGAGATGAGTGACACTCTTGATCGGCTTAGCCCCAAAATAAAGTTTATCAATGAACAATTTAGCTAACTAATGAAAACCAAAGATTTTACATCTTGGTAGATTATTATACCAAATTTGAGTCGGCCCTGTGATAGAACTGGAGAACACTTTACACCTTATCTCATCAGGCACTGAGTAGATTTAGGCAGTAGCTTGATATTGCTTTATATGCAAGACTGGATCAGTTTTTCCATCATACTTGGGAGTAACCACTGATGGCTTGAACTTGGAAGGTGTGGGGTATTCCACAGATGCCTGAATGAAAGGTGACCATTTAATGAACCTCCTTTGCAATGAATTTTTTGTCTTGGCCATTTCTCCTAGATGATCTTACAACCTTTGCATAGATACCTTCCAGGAATGTTCTTCTGGCTTAGACTTAGCTGAGGTAGATTTAGCGGCTTTACTATGTCTAAGTGCTGAACTCTTCTTATGAGAGGTCTGCTCGGCATGCATAGAGCCCTTCATACTGGCTCTAAATCTTGTGGACCCTTTTCTGTATTCACGACGATGCTCCTACATGGCATCTTGAACCTTTTCTCTAAATCTTGTGGACCCTTTTTCTATAATTACTCGGGGGCCTAGGCGATCAAAAGTAGACTCCTTGCTTAGCCTTTTCAAGACACTTGATTTTTCTTTGGAAAAAGATCCACTATCATAGTAATCAGTTGACCGAAAAGAAGAAGTTTCACCAGCACGGTATGACCTATCGTGAGAAGAACGAGAATGATGACTCCTTTTATGTCTAGATAGTGGTGGTGGCATCTCCCTTCTAGAATTGGAGGACTTAGTTTGCATGGTACGGGCTAATTGCTTGACATACTCCTACATGGCATCTTGACCTCTAGCCAGGTTGGGAAGAATTCCTTGTAAGTCTGCCACACTTGGAGGAGTAGATGGGATTATGGGGTTACTCTCCTTTCGAACGCTATTTTCTGGATCATTCATTTCTTTAGTGGCAAAGAAACGATACAAACGATAGAGAACGATGACAGACAAATTGTTCCCACAGCCGGTGCCAATATGTTGATGTCTAAAAAAGGACTGCCTCCAAATTTATAATCACAGATAAAAATAAGATGAATAAATCAAACCATACACACAAGAAAGAAGGTTTTTAGAGTGGTCTAACTATAAAATAGCCTGCATCCACTGTTGTTTTTATTGTAGGATTTACAATAACTCTGTATGGTATGCATATGACTGATTCGAGTTATCCCTTAATCTAAGGGAACCGTCTTTATTTATAGGGGTGCCAAACCCTAAAGATGGAGCGCCTTTATATTGTCAGGCGTTTACATTTGTGTAAGTAAAACACTTGGAATTCAGTGTTGGTTGGCATCCCGTCCAAGTAGGCTATTGGTATTCCTGTTGATTGGCCTTCTAGAGTTGGTTAGAATTCCAGCTGACTAAGTGTCTCAAAAGCCGATTAAATAGGCTGGTTGGCCCCGTTGGATAACAAGTGTATATTCATCATTGGTCCACGTGGGAGTGTAATTATTACATACAACAACAACAACAACAACAATAATAATAATAATAATAATAATAATAATAATAATAATAATAATAATAATAATAATAATAATAATAATAATAATAATAATAATAATAATAAGAAGAAGAAGAAGAAGAAGAAGAAGAAGAAGAAGAAAAAGAAAAACAAGAAAAAGAAGAAGAAAAATATTATCTTGAGGAAGAGGAGAGGGAGGAGGAAGAGGAGGGTCAACTTACATAATGAGATCCTATTTTCGATGATCTCGCTCCCCTTTTTCCATACGAAGTGTTCAACATTTTTGGTCGCTTAAAGGTTAAGTTCGAGGAAGAGGAGAACTTCCAATTAGAAGTATTCACTTTTTCCTTTGTTACAGATTACTTTAAAGAGATGACCAATCATCCATGATGAAGGATGGATCTTGCGGCCGCCAGGGCCAATAAAAAAAATGAGTGACAAAGCCAATCAGGTTGCCCAAGGTGAATTTACACATAAGAAGATCACTATAACCCTCAGGAAGAAAGATTCTCTCAATATGAATCAATAAAGAGAAAGAGGCTGAGCATGCCAGAAAGAGTAGTATCGACAAGTCTCCTCCCAATGTTCGTATTCCATCACCACCGGCCACATTAAACTGAGATGTGGTCATCTACCCTCAACCATAGGATCACCAAAGAACATCCCAACCATCCATATCCATGGTACATCCCTAGGGAATTTCATTCCACAAAGTAAAGGAGTCGATCACCATTATCGACTCGACTCATCGTGATGTGGAGGTTTCGTACTTTGTTACATAAGAAGCCTTGTTACCTGTAGATATTGCTGATCCAAAGACCTTTCCCATAGAGTGCCTTAACAAAGAAGGGCTCTTCCATAGCATGCTAGTAAGTATCAAACTTCTTTCAAGGTTTTATTTTGATATGTTTTTCTCATGTCTAACTGCCACTTTTCTTTCTACATGCCATGTAGGTTATGGAGGAGGTTGTCAATCAGGCCAACCTCCTCAAGATGAGAAATGTCGTTCTTCTTTACAAAAATAATGTCTTTAAGAATGCCCTGACAGAGAAGAAAATGAAGGTGACCTATCTTAACAACAAGTATAAAGAAGAGACGGTTGCCAAGGACAAAGTTTTTAAAGAGGCCGAATGAGAATATCCATACTCTTATTTTGCAGAGGAAAAAATTCATCTTGAAAAGGAGGACCGAAGTCGACCTCAACAAAGCCTATAATGATTGGTGTGGCAGAGAACTTAGTATCCGTGTTAATACGTTTGTTGTTGTTTTTGGTTCCACCCCTAATGCAAAAACATAAACTTTTAACTACACTCTTACGGGATTATAGGGGTGAGTTCGGGTATCGAATTCTCAGGGAATGAGTGCTAAACTTTAATTGATTTATTACTTCGCTATAAAAGTGTAAAAGATAATAGTTTTAATTATAAATTAAAACTAGGCATGTATTAAAACTTCGTCACCTTAGGTTCATTAGCATAAATGGTTACATGGGAAGAAAAGTATTGTAAGATTAAATCTCATTTCGTTAATTAATCAAACCTAGAGTTATCACCCCCCTAAATTCTCATAAAAGCTTACTATGATTTAGGCGTCAATAAATATTATGGATATTACACACACAAGGCCATAAATACGGTGCATACATAATGTACATCGTTAAATATCTTAGGCATAAAATCAAGAACAACCTAACCCATTAAAACACACATCACCTAAAAAAACCAACCAACTAATCCAAGGTGAGTTTAATCATCTCAACCTAATCAAATTTATCTAGAAAGCATGGCAAATCATGTATTTAAAGGAAAACAAGTAAATTATTATAAGAAACTAAGTTAATAAAGCAAGATATGACAAATGAAAGATTAAATTAAAGTGAAAAGAAGATGAATAGTAGTTTACTTACCCAAACAGGCAAACCCAGGAAGAAAGAAGGAGAAGATCCCAAAATTAAACCCAAAACCTTCTAAAATAAACCTAATAATGTTGTATATGTGAATTAAAAGAGGGGAAAAATATATATACAAAGCCAGGAATGGAAAACTGAAAAAACTAAGAAGTCTATTATATAGGGGCCGAATCGATACGGGATAAATTTGAATCGATTCGGACTAGGGGAATTTTGACACTGCCAGGGTGCGAATCGATTCAATCGAGGGTCAAATTAATTCGAAACCTACATATCTGAATCTTTTGTTGTTGTCTTATTTCTTCACATGCTCATCATACAGAAAAAGGTTGTATATTCTTCATTATAATTCAAAATGATGCACGGTCAGAGACTATGCGAAGATAACACAGAGGGATACACTTCCATAAAGCGTTCGGGCTAGAAACCCAAATGATTAAATGTCTAATATTCCCCTGAATACATGTATAATGGCGAAACTTTCTCGAAATGCAACTAAACTTCTCGTTAAGCACCAATAACATGTACAAAAGCTAAATTATACCTCAGAAAGAATATATACACACATAACATAGGTTGTTTGGTTAATAAGCATAATTACAGGAATTAAGGTAGCCAAGGGGGCTAAAATGCATAAGAATAAAAGGGAAAAAAAGATAATATTCATGACCTATCACACCCCCTAACTTATATAATGTTAGTCCTTAGCAATTAAATGAAAAGAAATAAGACTACAAGTAATACCATAAGTAGGAGATATGCACAAAGGAGATAAATGCCACTTTCGCAGGCGAAAGATTGCATTTGGATATGCAATAAGCCATTAAATCCCTAGGTTACCCTAGTAGGACAAGTGTTATCTCGTGAGGGTTTTGAGGGATGATACCCATAAAAAATAAGTTTCCTTCAAAGTGTGAGGAAAAATGAGCACATAAAAATATTGATTTGGCAAAACTTTTATATATCAGATAAATATTAAATCATGCATGATATCAATCCTCTCCAGTGATCACACTCAACAAATAAAATCATTATAAATGAGGTGTAACACACATAGGACTTGCGGTCATAAAGAGTAAATACAAATGGCAACAAGGTTGCGGACATGTCATCAACGAAAAACGTTATATATATTACTCAATTCAACTCAATAAATCATTTTCCCAATTATTTAGGGTCAGCTACATGAATTCTTTTTTTTTATTACGTTCTGTTTAGTTCAATATCTTTAGTTAGACCACATGATATCGTGTCATTTTTTACAATATTCCACCAACTCAATTTAGTCCTACCTCTACCCCCCTTACATCACCATCAATAATAACTAATCACTCTTCTTTACGGGGACATCCATTGGTTTATGTTTGACATGTCCAAACTATCTAAGTTAATTTTCTCTCAATTTATTTTCTATAGGAGCTATTTTTACCATTAAACGAATTCGTTCATTTCTAGTTTTATGCTTTTTATTTTACCACAAATTCATTTTAGCATTCTCATTTCCACCGCACTCATTTTTTCATGTTTTGTTTTTTAGTTGTCCAACACTCTGTACCATATAACATGGTCGGTCTAATGGTCGTCCTATAAAAATTTTCTTTTAACTTCAAAGGTATACGTCATCATATAATACGTCAGTATTAATTCTCCACCTAACCCACCTTGATTTAATCCTATGGGTAACACCATTACTAATATTTACATATTTTTAGATAATCGAGCCTATATAATGAAAATGATCAATTTTAGGTATCTTTTGACCCACCAGTTTCACCAGAACCCCGTTTATCCTTCTATTACTACTAAAATTGCACTCTGCATGTTATATTTTATCCCTGCTAATTTTAAATCCTCTTATTTCTAGAGTTTCCCTCCATAATTACACTCTTTCATTAATAACCATCTTAGTCTCATCCATTAAAATAATATTATCTGGAAATAGCATACACCGCAACACCTCATCTTGTATTTTTGCAGTCAACTCATTTATAACAAGCGCAGGGAAATAAGGATTTAGTGTTGAACCTTCGTGCAAACTTATAGTAATTAGGAATTCACTACTTTCTCCTGATGATGTTCTTACTACTATAGTCATGGCCCCAACATACATATCCTTGATCACGTTAACATATCTACGAGTCACTTCTTTTTTTATGTACAATCCATTATATTATATCTCTTGGTACCCTATCATACACCTTATCCAAATCTATAAAAAAACATATGAAGGCCCTTATTTTTCTCCCTATACCTCACCATTAATCTCCTCAATAAATAAATTTCTTCCATTGTTGACCTCCCAATCCAAATTCATTCGCAGATACGGTTGTTTTAAATCTCAATCTATATTCAATCACTCTCTTCCACAATTTCATTGTATGACTCATTAACTTAACACCACGATAATTTGAGCAACTTTGTATGTCCCCTTTATTTTCATAAATAGGTACTAAAATACTCTTTCTCCATTCATTGGGCATCCTATTAGTCATTAGAATTCTATTAAATAATTTTATAAGCTAAGACACTTCTACATTCCCTAAACACTTCCAACCTCAATAACCATCTGGTCCTAAAGCTCTCCCCGTTTTCAACTTTTTTTTAAAGCAATTCTAACCTCCGTTGCCCTAATTCTATGAAAAAAATATTTTCTCGAGTCTCCCCAAGTTACTCTATATATAATCTACTCCTATTATCTTCATTCAATAACCTTTCAAAATTGTTTTTTCATCTTACCATAATCTCATTATCCTCGAATAGAACTCTTGAATCGTCACTTTTAATACACTTAGTATTATTAAAATCTTTTGTTTTTTTGTCCCAATGTTTAGAAATCTTATAAATACCTTTTCCCCTTCTTATGTTCCTAATTTCGTATAAAGATCATCATATGCCTTTAACTTAGCATCTCTTACCATTTTTTTGAACTTTCTTTTTAGTGCATTTATATTTCTCAAAACTTTCTTCATTTCTAGTTAGTTGCCATATTTTAAAGCACTCCCTTTTTATTTTTACTATATTTGTACCTTTTCATCCCACCACCAAGTTTCTTTAGATTTTGGTCCCTGCCTTTTGATTATCTATGAATTTCTTTTGATATTCTCCTAATGAATGAGGCCAGCTTATCCCACATTATGTTTATCTCATCTTCGGTATTCCATGATGATTCATTTAATATTTTATCTTGAAATGGTTT
Organism: Sambucus nigra; assembly: GCA_949130495.1. Taxonomy (NCBI): domain Eukaryota; kingdom Viridiplantae; phylum Streptophyta; class Magnoliopsida; order Dipsacales; family Adoxaceae; genus Sambucus; species Sambucus nigra. Next base: position 141,433,581 of record OX422207.1, read on the forward strand.
TAATTTCTCTCCTTTTAAGTTTGACCACCTAGTCTGTGGGTTAATCTTATTTTTTTTACTTGTGATTGATTTTTAATATTTATATCAAACATTTGTATCCTATGTTATAAGGTTAAGCTCTCTCTGAGGATAACCTTACCGTCTTTATATGTCAATCTGTCTCCTTTAGTAGTAATGAAAAAGTCTATTTGGCTCTTATCCATTCCACTTTTATAAGTTACTAAGTGTTCAAGCCTTTCTTAAAACATGTATTTGCCAGTACAAAATCACAAGTCATCGCAAAATCTAAGCTAGACTCTCCACCATTGTTCCTATCTCCAAAACCATATTCTCCATGCATTATCTCATGTCCTACACGATCTTCTCCTATGTGGTCATTAAAATCTCCCCCTATATAGATTTTCTCACTTACGAGTATTTCTTGAATTAATTCATCAATTTGCTTCCAAAATTGTACTTTAATCTGCTCATATAATCGTACTTGGGGTACATAAGAATTAATAATATGAATTATATTTTCACCTAATACCAGGTTTATAAGTATAACTCAATCACCTTTCCTAATGACATTTACAACAACATCCTTAAGATTCTTATCTACTATTATTCCGACTCCATTCTTATTTCTATGTTTTTCTTTATCATATAATTTAAACCCTGTATTTTCTATTTCTGTTATGTTAACCTCTCTTCTTATTATCGTATTTACTAACTCCATCCCTTTCCCTGTAATAGTCCCTATGTTCAAAGTCGCTAACCTAAGTCTAGGACTAGCTTTTTTACCCGCACATGTCCAAATTGTTACAGGTCCCTTTCCTATTTCTCATTGCATCCGGGCGCTGATGCGACGCCCCTTGACTATTTTTAAGACACCCATTGGCAGGCGTGAGAGTGTTGGCGCTTGCGTTCAATTAATAAATAATATAATAAATACCATTTTTAACCCAAATTAACCCTAAGCATGCAACTAGGTGTGTTTGAAACAATATGAAATCATGCAAGAATTATTCAACACACAAAGTTTAAGGAAAAATCCCCCACAGGGGCAAAACCATTTGTATATCACTATAATTTGTAAGAGAAGTGGCTTACAATCGGATTACACTGAAATACAAGTTTTTTGACTAAGAATTACCCTCGGGTATCGGATTCTGTAGTCGCGGCTGGAATATCCCTTTCCAGTAGGGTTGGCGGCTGGAACTATCCCTGTCCAGTAGGGCTGCAATGAAGAGGAAGGAACGGTCCACTTCACAAGGGTTGAACAACAGCAATGGTGTTCTTGGGTTACCAAAAGTGACTCACAAATATATGAAATTTGTGTGAATCAAGGGTATGAATCGATGGACTCAAATACCATGAAGACTTAGGAGTTATGGAACTCAGAAAATCGTGTGTAAGTCTTGTTAAACCACTTCCCCGTAGTGGGATTAAATAGAAGCTCTTTGTCCGAGAAAATCTGATACACGATCTGGGAAATTCTATCCAGGGCGGACCGGTCCGGGCCTTAGGAGGATCGGTCCGATAGCGGACCGGTTCTTTTAAATTGAAGCTGATTCGGTTCGCATTCGATTCGGGGCACACTGGCTTCAAAGTGCAAGGCAGTCCGGTCCGGTATTGAGCGGATCGGTCCGCACTCGGATCGGTTCCTTTTTTATTTCAGCGGATCGATCCGAGGCTAGGCGGATCGGTTCTTTTTAATTAGAGGCGGACCGGTCCGGCTGACTGGATTTCTGAATTCTTCCTTTCTTTTGATCTTCGGATTCCGTTGATGATGAATGTACTTTGAATCTTTGCAACGGTGTTACGGCTAATGACATATACAAGTATGTTGGACAAAAATGTCCTTACAAATCTCCCCCTATGTCTATGCCGGAACAAACATAAAAAATCCGAATTATCTATAATCACAATGCCTATACAAATCTACCCTTCCATGAACCCAAAAACTGAAAGTGGTACAAATGACTAAGGCTGTATCGTTTGATCTTCGAATCTTCAGAAATCTCACTACTTTTCTCATCAGGGTGTGTATCATGGGATTATCAAGGATGTACCTACACACATGAGATAAAGCAAAATACCAAGTGACATATCGAGTTTGAAATGAGATAAATCTAGATACCAATTTATGAGCAAACTCAAAATTTCAAAACTCCCCCATAATATGATAATTCTTTCTCCCCCTTTTATGATGTCCCCAAATAGACAAATGAGAGAAATAAATCAAGCACCGGGGTGACACAAGGCATAAAATCACACCATGAATGAACATAAAACAACCAAGTCGGTGATAGCGTAAAAGAATGGGTGTGATCAAAATTTGATAGGAAAATCAAAGCATACAAGCATGACATATGTGCACGATGAATATTGGATATTCCTAACGAATGAACTCAAATGCTTCCTTTGGTGTAAAAGATTGGAAATATACGACATTGACTATATCAAATCTACAAATCAAAGCTCAAAGTGATTTCTACACCAATAACGTCCAAAATGATTTTCATGCTTTTTCAGGACTTTCAAGGAAGTGCAAACCCGTTTTTCAATCTCCAACCAAAATCCCTCAGATTTATATTTTTAATAGAGGTATACTAAATTCTCAAACTTTGGAGAATTGGGTGAAACCTAAATGGCCCATATTTGGCATGAATTGCTTTTTATTGCCTTTAAATTTTTCCGGGCTCTTTTAACCTCTTAGGACCTCGGATATTAAAATTCCTCCATTTTTAGGTCCTTTATAACGGTGGCTTTTGCGCAAAGGATAAGAATCAACTTTCGCAGCCCCTCCCCGTTATGAAAATATACACACAGTCTCACCAAAACGGTTTTTACATGCAATCCAATCTTGTCAAGTTTTATCGCATTTTATACATTGTATAGACAGGATTGAGATGGAAACACTTAAGCCAATATGAGATTGACAAGTGCAATAATCAGATATATCCGTACATGTGTGCAGTAAAGGATATAGGAGTCAAGCATGTAGGAAGATATCACTAATTACATCTCAAGGACTCCAATCAATGTAAAGCACATGGATGAAATGATGTAGCCTCTCAAATCTCTATCAAACAGTCACATGAATATATGGAATGAAGTTGTGACTTGGCTATCTTTAAATGCTCATCCATAAAAGGCAAACCTTTTTTTTTTTTAATTTTCAAAAATTTTATCAAAATAAAATATTTTTGTGATTTTCTAATTTTTTTTTTTTTTTAAAAAGAAAATCTTTTTGTATTTTTCAAAGAATAATAAAAAATACATAAAAGCTGTACAACAAATCTATGGTACATATAAAATAGACTAGCAATAGGAAGCATATGATATGAACATGAAGAAGCATCCTATTCTAGACAAACACCAACCCCTCAGTCAACTATGCAAATCCCCAAAGACTTCCTAAGACTCTCAAATCTAAGGGTATCTAAAGGTTTCATGAAAATATTGGCTAACTGACGGTCGGTAGGAACAAAACTCAGGGTTACGACCTTCTCCTCAACTAACTGACGTATAAAGTGCTCGCGTAACCTGATGTGCTTTGTGCGCGAATGTTGGACAGGATTGCGGGATATGTGGATCGCGCTCGTGTTATCACAGGAAATGGTCATGGTGTCCTGTGAAATCCCATAATCCTCCAACATTTGCTTCATCCACATGAGTTGCGTGCAACAACTCCCGGCGGCGATGTACTCAGCCTCCGCAGTGGACAAAGAGATGGAGTTTTGCTTCTTGCTCAACCAAGAGACAGGAGCAGAACCAAAGTAGAAGCACCCACCCGAAGTGCTCTTACATCCATCTACGTCCTCGGCCCAATCGGCATCCGAATAGGCGAACAAAAGGTCATCGGTATCAAAGGAATACCAAATACCGTATGAGAGAGTCCCACTCACGTATTTGATAATACGTTTTAGAGCGAGTAAGTGTGACTCTTTAGGAGACGCCTGATAACGCGCACAGACTCCAACACTAAAGGAAATGTCGGGACGACTAGCAGTCAAGTAGAGAAGACTGCCTATCATACTCCGATACAAGGTTTGCTCTACGTCCTTGCCTGAAGTGTCCTTACTAAGCTTGGTAGTGGTACTCATAGGTGTACGAGCATGCTTAGCGGAGTCTAAACCAAATTTCTTCACTAGGTCTCTAGCATACTTGGATTGGGAGATGAACATCCCATCCTCTAGCTGACAAACCTGGAGACCAAGGAAGAATGTAAGCTCACCAACCATGCTCATCTCAAACGCACTTCTCATCTCCTCCTCAAAGTGGTGAGCATGCTGGGAGCATGTGGATCCAAAGACTATGTCGTCCACATAGACCTGGGCAACCAAAATAGCACCGTCATCTCTCCTGACGAACAACGTCATATCAACTCCCCCTCTCTTGAAGCCACGGGCTAAGAGATAGGAAGTAAGCCTCTCGTACCAAGCACGGGGTGCTTGCTTCAAACCATACAAGGCTTTCCTCAGATAGTAGACGTGATCAGGGTGCTTAGGGTCTTCAAACCCTTTTGGTTGTTCCACATAAACCTCCTCCTGTAGAATGCCATTCAGAAAGGCACTCTTGACATCCATCTGATATAACTTGAAGTGCAGATGACATGCGATGGCGAGAAGTAAGCGGACGGACTCAAGCCTCGCAACAGGAGCAAATGTCTCCCCAAAGTCTACACCCTCTATCTGTGTGTAGCCTTGAGCGACCAACCTAGCCTTGTTTCTGGTTATCGTACGATTTTCATCCATTTTATTCTTGAAAATGCACCGGGTACCAATAATATTAGTATCACTAGGTCCGGGGACAAGTTCCCAGACATTGTTCTTCTTAAACTGAAGCAACTCATCCTGCATAGCAGATACCCAGTGTTCATCTTTGAGTGCTTCTTTGTGGTTCTTGGGCTCGACTTTGGACGTGTAGCAATGATGACTAACAACGTTCTCTAGTTGGGCACGAGTCTTGACCCCTAGAGTGGGATCGCCAACAATGGCTGAAGGAGCATGACTCTTGCGAACCCAAGCAGGTGTGTCCCCTAACACAGGAATAGGGTCCACAGAGTGTGGGAGAGGAACAGGAAAATCACTGTCAGAACAGTCCTCATCCACACACTGAAGGTTGGGATCAATAACCGTCGGGGGTTCATCATCTTGCACGGTGACGTTTATTGATTCCATAACCTTAGAGCTCTTCAGGTTAAAAACCCGGTACGCTCTACTGTTCGATGAATAGCCTAGAAATATTCCCTCATCGCTCCGGGAGTCAAACTTTCCTAATTGCTCTCTATCCCGTAGGATGTGGCATTTACTCCCAAAGACACGAAAATATGCCAGGTTGGGTTTCTTGCCTGTCCACAATTCATAAGGCGTCTTAAGTGTGTGTGGACGCAGATAAACCCTATTCACCGTATGGCATGCAGTAGACACTGCCTCTGCCCAAAATCTCCTAGAGACTTTACGACCTAGAAGCATAGATCTAGCCATCTCTTGCATCGTTCTATTCTTTCTTCATTTCTAGTTAGTTGCCATGTTTTAAAGCACTCCCTTTTTATTTTTACTATATTTGTACCTTTTCATCCCACCACCAAGTTTCTTTAGATTTTGGTCCCTGCCTTTTGATTCTCTATGAATTTCTTTTGATATTCTCCTAATGAATGAGGCCAGCTTATCCCACATTATGTTTATCTCATCTTCGGTATTCCATGATGATTCATTTAATATTTTATCTTGAAATGGTTTTAATTTCTCTCCTTTTAAGTTTGACCACCTAGTCTGTGGGTTAATCTTATTTTTTTTACTTGTGATTGATTTTTAATATTTATATCAAACATTTGTATCCTATGTTATAAGGTTAAGCTCTCTCTGAGGATAACCTTACCGTCTTTATATGTCAATCTGTCTCCTTTAGTAGTAATGAAAAAGTCTATTTGGCTCTTATCCATTCCACTTTTATAAGTTACTAAGTGTTCAAGCCTTTCTTAAAACATGTATTTGCCAGTACAAAATCACAAGTCATCGCAAAATCTAAGCTAGACTCTCCACCATTGTTCCTATCTCCAAAACCATATTCTCCATGCATTATCTCATGTCCTACACGATCTTCTCCTATATGGTCATTAAAATCTCCCCCTATATAGATTTTCTCACTTACGAGTATTTCTTGAATTAATTCATCAATTTGCTTCCAAAATTGTACTTTAATCTGCTCATATAATCGTACTTGGGTTACATAAGAATTGATAATATGAATTATATTTTCACCTAATACCAGGTTTATAAGTATAACTCAATCACCTTTCCTAATGACATTTACAACAACATCCTTAAGATTCTTATCTACTATTATTCCGACTCCATTCTTATTTCTATGTTTTTCTTTATCATATAATTTATACCCTGTATTTTCTATTTCTGTTATGTTAACCTCTCTTCTTATTATCGTATTTACTAACTCCATCCCTTTCCCTGTAATAGTCTCTATGTTCAAAGTCGCTAACCTAAGTCTAGGACTAGCTTTTTTACCCGCACATGTCCAGATTGTTACAGGTCCCTTTCCTATTTCTCATCGCACCCGGGCGCTGATGCGACGCCCCTTGACTATTTTTAAGACACCCATTGGCAGGCGTGAGAGTGTTGGAGCTTGCGTTCAATTAAGAAATAATATAATAAATACCATTTTTAACCCAAATTAACCCTAAGCATGCAACTAGGTGTGTTTGAAACAATATGAAATCATGCAAGAATTATTCAACACACAAAGTTTAAGGAAAAATCCCCCACAGGGGCAAAACCATTTGTATATCACTATAATTTGTAAGAGAAACGGCTTACAATCGGATTACACTGAAATACAAGTTTTTTGACTAAGAATTACCCTCGGGTATCGGATTCTGTAGTCGCGGCTGGAATATCCCTTTCCAGTAGGGTTGGCGGCTGGAACTATCCCTGTCTAGTAGGGCTGCAATGAAGAGGAAGGAACGGTCCACTTCACAAGGGTTGAACAACAGCAATGGTGTTCTTGTGTTACCAAAAGTGACTCACAAATATATGAAATTTGTGTGAATCAAGGGTATGAATCGATGGACTCAAATACCATGAAGACTTAGGAGTTATGGAACTCAGAAAATCGTGTGTAAGTCTTGTTAAACCACTTCCCCGTAGTGGGATTAAATAGAATCTCTTTGCCCGAGAAAATCTGATACACGATCTGGGAAATTCTATCCAGGGCGGACCGGTCTGGGCCTTAGGCGGATCGGTCCGATAGCGGACCGGTTCTTTTAAATTGAAGCTGATTCGGTTCGCATTCGGTTCGGGGCACACTGGCTTCAAAGTGCAAGGCGGTCCGGTCTGGTATTGAGCGAATCGGTCCGCAGTCGGATCGGTTCCTTTTTTATTTCAGCGGATCGGTCCGAGGCTAGGCGGATCAGTTCTTTTTAATTAGAGGCGGACCGGTCCGGCTGACTGGATTTCTGAATTCTTCCTTTCTTTTGATCTTCGGATTCCGTTGATGATGAATGGACTTTGAATCTTTGCAACGGTGTTACGGCTAATGACATATACAAGTATGTTGGACAAAAATGTCCTTACGAGGCGTAAGTCCTTTTGCCTATTTTTCAAGGCACCCGATGGCAGGTAGAACTCGTTGCTTCAGGATAATTCCCTTGTATTAGCACATATATTCATAAGATTCATGTTCGTACGCATCTGGCAAAGTTTTACGCTGGCTATCTCTTCCTAATGCAACACTCATTCTTTATCCAAGCTTGATATCAACAGTGTTTAAAAAAATATAAGAAGTTAAGCACGACAAAGGAGGAGTTGAAGAATGGTATATATAAAATGAAAAATTATAATCTCAATGAATAGATACCGTTCATTAAGGGAGGTAAAATGTATATTCACAGATTATTGCAATTATTACGACATTTGAATCAAAACCATCCAAGGATTATATAAGACTTTAATAGGGTTGTAATGCAGGTTTGGGGTTGAGATTACGAAATTAAGGGAATATGTACGGATTCAAAGGTGTGCGGGGAGAAACTCTTGGGATAATGAAAAATTATGGGTAATTTCATAATTGAAATATAATTTCCATAAAAAGAAATGGATATAACATCAAAAAGAGTGACATTGAACACTATGTAAAACAGGGAAATACTTTATCTTTATTTTCTTTCTTCTTTTTCTCATCTTTTTCTTTTGTTTTTCACTTTTTCTTTTCTTTTTCTTTTCTCACTTTTTTATATTCTTCTCATTCTCACTTTGCTTAATTGCACCACATAAAAAGGCCATCATAAAATTCCAAGTATCATTCCAAAAAAAGGTATTTAAGGTATATATATGGTTTAAAACTCCAATGTGGAGTTAGGCATGGGATTTTGGGCTATGAAATGAAAGGATAATATTAAGGCTCAAAGGGGTTTAACTAGAAAAATATGTGGAGTTAGGTCAAATGTCATTATGGGTTGAATAACAAAGAGGACTTATGATCCTTTCCTAAGTTCCATGCGATTATCGAGTCCAGACACTGTTGAAAATCATACTCAAGTAATAAATTTCAACATAAACTCAATTAATGAACAATCAATGAAAGAATAGTAAGATAACCGAGGGATTTAATATTTTCAAGGAGCAAAGAATAATGTATAAACACTCACAAACGAAGAAAATGACACAACTCATTTGGTGTAAGTATATACAATGCAATAAAATATTATCGAGTTATAAAAATCTTAAACCAAATCATTTAAATAAGAAAAGTGTAAGTGCTCAGGGGTTGAAAGTTTAATTCATGAGGTTTTTCATAATATCAATGATTCGAGGACTAAAGTCTAAAAATGTATAAAATAGAGAATATGAGTCATTGCATTATCTATTGGATCGGGAATTTATTTGAAAGATCATCAGAAACAAGGGGAAAATGCCCAACAAAGGAGAAAAAAAACATGTAATCGAATTTTCACTTTTTCTACAAGAAAAGGGAAAATTTTCACTTTTTTTCAACAAATGCACACATGGAAATAACATGTAATCAAATAAAAAAATACCAATGAATGGGAAGAGTATCCCACACCCCAAAGATTAAACTTTGCATTGTCTTCAATGTGAATTAAGAACCAGGTTGAAAAGGGGAAGATAGTGATATTGCCTAAAATAGAGCAATCTCTTGAAAATATAAGTCCAAAAATTATACAAAACATGTTAACACCAAGTATAACAAAAAAGAAGAACTAAAAATTTCGATAACTACTCCAGACAATAAGTAAAAACACGATTTGACTATACACTAGAAGTTGAAATTCTAAATAACTTCTAAATAATTATTTTAACTTCTAAATAACTTCTAAATAACTATACACTAGAAGTTGAAATTTTTTAGGTTCCACCTAAAATACGATTTGAATTTGAGGGATAAATAGTGTATCCTCATTTGAGTGCATGAATTTTGAAAAATAGGAATTTCGTCTAAACAATGGAAGGCGTGATTTGGGTGGGGAAAAGGAACCATACCTATTAAAAGTTTTTGGGGAATGATGGGGGTTTTGCTTTTTGAACGAGTGACAAGTACATATGGGATCCAAAAAAAATCTGAATTTCCTCTCAAAGATTTTGCAAATGGAATGGGATCTGGCAGACATAGAGGAAATAGTGTCTTCATGGAAAGCAACTCAAGAAAGTATTTCTCATCGGTAAAAAGGTTGAACATTTTAAAGTTTTAAAATCAATTCATTTGATACTTGCAACGGTTCGATAACGGAGAATGAATATGGGTAGGAGATAAATTCAATCTCAAGAGATGAATCATCATCACTCAAATATTGAATTACAGAGGAGATGGGATTATTTTCAATGAAATTTTCTTTTATTTACCAAAAAAGAAATAATTTCATTACAAATGGATAATACATATATTTCCTCACCGTTTTCATTATCTATTATGCCTTGGGCCAAGAGAAGAATGATTTGTTCCAAAGTAGGCATCGATTCCTCATTTGGTTTAAGACATTCATCATCTTCCATAGTTTCGAAAGAAAAATCATCATTGGATTCAAACAATGCATCCAAATCTGGTTACCAATAATGATTTTCATTCCGATAATGGTTTTAACACTTTTCATTCCTAAGGATGTTAATACCCTCATACAATGTCATAAGTGGTGGCGTGGATTCTTAGAAATAAGAAGTCTGAAAATTATCATCGGAACTACTTTCAAAATCATTATGATAAGAATTTTGAACGTTATTAAAATAATAGTTCGGAGAAATATTATCTTGATAAGTTTCAACTTCTCTATTATAAGACTTTGATGGCCATAAATTGGAATGATTATTACCAAAATTCCCATAATCCATAACTTGACTTTTTTAATACCACCCAAAGTTATTTTTCAATTTTGATTCTTCTCTTTATATGAGTATTCACCAAAAATAATAGGTTTTGGGGGATTTTGAGAATTATCATTACATTTATCGAAAACAGATTAGTAAGACACACTTACCACGACAGATCAAGATGGAAAAATTCACAAAGGCGTGTCCGGTAAAAAATTCAAGCGTTTCTTGGTAATAAAATGCATAAGTCTGTAAAACAAATTAAGATAAAGAATACAAAGACAAAGACAAAGACAAAGACAAAATATTACGAAATACTAAATCAATTACAGTCTAAAATAGAATAATCCCTGACAATGAAGCCATTTAATTGATGTGGAAAACCGATTGTCCATGTTAATATACTTGTCGTTGTTTTTGGTTCTACTACTAATGCCAAAACCTAAACTTTAACTACACTCTTATGGGAGTATAGCGGCGAGTCCGGGTATCGAGTCCACATGGAATGAGTGTTACGCTTTAGTTGATTTATTACTTCTCCATAAAGGTTAAATTATAAATTACAACTGGGCATGTATATAAATTAATTTAACAAATAAGAATAAAAACTATAGATTGAAAATAATATCCCTCACCCCAGGTCAATAAGCATTAATGGTTACATGGGAAGAAAATCATTGTAAGATTGGATGCCATTTCGTTAATCAATCAAACCTAGATTTGTCACCCCCTAAATTCTCATAAAAGATTACTATGATTTTGGAGTCAACAAATTTCTCGAATATTATACACGCAGGGTCATAAAATACGGCGCATACATGATATACATCGTTAAATATATTACGCATAGAATCTAGAACAACCTAACCCATTAAAACTAGCCTAATCCATCACCAAAGCAAAGAAACCAACTAATCCAAGTTGAGTTCAATCATCTCAACCTAATCTGATTTAGCTAGAATGCATTGTAAAGCATGTTTTTAAACAAAATCAAGTAAATTATTGAAAACAATTATGTTAACAAAGCAAGAAATGACAAAAGAAAGCTTAAATTAAATGAAGAACAAGATGAACAGTTGTTTACATACCCAATGGAAAAACCCTAGGAGAGATGATGAGAAGCTCCCAAAATATAAACCAAACCTTCTAAACTAAACCAAATAATGTTGTATATATGAATTATAAGAGGGGAAAACTCTATATACAAAACCAAGAATGGCAAACTTAAAAAACAAAGAAGTCGGTTATAAAGGGGACAAATCCGAATTGATTCAGAGCAAGGGAATTTCACAACTGCCAGGGTACGAATCAATTCGGCGCGTACATATTTGAATCCGTTGTTGTTGTTGTCTTGTTTCCTCACTTGTTTGCCATACGAAAAAGGTCTTATCATCTTCATTATAATTTGAAACGACGCACGGTCGGAGTATACATGAAGCTAATACAGAGAGATACACTTTTATAAACACTTCGAGATATAAACACAGATGTTTAAATGACTAAAATTCCGCTAAATGCACGCATAATGACAAACATTTCTCGAAATGCAATCAAACTTCATGCTAAGTACCAATAACACATAAAAAAGCTCAATTAGACCATGTAAAGCATATAAACATATATAATATAGATTCCTTGGTTAATAAGAATAAATATAGAAATTAAGGTACTTAAGGGGCCTAAAATGCATAAGAATAAAGGGGGATACAATATTAGTGACCTGGCAACACGAGTTGATTGCCAAATAAACTTTAACCAAGTATAGGTTGACTTTTGCACATTGGTTTTAACAATATTTTTATATTGATTACTGAAACTTTTTTTTAAAATTAATTAAGTAAAATGACAGAATGATCATAACTCAAACTTTAATTGTGAGCTCTCAACTAATTTTTTATTTGAATCACTTACATAAGTGAGTACTAGCCTACACTAGGCCGACTAACCCACTTGGGTTGTACCACCGTTTTAAGGTGGGTTTTATGCCAAACACAGGCCCCCAAATTATCTCTAAGTTGTGCCACTAAATTCTTAAGCGGGTTATCCCTATTCTAGGTCGTCCAAACTACTTGGGTTGTACTCTCATTTTCAGGTGGGTTGTATGCTAAATGTAGGCCCCTAACTTATTTCTAAATTGTACAACGCAATTCTGAAGAGGGTTTATGCTTATTCTAGGCCGAGCTGGCCATTTGGGTTGTAACACCATTTTCAGGTGGGCTTATGCCAAACATAATCTCCCAACTTATTTCTAAGTTGCACCACTCAATTCTAAAGTGGGTTTATGCCTGTTCTAGACCGACCAACCCACTTTGGCAGTAGTACCGTTTTTAGGTGGGTTTATGCCAAATATAGGTACAAGCTTCTTACTAAGTTATACCACTCAATTCTTAGGTGGGTTTATGCACGTTCTAAGTCGACCATCCCACTTGTGTCGTACCACCATTTTTGGGTGGGTTTTATGTTCAAATAATTTTACTAAACCCACAGTATTGAAGGAACAACTTTTATTAATCAAATACAACTTAAAATATTTTCAAAAAGGAAAAACTAACTAATGATAAAATTTCCTAAGGTTTATGGCATTCCATAACCTTAGTAGTACTGTACCATTTAATTCTTCTAAATGGTATGACCCACCACCTCCTTCTGATGCTATTCTATATGGGCACGGTCAGTTCAGTGCTAACTTTTTGTCTAATGGCCATTTTTCTATGGATAGGTGCCTCTTGAGAACTAGGTCACCAACGTGGAATTCTCTAACTTTGAACTTCTTATCATGATGCCTGGATTTTTCTCATTGGTAAGTGGCCAGGTGTATGGGAGGTTGTTCTCTTCATTCTTCCACTAGATCCAACTTGTGAGATATTCGATCAGTATGTATATTATTTTTGATGATCTCCATTCATAAAGTAGGTAGGCTAATTTCTAAAGGGATGATTGCTTTTATGTCGTACACCGGAGAGTATGGGATTTCTCTAATGGGCCTCCTAGGCACTGTTTTATAAACCCAAAAAATGACCGAGAGCTTGTACAACCATATACCCTTGGAGTTTATTATTCAAAGCTTGACCTCAATAAGTGAAGTCTTATTGGAGATCCTGGACTGATCATTTCACTATAGAAAAACTTTCGATGCATAGTGGAACTTGATTCCATACTCTAAGTAGAAATCTCTGAATGTGTCATTATACAACTACATTTTGTTTTTGTTGACTAGTGCTTCAGGATCCCAAACCTAATGATAATATTCCTCTAGATGAATCGTCTGGTAAACACTTATTTAATATAGGTGAGTGTCTCAACTTCCACCCATTTAGTAAAGTACTCGGTGGCACTGATCAATTACTTTTGTTTATCGTAGGCTAGAGGTAAATGACTCATGATATCCATTCCCTAGTGAGCAAAGGTTTGAGGTCTCATGAGGGGGTTCAATCCATCGATCGACTACTTGATGATTGTAAATAACTCCTAACATTTAATGCATTTCTGGAAAAACTAAAGAACATAATTTTACATGAAGGGCCACTAGTATCCCTAAGAGACAACCCTGTAAGCGAGCTACCTCAAGCCTACGTGAGCTCCATCAATAACCTTGTGAATATCATTGAGGATTCCTTCCACTTGGTCTGGATGTATACATTTGAGAAAAGGTTCGATGAACGACCGACGATAAAGTTTGCCTTCAGAGTTAAGGAAGAACCTTGTCGACTGAATCTTCAACTTTAAGCTTCTTTATTGTGTGTCCATAAATCCCCATTCTTTAAAAATGATATGATCAGAACTATACATGACAACTCCTGCTCAGTCTATAATGTTTAAGGTCGTCTCTAGTTCATCAATGCTGGGTCGATCTACATGTTCTACCTTAATTGTTCTCTTTAGGTCATATCAAATCTGGATGGTAAGGTAGTTAATGCATCATTATAATTGTTAATATTCCTTGGAAACTTCTCCACTAAACATGACTTGAAGAGATTAAGAAGTCCTCTCATTTCATACTGATAGGAGAGCATCCTAGGGTCCCTAACCTGGTATTCACCGCTGAGTTGATTTCTAATCAAGCGAGAGTTATAGTACACCACCACATGCCTTGCTGCTATGTTGATATCTCATTGAAGATCATGAATCAAAACTTCATATTCAAATTCATTATTGGATCCTTTGAACCCGAGTCAAACTTCTTATTATATAAGGCTCTCGTAAGGTGGGATAAAAACTATCCTAAATCGGTGCCACGATTATTGGATTCCCCATCTATGAAAAAATTTCATTTTGTATTGTCCTCGATGGTGGCTAGTGATTCCATAATTAAATTCAAATGCACCTATTCTTTTTCTGGTGATATAAAGAATTTGGTGATGAATTCGACCGACACCTCTCCCTTTATAGTTGTTCATGGATCATATTTGATGTCGAACTGTGTCAGATCCAAAGATCACTTTGTCTCTATATTGGAGAGATCTTCCCTAATAAGGACTTCATTTAAGGAATAAGTCATTGGGATGACTATTATGTGAGTGTCGAAATAGTGTCATAGTTTCCTAGTAGATGTAACCAATGCTAGAACTATTTTCTCGATAGGCATGTATATTATTTTTGCCTCAATGAGTGTATGACTGATATAGTATAATGACAATTGTTCTCCATCCAGGAGTCGTACCAACGCTTAGCTGGTTATATTCTAGGAGACAGGCAAATAAAGTTAGAGATCTTCTCTACTACTGGGGCTTGATAGTAAGGGAGGTTATCCCAAGTAGCATATAATTCCTTCCAATGACTGGTCATACTCTTCCATTCAAATTGTGGTACCTTCCTTATTTTAATCTCTAAAGAAGGGTCGATATTTATCTAACGATTGATAAATAAATAGATTCAGGGAAACTAAAATCCTAGTGAGGACATAGACACCCCTAATAATGGTCAGTTTTTTTATATCCTGTAGAGCCTTGATTTGATCTAAATTTGACTTTATCCCCCTTTACATAACCAAGTAGCCCAAAAATTTATCGAATCTCACTCTGAAGACATATTAGGAGGCGTTCAACTTCATTATGTATTCTTTAAGAATCTTGAAGGTCTTTGTCATGTCCTTCATATTATCGACCACCTGTTTGCTGTAATACCCCGTATTTTTATGTTATATTAATTTGGGGATTTATTAAATTTAATGTGAATTAATTATTAAAAAAATATTCGGAAATTAATTATGTTATAATTATTAACGTGATGAGAGTTAGTAATTATGGGAAAATTTGTTGAATATTACTAATGATCAAAGTAATATATAATAGTGGCCATATTAAATGTCACGAGTGAATAAAATGACAATTTTAAAAATTTGAGTCGGGACACGCCCGTGTCGCGTCGGGACTAAATATTGATAAATAAAAGTAAATATTTTATAAGTTGTTCGTATGGTCGTTTTGAGTGCGCCAACGCGTCCGGAAGTGTCGAGATAGTCATAAAAGTATACGCGGGAGTTTGATTTGGGTCTCGGGGCGTTTTTAGGCCTAATTAGTACCCCGGGAGGGCATTTTAGTCATTTTGTATTTTTGGGTAATTAAACCCACGAAAATTAAAGGGGTTATATCAGATGTTTAGGTTATCTCCTAGGGTTAGATAACTCAAAACACTAGAACGACCATTGGAGAGGAGAGGAGAGAGCTCTCAAGGCATTCCAAGGCTCAAAACTCACCCGTTTACACCGCCGTCACCGCCAACGCGTAGATCGCGAGACGGGGAACGCAACCACACCAAATTCAACACCAAACCACATTTCTGAAAATCCCAGGCAAGTGTTTATCTTGCTTATTTCTTTGATGCATCATCCATATTAGTTTAGGAGTTATTAGGATGATATTTATTGAAGAAAAATCCAATTTGAGATGGGAAATTTTCATGTAGTGATGATTTATATGATATTCTGGAAACCCTTTGTCATGTAAAGGATTAAGAGTTTGATTAAGAAAAGAGTTTTAATCAGATACAAACACTAAAAAAAAATTATTCCGGACGATCGGACCGTTGGAATTGGATGAAATTTTACAGAGAATTAGCTGAAGACGAGAGGAAGCTACAGAAAAAAATTCAGCTAGATCGGACCGTTCAATATTTTTTAATAGTTTTTTTGCTAGACAGTTTTATGTTTTGAGGACTCTTAGAGATAATAAAAATTCAATTAAAACTCCATTTTAATTCCGATTTCGAAACCGTTTGAAATTCTCATCTTTGAAAATAAAATTCAAAATCCTTTAATGTAAGGCGAAATCTATATTTTTGGGATATTTTGCATAAGGGATAATGTAAGTATATATTAAAGGGGAGAGACACGTAAGAGAGAGTTACGTTGGAACATAAATGGATATCTACTGAATTGTACATTTGGAAGAATAGAGTCCATGAGGGTTACGTAGTAAGTTGGAAAAACCATTCAAATTAAAGTTAGAAACGAACCATTATACTTGATAAATAATAATGGGAAAATAAGGATAAATGTTGTGAATGTGGGTTATTGGATAAACCTAAATTGATATAATAAAAGTGGTATATTTATATGATTGTGTATGCATATATTATATACTTGTGAAAATCATGCCCGCGCTACTTGCTATCCCTGAGGTTACCGCGCTGGGACGATCTTATCTCGTGTGCCTTATGGGGAATATTGACTCGTACCCTAGAATATAGAAATCCTAGGTACAGGCTATCGAATCGGTAGTCACGGTCCTAAGAGACGTGAGGGTATGTACTGACCTCTTGGACTTGGAAAATATGCTTCGTCTCAAAATTGTATGTGTATGTATTTATACAGTTCGAGAGTGATTCCGAACTTGTATTTCCTTTAGTACGATTGATACGGGGATTGGATAGCAGAGTATCCCCGCACCATAATTTTTATGTGGGGTGCTGTTAGAATATATATATTATTCGAGTATTTAATATATATATGAACTTTTGAAATTTGGGAAACTGCCTACTGTGTTATGGTAAGTGAGACATGTATAATGACTCAAATTGGAAATACTTGTTTTGAAAAGTATAATATGATATTGAAAAACTTTATGAGTTAATAAAGTTAAAATGAGCGTTTGGGTACTAAATGAAATTATCTTTATAAACCATGATGTTGTTAAATCTTAAATCTTTAGAGTCACCTAAGATAAGTTAAATCCTTGGGGAAGGATAGTGTGATATATGATGAGATAAACCATTGGGAAGGTTAGTGCGATAGGAGTGCACATTAGAAGAGAGGCGAGAATTTCTCAAGAGAGTGTTGCACTAATATGTTGTTGCATTGGCCTGTATCAATTTAAATACTTGCTAAACGAATTTTTAAATCATATACACTATCAAGCTCTGACCCGTTTCTATTCCTCTTTCTCTCTTGTATATATATGTATATATTATAGGTGCCCAGCCACAGGGGCGTCTTGTTTAGGATCCCTTGGAAGGAACGTGCTGCAGCTTAGGTGGGAGTTGCTGGCCACTTGCTTAGACGATTTCATTTACTTGATTCCACTTCTATCATTCTCCTTATTGGGCATGTGTCGCCCTTTCCACTATATATCTGTTTTATTGGGACATTTGTATTTCAGTTATTTCTAGTACTGTTACTTTGGGATTTATTCAGCATGTATGTTTTACTTTAAGTTTTAAATGTTGGGGTTTAGTTGTTGAATGTTTAATTTAATTGGATTATATGTTCCAGGATTATTGTGGTGTGATTCTTTAAATATTGAATTATTGTAGATAATTAAATCTTTATTTTCAAAATAAAATTTGGAAAGTAAGGTTAAAAAATGGTTTTGACACTTAGCTTAATTAAATAGGGTGTTAAATTTGGAAAAGTTATTTTTACGACAGTGATGCTAAGAATGAACCAACTGTTCACCTTGATTTTAATTTAATAAAGGGGTGATCGCCCGGTATTTAATTAGGCGGAGTGTCACATTTGCTTTGATGATCATGTCCTTAATGTATATCTCCATGGTTATACCGATCTACCTCTTAAACATCTTGGTCACCAAGTGTTAATAAGTTTCCCCAACCTTCTCCAGACTGAAGGGAATTACTTCTTAGTAAAGTCCTAAGGTCGTAGTGAATAAGGTTTTCTCCTAATCTGGGCCGAACAATGGTATCTGATGTCGTCCAGTGTAAGTATCCATAAAACTCATAAATTGATGTTCGATCGTTGAGTTTAAGAGATGGTCAATCCGAGGAAGTGGGAAATTGTCTTTTAGAAAATGCTTGGTGAAATATACACACACACTCCACTTTTCACTCTTCTTTCTAACCACAACAGTATTGGAAATCCAATATAACAATTAGACTTCTCTAATGGAGTCAATTTGGAGGAGGTTCTCGACTTCGATTTCCATAGATCTTACTTTTGCTAGTGTTGACTTTCTTGTCTTTTATTTGATAGGTCTTTTGGTTGGATCCATGTGTAGCCGATGACAAGCGACTTCTGGATCTATACCTGGAAAGTAAAGTTACCACGCCAAGACGTTGGTCTTAGTCCTAACAAAGTGAATGAGCTTATCTGTCTCTTCCTTAAGAAGTTCTTATCCGATCAAGAAGGCATTATCCATTTAGGAAGAATCTAGATGAATGAATATTAGTTCCCTCATGACTTGCTTGGTGGGGGCCACTTTGGTTTCCTCAACCCCAGACCCAATGCCCTTGTCTTTCTACTTGGTTTGGTCGTCTTACAAATCATCATCATTATGAATTTTCTTGGACCGATTCTACATTGGCTTGATGACTTCTATGAAGCAACTATGAGCGACTGCCCTGTCTTTCCTGATCTCAATGATTCCCTGATTGCTAAATTTTTTATTTTTTAATGGTGAGACGAGGGGACAACCCCCATAGTATGGATTCGTCCTCTACCCAGAATGGCATTATGATATTTTCTAGTGGGGTCTTCACATTTCCATTAAAGTCGATTAAAGGTCCCACCTTAGTGTTTAGGTTCTGGATAGTGTAGTTGATCTTGAGCAGCAAGCTAAAGTACATGATTTTTGGAAAGTGGCCTTGGTTAACCAATACTCTTTACGCCAAAATTTTCTATTTGTGAGTTCAGAGCCAAGAAGTCTTTGTGAGGAATTTTGTTTCCAACCGCCTCTTCAACTATAAACATGATTTCTCGATCAAAATCCACATCTTTGCACTCCTATTTATTTATATGGGTCTGGATACCTCCAACCTGGAATGCTTATTAGATGCAGGATGTAATATTGACCCTTTTCCTCCAGTTTCTTGCGTGTACATTGAGAACGATCAATATGGCCGTTGATAGCTATGACCATTACTAAAGATGCGAGATCATCGTCTTCCTTTTAACCGCATTCATTTTATTTAATGACTTGGTCTTGGTTATGTCAATATACTCCCTAAAGTGCCCGATCTAAACAATATCTTCGAGGTGACTCTTAAGCATCTTACAGTTTTGAATGAAATTGTTGTGAACCTGATGGTAAGTTAACCTAAGATTTGTGTCCCTGTTATTTTCATCATTGGCCATCTTATCCGGCCTCTTGAAGTACTACTTGTCCTTGATTTGTGGAATAAATTTATAAATAGGCTCCTTGAAGAACGTATCTTCAAGGAGAGTATTCATAAATTTGATTTGTCCTTGTCTTGGTTCTTGACTGTGACCAATACCCATGATTATTAATCCATTGGTCATGGTTTACGGTCCTGACCAAGAATCGTGATAATAGAGATATTGTTCACGGCCCTAAATCGTGCCCCACTATTTTACCCATGCAAATTGTCACTGATAATAAATTTATGTTCAAAAATAATTTTGATTTATTTGCTTCCAAAAATGTTCTTATGCAAGTTTTCAAACCTGTATAAAATTCTACTATAGAAATAACTAATACATTTATCAAAAAACAATAATATTAAAATTACCAAGCCATTAAATTAATAACATGAATCCAAAACTAATAATATTAAAATCCTCAAAATGTTCCTTCCCCCAAGCATATGCAATATCGTTGTAGTCGACATCCCCATCCACCTAACTAGACCAATAAATATTACAAAATGTTCTAAATGTTAATCTAATATTATCCGAACAATAAAATGTTCCTTACCAAAGGTTACAAATATTACAAAATGTATTAAAAATAATTTATAAGCAAAGAGGTATGGCCTTAACGTGTTATCGTGTCGGTTGTATCATAAGTTCCAAACTCGAACCGTTATCTTAACAAGTTTATTAGGTGTAGTGCATTGTAACACCTCGCGCATTCTGGCTTTGACCGCCGCCAAATTATGTCGGGTATTACTAAATAAGTCATTATTCTCTGGATGTGACAAATATATGAGGCATCTAAATTTTTTCCACAAGATAATGATCAAATTAAATCCAACGAATATATTAAAACATCCAACCAATAATACTCATCATCATCCTAATCTCCAAAATAAATTCAACACCAATTTTATTTAAAACTCAAATGGAATAATCCAACTATAAGTATCCGATGGAAACTGTAAAAAACTGTGGAACCGATTAGCCCACCAAATCCATAAATGAAAGTCCCATAATACAAACGACATAATTGAAAGTAAATCTAAAGTACTAAAACAAGTAAAATAAATCTCTAGTCGCACTCCCAAAAATATCTCTAATCACTCCCGTGTAGCTATTTCAGCACTATACCTGAAATGTTAGTTAACGTAATGGGTCAGATCCCACGGCATGAATACTAGATACTCCTCCAAATTAGGATCTGTAAACCCGGGCAATAACATTATACATGATAAACATCACAATAGAGTATTTTAAATTAAACGGGATATATATTAACAATGCGAATAAAAGTAACTGCCACTATCTACCCACAACTAAGCCACCCCAACGGTTTAAGTCCCATTACTTAATTTCTACTATTATCTAAACCTTATCTCTTATTCTTACTAAATTTAATAATTCAATTATTTTTATTCATGCGATGCCACTATGGCCAATCGACCCCTTATCGGTCCTACACACACTCTTAGCGCGCTTAAAGTTTTACACATCACACTCATACCCCTCACTATAGCCAGTCAACCCGATTTTTGTCAACTCTGCACATACTCATGAGGTACCACGTACGACACATCACTATAACCAGTTGGCCCCTATTCTATCAGCGCCGCACATACTCGTTACGCCAACACACACCCACGTCGCTACAGCCAGGCGGACCGTATATATGTCAACCCTGCACATACTCGCGACGCAAATTCATTTTAATACCCGTTTATTATCTTAGGCATTAATTATTAATTTCTCATTATTTTCTATTAGCTCCACACTTAAATCGAGCATAAATTCTCAAATTACCCCTAGTTCCATACCTAGAGTTCTCCAAAATGCAATTATATCCTAACCTATCATTTAGGACGAATACCTACCAAAATCACTACCTAGCGTCGCACCTAGGCTAACAATCCAATGGAAACAACATACAATTCAGCCCCACACCGAAATTATCCAACCATAAAAATCTACACTAACTAGTCCCATACCTAAAAAGTGTTACCAACAACTAAAGCCTACCTACTAGTCCCAGACCTAGAAAGAAACCTAAAATAAGGTGAGAGCACTAACTACCTCAATAATTCCGTCGTCCCTATGGTTTTAATAACATAACGAATCACAAATGGCCTATTTTTAACTCATCACAACAATTCTTTAAATTCATCGCAAGATCACTATTTATTCAAATTATGTCTATTTAATTATAACGTTAATCAAACAATTCGTTTCCTCATCCCTTTATAGAATAACTATTCACAACATATTTATGGGAGCAACACCACAATAAATCTCTACTCTACAAGATGCACATAATTAACGTGGTTTTACATGTCGAAATTAATTTATAATATTCCTATAATTTATTCTACATACGAACGTCATAAATTTTAACGAAATTCCAACTCTTATCTAAGCATGCAAGGGTTTTAAGTCTTAATTCTTATTAAAGATTTGAATAAAAATAGTCCAAAATTTAGTTTCACTTTTCCTAATTAGTCTCTCTATTTTGTTTTAAGAAAATCATAATTATTAGTGTTTAGGCAATATTTAAAACGCATAATACTAAAGGGGAATAACAGAAGTATTCATGCCTATAAAAATTGTTTCAAGAATCTGATTGAATGGTAACGTTCCTCTCGAGAAAATAATAAAAACACATTCTTGAACGATCTTGAGAAAACCCGGTTTAGATCTCCGAATCTTGGGTTGAAAATTGATTTAAATGGGATTAGGTCTTGTAGAAGAAAGAGAATGAAATTATAGGATGCTATTGATTTTTGTGAAGGCTAAAATGTGTTTTAAAAGTCCTAAACCTATCCATTATGTTTATATACTAAAAATAATTGGAGTCCTAATCAAATGCAAACACTCGAAAATTCATTACAGTCCATCGCATCATTAGAATTGGCTGAAATTTTGATATGTTGCAGCTGACGGTGAGACAAATTTGTTGTAAAAATATTCAGCTCGATCGAATAGTCGAATTTTTTTTATCCTCCTAATGCCAGATCCTCCCCCGATTTGTATATAGGAAGTTATAATTTTCAAATTAGTCCTTATTTAAATTCCACTTAAAACCTTATTTTTATGTATAAAACCAGCATTTTTACATTTCAAAATTAAATAGATTCAGAAAAATTATTTTTTCAAAATTTTTAATTTAACAAAGATTTTTATGGCTAAAAAATCACGGGGTATGACATGTTGCCCCACTAATATAGGAATTTCGTCCTCGAAATTCGAAGAAGCGTAAACGTCAAACGTAAAGTCGAGCAAATAAAATAAGGCTTACATATGCTTACCCGATGCACCCAATTCTACACACACATACCCCACGAACAAAGATACAATATATATGATAACTATATATATACGCATAACTATAAAGATAACGATGTACAATACTCTCTCACGAGTAACCACTAATTCTACCTCCAAAAGGCATCGCAAGCTTAAATCCTCAAATCAAATCACATCACTGCATCGATACTAGATATACCCAAAATTTATACTAATGATCTTCCAAATAATTCTCGTTTTACGAAATGAACTCTAAGGATCCTCACATCAAGATTACTATTTTTAACCTCAATGCCTACAACGTCCTTAACATAAAACTCCCTATCTACAAGAAACACTGCTAACACGTATGCTAGACCCAGTACCTTAAGGAGTACGATCAACAAAGGGGATCAAAGATCGATAACGCGAAAGCTAAATAGACTCACAATCTACGAGACCTAAGACCATGCTTCGATACCATTTGTAACACCCGAGCATTCTGGCGTCGGTCTCCGCCAAATTACGCTGGGAATTACTAAATAAGTTATCATTCTCAGCATGTGACAAATATATGAGGCATATAATTTTTTTCCGCGAGATAATGATAAAATTAAATCCAACGAATATATTAAAACATACAACCAATAATACTCATCATCATGTTAATATCTAAAATAAATTCAACTCCAATTTTATTTAAAGCTCAAGTGGAATAATCCAATAATAAGTACCTGACGAAAACTATAAACAAATGTGGAACCGACTGGCCCACCCAATCCATAAATGAAATTCCCATAATACAAATGGCATAATGGAAAGTAAATTTAAAGTACTAAAGCAAATAAAATAAATCTCCAGCTGCACTTCCAAAAATATCTCTAATCACTCCTGTGCAGATACTTCAGTACTATACCTGAAATGTTAGTCAATGCAATGGGTCAGAGTCCACCGCATTGATACTAGCTAATCCTCCCAATTAGGGTCCGTAAACCCTGACAATAGCATTATACATGATAAACATCACAATAAAATATTTTAAATTAAACGAGATAATTATTAACAATGCTAGTAAAAATAACTACCACTATCTACCCACAACTAAGCCACCCCAACGGTTTAAGTCCAATTACTTAATTTCATCTATGATCTAAACCTTAGCTCTTATTCTTACTTAATTTAATCATTCAATTATTTTTATTCATGCGATGCCACAATGGTCAGTCGATCTCTTATCGGTCCTGCACACACTCTTGGCGCACATAAAGTTCTACACATCACACCCATTCCCCTCACTATAGCCACTCAACCCGATTTCTGTCAGCTCTGCACATACTCATGAGATTCCACGCACGACACATCACTATTGCCAGTCGGCCCGTAATCCTGTCAGCCTCGCACATACCCGTGGCGCCAACACACACCCACGTCACTATAGCCAGTCGACCCATATTCTGTCAGCCTTGAACATACTTGCGATGCAAATTCATATTAATACCCGTTTATTATCTTAGGCATTAATTCTCAATTTCTCATTATTTTCTATTAGTCCCACCCTTTAATCGAGCATAAATCCTCAAACCACCCCTAGTCTCATACCTAGAGGTCACCAAAATGCAATTATATCCTAACCTATCATATAGGAAGAATACCTACAAAAATCATTACCAAGCCTCGTACCTAGGCTAACGATCCAACTGGGATAACAAACAATTCAGTCTCGCCTTGAAATTATCCATTCATAAAAATCTACACTAACTACTCCCATACATAAAATTTGCTACCAATAACTAAGGACTACCTACTAGTCCCATGCCTAGCAAGAAACCTAAAATAAGGTGAGAGAATTAACTACCCCAGCAATTCCATCATCCCCGCGGTGTCAATTTTTAATAACACAATGAATCAAAAATGACTTATTTTCAACTTATCACAATAATTCTTTAAATTCATCTCAAGATCACTATTTATTCAAATTATGTCTATTTAATTATAACATTAATCAAACAATTCATTTTCTCATCCATTTATAATATAACTATTCACATGCATATTTATGGGGCAATACCACAATAAATCTCTACTCTAAAATATGCACATAATTAACGTGGTTTTACATGTCAAAATCAATTTATAATATTCCTACAATTTAATCTACGTACAAACGTCATAAATTTTAACAGTATTACAACCTCCAATTTAAGCATATAATGGTTTTGAGTCTTAATTCATATTAAATATTTGAATACAAACACTCCTAAATTTAGTTTCACTTTTACTAATTAGTCTCTCTAATTTCTTTTAAGAAAATAATAATTATTAGTGTTTAGGTAACATTTAAAATACATAATACTAAAGGGTAACAATAGAAGTATTCATGCCTATAAAAATCATTTAAAGAATCTGATTGGATAGTTGCGTTCCTCTCAAGAAAATAATTAAAATACGTTATTCAATGATCTTGAGAAAACCCGATTTTGCTCTCCGAATCTTAGGTTGAAAATTGATTTAAATGGGGCTTAGGTTTTGTAGAATAAAGAGAATGAAATTATGGGAGACTACTAATTTTTTAGAAGGTTAATGTGTTTTTAAAGTCCTAAACGCATACATTATGTTTATATACCAAAAATAATTTGAGTCCTTATCAAACACAAACACTCGAAAAATTCATTATGGACCATCAAACCGTCAGAATTTGTTGAAATTTTTGTATGTTGTAGATGACGGAGAGACAAAGCCGTTGTAAAAAATTCAGCTCGATCGAACAGTCGAATTTGTTTTTATCCTGTTTAGGTCAGATCCTCCCCCAATTTAAATTCCACTTAAAACCATTTTTTTATATATAAAAACCAACATTTTTACATTCCAAAATTCAATAGATTCCAAAAAAATATTTTTTTGGTTTTTATTAATTTAACAAAGATTTTTACAGCTAAAAAATTACAGTGTATAACATGCATGGATGTGTGCGACAAAATGTATGCACCTGTGTGATGAGTAGAATCATCCTATCCACATCATGGAAATAGTAAGTACACAAGAATTAAAAAAAAATAAGTAAAAATGACTCAAATGTGAGCGACAGAACAATAAATACGAGATAACTAACTAAATCAGTAGAAGATGCTAACTACATGAATTAAAAAACCTTGAAATTTCGAATGAGTTCGACGGGTTATATCTCAAAGAAAAACTTCAAGGGTACTCACAGAAAACTAAATTAGATTTGTGAGTACCCTTGATCAATCTCAACAAAACAATCACATGCCCAATTTTTTAGCCCGTCTGGTGAAACTCAGGCTATTATCTAGACTTATAGGCTTGGCCAAAAGAATGTCGTCTATTGATACAATTTTTCCAAGCCAATAATACTGGATAACAACAAGCGTTTCAACCGATGGGTTCCACAAAAAATCGAATAGAAGAACACTTGATGCTCCAACAAGCTTAATCCCCTCAAAGTAACACTTTGTTGATGCTAGTAAAATTTGGGCTTCACTATTTGGCCCATTAAACACATTAGTCAAATTACGAATGAGACATTAACTTATAATTTTGTGTCGTGGTATCGTGATGTTTTATAAGAATTACCAATTATCTTAGAAGGTTTAACGAAATTCTCCCATTCATAATATAAGACCATGCATAAACGGGTTGTTCGTGTTATATAAATCCCATTTGTGTGGGTTGTCTCATATTAGAATGGATAGTTTCATAGATACATATATAAATGTAAATAAATAATAGAGTTTTGTTCTAATTTTTATCATCAAGAATGGACTAAAACTATGTTGGGGCTTTTAATGCGTCTCCTTGAGTAGTCAAACCCTTTGGTGTATGCAAAATAATATACAAATTGTCTTTATTTATGCACTTTGAGTAGAATATCCTATTTATCTTTTAAAAGGTACAAACAAATATACAATCTACCATGCAATCTTTTCACTTTGTCATATATAAATCTAGCATGACATATTTTGTGGCATGATCAACTTTACAATCATTAGTAGTGTCTTACACCTTCACTCAGTCACAATAGATGACGAATTGTTTGAAATCTATGTAATCTAGTTTTAGGATTTATCAGATAATCCTATATCCGTATGGGGCAGATTCATCGGTCATGGCCGGCCCCAAAATTAGAGATGAGAGAATCGAAGAAATCTTTCTCTTCGCGCATGCAGGGCTTCGAGGATAAGGAATCCACTTTTCGTCATCGTGCTTATCTTTGCAAGCTACCAGGGACATGAATCAACCGGGAGGGAAAATGTAAAAATTGAGTTACTAGTTATTTTTCTCAAAATAAGGAAAATAATGTAGTCGTCCCGGGAGAACGACATCAAAAGAGAGACTGAAGCGTACGAAACCAAATAAGTCGGGGGCCAAGGACTGAGTTATAGAATGGGAAGGTTTTAAGCACCCATTCCCCCCTTTCGGTCTCTCATGGGCAATGATAATGTTCTCCATTTCTCCAAAATGTGATACGTGTGTACATATGTGCAGTGTGAATAATGAGAGAAAGAAATCATTCTGACTCATGCCATGGAAAAGACGAAGTGGAATCATTCTAAGGAGTGTACAAAAGAGTAACATAAGAATGAAATGTGATGGTCCGTCACATTACATATCACTATGAAAAAGTGAATGTGTATATCGAGCGATAGCATTAACATATAGGAGTACGTGTATTCGCAATACAACTAAACACAAGAATACATAGAATGATAAAATAAGACTCAAATCCCATGATTGGATCTAGATGCCTACATAGCCAAAAGGCATCAAAGTTCACATAGTTCGATAACGCACAAGGTCGGGGTTTAACCTATAAATCCAAAATTAGAACTTCCTTTAATTTATTTTATAAAAATGTGCACAAGTGTAAGGAGTGCAAAAAATGAAGAAATTTTAGTTCAGGATTTATAGGAGCCCCATTTTCGGTTTTTTAGATGTTATGAAAATAAGTATTGTGTGTATTAAATAATAAAAAAGGATATTCATTTTGAATTAAAGAAATATAACAAAGATATATCAAAAGTGGAAAGAAAAGTAAATAACTGATACTAATTAATTGAGTTGTTAAAGGATAAGAGTAGACTTTCTATAGGGATTTAATTCTAATTTTGTAGTAGTAAAGGTTGATTTTTAGGTGGTTGAATGATGATGAGGTGAGATTAAAAAGTGTGATGAAAGATGGATGAGAATAATGTAAGAAAATGGAGAGAATGTTAGGAAAAATGAGAATTTGGTGCACTAATTTCGAGGAGAATGTTCTACGTTCCAAAAGGGACCCTTGGGGATGAGGTTATGGTCTTGTTAAATAGTAACAAATTAGGGTTTTAGTGGGTTCGAGTCAGCATTGGTCCTGACCTGCCTATCAGCATACCCCTGCCTTACTGATGAAGAAAATTACACCCTACCGATAGGCAATGGGTCTGGGTGCCTATAGGTAGTCTAGAACGGACTTATTTAGAAAAATAGCCTTAAGTTCTAATCGTGCATGGTCAAGACCGTTGGAAAGGGTATTTAGAGAAAAAAAAAATTCATTCAGCCACTCCTGCGTTCGAAAGCTGACCAAAGTCAAATATGGCTCGAAAGCACCTGATGGCCTCTAGACAGGGGTTCTCGGAGTGAAAAGGCAAGTATGCATGAACTATGAGGTCAATTTGCGCATTAATGGACCACTGGAAAGGGAATTTAGATCCCTATGAGATTTTAATTAGATCCTCTCAAGTTAGAGAGTTGACCTAGGTCAAACGGGGTTGGAAAGCGCCTGATGGCTTCTAGATCAGGGTTTGGAGTAAAAAGGTGAGTATGTGTGAACCTTGAGGCCAATTCACACATGGTATGGATCGTTGGAAAGGGAATTTATAGCCATATGAGAGTTCAATGAGATTCACTTAGGTTGAAGAGTTGACCGAGGTCAAATAAGTCTCGAATTAGGACCTAGGGTCTTGTGGTGGAAGGAGGATTTCCAGGGGCCTAAAGAGGTTTTTATGGGCTACTAGGATGGGTGTCTATAAATCCTATAATTGGTCAACACCGTATCCTTTGGATTTTTATCAGTTTTGTATCCACATAAAAATTCAAGGTAGAAATTGAAATTTTGTTATTTTATGTTAATAGTTCTTCCTCGCATGGGTATGGGATAAAATCAATACCATTGGCATGTAATTTTTTAAACTCCTTTGCACGATGACTGGGACCTTTGGTTAGTTATGAAAGCCTTGAAGATACATCACCTCTTTTTTTAAACTGCATTTGTTAATGGATTTGTATTAGAGAATGTTTTACAACACATACATAAGTTACTGCTACAAAAGATGTGAAAAATACCTCTTTTGGCACCGATGCCCTAAAATCATTCATCGCATTTGAACATTTACGCTTTTAATTTCGAGAAAGTTCTCTATCATACTTCATATACATGTTTATGAAATTATATGATTTATATGGTAATATAGATAATACGCATAAGAAAATAAAAATAGGTTATATATGTAGGTACTTACTCTATCCAATATTCAACTTTATCTTGTGTTTCATTGATATAACGAGTTGATTGATCGAATTACAGATTGGTGAGCCTTAGCTCTCTAGGGTTCCTGAAAGGAAATTTATCCTTAAACTCATCAAATTCCTCAACCACTCATTCTCCACGAGGAATCAACCTCCTAAACCCTTGCTCAGGCATATGTTCTCGAGCTTATAACGATGATTTCTTAACGCAATCTTTAAAGGTTAACCCTTGCTCATGCATGTATTATTCTGCAATTGATCTTGTAACAGACCGGGCATTCTTAATGTAACCTTTAAAGGTTTTCATCATGCACTCGAAAGGATACATCCAATGATACTTGACAGGTCCACATAACAACGCTTCATCGCATAGATGCCCAACAAAGTGGATGCTGATGCCAAAGAATAAGGGGCGGGAATATTTCTCTAAGATACTAATCACCTGGGCTAAGGTTTCTTTCATAGAAGTAATGTGATTTTTTTACAAATTTTTCACGCAATAAGGTGAAGCACAAGAAAATAAGCATAATTTCCCTGTAGATATCTTTGTGCTAAGAAAAGCAATGCTTATATGACAAAGGGATAAATATAATGATGACATGCTAGTCATGAGACTTACACTATTTTAAATAATTTATTTTATACTTTATAACCTTGTGAAAATTACCTAATTAATTGGTCAAGGTTTGTAAGTTGAACATGTCTAGGATGATATTTTTTCTCATTAGTACTCAAAGTGAAAGAACCTGCAAGAATCAAATTCCTTCCCGTTTTAGAATTAGTTTTTAACCACATTTTTTTTTAATTTTCATATCCTTTAGATAGCGGCATGCCTTTTCTCTATATTTCGAATGAGATCCACCCTCAGATGTTCATATCAAATGTTCTGGAAAATTCTTTTATGTGTGCATTACATCAATTATATGCCTTACACAGTGTTCTTTCCAATATAACAAGTCAAATAACATTGATCATCTAGACCATACCTTCATTTTACTAGGATCTTTCGTATCCTCCCTAGCTATTCATTTTTAGCATGCAAACTCAGGTTGTTTGTCAACAAACACATTCCTAGAAGTCGCAGTCTTCGCCTTGTCCTCAATTAGGTAACCAAAAAGTTAAATAGGTTTTACCCTACAGTCGTGACTAGCAGGTAGAAATTTAGACTTGTTTCAAGATGGGTGACTATTCGACAAAAAAATATACGCTGATCACCACAACATATCTTTCCACAATGATTTTGGCCAAGTGGATTCTGAAGCACCTTATACCTTTGACTTACTTAAGTCTATACTGTATAAGTGTTCATCTAGTTTGGAAATAGTGACAAAATTGGTTGTCTATCCTAGAATCCAAAAAGCCTCAGAACTTATCTCGCTAATTCTCTTCAATGATCCATGAAGGTAAAAATTAAATCACACTACACACAATTAGAAGTGCATTCATGTGTATATATTGCTTAAAATTGATTGTGTGATTAATTCCCATTAAAATGTGGTTTTAATTATTTTTTGGGAATTTTTTAAACATTTTTTAAATAATGTTTTCATTAATAAAATGTGGTTATAAAATTTGTGGGGTTAATATTCTATTTTGGAAACTTCAGTTTTCATTGAATTGTTTGGTTGGGTAGAATATAAAAGCGATAGAGACTTCAGGGTGATGCTTTGTAATTAAGTTTGACGTGCGTTTGAACACCAATCACATGCCTACACTTGTCATCCTATTGTTGCATCAATTTGTGTTTGTTTTGTGAGAGGATTGCCTGGTGCATTGCTGATCGTTGGATCATTCCTAATCGATGGCCTGCATGTGTTTTTAGTTAATCCTGGTGCTATATCTATGAACCAATCACAACCATCTTAACCACCGCTATTTCATAACCCTTGGATCAAGTCAATGTTTGAAAGACTTGATCTCAGCCCTTGATTGCCTTCGTCATTCCAGAATCTTCCCTCACCCCTATATAAACCCCCCTCTTCTCAGACTTTCAAGACTTTTGGGCATTCGTCATTTCTGAGAGAAAAAAAATTGAGAGAAGAGAGAAGTGAGAGAGAAGAGAGAAAAGAAAAAGAGAGAAGAGAGAGAAAGGAAAAACAGTTAGCCAAACCCTAACCCTAAATCAAAACACTTCATTTTCTGAATCAAACCTTCGTATACACTTAACCCCAAACACAACCTTGAGTGTTTGAGAGAGAGAGTGGTTTGTTCATTTGAAGCTGTAACCTCTTTGCTCTTGATCTTGTTCACAACTTAAACATTCGTGTGAAGATCTGTGTTTCTTTTTCATAAAAACTTTAGATCTACATTCTGCATGTTACATTTTCACTAGATCTGCATATTTCTTACTTGGTTTAAGAAAATCTTTATTCATTTGGTTTTGAAAATGTTTTATGGTTTCTGTTCTTATGAAACTTAACCTTGACCTAGTTGGATTCACACTTGGAGATTTTCAATCTCAAAAATATTTTTAAAACCGAGATTGATTAAGATCTTGACCGATTTTGAAGCGAGATATTCGTGGAATCTGGGTTATATTAAAGGTCAAAAAGGTTTTTAGTTCTGTAAGAAAGAAAGAAAACAAAATCACAGCATATAGACTTTATATGTAATTTTTATAGGACTGTCTGTAAATCTAAGTGTGTGTGAGTTCATGCATGTGAATAGGAATCACTTCAGAAACACTTAACACACTACTACACTGGAAGTGTTGTGTATAAGATCAAAGATCATTGAGTCGACATAAGGAAGCTAAAGCAAAGGAAGTTATCAAACTGGAAGAACATCATCAACAATCAGATCTATGAGAAGTTAGAAGGACACCAAGTGGGGTATATTCCTAAACTTAGAATAGGTTGATTTGTGTGCATGTATGTTGTATTGTTTGTAACTATTATTTGTTATTAGTGGATTTTTATTTTTGTGACTTAGAAGTCACCGTGGATGTTTCCTCTGTTGGGAGAGGTTTTACCACGTTAAAAACTGTGTGTTGATTATCTTCATCTACTCATCTCATTCTATAAGTGTGCTGAATTTTTGAAACTGTCTTAGTTTTATAAACTGATTACAAAGTCTTAATTACTCTCGTACATAAGTTTTTTTGTAAACACATCTTGTTGTTTATAATTTTTATTTTCAAAAGAAAAGGGTTTCTTCAACAAACATCTCGGAGTTTCTTATACAGTTTAATCTTGTATTAAACGGCATTAGCGACGTTTTTCAGATTCAGTTTCCTTTGCATATATGGGACGTCAAAAATTACCATGAACATTGCAACCAGGCAATGTCCTATTTGTAGGAAAGTCGTGGATTACCCACAACACCACTACTTTAAGTGTGAAATCTTCACCCTTATGAGCGTAAAATGCTCTTACCCCTTTATGCCACAACTCTTTCAGTTATTCATTTAATGGGGCTAAGAAAATATCAATATTGACACCGGGAGCCTTTGGCCCATGTATCAACAACGATAATTATGTGAACTATTTTCTCATTATTGTTGGGTGGTGACTTAAAGGCGCTAAGATGACTGGTCAATAACTCTGATTAGTGTTTAATTATCAAAAGGTTTAAACTCGTTGATTAATGATCCAAGACACACATTGCATGGTTCATTTGCAAATTCAAGTTGTCATGCGTTTGGAGGTAGCCATATTATTGAATCAATGGGATTACGCATAAGACTACCACCCACCTCGGCTCGAGCTTGCTATGTCATGGCCTGTGCTATCCATTGTATTATGAAAAATATTTTTAACTATGGCCGAAAGGTAAAATACATCAATACCTTATGTGGAACTTACGAGCACTTATGAAATTTTGTGGGCTTGTCATTTTCACTCTCACAAATCGTAAATATTGGCTTATTGCATACAAGTTCGTGTTCATTGCAGTGCAATGTGCAGTCATATTTTCATGCATAAATAGATTTTTACTTCAAACCCAAACCCTTCGAGATCTTCTTCATGGTTGGATAATTATTTAGTAAGGTATTCTCATTCGGGATAATGTCTTTAGCCCAATTAATGAAATGAAGGATCATCCTTGAAGTAAAGATATCCTTCATTTGCATAATATCAATATCAACATCAAGTAATGAATTTTTTTCAATTATTTAATCAAACACGACAAGTCCAAATTTAATTCAATTAATACCATAATTACTATATGTCCACCAATGACAAAGCCTTTCACCAATTGTGCTCACCCAAATATCAACAACTTAAGGAAGGGGTGAACTTAACGACAATAATTAACCAAGAAGAAATACAATAATAAAAAATAAAATAATATGAAAATTGTCAATGAAATGAAGGATCATCCTTCAAGTGAAGATATTCTTTATCTGCACAATATCAACATCAAGTAATTAATGTTTTTCAATTAATTAGTCAAACACAACAAATCGAATTTTAGTTCAGTTTTAATTTAATCCTAGAATTACTATGTTTCCATCAATGACAAAGCCCTTATATACCAATTTGTATTCATCCAAACATCAACAACTTAAGGAAAGGGTGAACATGACCATAATAATCAACCAAAAAGTTATATATATATATATATGTGTGTGTGTGTGTGTGTGTGTGTGTGTGTGTGTAAAACTATTTAACATAGAAGAAAAGATAAGTAAAATTACCTTAAATGGTAACAACCTAGAATCAGATCAACTTCAATAATTCTTATACAATTATATGCGCACAGGGGATGGGAAGAAAAAATGTTGATAAAATTGCAATTAGAATAAAAGCTTGTTAATAAATCCTACTTTAGTAATTAAGTAGATCATTCCTACTCACATGATGTAAAATTAGGGCCAAGTAACTTTATCTAATTTACGATTAGGGTGGAGAAACGTATTATTCAACAACCACTTCAATTGTTAACCATATCAATTAAAGGATATATATATATATATATATATATATATGTGTGTGTGTGTGTGTGTGTGTGTGTGTGTGTGTGTGTGTGTAACTTATTTTCTCAAAATCAAAATCAATGTAAATCACCAATTAAATATTGTGTGTAAACTACGTATATATATATTTTTTGTATACACAAACATATTACAAGTTTCTTCTTTGAACTTAAAGCATGATCATTTTGTCATTTTTATTTTTCTTAAGCAATTTGAAATAACATAAAATTCTGTTACGACGGTTAAATTATTTAAATTATAAGTGAGTACTAAAAAATAATTGACCCATCTTTATTGTTTAAAACCCTGACCCTAATCCTAATGGCTCCAAACATACATATACAAATATACATACACATACATACACTATTATACATATACATAGATATACAAACACATACATATACTTAAACATAAACATACATATGGAGAAAGAGAAAGACATGAGTGAGAAAGATTATGGTGGTGGCTGGTGGTGGTAATTGTGGTCACGAAGAGAGAGGGGGTGAAATAAGGTTTTCGCAGAGAGAGAGAGATAGAGAGAGAGAAATGAGGCAAATGATAAAATAAACCCTAACGGGTTCTATTTATACTTGAAAGGAGTTATGGTCCTGGACAATGACCATGGTCCATT
Source organism: Sambucus nigra (assembly GCA_949130495.1). NCBI lineage: Eukaryota > Viridiplantae > Streptophyta > Magnoliopsida > Dipsacales > Adoxaceae > Sambucus > Sambucus nigra. The sequence continues at coordinate 141,468,800 of OX422207.1, forward strand.
ACCATTTTGAATGAAATTAACTGGTCACATTCAATGATTATGGTAACGGTCCAATGTCGTGACTCCTAGAATTCTCCAACACCTTTTTACAGTCTAGATTTGTGACCCCATTCTTGTGACAATTTTGAATTTCATGTTTTTCACGATGCATGGTCATGGTTATTAACTGTGACCATATTGCACACATATTGGTCACGTTCCTTGATAAATTATCACGGTTTTAGATCGTAACTAGTAACATGACCAAATTGGCGTCGTTTTTCTCACAAAAGGGTCAGGGTGATGTCATGATTCATGATTGTGACCAACGTGGTATATATCGCCCCTAGATAGGGTCATAAACTCGGTCATATGAATTAATTAATGGTCATGATTTTGGACCGTGACCATGTTGTGACAATTTTTTTATTTTTGGCGTTGTGACAATACCTCATAATAGCCTTTTAGCTAAGGGAAATTAAAGACTGGTGATAATTTCAAAATGGTTAGATGTGGATGCCCATAGGGATGCAACGAACTTGATCTTTTCCCGAATTCATTTGCCTTCTCTTTCTCTTTTAAAAAATCTATTTTTTCAATTCAATCCATATGTTCAATAAAGTGGATAAAATTGCACATCTCCAGAAATAATTCAGCTTAGAATGGTCTCCTAAACCATCCCACTCCTAAATAAGAATATATATTGGGGAAATATGTATTTCCCCAATAATATTAAATACCCCAAATACCTCTCTCCACAAAAGTTTGTGAATGGACACTCGATAAAATGTGATTATAGTTCCCCTCATTATTTTTGAAAAAACATCATCAATATATGGATAACTTGATGAAGGATCTCTATACGTCCAAGAAATTAGTAAGTGTTAACTTCCTCCTCAGCCTTCTAACATTCTAACACCCCAACCTTTCAGGGGAGTTCAACGGCCAAATCTTCTTAAAATGAAGAAAATGAGAAAATGAGGATAGATAAGAAAGGTAATCAAAATCAGATTTAAGAGAGAAAACCTTATTATCTGATTTCCATATTCATTAATCTCTAACCCCATTATAAATATTGAAACCCTCAATCTTCCCCAACAAAGAAATGAAATCATTCATTTTGATTTCATTAATGTCTATGAAAAGAAAATTTCCATGAGACTAGCGAGTTAAAATCCATAAAGCTCAAGATGTAGCGGAGAGCTATTTTCAAATAAATGTTGAACAAACAAGGATAACTGGATTGTAAAGAGCATCTTATTATCTAATAACCTTCTAAAACTGAATGACAACCCATACGCAACTACCATGAGAAACATTTTAGAGAGAATTCAATATCATTGGAAATTTATTTAAAATGACTTTTAAAATACCCTCTCTCAAACCCACTGGAATTACACATGATACCATTCAACCCATATTTAGTCGAACGATGGTGCACTAAAGATATTCCTTCTCAATCAAAAACCTCCCCAACCATTGCCCTAACAACACTTAATTTTTTACTCTGAAGTTCCAAATGCCTAATCCCCTTTTTCCTTTAGGTCTTTATACCATCTTTGACTCTATAATGTGATCATTCTCCATTTTCTTCCCATAAAAAAATTCTAATTATTTTCTCAATTAAAGATGAAACATTCGATAATAATTAGAAAATGGATCAAAAATGGAAATTTTTTAAAACACCGATGAGTTAAAATTCAATCCACCCTCTAGATACACACCCCATTTCTCCCTTATTTCCACGCATCCAATCACTTGTATGTTTTTTCCAACACCAAATTCCTATAGTTAAGGGAATTTGGGTTCCCAACTAAAGACACCCCATATATGCAATTAGCCAAGAATCAATACCATAATCAATTTTAGAAGCCAAAATACCAAGTCCAATTGGAAGAAATTTATTTCGACTAATTTTCATTTTTTAAGTTAATATTTAACCCCATGTAATATCAAGATTTATAATTTCTCATCATGTTTTTTAAGTTTGGCATATTCGGTTACACCTTCAACATCATATATATTCTCAAGAACTTGAAGTGAAGACTAGTTAGTGACTAAATGCAACAATTGAAGATCGAAAGAGTTAGGATCATCACTACAATCATCGGAGAATGTAAATGTTTTTTATAATGTGTAAACATTTTATTCAAGGGTGGTTTTTATATTGAGGGCTGATTTTAAAATGATTTTCAAGGAAAATATTTTACTTATTTTTAAGTCGTTCGAATGACTTTAAGTCTTCATTTGAACGAGTTTGAAAATTCGTTCTAACGAACATCAAATGAGATTTTTCTGTTAGTAGAATAAATGACGTTCGAAACTCGTTCGAAGTTAGTTCGAACGAGATTGGCTGTTCATTCGAACGAGTTTTATTTTAGTTCGAACGAGTTATGCATTTTCACTCTGACAAACCCCAATTTTTGTTCAAGCAAGTCCTCAAAATTTATGCCACCTCAAAAATCAAATTTTCTATATAAAAAGATATTGGATCTAATTTTTATAGGACTTTTGGCAAAAATCACTTTTTCATACATATCCAAAAGGTCTTCAAACCCTAGTTTTTCTAAATAGACTTTTGTTTTTCAATCCAAAACCCTTGGATTATTTGTTGAGCATTTTATCAAATCCTATAAGAACACATACCACATTTATATCCTTATGGAGTTAATCCTCCATTGGTGAAGATGGGAATCAATTTCCTGAGGCCGATCGGTGGACAATGAGGCTAGTGGATCTTGTTGTGGAGACCTGCTTTGCTATCTATTAACAATAAGGAAGGAAGACACAACTGTATCACTTACTGGAGTCTAGGTTTTGTAAGTCTGTCAGTGTCATTTCTGTAATACCTAGTTATAACAGAGCTAAATATAGTTTTTTCTCGAAAGGAACTTTTCATCATCTCATGTCTTCTAGTTTGTTTGTTTTTATTTAGATTCATATATCTTGCATGTTTAATTTCACCTAATTAATCAAGATAAAAATTAGAATAAAAAGAGTTTGACTTGTGTGAGTGAACTAATTTATGATTTTTATATATATCAGTACCACTCTCATTTTTGAAATTGGTATCAGAGATTTTTTCTCCAAGTTATTTAGATGATTCCTGGTGGTTATATGGATAACCCGTATAATAGGCCACCTTTGTTTGATGGTTCCAATTATGCCTATTTAAAAACTCGAATGAGATCATCTCTTAAATTGATCGACGAGCACGTTTGGCTTGTTATTGAAAGGAGGTGGAATCAGCCTAACATGTCATTAGTCTCAATCTAGTCATTAATTGGACTAAAGATGATCTTAGACTGTGCAATTTTAACTCTCGCGGTTTAAATGCTAATTTTTGTGTTGTCACACCAGAGGAATTTCGTCGCATCATGATGTGTACCACGTCTAAAGAAGCTTGGGATATCCTCTATCTCGTAAATGAGGGAACCAATGTTGTTAAAGATTCTAAGCTTCCAAACCTCACTACACAATTTGAGACTATTCGCATGCATAAAACTGACACTTTTGTTGAATCTTATGAATGTTTGTGTGATATTGTAAATTTTATTTCTAATTTGGCTAAGCAAATTTCGGAAGGGAGAGTGGTTTGGAAAATTCAAAGGTCTCTCCCATCTCATTTTAATGCGAAGGTTACCGTCCGTAACTCTTTGGGAATTCTAGACACAGTCAAGCTAGAAGAGCTTGTAGGTGTTCTCTAAACTTACGATGGAAATGTTTCTCAAAACCAAAAGGAAAAAGGAAGGAGTAGCTTTAAAAGCTAAATCAAAAGAAAAAGTTTCTGACTCCGATTCTGAAATTGATCTAGATGATCTTGCCCTGTTTACTAAAAAATTTAAAAAAAATCTCAAATTCAAAAATTAAAATTTTTCCAAAGTGGAAAATAAATTTTTTGAGAAAGATAAAAATTTCAAAAAAGGTAGGAATGTTTTTTAGAATGATCAACAGAGAGATAGAGGTGAGTACTCTATGAAAGATGAATCAGAGATATGTTGTGTGTGCAAGGAGAAAGTGCATAAATCCAATGAATGCCCCACTAGTATGAAGAGACAGGGCAAGCCAAAGTTACTTATAAGGCCACTCTAAGAAATACTGAGATTGATTCCGTGGATTCGAGTGATAAATCACAACATGAACCTAATTTTTGAGTATTAATGACTAGTCACGTTAACATTCTAGTATGCCTCAAACCATGAGGACACTTCTAAATGTGATAGCCGTGGCAATGTTTTGGACCATTCTGGAGAGTGCGAAGGTAATGATTTAAGTGAGGGTGGTGATTTAAGAGAGGGAGAACGTGATCTCAAATCTACATAATCTAAACTTTACATTGAGGTGATAAAAACTAAAAATAAAAATAAAAATCTGATTCTTAGGGTTTTAGCTTTAGATAAGGAGTTGAAAGTATGAAGAGACAGCAAGATCTCGGTGATAATTTCTTTGAGTGGGGAACTAATTTCGATGGGAAGGTAAAAAAGACATGATTAACAAAGTTGTTAACCTTATGACAGATCTTCAAGCATCATTGGAGACTCGTGAAAAACTTAAAGCTCATATTTTCCAACTTGAGATAGAACTCGAACATGCTCGGGAGGTCAAAGTCACTTTAGAGGACACATATAAGAAGGTGGGAAAGATGTTACTAAGTCTTGCTTTAGGTTTTAAAGCGAGGCAAGACATAGGTTATGATGGTGCATCCACTTTCCATAACTCACCCGAACCGGTTGCCAAGTTTTTATTAGATCCTTATAGGCCTTAACCTAACCCACCAAGGAGGACTCATCCTAGGCATTTAACCAATGTCGAACCAAACCAATATATGTTTGTACCCATTGAATACAATGAGGTCACCTTAGGAAGTTTTGTTTAAAGCTAGGAAGAGCCTCTCACACATAAGCTCCCACACATCATCGTAGAGACCTTGCTAGCCTTCATAAAAAAGTTGAGTTTCTTGTCAAGACATCTGAATGTTTAATACAAGAATTTCAAAGGATGTATACACCTCTCAAGAACACCTCCATAATAAATAATTAAGGTCGAGGCTTTGCTTCTAGTTTAGAGTGATTTTCCTATTCCTATCATTTATCCCTACAAGTAGATTGTATTCTTATGTTTATATTTTTTGAAAAATTCCAAAAATGTTTTCGTTTCATTTAGAAAAAGTTTCAAAAAAATTTAAAAAGATTTTATTTTTTATATAAATTCAAAAATATTTGTGTATTTTATTTTGCACCATATATGGATGCACATTTAAGATGTTCGAATCAAAATTACATTCCATCCATTCATGTGACTTACTCACGGTGTTATTAGACTGGGCTTCATTTATTTTGGGTGATAAATAATGCATGTTTTACATTGGGTTGTTCATTGTTTATTACTTACTTCATGCTAGACTCATTATATCATCTTTACTTGACACATGCACGAACTTCTGAACATTGTATTTGGTTGTCATATATCGAATAGGATTTTCTCATCTCAAATGTGATTAATAATGAACCGAATGCAGTAGGAACTAATTGTCTATGTAAGAACCATTGTCCGAATTTGTATTTCAAAAAATTAATTTTTGATTAAGCAATGGAAAGGGGATACGAAAGAAGAAGTCTTCTTTGCATTAAAGGCCACCATTGGCAAAATCCTAAAGATGATTTTAGCCCATAAAAAAATGAGTGTTAGGGCCAAAAATTTTATTCCAGTAATGCTTCATTACCATGATAAATATTATTCCTTCAAAATTTTTGAGAGTTTATGCTTAAATTGTGATGTTTTAAGGTGTTATAAGTTGAAGACTAATGGGTTTGCATAATAAAATTCCTTCAAAAATGTTAAATAATTTGGTGTTATTGATTTGAGAAAATTCGTGACATTTTGTATGAGTTGAGTCAATTTCACTTTGTTCAATTCTTTTACACCAAATGTTGAATTGATTTATTTCTATAGTAGTATCTCTTTGACTTAGTGCATCTTCGTTACGTATGCCTATGTTGAATTTCCCATGCATTGAGTTCACCTAATTTCATCCCATTTTCATGATTCGAATATTTTTGTGCTACTTCATCATGTGACTATTTGTATTTGTACTTATATATATATATATATATATATATATATATATATATATATATATATATATATATATATATATATATATATATATACTCAATAATTTGAAAAAAAAATCAAAAATAATTAACTGATTTATTGAAGTTTCATCTCATATGCTTTATTATTTAGTCTTTGTGATGATATTTCATAATTGGATTCTAGTGATGCTAACATTTTAGAATTATCATCTAACCCTTTGTCTATTAAGGACAAAGAGGGGAGAATATATTGAGGGGGAGTTTTATTTTCTTTAAACTCCATGTGTCACCATATTTCCTTTGCTTCATGTGTGTAGGTTTTTTCCACCTTGAAGATTTCATGGACAACATGATGAATACTTTTCGTTGAAGATAATACCACAAGTGTCTTGTTCTTTTTAGGTTTGGAAAGGATATTAGTTTAACTTGTCTTAAGGGATATTTTTACTTCGATTTTGTGTTTTGTACCGAATAGCAAAAGGGGGAGATTTGTAAGAGGAAGATTTATAATTTCTCATCATGTTTTTTTAAGTTTGGCATATTTCATTACACCTTCACCATAATGAAAATTCTCAAGAGGGTGAAATGAAAAAAAGTTAGTGACTGAATGCTACAATTCAAGATCGAAATAGTTAAGATCGTCACTACAATCATCGAAGAAGGTGATAATTTTGATTATGCGTAAACATTTTATTTAGGAGTTAGTTTTATAAAATGTTTAAGGGTTAATTTTAAAAAGATTTTCAAAGAAAAATATTTTTAAGGCATTTGAATGACTTTAATTCTTCGTTGGAACGAGTTTGGTAGTCCGTTCAAATGAACATCAAACGAGATTTTTCTGTTAACAGAATAAATTTTGTTTGAAGCGAGTTCAAAGATATTTCGAATGAGATTTGTTGTTCATTTGAACAATTTTTATACCTGTTTGAATGAGTTATGCATTTTTGTTCAACCGAAGTCATATTTTCATTCGAACGAGCCCTCGAAATTTGTGTCGCCTCGAAAATCATGTTTTTGTATAAAGGGGTCTTGGGATCTATTTTTTACCGGACTTTTGGCAAAAATAACTTTCCCATACATATCCAAAAGGTCTCCAAGCCCTTATTTTACAAAAACACTTTTGGTTTTCAATCCTAACCCACTGAATGATTTGTTGAGCACGTTATCAAATCCTGGAAAAACCCATACCGTGTTCATACTCTAGTAGAGTTAATTCTTCATTGCTGAAGATATGAATACAGTTTCCTGAGGTTGATTGGTGGGCACTGAGGCAAGTGGAGATCTTCATCTTTGTATGTTAACAATAATGAATAAATACACAACTTTGTCACTTAGTGGGGTCTAAGTTTTGTAAGTATGCCCATGCCATTTTTGTAATACCTAGTTGTAAGAGTGTTGTATATAGGTTTTGTCCGATAGGGATTTTTCCTCATCTCCTGTCTTCTGGATTGTGTTTTTTTATCTTTATTTAGATTCATATATCTTCCATGTTTAGGTCCACATAATTAATCAATTTAAAAATTGGACTAAATAGAATTTGGCTTATATGCGTGTGACCTAATTTACGATTTTTACATATAACCAGACCACTCTCATTTTTTAACCTGATTTTTAAACAAAAAATGGAATAAAGGAGACAAGATTATCTTCCCAAGAGCATAAAAAATATATACCCTTTAGCAAATTTATTATCAAACAACTCCATTGGATTCCTCCTCCACCACACCTAACCCTTGAGGTTTATCAACAATTTAACTAAAATTTAATATCATCAATAAGAAAAAAATAATATGGATAATAGGTCCCCTTATCGAGTGTTTTTCCATTAAAATATTTAACTTATAGGTCTCTCATTAATAAAAACAAAGGGGTTAGTCGAACCCACACTACCACTAATCCACTTCCTCTATTTTTATGTATACCTTTCTTTTTCATCGCAAAATTAAGGAACAATAAAGTCAATTTTATCATGACTGTCGTGCAATAAATCTCAACACAAATTATAAGTAAACGCAATCACCAAAAAAATAAAGAACAATAATGAAAATAATCACAATTACACACAACACAGGATGTACGTGGTTCGGCAAAATGCCTACGTCCACAGTTGTGCTCTCAGTTTCTATTTCTCTTTTCTCCAGAGGAGTATTTTCAGTTCCATACCCTTTGCCTCGGGACAGAGATATAATATATATAGGTAAACTTCAGAGAGTGGAGGTGTTGGGCATTCCCATGTTTGCCCACTATCCCTAGAATATCTCATAAGAGATTTTAGGGACAGGATGGGTTCTTGCTAACTAACTATACTTGAGGTTTTGGAGTTTGGGTCGATCTCTCCCTATTTTCAATAGGGATCAGTCTGGCTACTTATTTGGGCCTACAAAAATCGACGAGGTACCCACAATTTTCCCTAAAATTTTTGGGTCACAATTTGGGCTCAATAATTTTAAATAATAACTCTGATGGAACTTTTGTGAATTGAATGAGGCTTTGGGGAGCGAAATATTTCTTCCTAAGAGATTTAGGTGGCAGATCTACTTCGTTATCCGTGCGTCATCATTGGTAAGGTTTAAAGCTGTTTGAAGTATCCATTTCTGACGTTGCTTCATAAGTTACAGTCTTTCGAGACATCTTTCGCTTCTTACTGCGTCTTCTCACTTCTAGGTCTTACCCTTCATCTTTGAGATTTTCCTTATCTTTCCATCTTCCTTCCTTGTTGATTCTTACCTCGTAAGTCTTCCAAACTTCTTCTCCTTTCTTTTCTGTTGAAATTTCTCTTTTATCACTGCTAGGGTTTATTTATGGCTAAAATAGGTAATAGATCAATAGACGAGTTTAGGGAGTTCTATAACATCCCCAACTGGGTGGACATTAAATATTCCCCTGTTCCTCGCAATGTTCGAGACATTGAGGATGGGAATTAAATTCATGTTCTCCTATTGTCTCAGGGGGTCTAAACTTTCCCCCAAATCGCTTATTTTTACACTCCTTTAGTTATTTCTACACAGTCCCTGCCCAATGTTCTCCAAATATTTGGAAAATTATTAACGGCGTATATAGGATCAATCATCTTTATGGCACCAATTTAGGTCTTGCTGAAATCTGTTATTGTTATACCTTTTCTCGAACAAGCTCTGGTCTCATTTATGTAAAAGCTAGGAGTCCTGACAGGTGTTGGTAGCCAATCTACCTGATTCCCATAAGGATTATTGGCACGAAGGCTTCATTGTCAGGAACTGGCAGTTCCCTCCCCAGATCGGGGAGACTAGGTACAGGGGACCTACGATTACCTTTTATAGGGAAGAGTACATAGGTAGATATTTTTCTTATTCTGCTTATTGATTTCCTATTAGTCTGTTAGTGTACTCTTTATCTTATGTCTTCCTTTTTCTTTTTCAGCAAAGACAAAGAACTTGGAACCTTCTCTCCACGAAATCCGAGCTGCTGAGCTGATAAAAGCTTGGAAGATAAGAGAATCTCTGGCTGACGGTGAGCATTCGAGATCAGATGCATTCCTTTTAGAGTACAAGAACACAGAAACTAGCTTCATCGCCTGACCTGTTGATAGCATTCCTCACCTCGATATCCTATAAGAGGTTGTTGCTGAGCCAATTCAATTAGATGAGGAGGAGAGTAACTCTGGTGAAGGCAGTGTAAGAGGTGACAGAGGCGGTGCTGAGGGTGATTTTAGTGAGGAGAGTTCGAGTAGTGAGGGATCTTCCAGTTCAGAGGGTTAAGAGAGTTCCAGTTAGGAGACTATAGCTCCCCCTAGGAAGAATTTAATCCAGGATGATGATAAAGACAATATTACTCTGGCTCGTAGGCTGAAGAAGCAGAAGTCTGGGAGTGGGGATACTGCCACTGGCTCCCAAACTGTAGCTCATGAAAGGAAGAGAAAAAAAAAGAGGAGGCATTGGTGAGGGAGAGAGAGATAAAGAAGTAGGAAGAGAGGAATAAAAAAGAAGAGAGGAAAAGGGTTGAAATGAAGAATAAGGAGAGAGAAAAAGAGAGGAGGAAATAAGAAGTGAGGATAAAAAAAGGACAGTCCTTAGGGCCCGTGTCTGCCTTGGCTGAGGTGGCTTTCGTCACTCTTGTTCCTCAGCTAGCTCCGATAGTGCTCGAGAGAGCAGTTTTTCCAGAAGATCGCCAGAGGTCATCGAGCATAGGGACCGACTAGTTAGCCCTAAAGGAAATTATTGGGATATCCTTGGTAAGTCTACTTTTACTTCTTTACTCTACAATTTCCTTTTCCATACCTTCTTCGCTAACATTTTTTTACTTCTCTGCAGTATGTGTCTGATTTCATTATCCTCTATCGCAACGGTGATGAGATGGTGAGGAGAAATGCTGAGCTATAGGTGACCCTCAAAGTTGCTAGTGCTGCTCAGAAATCTTCTTATCTTGCCTTGGCTGAAGCTATCAAAGAGAAGGAGGTAGCGTCTAAAGAGCTAGAGGAGCTGAGGCGGTCCTATGACATATTCTGTACGAGCAAGCTGGCGATGGTTAGGGAGAATAAAGAGCTTGCAAACAAGAAGAAAAAGTTAGAATCTGAGGTCACCATTATCAAGGAGAGTTCTTACAATACTGGGTGGATTACGGCATAAAAGGATGCTAAGGCTCAAATTGGTTATATCAGTCAGTTCAACTTCAAGAAAGGTTGGGATAGGTCTTTTCTCGCTGCCGGGGTGGATGTTGATTCCGCTTTGTTTGACGAGCATAACCTTGGTCCGAAACCTGTTTTAGAGGGCGTGCCTCCTCCTGCTGCCAATAAAGGTGTTCCAACTATTTCAGCTACTGCCACTGATTCTTTCATCGATCAGGGAATGGTGGTTGTTCCATCTGAGGGAGGTGCAAATGAGGCTGCTGTAAATAAGGGAAATCAGCCAACATTCGCAGAGCAGATTGAGGTTGCCAACTAGCCTTTTTTGGGGGGCCTTGTATTTTTTGTGTTTCTGTTGTTCTCCTTTTCCCGATGATGTAGTTGTACTTGAACTTTTTTGTTTTAATGAAATGAAGTTCTTTTCCTTTTCATATACTGATTTATTTATTCTCTATTCTTGTATGATTTGTAGCTTATCAATTTTTAGGAATATATCCCGACTACTTCTAGTTTAGGCCAAATCCTTAGTACTAATATGAGCGACCAGGTCTGTCGTGAGTTTATAAGAATTTACAAGTCTCTCCGAGTAAGGAACTGAGAATATAAGAACCAATCCGAGCTAGTTGCTAAGTTAAAATATAAGCTCAAGAAGATGAGTGAGATTAGCACCTCTGTTCAAGAACACTACACCAACGACTGGAATCGAATCTAAGGGAATCACAATATCCTTAGAGGTATCCTCCTCTATATAGTATAAATGGGTGGAAGATCCTCCCTCTGGGCGAGGCATCTCCACCAAAAACATCTCCTGCCCCAGAATGGCAAAGATAATACTCACACCGAAACAATCTATCATGGCTCTGTACGCAGCGAGCCAATCCATGCCAATAATAACATCATTCTCACACATCTCTAAGACTAGTATGTCTGCCGATAAAATCAAGCTACCAATCTCTACTCCTACACCCCGGCATATAAATAAAATCAAAGACCCATTCCCTAGTGGTGAGTCTACTCATGTCACAGTGGTTTCTGTCGTGTCTAATAACCCTAAGGCCCATGTAAAATGAGTAGCTATAAAATAGTGCAATGCCCAGTATCAAATAAAACCCGCCCCATAGTGCTATGGATAGGAAATGTACCGTCAATCACGGGTGGTGCCTGAGGTACTGCTGCCTGGTGGACGTTATAGACACGTTCGTACTATAATTTCCCATGCTGAACTGGAACTACTAGGATGGCAAGTAAGGCTGGAACCTGAGCTAGCGCTGGGAAGGCGACTGGAAAGAGTGGCATATGTGGCTCATTACGGGCACCCTGCTGATGTGGGGCCCTATCTCCCTCTGGGCAATCCTGGTGCCTATGGACATTCTTGCCACATCCAAAACATATGCCCCTAAAGTTACCTCCCCTCTGCCCCTGCTGACCACGGCCCTGTTGGACGTTACCACCCCGTAACTGGTCCTGCTGGAAGTGCTGTTGACCCTGATGGTCCTGCTGCTGTCTCTTATACCGAGGGTGTTGGACCTATTGGCCATGCTGATTAAATTGGCCCTGCCCCAAATACCTATCTGGAGTCACCTGATCGAAATCATTTGGCAGGATCTCCCTGATGGGAACTCTGCTCATCGTGACGGGTCTGCCCCTGGGCTGTTGGTGCCCCACAAGTACTATTGCCCTCTGTCCTGCCCTGATGGATGGAATCCCCTGGTCGTTTGCTACCCTACAGATGGAAGCGGTGATCCTCATAGTGTAATAAAGCAGCGTTGAGTACATCAGTGTAGGTACTCAATGATAGATTGGCGATGAGGTGCTGACGGATACTCCAGGCTAATCCATCTACAAACAACAATATGTTGTTCTCCTCAATGGGTGCCTCATCTGGCACTATAGTGAGAAATCTAGTAAACTCCTCCTCATACTCAGCAATAGTCATACTCTCCTGCTTCAGATTCAGCAAATTTCACCTCATCTCAGTCTGCACAGTGGATGGGAAGTACTTACGGTCAAACCGCGCCCAGAATGACTGAATTGTGATGTTGTCCCTCTCCTCCAAGGTGGTGGTGGACTCCCACCAATGTAAAGCGTCCCCCATTATCTTGAAGGAAGCCAAAAGTTGTCTCTGCACATCAGTGCACTCATACATGTGCAGATGCCTCTAGATATCTTTCTTCCATTGGCTGGAGACTACTATGTTCGAACTACCCGAGAACTCCGGGGTGATGCGCCTTCTGAAAGGCATCCTAACCTGCTCCCATGCAGATGGAAGCTGTGTTGGTACTGGTGCCACTGCCTGAGTCTGGGGTGGAGCCTGCTACACTACCGCTAATGCGGCATTCACCGCCCGACCAACAATAGCAGCTACCTCAATTGCGTTCATCATTCCCTGAGCCGGAGCTGCTGGCTGCTCGGCCTGGGCATTCCTGTCTCGGGGTGCGCATCTCGAAATCATATGAAATGAGAAGAAAGTTTATTAGTCTATAGTTATTAACAAATCTCGAATAGCTGAAGACGTACGCGTAAATACATGAATACAACAGTCCTAAAAATAGGGCTCTATATCAAAGACGCTAAGCTAGAAGTGAAATAAGTCGTACAGATACTAAAGGACACTAGAACCTGATGCTCTGAAACCACCTGTGACACCCTGCCTAATTAAATACCGAGTGATTAGTTTTTTATTAAATTAAAAATCCAAGTGAACGGTTGGTTCATTCTTAGCACCACTGTCGCAAAAATAAATTTCCCGTTTAAACACCCTAAATAATTAAGCTAAATGTCAAAACAATTTAAACCGTATTTCTATTTTATTTAATTCCATTATGAAAACCTTTTCAATAATTAAAAGTGTAACAATCACATAAATGTTAAAGATGACAATTAACCCTCAATAATTTAACCATTCAGATAAACCAATATCAAGTTTAAAACTACAAATGAAATCATCCTGACACGAATTACATCCTAAAGAGTACCAAATACTGAAAATAAATGAATATAAATCTTTGACAAATCCAACTGAATAGGGAAACGGGCGACACATGCCCTAACTAATCAGAACTAAAATAAGAGTAGAGTCAACAATGAGGTCGTCTAAGTAATGGCCTGCAACTCCCATATAAGCTACAACGCGTCCGTTCCAAGAAATCTAAGCATGACGCCTCTGTGGCTGGGCACCTGTAATATATACATATATATACAAGAGAGGAGAAATGATAGGAAACGGGTGAGAGCCCGAGTGTAAAATAGTTTAAAAATATTTTAGCAAGTATATAAAATGCTTACCGGCTAATGAAACAACCAGGTTAATATGTGACACTCTCTTGAGAAATTCTCACGTCTCATCTAGTGTGCACGCCTACCGTACTATTAATCTCCAGAGTTTATTTTTACTTAACTTTTCCATAAGGTTTCATTCCGATAAATACTATAGCTAAGATAATTAATTTCTGAAAATTAAGCTATCTCATATATCTTATGTTATTTAAAATAACACAGTGATGTCACAAAATTTCCAAACACTTATAATAAAGTTGGAGTATTTATTCATTACTTAACTACTCTTATGCACAGTAGAAAGTTTCCATACTTAAGTATATATATATATATTAGCCACTCATATAATATATATATATATATATATATATATATTATCGGCACCCCATATAAAATCTATGGTGGTGGCATACTCTGCTATCAAGTCCCCGTATCACTCGTACTAAGGGAAATACTAGTTCGAAATCACTCTCGAACTGTATTAACATAAAACACATACAATTGGAGGCGAAGTATAGTTCCAAGTCACTAAGAGATCAGCACATACCCTCACGTCTCTTAGGACCACCTGACTATCCCTCAAATAACATGTATCAAGGATACTATCTTCTAGGGTACAAGTCGTTATCCCCCATAAAGGCCCAATCGAGATAAGACTGTCCCGGCGCTAAAACCCCCGTGATAGCAAGTAGTTCGGGTATAATTTTTACACAGATATATAATGTATGCCTAATCACACAATCATATATATATATATATATATAAATATTCACATTTCTAAATTAGGTGCGCCCATGGCCCATAATTATAATTATTTGTTCTTAGCACATTTTACTCGATTATCTCGCATAACGAACTCGTCACTTTTATTCTCATATATAAGTTACTCCATACTTACTTCTCATCTCTCGAAGTATTCTATCTCCCTAAGTATAATTTCAGTAGGCACTCTCACTTCTCTCCTATTCTAACTTACTCATGAGTCTCAATCTTTTATTAGACGTACGCATGATTTCGTATGTGTGAATAACTCCCCGTTAACCCATAATTTCATACTACATTAAATTTCACTCAACGGGGTCTACCTAGACCCTACTGGTCCTCTTTATATCCCATTATACTCTAACAATAACAATCAAGGGTTCCTATGCATTTTAACTAGATTAAACCAACGGACGAAAAATATGCAATTTTTCAGGAGGGGTTGATCGATCGAGGAAAGGGGGTCGATCGATCGATCGATGTTCTTGGGTTGATCGATCGATCAAGCAGTTCTTGTCGAGAAACTGCCATTAAAACCTACGGGTTTCATCTTTCAAATTTCTCCAAAACGTCATTAACGACTCCCAAACTCTCAAATAACATTACTACTAGTTCCATATACATATATGCACGATTTTCAACGTGAAACATGTACAAATTCAACAACGGAATTGAATTAAAGGGTCAATTTATTTTAATTATCAAGAGCCCTAACTTTCCACTAAACTTCCATTATTCTATTTCTTTTTCCAGATTTCTCACTTCTAAATTAATCAAATTTCGTGGGTAATCCTCTACATATGATTGGGATGTCCAGGGTTTATTTATTTTCTCCACAACATGTGATTGGGTTCTCTAAATCCTTGAGTTCCTCCATGAAACATAGGTTCAATCATCCTAATCTAACATGGAGTGACATTTAACTAAAAGAGAAGCAAGATAGATACTTTCCTGGAATTTGAGTTTCTTATTTCTGGACGAAAGAGGTATGGTAGCGTTCCTCGTCGCGCGATCTATGCTTTGGTGGTGGTGGTGGTGGTGGCGGTGTACATAGGTGAGTCTTTGGATTAGATTTACTTGGAAAGCTCTCCAACTCCTTCTCTAATGGCCATTTTTTGGTTTTATGTTTGTTAACCCTAGAATACAACTTCTAAAGGCTGATATATCCTTAGGAAATTCGTGGGTTTAATTGCCCAAAAATGTAAAATGTTTATAATACCCTCTTGGGATGCCAATTAGGCTTAAAAATGCTCCGAGACCCGAACTAAACCCCCGAGTACATTATTTTGACTATCTCGACCCTTCCAAACACATTGGCGCACTCAAAATGACCATACGGGTGACTTATAATTTATTCACTTTTAATAATAATAATAATAATAATAATTCAATCCCGACACGATACAGACGCTTCCTAATTTAATTTCCACAATTATCAAATTATACACTTATAATAATTTTAATAAATTTGATTATACATATTACTTTACTCATTAAGTAATATTCAAAAAATTTGCAATAATTACTAACTTCATCACGCTAGTAAATATTTAAAATAATTTTTGAATTAATATTAAATTAATATCTCAATTTAAATTTAATAAATCCCCAAATTTAAAAGTCATAAAAATACGGGGTATTACAATCTGTTGGTAGTACGCCATTTTTTAAATAATCTATTATGTGGCCCATCCAACTAGGGGTTGTGTCGATCTGGAGAACGTGCTCTGTATTCGGCAGTTCCTTAATCTGGTTGATACTTGGTTGGGCAAGGAAATCTATCTAAATTGTCCTCTTCAAGTCGTTGTTGATTGTGGAGTTTAAGGTTGTTAGGGCATCAGCATGGCTATTATGTCCTCTTAACAACTTTTGGACGCTGATGTGTCCAAAGTTGGCCATCAATCCTTTCACAGTGGTGAGATAGGCTTCCATCCTCTCATCTCTTGCGTTGAAATCGCCAGTTATCTGGTTGGAGACCAACTTCGAGTCGCTAAAAACTTGGAGTCACTTTGCTCTGAGCGTTCGCGCCTTTTGTAGGCCTGCAATCAGTGCCTTATAATCTGCTTCATTGTTAGAGGATTCAAATTTAAGCCTAATTCCTTGCTCGAGTATTGCATCTTCGGGGGTAATTAGCACGATGCCTACTCCCGCCCCTTTGGAATTAGAGGCTCCATCAACATATTGTCTCCATACGCCTGACGCTGAGGGAACTTTGCTCTGATGACTAGTCTGGGGCTGGTCGTAAGGTTGTTCTCCTATAAACTCAACAATGAAATCGGTGAGGACCTGCCTTTTGATGGCAGTCCTTGGCTGGAACTGAATATCAAATCATCCAAGTGCGGTCGACTACTTTGACAATCTACCTGAAAGGTCTGCTTTCCTCATGTCTGCTTTAAGAGGGTGGGATGTAAGTATGATGATGGATTGGGCTTCAACATAGTGTTTTAATTTTCTCAATGCTACCACTAGCGCAAAGGCGAGCTTTACTAGTGGTTAGTATCGTTGTTCGGCATCCAAAAGGGTCTTGCTCGTGTAATAGACTGGGTACTGGTTCCTTTTTTTCATACTAGTGCAGAAATCACAGTATGACTTAATATTGTAACGTAAAGGTATAGTGAATTATTCTCTTGAGGGATTACGATCGAAGGCAATTTGCTGAGGTAGGCTTTGATCCCTTCCAACACCCTCGAGCAATCCTCGTTCCACTCCACATCCTTTCCTTTCTTAAATAACTAGAAGAATGGTTGGCATCTTTCGAAATACTTTGAGATGAATCGATTTAGGGCAGCGTGCATTCCCGTGAGCTTTTGCACATCTACTATTGTTCGGGGGGTGCATCCTATTGATGGCATCAATCTGGTCTGCGTTGGCTTCAATACGTCTCTTGCTGACTAAGTGCCCAAGGAATTTTCCTGACTGGACACCGAAGGAACACTTACTCGCGTTGAGTTTCATTTGGTACTTCTTGAGGATTTCAAAGGTCCTTGATAGATCAGAAAGGTGGTCATCTTTGAGATTGCTCTTGATGAGCATATCATCGATGTAAACCTCCATAGTGCTTCCCATTTGGTCTTTAAACATCTTGGTGACCAATCGCTGGTAAGTTGCTCCTGCATTTTTTAGCCCCAAGGGAATAACCTTATAGCAATATAACCCAACTGTGGTTATAAATGCTATCTTGTCTTGATCTATCTCTTGTAGAGGGATCCAGTGATATCCGAAGTATACGACCAAGAAGCTCATCCTTTCATGCTCTGCCATGGCATCCACCAGCTGGTCGATCTTTGGGAGGAGGAAGTTGTCCTTAGGCCATGCTTTGTTGAGGTCGGTGAAGTCAATGCAGACTCTCCACTTCCCATTACTCTTAGGGACAACCATTGGGTTGGATAGCCATTTGGGGTATTGTACTTCCCATATGTATCATGCGTCCAGTAATTTTTTAACTTCCTTCTCCACTGCCTTTGCTTTCTCTAGAGCAGCTCTTCGAGATTTCTGTGCTATTAGTTTAAAATATCGATCGACGTGCAGTCGATGACAAGTGATGTTCGGATCAAACTCGGGCATCTCGTAAGGCTCTAATGCAAATACATCTATGTTACTTCGAAGTAGGTGACCAACACTCTTTTTTCACGGTCAGTGAGTGAGGTTCCAATTAAGAACTATTTTTCATTCGAGCTACTACTGGCTGTGACTTCCACTAGGTCATCGACGACTCTTTCAGAGGGGAGGTGCCTTGTATCCTCCATTCCTAGTCTCCCATATTTTAGTTGCTATTTAGAGGGCATTAGCCTCTCCTGTTCCTCGTTATTTCTTCTAACTTCTTCAACCTTCTTCTCTGGTTTGGGATGGATGGTCGCTATAAATAACTTTCTTGGCATCGCTTGATCTCCATGGATATCAACTACTCCTCGTTCGATCTCACATTTGAGCTTCTGATGGTAGGTAAAAGGGACGGCCTTCATCGCATATAGCCATCCTCTACCGAGGATTTCTTGGTAGGGTGAATTAATATCGACCATGAAAAATTCGATCATT
Source organism: Sambucus nigra (assembly GCA_949130495.1). NCBI lineage: Eukaryota > Viridiplantae > Streptophyta > Magnoliopsida > Dipsacales > Adoxaceae > Sambucus > Sambucus nigra. The sequence continues at coordinate 141,487,547 of OX422207.1, forward strand.
TTTTAGATGTTTCAGGCCCTTACTTATAGGACGATCTTTCTCAAATGGATGGTTATCTTTCCAGCGAAACCAACTAAAGGAATGGAGACTTCCTTTAGGTTAGCGACACTTAATTTTAACTTCCTAAATAGGTCAATATACATTACTTCGGATGAGATACCTTGGTTGACGAGCAACCTATCTATGTCATAGTTAGCTATCCTGAGTGTAATGATCAGTGCATCATGATGTGGGGTCCTTACTCACACCAGGTCCTCATTTGTGAACACCATATGCTTGCTGTAGTCGACATCTTCTGCTCGCCGATGCTTCCCAGCGTGCGTTTTGACTAGATCGATCTGAAAAGTTTGCATTACTACTGTAAGCTTTTTCACTTCCATCTGAGACGTATTTCCTTGAATCTGTTTGAGGTCGGATGCCCCATGAATTACTGCGAACTGATGGTCGATGTCTTCTTTAAGCATATTATCAAGCCTTTGATCTCCATTGGCAGTTACCTTATCTTCCTTTTTCTCCACGAATTCACTTAAATGTCCAGCTTGAGCTAACTCTTCAAGGTCGGACTTGAGGTCTTTTTAGTGCTCAGTTTTGTGCCCGTCTTCCTTGTGGAAAGCATATCTCAGTGTGTTATTCCACTTCGAAGGTCTTCACCCATTTTCTTGGGCCACTTGATGAACGATTCGTCCTTGACCTTTGCCAGAATCTTATAGATCGGTTCTCTGAAAACTATACTTACTGCTTGAAATGCCTTTGAGGCATCACTCTTGTTCCCATTCTTAGGGATATTCTTGCCCCCATTCTTACTCCCTTTATTTTGACCCTCATTCTTATCGCTCCCCTTGCCTGCAACCTTGGCGCGACCATTTTTCCCTGCACTGAGATGGGTCACATCTTTGACTTTGGCATATTTTTCAATGCGTGCCATCAAGTCGTCGATGGTTGTGGCCTCGTTCTTAGTGAGGGAATGGTGCAAGAGGCAGGAGATGGGTAAGCCAATCTTAAAGGATGCAATGGTGACCTGCTCTGAGCAGTCCTCGACCTCGTTGAACAGCTCCTAATACCTCTTCGTATAGTCTCTGAGGTTCTCCTGGGGCTTCTTCTTCATTTTCAACAAAGAATCCGTCCTCTTTAAATGGGAGCTGCTGGTAATGAAACGAGATGTGAATAGTTCTGCCAGGGACTCAAAGTTCCTAATGGATCTATGAGGGAGTTTCTCAAACCACTTTTGGGCCACGTCAAGCAAGCTCGATGAGAAAATTTGGCACATCAATGCATCCTTGTAATTCCAAAGAGTCATGGCCCGCCTATACTGTGTGACATGATCGATGGGATCAGTATTTACATCATAGATCTTGAACCTGGGCATTGTGAACTTCTTGGGGGCTTCCCTTAGATCTATTGCCCTTGAAAATGAGGACTTCATCCGGGTCTTTAGAGCTCTCCTAGCAAGCTCTCTTGTCGATCTGGCACCCCGATGTGATGGGTGTTGGTCCATCTCTTTCCAGACCAAGTTTTGTATGTCCTCATTCCTTCGTCCTAGGATCCTGTAAAAGTGAGCTTCTTGTTACTGCTCGGACCTGTAGTCATCTTACCTGTGTCCCTCAATTCTTTGAGACCCACACCTTGGGCTCCCTCCTCGACTGCGAGATCTGCTCGCGTGAGGCTAGGAGTCTGATAATGGCGTTGCCTCATGTTACGATGGAGTTCTCTCTCCATCCTCTCCAGTCACCTCTTGAGATGAGCCTTTTTGGCTTCCTAATTACGAGTAGCCTCCTCCTGTTCTTGGAGTCTGGTCTCATAGGCGTCGATCATCCTGGAAATTTATGTAGATCTAGATGGCCCCTAGCTTTCTTTCGAGGCTTGCCATTCTGGGCGAAGCCTTGGGTTTGAGCATCGAACTTCAGATCTAACCTTATGAGGGATAGGTTACTCTTGAATATCCCCTGCTTAAGGGGTATTGCTTCTGTGATCATACATTCTAGGTTCTTGTTGATGAAGGCTTTCTTAGAGGAAGAACAATTGCTTCCTACAGACAACACCAATTGTCGTGCAATAAATCTCAACACAAATTATAAGTAAATACAATCACTAGAAAAATAAAGAACAAGAATGAAAATAATCATAATTACACACAACACATGATGTATGTGGTTCGACAAATTGCCGACGTCCACGATGGTGCTCTTAGTTTCTATTTCTCTTTTCTCAAGAGGAGTATTTTCAGTTATATGCCCTTTGCCCCGGGCCAGGGATATAATATATACAGGTAAACTTCCGAAAGTGGGGGTGTTGGGAATTCCTACGTTAGCCCACTATACCTAGAATATCTCATTAGAGATTCTAGGAACAGGATAGGTTGTTGCTAAATAACTTTACTTGAGGCTTTGGAGTTTGGGCGGGGCTCTCCCTATTTTCAATAGGGCTCAGTCCGGCTACTTCGTTGGGCCTACAAAAATCGATGAGGTACCCATAATGACATTTTCTAAAATCCAGTGTAAAAACATATACTCCCTTTATTAACTATAATCTCATTTTCAATTAACACAAGATCTAGTTGTGAAGATGACACAATATCCTTTAATTTATTAGAAATCATGCTGGCTAAAATTTTGCAATGAATTGGAAACTAAAATAACTGATTTAAATTCTTTAAACTCGATCAACTTTGCTTTTTTAAGGGATGATACAAATGTAAGATTCGCTAAAACTTGAATTTACAACTCAGATTTATCTCTATAAAATCTTAATAAACATCTTTCATAATATCTCAACAATCCTGATACCACACTAAAGAGAGTCCTTCGGTTCTTAGATATTTATCTCAACTACATTCCAATACAACATGATTTATCTCTCTTTACTTATAAAGCCTTTAAAGCCACTTGGATTTTGCCATATCTAACGGGATCCATCCATAACCTTCACTCACGAACATAATATTTAGTGTATAACCACTTTTAATAATTTAAGATTTCTTCTTCAATATTTTGCTCTTCCTCAAGAAGCTCTTGTTCTCCCTCTTAATCTTGTTGATCATGTTATTCTTTTTCTTTACATTCACAATTAAAAGAAAGATTTTTGAGTTATTGTCTTATTCATTAATCCATGTCACTTTTGCTTTTTCATTCTCAGATGCTTGTTATTTTACAGTTATGTTTTCATACTGATTTATTAGACCAAGTCTATATTACTCGACCTCTCATCAATGATACCCATTTATTTATTTACTATCAAAATCTTCTATTTTTTCACCATCTAACTCTTTTTTCCTCTTATATTTCCAAATCCTACCTTATTCCAAACATAAATTTATTTTTTTAAAGATTTTTAATTATTCATGAATTTAAATGCTTCCCATCTTTGAAAGAGCCATTTATCCCACCATTTTTTTACAATTCAATCCTTATGACCCGTCCATAAATTATTCAATTTAATCCGATATAGACTTTATTTCACATCACTAATATCTAAAACTAGTGGAAAATAGTATATCATGACTTGGTATCCCACTTCTTCAATATCCTCGAAAAGCTCTCCCCTCTTTTGAAAGTCCACTATATCATATAGGTATCTAATATGGAAAATGATGCAAAACAAGTACGCCAACAATTTTTAAAATTTTAATTTTTAAGTTCAACTAAACAAGATTAACCCAAATTAAACTTAGCGCTAATTTTAATTCAATTGTTGTGATAAACAGATTAACTGTTGATGTAAAAAATTAGATTACTCTAATTATTCAATCACAGATAAATAAATGAGACAAACTATTTTAAAGTGGTTCAGCCTTATATGAATGGCCTACGTCCACGGTTATGTTATTGCTGAGTGTTTGGGAATTCTTGATTACAAGTACTCTCAAGAAATTCCGATCCCCTTGAATGAGGGTAATACAATGTATTTATAGCCTTGAGGCTATAATCTGAAAAGGGTGATACATTAAATGATATACATATGAAAGAGTAATTCATTTAATGATCTTCAAGCATGTGCGTCAAGATGATAAGCATTCAATGAATAGTTGAACTGTTGATTATCTGGCAATCAATGATGTGGTCGAGATGCAGCTCGAACCGCCATAGTTGCTCGTCGTTCAAGAGTTCCTCGGAGAGCTGGAGTTCCTCGGAGAACTAGAGTTCCTCGGAGTACACCTGTTGCTCAGGGTGAGTATGACTAGGTCGGGGGAATAAACTTTCTCGTTGCTATTGTGCCACGTAGATTGACGCGTGTCTTCTTATTATTCGTCCATATCAGCATACTAATTTTGGTATCAACAGAAGCCCCCAATGTTTCGTATTTCGAACTTTGAGGAGTATGGAACATTCTTTCTCGGTATATGGCAATATTAAATGATCTTCCTGTTTTTTAGGAACATTTCTCCGTATTTGAATTTCCTTCCAAATTAGCAGAATCCGCCTTTTTGCATTTTTATAAGCGCTTCGATCTTCGTGTACTTTTTGTCCTTTTAGCCGTCGGTAGCGTAATAGTTTCCTTTTTGTAATCATTTCTTTCGCCGTTTCCCAAGGCAAAGTATTTAAACTTCATAGACAATATCACCGTCTTCTACCTTTTCCAATTTCTGCTTTCGATTTTTCTATAGCCTTTCTCTCTCTTGTGCGTTCATCCCTTTCTTCGTTTGTTTGTCAACAGATCTCCTTTTTCCTGTAAGATTTTCTTCCTTCTTCTTCATTTCTTTTTATTCACCATGGTTTATGTTATCGAATCTCTTGATAAATTCCGTTCTGACTTTTCTATTCCATCTTGGGTAACTTTGGAGAATCTTTTTGAACCTTTAGATTATTTTCGTTTGGCTGAGGGGCACTGGTTTCACAGTCTCTTTATTGCTGAATGTGGATTTTCTTTTCCACCAAACCCTTTGCGCTTAGAGTTCTGTCAGTATTTCGATGTTGTCCCTGCAAAAATAGCCCCCAACACATGGAGGATAGTTAATGGAGTGTATAGGTTAAATCAAACTCATGGAACCCGTATAGGAATTCCTGAGATTATGTACTGTTATAGATGGGTTGTTCTAGATAATATTTATTATTTAAAAACTAGATTTTTGAATAGGGCTTTAGTAGTCAATCTCCCTGATGCTAATAGGGATTATTTTGAACATGGGGTAGTTATCAAAAATTGGCAACATGCCCCTTTGGTTGGAGACGAAGTATATGAAGGTCCCAAATGCCCTCCATATGGCAATGGGATAGGTTATTTTCATCTCATTTTATTTCTGAAACTATGATTTCATTATGTTTGATAAAATGTATGACTGATATTTCACTATGTATTTATTTGCAGTTGACAATAAGAGAAAAACTCCAAAAGAATCAGAAGTAAATATCAAGCATTTGAAACATATCTGGAGTTTGCATCAGAAAATTGCAAACAAGCACGTCAGGTCTGCTTCATACTTGTTGCAGTACAGGAGCTATACATCATCCTTTACTGCTCGTCCTGTGGTCAGCATTAGTGAACTATTGCCAGCTTCTGAGGATTCTTCACCAGAATCTCACATTCCTCTAAGTCAGAAAATGGGCAAAAGAAGAGTTCCTGCTATCTTCGAGGAGACTTCCTCTGCTGGAGATGGAAAGAGAAACAAGAATGATGTCCCAAAGGGGACAAAGAAAGTAGTTATTGCCCCTTCTGCTACTCTTCAGAAGGCTGCCGAGAATCCCCCAGTGGCTCCTAGTAAGAAGGATGTACCAGCAGGAGTGATCACCATCTCCCCAACCAAAAGTTCCTCTTTGGTTGAAACTGTTGAAGTTCCACTGAGGAGATTGAAGAAATCCTCCTCGGTCAGTTTTTTTGAAACCATTCCCCAGCTCCAAGCTAGTGGAGCTGGTGTTCCAACCATTATTTCCCCGAGTTCTGCAATGAGCTCGGTAAAGACTTGGACTATTCCTGAAGTCCAAGGAATTGAGGAGAACATGTCTAGGGATATGCTGACATCCCTAGCTACTCGTCACAATGCTTCAGTAAGTTTCTCTTATCTTGAATTTTTCTTTCTTTCAGTCAATATATGTATCTAGGCACTGACTTATTATTACCTTCTTTTTCAGCTGGTGAGTTGTTTTAACACCATAGTGAAGAAAGATGAAGCAATCAAGGCTTCTAACTCCTCGTCTGGAGTAGAGGATGCCTTTCAGGGTTTGGCCCAATCTTTGAAGGATTCCCGTCAAAAATATGACGAGGATAGGGGTGAATGGGAGAAGAAGTTGGCTGCATCTGAGGCAGAGAAGGTGCAGTTGGGAAACAAAGTAAAAGACTTGGAGAGAGAGAATAAGAAATATGCCGAGAATCTCACAAACTTTGGGGAGCTTGAAAATAAGTTGAAGTCGGCTGAGGAAGAGCTAACCCTTCTACGAGAAGTAAATCGCCAGAAGGAGGAAGTGGAGGCCAAATTGAAAGCCTCCGAGGATCTTCTATCCGAGAAGCTCTCCTCGGAGAAAATGAAGAGAAAAGTGGCTGTGAAAAAAACTTTTCGTACCAGTTGGGATAAAGGATGGGACAGGGGGTAGCAGCAATGATGACCCAGGTGCAGTATGGGAGTTTTAAATACTTCCGAGATGGTTGGGTTGCTGCCTTGCAAGAATTGAAGGTGAGCGAGGACTCTGAGCTATTTCAACAACATCTTCCCGGTCCTCCTCCTAGAATTGAAGATGAGGATGAAGACGAAGCTGTATCCGAGGAGTCTTCAATGACAGTGGGTGATCAAGTCCTTGCTCCACAGCCCAATCAGACAGCCACCGAGGAGATTTCGTCTTTGCCTGCTCCTCCTGAACAAGTCCCAACTTCTGCCAACCAACTCATTGTTCCCACCGAGCAACCAAGCTCCTCGTCCCAGCCTCCCAAGAAAGTCTTGGGAGACAAGGAAAATGTGTGAAGTTGTTCGGTATTCTCTTTCTGTTTTTCTTTTACTTGTACTCTGTATTCTGAACGCTGTACTCCTTTTGATGATGTAATAAAATTACCTTTTTTGTTCCTCTACATTGTTGATGCTCTGTCTGTTTTTTTATTAACTCTTGCCTTCTCTTCTTTATTAGTTTATGGCTAGAATGGAATTGTTGTCTGCCAATGATACAAAACTGATGCAGCAATGCCATGAATATTTTAAAGCTGGCCATACTGACCTGAGTGCATCAGAAATTGCTGATATCCTTGGTCATGATGCTTCAGACCAAGCAGTGGAAGCATATCAATACTTGAAATGTCTTCTTGATCGTGCTGTAGCCAACAATGTGGCTTATTACGAAATAATTAAAGACTTGCAAGGTACTCTCGATGAACTTCAGCAGCAATATAAAGAGTCTTCAGTTCTTTTGCACGAAGGTTATGAGAAGAAACTCAAACAACTTAGTGCTGAAACAGGTTATGACAAGATGCTTGTTGGCTACGATGTCAGGGAGAGAACCCTAAAGGGTGAACTTGAAGCTTGTAGACAGATTACTGAGCTGCTAGAGCAAGAAAATAACAATTTGCAAAAAGATCTAGCACAATTGAAGTCTGCAGATTCCTCTTCAACATCTGTAATCCCAGTGACTGATGAGGGATTTTCCTTCTTAGAGGTTGAGAATGTCAAATTAAGTCAAGAGTTGGACACCTTGAGAAGATCTGGTACTTCAATTGCTACTCGGGGGCGAGGAAGAGGTTCTCGTGGTCGAAGAAGAGTTGCTCAGAATGTTGCCGAGGAACCAAGTTCTCGACCTGCTCAGGGAGGATCAAGAGCTCTTAGTCGTACTATTGAAAAAGATCGTACTCGATCAACGTTGGAAAATCAAGCATTTCAATTAATGGCTAAGAACCAAGCTTTGTTTGACATGTCCAAGAAAGTTAGAGAATTGGAACTACAAATCTCTGCAAAGGAATCAGAGTTGGAGACTAATAAACTTTTCATCCAGAGTCTTCATGAGAAGCTTGAGAGGTTAACATTTCAATTCCATAAACAGCCCAGAGAATTTTGGATGGCTAGATACAACGAGGCACTATTCCATTTAGATGCTCGTATCCAGAATGCCAATAATGAGGGCTACAAACAAGGCTGGCTGAATGCTTTATGTGTGTTGAAACTCGAGCAGGGACATTATTTGTGGGATTACTATAAGCCCGGATTGCTTGACTTGCCTGTGCCACCGTTCAATTTGGACATGGAATGGATCCCATCTCGTGCCATTCCTCGGAGCTTACTTGCGAAGTATCTTGGCGACTACAGTTTGCATTCTCAGTTTGAGGTATCTCGTCCTGAGCATCTTCTAGATCGACCTTCTGTGATGAACGTTAGGATGCTAAAGGACTTGAACTTCATTAACTCTCCTCAGACTTTAAATGATCCGCCTGCTGGCGAGGAACCTATTTCAAAAGCAGAGGGAAAGAAACCAATAGAGTAGGGATCTCAATGTAATAGTTAGTACACATATGTAACTTGTAATTTGTTTTGAATTTTAATGAAAGACTTTCATTTTCTGTTTGTAAATCTGTATTGCTATTGTCTTGTGCTTGTCAAACACTTTAATATTTGTGCTTGCATAACAATACTGTGTGGTTCATCGACCAACTTAGTAATAAAAAAGTTACAAGTATTAGAAATGTTGCTCGATCACTTAATAATAAAGTAATGAGTATAAAAATGTTTGAAAATTGCTTCCAACCAACCAAGGTTGTTAAATTGTGCTCGTCGACCAATTATAGTTAATGGGTTTTTATCCCCGACCAGCTCTACTTGGTACTGTTTAGAATATTTTCTCCTCGTCGACCAACTACAGTTAGTGGATTTTTATCTCCTACCAACCATACTTGATTCAGTTTGGAATATTTTGTTCTTAGAGGAACTTTTATGTAATAAACTTACCTCCTGACCAACATAAGTTGGCATTTGAGAGCATATCTTGTTTCCTAACCAAACACGTTGGCATTTGTAGGAATGTTGATGTTGTTCTCGCCTTTTTACCAACCGGAGTTGGTCTGAGTTCGAACTATTATGTCCACTTGCCCTTTTACCAAAATTGGTCTGAGCCAGTGTCAGCCTCCTAACCAAAGGAGTATGGTTTGTTCTTGCTCTTTTACCAACCGGGTTGGTCTGAGTTTGAACTATCGTGTTCTTTCCCTTTTACCAATCGGAATTGGTCTGAGTTAGAACTATCAGGTCCACTAACTCTTTTACCAACCGGAGTTGGTCTGAGCTAGTGTACGCCTCCTAACCAAAGGAGTATAGTTTGTTCTCGCCCTTTTACCAACCGGAGTTGATCTGGGTTTGAACTATCGGTGTTGCTTTTCTTGCTGAACAGCGTAGTGTTGCACACTAGTATTCCCCAAAAAATCTCAATAAAAGAAAGAGGATGGCGAAACATCATCGTTTTATTCATATTGATGGAACTGCTTTACATTTCACATCACTGATAATACTTGCGTAGGTGTTCAGCATTCCATGCATTCTTAAATTCCTCTCCTTATAGAGTTGTTATTCGGTAAGTTCCTGGTCGAACAACATCTGTAACTCGGTAAGGTCCATGCCAGTTTGCTTCCAACTTATTGTGCTTCTGAATGACTTTCTTCAGCACGTAATCTCCTTCTTTTAAGTCGCATTTTTTCACCCTCTTGTTGTAGAACAGGGCTGTTCGTTGTTGGTAAGCAGCATTCCTAATAGCTGCTTCTTCTCTAACCTCCTCGAGCATATTCAAATCCAATCTTCTCATTAAGTCGCTGACTGGGGAATTAAAATTCAGCACTCTGTGTGTTGGAAGACCCAACTCGGCAGGTATTACAGCCTCACTTTCAAACGCCAACATATATGGTGATTCTCCAGTTGCTGCTCGGGGAGTTGTTTGGTAAGCCCACAATACTGACTGTAGCTCATTAATCCAATTAGCTTTAGCCTCACTTAGCCTCTTCTTCAAACCATTTAATATTATTTTGTTCGTCACTTCAGTCTGTCCATTGCTTTGAGGATGGCCTGGTACTGAATGAACCTTCAAAATGTTTGACTGATGACAATAGGCGGCAAACTCCTCGTTATCAAATTGTGTTCCATGGTTTGTGATGAAGGCATGAGGGAGACCATATCGGCATATGATGTTCTTCCAAACAAACTGGTACACCTTCTCGTACGTTATATCAATGAGAGGCTCAACTTCTACCCACTTAGTAAAATAATCCACTGCAACTATGAGGTACTTGAATCTTCCTCGGGTTGTTGGCAGTGGTCCAACCAAATCAATTCCCCACATGGAAAATGGCCAAGGAGAAGTTATGGGTGTCAACAATGCTTGTGGAGTTCGTCGGATGGAGGAAAAATGTTGGCACTTATCACATTTATTGGCATAGGCTATTCAATCAGCCCTCATCGTTGGCCAGTAATATCCCTGCATCATTACCCTTTGCAAAAGTGTTCGACCTGCTACATGGGCTCCACAGGACCCTTCATGGATCTCTTTAATCAATTCTTTCACCTCCGAGGGATGTACACATCTCTGCAAACCTACCATAATTCCTCGTCTATACAAAACACCATTAGTTAGTACATACCGAGCAGCTTTAAACTTCAATTTCTTTGCAGCGAGCTTATCCTCCGATAATTCTCCCTCCTCAATATATGCCCTGATGGGATCCATCCAAGATGGTCCTAAATCAAGGGTAATAACATTCATCGTCAGGTCTTCATCTATGCTCCGAGTTTCTAATACTTCAATTGGTATTGTTCTTCGCAGCTCGGTACGAGTAGCTAATGCTAGTCGGGCCAGTGCATCTGCTTGTGCATTTTCCATTCTTGGTATTCTGATCAACTGAATGGCATCAAATTCTGCCAATAACTCCATCACCTTTGCATGATACTTGACCATTAATTCTCCTTTAACGGGATATATTTCCATCATTTGATTCACAATTAATTGAGAATCACTGAATACCATCACTTGTTGCGCTTCCATAATCTTTGCTAAATTAAGACCTGCTATCATAGCCTCATACTCCGCCTCATTATTGGAAGCTTTGAATTGGAATCGCAGGGCGTATTCCATGTCAATCTCGTCTGGGGTATTCAAAATAATCCCCGTTCCACAACCTGTTGTGCAAGATGACCCATCTACATATAATCTCCATGTAGGTAACTCGTCTTTAAATTTCTTCTCTGACAGAGTTCCTCGGTGAAATATCTGTTGTTTTCTTTCATCCTCCCCTGATATTTTTCGCTCCTCGTCGATCATTTCTTCTCGCTCTTTTACCAACCGGAATTGGTCTGAGCTCGAATTTGATGATCTTTCTACATCCACAAGCCCTTTTACCAACCGGAGTTGGTCTGGACTTATGTTTGTTGATCCTGTAACATCCACAGGTTGGTCAGCGAGCAACTTTTGTTCCTCGGGGGTATTAGGATATGTAAACTCTGCTATAAAATCTGCTATAGCTTGCCCTTTTAATGATGATCTGGGTTCATACACAATATCATATTCACCGAGCTCTATTGCCCAGTACATCAGTCTCCCTGATTTTTCTGGCTTATGAAGGGCTTGTCTTAATGGCATGTCGGTATACACGACGATGGTATGGGCCTGAAAATATGGCCTCATTCTTCTACTTGCTTCAATTAATGCCAGTGCCAATTTTTCCATCTTTGGGTATCTGATCTCTGCACCTCGGAAAGCCTTACTTGTGTAATAAATTGGCTTCTGGACTCCATTCTCCAATCTGATCAATGCCGAGCTGACTGCATTCTCTGATACTGCCAGGTACAAGTACAACTTTTCTCCCATTACTGGTCTGGATAACAGTGGAGGTGCTCCCAAATATTTTTTCAAGTCTTGAAAGGCTTTTTCACATTCATCATTCCACTCGAAAGTTTTTTGAAGTGTTTTGAAGAATGGAAGGCATCTATCCGTTGCTCGGGATACAAATCTGTTGAGCGCTGCAACTCGTCCTGTAAGACTCTGCACTTCTTTCTTCGTCGTTGGAGATCGCAACCCTAAAAGAGCTTTGATCTTTTCTGGATTTTCCTCAATTCCTCGTTGGTTGACAATGTACCCGAGGAACATCCCTTCTCGTACTCCAAATGTGCACTTCGTCGGGTTGAGCTTCATTTGGTATTTATCCAGTTGATCAAAGGTCTGACCTAAGTCAACTAGATGATCAGCAGCTCTCTTGCTCTTTGTCAGCATATCATCGACATAGACTTCCATATTGCAACTGATTTGTTCGGTAAAAACCTTATTCATCAGCCGCTGGTATGTCGCTCCTGCATTTTTTAAACCAAAAGGCATAACATTATAACAATAAGTTCCTCTAGGGGTAATAAAAGAAGTACTTTCCATGTCTTCAGGTTTCATTTTGATCTGGTTGTAGCCAGAGTAAGCGTCCATGAAGCTGAGCAGCTCGTGTCCCGAGGTAGCATCCACTAGTTGATCAATTCTAGGCAATGGAAAGTGATCCTTTGGGCATGCCTTGTTGAGATCGGTGAAATCAACACACATTCTCCATTTATTGTTTTTCTTCTTTACCATCACCACGTTTGCTAACCAGTCTGGATATTTCACATCTTCAATGAATTGGGCCTTCTGGAGCTTCTCGACCTCCTCTTGTATAGCTTGATTCTTCTCGGGACTAAATACTCTTCTTCTCTGTTTTACAGGTTTAATCTCCTTATTCACATTTAGCTCATGACATAAGAAGTTTGGATTTATTCCTGGCATGTCTTCATGACTCCATGCAAAAGTTTTCTTCCTGTTTCTCAAGAAAGTTATCAACTCCTGTTTTATTGAAACATCTAACGACGAACCTATCTGGGTTACTCGTTTAGGGTGCTCGTCGTCCAGAATAACATTTTCTGTAGATTCCACCACCTATCCTTTTACAAGTTGGGATTCATCTCTGGGATCAAGTGTTTCAATTTCTGTACCTTCATCCACCTGGTAGGTAGTAGTCTTTTTCCTTGACTCTTCGAGCTCCTCTTGCTCGAAAGATGAATAATAGCATTCCCAAGCTACTTTTTGATCACCTTTCACAACTCCTACTCCGAAATTTGTTGGGAATTTTAAGCACTGATGTACTGTAGATGGGACTGCTTCGAACTTCTTCAAACCAACTCTTCCCATGATGATGTTGTAAGCTGATTGCACATTCTTATCCATCACAAAGAAGCGTATTCTCTCTGTTCGACAAGCAGGCCAAGTTCCAATGAATATATCCAACTTGATCGTCCCAAGTGGAAAAACTTTCTCGCCAGAAAAACCCAATAGAGGTCTGTGATAAGGTTCCAATTGAGATAATTTCAAATTTAAACTGTCAAAGCATGAGTAGTACATGATGTCTGCTGAACTACCATTATCTACCAGAACCCTTGAAATCATTACTTCTTTCATCCTCATTTTGATCACCAAAGGGTCGTCGTGAGGGTAAAGAACAACTGCCAGGTCGTTTTTTGAAAAGCCAATGACCAGCTTCTCTTTGTTTACCTTCATCGGGCGATCCTCTTCAGCCAAATTTATCTGTTGAATGTATGAGCAAGCCTGAGCCTCACCGAGGTAAGCTTTTCTTTCTGCAGTAAGATCTCCTCCTCCTGCATCTCCTCCTGTAATAACATTACAATTAAATGATCCAAAACGTATGGAAAATACCTCTCGTTCTGGCTACCTTGGTTTCTTGGGAAGATCGGGGTCATCCTCTGCATCATCTTCATGATCCCTCTTCTTCTTCTCCTCTGCTCAACGAGGAGATCTAGACCTCTCTCTAGTTCGGTCATTATTTCTTCTTTCACCTCCCCGATCAACATACTTTGCTAGTTTCCCTCTTCGGATGAGTGTTTCAATCTCGTTCTGAAGAGCTATGCAATTTTTGGTCATATGGCCATGATCCTTATGGAACTCGTAATATTTATCCCTATTCCTCGTATCAGAGTCTGACCTCAGTTTCTTCGGCCACTTTACCTCCTCGCTATTCTTGATTTCTTCCAAGACATGATTAATACCCATTTTCAAAGGAGTATAATTATCGAATTTCTTCAGGACTGCCCATGACGTCTTATTATTCTTGGAATGCTTGTCACCGCCATTGCCCTTATGCTCTTTCTTCTTAGATTTGTCGACTTCCACCTTAGTCTCTTTATCCATATTCTTCTTCGCAGCCATAGCCTCCTCGGCATTCATGATTTTGGCCGCTTTTGCTATCAACTCTGACATAGTTGTAGGTGGATCTTTGGCTAAAGTGTAATACAACTTGTTAGGAAACAACCCACTCATCAAGGCGGTGATTGCTGTCTTTTCTTCATAATCTATGACTTCCAGTTTCTCGTTATTAAAACGAGTTATGTAATCTCTAGTACTTTCACCAGATTTTTGTCTAACACTTAACAAGTGTGCTACTCTTTTTACTGGCTTTGCTCCAAAACAGAAATTGTCGATGAACAACTCGGCTAATTGAAAGAAAGTTGAAATCTTACCCTGAGGAAGATTGTTGTACCATATCTGGGCAGATCCAGTAAGAGTTTCTGAGAATGCTCTGCATCTCATCTCGTCGGGGATGGCATAGATGTCGACAGCAGCTTGATATTGCTCTATGTGAAGAACAAGATCTGTCTTTCCATCATATTTGGGGGTAAACACGGGTGCTTTGAATTTCGATGGTGTAGGAAAATCCACAATGGCCTGTACAAAAGGTGTCCCTTGAACGAAAGTTCGTTGTAGGGGGTTCTTCGGCTTAGCCATTTCTCCCAATATATCCTCCAATCGCTGAATGGAACCTTTCCATGCATCATTTCCTTCCTCGGGCTTATTTGTTCGAGCAATTGATTGTTCTGACGTGGCCTCCTGAGATCTATCTTGATGAGCCACTGGTCGTGATTGTGCTGATCCTTCTCTTAGATCTGATGGTCGTCGGAAACTCCTCGACATGGTCTTAGGTGGACTCCTATTCCTTCTAGGGCCTAATCGGATGAAAGGAGACACCCTACTCAGTCTTTCCAAGGCACTGGGTCTCTCTGGAGAGAGAGTGATACGTTGCTCATTATCTGTAACGCGTATTGACGAAGTTCGCCCAAGTTGATAGGAGAAATCATCAGATTCCTCATTACGATATGCATCTGTACGCCTTGATCGTGAAGAAAGTAAATAGGTTTGCCTTTGACCACTTCGCTGTCCCGAATGTGCAGGTGCACCGCCATGAAGGGTTTGTATGAGTCGCCGCATTGTCTCTTGCATGGCGGTTTGTCCTTGAGTCAAATTCGTCATAATTCCAACCAGATCTGGAGGTGCGGAGGGATTTGGAAGATTTCCAGTATTTCCAGCGTTTCGATTGCTGGATTCCGGATTATCTGCCATTGATGATGAATGATTTTTGGTGGAAAACGATAACAACAGTCATTTCCCACAGACAGCGCCAATATGTTGATGTAAAAAATTAGATTACTCTAATTATTCAATCACAGATAAATAAATGAGACAAAATATTTTAAAGTGGTTCAGCCTTATATGAATGGCCTACGTCCACTGTTATGTTATTGCTGAGTGTTTGGGAATTCTTGATTACAAGTACTCTCAAGAAATTCCGGTCCCCTTGAATGAGGGTAATACAATGTATTTATAGCCTTGAGGCTATAATCTGAAAAGGGTGATACATTAAATGATATACATATGAAAGAGTAGTTCATTTAATGCTCTTCAAGCGTGTGCGTCAAGATGATAAGCATTCAATGAATAGTTGAACTGTTGGTTATCTGGCAATCAATGCTGTGGTCGAGATGCAGCTCGAACCGCCTTAGTTGCTCGTCGTTCAAGAGTTCCTCGGAGTACACCTGTTGCTCGGGGTGAGTATGACTAGGTCGGGGGAATAAACTTTCTCGTTGCTATTGTGCCACGTAGATTGACGCGTGTCTTCTTATTATTCGTCCACATCAGCATACTAATTTTGGTATCAACATTAACCAATTTTATCTTAACCTAAACATGCATCTAGGTGAGTGCGGGATAAAATAAGTAAATCAAACCACAATGTCCAATGTACGAGAAAAATCCAAATGGAAAAAACATCCTATGGGCCAGCCAACGCAATTCACTATAATGAGTAATTCCACAAGACAAACAGTAGACTAACAACACATACTCGACTTCCTCTCAAGCCTTGATGCTCTTTATTCTCCAACCTCTCCTCCTGAGAGCACATAAGATTCCACTCACATAGTGCCACAACTTGTGAGTCCACACACGCCTCGATATCCACCAATACAGACTCAACAATCGTCACATATGAAAAACAAACCGGGCACAGAGTCCACCGAATGAAACATATACTCAATAACATAAAAAGTAAACCATTGGTTCCCACAAACTTGATCTCAAACCATATATATGATTAATACTTGGATCTTTAAACAGTTGGGTGTAAACAGGGTTTGAGTTTGAAAATTTAATCATGAATGATCATATAATCTCAAAAAGCTTTTTGAAGGAGTTTGGGTACTCAAAAACTAAATTAAAGCCCCATATAAAACTGATGTTCCGCACTCATATATATAGGAGGTTTTCCAAAAATGAGATTAAGATGAAACACTTTAAGTAAATCTTGAAATAATAAAAAATTTGTCGTGTCGTGTCGTTCGAATGAGGTATGAAGGCTCATTCGAACGACTCCATAAAGTTCTTTAGAACCAGACTTCTAAAGAGATATCGAACGATAAACTAAAGAAAGATAAAAAAACCACTCGTTCAAAGTTTATTGGATTGGTTCTAACGAGAACCCATGGTTTGCTCGAACAATATCATGAATGTCATTCTAACGACTTAGCGAATTTTTAAAAATATTTAAAATGTAGTTTAAAAGATTTTAAACCCATTTTTACAAAACCAACACCCGATATTAAAATATCATAGGATCAAAATAAATATGCATCCATACCTGAGAGATCCTCATAACATGAAGATGAAAATAAGATATGAAACTTGGCATGATGATGAATATGATATCTTAGCCGCTGCATCTTTAATCAAACATATCATAAGCTTGAAAGGTAAAATATACTCAAAGTCCCAAACTATGTCATAAAAGTTTTGTCCAAACACGGAATAAGATAAAATGCATACAAGTTGACTCTATTGAAAATTTGTCCTTACACTGCTAAATTTAAACATGAATTTATCTAGTCTAAAACACACAATCAAATTCCTTAAACTATACCCCATGAATTTCCCATTACTCAACCCGACTCCTCAAAACATACTTCGTTGACATATGAGTCAAAGTCTCTCAAGCTCCAAATTTTTTTAAAACCGTTATGGAAAATGTATTTTTGATACTTTACATAAGACCTTAAAAATGGTTTAATACACTCTTACCTCCATATTCTCATATACAATCTATCCCCAACTTTAAATCTTTAATAATCATTTACTGACTATCACTTAAAAAAGTGCATAAGCTAATAACTTATGAAATTTAATAATTATTTCAAGAACTTTTCCCGATCTTAAACATAAATGCAGTGAATATAGAATAAAAAAAGAAATTTATTTGTTTCTTGAATTGCAATACCGTGTATTTTTATTGATTATTATTGCTAGTGTGCATGATAATTGTGTGAATTATTTTAATTTGTCCATCATAATTCATTTAATTCTAAACAATCAAATAATATGTGACAGACTCATAACTTAATAATAACTTTGTGATTTATTTTTATATTTTGGGTTAGTACCATTGGATCGATTATAAGTGATACAGAGGCTCGAAGTGGTGTTTTAGTATGTCGGATTGGGCCCCAATACCACTACCCCTTTAGGATAAATTTTGAGAGAATTTAGTGAGTCTTTTGGTCTTATTTAGAGGTCTTAAAGTAGGCTCATAGGAGACCGGTGGGATTGAAAGGTTAAATAACGACTTAACTCTCATTGATAACTATTGGACACCACGGTCGTTAATTGTGATCTACATTTTCAACAAGTAGCAACCCATAATCACAAATGGTACAATACATGAAAACCCTAATATTGGAGAAGGTATATATATATATATAAACGAATTGAAGTCACTACTTCAACTGTGCAGTTAAAGCTCCCTTTGATTCGGCGGATGATCAGTCAACTGCACGATCGAAGATCCATATACAATGGTAACAAAGATTCCCTTTTAGACACGCGACTGATACAAAGACAAGTGTTTCCAAAGGAATCTCTATCCGACGGTTCCAACTCATAGAGGACATTCCCCCGGGAAAAACTCATCTGACGCTCTAAGGGTAATTATTCTAAAGAAAACTTGGGTCTATGTCTTAAAGAAATATAGTGGTATATAAATGTACATAACTACATAACAATATATCCCAACCTCCATCAGGGGACCGGGTATGCATTTTACAATGTTTATTTTCCTGATTTTCTCTAGAAACTCCATTTGTTAAGATAAATAACATACCCATACGTCAAATCAAGGTTCTAAAAAATGTGGGGCATGATCGAGGCGTGGAGGCCAAGCCTTAAGCCTTAGAAGCCTAGACGGGCCTTAAGTGTAAAAAGGCGTGAAAAAAGGCGTTTAGGCATTTTTTAATATATTTTAACATTTTTAACTATAACAGGTCTATTAAAAATACTAAAATAGTACATACCTTAAAATATGTCGGAATATATGCAAACTAAAGTACTATTTTTTTTAAATACTAAGAAAAAACACAAAAAAGAAAAAATGCGTGTTTTTTGGACAAGAGGCACAAAAGTTTAGGATACCATTTGTCTTTTCATTGTTTTGAATGATACATTGGTCCTGTTTTTAAAAGGCGATATCGTTTCACTAAAGCGTTTTTATTTTTTAAAAAATTCGCCTTAAGCCTTTTACCAAAAATAAGGCGTAAAAAACTTAAGGCGGGGTGTTTCGTCCAAGACTCAAGCTTAGGCGCGCCTAGGCGCACCTTTTAGAACACTGCGTCAAATATGATAACCAAAACTAATACAACTATGTATGACACGAAAATATACTTACCAAAATCATATCTAGAAAAGTGTTAATGAACCAACTTACTCCGAACCTTTTCTAAAACAAAAGTCTAAATTTGGAATATTCTTCACCACTTCTCTGAGAAAACACCCCCTCTCAACGGTGGCAACCACGAATCTGTATTTTCTGGGAATACTTATCAAACACATATCTTTGATTACGTATTTTTAGCAGACAAATACAATACTCTAGTTGTATAGACACCCCATCCTAGGACCCCTTTAAGCACCTCCTTAGTACCCTAGCATTCACCCGTTCATCGCAAACCCTAGTCATACTCTGAGTACCAATCTAGAGGCCACCAGGTGCGCCTAGACCCCATTTTCCTCTAATTAGCTTTTTCACTTGAGCAAAATCTCAATGAATCTTCGAAGGTCTCTGAATCCCCTTTTTAAAGGTTCTCCCCGAGCGCGAATCGGCCTTACAGTATGAAGGAACGAACGATTTGTTTTACTATGAAAATTGATCTAGAGGTCATCGGGCACTATTGAGCCCCGTTTGACTGTGGTCAACTCTCCATCTTGAGAAAAGATCAATGAATCTTTAAAGGACTCTGAATCTACTTTTCATCGGCCTACTCGGGACACGTATCAGCCATACGATACAGATGAATGACACATTTTACTCTGAAGGTTCATCGGGCTCTTTCGGGCCACGTTTAACCCCGATAAACTCTACAAATCGAACAAAGATGAATAAAATATCAAAATTCACTGAATACCTTTCCAACAGTCCGTTCCGTGCATGAATCGGCGTTACGACACATGAATGATCCTTTTTCCTCCGAAAACTTCTTGTCTAGTGACCAACGGGTGCTTTCGGGGCCCGTTTGACCTTAGTCAACTCCCGAACACGGGAGTGGCTTAATGTATTCTTTAAGGTATCTGAATACCCTTTCCAATAGTCCACCCCGTGCATGATTATGACTTATGAATTGTGTTTTACAACTAATTTTCTAAAAACGTATCATAAACTGTCGAGTGGCACCCTCAGGACCCTGTCTATTGGTAGTGTGCCTAAGGTTCTATGTCGATAGGCAGGTCCAGGACCATGTTGATTAGAACCCCCTTGTCCCTATAAATAGAGGCCATGACCTCACTTTGAAAAACACCCCTGAACATTCCTCTCAGTAATTTAGAGAACATTCTCTCGAATTCAAAGTTGTTCCCTTCCTAAAAAGCCCATTTCCCACATTTAATTCCATCTTTTTCTTACTTCATTTATTAAATTCCTCCCATCTCTTCATACCACCTTCATCCCATTGCAAGATGAGCATATCTACACTCAAGATCGACATCAACCATCCATAAGGAGGTCTAATTCTCCATCATTTTCTCTAAATTCTATAATTTTAGTATTAGTTGCTTTATTTCTACTTTAGTACTTTATTTCCTTACATCACATATAGAAATATCAAACCTTTATTAATAGTAATTGGACATATCATTAAAAAAAACAGAAAAATAGGGTTTATCTATAAATTCCAAATTAAATATTCTCACTACACATTCTCACTCTTAAAGCACGTTTCTCTCTACACACACACATAAGAGAAATCCCCATTTTGGATTTATGGATTAAACCCCACCCCATGTTATCTTGTAACTACGTGGACTTTAATGCCTCTTGGGCTACGTAGGCATCTTGGGTTAATCCCGAGACTCGAGTGCTCCCTTATGTTAGTTTATAATATTGTTTTCATATTATATATATATTCTTAATAAATGTTATATTCTTGCATGCTTGTGTCTCGTCCGATATGTACATTCGTTCTTCCTTATCGATCTGTGATTTGGCAAACACTCATATTAAATTTTGAACTATTATCTTCAGCAACACTCCTCCTATGGATGAACTCACTCCATTCTTTTCCATGATGCGAGTTAAATGATTACAGTCTTTATTTATATTATGCACATAAGCACACACTTCATGGACTCTAACAAGAAAAGATTAATACATTCCCATGAGAGACCGAAAGGGAGGTGTGGGTGCCTAACACCTTCCTATTTTGTAACTTAGTCCTTGGACCTTTAAACTACTTGGTTTCGTAAGCATCAATATTATCATTGATACTGTTTTCTCGAGGCGGCGATAATTTTTTGCCTATTTTTAGAAAGCAGGCTAGCTACTCTATCTTTACACATTATTCCACATTAACGATGGTCGAGCGCCTTGAGAAATGGTGCAATCTCGCGCACACGTCGAAGGGAACCCCGGGAAATAAATATATAAAAGGGGGTGGCCCCGGGATGGAAACAATGGTGACTCTGTCGGGGATATTTTTTAAGAGGACTAGACTT
Source organism: Sambucus nigra (assembly GCA_949130495.1). Taxonomy (NCBI): domain Eukaryota; kingdom Viridiplantae; phylum Streptophyta; class Magnoliopsida; order Dipsacales; family Adoxaceae; genus Sambucus; species Sambucus nigra. The sequence goes on from OX422207.1 coordinate 141,508,810, forward strand.
TATTTTTGCATGGTTGTTATTCTTTTCTTGCTATGTGCGTATGCACCTACCTGTATGTTCCATTTTCTCCTTTATCTACTTTTTTATATATCTATCTATTGTATATATCACTTTTCACTCACTTATAGAATTCACACACTTGTAGATACTCCCCATGTATACTTCACACACTTGTATATACTCTCCATGTACACTTCATACACTTACACTTATATATAGGGTCACTTCTACTCACATGCTTCACACACCACTTAGAATATCCATGCTTAGGCTTCATTAGCACACACCCACACTTCTCACATTTGTATATATCTACATGCTCACTTACACATATCACACACCACTTGTATTTGATTCATGTATAGGATCACTATAGCACACACTCACTTGTAAATATTCACATGTCACTCACTCACATATATCCATGCTTAGTATAGTCTTCATAGCCCATGATAGATCTACTTTTCATGATACTTGTATATTCTTACTCATTAGTATAGTACTCCCCTTACTCATTATGCAAATAAAAAAATACTCTCTCTCCATCATATACTAATTAAGACTTATGAATTTTTGAACACTACATCACCAAGAGCATTGTAATATTGACCAAAATTTGGTCTTGTATTGAGGGGTCACTTTGTGATAGGAGCTGGTCCGCGGGGAGCAATTAGCCTAAGGTCTATGACTCTCACCTTCCATCAACTAACCTTTCCCCCATATGGCCCGAGTTATTAACCCTCACCGGATGAACTCACAGCACTCCGTCGATCGAAACGAAAAGAAGCTCAGAAGATGAAAAGATTATTTTAGGAGACTCTTTGAATGGAAGGTTTGTTAAGGAGGGCGAAGACTTCCCCTTTGTGGATTCCCTGAACCGTGGTACAACCATACTGATAAGAAGATGAAACTGGGGTTGGAAATCTTCTTTCAAGACAGTAACTCTTGGGCCGAAGACTGAAAACATGAAGTTCAAAGACTCATTCGATGTTAGTGGCAATTCTCGAGAATTCTGAGGAAAGTGATTTCAAAGACTCATTCGACTTGCAGACACCAAGGCTGATACTCTGTATAATCCTCTCAGATTCCACGTCATCAGACCAATCCATTCAAATAAAAGTTACCGACATGCCTCTCCTCAACTGGAATGTCATACCAGTCCAACCTGCTCAGATTCAACCCAACCCTGCTATTTACCCTATCCATGTCTCTTCACCGGTTGTTGTTTTTCCTTTTCTTATTATAAATGTAATTTATATGTCCTTTTACGAGGTTCTCAATGTTCTGTTTCTCAAAAATAAAATAAATAAATATTTTGAATATCTTATTGTGCCTCACATTAATTGTCTTGATTGTAATCAAACCTTTGTAGATGATGATTTTACAAATGAAAAATTCTTAACAGGTCTTAATAAGGGGAGATTAACAAACAAGATAACCACGTTCAAACTAATGATGGTGAGACTGTTATTATTAATCTCGATTCTAGTAGCCATCAGTGCGAGATTAGGATAAGGTCCACCCATAATAAGCATGAGCGTGCGCAATTTGAAGAACTACTGAAAGAATTCGTGGACGTCTTCGCATTATACCATGATAACATTCTCGATATTGACTCAAAAATAGCTCATCATGAGATCCTGGCATTCCCAGAATGCAAGTCAATCAAACAGAAGCTAAGAAAACTCTTTACCGAATCGGTCACTCAAAGTCAAAGAATAAGTGGTCAAACGATTGAACGTGGGTTTCATTCGCGTGATCAAATACCCAACATGGCTTACCAACATCGTCCTCATGCCAAAGTCTAGAGGAACAGTCCGTATGTGCATCGACCACCGAAATCTGAACATAGCATCCTTAAAGGACGATTACCTTTTTCCCAACATCGACATGATCGTTGATAATATAACTAGCCATGCCCTTAAGTCGTTCATCGATGGATTCTCATAATATAAACAGATCAAGATTCACCCTGACTATCAAGAGAAAATTGCCTTCATCATCCCATGGAAACCTTCTACTACACTGTTATATCATTCAGACTCAAGAACGCCGGAGCTACCTACCAAAGCGCTACCACAAACATACTGGTTGACCTTATTCATAAAGAGGTCGAAGTTTAAGTAGGCAATATGATCATTAAATCTAAGACTCGGGAAGGTCATATTCTTTCCCTTCAAAAGTTCTTCGAGCGACTGCGATAATACCAGATGGAGCTAAATCCATATAAATGTGTTTTCAACATCACAAAAGGAAAACGCTTGGGATTCATGGTTAGTAAGAAGATAATCGAAGTAAACCCTGCCAAGATGAAGGCCATACTTGAGATGCCGTCATCACGGACGGAGAAAGAAGTTCGAGGATTCGTGAGTACACTACAGTACATCAATCGGTTCATCAGCCAACTGACTTCTTTCTGTCAACCCATTTTCACACCCCTCTAAAAAGACTCAACCAAATTCTGGAATGAGGCCTGTGTAACACTAAGTAATTTTATGCATTTAATAGTTAATTAATTCGGGAAAAATTTAAATTACTAGTTTGTCATAAGTTAATGGAATTAATTATGGAATTGTTATATAAATATTAATTGGGAGAATAACTGGCTAATATTTATAGGAAATTAATTTACTAGGTAAATAGTAATATTTAATTACGTCTTACGAGTATTAATGACGTGGGGTTTACTTATCTCAATCGAGAGTCGGTTCTAGACTAAGTTAGGTGGGAGATAAGAAATTTTACAAACTTATACGGATGCCAATTTTGAGTGCACGGTTGAGTCTGAAAGGGCCAAGATAGTCGAAATAGAGTACTCGGGGTAGTAAATAGGTCTTGGGATGTTTTTAGGCATAGTCGGGCCCACACGGGGGTATTTGGGTCACTTGGGCTTGGCCCATTAGGCTAAAAATGGGATTAAGCCTAATTACTTAATTAAAGGAAAAAGGGAAACGACATATTTCACTATGCAAAACCTAAAGTTGGAGAGAATACCCTAGGGAGGAGTTAAAGGCACTAGGAACCATTTTGGGTGACAAAGGCAAGAACCAAAGGGGGTTTCATCATCTACCTTGAGAATCATAACTCCGGATCAAACCCTACGAAACCATAAGGCAAGTGGTTAACTTGTTGTAGCATTTATTTGTATTACAATTCATATTTGTGTGAAGTGGGAACCAAAATTCATTTGGGGGTAAAGAGGGTACAAAAACAGGGGTTTTGTAAATAAATCTTCTGATTAGAAATTATTGTAGAGATTCATTATATAATCTGATATTGATATATGCTGGTCAGATGTGAAAACCCATAGGAATTATGAACAAATTTGAGATGGTTATTTAGTGTTGAGAAGTAATTAACGAATAACCCGAGTTTTTCCCCCAATTCAGAAAATAGGAGAGAACGGAAATTAAACGGGGTTTGGGGACTTTATAGGGGTTCCTTATGATATTCTTGGTGTATTATATTAATGATAGGACCTGGGTTAGACTGTAGAAGAAATTGGATATTTAAGGTTTTCGTCCATGGAAAAAACAGGCCTTCGGAGAAGACGAAGACCAGTTCGATCGATTGATCGATGGCTGGGATCGATCGATCGATGATCGAGGATTTTTGACAGGTCGTCCAGTTTTATTATATAAGGGAAATTTACTTAAAATTCTTTTCCCACACTTTATTTAGTGAGAAATAAATATAGGACATAAATTCTGAACAATTATGAGGGAAAGTAATTGGGATTTGGAGGGAATTTATGGGTGACACATTGTGGATATTTTGGAGAAATATATTCCAAAATATTAAATTTCGAATCTAGTGGGCGAGTCCGGGTATAGTGGTTGAGCGATACCAAAGTAATTAAATTAATTAATGTGAAAATTAATTAATAATCTGAATTGGACCATAAACTCAAGTTATGACGTATAGGCTAGTGTTACAGGTTTAGTACACGGTAAAGCCGGGATTGTTTTATATATATATATATATATACGGTGTGTGATAGTATATATATATATATGGTGTTTGTATTAATATCAGTGGCTAGATATTATTATAATATATATTCTAGTGCTATCAGGGGAGGTTATGCATAGAGGGTGAATCCCCTAGCTTGAGAAGTAGGGCGAGTAAATCCCCAGGTCATAGCGTCCATTCTATAGGTGAGGGGCATCTCACTTAAAGGGAAGGAATATGACCACCGCCTCCAATATTTATGTTATTAACCAAGTTAGTGAGCGATCCGGACTTGGGGTAATGAGGTTATGTGAATACACCTAGTGGGATAGAACTTGAGAGAATATTCATTCGGTGAGTTATTACTCAGGAGGATGGTTATTATCATTTATAATTTATTATTTCAACATATGTGTGAATGTTGTAATGTGGTTATACGTATATAGTGAGATAAATAATTATATACGGGTAATTTAATACAGGCCGTGAATTATATTATATGTATAACAGGTGTGAAAGTTATATGAATTTAAAAGGGGGGAATGACTAATTAAGTTAATGTTGATAATAACTTAGAAATCATAATTATTGCATACTCGGTTAGAGTATGGTGGTTGCAAGGGGTTATATCGATTATCTAGTTATGGGATAAATAACTAAGGGAATTAATTATGGCGTTAGTCGTGCACATTAGAGGATGGGTGAGGATGTCCTTAAGGGAGTGCGACACTAACTAAAATATGAAGAGCATTCATACATATTTATTACTGCAAGTTAATCATTTGCTATATATTTTCCAAATGTTTTGGGTTCTAACCCTTGCTATAAATATTTTTAAAAATCTTTTAGGTGTCCAGCCACAGGGACGCCAGACTTGACTCATTCCAGGGATCCGTTGCGACGGCATATGTGGATGTTGCGGGAGTTTGATAGGCGCCTCATTCTTTTTCATTTCTAGTATAGAAATTTCCTATCTGTTACTCGAGCATGTTGCTCACAGCTTTATTTAGTATTTATGTCAGACTTGTTGAGATTTATCATTATCTGTCTTTACTTTTGTTGGATTTTAGCCGATGGTTTATTCGGTCAGATTATTTAGATGTGAATGGTTTATTTCAATTAATTGTGATTTTTTAAATTATTTTGTTTTCTCATGAGTATTTCATTAAATTAATGAAAGATAAAACTTGGCACCAGTCTAATTTCTCACTTAGATGGTTAGTAATTAAAAAGTCGACAGTGATGCTAAGAATGAACCAACTGAGAAACTTGTTCTAATTTAATTTAGGACTGATCACCCGGGGTTATTTAGGCGGGGTGTCACAGCCTGCCAATAATATTAAGAGATACCTCACTTGACCTCCAGTGCTTATGCCTCTGCGGCTGGGTCTCCCTCTCCTATTATACTTAACCGTAACAGATACCACACTATGGGATTTGCTAGCCCAATACATTGAAGAATCCCATAAGAAAAAATCCATCTATTACGCTAATTAAAAACTGGTCGAATACAAAGCCAACTACACTACTTTGGTGAAAGCGTGTGTCGCCCTGGTCTGGGCACACAGAAGTTACCAAACTATATGATTTCTTTTTCCATCAGACTAGTATTCCGAATGGATCCCATCAAGTACTTGCTAAATAAACCCACTCTATCCAGCTGAATAACCTGTTGATTGATGTTACTAGTCGAGTTCGATATTATGTATGTCATGTAAAAAGCTATGAAAGAGAGAGCCATCTATGATTACCTTACTAACTACCCCCATGGAAGGGACCGATGTTTGGGTCTCTGAATTCCCAAATGAAGATATTTTTTGCACCTCTCAAGATGACCTTAGATGAAAAATGTTTTTTGATGGAGCTACCAACTAGAAAGGATTCAGCATTGGGATACTCCTGATAACCCCTGATGAATCTCATACCCCCATTTTCATTAAGCTAGACTTTTCTTTCACCAACAATATGACTGGGTATGAGGCATGAACTGTAGTTCTCAAGATTTCCTTTGAAAGGTACCAAGAATCTAGAAGTTTATGGGGACTATGCCCTTATTGTCGACTAAATCTTTAGAAAATGGAAAGTCAAAGATGAGAAACTCCTACCCTTCAATTCCCACCTAGAAGACCTAGCCTCCCAATTTAAAGATATCACCTTCCACTACTTGCCTCGTACAAAGAGCAGTCTAGTTGACGCCCTTGCTACCCTGGCTTCCATGGTCGATATGCCCGAGGGAATACAATGGTCCCTCTCCTGATTCAGAAATAAGCCTTGCCCACTCAATGTTACCATATCAAGCTCATCATCGATGAGGATTTAGATATGGACGAATTATGGTACTCTGATATTTGGCACCTCCTCAAACATGGTGGATATCCTAAAGATGTAGATAAGAAAGATCGCGCGACCCTTCGCAAACTAGTTGCCCAGTATATCATCAATGATAAAGCACTTTTTAAGAGAAAATTTTATGGAACCCATTTATATTGCATACCAGGGCTGATATTTAAGAAATAATGTGGAAGATCCACAATGGGGAATGTGAGCCCCACATGAATGGTTATATTCTTGCTAAGAAGATCATCAGTCAAGCGTACTACTACACCACCATGGTTCAAGATTGTAATAACTAAACTTCAATCAGAACACCTACTGGTGCTACCCCTTATTCTCTAGTATATGTCATGGAAGCATTCCTACCCATTTAGCTAAAAATACCTTACCTACGCATCATGCTCGAAAGAAAAGTTAGTAAAGAAGACTGGCATCAGAGCCGCTTTGACGAACGGTCCACCCCGTGCAAAATTCTGACTTACGAATTGCATTTTACAACCATCTTTCCAAAAAAATCTATCCCGGACTACCGAATGGAGCCCTCGGGACCCTGCCTATCGGCATTATGCCTGGGATTCTATGCAGATAGGCAGGTCCAGGACCATATCGATTAGTACCCCCTTAGACCTATAAATAAATTCCATGACATCACTTTGAAAAGTACCCTTGAACATCCTTCCCAGTAATTCAGATAATGTTATCTCGAATTCAGAGTTGTTCCCTTCCTAAAAAGCCCGTTTCCCACATTCCATTCCATCATTTTCTTACTTTACTTAGTAAATTCCCCCCATCTCTTCATACCACCTTCATCCAGTTGCAAGATCGACATATCTACACTTAAGATCAACATCAAGCATCCATAACGAGGTCCAATTCTCCATCATTTTCTCTAAATTCTCTTATTTTAGTATTAGCTTCTTTATTTCTTCTTTAGTAATTTATGTCATTGCATCACATATATTAATCTCAAACCTTTATTGGTACTAATTGCACATACTGTATTTTCATAAAAAAATCAAAAACATGAAAAAGAGGGTCTATCTATAAATTCCAAAATAGGGATTCTCACAACATGTTCTCACTTTTAAAGCACGTTTCTCTCTACACACACATATAAGAGAAATACCTCGTTTAGATTTATAGATTAAACCCCACCACATGTTATCTTCGACCCACGAGGACTTTGATGCCCCCTGGGCTACGTAGCCATCTTGGATTAATCCTGAGACTCGAGTCCTCCCTTACGTGCCTTTATAATATTATTTTATGTATGTGTGTGTGTGTGTGTGTATATATATATATATATATATATAATGAAGGTCATATTCTTGCATGTTTGTGTTTCATCCGATACATACTTTCGTTCTTCCATGACAACTTGTGATTCGGTAAATAGTCATATTATATTTTGAATTACTATCTTCGGGAAAACTCCAAATGATGAATCCACTCTGTCTTTTTCCATAACGCGAGTTGAATGATTCATTTCTTCATTTATATTATGCACATAAGCACACACTTCACGAAGTCTAACAGGAGAAGATTAACACATGCCCATGAGAGACCAAAAGTGTGGGACGAGTGCTTAACACCTTCTTATTCCTTAACTTAGTCCTTGGACCTTTGAACTACTTTGTTTCGCAAGAATTAGTATTGTCTTTGATACCGCTCTCTCTAGGCGGTGACATTTCTTTTACCTGTTTTGTGCAAAATAGGCTAGCGACTATATCTCTACACATTATAGCACGTTGATGACGTTCGAGCGCCCCAAGAAAGGACGCAATCCTTTGTGCGTGCCAAAGGGAACCCCCGAAAAGAAAGACTATAAAGGGGGGAGGCACCGGGATGGCCATAGGATGATAAGGGAAATTCTAAACAAATGACTAGCCTCAACAAATATCTTAAAGTTGTATAATTTATACTCGGTATCCCATAGCCTACACCCACATATATACCCCCTATTGGAACTACGATGGCTTTGATCCCAGGACTTCTTGGGTACATAAGCATAATACTGAGCTACACTTGTGAATCCAAGCCTTATAATACGCCTCCTGGATACCTTCATCTCTAATCCAAACACCTTCCCTATCAAAATGACAATCTTCACCACTTCAAACCATCCTAACGCCCAACAACACCTCTGGGATTTTAGTAGTTCAATAAACGATACATTGATTATTTTCAGCGACTTCTGGCCCACTCGTATTCCATAAATTTCATGTTTAAATCATATGAATGACTCTAAAACATAACTTCCTTAATGCAACCCCCTAACCCTATACATATATGTAGCGAATGATTTCTAAAGCATTACATTAGTTACATTTTCAAACCAACCAGTGGTTGTACAACACCTCCGTGATATTTGAAGTTTGATAAGAAACATGAATGTCTTTATTAGCGACTTTGCATCTATTCCTATTATGTACCCATATTAGAGTCATCTTCCTAGCTCCGGAAAGATCCCCTCCCCCTCTCAAGCCAAGTCATCACACTTTTACATACATTACATTGGAATACTTTCCAAGTAGCTCACCACAAAATCGAATGACATAGGTTTTGATCTCATGGATACACATGTACATAGGCATAATATCAAGTCCTTCTCATGAGAACAATCCTCAATAATATGTCTCTTGACATATTGTCCCCACATAGATTCTCCCATATCTTATCACTTATCTTTTACCCTTGTCTTATACTTCAACTGAGATACCAAACTATATTAAGCCTTGACTTCTCGCACATGTCCATATAACACAAAACTTCCAATACATATACATAAATCACATCACTAACTACATATGCTTTGATCTTATGTCTACACAAGTACGTTGATGCAATATCGGGCCTTCCTTCGTAAGCACGAGTCTCTCCAAACACTAACAGCCTTCCATTACACACACATTAATGTCCTTCTGTTACACAGGTTGAGACTTCTCGCATCTATACATATAGACACTAACGACCACCCGTTACTTGAATACATATTCGCACCTAAGAAATCTTATGTATCTACACCTCTTTAGTGACGTTCTTACACCTCTCTCAAATACCATTTTTTATAGCTAAGCATATATATACGTTTTAAGGGATTCCAAAACTAAGGTAATTGAACATGTTTTAAAATAAATTAAAAGTAATTACAAATCTTAAACGCGATTATAATTATATATATAAGGAAGTATAAAGAACAAGTGGGGTACCTAATACTTTCCCCATTTGTAACCCGGTTCCTGAACCCACGCCAAGAATATTTGGATCATTCGCAAGCATCAAGTTACCTTAGGGACAGCCTGAAAGGGGTAACCCGACCCATGTTGTTTGTTTTCATGTAAAATAAACTGGTCACTCTGAACAACTGACAACCCTCACACAAATAAAAGTCTTATGCATAAATAAGGGCTTATAAGAACTAAATATGGTGTTGAACACCTTCGACAGTCACAATCACATAAACTCGACCTCAGGGGGAAACAGAGATCGAGATACAGATACTCTCGTGTCCCCATAGGTAACAAAATAAATCCCCACACCTCCCTTTCGCATACACACATCGTATCCCGATCTCCTTCCCATTCAGGACCCATAACACCTTAGTGGATACTCTGTTAGAGATAACATTAAGCGAGCCAGACTATCCTTATGCTTCCTTTTCATATACTTAAAATCGTACTCTTACATGAGTACTTTACGCATATTTTAGAACTATTTAGAGATCTTAGTTTTAGAGTCCCTCAAAATGTAGAATCATTCTTAGGTTCCCATTTACAACATTGCACATTTATCCAAACATATAGGGACACACAAAGGACCTCGCGATAAAATAAATTTCAAAGAATGTAAAAATGAGCATTTACTATATGTGTCACGCACTGCATAGTTTTTATTTTCATATTGTTTAAACCCTGTACTCGCAAGGCCAAAAGTGGTCATCGGAAATGTTTGTCGATAATGACTATCCTCACTATTTTTGTCCACCCGTTTTGTATATCGGTTGGATCCTCTCTCGATCGTAAAGTCTCGATGATAAGGAAAGTTTGTAGCTCGTTATGTACTGGGGTATATTGAATAAGCTTTAATATCTATTCAGTACGAGGGAAAGTGGTTTCATACGTGCCTTGAAAGTTTTTCGATTCAAGCATCCGAGTATACTTTGATCCGTGGCAATAAAAAGGGACCTATCAATCACTGAATCGCATCGCCTTTTTACATGTAGAGAAAAAATATAGGTACACACAATAATTCATAAAAAATTATAGATACTTATGGGCCGCTCTCTTTGACAAAAAATTCAAATTTGTCAGACAACCGGAGGTTGGTCTAAACCCCTCAGATTCTAGGCTAAATATCTTCCCATTTTATGGGAGATAAAAAACTATGAATCCACAACTTAGCGTCAAATCTAAATTCCCTTAGGTTGGATTACCCTACCCATTTTTTATTTTTGGAAAATGTTTGAGACTTAGCCTATCATTTCCTCGTTCCTTACACGCAAGCCAAGAGCTCACCCCGGTTCACATGAAAATTAGGGGAGTTTGTTAAGTTCTTAGCCTCAGAAAATACTATCAAACAAATAATACATAAGATAAAATATCATTCACATGGAGTGAAAAACATATAAAAGAATTGTATTAAAGAAATCATACATATTCGAGTCCTTCTCCCCCTAATTATTGTCCTTCTGTCAGTCCTTCTATCTCAAAATCCTGAACGAAGGTACCCTACTTTTTTTTCCATTATCATTACCCACAGAATCCAATACTCACGCTCTGTGTAGTCGATTAGTCTTCATCAGTGAATTTTACATCCATAACTATCAAGTCTCTCCCATGGTACATTCTATGTGTATAGAAGAAGTTTAGTTTTCGTCAGTAATAGATCAGGGGTTGCGGCAATTATAGAATGTCACTGCCTCCCAAAACTCCGTACAATCTAAAATTTAAGCACTAAGCCAAGTAAAGATCTTCCTCTAAGAGGATACTAATACACCCAGGATTGGAAAAACATACCTCATCCCCTATCCTCAATGTTGGTATCTTACCTACTACAGCAGATATGACACTAACAAATGCTCAGGATCCACCTGTACCATTGTCAACACCGAATCCCCTTATAATGTTGGTGCCCCTCACTTTCAACCGCAATTTGATACCCATGGTTACTTTGAACTCTACCACTAATACCCTGAGTATCCCCACACCGCCTACCAAGGACCTTTACAAGAAGAATCAATAGCTCCACTACCAGATGATGAGGTTGCTCCTACTCTTCCCCCAAATCAGGAGATAACACAGGTTAAACTTGAGTTGTATCTTCTTCGAGAATCCATCAGTAAGAAGCATATCTTTGACAAATCGACCAACATAAAAAAGATGTCCTTTTATCTTGAAGCCCGAATTTCGGATAAGTTCAAATTGCCCATATTTAAACTATACAAAGGACAAAGTTCCCTATCTGCACATCTATCCAACTATCACCTCCAGATGAAGGTCCAAAACATAGAGCTAGGTATTATAAAAGGGATGTTCTCCTCCACTCAATCTAAGGGGTCTTACCAGGAATACGGGTTTAAAGCATGAAGGAATCGCCAAACTCGAGAAATATTTCTAGGGATTTATTGAAGCAGTACGAATACAATAAGGAACTCGACCTCACTCATAAAGACCGAAAGATACTTAAACAAGAGGAAGGAGAATCAGTAACGACATTTGTCACTCGTTGGAGGAAAAAGGTCAGTCAGATGGCTAACCAACCCTAGAGAATGATTCAATCAAGATCGCGATAATATCCATAAGGAAGTAAAAATGAACTTGGGCTCACCTATATCTCTAAATTCGAAACTCTCATCCATATAGGGTGAAAATACGAGGAGAGTTTGGCCTCCAAAGTAGCCATGTTTATCAAAGAGTCTCACCGATTGACAAATCAGTTCCCTGCCAATACGGGTTCAACCGGAGCTTCGACATCCCAAATCATCTCCAACCACTTGGGTCATTCCAAACACTCACCCCTCATACTGTTGTTGCTACTAATGCACCTTATTAATTATGGGATCCCCTAATAACCTACCAAGTCGTTCCTACTCCCAAATAGGTCCGAAACGGGTAAAGACACCTCATGAATCTATAAGCCCCTATAAGTTGGGTCTTCATAACTTTGAAATTGGATGGTATCCTCAATCCACTCAAACCTAGGCCATCACCCGCCCTCCCAGATAAAAATTGGTTGGCCGAGTCATATAACGAGTTCCACTAAGGTGCCATCAACATTACTGGTAATTACTGGACACTTAGATATTTCGATATGACCTCATAGATGTCAGGACTCTCATACCGCCAATCCCAATGTTATGAACTATTCCCTGCCCTTTCACTTTAACCCACGTATTAATGCCATATCAAAAACCTCATCCCTAATACCAAATCATCCATACTGATAGTTGCCATTAATAAAAAATTAAGAATGAGGACACACACCCATCTATATAGAAATCCCTATGAGGACTACCCCACGGGCAATATAAATCATTGCTAAAATAAAACCCAACATCGACCATATGAATTTTTCATCAGGGTTAAACATTTCATGCGAGCCAATCACTAAATCCCCAACTTACTCCTTATCACGGAATTCATGATCTCTAAAGAACCTAAACTACTGACCCCATAAGAGGAAGATACCTATCACATGATCGAATGGGAGGAAATTTCTGGCAAAGCTCACATAAAGACATACCACATCACCTTCGTAATACCCAAATAATCCCTTAATGGTGGTAGATACCCTTCTAATGTTCATTTGTATTCCCTCACCTACTCTGATGCAAGTGGCGATAACTGCTCTCCTACTACCTCAGACAACTTCCAAGTCATCACGTCAGAAACTATGGGAACAGTTGGAGGAAGCTATAGTTAAAACACCACGACACACTAGCCCTCCGATCCAGATATACAAAAGAGACAGACAACTGAGGGCAAATGAATACATTACCTGAAGATTTCGACCTCACTATGAGTTATTATATGTAGATAAAGACAAGGTTAGAACCCATGCCACTCATAGGGATGCCACTTGAGCAGCTGAATTATGGGTTAAATTCGACCTAATAACATATGTCCCCCATCCTAATCTCCCAAGACAGGGGTGGAATTGAATTCGAGAGTGTAAACTAGTCATGTGTGCTCAAATGGTATACCACACCGCCTATGAAAAAGGATACAGGTCTCCTGCTAGGGCTCCTCCTCGAGAAGTTTAACTATGAGCTCCCCCTATTACCATCATCCACATGATCTGAACAAGTACCACTAGCGATTTTAACACCTATCGATTGATTGTTAGCACCCCAAAATAATCCCACACTAGAATAAACACCATCTTTGATAGTACAAAATCAATTCTAGAATCTTCGATCACTGAAACAGGACATATCTACTACACGCACTTCCCAGAACAGGGCATCACTGATATCTTTGAACATTTTTTAATCATCCAGGGAAACGTACCTCCAGATCCTCGGGTTGAGTTCGTCTATAACACCTAAATTTGAGAAATTATGATACAATGGGATCACTCCCCAAGAAAAGGATTAGGCCTCCGGGAGAAAGGGACTACATTTGAGGCTCCTAACACCCTAGATTACAGATTTGGATAAGGTACAAAGCCACCAAGAAGAGCTTGATTGCTTTGAACAACATAGACTCTAGTCTAACCTAATGAAAAAAGAGGATACACTACAGATAGTGTATAGCCGAGTCTCTCCTATAAAGACCCACCCATATAATTCTTCAATAATAAGGGGGACCTCTGGTACCCTAATGCCAATATCTACCATAGAATATAACCCCCTAGATGGGATGACTTACCACTACAGATATAAGAAAGCATTAAAGTGGATATATTGAAGTGGATCTTGATCCACCTGAAATCATCCCACCCCTAAGATATATAATATGAAGGACCATGTCAATCCCCATTATGAACTAGACGTACTCATATTATAACTGGCATTCGACCTCTTCATACTCGAGATATTCCCATAGGCCTATCACTATGACCATATGGGGTACAACTATGGAAATACCTATTTAGATATAGCTCACATAGTTGGTATCATCTAACTCCAAGAATAAATGACCCTACAAGGCCATCCCCCATCAGAAGGCCCCCTATCAGAGATATTCATATAACGTTCGAATAAAATTGGACAATTTTGCTATCCATAACCATGCACGTGGGTTGATAGCCTTCAGTATGTAGTGTCAACATCAGTTATCGCTACGTTTGTCAAAGAACTCACTCTGGGGACCAGAATATGATGAATACTGATACTATTAAAGGGACATATATTTCAAAGTCATGGAAATTATGAGAGATATAAAGTTGGGATAATTTAAAGCCTTTTTTATGATGAAACCCTCAAAAAATCTACCTCGGATAATAAAATTTGGGTAGGATCCTCCACAATGACAGGATCACCCTTTGATGCCCCAGATCAAAAGGATGAGTATGTACTCGCATTAGTGGAATAATTCCTCAACCATTCCCCTGAATCCAATATGACAATGCATTGGATAGATGATACAACATCCAAGATCATCCCCTAATCATAGAGCAAACTCCTAATGACCCTAAATAGTCCCTAATTTTTTTATTGGACCCAAGTAATGGTCCCAGATCCAACACCAACTACCACCACTCCTATATCCTTAGCACATATCTTACCTCACATGGAAAAGGTTGAACAAGAAGAGCAGGAAGATACCCTGTTAGCTCTAGGCAAAGAAGTTGACTTCCTTACCCGATGAGGATGACATTACACTCCTTAGAAGCCCATTGTTAAAGAGAGGGGTCTGACAGAGGGATCCATCACTTTCCTCCCTAGGGAGGATAATAAGATCACCAAACATCATATAACATTACGATTTTATAGTACTAACTACATCTCGAGAACATCGATTCGCCCTCACCCACCTGTTATCTCAAGATTTTATGCCTCAAGATATATTTCGACAGAGATTTCAACCACCATTGGGTCTATTACTAAGAAATAATACAGCAACTTCTCTGATAAAGACCTCCCAATGTAGGGACGCAACCACCGGTTCACATTACACATTACTACTAAAGCATGTGGACAGATTGTAACCTTGGCATTAATAGTCAGCGGGTCCACCATCGATGTCTTCCCCCTTCTCACTCCTACCGATATGGGATACACCGCCTTAGAATTAACACCTTCTTCCACGAACATCAGAGCCTACGATTTTTTTTCACAAGATGGTATACATTCTAGGATTGAGACTTGGTGAAAATAAATAAGGAGATCTAAAAGTTGTCATAACCATTGAAAATGAGGGCAAAGTCGGTATTGGATACACACCCAATAAAAAGGCCCAAACTCCCTATCCCAAAGACCCCCATCATAGGTAGAATGATCACTTTCATCTCTAAGGTGAAGACTTTCCTTATCACGGCTTCCCAGAGCCTTGGTGGGATGAAACAAAGAAATATTTATAACTTGGGACAGAAATCCTCAATAGGGTAGGACTATGCATGGATTACAAGAAAATCCACGAGGTCAACTACAATGAACTCAACGTCACATGGGTCACAAAGGAGGACAAAAAGACACCCGAGCCAGAAACTGAATGGTGATTGCCTACTTTATTGACTAAAGCCATATTAAAATCATCAAAATTATGCCCTATAGAACTCTTCCATGCCTAGTACACCACCTTCGTTTCTCATGACAATGCAACTGCGAAAGGATGATTGGTCAGCATCCCTGAACTTCATCTCAACCTCTATGTATCGAATATGGGGAAACCTCCACTGAAGACACGGCCTCCGATTGAATCCCATGATATGACCTCTTAACCACCATGGGATTATTAATGGAATGAAGAAGACCACAAATAAATGTTGCAAGCCCTCTCAAAGGCCTTCCCCTACATCAAGCCCATGATGAACTTAGCTAAAGATGATGACGAAGCCCCTGGGGACAAAACATCCCAGCTAAAAGAAAACCACATGCCATAACTTTCCGTCAGTGCCAAGGTCCTAGAGCATCCAAAGACCACTCTAGTGGTCCTTCTACAAAATGTTAACCATCTCATCACTAGTATTTCGAGAGCAACAATACTAAATAATTGGACCTTTGTCATATGCATACTGGCTCATGTCATTCAAAAATATTTTGATTTCGTCCTGTTAAAAATTAAATACCCCATTATCCCCTCTTCGCATGTAGACCTCTATAAAAAAAATTTGCTATTATCAGTGTTGTCCTTCCTTCCTTTGATGGCATAATAAATTGTGACTTTCAATATTTGCCTGTGGGTATTGCATGTAATGGTTATTAATCCAACGATGGATTAGATCTCACACCTAATAATTATGACTCTATGGATCGAAAATATTTAAAACACTTATAAAAACTTGACCAAAGTCAAAATTGACATATGTCTCCCAGCTAGGGGTGGCAAAATGGGTCAACGGATCGTATTTTCACACGACCCGACATGACACGATAAGAAGCCAATGGACCCGAACATGACAGGACACGATAGTGTGTTTGTTTTCCTTAACCCGAACACGACATGTTAAAAACACAACATAACATGATAACACGATAAGTAAATACGGTTCGATTGGATATGATTAGATCCGACACGATTGGACATGATTAGACCAGTTAGGGAGGAATTAAAAAAATAGTGGGTCTAAATAGTGGGTTGATAGTGGGTCTAAATGGGAGTCGATAGTGGGTTTATAAATTTATATCGTGTCCTTTGTTGGGTCACTATCGTGTCCTTATCGGGTCAATTTTGTGATAAAAATTGGACACGAACACAGCACAACCCGTTATTGGGTCCAAAAACCTAGACCCGAACACGACCCGAACACAAAAGATCGTGTAAATTTTATGTGAATTTCATTTAGTTTCGTTTCGTTTCGTGTTATCGTTTGTCCCAAAATTGCCATCCCTACTCCCAGTGAGGATAACGCAATAACCATAAACTTTGGCACTCTTTAAAACACCAAGAACAACAAATCGGGTTCTCCCCTAGTGAGAACGAACAAAAGTAGTTCACCGACCTCCTCGATAATTTTGTCGTTGTGATTGCTTGGTCTTATATCGACATGCTCGGTATTGATACAACCATGATTATATATGAAATATCGACACTTCTTGGATTCCAGCCCTATTATAAAGGCTCTACAAGCTAATACTTGAATGGTCCTTAAAGGTTAAGGAAGAAGTAGAGAAACAAATTAATGTCATATTCATCCGCGTAGTGAAATACCCGATGTGGTTAGACAACATCGTATTTATACCAAAGACTACTAAAAAATTTTAAATGTGCGTGGATTACAAACATATGGACTGACACTTCCCAAAGAAATTTTACTCTACTACAAGTAGATTTATTAGTAGATAACACGAACAACAATGCGTTCAAATCCTTTGTTGTCCATTTTTTTTGTATAACCAGATAAAAATGCATCCATGCCATGAAGAAAAGACCAGGTTCATCACCCCATAAGGAATATACTACTACATATTTATGCCCTCCGATTTCAAAAATATCGAGGCAACCTACACGAGAGCAGCAACGAACATCCTCCATGACCTCATACATAAGGAAGTAGATGTCTACATAGATGACATGATCGTCAAATCAAAGGATTGCACAGGACGTATTCTAAAACTCTAAAAAATTCTTCCAACGACCCTGTTCCTTTTCAAAATGAGGTTAAATTCTCATAAATGTGTTTTGGGTTAACAAGGGTAAAGTCCCCGGGTTTATCATCGGCACAGATGGGATAGATGTAGACCCTGCTAAGGTCAAGTCCATATGATATATTCTGCCCATAAAAATGGAGAAAGAAGTCAAAGGGTTTATAGGTCATATCTAATTCATAAGTTGGTTCATCAACCAGTGTACCATTACTTGTGAACCCTTCTTTCAGTTACTTAAGAAGGACTCACCCAAAGAGTGGAATGCTCAATGTCAGGTATTGTTTGAGAAAATACAAGAGTCAATCACTCACCCACCAATATTGGTACCTCCTCAATCAGAACAACCTTTACTACTCCACTTAACCATCACCAACACGACTGCTGGAGTCATGTTAGCCCAATACATAGAAATTTCACAAAAGGAACGATCCATCTACTACGCCAGTATAAATTAATGTCCTATGAGATCAAGTACACCACCTTAGAAAATTAGTGTGTATCTCTAGTATATATCACCCGTAATCTCTACCATAACATGATGTCCTTCTACATACGCCTCATCTTCAGGATGGACCCCTTAAAATACCTATTTGAGAAACCCTCTCTCTGTTTAGCCAGATAGCTAAGTGTATATTGAAGTTATCCAAATTATAATCATATACATCATATAAAAATCCACTAAAGGACGATCCATCTTAAAATTTCTAGTAAGACAACCTCCAGCAAGAGATGAAAAGGAAAACGACGAAAAATTCCAAGATAAAGTCCTATTTGCATTAGATAACATACAAACATGGGAACTCTGTTTGGATAAGGTCTCTAATAAAGGAGGATTTTAGCATAGTAATGTTATTAATATCCCCCAATCTACGTCAACTCCCCACGGCTATTAAACTCACCTAGGAGTGCACCGATAATATAACCAAATACGAGTCTTGCATCATGAGTCTTGAAATTTCCTTAGAAATGGGAATCACCGAACTAAAATTTTAAGGAGACTCGAGCATCATCATAAATCAAATACCAGGTGAATAGAGTGCTCGAGATGATAATCTACAACCTTAACATGCCTACCTAGAAAATGTAGCTTTACGTTTTGAGCTTCTCGAATTCCACTTCCTCCGTAGGGCTAGAAATAACTCTACAGATGCACTTGCCACCCCATATTTAATGATATACATGCCAGAAGGAACCAAGAAGATCACCTTCACTGTAATAAGAAAAATCACGCCCTTCATATTTCTTTGAGATCAACGTCATGAGGGAAGTGATAGTAAAACCTATAATCCGGTACTTAGACATATGAAACTTATTAAATAAGAACCATTATCCACTCGACTCCATGCCAACTATTCGGTTTTCCCTAAGGTGATTAACCACTCAGTTCATCATTGATGGAGGCCAAATCTATAAGAGAGGATTCAAAGGATCACACCTAATATGCGTCACATTATAGAAGACCATTACAATTATTGACAAAATCCATAACGGGGAGTGTGGTCCACACATGAGTGGACACAACCTCTCTAAGAAATATTTTGGCAGACATACTATGGATTACCTTGCATAAGTATTGCTCGAATTATGTCATAACATACCTCAAATGCCAATTATACACCCTCTGGTAACATTTACCTCCTTGAGAGCTCTACTGCATGACCCCGCCTTGGCCTTTCTGCACTTAGGGGATATATATCATAGGGAAAGTGACTCATAAGGCCTCCATAGGTAATGAATTCATCTTACTCTCCATCGACAACTTTACCAAATGGTTCAAACCGGAGTCTTTTTTGGTTTTCAATGCCAAAAAGTGGCCGACTTTATATGCTAAAATATCATCTATCGCTTTAGCATACCCCATGAGTTATTATTCAATAATGGCTATCACTTTGAGAAAGAGGTCTTCAATTTGTTACACGAATATGAGATCACTCAGCGCAAGTCTTCCCCATACATATCACATACCAATGGTGCAGTCAAATATGCTAACAAAAATGTCAAAAACATTATTAATAAGATGACAGAGACCTACAGCGACTGGTCACACAAACTCTCATACACCCTATGGGGTTACTTCACTACACAAAAAAACTCAATAAGGTCTGTTGATACCAAATTTATTCTACTGACGTGGATCAATTATGTGGAGACACATGTCAATCTACATGGCACTCGCTAACATTTTTTAACAACACCTTGACTCCGAGGAACTCAACCTCCCTGACCAACTCAGGCGCTCCGAGCAATAAGTGTTCTCCAAGGAACTCTATTGTACCGAGCAACTCATGAATACCGAGCTACTTAGGCGATCCGAGCAGCTTAGGCGTTCCGAGATGCATCTCGTACACAACATTCATATCCGGATAATTAAGAGGATAATTACGCATTAAATGCTCATTATTATCACACAGACACACACGCCTATTGGACAACTATGTATTATTCTTTCATTTGTACCGCCTCAAGGCTATAAATACATTGTAACCTCCTCATTAGCAGGGGATTCGGAATTTCTTAGTAAACCCATTATCGAGAATTCTGCAAACAGTCAGCGATAACACAAACAGTGGATGTAGGCCATTCTTTCAAGGCTGAACCACTTTAAAAATCTTTTGTCTCATTTATTTTTATCTGTGATTAAAGAATTAGGTCAAATCTAGTTTTTTACATCAACAGATTGGCGTCGTCTGTGGGAAACGACTGTAATTATCGTTTTTCACTAAAATGATTCATCACCAATGGCTGATCATCCTGAATCCAGTAATCGAAATGCTGGAAACCCCCCAAATCCATTTACTCCTCCAAGATCTGGCTAGAATAATGGCTAATTTGGCTTAGGGCCAGACCGCCATGCAAGAAACCATGCGACAACTCATGCAAACTATCCAGGGTGGAGCACCCGCTCAGTTAGGACAACGAAGCATTCAGAGAAATATTCGATTGCCTTCTTCGCAAACTAGACGAACGTCACTCCCAGAAGAATATCATTCTAGACACACCGATTCATATCGTACTGAGAGATCCAATGATCCTTCTTATCATCCTGGAAGGACTTCCTCGGTACGAGCTACAAACACTCAACAAAACGTCACTCTATCTCCAGAAAGGACCAGTGCTCTTGAAAGATTGAGTAGAGTCTCTCCCTTTGATCGTTTAGGTCCTAGGAGGAACAAAAGTCCCCCTAGGATGGTGTCGAGGAACTCTCAATGATATTTTGATTTAAAGGAAGGTTCTGCCCAATCCCGACCAGCTGCTCGTCGTGAAAGATCCCAAGAGGTAAATTCAACACGATCAGTTGCTCGGACCAATAGGCCCGAGGAGGGAAATGATGCATGGAAAGGCTCTATTCAGAGGTTGGAGGATAGAGTAGGGTAAATGGATAAGGCCAAAAATCCTCTACAAAGAACTTTTGTCCAAGGGACACCTTTTATTTAGGCAATTATGGATTTTCCCACACCATCAAAGTTCAAAGCACTTGTTGTGACTCCTAAATATGATGGAAAAACTGAACCTATCCTTCATATAGAACAATACCAAGTTGCTGCCGATATCTAAGCCGTGCCAGACAAGATGAGATGCAGGGCATTCTCGGAAACTCTTACCGGATCTCCTCAAATATGATACAATAATCTTCCTCGGGGGAAGATTTTAACTTTATTTCAACTGGCCGAGCTCTTTATTGGAAATTTCTATTTTGGAGCAAAACCAGTTAAACGAGTAGCACATTTGTTAAGCGTTAGACAAAAAGAAGATGAGAGCACCAGGGATTACATAACTCGTTTCAATAACGAGAAGCTCGAAGTTATTGATTACGAGGAAAAGACAGCAATTACTATTTTGATGAGTGGACTATTACCAAATAAATTATACTACACTTTGGCCAAAGATCCACCTAGGACCATATCAGAATTAATGGAAAAAGCATCCAAAATCATGAATGCCGAGGAAGCTATGGCTGCAAAGAAGAGCATGGACACTAAGGAGACGAAAGTTAAGGCCGAGAAGATTGAGAAGAAGGATCAGAAGAATAATAGTGGTAACAAGCAGTCAAAAGCAAAGCAAGCATTGGAATAGTTGAAGAAATTTGGAAACTATACTCCTTTGAAGGTAGATATAAACCACGTTCTGGAAGAGATCAAGAACAGCGAGGATTTAAACTGGCCTGAAAAAATAAAGACAGATCCTGACAAAAGGGATAAATCCAAATATTGTGATTTCCATAAGGATCATGGTCATATGACCAAAAAATGTATAGCTCTCCAGAATGAAATTGAAGAGCTCATCGGGCGAGAAAAATTGAACAAGTATGTGGATCACCGAAATGGTGGAAAGAGCACCAAGCAAGGCAGAGGTCTAGATCTCCTCGACGAACAAAAAAAGATAAGAAGAGAAATCATGAAAAAGACCAAGATGAAGATTAAGAGGATCCCGATCTCCCCAAAAGACCAAAACAGCCAGAACGTGAGGTATTTTCTATCCGTTTTGGATCATTTGATTGTAATGTTATTACAGGTGGAGATGCAGGAGGTGGAGACCTTACTGCAGAGAGGAAATCTAACCTCAATGAGGCTCAAGCTTGTTCATATATTCAAAGGATAAATCTAGCTGAGGATGATCACCCGAGGAAGGTGAACAAAGATAAACTGGTCATCGGTTTCTCTAAGAATGACCTCGCAGGTGTGCTCTATCCTCATGATGACCCATTGGTGATCAAAATGAGGATGAAGGAAGTAGTGATTTCGCAAGTCATGGTGGATAATGGTAGCTCAGCAGATATCATGTTCTACTCATGCTTTGATATCTTAAATTTAAAGTTGTCTCATTTGGAGCCTTATCACAGGCCCCTCCTTAGTTTTACTGGCGAGAAAGTTTTTCCACTTGGAACGATCAAGTTGGATATGTTCATCGGTACATGGCCTTCTTGTCGAACAGAAAGAGTGCGCTTTTTTGTGATGGATAAGAATGTTCAGTCAGCTTACAATATCATCATGGGAAGGGTAGGATTGAAGAAGTTCGAAGCATTACCATCTATTGTACATCAATACTTAAAATTTCCAACCAACTTTGGAGTAGAAATTATAAAGGGCGACCAAAAAGTAGCTCTGGAATGCTACTATTCATCTACCGAGCAAGAAGAGCGTGAAGAATCCAGAAAGAAGACTACTACTTATTAGGTTGATGAGATAGAAGACGCGGAGATTGAGACTTTAGACCCAAGAGATGAGTCTCGGCTCGTTAAGGGTCAGGTCATGGAGGCTACTGAAAATATCGTTCTGGACGACGAGCATCCAGAACGAACAACTCAAATTGGTGCTTCACTAGATGTCTCAATAAAACAAGAGCTGATAGCGTTTCTAAAAAGCAAAAAATAAACTTTTGCATGGAGCCACGAAGACATGCCAGGGATAGACCCAAATTTCCTATGTCACGAGCGTAATGTGAATAAGGAGATCAAGGCAGTAATACAAAGAAGAAGAGTGTTCAGCCCCGAAAAGAACCAAGATATACAAGAAGAAGTCGAGAAGCTCCAAAAAGCCTATTTTATTGAGGATGTCAAATATCCTGATTGGCTAGCTAATGTGGTGATGGTGAAGAACAAAAATAACAAATGGAGGATGTGTGTAGACTTCGCCGATCTCAATAAGGCATGCCCAAAGGATTATTTTCCTCTGCCCCAAATCGATCAACTAGTGGATGCTACCTCGGGGCACGAATTGCTAAGTTTTATGGATGCTTACTCTGGTTACAATCAGATTAAGATGAAGCCTGAGGACAGGGAGAGTACCTCTTTTATTACCCCTAGGGAAACTTATTGTTATAATGTTATGCCTTTTGGATTGAAAAATGCAGGTGCAACATATCAGCGGCTGATGAACAAGGTTTTTGCAGAGCAAATCAGTTACAACCTGGAAGTTTATGTTGACGATATGCTGACGAAAAGCAAGAAAGCTGCTGATCATCTAATTGACTTAGGCCAGACCTTTGATCAACTAGATAAATATCAAATGAAGTTTAACCCTACCAAATGCATATTCGGAGTACGAGAAGGCATGTTCCTCGAGTATATTATCAACCAACGAGGAATTGAAGCAAACCCTGACAAGATCAAAGCTCTATTGGGGTTGCGATCTCCGACGACGAAAAAGGAAGTGCAGAGCCTCATAGGGCGAGTTGCAGCACTTAATAGATTTTTATCACGAGCAACTGACAGATGTCTACCATTCTTCAAAACACTCCGAAAGACTTTCGAGTGGAATGATGAATGCGAGAAGGCCTTTCATGAATTAAAGAAATACCTAGGAGCACCTTCGCTGTTGTCCAGGCCAGTGATGGGAGAAAGATTATACTTGTATCTGGCAGTTTCAAAAAATGCAGTTAGCTCGGCATTGATAAGAATGGAGAATGGAGTGCAAAAACTAATTTATTACACTAGCAAGGCCTTCCGAGGAGCAGAGATCAGATATTCAAGACTGGAAAAGTTGGCACTAGCATTGAACGAAGCGAGTATAATAATGAGGCCATACTTCCAAGCTCATACTATAGTTGTGTATACAGACATTCCATTAAGGCAATCTTTGCACAAAGCAGAAAAATCAGGAAGATTGATGCATTGGGCTGTAGATTTGGGTGAATACGACATAATTTATGAGCCTAGGTCGTCTCTTAAGGGGCAAGGAGTGGCAGATTTTATTACAGAATTCACCTATCTAGATACCTCCGAATAGTAGAAGTTGGATACCTACCAGCCTGTGGATATTACAGGATCATTAAACTTAAACCCCGACCAACTTAAGTCGGTAGATGAGCAAGAGAAAATGGTCGACAAGCAACAAGAAGTGCTAGAGAAGGATATGAGGAAGCATCAAATATTCCACCGAGGAACTCTGTCTGACCAAGAGTTTGATAATGAGATACCTGTGTGGAATTTGTATGTGGATGGCTCATCTTGCAGTACAGGCTGTGGGGCAGGGATTATTTTAAACAGCCCAGATGAAATCGATGTGGAGTATGCTCTGCGCTTTCAATTCAAAGCCTCTAATAATGAGGCTGAATATGAAGTTATGATTGCAGGTCTTAATTTAGCAAAAACCATGGGGGCAGAGCAGGTCATTATATTCAGTGACTCATAGTTGATCGTAAATCAAATGCTGGGAGTGTACGCAACAAAGGGAGAATTGATGATCAAGTATTATGCGAAAGCAATGGAGATTGTATCGAGCTTTAACGATGTTCAATTAATTAGAACACCAAGATTGGAGAATGCAAGAGCAGATGCTTTAGCTCGGTTAGCCTCAGCCACACGCACCGAGCTACGAAGAATAATCCCAATAGAAATTTTGGCTAACAGGAGCATCGAGGAAGATCTGATAATGAACTTTATTACCCTTGGTTTAGGACCATCTTGGATGGATCCCATCAGGGCATATATTGAAGAAAGGGTTTTTCCAACTGATAAACTCACAGCCAAGAAACTGAAGTTTAAAGTTACTCGTTATGTATTGAATAATGGTATTCTATATAGACGAGGAATTATAGCAGGTCTGCCAAGATGTGTGGATCCCTCCGAGGTGAAAGATTTGATTGAAGAGGTCCATGAAGGTTCATGTGGAGCTCATGTAGCAGGTCGGACGCTTTTGCAAAGAATAATGACGCAGGGATATTATTGGCCAACGATGAGGGCTGATTTTATAGCCTATGCTAAAAAATGTGACAAATGTCAATGTTTCTTTTCTATCCGAAGAACTCCCCAGGCATTGTTGACACCCATAACATCCCCTTGGCCATTTGCCATGAGGGGGATAGACTTGGTCGGGCCACTCCCAACGACAAGAGGAAGGTTTAAATACCTCGTCGTCGCTGTGGATTATTTTTCTAAATGGGTAGAAGCTGAACCTCTTATTGATATGACTTATGATAGGGTATATCAATTTATTTAGAAAAATATCATTTGCAGATATGGTCTTCCCCATGCATTCATTAATGATCATGGAACCCAATTTGATAACGAAGAGTTTGCTGCGTATTGTCACCAGTCAAACATATTGAAAACCCACTCTGCACCAGGCCATCCCCAGACCAATGGACAAACTGAGGTGACAAACCGAACGCTGCTAAATGGTTTGAAGAAAAGACTGGATGATGCCAAGGCAAATTGGATCAATGAGTTACATTCTGTGCTATGGGCTTATCGTATTACACCACGAGCAGCAACAGGAGAATCTCCATACATGCTGGCATTTGGAAGTGAAGCTGTTATACCTGCCGAGTTGGGCCTCCCCACATACAGAGTGATGAATTTCAATTCTCCTATCAGTGACTTAATAAGAAGATTATACTTGGATATGCTCGAGGAAGTTAAAGAAGAATCAGCAATCAGGAATGCTGCATACCAACAACGAACAGCTCTGTTCTACAACAAGAGAGTAAAGAAATGTGATTTGAAAGAAGGGGACTACGTGCTAAAGAAAGTAATTCAAAAGCGCAATAAACTGGAAGCTAACTGGCATGGACCCTACAGAGTAACAAAAGTTATTCGTCCAGGAACCTACAGGATTGAAACCTTAGAAGGAGAAGAATTTAAGAATGCATGGAATACAGAACATCTACGCAAGTATTATCATTAGTTGGGATTCCTATGTAAATGAAGTTTACTTCAGTATGAATAAAGTGTTGAAATTTTTATCTAATTCTCTCCTTTTGATGAAATTCTTTCGGAGTATTAGATTTTCACACTACGCATCAAGTTCAGAATAAAAATCCACCAACTACGGTTGGTCGGTAAAATAAACCCCCCCAACTACAGTTGGTCGGTCCACCAACTACGGTTGGTCGGTAAAATAACCCCCCCCAACTGCGGTTGGTCGGTCCACTAACTCCGGTTGTTCGGTAAAATAAACCCACCCAACTACGGTTGGTCGGCAAAATAAACCCCCCAACTACGGTTGGTCGGTAAAATAAAATCCCCCAACTACGGTTGGTCGGTCCACCAACTACGGTTGGTCGGTAAAATAAACCCCCCAACTACGGTTGGTCGGGAATAAAAACCCACCAACTACGGTTGGTCGGGAATAAAAATCCACCAACTTCGGTTGGTCAAAAATAATTGTTTAAGCAATATCATGGGATGGAAGTCATTTCGTGGCTTATAATTAAAAAGTGATTAGTCACTATAATCAAAAAATAAAACAGAATTTCTTTATTTATAGCATATCAAATCACCACCCAACTCTAAGTGGGTCGGGAAACAAAATATCACCAACTCCGATTGATCGTCAAATAATTATCACAAACTCAGAATAGTCAACAATAAATTTTCACCAACTCCAGTTGGTCGGCAATTTAAAATAACACAGTAAATTTTTGTTTTCTTACAAGATATACATGCACATTCATCTGAGAATAAAATAGATATGTTATAAAATGACAAAAGACAAATGATGTGAGAAATGTATTTCATTACCAAAACTTTTCATTCAAATCGAAAAGGATTACATATGCTGTGGAAAGTGGAAATCATTACATAAAAATCCTATTCTATTGGCTTTTTCCCTTCTGCCTTTGAAATAGGCTCTACTCCAGCAGGAGGATCATCTCAGGCGTAAGGATAATTTATGAAGTTCAGATCTCTAAGCATCCTGACATTCATTACTAATGGCCGATCAAGTAAGTGCTCCGGGCGAGATATTTCAAAATTAGAATGAAGACTGTAGTCGCCAAGATACTTTGAGATCAGGCACTGAGGAATTGCCCGAGTAGGAATCCAACTCATGTCAAGCTTAAATGGAGGCACTGGAAAATCAAGAAACCCAGGATCATAATAGTTCCACATATAGTGACCCTGCTCCAACTTTAACACCCCCAGCGCATTCAGCCATCCTTGCCCGTACCCCTCGTTGTTTGACTGCTGGATCCGGTCCTCAAGGTGATAGAGGGCTTCATTGTAACCAGCCATCCAAAACTCTCTGGGTTGTTTGTGAAACTGATAGGTCAACCGCTCCAGTTGCTCGTGGTGGTTCTTCGCTAAAAGTTCTTTATTCTCCAAGGCAGAGCTTTGTGCAGAGAGTTACTCGTCGAGGTTCAGAATATTTTTGGACATCTCAGCTAATGCTTTATTCTTCGCCATCAACTGGAATGCTTGATTCTCCAAAGCTGATTGAGTTCTGGTTTCTTCAATAGTAACCCGAGCAGCTCTTGCTCGTCCGCGAGCAGATGTAGAGGGTCCAATTCTCTTTAAAGTTTCTAATTTGTCTCTCAAATTAGCATTTTCATCCTCCAAGAAAGAGAAACCTTCGTCATTGATAGGGACCAAGGCTCCCGAGGTAGATGCTGCAGATTTCAGTTGGGATATCTCTCCTCGCAAGTTATTGTTTTCCTGCTCCAGCAGTTTCGCAATCTGTCTATGCTTTTCAACCTTGGTCTTCAAAGTCCTCTCCTTAATATCATAAGCAGCTATGAACTTATCATATCCTTTGTCAGTATTTAGTTGCTGATACTTTTTCTCATACCCCTAATGTAAAAGGGCAGAAGATTCCTTATATTGTTGCTGAAGTTCCTCGATGATACCCCGAAGATCTTCAATCATCTCATAGTATGCCATATTATTGGCAACAGCTCGGTCAAGTAGGAATTTCAAATACTGATATGCTTCAACTGCTTGTTCAGAAAAATTTGG
The DNA here is from genome assembly GCA_949130495.1 of Sambucus nigra. NCBI lineage: Eukaryota > Viridiplantae > Streptophyta > Magnoliopsida > Dipsacales > Adoxaceae > Sambucus > Sambucus nigra. Next base: position 141,537,516 of record OX422207.1, read on the forward strand.
ACCGAGGATGTCAACAATTTGAGCCTCGTTTAGATCTTCATGGCCAGCCTTGAAGTAGTCATTGCATTTTTTCATCAGTTCAGTATCGTGAGCTGATAAGAGCTCCATTCTAGCCATAAACTAGTAAAGAAAAGAGATAGAAAGAATTAATAAGAATACAAACAGAGTAAGAAGAGGAAAAAGTCAAGATGGACAATCAAAAGCTTGAATTTTCATTTCATCATAAAAGGTAAGTACAAAGTTCAAGATTAAACTGGAAAGGAATAAGAAAATTAAAACCCGAGCATCTATACACCTTCTCCTTATGTTTTATAACTTCCTCAGGAAGCTGGGATGAGGAGGATGGTTGCTCGAAAGATAAGGGCAGTTGCTCGGCTAAGGTACTGGTGGGCTGAAGTTGCTCGACTGAAGAGCTGGTAGGCTGAAGTTGCTCGTAGAAAGTTTGAACAACTGGAACAGGAGGAGCTGGATCTCCAATCATCATGGAGGATTCCTCTGAGGCAGCTTCGTCCTCTTCTTCTTCTCCAGGAGAGGGAGGAGGACCGTGAACATGACGTTGGAATAGGTCTGAAGTCTCAGCGACCTTTAGCTCCTGCAGAGCTGCAACCCATCCATCTCTGAAGTATTTAACACTAGAAAACTCCATCTGGGAAGACATGGCAGCTAGACCTTTGTTCCATCCCTTGTCCCAGCCAGTGCTAAAGGACTTTTTAACTGCAAGTTTTCTCTTTGCCTTTTCCGAGGAAATCCTCTCAGCATGAAGTTCCTCGGCAGCCTTTATCTTCCCTTCTATCTCCTGCCCTTGACGATCAACGTCACGAAGTCTAACAACTTCCTCTTTAGTTTTCTTAAGCTTGTTCTCAAGCTCTTCAGTGTTCTTGAGCTTCTCCTCAAACTCATTATTTTTCTTCTCAAATTCTTTCACTTTCCTCTCCAACTCCTGGGAGGCCTCCACAGCTCGGTCTTTTTCTTGCTCGATGGATTTGAGTCGTGTCTCCTAGGCCTCCTTATCTTCGTCATACTTTTAACGAGAATCCTTTAAGGACTGAGTCAGTCCTACAAAATCTTCCTCCACACCTCCCGAGGAGCTTGAAGCTTTAATAGCTTCATCCTTTTTCAGAATAGTGTTGAAACAGGTTACCAACTGAAAAAAGAAAATAATTATAAGTCAGTGCAGGGACATAACATTGAAAAATGAAAGTTTAGATTAGTAATACTTACTGAGGCAATATGTTGAGCTGCCAAAGTGGTAACCCTATCCCGAGAAAGAATGTCCTCAACACCTTGGATCTCGGTAATAATCCAAGACTTCACCGAGTTCATAGCAGAGCTCGGAGGAACAAAGGTGGGAATACCACCTTCAACATTTAAAGACTGAGAGACTGCTTCAACTGGTCTCTCAAGAGAGCTTTTCTTTAACCTCCTCGTAGGAGCATGAACATTCTCAACCAAGGATGTTATCTTGGTCGGTGATATAACGATAACCTCACTGGGAGGAGAAATAACAACAATCTTGGTCGGAACCACTGGGGGCTTCTCGGCAACTTTCTTAGTAGCAACTGGAGGGGGTGCATCAATCTTTCTCGTCCCTTCTTCTGGGACATTTGGCTTATTTTTCTTTGCCTCACCAACAATAGAGGCAGACTTATCAAAGAAGGCATGAGCTCTTCTTCTCTTCATTCTGTCACTCAGAGGAATATTTGATTCAGGGGAGGAACCTTCAGAAGTTGGTATTGGGTCGATGTCACCTACCACTGGACGAGCAGTAAAAGACGAAGTGTAGCTCTTGTACTGCAACAAGTACGAGGCTGATCTGATATGTTCGTCAACAACGGTTTGGTGCAAACTCCAGATAAGTTTCAAGTGCTTCAAATTGACATCAGTTTCTTTGGGGGATTTTCTTTTGCTGTCAACTGCAAATAAACAAAAATTTAAATGTCAATGACGCATTTTATCAAACACAAAGAAAACACAATTTCAAAAATAAAATAAAAATAAAAACAACCTATCCCATTGCCATAGGGAGGGCATCTAGGACCCTGATACACATCATCTCCATTTAATAGAGCATCTTGCCAATTTTTCATAACAACTCCATGCTCGAAATAATCCCTGTTGGCATCTGGGAGATTGACAACTAAAGCCCTATTTAAAAACCTAGTTTTTAAGTAAAAAGTACTATCACTAAAGACCCACCTATAACAAAACATAATTTCTGGAATTTCTAAACGGGTTCCATAAATTTGATTTAACCTATGAATTCCATTAACTATTCTCCAAGTGTTTGGCACTATTTTTGCAGGAACAACATCAAAAAACTGACAGAACTTCAAACATAAAGGATTTGGAGGAAAATAAAAGCCGCATTCGGCCACAAAGAGACTGGGGAACCAATGTCCCTCATCCAGACGAAAATAGTCAGAAGGTTCAGATAGTTCTTCCAAAGTAACCCATGAAGGAATAGAAAAATCAGAGCGAAACCTATCAAGCGACTCAATAAGGTAAACCATGATGAACAAAGAAAATAAAAGAGAAGGAAGAAGATCTTACAGAAAAAGGGTGGATCAGTTGACAACGAACAATGGAAGAAATGAACGCACAAAATAGAGAAGAAATAAAGAAGTTCTAAGATGCAGATTTGAAAAAAGTAAAAGACGATCAAATTTTCTGAAGCGTTTAAATACTTTACCTCGGTAATAGAGAAAAACAATGATTACCAGGATGGACGATTACGTATCCGACGGCTAAAAAGAAGAAAAGGGCATGAAAACGAAGCGGTTATGGAAATTCAAAATATTTATAAAGACTGATACTGTGCATTTATAAAGGAGTTGTATACAACGAATGCTTTCCTAGAAACCATATAAACCGAAAATCTAAGCAGCATGTTCCGTACTTTTCTTCAACATCGAACTACGAAACATTGGGGGTTTCTGTTGATACCAAATTTATTCTGCTAACGTGGACCAATTATGTGGAGACATGTGTCAATCTACATGGCATCACAAATATTTTTTAACAACACCTTGACTCCGAGGAACTCAACCTCCCCGACCAACTCAGGCGCTCCGAGCAACAAGTGTTTCTGAGGAACTCTATTGTACCGAGCAACTCATGAATATCGAGCTACTTAGGCGGTCCGAGCAGCTTAGGAGGTTCGAGCTGCTTCTCGTACAGAGCATTCATATCTGGATAATTAAGAGGATAACTGCGCATTAAATTCTCATTATTATCATAAAGACGCACACGCCTATTGGACAGATATGTATTATTCTTTCATTTATTTCGCCTCAAGGCTATAAATACATTGTAACCTCCTCATTAGCAGGGGACTCAGAATTTCTTGGTAAACCCATTATCGAGAATTCTGCAAACAGTCAGCAATAACACAAACAGTGGACGTAGGCCATTCTTTCAAGGCTGAACCACTTTAAAAATCTTTTATCTCGTTTATTTTTATCTGTGATTAAAGAATTAGGTCAAATCTAGTTTTTTACATCAACAAGGTCCATCCATTACTCGCTGGTTTATGGGATGGAATCATTCCTACCTATATAACTTGAGATACCCTCGCTTAGGGTCATGCTAGATAGCCAAGTAGCCAAAATTGACTGGGTACAATCCCAATATGATGAATTCGATCTTTTCTCGATGAGAGAAGACTAAAAGAGGTACACCATAACCAGGGCTACCAACAACGGATCACAAAAGCATTTAAAAAAAAATTCAAGAGGCACAACATGAAATAAGGAGACATAGTCCTAAAAGAAAATACCAAACCTTCTCGGACTCTCGAAGGATAATTTGCACCTAATTGGGAAGGACCTTAGCTTGTCACCAACATAAACTCCGATGGGGAAGCTACATTAGTTGATCTTGATGAGGTTACATTTTTCCAACCTTTCAATTTCGAACGTTTGAATAAATTATTTCATTATCCCCTATGGAAAAGGAAAAGAAACTGGTTTAGAGCAAAAATAATTAGTCATAACAAGAAGGGAAAACCACATAACCTCATACACATTCCTAGTCATACATCAAAATGCCCACTTGAGCACCAACCCTCATTTCATGTCAACTAAAAACTTTGGGTTTCTAACCTTTTTCATTTCAATAGAACTATGTGAAACTGATTCTCTACTGTAAATATTATTGCAAACATTCAAAATACAGACAAGTTATCTTTGAATCGGAGGATACATAGTCAACTCGAGATATAACTTTGGTCCTGGTCTAAACAAACATCAAACTCCATCCCTATGGGAAACCCCTATTTATGGTCATTGTGTTTGTAACCTCCCTCTTAAGGAGGCACCGCGGTTTGAATAGGTTAAACGTCAAATAATAAAACAGTTCCCTAAGACAATTTGAAACTCCGCAAAGTTATCCTTATTAAATAAAATAACACATAAAGGCCGATTACCCAAAATAAACTATCAATATAAGCCTAGCTAGAAGGCTATCACACCTCTCCCCTCGTTATAAAATAAACACCAAAAATAACCTCCCCAAAACATCTTGCTCCGTGGGATAAAATTCACCAACGGAAAGACTCACAATGGGTTTCCCGTGAACATCCACTGTATTTTGGCTAAAAACAAAGGTTCAACTTCGAAGAAATATCGAGAAACGTTTGACAATCCATAAATAATCAAAGTAAGCCTTCTTCATATGATGCACGAACAAAAGAACAACGCGACCACTAGAAATAAAATCAACTTCTCTCCAATATAAAAAGTCTCAAAAAGACGGGGCATTTTTATTTGTGTAAATAAGCATGTGTATATCTTCCCCGTTATTTTTATAAATATCTGTATATCTACTTCATTATCATGATATAAAAAGGGGATTAGGCTCATTCTATGTATATACATATTTTATATTGTATCAGTAAAGTCACCCAAAATTACCACAAATTTTAGGAATAAACAAAAACATAAAAAAACCATTTCCATGGCCATTTTTCAAAGCGAACCATCATAAAACGAAAATGAATTTATTTATAAACACGGTGATGGATGAGAATCCTCGTATAATAAAAAAATATAGGGAGCATTTCTCGTGTGCCTGTCAAATAAACATACTACACAAATAGGGTACTCCCTCGAATATCCAAGAAAAGTTAAAAACACTCATTTTTCTATGGAGGTACATAAAATTCGTCCAAAAAAGCAACCTAAAAACATCATCCAGATAGAATCTCATCACATATGAGGTCTCTTCCCCGCATGACCAACATAAGAACCATCAAAAGGACTTGTTGCCGTAGTCCGCTCCACAACACTGGACACAGAAGCACCTGTCTGGTAGGAAGAACCTACTACTCCTGTACTCAAGCCCAAGGACTATCAGACATAATCTGTGTCTCTGTCTACATAAACCTCGATAAATAACTAGCGTTGAGCCAGGTGGGTAGAGGACCATTGAGTTAATACCTACCTAATATGGGCCCCATCAAACACTACTTGCTGAAAAATAACACATAAAATTTATTTAAATAAACGCAATAAGAATTTAAAAAATGCACAAAAAAGACGAGGTATCCAAAACTCACGTCATTAGTGAAAAGATTCGAGTCAAGATTCGACATAATCATTACGAACGTGGATTCTCGTTGACGAATATGAACAAGATCCTTTCCAAAGATATCAACCGTAAAGGTGGATGAGAGCGTGAGAAGGAAAAAACGATCAATACGAATAGCTAGAGGAGATGGAAGGAACGTCCAACAGATAACAACTTCACTTCGCTAACATTCATTGGGACCATAGGGTTCGACGTGGAGGTTTACCCACCCATTGGGAGGGTCCCTACCACAGAAAGGTTGAAAGGAGCATTGGGCGTTCCGAAACTCTTTCAGTGTCCAAACATAAGATATCACAAACTAAGCCTTTAGCGATGAAAGAAAGAAAACATCGCTAAAATATTTTTGAAAAACTTACACTAAAAGTTAAATTTGTTACCTTATATAGGCAAATTGTTGTGCGAGAAGATTTACCATATGCTTAAATCCATGATCAACCGCACGGCTAAATCGTTCAGTATTCCAAAAATTCCAAAAATCACATTTTCACACCTAGACATGTTTCATACACTCTATCATAAAACAAATATGGTGACTCCCATATCAACCCAAATTTTGACGAAGAGTATTCTCAAACGCACACTCCTTGTCGATCACCTTTATGGACACCTCGATCCTTAATCAAGATCTGTATTTTCAACCACTAGCACCCTAAAATCATAAAAGGTCCAATACAAGAAAACCTCAACCTTGGGGTAGGTTATGAGAAATATATATATATATATATATATATATATATATATATATATAAGCCAAACCCTAAATAAATAATTAAATATCAATCTAAATCCCAATTGTTAAAAACTAACTGAATACACTCCTTCAATCGTGTGGTTAAAATTTCCTTTGCCCAAGTAGCTGATCAATCAATCGAACGGTTGAAAATTTATATACAATGATTACAAAGATTCCCTTTCAATTGCACAGTTGATTAATTAACTGCATGATTGATCTCATTGGACACTTGTCCCACTAAATCCTTATCCACAATGACAGTTGTCCTAAGTCATTGACTGCACAGTTAAAGGATCCTTTAATCGCACGGTTGACTGCCAGATTCTGATTCCTATAAAATGGAGTCCCACTCCCTTGGGTAAATCACCTAAAACCCAACATTTATTCAATTTTCTAACTTCCTTCAACCCAAAGTATTCAAAAATCTTGAGACGGTTTGAAATTCTGAATTTTCAAAAAGTTACTTGCTCTGATAAATAGAGGCATGCATCTACACACATCGTGTGACGATTATCATTTCAAAGGGAAGCTTTGTCCAATAGTGCCACTTCATAGGGGATAATACCTTGGGGAAAACTTATCTCACACTCCATGGGTAATTATTCTGAAGAAAACTTGGGTCCATGTCTTAAAGAAATACAATGATATATAAATATGCATATTGCATAGTAATATATTCTGGCCCTCATCAGGGGACTGGATATACATTTTATAACATTTATATTTTAAAGTTTGGTTTTTCTCCATCACCTCTCTTTGTTGAGATGAATAACATATTCATATGTCAAATAATGTTAATCAAAACTGATACAACTAAGTATGACACGAAAACATACTTTTCAAAACCATTTTCGATCAAGTTTCAGTGAACCGGGTTACTCCGAACCTTTGCTAAATCCAAAGTCCAAAATTTAAATACTCTTCACCACTTCTTCGAGCAAATAATCCCGTCTCAATGGCAACACCCATGAATATGTGTTTTCCTAGATACTTATCAAACACTTATCTTTGACTATGTATTTTTAACATACGTATACAATAATCCGACGCATAATGAAAATGCGATACAAAGGACTAGGCTCCAAAAATACTATAATGTTGTATAGTTTATACCCGGTATCCCATAGCCTACACTTATAAATATGTCCCTATTTAGAGCTGCATTGGCTTTGATCCGAGGACTTCTTGGGTACATTGGTGCAATACTGAGCTACACTCATGAGTTCAAGTCTTATAATACATATCTTACCGACACCTATAAATATGTCCATATTTAGAACTATAATGACTTTGATCCGAGGACTTCCTGGGTACGTAGGCGTAATACCGAGCTACAATTGTGAGTTCAAGTCTTATAATACATATCTTAGTTTTACTATCTTTAGATATGCCTCCATCTCTAGTCTAAACGCCCATATATCAAAATGACCATCTTCACCACTTCAAACCGTCATAAGTCCCAATAACACCTTTGGGATTTTAATAGTTCGATAAAGGATACATAGATCACTATCAATGACTTTTGGTCCGCTCCTATTCCATAAATGTCACGATAAAACTAGCCCCACGTCTCTAAAACATGACATCCTTAGGACAACCCCTAGACCTATACCCAAAATCAATGAACGATGTCTAAACAATTACATACTTTACATTGGCAAACCTATATATGGTCTTATAACACCTCCACGATATTTATCATTTAATAAGGAACATAAATGTCATTGTCAGCGACTTCAGGTCCACTCTAATTTTTCATCCTTATTAGAGTCGCCCTCCTATCTCACAAACATCCACTGACCTTTTAAGACAAGTACTTACACTTGCACATAAGTCACATGGAAACACTTTAATGCGGCCCACTATAAAATAAAATTACTTAAGCTTTGATCTTATGGTTACACGTGTACGCAGATGTAATACTGATTCCTTCTCATGATCACAAGCCTCAACAACATGTCTCTTGATATAATGTCCTCGTATAGAAGTTTACTTCTTATCACTTATCTCTTATCCTTATCTCACACCTCAACTGAGGTATCAAACTATATTAAACCTCGACTTCTCATGCGTATCCATCTAACAAAAATGTTCAAACATGTATGCACAAATCACATCACGAGATACGTAGGCTTTGATATAATGGATACATAACTACGTATGCATAATATCGAGGCTTTCCTCGTGAGTATAAGCCTTTCTAAACATTAACGACCTTTCGTTACATATATGTTAACGACCTTTCGTTACACAAGTCGTGACTTCTCACATCTATACATATACATACTAATGACCACTTATTAATCCAATACATATTCTCACACAAGGACTCTTGTGTATCCACACTGGTTTAGTGACGTTTCTACATCTCTCACAAATACGAGATTTTATACCTAATCAATATATCTAAATTTTAAGGGATTACCAAAATAAGGTCTCTCATCACTTTATTAAATAAACTAAAAGTAATTATAAATATAAAATACGATAATAAATATATAGAAGTATAAAAAACAAGTGGGTGCCTAACACCTTCCCCGCTAATAACCCGGTTCCCGAACCCACAACAATAAGAAATAGCTAACCCGACCCATTTTTTTTGTTTTTAATATAAAATAAATTGGCAACTCTCAATAGTTGAAAACCTCTTTCCTGAAGAACTGGCTTAGGCCTAAATAGGGACATGTAACAAAATTAGATATGTTGTCGAACAGCTTCCAAGGTCACAGTCACATAAACTCGACCTCGGGGGGAAAAAGATACCGAGAGACAATCACTCTCACATACTTGTAGTAAACACTCTAAACTCGCATGGGGACTGGTGCACCACGCCTCCCTTGTTCACACATGCATCGCATCTCTCTCCCTCCCATTCGGGGATCATAACACTACAATAACACATCTAAAACATAAGAGAAACTTTGGCCTAGTAAAGCAAATCTCGGGGGAGTAAGGAATCAACAAGAGGAACCTAATAAGATATCAATCTTCTAATTTCAGAAAAGGAATAAATTGCTTCTCTAGGTATCGTATGTAACTTTTTTATGATTTATTGCTACTTTGATTTTAATTGGGGTTAGTCAAATGCTAGGTTGAGAATTCCTGCAAAATTATGGAATAAGATATTTTTAATCATACTAGATCTTTATAACTATATAGACTTACAGTAGAATTCATTTAATATGTTGATTCACATGTTTAGAATGATATTATTATATTCAAATCTATTATAAATGATTAATCATGTAATTAAGATTGACTCCTGTTAGACACCTGCTGAAATTTATGATTTAGGCCTTTTTATTGATGGATTTACTATAGCTAATCATTACATAATGTTCGAAACATGTTCAAAGGTCTTTTGAGATGATATTTGGGGTGTTTTAGGAATAATTATAAGTTAAGATTACCATTAATTATGATATGCTATGAATAAAATAAATTATGATAGGTTCTGGGAATTTTTTTATAATACGACATCATTTTGGGAAACACTGATAGGACCGATCAATCGGGTAATATATAGGGGAATTTTGTAGTTTTTCCTTTATTTCCAAAGTTTTGTTGGGTTATTAGGTTTTTGATCCTATATGTATTTGTGGAGGATATATGTTTGGGAATGAGGATTGATTAATCTCTCTCTCTCTCTCTCTCTCTCTCTCTCTCTCTCTCTCTCTCTCAAGATATTTTTAGCTATAGTCCATAAAAATTCGAATGAAAGTCTGGTTCAATGTATAAGGTTAGGATGGTACGTTATATTCGTTTGCATGTAGTAATGACTATATGATTTGTGTGTTATTTGTATACATATCGCGTGTGTGTGTGTGTATTCGTGGGGAATCTATCAGCTGGGGCTTGATTAAATTATTCACATGACTGGGTATTATACCCCTAAATGATGATGCAAGCTACATATAGGTTTATATCATGATATTATGAGTAGTTGTTCAACCATTTCGCAAGTGGAATACATAGGAGGTATTATGTATTGGTAATATTGGTTTGTGATTACACGAGGGTGTGATGGTGTAGTGATTTCCCCTTTTCTTTATGTGTATATGCTCAGCATTTCATTAGGGGTGGTACTTCATATGGATTGACCCAATAGAGGGACAAGAGGCACCAAAGGTTAGAGCCTCCATGTGAAACTTATATCTTGTTCTGGCAATGGACACATTAGTATGAGAATTTGGAACGTGATACTATTCTTAATATGATGTGATTTCAAAATTGAATTACGAGGTAGCATATGAGTACTACATATGATTATTAGTACGAGTACATAGTTAGATTTATTTTACCATGTTATACCCTTGTTAGTTTTGGGACCGGGATTCACAAGTTGTATCCATGTTTAGTGTAGCTGGACTCTACCTAGGATATACCTTAGTAAAGGTGAGGTAAGGTATTGTGGGTGTGAGTGTCGACGGGATGACATGAGATGTAAATAAGTCAAATTTAAAATTATTCAGTAAATAAAGTTATTTCTTGAAATTATAGGGTCTAACCCATATTATTTTTAAACAAATATTTGTAGGTATTCTTAAGATGGAGCCACAAGATTGAGTAATCATACTTGCATTCAGATGATCTTTCAGCTATTTATCCTTAAAGTAGGACATTTATTGCTTTTTAATATATCATTTGCACCAAACTCTTCAGTTATTCATTTATTTAAAGATTTACCTGAGGGTCCCTGGTGGGTTCTAAAGTTGTTTATTCATTTGATTTTGAGTCATTATGTATTGTAGGTATTTATTCAGTTTTTAGACTCATATTTATTATTTCATTTTATTTTTATCAATTATTTACTATTGCGGATGGTTTAGTTTTATTTATTTATCGTTGATGCTAAGAATGATATAAATTGTATGACGTCCCATATCTTTAGCGTATAGGCCTAGCCACATAATATATAGAAAATATGGGTTACTATAGTTGATATCAGAGCATATCAGGTTCTAGTATCCTAGGTTCCTTTGGATTTCAGTTAAATCATGCGTTACATGATTTAATATTAGATTCCTATTGCTATGTTGCTTTGTAATACATATTTGTGATCATAATAATATTATATTTTCATGATTTTTTTTAGATGTCAAACACTAGATATAGGAGAGATCGAACAACTACAACCAAAGCTGCCAATTGGGAGACGTAATCAGACCAACAACCACAATAGCAGGCACCACCGATAGCACTCGTCGACATATATGGCTTCCGTCATTGCACAAGTAGGGATGTCAATTTAACCCGACCCGTAGGAGCTCCGCCCCTAATGAGGCGGGTTTTAAAACTCGATTAATGAATTAGGAGCAGGTATAGGTTTAAAAAAAATCCGTTTATTAGATGGGGTGGGTTAGGAGTCAAGTTAAATAAAACCGTCCCGCCCCACCCCACCCCACCCCGCCCCGACCCGTTTAACTTATGCCTACATAATTACCCTTTATATGTATGTTAATTATAATTAAACCATATATATATATATATATATATATATATATATATATATATATAAACACACACTCTTAAAAACTCCTTATTTGTATGTTAATTTTGATAAAGATCTATGTGAAAACATGGATTGAAAATTGGGGGATTGTCTCACACATTGAAAATACGGACCATTATAGACCTCTAAGACTATAATGTAATAATTTTAATTTACTATTTTTAAAATTAACCCAACTATAGGAGCCCCTCCCCTCCCAACTTATTAAATAGGGCGAGTTAGGAGTTAATTTAAATAAAAACCAACTTGCCCCGCACCGCACCGCCCAGCCCAGTTTATTAAATGGGGTGAGTTAGGGTTTTTCCAAATCGCCCGGTTGACATCCCTACGCACAAGTAGTCATAATCATCATGGGCCCCACATTTTAGCACCTTCAGTAGACCAACAGCTACAACTGTAAGTAGTTATATCATCTCCGCCACGGACGTCTACTTGGGGAAGAGCATGTGGGACCTTTCCTAATGTCATCCTATGAAAGTTTGCAGTAACTACTAACATTTTCACGGCACACTAATGGAGGGAGGATATCGAGAGGCACCTAGGGATGGTTGAGTTCACTAACAATCATAGGAAGATATTTACCAACTGTAAGTTGATGGGAGATTCATTGTAGTTGTGGTAGTTTACTACAATGATTGAGAGAATGATTATTATTATCATTAAAGAGAATGATTATTATGCCCATTAAAGAGTTCTTTACCATATTTGAGTCTAAGCATTTTCCTTTGGAAATGCGAACGTCAAAGAATAGGGATTTTTAAGGGTTAAAAATGGTGATTGTATAGTTGTCGAGTATGAGAAGGAGTTCACTATTAAATCTTTGTTTGCACCCGAGGAGGTGGACACAAAGGCAAAGGCAATAAAGTTCTTCATGGACACAGAGGATCATATATGTGATGATGGGGAACCTGACTTACAGCATGTACACTCCAGCGATGAATGTCACCCTAATGCATTTCCATGACTACCACAAGTTTTAACAGGTTAAGGGGAGAAGTTATCCAACAGGGACACATCGAGACAAAAAGTCAAAATAAGAGGTAGTGCGAGAGATTGCTCTCGTATATAGGAGGCCCAATAGCCAAAAGGGCTAAATCATTGGGATCAACCCCCATAAGAGACATGGGGGTTATGATGATCATCGTTATCAGGTCTAAGGGCAACAACACCAGCGCTAGTAGGTCGAGGTTCAGCAGGGTTGAGGCTAACAGGGTTAATAGTAGGGTAGGCATTAACAACATGCTTAGTTAATATTTAATGTTCAATTAAATTTTTATTCCCGAAAATTGTTTTAAATGTGCTAAATATTCGTTATTCATAATAAATATTATGAGAGTAATATATTATCCATCTAAACTTAACTATATTGAAGACTGTGATTTTATGTATGTTGATTTTGATAGATTATGCTTTCGCTCAATCTTTTAATAGTCTATGATTAGTTTATATCTTAAAAGGCATAGAATTGATAATTCTAAAGGATTTTTGGATTTAAGATTTATGACTATGATAAAATCTAAATTTATGAGGAGAGACATGTGGAAGTTCGAATTACAAAAATATGGAATCATGGTCTACGTAATTTAAACTTCAATACTTGTTTTAGTTTCCAGAATTATTTTATCTTAATCATTATAAGAAAAACTCAAATTTGTTTAGTTCAAAAATCTACTTTATAAAATTGATCATTTCCTCATGGGATCGGTCTGTACTTGCATGATATTCTATTAATAGACCCTGCAATTGCAATATTTATTAAATTTAAAATAAACGCACGACTAATATGTGTCCTAAAGGAAATTAGGATGCCCAAAAAGGACAACGGGGATATTAAGCAACACAAGGAAAGCATTAGCAGCTACCGACCCCACTATTTGTGGTCGACCCAACCTTACTAGCACCATCACCGGCCTAGCAACAGGTCTAACAATAACCACAATTATAATATGGGTGTGAGTATCACGTCTCTATGAGTTTACCATCCGTGTTAGCTGAGCAAAAGTTCTACCAATAATATATAAACTCTTCGTTGGGATGGGGTACAATCATTCATCATGTTTGTCACAATATAGGGATAAATATTGGTCGATTTTACTGTATGGCAAACCTTTTGATTTTGCATATATCTATTTACAATTTTATTTTGGGGATGGTTTGGTTGTCCAAGTATCACTCTAGTGTGGACTATTTTGGGAAGTCTATAATTAAGGGGTAGGATATGTATTTGATATGGATGACATGACCCGAGGGAGGGTCGATTATGCGTCTTTATTATATAGAGGAGGATACTTCAATGGGAGTCATAATCTCATTAGAATCTATTCCATTTTTTGGTAGTTTCTTAATGCATTTTAGGAGATCCCTAGGTTACTCAACATTAGGATGTAGATTTCGATATTGACATTGACTAGGGAATTATACCGATAGCTCAAGCACCATATTGTATAGCTCCATTAGACATGAGAGTTCCCAAAGAGCAGATTCAGAATTTACTTGAATAGGGTTTCATTCAAAGGAGTAAGAAGCCATGGGGATGTCTGATCCTCTTTAGGAAGAAGAAGGATGGATCGTATAGATTGTGCGTGGACTATAAGGAGTTGAACAAGGTCCCCATATGGGATAAGTATCTATTACCCTCTATTGATGACTTGTTCGACCAGTTAAAAGGTGATTCATGGTTTTTAAAGATTGATTTAGGAGCATAATGTACTGAAGATAATTTTTGACATGTTATGGGTTGTATGAGTTCATGGTCATGCCGTTCCGCCTAACAAAAAAATTCAAAAGTGTTCACAGATTTGATGAACCGGATGTTCAGGGAATTATTGGATCAACTTGTTATTGTGTTCATTTATGGAATTTTGGTATATTCTAGGACAATAGATAATCACACATATCACTTGAGGGTAGTCTTATAGACCGTACGAGACCACTAACTCTATGCTAAGTTAAGAAATCTTGATTCTAGTTGAGGGAAGTTCAATTCTTGGGTCATATTATGAAAATGAGAGGGATTTAAATGTATACAAATTACGTGTATGCAATGTTAGAGTGGGGATAGTCCAAGACACTGATAGAGGTGCTTAGTTTCTTGGGATTGGTAGGGGACATAATTAGTTAATTTAGGGTTTCTCGAATATTATGGGTCTATTTACTAACTTAGAGAAAAAGGGGGTACCATTTGTTTGGGATAAGTTTTCCAATAGGATTTTGATGAGTTGAAGGCTAGATTGACTTCAACTCAGTTACTTGATTTACCATGTAGTGATATTGACTATATGGTGTACATCGATGCCTCGCTATATGGACTTGAGGGTGTGCTGATGTAGGAGGAGAGGCTTATAACTTACTCTTCCTGAAATTTTAAGCCTAGTAAGAGAAATTACCTCACCCATAATTTGGAGTTGTAGTAGTGAAATTTTCCTCCTCGAGTGTGGAGGTATTTTTTTGGGAGAGATTTCATTTGTTCACCGACCACAAGAGCCTAGAATACTCATCTACTTAAAGGGAGTTCAACATAAGACAACGATGTTAGATGGAGTTTTACTAAGACTATCAAGTTGACATTTAGTATCATCCGATAAAGGAGAATGTGGTGGTAAACTCATTAAGTTATAGACTGATAATGACTTTATCTATTAATTGGAAGTGATAATGGGGGTTGGACAACAAATGGGTTAGTAAATACATTTATGTAAATCCTTACCATCACACCTGATATTATTATTTGGGTTGTGAAGCTCCAAACTACACACCCTTCTTGCAAAGACGAAGTTAGAGAGTTATTGACCGAAGGTACACCATCATATTGATTGGGTCTAATGGAGGTTTAATATTTGACGGTAGGTTAGTTATGACAGAAGATAAAGAGTTACGACGTGCAATTTTGAAGGAGGATCATGGGTATCAATTCGTAGTACACCCTAGTGGGGATAAGATGTATCTAGACATGAGGCACCATTACTAGTGGGCAAGCATACAGAGGGACATTTCTTTATTTGTGTCTAAGTGTGTGAGCTTCCAGATGGTGAAGGTGGGTCACTAGATATCATTTGGTGTTCTTCACCCTCTTGAGGTCTTAATGTGGAAGTTGGAGAGCATTTACATGGACTTCATTATATGTTTGTCTACACTATAACGTGAACATAATTCTATATGTGTTATTATGGGTAAGTTAACTAAGGTAGCCCATTTCCTTTCAGTTCGGACAAACTTCACAGTAAAATAGTATTCCAAGATTTTCATAATAGAGAATGTAAGGCTACATAGTGTACCACTTGATATCATGTACAATAAGGACAATACCTTTGTGTCCCACGTTTAACTGAATTTTTAACAAGAGTGGGGACTGAGTTGTGGTTGAGTACCTCGTATCACCCATAGACTAATTGTTAGATTAAGTGAGTGAATTAGTTATTAGAGAATATGCTTGGTGCAAGCATATTGAACGTTTAGGATAGTTAACAATATTATTTACCTTTAATGGAGTTTCCTTACAGCAGTCATCACCAGACCATTGGCATGACACCGCATAAGGCACCATATGTGAGGCCTTGTCATTCTCTCGTTGAACAAGATATTTAGTCTATAGTTTATTTTAAACACCTCAGAAAATATATAGCTTATTGGCGAATGGACGATGACTATTCAGAGTAGGCAGAAAGGGTTATGCAAACAAGGGGAAGATAAGCCTCGAGTTTTCAGTTATGATCGAGTGTTACTCAAGGTTTCTCCCATGAAGGGAGTGATGTAGTTTGGGAGGAAAGCGAAGTTAGCGCCCTAGTATGTTGGGAATTTTACTATCATCGATCAATTGGGATATGTTTCTTACCATTTTGCCTAACCTGATCACCTCAAAAAGGTACACAAAATGGAATATTCCTTAGAGATGAAATGGTGTATCAACAAGTTAATATACGTGAGATAGAGCTTGAGTTCGATGCAAGCTATGAGGACAAACCATTCACTATTCTAAATCATGGGGAGAAAATATTTCATTACAAAGTCATTTCATTGATACGTGTTTAGTGAGGACACCAGAATGAGGCGGAGTCTACGTGAGAGAGGGATAGTGACATGTGAGAGAAATACCAAAAAATCTATTAGGAAGGTATGTATCGAACTCCAAGGATGGAATTCCATTGGTTGGGATAAGTATTTAATACCCTGTATTTATGTATATCGATTATTTTATATTGATTATTATTGCTCTTGTGCATGATATTTTTGTGAAATATTGTGATTTGTGTGTTATAATAAAATTGAATTTCACCAAGTGGATATTGAATATTTAGTACGGGGAATATTATGTATTATCTAACTTTGAAAAATAGTCATCTTTATTCGGGTAATTTTGAGATAACTAAATTGGAGTGTAGGCTAAATTATTTAGTGGAATCAATTATAATTAATTAGGAAAGGAAATAAATTACGGGGGTTAGTATGGGATATCTATATTTATGTTTGGAAACCAGATTCGTTATTTAGCCATGGGCCCTCGGTATAGCCCTTATTAAATAAGTAAGCCCGAATTTATAAATTTTCTTAAATGACCTTACATACCCTCATGAACCTATACATAGCAGTATGAGTTCCTTGATATCATAACAATAACTAATTCTCATAAATCACTCGTAAACACTTGAGAGAGAGAGAGAGAGAGATATAGGTGCGACACAAGGATAAAGGATAAATACATCGTGGGAAAAATAGAAAGAAAGAAGACAGAGAAGGAGTTCTCAATTTCTTGAAGATACAACTCTTATTCGGGTGTCCCACACCTTACCTACTTTATAGGATCATATACCCTAAGATGTTAGATGGTTATACATCATCCAAAATATTGCTTATCTTGTCGTGTTCTTCAAATTTCGGTTTATTTTTAAATCAAGAAAGTTAAACTTTCATACTCAAGCAAGTTTTGACAAAACTATTTCTCAAAACTATTTTGTTTTGGAGTATCGTCTTATTTCACAATGAAAAAACACTTTGTGAGTGTTTTAGAAAAACCAAATTGTTTTCTACATATGTTCAACCTTATGATACCTCGCACATCCTTGGTGTAACACGATGGTTACTCTGTGGTTCCAATTCCTTTGAATAAAGTTCAATTCCACTTGAAAGAATATTTTCTTGGCATAAGATTTGAAGAAATTAGTCGAGACAAAAATTAGTCATTGTTGTATAATGTACTCTAATTGTTGTCCCCTTCTCTGGAAGATATAGTGCAAAATAATGGATATTTAAGTTAGCGCGTTGTGTGATTACAAGTTATTTTTTTCTATTGTATAAATCTCGACCCTAGTATATTGTTCATTCATTTGAGACCGATGTTTTTTGTTTAGTTAGTTCTTCTTGTTACATCTAGTGTCGTGTGAACTGATTTTTTATTCTTTCATCACTATTAGAGTCACTTCTCTGAATAAGAAGATAAAATTTAATTATATTCTATCTCAATAAAACATTTATTCACAAACACTTTTAGGATATTATTTACCCTTTCATGAAATACTAAGAAGATTCTCTTTTAATCAATTATTTATTTTCATCTAACTTATGTTGATCCTTTTACGTATTTGTATAATTATTTGAGTCTTGGACATATATCAATCTTGAAATCCGTCAAACTCAGGTACACTTAAAGGAGGATAGTGAGTTGGACCCATATTATATTTGAATCATTATATTAAAATCAATTAATTAAGTTTCATTTTGACTTTAATATATAAATTTCCAATTTTAGACTTAAATACAAAGTAATCAATTTATTAGGCTTTTGAACATTTTTTGTCACTAAATGTGAAAATTTCACTACTAAAAGTGATCTTTGGTGACATTTAGTGATGAAAAATCCACTAAAGTTTAATAAATTGATTAACTTGTATAAATATTTAAAATTTTAAATTAGCAATGTATTAAAGTAAAACAAAACCCATTAATTAATGATTAAAAACATTTAGGTTCGTAATATCCCATTGTTTGATGATGATAATTGAACTGATGTGCCAAAGAGAATATAATACAAATAATGAATTATTGAAATGCATATATCAGGAACTCCTCCTTACTAAGGCAACATATTTCATATATGTTTTTCACACATGTTTCTCCCTATTAGTTCGACAAGATATGCATAAGGTATAAGTCAAATCATGAATTCATATCATGTCTTATTTTGCATTCTCAATATTCTCTAATTTTATTTAGAATTAACACTTGTATTCATAGGTCACTTTTGAAACTTATTCACACATATTCATACATTTGTAAGTTCATATTAATACATATTTGAATTATTCATCATTCATAATCATTCTCCAATTTTAAATTTTCTCTAATAATTTAGATATCCACACATCAATTACGTATCTATTCTCCCCTTTTTTATTATAAAAAAATAAGGATGAGGCTATAAAGACAATATATGGTTAATCCTTGAATTATTGAAAATAAATATGGTTTATTAACAAAATTTGTAAAATATAACTTCAATCAAAGGAGGAGAGTACAAAGTACTAGTCATTTTCACCGAAGTGGCCAAAGGAGTGTTTTCACGAACAAATTAAAAATATATCATGAAGAGGAGTCATAACAAGTTATCTATAATTACAAAAACAAATGGTGTTCTTAAAGGAGTATTGTAAACATATAAGCAAGTTGATGCTTTTTTGTAATAAAATGGAGTACAAAATGTCATTTTTTTTACATAATCCCTAAGAAAACGGTGATGGATGTCCATGTACTTGGTTCGGGAGTGTTGAACGAGATTTTTCATTAAAAAAATGGCACTATTTTGTCCCACGTAAGAGGATTTTATTAAAATATATTTAGAAGTTCCCCAATTTTTTATATAAAGAGTTTGTTCACAACAACTCTCTTCGATGATTTATTCAGCCTCTAACGTAGAAAGAGCAATTGAATTTTGCTTCTTACCAGACCATGAAATAATATATTGTCCCTCCTAATGGCATGAATCACTTTTTATTTGTCTACTCACTCTAAACTTGACCCAATTGGCATTGGAGCAACTAATGAAATCAAAAGATGTGCCTAAAAGATATCAGAAAAAGTGCCCACCAATAATGATATGAGAATCCTTAGGTACATATTGAATATAAGATAACACTAAACATAATGTCTTTCCTACTAGTAAAACAATATAACAAACTAACAATCATGACACAATACAAATCAACTCAAGGTGCTTAAGGTTGTAAAATGAGTGTAAGCATCCCACTTTTATACTTTCATTTATCGTCGATCAGTATCCCGGAGAGCCTAACTCTCCCTTATAATCAGGATTTACCATGTCCCTTGAAGACTCACACTATTAAGATTTTTCCTAACTCTAGGAACAATTTGTCCTTCAAAAATATCCAAGTATAACAAAATTTCAAACAAGAAAGTTGTATACCTTTAAATTATATTTTGAGTGATGAATATTGTGTGGGAATCCCTCGACTAAGAAAATATCACTGGAATATAAAACATTGCCTGAAAAAGTGCCATAGTGACCTGCCAATTGACCTCTAGGGTGGTTATCGATCGACATACTTCTTAGCTTTCTTGCTCACTAAGGCATGTGGCTCTCTAATCGGTAATCGAAGGATCACTAATCCTCCTATTGTAATATTTATCCCATTTTCCCATATTTAGGATCCTTATAAATCAAAATCAGGCCCTATATTTTCAAATATTTTGAAATGCTCGAAACAACCCATATATACCCATTTAGGCAACCCCTTTTCATAATAAACCCCTATTAAAATCTATTGCATAATCCAACCACCCTTACCATCCATTTCAACTCACTCATCCCTTGGTTCATTTTGAGTGGTTGAAGTCTTATTCGTATTCGTTACTCTGCCCATGCATTGCATCCCATTCATCAGTTCCTAGACACACGCCAACGAATCTTTTCTAAAAGGTTAAAATAAATTTCTTAACTGTATATATCTCTGATTTAATTTGATATTATCTTTATATCCATCCGCGTCCCCTTTTACTACCTCTATCACCCTCTTTGAATTTTATAGTACTACTTTTGTCACCACTTTTAATGTTACTAGTATTCAACTTTTTATTAACATACATATTATCAAACCTATTTTTCACAAATAAAATAAAAATTATAGGGTTTATATTTCCTTTGACAATATAGTGGTTTTATACACTTTATTTTTATACAAAAATATTTTTTAACACCCACTTACCATATAAATGGTTTCTGCACCCACTTCACACATATATAAAGGTTCTCATACACATTTTTTTCCACAAAAGGTACTCATGTCCACTTTTATACAAATAGCCCCAAATAACCCCTCAATTTAAAATACAATGTAAATAACTATTTAAAGCCATTGATAACTATGTGCCATTTCTCTCTTCGCGTGGGCATTTAGGAGTCCTGGACTCGCTATGAGTTTCAAATTTGATTTTGTACATATTTAAAATTTTCTTGTTTTCATTTTTTACACGTATTTCCTTACATCTTTATCATTTTCTTTCATATTAGTGACTTATTGGATCACTTCATTATAGTGACGCTATTACTAACACAATACTGGTAATATTTTATTCTCATTCGACTCCTTATTCTCACATTTTCCATAGTAATGTCACAAAATACCCTTACTCTTACCACAAACATAAGGTACATGAACCTCCATACTCAAAATTTTCACACTTGTTGACTCCCACTCACTTATATACACTCACATAAGATTAAGAGCATATATGTGTTTCTAACTATTAGAGACCGATGATGAAGAGTTTGTCTAACCCATCCCTCCTCTATAACTTATTCCCCTTTCCTTTAGTTTTGTTTTGAATATTTTGTTTTGTAAAATAGGCTCGAAAGTTAAGTTTTACACTATCACAAATGACAGATACGTGATTGGTCTCATATATCTCTCCTTATGAACCCAAGATAAGGGAAATGCGTCCATGTTTAGGTTACGGCCCACGGACCTGAGTGCTCCCATGTTTAGGTTTTATGACCATATTTGATACCTATTGAGATCACATTGCAACTTGGTATGTACCCAATTATAAGTATTTCCAATTAATTTCTCTCTTCTCAAATTAAGGCATTTTTTTTAAGTTTATGTGGCAAGAAGTGGTTTATAAAATATTTAACTCATCATTTCTTATGAATAAGTTATTCAAATGCAAAAAAAATAAATCAACCACAATGACATGAGCTTTGTAACTAAGAAACCCTTGCAAAAAATCTTGGGTCGAATCAACAACTAAGATTGGTAAGGTACATGAAGAGGAAATGAGTTAAAACCTTAACATAACTATTGAATCAAAAGTGTCACTGCCACATACTACTTTTCCACCTCATAATGGCAAGAGTGGGCAATAATCACCTTTAATTTCTCACAATGTCATAATGTTTCGATCTTTGACTCGATGGATATTTTCATATTAACCCACTTTTAAATTTTATTTAAAGTTGGATCAAACGTGTTAAGAGATTTGGAATAAAATATCCATAACTAACAAACATATTTATTTGAGTGTAGTTTATGGAAAAGTTGACAAGGATTAGTATTTTCTAACAAAATTTTAATATCTGAAGAACTAAATGAATCAACTTAAGTTTAAAACTTGAAAAGATTAAAAATGAGTTTTAAATTACCCCAAACAACTATAATAATGAACATATAAGAAATACTCACAATTTTATGTCATATTCTTCATAAAAGGTTTTTAATCTCACATGTATTTTATTGTCTCAAAATACACAAGAACCAACCAACAGAGATATATATTAACCCTAACAGGTATATGTCATAAAGAGAGACAATCTCAATTTCCTTAGTCCATCCACGGTGACGAAATGTAAAAATTTATTAATTTACGCATTTACATTGCAGATACCATTGTGGAAAATAGAATGGGACGGTGGGTAAATGGCTTGGGAATAGGACTGTCACCCACCTAGCCAGTGGGACCCCGTCCTGGGCATGGGATAGTTACTCGTCCAGCTAGGGGCCTGATTTTCGACTTTCCTCAGTTATCGTTCTAATTCCTCAGTTATCGTTGTTTTTAGCTGTTAACCCATTCTAATTTCCTATAAATTACAACTACACTCTCAATTCATTCACACCAAACATCTTCTTCCCAAAATCTCTACAATTTTTTGTTAACCTTAAAAAACTTGTAATTTCATATTGTTTCCACAATTCATGTTTATCTCCGAATCAACAACTATTATTCCATAATTCATTCTTTTATATTCCAAAATTGATTTTTTTTTTTTATTTTACACCATGTTTTCAATTCAAAGAAAATGGTGTTCGAAAATTATAAAACCAAATAAAAAACCCTCCTCCGGCACCTAACCGCCTAAAAGTATATCAACATTTGGTGAGGGTGTACTACGACACGCCTCATGCCCAAGATGTGATAATCGATCCAATACATTATGCCAACGACATTCAATTCATCATGCGGGGTAGCAACTAAGTGCTAATCGAAGTTTATACAACATTTTCCAACATTCTTGGATTGGGACAAGTGATAGACAATTTTGAGTTTAGTTTAGTTTTTTTTCTAAATTTCTAACTCTAATAATCAAATGACCGATGCCCTAATAAGTAGGTGGTCAGAGATAACACATACGTTTCACCTACCTTACGTGGGCTTGAGGAT
Source organism: Sambucus nigra (assembly GCA_949130495.1). Taxonomy (NCBI): domain Eukaryota; kingdom Viridiplantae; phylum Streptophyta; class Magnoliopsida; order Dipsacales; family Adoxaceae; genus Sambucus; species Sambucus nigra. Next base: position 141,561,011 of record OX422207.1, read on the forward strand.
TACCCTATTTGATTTTGTGCATATCACAGGCAGATATTTAAATTTCATGATATTTAATTATTTATATATATTACTTATATTTTATTGCTATAAATTTTTTTACTAATAAATATATTTTGTCTAGGAATTCCACTTAGGACCAATCCTACTTTCCCCCCATTTCTACATCAAGTGCTTATACCGAAGAAGAAATACTTGAATTATATTTTCCTAGAATAGGCCACCACCAACATAAAGGACGAAATATTCCATGTGGAACTCAAAGCGTACATGTTAAACTGGAAATAACAAGCTCCCAAGAAGAGACTAGCGAACGTTGATAAAATTGCTCATTCAATTATCATATGTGTCATGAGCTCAATATTTTTTTCGATGGGCCATAGTACCCTATTTATGGATTGGACTACGTATTTACACGACCTAAATGACATGGTTCTGAAGGATTGGGGATCTTCTATTCTCATTCGAGTGTATCACGCCTTAGATACATGTAATAAAAATGCCCAAAAAATAGTTAATTATTTTTGGCAAGTAGTAGAGGTAAATGTTTAACAAGTTTCAACTTTACACTTTTGTCATAGATTTTATATATAGTTGGTTTATGCAAATCATCCATTAATTAAATGTTGTTCAAAACTATATTATTATGGTCTCCCATTTTGTACAATCTAGCAGGGGATGGATTGCCTCATATTTTACGATGGGTAACCAATCAACGTGGTGCCATTTGGGATAAATGCAGTTCATAGGCTCGACCATGCAAGAGCAATTCGAAATGTGATCACTTGAATTAATAATATGGAAACCATTTCTTAGATTGTCACAAACGAGCTATCTGCTGTGCGAGTTGTACATATTAGTTGATCTAAAGTTAGGTGGGATTTGGTGTCTCGGAAATCGCCGTCACCGTCAATTGACAAATGAAATTATTATTACTGTAAATCCATCATACCCTATGGCATATATACCTTGACATATTTTTATGCAATAAATTATTAATTTTTAGCCTACAATTACTCATGTCATAGTCACGTCGCAACAGGAATAGAGTATATACTTGGAAGTTATTAGTAAGGGACCTATACTACCTCCCTTATTTCGGTGGCACAACCACGATAAGGTTAGTTTTTCCTCGATTGTACCATCATATTTTCAGGTACCCAGTGCCCCTCCAGATATATGGGAGGATCCACATACATATGACACATAAGGCCTATATTTATCATCTGAATTGGTACCTTTATCATGGTAAGTCGAAGTGGTAGATTTTAGCTTGAATGGGTCAACAATCATATAACTAGAACCTTTAACTGGGCCTAATGACTTGCCACCAACTTCAGTTTATTCACACTCACAATGGCGTGATATGGTGTTCTTTAGAGATGACCAACTTAAGAAATTCAAATATAAAATGTTAGAAAATGAGCTTAAATGCTAGAGGTGGTCTACGGAGAAAGAAGAAGAAAATGTAAATCTATGAGGCAAGTGTAATACCTCATACTTTTATAGATATATAAATTACAAATGTATGTGTAATTTGGTAATTAGAGGAAATTATTGTGAATAGTAATTTGGAATGTATGAGTATAATTTGATAAATTGAGAATTTAAAGTGAGTAGTAAATATTAGTTTGCAAGTGTCGGATTAATATTTACATGGGCTATATTTTCTTACAGGACTAAGTATATGAGTTGGATTATTTTAATTACATATCGCAATTGGGTAAAGCGATGAAGGATAATAATTTAATTGAAAAACACGCGTGTTGAGAAGTGTTAGGTCCGATAGTGATTTTTAATCAAGTAACTCGGATGGAGATTTTGAGTGCACGGTTGGATTCAGAATGACCGAGATAGTCAGAATAGAGTATTCGGGGGCTGTTTTTAGGTTCTGGGGACTTTTGAACTAGTTGGGACTCGCATTTGAGTAAACATTATAAGGGACAAGCCCTTATTTCTCTCATATAAGTCATGAAAGAGAGAGGAAGAGAAGAAAGAAAATAGAGAAAATAATGAAGGAAAAAAGGAAGAGTAAGGTGATTCAGGCCACAACTCCGCGGGATTCGACTCGCGATCGTCGGATTTTATACAGGAGGCAAGTGTTTACTAGCTTTATTTAATTGAATGTGTGTATCTCATATTATAGTCCGTAAACTATATAATTTTGGGTTAGAACCTTTAAAACAAATTTGGAAAAATTTGATTTTGAAATCAAAAATAGATGTGTTGTTAACTCTTGATGATTTCTAGTGTTAAATCCATGTTAATGGTGTATATATATGGATTGAAATTGGAGAAATGATAAACAAGGGTTTTAATGGTTTTAGGGTTTAAATCTAAGAGAAATGGTTTTATACCACAAAGTAATTGATGTGTTAGTTAGAAATTAGTCTTAGGATGATTATAGTGTTGTTGGTTGAGGTTAGAAACCATAAAATGGAGAATGGTTTGATATTTGGGTATTTTGGAGAAGATGAAATTGCCCAAACTGTGAGCTCCGAATAGGGCGAATTGATTCGGGTATAGATCGAATCGATTCGCATAAGGGGACATCGATTCGCCTTTGAGGACCTGCCTGTAAATCACTTTTAGAATCGATTCGGATTGATACCTAATCGATTCTCTAACCCAAATCTATTCGCATTTGGGGCGAATCGATTCGCCTTTGCATAATTTGCTAGTTTTTTCCCTCTTTGAGTTAGGGGAGTTAAATTGCAATTGGATATTATTATAGGGGATTCTAGATATGATATTAGGTCTCCTAGATGACGGTATTGAGGGTAAGTAAACCTTATAATGAAAGAGGTACCTTGAATGAGTTAAAGGTACAATCCGGGGTATGAACCTAATGAATGGTTAGGACATGTAACATTCGAGAGAGGTCTTCGGCAAGTGTGTATAGAGATATTTATGCGGTTAGAATAAATATGGGTTGAATGCATTCGAGTAAATCCTAGTATGTGATTATGATGGAACTTAGGATATGGGCTAAGAGGATTTAGTGGTTATCTGGTAAGTCTATTGATGATTATTATTATAGCTGAGATACCTATGGAACTAAAATAAGTAGATAGTATACTTATTTAAATTATTATGAATTGGTATATTTGGGATTATATATAAATCCCTAAAAGTGATTAAGGTGCAAGTTATATATTAAGTAAGAGAATACTTATAGGTTTAGTCTTTTAAGTGTGCGAATACTTATATACTATTACGAATGGGAACATTCGGAATGTTAGCTATCGATATAAGAGTTCAACAATTATAGCCATAGCATATTGAGGAATGATATATATTATATACGGGAGTTGTTACAGTATGCATATGTTATGAGATGAATATAAATATATTTGTGTATGATTGGTATATTTGTATTTTAGAGGCTGGTTCCACGAGCATAGGGATGGACAGCCATATTATATTTTTCTCTAGTGCTATCCTGGGAGGTTGCGCGATGTGGGTGAATCCCCTGGCTTGAGGAGCAGGGAGAGTATAGTCCCCAGGTCATATCGTCCATGACCGCCTCCATCGTTTAGTATTTTTACCATGACTATGAGTGAGTCTGGCTTGGTACCATGGTTGATTGAGTAAACTCGGATATGGATAGGCACTTGAGTCCGCATCCTCGAGTTATAGCTCAGTGAAATGGTTGCGTATAGTATATTACTTGTATATGAAGATGAGATATCATATAACTTTAACTTGTGTAAAGAGTATAATAAATAAGGATTTATTCTTCTTTCGGGAGACTTATCTCCGGATTAATACAATGTAAATCGTATATTAAAATGAGAATTATATATATATATATATATATATATATATATATATATATATATATATATATATATATATATATACGACACTTTATATACTAAAGTGAAAAGGGTATTTTAAACTAGTGAAAGTTACGGATTATGAACAGTTTAGTTATATATTAAAACTTGAACTATATATATAGCACATTGATGATTATACCAACTAAAAGCTCATTTAATACCTTACGGTATAACCTATATTATATAAGCGCAACAACACTTAGCACGCCTGAGATAAGCGATAAGACTGACGAGAGTAATCAAGTGCCAGAGTAGTTTCCTTTTGGGGGGAAATTATATGTCATGGTGTAGTCGAATAGAGCGCTTAGGGTGATGAGACTTTCCGATAAGATTGATACGTTAGAGCAGTGATTATAGGCTCATTTTTTTCTTTATATGCGGCTATAGAAGAACTTGGTGCGATTTGTCGTTGTTAGAGTTAACCTTACGACCGAAGTGTTTTAGCATGTAGAGATTTAATCAAGCTTGTTGTTAAGTTAGTGCGTCAGAGTATAAACCTTGAGATAGGTGGGTACCATGAATAGGTATATGGTATGGTACTATTGTGTTAGTACCTTTCGACTTTGGTGTACTAGGACGTAGTTTAATTAGCGATCCTAGGTTGGTGGTGCAGGTTATATTCGAATTTCGAGGACGAAATTCCGTTGTGAGGGGGGAATTACGTAATACCCGTACTTTATAGAAATTTAAATTACATATGTGGGTGTAATTTGGTAATTATAGGAAATTACTGTGAATAATAATTTTGAAATTTATGATTATAATTTGATAAATTGAGAATTTAAAGTGAGTAGTAAATATTAGTTTGCAAGTGTCAGATTAATATTTAAATGGGTTATATTTTCTTACGGGACTAAGTATATGAGTTGGATTATTTTAATTACATGTCGTAGTTGGGTAAAGCGACGAAGGATAATATTTTAATTGGAAAATACGCATGTTGAGAAGTGTTAGATCCGATTAGTGATTTCTAGTTAACTAACTTGCATGGAGATTTCGAGTGCACGATTTGTTTCGGAATGATCGAGATAGTCAGAATAGAGTATCCGGGGGCAGTATTTAGGTTCTGGGGACTTTTGGACAAGTAGGGACTCGCATTTGAGTAAACGAGTCATTTTTGGATTTTATAAGGGACAAGCCCTTATTTCTCTCATATAAGTCACGAAAGAGAGAGGAAGAGAAGACAATGAAGAAGGAAAAAGAGGAAGAGTAAGGGGATTCATGCCCAAACTCCGCGGGATTCGACTCGCGATCGTCGGATTTTATCCACGAGGCAAGTGTTTACTTGCTTTATTTAATTGAGTGTGTGTATCTCATATTATAGTTCGTAGACTATATAATTTCGGGTTAGAGCCTTTAAAATAAATTTGGGAAAAATTTATTTTGAAATCACAAATAGATGTGTTGTTAACTCTTGATGATTTCTAGTGTTAAATCCATGTTAATGGTGTATATATATGGATTTTAATTAGAGAAATGATAAACTAGGGTTTTAATTATTTTAGGGTTTAAATCTAAGAGAAATGGTTTAATACCACAAATTAGTTGATGTGTTAGTTAGAAATCAGTGTTAGGATGATTATAGTGTTGGTGGTTGCGGTTAGAAACCATAAAATGGAGAATGGGTTGATATTTGGGAATTTTGGAGAAGATGAAATCGCCCAAACTGTGAGCTCCAAATAGGGCGTATTGATTCGGGTCTAGACCGAATCGATTCGCATAAGAGGACCTGAAAGGCTGTATCAGGCCGAATCAATTTGGATTTAAACCGAATCCATTCGCCTTTGAGGGACTGCTTGCAAATCACTTTCCAAATCAATTTGAATTGAGACCGAATCGATTCGCTAACCCGAATCAATTCGCATTTGGGGAGAATCGATTCGCCTTTGTTGAATTTGGTAGTTTTTCCCCTCTTTGAGTTAGGGGGAGTTAAATTGCAATTGAAGATTATTATAAGGGATTCTAGATATGATATTAGGTCTCCTAGATGACGGTATTGAGGATGAGTTAACCTTGGAATGAAAGAGGGACCTTAGATTAGTTATAAGTACAATCCGAGGTATAAACCTATTGAATGGTTAGGACATGCAACATTCGAGAGAGATCTTCGACAAGTATGTATAGAGATATTTATGCGGTTATAATAAATAAGGGTTGAATGAATTTGAGTAAATCCTGGAATGTGATTAGGATGGAACCTAGGATATGGGCTAAGAGGATTGAGCGGCTATCTGGTACGTCTATTGACGACTATTATTATAGGTGATGCGATATCTATGGAACTAAAATAAGTAGATAGTATACTTATTTAAATCATTACGAATTTGTATGTTCAGAATTATGTATAAATCTTTAAAAGTGATTGAGGTGCGAGTTATATATTAAGTAAGTAAATATTTATAGGTTTAGTATATTAAGTGTGCAAATACTTATATACCATTACGAATGGGAACATTCGGAATATCGACTATCGCTATAAGAGTTTGACAATTATAGCCACAACAGAGGAATGATATATATTAGATACGGGATTTGTTACAGTATGTATATGTTATGAGATGAATATAACTATATATGTGTATGATTGGTATATTTGTATCTTAGAGGCTAGTTCCACGAGCATAGGGATGGACAGCCAAATTATATTTTTCTCTAGTGCTATCCAGGGAGGTTGCGCGATATGGGTGAATCCCCTAGCTTGAGAAGAAGGGAGAGTATAGTCCCAAGTTCATATCGTCTGTGACCGCCTCCACCGTTTAGTATTTTTACCATGACCTTAAATGAGTCTGGCTTGGTACTATGGTTGATTGAGTAAACCCGAATATGGATAGGCACTTGAGTTTGCATCATCGAGTTATAGCTCAATGGGATAGTTATTATACTTATGATTGTAATAGGTAAAGTTATACTTGTTGCGTATAGTATATTGCTTGTATATGAAGACGAGATATCATATAGCTTTGACTTGTGTAAAGTGTAAAATGAATAAGGGTTTATTCTTCTTCCGAGAGACTTATCTCCGGATTAATACAATGCAAATTGTATATTGAAATGAGAAATATATATATATATATATATGTATATATATGTATATATATACCACCGTTCAAAAAAACCCGCTTAGGCTTAAGGCTTAGAAGAAACGCCCCGCCTTATGTTTTTTACGTCTTATTCTTAGTAAAACCCTTAAGGAACACTTTTTTCTAAAAACAACGATGCTTTAGTGAAACCATATTGCCTTTTAAAGATTTATTTTACTAACGGACCATTATCTCATCCAAAATAATCAAATACTATTTTAATTTGCATATATTCAGACATATTTTTATGATATGTACAATTTTAGTATTTTAGTAGCCTTGTTATGGTTAAAAAAATAGCAAAATATATTAAGAAGTCCTAAATGCCTTCCCACGCCTTTTTACGCCTAAGGCCCACCTGGGCTTCTAAGGCTTAAGGCTTGGCCTCCACCCCTCGATCACGCCTCGTATTTTTTAGAACCTTGTTATATACTAAAGTGAAAAGGGTATTTTAAACTAGTAAAAGTTACGGATTATGAACGGTTTAGTTATATATAGAAGCGAGAACTATATATATATAGCACATTGATGATTATAAAAACTAAATGCTAATTTAATAGCTTACGGTATAACCTATATTATATAAGCGCAACCAGACTTAGCACGCCTGAGATAAGCGATAAGACTGATGGGAGTAGTCAAGTGCTAGAGTAGTTTCCTTTTTGGGGGAAATTATATGTCATGGTGTAGTCGAATAGAGCGCTTAGGGTGATGCGACTTTTCAATAAGATCGATACATTAGAGCAATGATTATAGGTTCATTTTTTTTCTTTATATGTGGCTATAGAAGCATTGGGTGCGATTTGTTGTTATTAGAGTTAACCTTATAACCGAGGTAGTGTTTTAGTATGTAGAGATTTAGTCAAGCTTGTTGTTAAGCTAGTGCGTTAGACTATAAGCCTTGAGATAGGTGGGTACCGTGAATAGGTATATGGTAGGGTACTATTGTGTTAGTACCTTTCAACTTTGGTGTACTAGGACGTAGTGTAATTAGCGATCCTAGGTTGGTGGTGCAGGTTATATCCGAATTTTGAGGACGAAATTTCGTTGTGAAAGGGAAGTATGTAATACCCCGTACTTTGTAGATATTTAAATTACATATGGGGGGTGTAATTTGGTAATTAGAGGAAATTACTGTGAATAGTAATTTTGGAATTTATGAGTAAAATTTGATAAATCGAGAATTTAAAGTGAGTAATAAATATTAGTTTGCAAGTGTCGGATTAATATTTACATGGGTTATATTTTCTTACGGGACTAAGTATATGAGTTGGATTATTTTAATTACATGTCGCAGTTGGATAAAGCGACGAAGGATAATATTTTAATTGGAAAACACGCGTGTTCAGAAGTGTTAGGTCTAATTTGTGATTTTTAGTTAAGTAACTCGAATGGAGATTTTGAGTGCACAGTTGGTTTCAAAATGGCTGAGATAGTCAGAATAGAGTATCCGGGGGCAGTGTTTAGGTTTCGGGGACTTTTGGACTAGTAGGGACTCACATTTGAGTAAACAAGTCATTTTTGGGTTTTATAAGGGACAAGCCCTTATTTCTCTTATATAAGTCACGAGAGAGAGAGAGGAAGAGAAGAAAGAAAAGAGAAAAGAGAAGGAAGAAGGAAAAATAGGAAGAGTAAGGGGATTTAGGCACAAAATCCGCGAGATTCGACTCGAGGTTGTCAAATTTTATCCACGAGGCAAGTGTTTACTTGCTTTATTTAATTGAGTGTGTGTATCTCATATTATAATTGGTAAACTATATAATTTTGGGTTAGAACCTTTAAAATAAATTTGGGAAAAATTGATTTTGAAATCACAAATAGATGTGTTGTTAACTCTTGATGATTTCTAGTGATAAATCCATGTTAATGGTGTATATATATGGATTGAAATTGGAGAAATGCTAAACTAGGGTTTTAATGGTTTTAGGATTTAAATCTAAGAGAAATGGTTTAATACCACAAATTAATTGATGTGTTTGTTAGAAATCAGTGTTAGGATGATTATAATGTTGTTGGTGTAGGTTAGAAACCATAAAATGGAGAATGGGTTGATATTTGGGTATTTTGCAGAAGATAAAATCGCCCATACTGTGAGCTCCGAACTGGGCGAATCGATTCGAGTCTAGACCGGATCGATTCGCGTAAGGGTACCTATAAGGCTGTCAGAGGCCGAATCGATTCTGATTGAGAGTGCGATACCAGTTTAAAAATGAGAGATTTCATATTTTAAAATATGACTTTTAAACACTCGCTAAATATTTTCAAAACTTGGGCTCTAACCAGTTTCTCTATTTTTCCCCTCTCTTTCTATATACGTATATATATTAGGTGTCCAGACACAAGGACGCCTGGATTATTATTCATTCGAGTCAGACATTTGCTGCAACAGCTGTGGATGCAAGCAGGTTTATTGTAGACGCTTCTATCCTTGAGATCTAGGAAGAAGGTATTGTAGAAACATTCGGTCCGATAGCCCAATTGTTCTCATTTATTCTTTTACCACCTTTTAGTACGGCATGCGATTTAGTTGTATTATGTTAAATCGAGTGTTCGGTTATTTTATTTCATTTCAACTTTTGTGTATATAAACTGTGTGAATGTTTTACTTGGTTGGTTTGGTTAATAAGATTCGTTAAATAAAATTTTGACGCCAGCCTATTAAGTTATTAGTAATTAAATTGGTTTTCGAAAGTGATGCTGAGAATGAACCATATGAGACTCCTGTTTTAATTTGGTATAAGATTGATCACCCGGTAATTTATTAGGCAGGGTGTCACAGCAAGGGATCGAGTTCGGCTCCGGGATAATACCCCATTCTGCAACGCACACCACTATACGTATGTGCAGATGAATATTGCATGGCATCTCTGAATATCACTCTTGGAATGGACCTTGTACCCTCATAAAAACCCTCAGGATCGTCTACTCAATCATTTGCTGCCAATTATGCTTTTAGATTTTTTTTCCACATTTTTTATGATAAATACTTCACTCAAGATCTAATATAAAGCGGGGTGTATATTTAAAAATTGATTGCTATGTAAAATTTATTATTGCAATGTAATACTTTGTTATGATAAATAAATAAAAAATTATTATCTCGTTGATAAATTGAAGTACAAACAGTTATATTTAAAGCAATAAGTTAAAAGAAAAATAATAAAGATTCTATATTCCCACGCTTAGGTTGGACATAGTTGAGGTACAACAAAATGATATGCCATAATGCACTAAACATTTTAGAAGGTAAGATCGTTATGACTTGGAATCAACATATTCCTTGTTGTAGTTTCATATATTTGGTTCGTATTCTTCCCCATCATTTTCATATTTGCATTCTGAGAAGTCATCGTAACCGTAATTGCTATAGTTGGAAATTTCATTATCCAATGCGAATGAGTTCTCGTTATAAATGCTAAGTAATTGTTCCTGAATATGACCTCGTGAGAGCATCTCCCATTTTGCTTTGTCATAACGTTGTAAGCGTCTTTCCATTTTCCATATCTCCTCCTCCAATAAATCAAGTGCAAATAAGTCCACTTATTTGGGAGACGATATAAGCCACGGAGTTACTGCTCAGTTTTTCGAAATAGCAAAGTGGTGGTAGTGGCAAAGAACCTTAAGGTCACACCTTTCATTGTATTTTTCGGACCACACTAGGTGTTACCATGGATAGTCTACTCCGTCTTTCAGTTCAGAAGTGTGAGATATTATGAATATATGACCAAAGTCATTAAGAAAATGCCGACTAGTATCAATTAGATATATTTGAAATATAATTTTCCCCATACACCAAAATATCAGCAATATTTGTGTATTTTCCATTGTAAAAAGATGGGTTGTACGAAACTAATGCCATTTTTTATTTCTGATAAATTAGATAAGACTATATTTTGAAGAGAATGGTAAGTCACAAATTACAACATATTGATGTATTTACAGTACTATTGTGTACTAGGTCGAATAGTGTCATTTTTGGCAGACGGTATATAATTTACCGTCCAAATATATGTGGTCACTTCCGACCGATTACTGCTAGAAGACATTTTTCACATTATAGTCGTCATTGCAGTGTTGTCGTGTGAAGTGGGTTGAATAGTATCATTTTTGGCAGGCGGTAGATTTTAAACCATCTTAATATGTGTGTTCACTTCCTACTTTAATTTCTTGACTAATATGTGCTACAAGACATTTTACTCATGGAAGTCTGTGTTGCACTGTGTAGTGTGATCATGGAAGATGGTATATAATTTATCGTCCAAATATATGTAGTCACTTCCAACTTGTGTTGATGGCAGACGGTATATAATTTGCCGTGCAAATATGTATGGTCACTTCCTACTATTATATGTTGACTAATAACTACAAAAAGACATAATTCCTGACTCATGACAGTCTGCGTTGTTATGAAATAATTTTTTGAAAAATTATTCCTTTTGAATTAAATAATAGATTTTTTTTAGTTCAAAACTATTTACATCCCACAATTATTATTTTATATTTTATTTCTTAATAAATTTATCATTTATTTTTCAATTTACTATAAATAAGATTCTTGCCCGTTACTTATTTCACTAGAAAATGCATATACTTTAATACACATTTTGTCAAAGCTAATTCAACTTTCTAAAAATGAGTCCTTTTACCCAATGGGAAGAAGAGAAGTTATGTCGCATTTGGCTTAACATTGTGTATGATGCGGTGTCAACTGAATATCACAATTTAAATTCACTCTGGGAGAGAGTTCACCGAGAGTACAACATGTTTTTTGAAGATCAACCTGAAAGGAGTATGCTACAACTTCAGAGAAAATGGGTTGCAATTAGAATCAAAGTACGTAATTTCGCTGAAATTCACGATAATCAGGAGGATTTCGTCGATATAGATGACGGTCCAGTTTATGTGGTAAAAATAATATATATATAATTATAATTCATTTACCCGTGATATATAAACTGTAACAAAGTTTATTATTTTTTTGTATAGTTTGCAAATGCCAAAATGGTCTACGAGCAGTAGTTTGGGCATAATTTCGAGTTTGAGCATTATTGAAACATCATCCGATATGCTCCAGATTATCTATCAAGATGTTATTTACAAATCTATTTATTGTCTTTTTTATCTTCTAGGTTATCTATCTTGCATCCTTTTAATATTAATTAAATGTGTTACTTTTGTCTTGTTCAATAAAGGATCAATGTTTATTGTGATATGGCCAAAATACCCTTAGACATCGTAGTCCAATAAATTTACCCCATCTTAGTTAGCATTCTCCATAACCTAAAATCTTTAGTATCATTGAATTTCAAAAAATCATGTTAAGCAATGACATAGAGGAAATGATACTGGATTTAATCGCATCGCATTATAATATCGACAAAGCTGATGAAGTTGCCGTGATCTATAATAAATTACAAACTACAATCTATCAATGGTCTCTACTGCACAGCAGTGGGAAAATTCATGATAGAAGAAGTATGCAACGGGATGGCTCACTAAAATTTATGGAATGACTATTTTCGGGAGAACCCAACTTACCCTGATGATATGTTCAGGCGTCACTCCAGGATGCACAAGTCCACGTTCAATCGTATTTTGGAAGCCGTATGTAAAAGAGATTCATATTTCACCCAAAATTCTGATTGTTCTGGCATATTGGGATTAAGCTCGCACCAAAAGATTGTGTGTGTAAAGTGCATGTTGGCGTATAGTGGATGCATATATTTACGGGTTGAATATTTAAAAATTATTGAGACCACAACGATTCATACTTTGAAACATTTTGCAGGGGTTGTGGTCAAGGTGCTGCACACCCAATGTAGAATATGTTGCCCATATGCTGTCTGAGAATGATCACCGTGGTTTTTCGGGATCACTGGTAGCATTGAATGCATGCAGTGGGAATGTAATAATTGTCCATATGCATGGAAAGGGTAATATCAGGGACATTATCATGTAGCCACTATAATTTTGGAGGTTGTAGCATCTTACGACACTTGGATATGGCATGTGTTCTTTGGAATGCTCAGCGCACGCAATGATCAAAATATTTTGGAAAAATCTCACGTGTTTGAAGAAATTTTGAAAGGAAATCAAACCTCTATGCACTTTGAAGGCAACGAAAACACGTAAGACACCGGGTAATACCCTCGGGATGGTATTTACCCACCTCTCGTAACTATTGTCAAAAGTTATAAGAGACCAGACACTCAAAAACAAGGCATGTACACACGTACTTAGGAAGGCTCTCGAAAGGATGTTGAAAGGTATTTTGACATACTACAACTACGTTTCCATTTCATTGGAGACCCGATAAATTTGTGAGAATATAAGGACTTACGTGTAATCATGAAAGCATGTGTCATAATACACAATATTATTGTCGATGATGAGTTGCAGGATGGGACTTATCATGCTGACCAACCGCTTCGTGGGCCACCACCATGCTTAAGTAGTCAAAGTCTCTCTGGATGTTATCAGTAACAGGTACAGGAAGCGAAGATTAAAAATAACAATGCCCGTAACCAATTGTGTGACGACATCATGGAACACATTTGGAACCGTCATGCAGAATTGCCAAATTGATAGTCGTTACTATCATTTGTGTTTTTCATTTCTATTAACATTGCTTTATGTTATTGTTACTCTTAATTTATGTATTCTATGTCATTGTACGATTAAATACATGTACTCTTAATTTTTTTATATACAACATTCATAATTACGACTCATTTAAAATTTTACCAAATGTGCTTCTAATATAAAAAAAATCATAATAATGTGTGACAAAATAAACAATAAATAAAAATTTCAGAACTATAAATACTTGATAAATCACTAACTATTTTAATATTGTGACGAGTTCTGATATGCTTGATTGCGACGATGTATTGCTAGATTCGTCTGCATGTTGTGAAAGTCATGTTGTTATGGCATAAAGTTACTTGTATCCATGTTTATAATTCAATCTTAATCGTTTCAGTTGATCTTCGTACTCTTTAGTGCGAATTTTAATTAAATCCTCCATCTTCTCATTTACAATTCTTCGATTTGTTTGCGATTTTGAAAAATTGTGTTATACGCTGCGTTGAATTCCTATGAGTTTTTTAGAAGTGCAGCTGCACATTTCTTCCCTTTCACTTTGGTATCTTTATGCCAATGGGTCTCTTAAGTGGATTATTCATGTCCCCTGAATTTTGGTCAGGGTCGTTTGAATATCATAGGCTTGACTGATTGTCTTCATCCGTAAATTGTGACCCAATACTTGACATGTTATATTTAGGTTAATCCTTGAGTAACTCATGACGATGGTCGAACTCAATTATATGACCCACATCATGTTGGAAGTCTGTTCAAGCTGGAGCAATCTAAAAAACATAATATTTCATACAATTAGTGTTATAAAATAATTACTGAAACTATAAATAATCGACTAAATATAAATAAATGTTGTTACCCAATTAATCTAAGGGGTCCCACTCTCTTTACTAACTCCGTATGTTCGAGACAAATTCGCAGAATACAACAAATAGTTTTTTATCGCTCTGAATTTTTCCTACAATGCATTGTTGGTGAATTTGTAAATAACACCCTTAATACAGTTGTATTCGTGAGTTATTTTGTCCCACTGGGTGTTATCAGAATGGTTTTTCCCAACTTCCCTGTCGATTGAATGTTTTATATAAGTGTGACAAAGTAACACTTCATCGTGTCGGGTGAAATTGGGTAAGTGGGTGGAGTTTGTAGGAGTGGTTTGGGAGGGAGATGTCATTTATAGGATGAATTTATTGAAATGTTGAGTTTTTTTTAGTTGTGAAAATGTTTGTAATCTGATTTCTATTTTTACAAAAATATTAAAGAGAGCCATTATAAAAGAGCTTGTAGTTGCCATTTGAAAGATGAAGGAAATATTTTTTTTAACAAAAGTTAGGCTGGAGTCACTTTAATGCCCCAGGTGTTGGGCGGTAGACTGTTACCCGCTCAGGCCTATAGGACCCGTTTATCCATTGACTACCCAAAAGTCAAACTTACATCGCAGATACATTTTTATAAAGTGGGATGTGCATTTTTCTTACCCATTGTGGGCAGAAAAAATGCACATTTACATATTTAGCTTCTCCACTATGGAGGGACTTATTTACAATCCCCTAAATGTTGGAAAATTAACATGTCAAGTTTTATTAATTAGTTATACCTTGACCATAAATAGAAATAGGCAAGGCATAAACACCTAATCCTAGTCGAGACATATTTCTCGAGGTCAAAAGGTCAAGAAGGTGTTCATAAGAAAAACCAAAACATCTTAATCTTCTGGCTCTCTTATCCTTCTTGAAACTCATTTTCATGTTTAAAATAGTGAATCACATGTGAAAAAATAGGTATTATAGATTTGAACTAGTTCATAATTGTAAGCATTTAACTTGTGTCGATATAACACATGAGAGTGTATTAAATATTTGTTATATTCCCCATTATTGACCATAGTGTTCGTGTTTAGATTAAAGTGCCGATCAATTACAATTATTTCGATCAAGACTAGTTTAAGTAAAAATATCCGCACAATTGACTCTACTTAATATAAATATAAGTCTTTCGGGAGGCATGGAAGGGACCCTAAAAATTTTCTTTTTCTATATTAGAAAGTTTAATAAAAAAACATTTGGACTTATTTATATCATTACTTTATGTAATAATCACGAGGCTTTAAGTTCAATTTCTATGGAATTTCTCATGTTAATGACATTTTTCGATTTCCATATTGCAAACTAAAGTCCTCGCAGCAGTCCAAGGAGTCAATAATCTACTTGACTCTGATCGTCGAAAAAGAATGTCAAGCTAAATAGTAATGTCCATACAAACACATAGGCATGATGAATGTATCCCTAAAGACGAAATTTAAGTTTGCATAAAAGTCACACCAATTTAATTGCCCCTCTAAATATATATGTATGTATTGGAGTCTTAGTCAAATGTGTAGTGGACACATCACACAGATCAAAATAAGATTTAACATCATATTTGAGATCAAATATGATGGAGAAGTTCATAACACCTCTCCCCCCCCCCCCCCCCCCCCAACGTAATATATTCATGAACCATCAGACTCTTGTTTAATCTTAGATTAGTATCCTATCAAACATTTGGGGCTAATCCATATTTTTTCCAATTGAAAGGAAAATTATCTGTCAACTCTTATCACACATGTTTTGTAAGAGTATTTATCTATTCATGTTCCCCTAGAGAATTGGATTGTTGTATTTCGTTTTACAAAATATACTTTGAGTCTCTTATCCTTAAGGACTTTCTAGGAAAGCAATTCACAAGGTTACATTCACTGAAAAGCTTTATCAAATCTCAACTCGACATTGTACATGATAAAACTTAATGGAATCCACTTAGGTTTAAGTAAAGGACTTAATAGACTTGAACTTTTGTCATACTCAAATTTAAGTTTTTCATAATTGAAAATTAGTCTTTTGTGTGTGTGTGTTTTGACGTGAATTTGGTATTAGTGATATAAATATGCAAGAAATGTTTATATAAATATTTTCAAAAGGAACATTTCGTAAGTATATCGTGTGTGATTTTCTCTATGGTTAAAAAACTACACAACTTTTTCGCCTTTGTCAGAAGTTCGGTATCTCCTATGATTTGGTCGCGTTAACAAAACATTTATTTGCATCCATGAAGACTTTTCTTTGGTCATCGACTTTTTAAAGTTTTTTAAAATGTCCTGCGCGACTTCCATCTTTACAAATCGTTCGCGTCAGGGAAGACTTTTCACGCAACCACGTCAGTACATTACGAGCTGCGAACTTTGTTTGTGAAACTGTTATTTTCTAAAGATCGTCTATTTTTCTTTGTAAATATGTGAAAGACTTTATTCCATCCATATTTTTCCTTGTTTAAACAATTGAGTTTGAGATATTAATGATGATATCACCCTCCTCACTTGTGCTACTTGTGGTTCACCATATATATGGAGAAACATCGTATGGAGAGAGTTGCCTCATTATCACCATCTTCATCAAAAACTCGAGACCAAAAATATTTACGAAGTTTTCTTAGAGTGAAAAAGACATTTGATCAAGAGGAATTTTAAACAAAAGATTTTTTTTGAGTTTGAGTACTCAAGAGATTAAAACTATAATTATTTTCACTTCTTTCTTTTGTATTTTTAATACGATTGTTTTCAAATATTGATCATTATTCTTACTGAATATTAAAACACTTCTACCTTTATTCATGAACAAATATATTTGTTGTTGAGAGAGTTGTGTGAATATCTAAAAAATCCATTATGAAGTTTGAGTATGCCAAAGTTTTTCTCCACACTTTCAAAACTTTTAGGATCACTCACATCCTATAAAGTGGTGCTCGAGAATTTGGTGGCTTCTCAACAAAGTTCATCTTCAACTTCAAAAGAAGTGTTTGGTTTTGGAGGTAAACATTTGAAGATATTAGTAGATACTAAAATCGATCGCGGTTTTGTAGTGTGCTCTAGATATTGACGCCTTTCACAAAAGATATGGTGCAAGAGAGTGGATAATTAGTTAGTGCTTTGTGTGATTGTAAGTCGTTACTTTCTATTTATAAATATCTATCATAATACATTTTCCGTTAATTTCATCCTGAGTTTTTTTTCTTGTTGGTAAGTTTATCCTTGTACATCAAGTGTTATGTGATTATTCACTTGTCTTAATTAAGACGATAAAATTTGGTTGATTGCAAATTTGATAAAAAATTTGTCACAAAGACCTTTAGGGTGTTTTTCTTTTAGAACTATTAAAATTTGAAAATAATTTTAAGTGGTGTATCTCCGTTGATCATCTTCACAAAGCGTAATCTTATGTTCAAAGTCTACTCAAAGGTATAAATGGTCCAAACCAAGAACTAATAATTGTCCGTGCATATAAATATTATTTAGCCTCCAGGTTCAGGTATGGGTTCTCACAATGTGTAAGTATTTTATTTGATAAAATGAAAGGTCTAAAGTCTTTGTCCTTTTACAAATTTATTCATTATTATTATTTAAGCATTGCATCTCCTCTATGTTAACAACATGAATACTTTCCTAGGTGCTAATTATACAAATTCGTCACGTTTAGACTTGTTTTAGAGAACCTTAATCAAAAGGAGTTAATAAAGTAGTAGACTCTTTTAAACTTTGACATATGAGAGGCGTGCACATGCAGTTAAAGAATAAGCACGTATGTTGTTTTATTTAAAAAAATAGACGTGTCTCACGTACCGTGCACATGCATGAAATATTTATGAATACTAAATTGTATAAATGAATTTTTCATTTTATGATTTATTTTTTCCCCAATCTCTAGTCAATACCAAACTAACAGTCATATTTTTAAAGTTGTTTTTTTAAATGTGAATATAATTACTACCCGACAAAGCCCATAAGAAAAATATACAATGGGTCTAAAATATCCCAAAGGACACACAACCAAAAAAAGCAACAGGCTGCTATAAAAGGCAAACAGGCCCAAAAGAGAAAAAATCCTAACACTTAACAAATTGAACCAAATCCAAACCAAAGCATATGAATCCATCACACACAACTCAAAGAACACAAACAAACCAAAGACCAAAAAAACATATACAAGCGTGCAAAGCTCAGCTACACCCAAACTAACTTTGCACATAACCACAACCATAACCAATGAAATCAAAGCACAAGGAAACATATCAAATTAACACGTATACACCCCCTCCACCACAACCAATTGGAAGAAAGCACAAGGAAACAAAACCATCAATAAAGATAAAGCAGCTTCAGAAGAAACCATTAATAACCCAAAATTAAATAAAAACAATCAAACAACCAGCAAATCATCTCCAAAAATCACGAAGTCTCCACCAATCCACCACTACCAAACACACAAATCAACCACACACCTCATAAACAACTCTCCAGTAACCAACCAATAACACAAAACAAGATCATATCATACCCGAAATCAAAGATCAAGATAAAGATAAAGAAATAGGAATCTATCTCCAATAATCCACCAACCTCCCAAAACCAACATACATTATCATCAAAATAAACCAAACAACTTAACAACTCTAGAGCATATAGATCTAGAATATATCAGAAGAGCCATAAGGAAGAACTCTCAAGAAGGAGACCACGACATTAGAGAAAATCAAACGAAGATGAAGAACTAAGAAAATGAGACCAGAGGAAGAAAATGAAGAACTAAGGCCATAAAAAGATCAAATCATTGCAAGATAAGGACAATCACCAAACCTTTCTTTTTCATGAATTAAAAATCCCCAAATTTAACATAAATAGTCATAGCCCATGTAGATTTAGCAAGAAACCCCAATGCATGCATGCATCTCGACCCATTTTAGTTAAAAACATTCTCTGATATGCCTTAGTTCATACTAATTTCCCAATTTTCATACCTTCTCTTAATTTTCCTCCACTTGCATGTTGCTTCTTGAACCATCTTTTTAACATTTTTGAAAACTTTGTTAACATCCTAGTGAATCTACTTGGAAATTATATCATTTTTAGATCTCCAAATATAATAAAGCGAAATAGAAAGACTAAGCTTTCTTATAGTAAGTTTAAAATCTTTGTTTCCATAACTATCACGCCCCGACTTAATTAAGTTAAAATCGTTCTTTCATTTTGAGATAAATTTTCTCAAACAATACTTTACTTTAAATCTCTTGGAAAACTAGCACAAGATTTTTTTTATATTTTTTTCCAATTGCATGTTTAGATGAAAACATAACTACTGTTGATGTAAAAAATTAGATTATCTCTAATTATTCAATCACAGATAAAATAGATAAGACAAAAGAAATTTTAAAGTGGTTCAGCCTTAAAAGAATGGCCTACGTCCACTGTTTTTGTTATTGCTGACTGTTTGGGAATTCTCGATAGTAGGTTTTTACCAAGAAATTCCGAGTCCTCCTACAATGAGAATGATACAATGTATTTATAGCCATCAGGATGTACATGTGAAAGGGTAATACATATCTGGCCAATAAGCGTATACATCTGTATGATAATAATCAGCCTTTAATGCGCATTTAATCCTCTTAATTGTCTGGTAATAAATGTTCTGGTCGAGGTGCAGCTCGGACCGCCTAAGTTTCTCGGACCGCCTAAGTATCTCGGCATCCATAAGTTGCTCGTTGCAGTAAAGTTCCTCGGAGAGTACCTACTACTCGGAGTATCTGAGCTGGTCGGGGAAATTGAGTTCCTCGAAGTCAAGGTGTTGTTCAAAAATATTTGTTAGTGCCATGTAGATTGACACATGTCTCCACTTAATTAAGCCATGTCCACTTAATTGAGGAGTGTGGAACATTCTTCTCGAAATACGGCGGGATTAAATGGTCATCCTGAATTTTAGGAGTGCTTTCTTTGTATTTATTTTTCTTTTCGAATTCATAGAATCAGACTTTTCAAAATTTTCTAACTGCTTCGGTCTCCACGCCCTTTTTGTCCTTTTAGCCGCCGGTAGCGTAAACGTCTCTCTTTGTAATCATTATTTTTACTCCTTCCCAAGGTAAGGTATTTAAGCATTGCAGAAAATCCTATCGTCTTTTACTTTTTTAAATATGTATCTTTGAGTTTTCCATTTCCTCTCTCTCTTGTGCGTTCATCCTTTTCATCGTTCGTTGTCAACAGATCCATCCTTTTTCTGTAAGATCTTCTTCCTTCTCTTTTATTTCCTTTATTCACCATGGTTTACCTTGTTGAGTCGCTTGATAAGTTTTGTTCTGATTTCTCTATTCCTTCATGGGTTATTTTGGAGGAACTTTCTGAACCTTCAGATTATTTTCGTTTGGCTGAGGGACATTGGTTCCCTAGTCTCTTTGTAGCTGAATGTGGCTTTTTTTTCCCAAACCCTTTGTGTCTGGAATTATGTCAATATTTTGACGTGGTTCTTGCAAAAATAGCCCCCAATACATGGAGAATAGTTAATGGAGTTCATAGATTAAATCAAATTCATGGAACTCGAATAGGAATTCCAGAAATTATGTTTTGCTATAGATGGGCTGTCAGTGACAGTGCTTTTTACTTGAAAACTAGGTTATTAAATAGGGCTTTAGTGGTCAATCTCCCAGATGCCAATAGGGATTATTTTGAGCATGCTATAGTTATGAAAAATTGGCAACATGCTCCACTAACTGGAAATGATGTGTATCAGGGTCCCAAATGCCCTCCCTATGGCAATGGGATAGGTTGTTTTTACTTTACTTTATTTTTGAAATTATGCTTTCTTTGTGTTTGATAAAATGTGTCACTGATATTTTAATTTTAATTTATTTACAGTTGACAGCAAGAGAAGGTCTCTAAAAGAGACAGAAGTTAATTTAAAGCATCTAAAACTTATCTGGAGCTTGCATCAGACCGTCGCTGATGAACATATCAGATCAGCTTCATACTTATTGCAATACAAGAGTTACACCTCGTCTTTTACTGCTCGTCCAGTGATAAGTGACGTAGAACCAGTACCAGCTTCTGAAAGTTCGTCTCCTGAGTCACATATTCCTCTTAGTGACAGAATGAAGAGAAGAAGAGCTCATTCCCTATTCGAGAAATATGCCTCTATTACTAGAGAGGCAAAGAAAAGCAAGCAGGATGTCCCAGAAGGGACAAGACAAATTGATGCACCTCCTCCAGCTGCTACTGTGAAGGTTGCCGAGAAGCCCCCTATGACTCCGATCAAGGTTTAAGCTATTTCCTCTCCAAGCGAGGTTATAGTTATATCACTGTTAACGCAAAAATTCTCCATCTACGAGGACCAATCAGAAAAGGGCACATGTCATCCTACGTGGCAATATTCGACATCCGAGGAGTGTTGGTCGATACCCGAGGAGAGTTAGTTGGCACCCGAGGAGTATTAGTCGGCACCCGAGGAGAGTTGGTCGGCACCCGAGGAGAGTTGGTCAGTACCCGAGGAGAATTGGTCGGCACCCGAGGAGAGTTGGTCGGCACCCGAGGAGAGTTAGTCGACACCCGAGGATAGTTGGTCGGCATACCAACCAGGAAGATCAAGAGATAACTATGCATTTAATGTGCATTAATGAAGATGATAGCGCATTTAATGAGCCTTAATGTACATTTATACTGTATTAATAGATGACAACACATAGCATACCAAGCAATTCAACAATTAGATTCGTTGAATGTAGACATAATGTGTAAATGTCTACATACAATGAATCTCTTTATCTCCCATCACTATAAATACATGTATTCCCTTAGCAAAAAGGGGATGGAGATCCGAGAGATCCAAGAGAACCTAGAAACCCCATACACAAGATACACATCCTTTCTCTCTCTACACCCTATGGTGCTATTGTAAACCCCTGGGAATAAAATAACAGTGGACGTAGGCTTTATTCATAGCCGAACCACTTTAAAAATCTTTGTCTCTTATGTGCTTGATTGGATTGCTTTCATCTATTTATCTGTGATCATAAAAATGGGATTCGGTCTAGTTTTTTGCATCAACAGATTGGCGCCGTCTGTGGGAATGTGTTACAAGCATTGTTCTCCATCAAAAGCTAAGTTTTTTATTTTCTATATGTATAATAAATTATATATTATACATACATCTTTTGATTCAATCGTGATTTTTATGTTTATATACATAAATTAATTGTCCAATTTTTATCTGCAAAATGTTGCATATCATGATTTTTAAATCATAACTGCTAGATTAATTCTTATTTAGATATCTGAAAAATAGTGGATTTCATAAATCATAACTTTTTGCTTGATTCTCAAGTTTCAATTTTATATCATGGAATAAATATTTTAAATGATTAAATATACCAATATATACGATGATGATAAGATTTGATGATTTTCTTTGTTGATTTTGAAATAATTTGTGAAAGATCTTTGATGATTATTCAAATTCCCATTATATTTTTGTTCAAATCATGATTCTCATATGTTTATATCCATAAAATTAGAGATCAAATCAATTATATATTGTGCATACATCTTTTAATTCAATCATGATTTTATATTCACAAATTGTTAAATCTAATTTTACAAATCTGCATAAATGTACATTTCATAATCACAAAGTTTGAGAAATTTGTGTACATATTATATTATTTCTTCTTTAAGGAGATAAAATAATTTCTCTATATTCATAAATCTCTTTTATATGAGTATATACAAATTTGATTCATTTGGAAATCTTTTAATTTAGTCACAATTTTTATATGCATTAACTGTGTGATCGATTTCAATTTGGGGATCTGGTGAATTTTAGACTCATAAATATTATACAAATCCTTGCATCTATGGATCCACTTAAAGATTTTCTGAACAAATATGTTAGGATATGGATAAGCATTAAGAACGATTATGTATTTTCCATTCCGATATTAACATGAATTGAATCAGACCCATTTTCTCTCTCTTCAAGAAAACTATGTTCTCTGCACAAATAATCATATTATGTAATTGTGTTGATACGATCAATTTTCTCAATATATGAATAATCAATTATATGTTGTACATACATACATACATCTTTTGATTCAGTCATGCTTTTTATGATTATAAACATAAATTAGTTGTCCAATTTTTCATTTATCAAATCTGCAAAATATTGCAAATCACGATTTTATTAAATTAGTGGATCGGTTTTTATTTCAAATATGAATAAACAAAAATTTCATAATCACAAGTCCGTTAAATATTTTTATGGAGACACGTTTATGTACATCATATTTTTATGAGAACACGAGATATTTTGATTGTTATCTCTCATATTATTATGTGGAAATTTAAATTGTCCAATATTGAAGCCAATGCACACTATATATTGGCCAGCTGAATAATTATTCTAATCGTAATTTTTATATGATTCAGCCTCAACAGGTGCTCAGGAAAAATTATCTGCCCAGTAAAATTCTTGGATGCTCATCAACAGCACATAAAGACCTTAAAAGGTCAATACCGAACAAAAACAACGCAGCTAGACTACACACAACACAGCAGCAAGACTGCAAACAACAATTCAATTGGCACCATCAGATTCATTTCATACATGCCCCAATCCTGGGCATAGAGCTTCATACTTGACTTAATCGAGTTAAGAGTAGGATTGAAGAAGTTCGAGGCAGTGCCATCTACAGTACATCAGTGCCTAAAATTTCCAACAAATTTTGGAGTAGGAGTTGTGAAAGGTGATCAAAAAGTAGTTTGGGAATGTTATTATTCATTTGCCGAGCAAGAGGAGCTGGAGGAGTCGAGGAAAAAGACTACTACTTATCAAGTGGATGAAGGTGCAGAGATTGAAACATTGGATCCTCGAGATGAGTCGCAACTCGTGAAGGGTCAAGTGGTGGAAGCTACTTAAAACATCATTCTGGACGATGAGCACCCTGAGCGAACTACTCAAATAGTTTCATCGTTGGAAGCCTCATTAAAACAAGAATTGATAACTTTCCTTAGAAGCAGAAGATAAACTTTTGCATGGAGTCATGAAGATATGCCAGGAATAGACCCAAATTTCTTATGTCATGAGCTCAGCGTGAATAAGGAGATCAAACCAGTGAAGTAGAGAAGAAGAGTATTCAGTCCCGAGAAGAATCAAGCTATACAAGAGGAGGTCGAGAAGCTCCAGAAAGCTTGCTTTATCAAAGACGTTAAATATCCAGACTGGTTAGCAAATGTGGTGATGGTAAAAAAGAAGAATAACAAGTGGAGGATGTGTGTAGACTTCAATGACCTCAATAAAGCATGCCCAAAGGATCACTTTTCGCTACCCCGAATTGATCAACTAGTCGATGCTACCTCGGGACACGAGCTGCTGAGCTTCATGGATGCTTATTCTGGTTACAACCAGATTAAAATGAAACCTGAAGACAGGGAGAGTACTTCTTTCATTACCCCTAGGGGAACTTATTGTTATAATGTTATCCCTTTTGGTTTGAAAAATGCAGGTGCGACATATCAGCGGCTGATGAACAAGGTCTTTGCTGAACAAATCAGTTGCAATATGGAAGTCTATGTTGACGATATGCTGACAAAGAGCAAGAAAGCTGCCGTTCATCTAGTTGACTTAGGCCAGACCTTTGATCAAGTGGATAAATATCAAATGAAGCTGAACCCGACGAAGTGCATATTTGGAGTTCGAGAAGGCATGTTTCTCGGGTACATTGTCAATCAACGAGGCATTGAAGCAAATCCTGAAAAGATCAAAGCCCTATTAGGGCTACGATCTCCAACGACGAAGAAAGAAGTACAGAGTCTCACAGGACGAGTAGCAGCACTCAATAGATTTGTATCGCGAGCAACTGATAGATGTCTCCCATTCTTCACAACGCTCCGAAAGACTTTTGAGTGGAATGATGAATGTGAGAAGGCCTTTCAAGACTTGAAGAAATACCTGGGAGCACCTCCACTGTTGTCCAGGACGGTGATGGAAAAAAT
Organism: Sambucus nigra; assembly: GCA_949130495.1. Taxonomy (NCBI): domain Eukaryota; kingdom Viridiplantae; phylum Streptophyta; class Magnoliopsida; order Dipsacales; family Adoxaceae; genus Sambucus; species Sambucus nigra. Next base: position 141,586,375 of record OX422207.1, read on the forward strand.
TGTGCTTGTATCTAGCAGTATCGAAGAATGTAGTTAGCTCGGCGTTGATCAGAGTGGAGAATGGAGTGCAAAAACCAATTTATTACATGAGTAAGGCCTTCCGAGGAGCAGAAATCAGATATCCGAGGCTGGAAAAATTGGCACTGGCGTTGATTGAGGCAAGTAGGAGAATGAGGCCATACTTCCAGGCTCATACCATAGTAGTATATACTGATATGCCGTTGAGGCAAGCCCTTCATAAACCAGAAAAATCAGGGAGATTGATGTATTGGGCAATAGAGCTCGGTGAATATGATATAGTTTATGAACCCAGATCATCGCTAAAAGGGCAGGCTGTAGCAGATTTTATATCAGAGTTCACCTATCCTGATACCCTCGAGGAGCAAAAGTTGCTCGCTGATCAACCAGTGGATGTTACAGAATCAATAGACACAAGCTCAGACCAACTTCGGTTGGTAAAAGGGCGAGTGGATGTTACAGGATCATCAATTTCGAGCTCAGACCAACTCCGGTTGGTAAAAGGGCAAGAAAAGATGATTAACGAGGAGCAAGAAATATCAGGGGAGGATGAAAGGAAGCAAAAAATATTTCACCGAGGAACTCTGTCAGATCAGAAATTTGAAGACGAGTTACCTATATGGAGGCTATATGTAGATGGCTCATCTTGCACAACAGGCTGTGGGCAGGGATCGTTTTGAACAGCCCGGACGAGGTCGACATTGAATACGCCCTACGATTCCAATTCAAAGCTTCCAATAATGAGGTTGAGTATGAGGCCATGATTGCAGGTCTTAATTTGGCAAAAATTATGGAGGCGCGGCAGGTTATTGTCTTCAGTGATTCTCAATTGATCGTAAATCAAATGTTGGTAATATATGCAGCCAAAGGAGAATCAATGATTAGGTATCATGCAAAGGTGATGGAGTTGGTATCAGAATTTGTTGCTATTCAGCTGGTCAGAATACCAAGGATGGAGAATGCGAGAGTAGACGCCTTAGCTCGATTAGCATCAGCTACTCGTACCGAGCTACGAAGAACAATCCCAATTGAAGTTTTAGTTGGTCGGAGTATAGATGAAGATCTGACGATGAATTTTATTACCCTTGATTTAGGACCATCTTGGATGGATCCCATCAGGGCATATATTGAGGAGGGAGAATTACCAATTGACAAGCTCGCAGCCAAGAAATTGAAGTTTAAAGCTGCTCGGCGTGTATTAATTAACGGTATTCTATATAGATGAGGAATTATGGCAGGTTTGCAAAGATGTGTGCATCCCACCGAGGTGAAAGATTTGATTGAAGAGGTCCATGAAGGGTCTTGTGGAGCCCATGTAGCAGGTCGGACGCTTTTGCAAAGGATGATGATGCAGGGATACTACTGGCCGACGATGAGAGCCGATTGTGTAGCCTATGCCAAGAAAGATGACAAATGCCAGCGCTTTTCCTCCATTCGAAGAACTCCACAAGCATTGTTGACACCCATAACTTCCCCTTGGCCATTTTCCATGTGGGGAATTGATTTGGTTGGGCCACTGCCAACGACCCGAGGAAGGTTCAAATACCTCGTCGTCGCAGTGGATTATTTTACTAAGTGGGTAGAAGCTGAGCCACTCATTGATATGACGCACGAGAAGGTGTACCAATTTGTTTGGAAGATCATCATTTTTCGATATGGTCTTCCTTATGCTTTCATCACAGACCATGGAACACAATTTGATAATGAGGAGTTCGCTGCCTATTGCCATCAGTCAAACATTTTGAAGGTTCACTCAGCACCAGGCCATCCTCAAAGCAACGGACAGACTAAAGTGACGAACAGAACACTGCTAAATGAATTGAAGAAAAGACTAAGTGACGCAAAAGCAAACTGGATCAACGAGTTACAGTCAGTACTGTGGGCTTATCGTATTACTCCCCAAGTAGCAATTAGAGAATCACCATATATGCTGGCATTTGGAAGTGAAGCTGTTATACCTGCTCCTTTTATTGAAAATTTTTCGGGGAATACTAGTGCTACACACTACTCGGCAAAACTCGGTAAAGCTCAGACTACTCAGTAAAAATATTCCTAAAAATGCCAACCTCGGTTGGTTAGGAAACAAAATATTCCTAAAAATGCCAACCTGTTTGGCTAGGAAACAAAATATTCCAAAAAATGCCAACCTCGGTTGGTTAGGAAACAAAATATTCCTAAAAATGCCAACCTGTTTGGTTAGGAAACAAAATATTCCTAAAAATGCCAACCTGTTTGGTTAGGAAACAAAATATTCCTAAAAATGCCAACTTATGTTGGTTAGGAAGTACGTATATTCTCGAAAATGCCAACTTATGTTGGTCGGGAGGTAAGATTATTCCAGAAAGCGCCAAAGTTGCTCGTAGAGGAAAAACCCACTAACTATGGCTGGTAGGGGATAAAAACCCACTAACTGTAGTTGGTCGAAAAGGAAAATTTACCGACCTTAGTTGATCGGAAACATTTTATGAAAACGAGAAAGTGATCGAGCAACATTTTTGATACTCGTAACTTTTTTAGTAAGTTGGTCGACAAACAAAACATCATTTTTTATCAAATGGTTACCACAAATTCAAACTAGTCGACAATAAGTTTGTCGATAAACAACACAATATTGTTATCTTTTTAACAAATACATATGCACAGATGTAAAGTATTTTACAAGACAATAGAAATTAAGATTGCGAACAAAAATGAAAGTCTTTCATTAAAATCAAAAACAAAATACATCAGGAATGAAATACAAATTTATTACATCAATATTCCCATTCTATTGGTTTCTTCCCCTCTGCTTTTGAAACAGGTTCCTCGCCAGCATGTGGATCATTTAAAGCAAGAGGAGAATTTATGAAGTTAAGATCTTTGAACATCCTGATATTCATCACGGATGGTCGATCTAGGAGGTGCTCGATAAAGTATTTGTTCATTTGGGGGCTTCTATTACAGATATATTTGTTCATTTGGTGGCACATTCTTATAACATCATGTAGTCGAGCACCAAATTCAACTTCACAAACTCACATGGAGGCGTATTCAGAAGTTCAGGAAGTACATTCAGAAGTTCAGGAGGCATATTCAGGAGTTATTATGCACATACTATTGAAGTTCAGAAGTTAAATTTAGCATCTACAGCACTGAGATCTTTACTACTACTATCCCGACCAATATTGAAGAAGAAGTTGTATGAAAATGTTTCGAAGTCCACCACTAGCTTGGTACTAATCAGATTGAAGAGTTGGGTTCAAAAGCTAGTATGTTACTCGACAAAGTATTCAGAGGATCATAAATCAGAAGAATCAAGCACATGAAGTTAGCACTCAGTGGCTCGGCACAGGAGGCAGTTGGTCGGCTAGCGAACCAATCAACATACTTGAAGATTATGACAAGCTACAAGCTGCATACTATGGCATGGCTGCATCCAAATGCCCAGGGGTGATACATAGCACACGGAGTTCCTCAAAAGAAAGATTAGCAACCGTCGATCAGCCTGCATCATATGTCATCCAGGAGATAATGCACTTTATGTTGAACAAATCAAGAAGGTAGATTAAGAATTTCACGAGCACCGAGCAACACTGCAGAATAAATACTCCATCCTTTCAAGTAAACCATCAAGCATGGAGCATTGGGGGCTTCTGTTAACGCAAAAACTCTCCATCTACGAGGACCAATCAGAAAAGGGCACATGTCATCCTACGTGGCAATATTCGACATCCGAGGAGTGTTGGGCGATACCCGAGGAGAGTTAGTTGGCACCCGAGGAGTATTAGTCGGCACCCAAGGAGAGTTGGTCAGCACCCGAGGAGTGTTAGTAGGCACCCGAGGAGAGTTGGTCAGTACCTGAGGAGAATTAGTCGGCACCCGAGGAGAGTTGGTCGGCACCCGAGGAGAGTTAGTCGGCACCCGAGGAGAGTTGGTCGGCATACCAACCAGGAAGATCAAGAGATAACTATGCATTTAATGTGCATTAATGAAGATGACAGCACATTTAATGAGCCTTAATGTACATTTATACTGTATTAATAGATGACAACACATAGCATACCAAGCAATTCAACAATTATATTGGTTGAATGTAGACATAATGTATAAATGTCTACATACAATGAATCTCTTTATCTCCCATCACTATAAATACATGTATTCCCTTAGCAAAAAGGGGAGGGAGATCCGAGAGATCCAAGAGAACCTAGAAACCTCATACACAAGATACACATCCCTTCTCTCTCTACACCCTATGGTGCTATTGTAAACCCCTGGGAATAAAATAACAGTGGACGTAGGCTTTATTCATAACCGAACCACTTTAAAAATCTTTGTCTCTTATGTGCTTGATTGGATTGCTTTCATCTATTTATCTGTGATCATAAAAATGGGATTCGGTCCAGTTTTTTGCATCAATAATCATCGACCAAGACGACATCCTTGGTCGAGAGTGTTCCTGTTCCCTCGAGGAAGCTAAAGAAGAGCTCCTCGGTCAATTTGGCAGAATCCATCTCTCAGCCTCCAACTGCTGAAAGTGGTGTTCCCACTTTCGTTGCTCTGAGCTCTGCCATGAGCTCGGTGAAGTCTTAGATCATTCCCGAGATCCAAGGTATTGAAGAAAATCTTTCCCGAGACAGAGTTACCACTTTGGCAGCTCAGCACATTGCCTCAGTAAGTATTACTCATCTAAACTTTCATTTTTCCATGTTATGTGCTTGCACTGATTTACAGTTATTTTCTTTTTCCAGTTGGTAACTTGTTTCAATACAATTCTGAAGAAGGACGAAGTTATCAAGGCATCCATTTCCTCTGGTGGTGTAAAGGAGGCTTTTGTAGGTCTGACGTAGTCTTTAAAAGATTCTCGTCAGAAGTATGTTAATGATAAAGCTGCTTGGAAAAAGCGGCTTAACTCCACTGAGCAGGAGAGGGATCAGGCTGTTGAAGTCTCCAAGGGGTTGGAGAAGAAAATAAAAGACTAGGAGGAGAATAACAAAGAGCTCGAGGAGAAACTCCAACATGCTGAAGAGTTTGAAAACAAGCTCAAATCTGCCGAGGAAGAGCTAAGTAGACTTCATGATGTTGGTCATCAGAAGGAAGAAATGGATAATAAATTGAAGGTTGTCGAGGAGCTTCTTAAGGAAAAGGTGTAAGGACACAAATTTCCAATTGAGTCCATATATAGTTTTGGCTCAATTCCGGACAAAAACATTTATTCATAGGATAATATTTAAATTGTAATATTCTCAAGCCTATGAAGTGTTTGTTGAAGACGTAGCGGCAAAGAGTATAAAGCTTCATCAAAATGCTGCCTCGTTTCTACGTCATCAACTATAGTTCCATGCTCCCAAGGTATGAATGCAATTATGTTTATATAGAAGCTTGGAACAAAGTTTGTTGGGTGTTAGGTTTAATTAAAACTATGTTTACTTTCAGAAAAATTTAATTAGAGAAAAATTTAATTAGAACTTTAAAAAATAAAGTATATAATGTTTCTGGGCCAAAAATCGAATTTTGTAAAAATTTTGGAAGTCGTTCGAAATGTCGTTCGAACGAGTTTTTCGTTCGAACCAGGTTTCGTTCGAACGAGTTTACCAACAAGTCTAAACTGGTCCGTCGTTCGAAATGTCGTTCGAACGAGATTGTTCGTTCTAACGAGATTTCAAATGAGATTCTAACGAGTCCAAACTGGAGCGTCGTTAGAAGTATCGTTCGAACGAGAGTTCGTTCGAACGAAATGTCGTTCGAACGAACTGCTAGGCGGGAACAGTTTTTAGGCAGTTTTTGGCAGTTTTTAACCCACTTTCCCACTTGTTTCTTAACTGATTTTTTCAGACTTTATGAAGGACGGGAATCACATTTTCCAAACTAACATTTCCATAACTTTTCCAAAATATTTCCATCTCTTATAGAGTGTTTGAGAGCAAAAATGGTTTAGGAAAATGTTCATGTTTTGAGTGAGTTTTTAGAGAAAAATATTTTCATCACTCTAGTGTTTACACCCAATTGAGTTTATCCAAGTTCATATATACATATCAAATTGCTTGGAGTTTGGCACCGGTTTATCTCTACCGAATTCAAGAAGAGAAGTTTTGGTTTGCTTCTACATCCATCAAAGAAGAAGATTTTTGTTGCGACTCTACCCACTTGGAGAAAGGCTCCATGTACGGGTGACGGTGACCATAGAAAGCCCCATCGGTGGATTCCGAGACCGCGGTGGTGTTCCGAGGTTATCCGCTAGGAAGAGGTGTCTACAAGAAGAATCGTCGAGGCTTGAGAGGGATCGAGTCAGTCATTGTAAGTCTATTTGTCTTGTAATTGTAATTCCGTATCTAGTGGATTTGTGGCTAGGGCCGTCCGAAGTTGTTTCCCGTCTTGGGTTTTTCCTCGTACATCGCGGCGTAGTGTGATTGGTTTATTTTATCTTGCATAATAACGTAGAATGCATGCTTAGACTAATTCAAGATAAAATTCGATTTACATCATCACACTAACGCATGCTTAGACTAATTCAAGATAAAATTCGGTTTACATCATCACACTCACTTTAATTTGGACTTAAATTAAATATTCGGTAATGTTGTTTAATTCAAGTCATTTGCTAAAATTTGGTTTCGCCTAACTTGCTAATATTGATAGATATGACTTAGGCAAATTCTAGGACTTGGATTAATTAATCGGTTTAAGTGAATACATTAATTGAGTACTTTTATTGAAACATCACCTTTACGCTTCCGCATTGATTTTATCTAAAAGGAAATCTTTACGTTTTCAAATTGATATCAGAGCCAAAAACGATAAATTATTTCGTTAACGATCCTTAAATATTTTTGGCTAAAATGGATTTTTCCCCATTTTCAAAATTTCCTATTTTTGATGGTTCAAACTACGCGTATTGGAAAGCGCGTATGAGATCGGCACTAAAATCTATCGACGAGAGAGTTTGGATGTCTGTTGTTAACGGGTGGTCCCCACCAACTTATTTAGTTGAAAATGAACGTGTTATCAAACCCGCCGATAGATGGACTGAAAATGAGTTTAAACTTGCTAATTTCAATTCCCGTGGTTTAAATGCCTTGTTTAGCGCAGTCACACCGGATGAATTCCGCCGTATTATGACGTGTGAAACCGCTAAAGAAGCTTGGGATATTTTACAATTAACTCATGAAGGAACTAGTGTCGTTAAAGCTTCAAAACTCCAAAACCTCACCACTCAATTTGAAACTATCAAAATGAATGAAAAAGAAACGTTTGATGAATTTTATGCTAGACTGTCTGATATTGTTAATTCATCTTTTAACTTGGGAGAGAAAATACCTGACGACCGTTTTGTAAAGAAAATTTTAAGGTCCCTACCCGATAGATTTATTCCAAAAGTGACCGTTTTAAATTCTTTACCCACTTTAGCCTCTATGAAATTAGAAGAGCTTGTAGGTGATTTACAAACCTATGAACTAGATATGTTTCCCTCTAAAACTGAAAAGAAAATTGAAAAGGGCGTTGCTTTAAAAGCCCGAAAAGAGGTCAAACAAGTAGTAGAGAGCGATAGTGATAGTGACTCGGAAGACATGGCTTTGTTTGCTCGTAAATTTAGAAAATTTCTTAAAATTAACAAAGATAAATTTAAAAATGATTTTAAGAAATTTGATACTTCTAAACATGATAAAAGCGAGAAGATTTCTAAAGCCGAGAAGATCCCTAAACCTAGCAATGACAATTTAGATAGGGACGAGTCTAATAAGTGTTTTGGTTGTGAAGGTTATGGCCATAGGGCTTATGAGTGCCTCACTAAACTAAGGAAAGAGGGTAAGCGACCCATTTCATATAATGCGACCCTTAGTGATAATGATAAGGAAGAGAAGCCCGATTCCCCCACTAAGAAAAATTTTGTGGCTTTTATGGCTAGTCATGTGAGTGATAGTGATAACTCATCGATTGATGAAACGATAGCACATGCCACTTCCAAGGTCATTGTACATGATTCTCTTATTTTTTATGATAGTGAGAGTGGAGAAGAAAGTGAGAGTGAAAATGAAGAAGAGGTTAATGTGAGTGAACTTCAAAATGCTTTTCAAGAACTTTTTAAAGAATCTATTAAATTGAAAAGACCTAATTTGAAGTTAGAAGCTAGTTTAAGAAAGAGTGTCAAGGTCGTTAATGCATATGATTTAATAGAAGACCTTAGGACACGTGAGAGTACTCTTCAAGAGAAGCTAAAATATGTAGAAGGCGAAAGAGATAGCCTTAGGGGTTTAATGGAATCCTTGAAAAAGGAGCTTCTTGCTTTTGAAGAGCGAACTGTTTTATTAGAGTCTAATATTTTGGAATTGCAAGATAAATTAAAAGACTCTAGTAATGTCAAATTTGATTTGGAGTGTCGTTCGAAAAAACTAGATAAAATGTTAGGAACGGTCCAAATTAAAAATGACACTTGTGGTTTAGGCTTCAATACTTGTAATGAATTTACTCATAATGCCAAAACCACTGTTTTAGGAGAATCTACTAGGAATGCATTTAATGATCACTTCTTAGGTAAATATTTTCGACATGCTCTTGCTTGTACACATTGTGGTCGAAAAGGTCATCTTAGGAAATTTTGTTTTGATCTTAAACGAATTCCTAGAAAACCCCATAGTCAAGTAACCACGGTTGTTAAAGTTCCTACACCCCAAGATAGTCATTCTTCATTAATTTGGGTTAGGAAATCCGATTTGGTTGCCTTGCAAAATAGGGTTTTTGATTCTCATTTACTTTCACATGCTTCCTCCCTTGCTAAATCTAAAGGATGAATGTGTTAGTGTTTGCATACTTTAGCTTTTGTACTTCATGCTATATTCACATGCTAAAATGTATGCTTGTTTAGTCATTTTCTAGTCATTGCGTTATTTCATATCACATACTAGATATTATGACTTGTTTATCTTTTTGTATTATATTTTTGCTTGAATTGACTGCATAATATAAAAAGATTTTTGTTTATCATTTGTGTTTTATTTATTTCATTTAAGCTTAATGAAAAATACAAATGATTTTTGTTTATTCTTTTGAGTATATATCTTTATTTTTTATTAAAAATGTTAAAAACTCAAAAAGATTTTCTTTTGTGTGTATTTTAGTTTGACACACTTTATGTGGCATATATTTGTGTTTGAATCCCATCTTTTACGCTCCCATGTGGCTAGAACTCTTGGTTTAGACTGTCAATCCTTAATATGTTCTTTACCATATTTTATGGAGTAGTTGGATTTTGTATTGATTAAATGGATTCTATTTTTATATGCCTCTATTCACACATGCACGAGCTCTTTTGAAATCTTAATGTCACATGTTATATTTGAGCTTTTTGAGGTGTTCTCCTATCAATATAGTCATCTACATATCTATGACCTAGGAGAACTAGTGCATGTCAAAATTCGTTGCATGTGAGTTTGTGTGAAAATGAAAACATGATAAATAAAATGTGCACGGGGAAGGGCTCCGAAAGGATGAATTAAATCCTTTGTGATAGTAAGCCACCATTTATTGGATCTAAAAGAAATACGTGATCCAAAGGCCTAAAAACAGAATATTTGGCATTAAAAAGAAAACAATTGCCAAGGCCTATGTTTGTTTGATATATTCATTCAAAAGCAAAAGAATATATATGGTTATTGAGGGAGAATTGGATGGTATATCAACGGTTTGAACAATGTCCGTTTATCCTAGTTGTCTTTAATGTCATGACTCTATTTGGTTTGTAGAATCATCATCATGCTAGGCTTGTATGCATTGTGTATGTTTGTTCATTGAGTTCAATCTATATTGTCACATGAGGTTATATTCAAATGTGATAAAGTTTGCAATCAAATGAGAACTCCGTGAATGTTTATTTAAGTGTTTGGGTCTAAATTTAATTGTTGCTAGTTCACACCCCTACACTTACATTTCCATATGACACATTTTTGCCATACGAGTGAGCAAACTTATTGTATTTTGTGTTATATGTGTGTGTTTATATCTATATATATGGAAGTGCTTCATTGGTATATTTCTAGTTTATATATATATGATATTAGTTTGTCTTTACCTTGCGTTTATTGCCAATATGCTTTCATGTCTTATCACTTTAAGCTTCACCATGCTTTTATGTTTATTAGTTCTTTATCCTTTGCCTATTCCTGAACAAAAAGGGGGAGAATGATGATAGGGGGAGAAATGGTATCTAATCCTATTGTTATCGTATCTTAGTTTGGGGGAGATTTATCTTAGGGGGAGACGTCTTTCTAAGTAGGTCATGTGTTTGATAAAGGGGAGAATTAATTTAGGGGGAGTAATTAATTAATTGCATTCAATACTTTGATATTCCCTATGCATTTGATGAATTTGCTTAAGTGTGCAGGATTTCTTCTAAAGCGGCATTGTTTAAACGGCAAAGCGTTTGATCCTTGGGTTGAGTCAAGTTTGGGTGGGTTATGTTTTTTAGTCTAGTGAGCTTGACGGCCCTTTAGGATTTTTTTGTTTGGTTTTTGTCCCGGAATAGCCAAAGGGGGAGATTTGTAAGGACACAAATTTCCAATTGAGTCCATATATAGTTTTGGCTCAATTCCGGACAAAAAAATTTATTCATAGGATAATATTTAAATTGTAATATTCTCAAGCCTATGAAGTGTTTGTTGAAGACGTAGCGGCAAAGAGTATAAAGCTTCATCAAAATGCTGCCTCGTTTCTACGTCATCAACTATAGTTCCATGCTCCCAAGGTATGAATGTAATTATGTTTATATAAAAGCTTGGAACAAAGTTTGTTGGGTATTAGGTTTAATTAAAACTATGTTTACTTTCAGAAAAATTTAATTAGAGAAAAATTTAATTATAACTTTAAAAAATAAAGTATATAATGTTTCTGGGCCAAAAATTGAATTTTGTAAAAATTCTGGAAGTCGTTCGAAATGTCGTTCGAACGAGTTTTTCGTTCGAACCAGGTTTCGTTCGAACGAGTTTGCCAACAAGTCTAAACTGGTCCGTCGTTCGAACGAGATTGTTCGTTCTAACGAGATTTCAAACGAGATTCTAACGAGTCCAAACTGGAGCGTCGTTAGAAGTATCGTTCGAACGAGAGTTCGTTCGAACGAAATGTCGTTCGAACGAACTGCTAGGCGGGAACAGTTTTTAGGCAGTTTTTGGCAGTTTTTAACCCACTTTCCCACTTGTTTCTTAACTGATTTTTTCAGACTTTATGAAGGACGGGAATCACATTTTCCAAACTAACATTTCCATAACTTTTCCAAAATATTTCCATCTCTTAGAGAGTGTTTGAGAGCAAAAATGGTTTAGGAAAATGTTCATGTTTTGAGTGAGTTTTTAGAGAAAAATATTTTCATCACTCTAGTGTTTACACCCAATTGAGTTTATCCAAGTTCATATATACATATCAAATTGCTTGGAGTTTGGCACTGGTTTATCTCTACCGAATTCAAGAAGAGAAGTTTTGGTTTGCTTCTACATCCATCAAAGAAGAAGATTTTTGTTGCGACTTTACCCACTTGGAGAAAGGCTCCATGTACGGGTGACGGTGACCATAGAAAGCCCCATCGGTGGATTCCGAGACCGCGGTGGTGTTCCGAGGTTATCCGCTAGGAAGAGGTGTCTACAAGAAGAAGTGTCGAGGCTTGAGAGGGATCGAGTCAGTCGTTGTAAGTCTATTTGTCTTGTAATTGTAATTCCGTATCTAGTGGATTTGTAGCTAGGGCCGTCCGAAGTTGTTTCCCGTCTTGGGTTTTTCCTCGTACATCGCGGCGTAGTGTGATTGGTTTATTTTATCTTACATAATAACGTAGAACGCATGCTTAGACTAATTCAAGATAAAATTCGGTTTACATCATCACACTAACGCATGCTTAGACTAATTCAAGATAAAATTCGGTTTACATCATCACACTCACTTTAATTTGGACTTAAATTAAATATTCGGTAATGTTGTTTAATTCAAGTCATTTGCTAAAATTTGGTTTCGCCTAACTTGCTAATATTGATAGATATGACTTAGGCAAATTCTAGGACTTGGATTAATTAATCGGTTTAAGTGAATACATTAATTGAGTAATTTTATTGAACCATCACCTTTACGCTTCCGCATTGATTTTATCTAAAAGGAAATCTTTACGTTTTCAAAAGGCCTCCTCGGAGAGAGAGAAAAGAAGAAAAGTTGTTAAGAAATCCTTCAGCGCTGGCTGGGATAAGGGGTGGAATAAGGGTTTGGCTGCCATGATTTTACAAATGGAATATGGCAGCCTCAAGTACTTTAGGGATGGCTGGGTCGCTGCTTTAAGAGAGATGAATGTTGATGAAAATTCTGACCTATTTCAGCGACACATCCCTGGCCCCCCTACAACTCCTGGGGAAGAAGAAGAGGACGAAGCCGCCTCTAAGGAATCCTCCATGGTGATGGGAGATCAAATTTCTCATCCCCCAGTTATCCATTCCTCCTGCGAGCAACTTCAACCATCCATTATTTCAACCGAGCAGCTTCCAGTACCCACCGAGCAACCCTCTGTGCCATCCGAGCAACCTACCTCCTCGTCCCAGCCTCCCGACAAAGTTTTGGGAGACAAAGAGAAGGTGTAGAGTTGTTCGAATTTTTCTCTCTGTTTAGTTTTGTCCATTGTAACTCTGAACTATGTGCTTCCCTTTTATGGTGCAATAAAATTTGAGATTTTAATTATTCATACTGTTGATTCTCTTCTTCTTGCCCTGTTTTCACTCTTATTGATTCTTGTTATCTCTTCCTTTTACTAGTTTATAGCCAGGATGGAATTGTTATCTGCTCATGATACAAAATTATTGAAACAATACAATGAATACTTCAAAGCTGGTCATACAGATATGACTGAATCTCAGATTATTGATATCCTCGGTCCAGATGCTTCAGAGCGAGCAATCGAAGCTTACCAGTACTTAAAATGTCTTCTCGACCGGGTAGTGGCTAATAATGTAGCATATTATGAGATGATTAAAGACCTCCAGGGCACTCTCGAAGAGCTTCAACAACAATACAAGGAATCTACAGCCCTCTTGCACCAAGGATATGAGAAGAAGTATCAGTAACTAAATGTTGATAAGGGATATGATAAGTTGTTTGTTGCTTATGATGTGAGGGAGAGAACTTTGAAGACCGAGGTCGAAGAGCACAGGCAAATAGCTAGGTTGCTGGAGCAGGAAAATAATAACCTACGAGGAGAGGTATCCCAGCTGAGGTCTGCAGCCTCTACCTCAAACTCTTTGGTCCTTGTGAATGACGAGGGATTCTCTTTCTTAGAGGTCGAAAATGCCAATCTGAGAGATGAATTAGAAAGCTTGAAGAGGATTGGGCCTTATACCTCTGCTCGGGGACGAGCAAGAGCTGTTCGGATTACTATTGAGGAACAAAGAACTCAATCGGCTCTGGAGAACCAAGCCTTCCAATTGATGGCAAAGAACCAGGCATTGGCTAAGATGTCTAAGAAAATTCAAGCCTTCGACGAGCAACTGGCTGCCCAAAATTCTGCTTTGGAGAATAAAATGAACTTGGTGAAGAATCTCCATGAGCAGTTAGAAAGATTAACCTACCAGTTCCACAAACAGACTAGAGAGTTCTGGATGGCTGGTTATAATGAAGCCCTTTATCATCTTGACGATCGGATCCAAAATGCAAATAATGTGGGTTATAAGCAAGGATGGCTAAATGCTTTGGGCTGCTGAAGTTGGAACGAGGTCATTACTTGTGGGATTACCACAATCCTGGGTTGCTCGACCTACCAGTACCTCCTTTCAAGCTTGATATGAGCTGGATTCCTGCTCGGGCCATTCCACAATGCTTAATTTCAAAGTATCTCGACGACTACAGTCTTAATTCCAACTTCGAGATATCTCGCCCAGAACACCTTCTTGATCGGCCATCAGTTATGAACATCAGGATGCTTAAAGATTTGAACTTCATAAACTCCCCCTACGCCTTAGACGATCCTCCTGCTGGTGAAGAACCTGTTTCAAAGGCAGAGGGGAAGAAACCCATAGAATAGGATTCCTGATGTAATAATTTTTATGTGTTTTCATTCTTAGTGTACTTTATTTTGGATTTAATAAAAACTTCTATTTTTCTTTGCAATCTTGATTGTCATTGTCTTGTAGGTATTTTGTAAAACATTTCAGTTATTTACTAATGAATGTGCATGTATATCTGTTAAAAAAAATAACAATATTGTGTTATTTTCCGATCAACTAAAGTTGGTGAAAATTTATTGTCGACTATCCTGAATTTGTGGTAATCATTTGACGACTAACCAAAATGGATAATATTTTGTTTCCCAACTAACATGGTGGCAATTTAAAATGTTACAAGTATTAAAAATTTTGCTTCATCACTTTTTAATTTTAAGCCATTAGTTGACTTTTATTACATAATCCTGCTTTCTTTAATAGAAATGTTCCCGACCAACCGTAGTTGATAGATTTTCATTCCCGACCAGCCTTAGCTAGTGGATTTTTATTCCCGACTAGCCTTAGCTAGTGGATTTTTATTCCCGACCAACCGGAGTTGGTGGATTTTATTCCCAACCAACCGTAGTTGGTATTTCTGGGAAATATTTTTTATTCCCGACCAACCGGAGTTGGTGGATTTTCTTCCCAATCAACCGTAGTTGGTATTTCTGGGAAATATTTTTTATTCCCGACCAACCGGAGTTGGTGGACTTTCTTCCCAACCAACCGTAGTTGGTATTTCTGGGAAATATCTTTTATTCCCGACCAACCGTAGTTGGTGGATTTTCTTCCTAACCAACCGTAGTTGGTATTTCTGGAAAATATTTTTTATTCCCGACCAACCGGAGTTGGTGGATTTTCTTCCCAACCAATCAGAGTTGGTATTTCTGAGAAATACTTTTTATTCCCGACCAACCGGAGTTGGTGGATTTTCTTCCCAACTAACCAAAGTTGGTATTTCTGAGAAATATTTTTTATTCCCGACCAACCGGAGTTGGTGGATTTTCTTCCCAACCAACCGAAGTTGGTATTTCTAGGCTTGATGGGTAGTGTGCAACACTAGTACTCCGAAAAAATTTCAACAAAAAGAGAGAATTGGGCGAAATAACCAAAACTTTATTCATATTGAAGAAAACTGCATTACATGGAGATGAGACTACTGATAATATTTACGAAGATGCTCTGCGTTCCATGCATTCTTAAACTCCTCCCCTTCAAAAGTTTCGATTCTATATGTCCCTGGTCGAACAATCTTTGTTACTCTGTAGGGGGCATGCCAGTTAACTTCCAGTTTATTGTGCTTTTGAATTACTTTCTTCAGCACATAGTCCCCTTCTTTCAGGTCGCACTTCTTCACTCTCTTGTTATAGAACAAAGTTGTTCGTTGCTGGTAAGCAACATTCCTGATGGCTGCTTCTTCTCTAACTTCCTCGAGCGTGTCCAAATCTAACCTTCTCATTAAATCGCTGACAGGGGAATTGAAATTCAGTACTCTGTGTGTTGGGAGGCCCAATTCGGTAGGTATAACAGCTTCACTTCTAAACGCCAAAATGTATAGAGATTCTCCTGTTGCTGCTCGGGGAGTAGTACGATAAGCCCACAGTACTGAATGTAGCTCGTTGATCCAGTTTGCTTTCACGTCATTTAATCTTTTCTTCAAACCATTTAGCAGCGTTATATTTTTCACTTCAGTTTGTCCATTGCTTTGGGGATAGCCTGGTGCCGAGTGGGTCTTCAAGATATTTGACTGATGACAATAGGCAGCGAAATCCTCGTTGTCGAACTGGGTTCCATGGTCTGTAATGAAGGCATGAGGAAGACCATATCTACAAATGATGTTCTTCCAAATAAATTGGTACACCTTGTCATACGTCATATCAATGAGGGGCTCAGCTTCCACCCATTTAGTAAAGTAATACACTGCGACCACAAGATATTTAAATCTTCCCTTGGTAGTTGGAAGTGGTCCGACCAAATCTATTCCCCACATGGCAAACGGACAAGGGGAAGTAATGGGTGTTAGCAATGCCTGAGGAGTTCTTCGGATAGAGGAGAAGCGTTGACACTTGTCACACTTCTTGGCATAGGCTATACAATCAGCCCTCATCGTTGGCCAGTAGTACCCTTGCGTTATCATTCTTTGCAAAAGCGTTCAACCTGCTACATAGGCTCCACAAGACCCTTCATGGACCTCTTCAATCAAGTCTTTCACTTCGGAGGGATGCACACATCTTTGTAAACCTGCCATAACTCCTCGTCTGTATAGAATACCATTAGTCAGTACATAACGAGCAGCTTTAAACTTTAATTTCTTTGCTACGAGTTTGTCAATCAGTAATTTACCTTCCTCAATATATGCCCTGATGGGATTCATCCAAGATGGCCCTAAATCGAGGGTAATAAGGTTCATCGTCAGATCTTCACTTATGCTCCGACCAGCTAGAACTTCAATTGGGATTGTTCTTCGTAGCTCGGTACGAGTAGCTGATGCTAACCGAGCTAAAGCGTCTGCTTTTGCATTTTCCATTCTCGGTATTCTGACCAGCTGAATAGCAACAAATTCTGATACCAATTATATTACCCTTGCATGGTACTTAATCATCAACTCTCCTTTTGCTGCATATACACCAAGCATTTGGTTTACAATCAATTGTGAGTCACTGCATACAATTACCTTCTCTGCCTTCATGGTTTTTGCCAAACTAAGACCTACAATCATCGCTTCATATTCAGCCTCATTATTGGAAGCTTGAAATTGAAAGCGCAGAGCATATTCTATATCGACCTTGTCTGGACTTTTCAATATAATCCCAGCTCCACTACCTGAGGTGCATGATGATCCATCCACATATAGGTTCCATATAGGTATCTCGTCCTCAAACCTTTTATTGGACAAAAAACCTTGATGAAATATTTGTTGCTCCTTTATCTCCATTTCTACCACACCTCGCTGCTCGTCGACCATCTTCTCTTGCTCTCCGACCAACTTAAGTTGATCGGGGTTTAAATTTGATGATCTTGTAACATCCACAGGTTGGTCGATGTTCAGCTTTTGCTCTTCGGGGGTATCAGGATAAGTGAACTCTGCTATAAAATCTACTACTGCTTGCCCTTTTAGTGACGATCTAGGCTCATAAATTATATCATATTCACCGAGTTCTGTTGCCCAATACATCAATCTCCCTGATTTTTCTGGTTTATGAAGAGCTTGCCTCAACGGCATATCGGTATATACGACTATGGTATGAGCCTGGAAGTATGGCTTCATTCTTCTACTCGCTTCAATCAGCGCCAGTGCCAACTTTTCTAGTTTTAGATATCTGATCTCTGCTCCTCGGAAGGCCTTACTAGTGTAATAAATTAGTTTTTGTACTCCATCCTCCACTCTTATTAATGCCAAGCTAACTACATTTTCTGAAACTTCCAGATATAAGTACAATCTTTCTCCCATCACTGACCTGGACAACAGTGGAGGTGCTCCCAAATATTTCTTCAATTCTTGAAAAGCTTTCTCGCATTCTTCATTCCATTCGAAAGTCTTTCAGAGCGTTTTGAAGAATGGGAGGCATCTATCAGTTGCTCGTGATACAAATCTGTTAAGTTCTGGTACTCGCCCTGTAAGACTTTGTACTTCTTTCTTCATCGTTGGAGATCGTAGTCCCAATAGAGCTTTGATCTTTTCAGGGTTTGCTTCAATGCCTCGTTGATTGATAATATACCCGAGAAACATGCCTTCTCGTACTCCGAATATGCACTTAGTCGGGTTCAACTTCATTTGATATTTATCTAATTGATCAAAGGTCTAGCCTAAGTCAACTAGATGGTCAGCAGCTCTCTTGCTCTTTGTCAGCATATCATCAACATAAACTTCCATATTGCAACTGATTTGATATACAAATACCTTTTTCATCAGCCGCTGATATATTGCACCTGCATTTTTCAAACCAAAAGGCATAACATTATAACAATAAGTTCCCCTATAGGTAATGAAAGAGGTACTCTCCCTGTCTTCAGGTTTCATTTTAATCTGGTTGTAACCAGAATAAGCATCCATGAAGCTCAGCAGCTCGTGTCCTGAGGTAGCATCCACTAATTGATCAATTCAGGGCAAGGGAAAATGATCCTTTGGGCATTCCTTACTGAGGTCGGTGAATTCTACACACATCCTCCATTTGTTATTCTTCTTTTTCACCATCACCACATTTGATAACCAGTCTGGGTATTTAACATCTTCAATAAAACAAGCTTTCTGGAGCTTCTCGACCTCCTCCTGTATAGCTTGGTTCTTCTCGGGGCTGAACACTCTTCTTCTCTGCTTCACTGGCTTGATCTCCTTATTCACATTGAGCTCGTGACATAAGAAATTTGGGTCTATTTGGGGCATATCCTCATGACTCCAAGCAAAAGTTTGTTTTCTGCTTTCTAGGAAAACTATCAATTCCTATTTTAGTAAGGCATCTAACGACGAACCGATGTGAGTTGTTAGTTCTGGATGCTCGTCGTCCAGAATGATGTTTTTAGTAGCTTCCACCACCTGACCTTTTACGAGTTGCGACTCGTCTCTAGGATCCAATGTTTCAATCTCTGCACCTTCATCCACTTGGTAGGTAGTAGTCTTTTTCCTATATTCCTCCAGCTCTTCCTGCTCGGCAGATGAGTAGTAGCATTCCCGAGCTACTTTTTGGTCACCCTTTACAACTCCTACTCCAAAATTGGTTAAAAATTTAGGCATTGATGTACCGTAGATGGCACTGCTTCGAACTTCTTCAATCCTACCCTTCCCATGATGATATTGTAGGCTGATTGGACATTCTTATCCATCACGAAGAAGCGTACTCTTTCCGTTCGACAAGCAGGCCATGTACCAATGAACATATCCAACTTGATCGTCCCAAGTGGAAAAACTTTCTCACCAGCAAAACCGAGGAGGGGCCTGTGATAAGGCTCCAACTGAGGCAACTTTAGATTTAAGCTGTCGAAGCATGAGTAGAATATAATATCAGCCGAGCTACCATTATCAACCAGTACTCTCGAGATCATCACCTCCTTCATTCTCATTTTGATCACCAATGGGTCATCATGAGGATACAGCACACCTGCAAAGTCGTTCTTTGAGAAACCGATGACCAGTTTCTCTTTGTTGACCTTCCTAGGGCGATCATCTTCAGCCAAGTTTATTCGTTGAATATATGAACAGGCTTGAGCCTCATTGAGGTAAGATTTTCTTTCTGCAGTAAGGTCTCCACCTCCTGCATCTCCACCTGTAATAACATTACAATCAAATGATCCAAAACGTATTGAAATACCTCACGTTCTGACTGACTTGGTCTTTTGGGGAGATCGGGGTCATCTTCTGGATCATCTTCATGGTCTATTTTCTTGTTCTCCTCTGCTCGACGAGGAGATCTAGACCTCTCTCTTGTTCAGTCGTTGCTTCTTTTTTTATTTCTACGATTAACATACTTTGCCAGTTTTCCTCGTCTAATGAGTGCTTCGATCTCATTCTGAAGAGCTATGTAATTTTTTATCGTGTGGCCATGATCTTTGTGGAACTCGCAATATTTGGCCTTATTCCTCCTGTCAAGGTCTGACTTCATTTTCTCTAGCCAGTTTAGCTCCTCGCTGTTCTTGATTTCTTCTAAAACGTGGTTGATGTCTCCTTCAAAGGAGTATAATTTTCAAATTTATTTAATACCTCCCATGATGGCTTTATTTTTGACATCTTGTCACCACCATTGTTCTTATGCTCTTTCTTTTTAGCCTTATCAACCTCCACCTTGGTCTCGTTGGTGTCCATGTTCTTCTTCGCAGCCATAGCCTCCTCGGCATTCATGATCTTGGTCGCTTTTACCATAAATTCTGACATGGTTCTGGGTGGATCTTTGGCTAAAGTGTAATACAACTTGTTGGGCAACAGCCCACTCATCAGAGCAGTAATCGCTATTTTTTCCTCATAATCAATAACTTCGAGTTTCTCGTTATTGAAACGAGTTATATAATCCCTGGTGCTCTCACCTGCTTTTTATCTAACACTTAATAAGTGTACTACTCGTTTAACTGGTTTTGCTCCAAAATAGAAGTTTCCAATGAAGAGCTCGGCCAGTTGAAAGAAAATTGAAATCTTACCCCGAGGAAGATTATTGTACCATATTTGAGCAAATCCTGTAAGATTTTCCGAGAATTCACTGCATCTCATCTCATCTGGCACAGCATAGATGTCGGCAGTAGCTTGGTATTGCTCTATATGAAGGACAGGGTCGGTTTTTCCATCATATTTAGGAGTCAAAACAGGTGCTTTGAACTTTGATGGTGTGAGAAAATCCACAATTGCCTGGATAAAAGGTGTCCCTTGGACAAAAGTTCTTTGTAGAGGATTCTTGGCCTTAGCCATTTCCCCTAATCTATCCTCCAACCGCTGAATAGAGCCTTTCCACGCATCATTTCCCTCATCGGGCCTGTTGGTTCGAGCAATTGATTATGTTAAGTTCACCTCCTGGGATCTATCTTGTCGAGCAACTGGTTGTGATTGGACAGAACCCTCTCTTAGATCAAATGGTCGTCGAAAGTTTCTCGACATGGCCTTAGGAGGACTTTTATTCTTCCTAGGGCCCAATCGATCAAAAGGAGAGATCCTACTTAGTCTTTCCAATGCACTAATCCTTTCTGGAGAGAGAGTGATGTTTCGTTCAGTATCTGTGGCTCGTGCTGATGAAGTTCGACCCGGTTGATAAGATAAATCATCAGATTTCTCAGTGCGATATGAATCGCTTTGCCTAATGCGTGAAGAAAGTAAACAAGTTTTTCTTTGAACACTTTGTTGTCCTGAATGGGTTGACGTTCCACCCTGGATAGTTTGCATGAGTTGTCGCATAGTTTCTTGCATGGTTGTCTGGCCTTGAGCCAACTGGCCATAATTCCAGCTAGATCTTGGACATTTGGAGGAGCAGATGGATTTGGGGGGTTTCCAGCGTTTCGATTGCTGGATTCAGGATTGTCAGCCATTGATAATGAATTATTTTTGGTGAAAAATGATAATTACAGTCGTTCTCCCACAGACGGCGCCAATCTGTTGATGTAAAAAATTAGATTATCTCTAATTATGCAATCACAAATAAAATAAATAAGACAAAAGAAATTTTAAAGTGGTTCAGCCTTAAAAGAATGGCCTACGTCCACTGTTTTTGTTATTGCTGACTGTTTAGGAATTCTCGATAGTAGGTTTTTATCAAGAAATTCCGAGTCCTCCTACAATGAGGATAATACAATGTATTTATAGCCATCAGGTTGTACATGTGAAAGGGTAATACATATTTGTCCAATAAGCGTATACATCTGTATGATAATAATCAGCATTTAATGCTCATTTAATCCTCTTAATTGTCTGGTAATAAATGTTTTGATCGAGGTGCAGCTCGAACCGCCTAAGATGCTCGGACCGCCTAAGTATCTCGGTATCCATAAGTTGCTCGGTGCAGTAAAGTTCCTCGGAGAGTACCTACTGCTCGGAGTATTTGAGCTGGTCGGGGAAATTGAGTTCCTCGAAGTCAAGGTGTTGTTCAAAAATGTTTGTTAGTGCCATGTAGATTGACACGTGTCTCCACTTAATTGAGCCATGTCAGCAGACTAAATTTGGTATCAACAACTACCTTTACATATAACTTACAAGTACTAAACAACTTTACATGCAAAAGTTCCTTAATTTAACATTTTCACAAAAGACTTGTTGATATTCAACCCATATTAGATGTCTGTCACTCCACCGGTTTAAGGATCTAACTTGGCAGTGAACTCCAAACGATAAGCATACCTGAAACAAAACATTATAAGAGTATAAGAAATAAAGGATTAGTGAATGACCATATACACGCACACCACATATATAACCAATTTGATTAACCATTTTTAAATTTTATAACCGAAGTAAGAATTGTGAAACTCTCGCAAGCCTGGACCCACCACAGCCCAATTAACCCACCACAGTTAATGGGGACCACCACATCCCTTTATTTGGCTCGAGCACACATAACTTAAGTTGGATTAACGGGACTTCCACATCCCGTAGGACCCACCACACTCCTTAACATTAGATAAAGGACCCACCACAGTCCATAACATCAAAAACTTCACTTTACATTTTTAATCATATGCATATGTCTCATAACACCACATTATTAAACAAGCATCACCACACATGTATTTAAGCTATACATTTTCATATGAAAATGCAAGCATCTATATTTCATAGGGCAGGTCACTCACCTTAGAGTAAGTACTAAGATTAATACCAAGACTATTTCCTTGGTATGGTAGTATTAGACACTTCCTCACCTATCAATTCAACATCATTAGTATTTTAATACACCAAATAACATTAAACCTTGTAACACATCATAAGTTGGTCAAACTGAAATAACTGAAAAGAAATTAGACATTTTACATCACATTTACGTAACACCCTATTCATTTGGGTTCTAACACAATTTACGAAATAATATTACGAATTCTCTACAGAAAGTTATACCTGTTTTACTATAACATTTTTCAAGTTATTTCTACCGAAAAATAGCAACGAAAGATCAACTTCAAAACAACCTCCAAGACAAACAAGAAGGTATTTTATTCTCATCTTCGAACATGTTATACTCATATATGTTATCTAACATCTCCAACTAGAATTACTTGATTTCAATAAGTTATTAACGATTTATGCCATTTTTAACACAACTAGGTCGAAATAGAACATTAAAGCATAACCTAACATGCTTAAGCATACATAATCTCTACTTCAGGTATCAGTCATGGAAACATATACTAAACTTGTTTTAACATATACACACATCATATACATGAATTTTCTATATTAAAAAACCTCACAAGAAGGTGATTTAAATCTAGGACTTTAAAGTTAACATTTACTATCCCAATACAAGTTTTTTTAAATGTTCTTAAACCATCCTTGTTTTAATACAATTAGGTAATATGGGTATCATTTGTATCTTTATATCAAAATCAGAAACAAAATTATACAAAGTGTAAAACTCATTCATGTGACCAACTTTAACAAAAGTCATTTACATTCTAAAAACTCCTCAATTTATTGTAAATTTTCGAAGAAATTTCTTCCTTAAACCTTCCTTTCTCTCTCCTTAAGCAAATTCTTTCAGACCTTTTTATTTCTCATGAGCATAAATGTATACATATGATTTATAATCATAAAATACGTTCTAATGGGGACAATGTCCATAAGGCTTGTGGTAATGTGTGATTGGTTGGATAAAAGGTTCAATCAAATAATTCCACTAATGACAGATTTGTCCCGCATTGGTAAAATCACCACAACTCACTATTACGTGCCCCGATTTACTCCCCGTTTGCGTTCAAGCATAGATAAATTATATATCTACAAGTTTCATATTTTATATTTTTCCAAAATCTTAAAGAAAATATGCCTAATTTGCGATCGAACAAGAGAGTAATAATATATCGAAAATCTCAAAACTTTCACATGTGGCGACAAAACATCGCCAATTTTGCACCAACACCCCGGTTTCTTTTATAAATATAATGATGTATCCAAAACATAATTTATTATGCATTCAACCACATAACAGATCATATGCTCTAAACATGTTATCACCGATCATAAGCTCGATTAGAATCTAATGTGCACGACATATATATCACGTGAGTATGCATCCCCTAAACATGATACGTAGAATGTTTCATACCCATCACCAAACTCATTAATAATAAATTATAATTAATCATGTAACTAACATTATTAATCATATTTTAGGGCCTTACAGTAACTGATAAGACTGATCTCATTTTCAAAACATAATTTATCTCTGGTTACCCATTAGACCTTATGACCTCAATCCACAACTATTTCGTGAATGGATATTAAAAGGACAAAAGGACCTATATTTTCAACCCCATCATTGCACAAAATACATCTATCATCATCAGTAATACCCTAACTTTTTAATCAATCTTTGTTTTATATTTTATCTAGGCACACTTCCCCAACAAATAAAGCACGTTTAGGGATTCTTTTAGACAACCACACAGACTTATACCAGGGCATAATATGTCTTTTCTCCTTAAGAGTTTTATAAGTCTCCCTTAAATTGAAATTACCATTTTTATAATCTAGCCAACTGACCTAATCTTCAATATCCATACAAGGCAGAATATTAGTAACAACCAACTCAATAAGATCATTGGAAATAAGTCTAGGAAAAGCCCAACCATCAGCTTGAATGAATTCAATAGTTTTATCTTTATCTTGGCTACTAGCACCATACACAATTCTTCTCCCATAGAACTTAATTAAAGAACCTTTTCATGCTAATCTTCAATCCAGAAATAAGTGATATCCCTCTTCCAATATGATATTTAATAAGAATTATTTCTTTATCCCTTAACTTCAAAAGTTTCCTCCATGTCCAGGAAGCTTCATTAGGTAGCTTAATAGTCCATAATGTCTCCTGTTCGATGAAGACAAGGTGAACCGATTTTACCCAGAGAGTATCTTTTTTCCTGATCAAATCCAAAATATTCCTAAACATGTAAACATTATTCCAAACAACCAATTTTTTTTATCCCTAAACCCCCTTCTCCAAAGGGTAACAAATATTTTCCCAAGTAACCTTGGCACCATGTTTATTAATCTTAAATCCATACCAAATGAATCTCCTAATAATTTAATTAATGTCTTTTATCCAATATATTTGAATATTCCTAAGAACTGAGATAGGAAGTTGAAACCTCCCAGCATATGAAATCCATCTGTATGTCCAATTTTTGATTTTATACATCAACTTCTCTACTAAAATATTACAATCATTAGCTTTAATCTTGTAGATATAATAGAAATTCACAAATATTTTATAGGAAGACTGCCTCCTTTCATTCCAATCAAATTAGCAAGCCTTTATTTCTCTTCTTCCCTAATACCAACAAAACATATCTCACACTTCGGTTTAATAACTCCCAACCCAGACATACTTTTCAAATCTTTTAATACATTATCAATCATCTGCAAAGATCAGCCTTAGACATGATAAACAAATCATCAGCAAACATGACATATGAATTTTTGAGGTCACTGCACTTAGGGTGAAAAATATAATAACTCCTTGCTAATTTCATCATCCAACATCCAAGATAAAGATTACATAACCAACATAAATAAGTAGGGAGATATGGGGTCTCCTTATCTTAGGCCATTTGTTCCTTTAAAACACCCATTCACACCACCATTAACAATTATTGTAAAAGAAGTAGTCTTCACACACTCTATGATCCACTGAGAAACATTCTCTGTAAACTCCATAACCCTGAGAACATCCATAATAAAATCCTATTTAACTGAATCATAAGTTGTCATTACTTTTATTTTCAAATCACATCTAGGGGCTCCAGAATTCTAATGATAACCTTTGCAATCTCATGCGTTAATAACACATTATAAATTATATTTCTACCTTTTATAAAGGCAGACTGCCTATTGTTCACCAAATTAGGCATAATACCATCAAGCCTCTTCACCAACACTTTAAAAATGATTTTATATGTTGTGTTACAACAAAGGATAGGTCTAAAGCCCCTCATAGTATATGGATTAGGGATTTTAATAATGAGGTTGATCACAGTATTGTTCCACTCTTTTAACATTCTTCCAAACCTAAAAAATGACAAGATAGATTTCACAATATCTTCACTAACAATATTCCAATTATTTTGGAAAAAATAACGTTATAACCATCAGGCCTAGGGCTTTATTAAGATTAATATCAAATAGAGCATCTTTGATTTCCTCACTAGTAACTTCAGCTTGTAGAATCTCCTTTTGTTACCAATTTAACCATCTTTGTCTAATACCTCTAAGTTTATCATAAGCAGGAAAAACCCTACCATAATCATCACTTAGAAGAGTAGAAAAGAATCTCATAACTTCTTATTGAACTTCTTTTTAGCCAGCACACAAATTTCCATCCTCATCCTTGGTAGAAAGAATTTTATTCCTACTAGTGTGACATTTAACCTTTTATGAAAAAATGCATTATTTCTATCTCCCAACACTAGCCAATAAATTCTGACCTTCTATCTAAAAAATTCCTCTTCTAAATTTTTAAGTCGAAGTATTTCATTTGACACTTCCTTTTAGCCAAGATTAAATCTTTATCACCTTTATTTTGAACAAGACTACCCTAAATTCTATCAGACTTAATCTTCTTAGCATTCACTCTAAAAGAAATAATAGAGTACCACACCTTGTTAAGATTTTTAAAATCCTTTTTTAAAAAGTTGATTCTTTTAGCCACTGTAAACATAGCGTTGCCAACAATTGTAAGTCCATATCCATCCTTCAATATATTTATAAGATCATTGTGTTTCATCCATAAGTTCAAATTTTTAAAGATCACGTTAATCCTCTCTCTTTCAAGTTGAATAAATAACACAAGAGGAGTATGGTCAGACAGACCTGACAAATCAACATTCACTTCACAATCCATAAAAGGCTGTAACCAAGAATCATTATGCAAGATCCTATCAATCCTACTTTAAATATTAACTTCCCCACCTCTACCATTATTCCAAGTAAACCAACTACCTTTTAACAAGAAAATCATCCATCAAGAATGTTACTAATGCAATTATTAAACTCACCAGTATTTTCGTAATCAACCCCAATTCCTCCTAATCTTTCACTACATCTTCTAAACATGTTAAAATCCCTTTAAATAATCCAAGCCTCATTATTATAACAAGTAGCCACATTCTCAAAATATCTCCATAAATTAACTCCAGGGCCTCTATCATCATCAGCATACACACCAGTAAACACAAATTATTTATTAGAATTTTTTATTTCAATTCTAGCCGTTAAATCTTGATTCATATTTCTAACCTCCTTAACCTCTCATATATTTGTGTCCTATGCCAGCCAAACTCTTCCAGGCCCATAATTTGGAGTATTATGAATAAACCCCCAATTATTAAAACATCCTTCCTTAACACTTGCAATATTATTTCTCATAACTTTTATTTCTATTAAGAAAGCCACATTAATACTATTATCTCTTATATACTTACTCACCTCCCTTTGTTTATGAGGAGCATTACATCCTCTAATATTTTAAATGGAAATTTTAATCATGCTTTAGATTTAGACATACCTCTCCCTCCCTTCTCTTTAGGTTTATTCCTAGGATTATTAGCCTACTTCCCCTCCCCCCCCCCCCCCCCCCCCCCCGGTATTAGGGTTCTTCTTAGAAATGTCAGTATTATCTTTACCAATATCCACTGAACCAGAAGGACTAATATTCATCACAACCATTTCAGGGTTTCCCATTTCTACATTATTAACATCCACACTTTGAATCACATAAAAAGCATTTTCCATAGGAACACCCAATTTATTAGGACTGCCCTGCATATGAGCCTGATAAATAGAAGTAACAGTATGCCCCTCTTCAATAAACTCATTCAAAATAGTGGGAGTAGAAGCAGAACTCCCATTATTATCAACAACATTATCAATACTAGACATATTTGCATTCAAACCCTCCTAATTTATAATGTTATTATTTCCCTAAATATCATTAGCATACAAACCCTCATTAGTTAAGCTATTGGTTTTGCCCTGCACTTCATTTGTTTATTTAAATGGATCTGCAATTTTCCTCTGAACTTGAGTAGTCTTCTTAACTACTCTTCAATTCTCCTATTTGTGTCCAAAGACATTACAAACATTGCATTTCACAAGGCCTATTCATATTCAATTGTTTGGAAAATTTTAGATATCCTAGATTGGGATTCCATTTGGCAAGTCACTCCCTACATCAATCTCAACACATATCCTAGCATAAGTAAGCCTCTTCCTCTTAGCTATCATTCGGTTAGTAAATAATGGTTTTCCAATGAAAGTAGCAATCTTACTCAAAAAGTCAACTAATAAGTGAAGTTTCAGACAAAGGTGTCTAATCCATGTTGACAACTGTGCCATACTTTCTTTTTCCAAATTAAATCTAATATCCCAAGGCATAACAATTAGAGGCCTATTGTCAAAAGACCACGGTCTAAGTTCCAACACCTGGAGTTGAGCCTCCATATTATCAAATGCCATTAAAAAACACCCTATATTTAAGCATAAACATTTCAAAATTACCATATTGTTTCCATTTACGCATAACATACCCTCTCATGACACCAAATGAAATTTTAACCCTAAACACATATACAACAACAACAAACTTCCACCTCTTGATCTCATTTTCAATACAATTTTTACCTTCATCATCTTTACAAGATGGAACATATTTGAGTTTATTACTCGAATATTATCACGATTAAAAATAGCCACATTCACCCGCAACTTCTTAGAAACTTGATTATCTGATTCTTCTTTCTGTTTTGGTAAGTTATCGTGAATATCCTTCCTATCTAGATTAAGAAATTCAGGAAATTGGATTTCATAGTTATATTCCTCATCAACCAATGGTTCCTTATCGCTTCTATGAATAATAATCGCTGCACCATCCACCATAACTTATGGTTTGTAGATTTACTAAATCTATCGATAGATCCTTTATCTTCCTCATCTGTACAGCAGTATGACCAATAGTTTTGTCCAGAATTTGGATCTCTGCAACTGTGAGATTTGTCGCTTTTTCCTTACTAATCATGGATCTTCCTTTCTTATTATGTGAGTTGTGATTTGCAACGATTGGAATGTTGAATTTCTCCTCTTTGTTAGCATTAGATGTCAAAACTTATGAAGATTAACGTTTCATAATTTCCCACTTTCCTCTTATATATTCTCTGGCCAAGAAATCTACAGGTGCCCCTAACCCTAACTGATCTCCTCATTACCCCAAGTTTCGAAACCCTAAGGTAATCAAAGCAAATGGAAAAGGAGAAAAGAATACGATAGGGAGAGAAAAGATTATAAAGAAAAGTTTATAGAGAGAAAGTTTGATAGGCAAATTTTATTTAGGTTTTTATTGGCCCATATTTTTAAAGTTAGTATATAAAACAATGTGGCATTGCGAAGTTAGTGGTACTAATGAGAGAACGTTGATCCAAGTGCATGCCTTGCAAAGGTATTCAACATTTTTAAGAGGATAAATTTAAAAAATGATTTTTTTTATCAAAAAACAATTTCCAAACAAGATTAGTTTGGGATGAATGAAGTAATATTTATGCTTTAAGTGGTCATTAGTCGCTCTTTTCTTAAGTAATATTAGTTTGACGCATAGCTAGATAATTAAATGTATTTAAATATGCACAAAGAATAATTGAAAAAATAAAGGAAAACGTGGTGATAAATCCTTAAAATGTTTAGAAATTAACGATAAAGACAAAGTAAAAACAATATTTTCAATAAGTCCATGTGTGTTATAATTATTAATGTAGATGTTGATACCAAATTTAGTCTGTTGATGTGGACCATTCACTTGAAGACATGTGTCAATCTACGTGGCAATTACAAACACTTTCAACGAACAACATACAGTCACCGAGCTACTCAAGCGCCCCAAGTAACTCAATCATACCGAGCAGCTTATGCTCCCCGAGGAGCTTAAGACTCCGAGCAACTTAAGCGTACCGAGCAACTCAGGAGGTCCGAGCAACTCAACGTACAGAGCATCCAAATCAGGAGAATCAAAAAGACAATTGTGCATTAAATGCTCATTATTATCGTACAGATGTATATGTCTACTAGATAACAGCGCATTGTCCTTTCACATGTACAGCCTCAAGGCTATAAATATATTGTAACTTCCTCATTAGAAGGGGACTCGGGATCTCTTGGTAAACCACTTATCGAGAATTCCAATCAAATAGTCAGCAATACAAAAACAGTGGACGTAGGCCATTCTCATAAAGCTGAACCACTTTAAAAATCTTTTGTCTTATTTATTTTTATCTGTGATTGATTAATTAGAGATAATATAATTTTTTACATCAACAGATTGGCGCCATCTGTGGGAAACGACTATACTTATCATTTTTCATCAAAACAATTCATCATCCTATGGATGATAATCCTGAATCCAGTAATCGAAACATTGGGGTCCCTCCGAACCTCTATACTCTCCCAAATGTTCAAGATCTGGCTGGTATAATGGCTAATTTGGCCCAAGGCCAGGCGGCCATGCAAGAAACCATGGGACAACTTATACAAACTGTTCAAGGCGGAGTGCCAGCCCAATCGGGACAACGAAGTGTTCATAGAAATACCCGTTTACCCTCCTCGCAAATTAGGCGAACGCTGTTCCCAGAGAAATCTTGATCTAGATGCACTGATTCATATCGTACTGAGAGATCTAATGATCCTTCTCATCAACCTGGTCGAACTTCCTCAGTATGAGCTAAAAATTCTCAACGAAACGTCACTCTATCCTTGGAAAGGACTAGTGCTCTAGAAAGGTTGAGTAAAGTCTCTCATTTTGATCGTTTGGGTCCTAGGAGGAATAGAAGTCCTCCTAGGATTGCGTCGAGAAACTCTCCACGACCATCCGATCTAAGGAAAGGCTCTACCCAATCACGACTAACTGCTCGTAATGAAAGATCCCAAGAGGCAAACTCTATGCGATCAGTTAGGCCCGAGATGGGAAACGATGCATGGAAGGGCTCTATTCAAAGATTGGAGGACAGATTAGGGGAAATGGCTAAAGCCAAGAATCCTATACAAAGAACTTTTGTCCAAGGCACACCATTTGTACAGGCAATTGTGGATTTTCCCACACCATCAAAATTCAAAGCTCCTATGGTGACGCCTAAATATGATGGAAAAACTCACCCTATCCTTCATATAGAACAATACCAAGCTGCTGCCGATATCTATGCAGTTCCAGACGAGATGAGATGCAGGGCATTTTCAGGAACTCTTACCGGATCAGCTCAGATATGGTACAATAACCTTCCTCTGGGGAAAATTGCAACTTTCTTTCAACTAGAAGAACTCTTTATTGGGAACTTCTATTTTGGAGCGAAACCAATCAAACGGTAGCACACTTGCAGAGTGCTAGACAAAAAACAGGTGAAAGCACTAGGAACTATATTACTTGTTTCAATAACGAGAAACTTGAAGTAATTGATTACGAGGAGAAAATAGCAAATACTGCTCTGATAAGAGGACTGTTGCCAGATAAATTGTACTACACTTTAGCCAAAGATTCACCTAGGACCATGGTTGAACTAATGGAAAAAGCAGCCAAAATCATGAATACCGAGGAAGCTATGGCTGCGAAGAAGAATACAGACACTAAGGAGACCAAGGTCGAGGCTGATAAGACAGAGAAGAAGGATCAGAAGAATAATGGTGGCAACAGGCAGCCGAAAGCAAAGCAAGCAGTGGAACAGTTGAAGAAATTTAGAAATTATACTCCTTTGAAGGTAGATATAAACCACATTCTGGAAGAGATCAAGAACAACGAGGAGATAAACTGGCCAGAAAAAATGAAGACAGATCCTGACAAGAGGAATAAATCCAAATATTACGAGTTCCACAAAGACCATGGTCACACGACCAAGCATTGCATAACTCTCCAGAATGAAATTGAAGCACTCATCGGGCGGGGAAAATTAACCAAGTATGTTGATCGCCAAAATGGTGGAAAGACCAGCGATCAAAGAAGGCAAAGATTTAAATCTCCTCATCGAGCAAAAGAAGACAAGAAGAGAAGTCATGAAGAAGATCCAGAAGATGACCAAGATGACCCCGATCTCCCCAAAAGACCAAGGCAGCCAGAACGTGAGGTATTTTCAATCCATTTCGGATCATTTGAATGTAATGTTATTACAGGTGGAGATACAGGAGGTGTAGACCTGACTGGGGAGAGAAAAGCTTACCTCAATGAGGCTCAAGCTTGCTCGTACATTCAGCGAATAAATCTAGCTGAAGATGATCGCCCGAGGAAGGTGAATAAAGACAAACTGGTCATTGGTTTCTCTAAGAACGACCTGGCAGGTGTACTATATCCTCATGATGACCCATTGGTGATCAAGATGAGAACGAATGAATTTGTGATTTCACGAGTACTAGTGGATAATGGTAGCTCGACAGATTTCATGTTTTATCCATGCTTTGACAGTTTGAATCTAAAGCTAGCCCAGTTGGAGCCGTATCATAGGCCCCTCTTTGGTTTTACTGGTGAGAAGGTTTTTCCACTTGGGATGATAAAGTTGGATATGTTTATTGGTACATGGCCTGCTTGTCGAACAGAAGAGTACGCTTTTTCGTAATGGATAAAAATATCCAATCAGCTTATAATATCATCATGGGAAGGGTAGGTCTGAAAAAGTTCGAGGCGGTACCATCTACTGTACATCAATGTTTAAAATTCCCAACTAATTTTAGAGTGGGAGTTGTGAAAGGCGACGAAAAAGTAGCTCGGGAATGCTACTATTCATCTGTCGAACAGGAGGAATATGAAGAATCCTGGAAGAAGACTACTACTTATCAAGTGGAGGAAATAAAATATGCAGAGATTGAAATGTTAGACCCTAAAGACGAGTCTCAGCTCATGAAGGGCCAGGTCATGGAGGCTACTGAAAATATCATTCTGGACGACGAGCATCCAGAATGAACAACTCAAATTGGTGCATCACTGGATGTATAGATAAAATAGGAATTGATAGCATTTCTAAGGCGCAGAAAGTAGACTTTTGCATGGAGTCATGAAGACATGCCAGGGATAAACCCGAGTTTCCTGTGTCATGAGCTCAACGTGAACAAGGAAATCAAGCCAGTGAAGCAGCGAAGAAGAATATTCAGTCCTGAGAAGAACCAAGCTATACAGGAAGAAGTAGAGAAACTACAAAAAGCCTTTTTTATTGAGGATGTTAAATATCTTGATTGGCTAGCAAATATGGTAATGGTAAAAAAGAAAAATAACAAGTGGAGGATGTGTGTAGACTTCACTGATCTTAATAAGGCATGCCCAAAGGATCATTTTCCTTTGCCCCAAATTGATCAACCAGTGGATGCTACCTCGGGACACGAGTTGTTAAGTTTTATGGATGCTTATTCTGGTTACAACCAGATTAAGATAAAGCCTAAGGACATGGAAAGTACCTCTTCTATCACCCCAAGGGGAACTTATTGTTATAATGTTATGCCTTTTGGACTTAAAAATGCAGGTGCAACATATCAGCGGCTGATGAATAAGTTATTTCAGAGCAAATCAGTCATAACATGGAGGTTTATGTTGACGATATGCGGACGAAGAGTAAGAAAGCTGCTGATCATCTCCTTGACCTAGGTCAGAACTTTTATCAACTAGAGAAATATCAAATGAAGTTGAATCCCACCAAATGCATATTCAGAGTACGAGAAGGTATGTTTTTCGGATATATTGTTAACCAACGAGGGATTGCGGCGAACCCTGAAAAGATCAAGGCTCTATTGGAGCTGCGATATCCAGCCATAAAGAAGGAAGTGCAAAGTCTCACAGGGCGAGTTGCGGTGCTTAATAGATTTGTGTCATGAGCAATAGACATATGCCTCCCATTCTTTAAAACACTTCGAAAAACTTTATAGTGGAATAATGAGTGCGAGGAGGCCTTTCAAGAACTGAAGAGATATCTGGGGACGCCTCCATTGTTATCTAGACCAGTGGTGGGAGAAAAACTATACTTGTACCTGGCAGTTTCAAAAAATACAGTGAGCTCGACATTGATAAGGGTGGAGGACGGAGTACAAAAACTAGTCTATTACACCAGCAAGGCTTTTCGAGGAGCAGAAATCAGATATCCAAGGTTGGAGAAGTTGGCACTAGCACTGATTGAAGCAAGCAGAAGGATGAGGCCATACTTCCAAGCCCATACTGTAGTGGTGTACACTGATATGCCATTAAGACAAGCTCTGCATAAACCGGAGAAATCAGGAAGATTAATGTACTGGGCAATAGAACTTGGTGAATATGATATAGTTTATGAGCCTAGATCGTCGCTCAAAGGGCAGGCAGTAGCGGATTTTATAGCAGAGTTTACTCAAGAAGATGCCTCCGAAGAACAGGAGTTGCATACAAACCAACCTGTGGATGTTACAGGATCATCAAATTTTAACCCCGACCAACTCACATCGGTAGATGAGCAAGAGAAGATGATCAACGAGCAGTGAGAAGTGCAGGAGGAGGACAAAAGGAAGCACCAAATATTCCACTGAGGAACTCCGTCTGATAAAAAATTTGATGATGAAGTACCTATATGGAATTTGTATGTGGATGGCTCTTCGTGCACTACAGGCAGTGGAGCTGGGATTATTTTAAACAGTTCGGATGAGATTGATGTGGAGTATGCTCTGCACTTTCAATTTAAGGCTTCTAATAATGAGGTCAAATATGAATCAATGATCGTGGGTCTAAGTCTAGCCAAAACCATGAAGGCAGAGCAAGTCGTTGTATTCAGTGATTCACAGTTAATCGTAAATCAAATTCTGAAGGTGTATGCGGCAAAAGGAGAATTAATGATCGGGTATCATGTAAAAGCAATGGAGGTTATATCAAGTTTTACTACAGTTCAGTTGATTAGAATACCAAGATTGTAAAATGCAAGAGCAGACGCCCTAACTCGATTAGCATCAGCCACACGCACCGAGCTACGAAGAACAATCCCAATAAAAATCCTGGTTGGTCAGAGCATAGACGAAGATTTGATGATGAACTTCATTGCCCTCGACTTGGGACCATCTTGGATGGACCCCATCAGGGCCTATATTGAAGAGGGGGCTTTACCAACTAATAAACTCGCAGTTAAGAAAATAAAGTTTAAAGCTGCTCGTTATGTATTGACCAATGGCATTTTATATAGACGAGGAGTTATAGCAGGGCTACAAAGATGTGTCCATCCCTCTGAAGTGAAGGATTTGATCGAAGAGGTTCATGAGGGATCTTGTGAAGCCTATGTAGCAGGTCAGATGCTTTTGCAAAGAATAACAATGCAGGGGTAATACTGGCCGACGATGAGAGCCAATTGTGTAGCTTATGCCAAGAAGTGCGATAAATGTCAACACTTCTCTTCTATTCGAAGAACTCCCCAAGCATTGTTAACACCCATCACGTCTCCTTGGCCATTCGCCATGTGGGGAATAGACTTGGTCGGGCCACTTCCAACAACCAGGGGAAGATTTTAATACCTCGTGGTTGTTGTGGATTACTTTACCAAATGGGTGAAAGCTGAGCCTCTCATTGATATGACATACGACAAAGTCTATCAATTTATTTGGAAGAATATTATCTGCAGATATGGTCTCCCACATGCATTCATTACTAACCATGGAACCCAGTTTGATAACGAGGAGTTTGCTGAGTATTATCATCAATCCAATGTACTGAAGACCCATTCTACACCATGCCATCCCCAAAGCAATGGGCAAACTGAGGTGATAAATAGAACACTGCTGAATGGTTTGAAGAAACGACTAGATGATGCAAAAGGAAATTGGATTAACGAGCTACATTTTATGCTGTGGGCTTATCGTACCACACCACGAACAGCAACAGGAGAGTCTCCATACATGCTGGAATTTGGGAGTGAGGCTGTCATACCTGCCGAATTGGGTCTACCCACGCATAGGGTGATTAATTTCAATTCTCCTGTCAGTGATTTGATGAGAAGATTAGACCTGGATATGCTCGAAGAAGTTAGGGAACAACAAACAACTCTGTTCTATAACAAAAGAGTGAAGAAGTGTGATTTGAAGGAAGAGGATTATGTGCTGAAGAAAGTGATACAAAATAATAACAAACTAGAAGCCAATTGGCATGGACCCTACAGAGTAACAGAAGTTATTCGTCCAGGGACATACATGATTGAAACCTTGGAAAGAGAAGAATTCAAGAATGCATGGAATGCAGAGCATCTGCGCAAGTAGTATCAGTAATTGAAAATCATATATAATGAAGTTTCTTCAGTATGAATAAAGTGATGTTTCACCCAGTTTCTTTCTTTGTTAATTTTTTTTCTGGAATATATTAGTGTTACACACTACACATCAAATTCAGAGCAATTACCATCAACTTCGGTTGGTCGGGAATCAATTACCACCAACTCCGGTTGGTTGGAAATCAATTACCACTAACTCCGGTTGGTCGGGAATTAATTACCACCAACTCTGATTGGTCGGAAATCAATTAACACCAACTCCGGTTGGTCGAAAATCAATTACCACCAACTCCGGTTGGTCGGGAACTAACTACCACCAACTCCGATTGGTCGGGAATCAATTACCACCAACTCCGGTTGGTCGAGAGCTAACTACCACCAACTAAGATTGGTCAGGAATCAATTACCATCAACTCCAATTGGTCAGGAATCAATTACCACCAACTCCGATTGGTCGGGAACTAATTACCACCAACTTCGATTGGTCGGGAAATCAATACCACTAACTCCGGTTGGTTGGTACCAAATTAGACAAGAAGCTGGACGACCTCCTGGGGCATCCACTGTCTAGGCAATAAAGTAATCCATAAGAGATTATTACAACTAAGCAGGAACATGGGGTGCAAATCATTCCATTGCTTAGGCCCAAAGAGTGACAAGTCACTATAATTAAACAACAAATGGGATAAGTATAATATATACATATATATTTACCAACCAACAAGCATGGACATTATACAAATTATTTAGAAGAAACTAAAATGGCAAAAGACTAAAAATTTCTAAATTCAAATCAAGTAGAATTACATATGATGCGAACAATATACTTCATTACATAAAAAACCCTATTCTATTGGGTTTTTTCCTTCTGCCTTTGAAACAGGTTCTACCCCAGCAGGAGGATCATTTAATGCATAAGGAGAATTTATAAAATTTAGATCTTGCAGCATTCGAACATTCATCATGGAGGGCCGATAAAGCAAGTGCTCTAGGCGAGATATCTCAAAGTTTTCATAAAGACTGTAATCGCCGAGATACTTAGAGATCAAGCATTGAGGAATTGCCTGAGCATGAATCCAACTAATGTCAAGCTTAAAAGGAGGCACGGGTAAATCGAGCACTCCAGGGTCATAATAATCCCATAAGTAGTGGCCCTGCTCCAATTTTATCACACACAGTGCATTCAATCACCCTTGCTTGTACCCCTCGTTATTTGACTGCTGGATCCGAGCATCAAGATGGTAAAGGGCTTCATTATACTCAGTCATCCAAAACTCTCTGGGTTATTAATGGAACTGATAAGTTAACCTCTCTAGTTGCTCGTGGAGACTCTTCACCAGAATTTCCTTATTTTCCAAAGCATAACTCTGGGAAGAGAGTTGGTCAGCAAAATTCAAAATCTTCTTGAATATTTCTGCCAAAGCTTGATTCTTCTCCATCAACTGAACTGCCTGATTCTCCAAGGCCGATTGAGTTCTTGCTTCTTCAATAGAAACCCGACCAGCCCTTGCTCGTTCACGAGAAGAAGATCTTGCTCGTCCACGAGTAGATGTGGAGGGTCTAGCTCTTTTTAAAGTTTCCAACTCATCTCGTAAGTTGGAATTTTCTACCTCCAAGAAAGAAAAACCGTCATCATTAACAGGGACCAAGGCTCTCGAAGAAGATGCAGCAGATTTGAGTTATTTTATCTCTTCTTGTAAAGCAATGTTCTCCTTCTCCAATAACTTAGCGATATGCCTGTGCTCTTCAAGTTCAAGCTTCAGAACACTCTCTTTCTTCTCATGAGCAGAGATGTACCCTTTGTCAGCACTCAATTGTTGATATTTCTTCTCGTATTCTTGATGCAAAAATATGGAGGACTCTTTGTACTGCTGCTGAAGTTCCTCAATCGTTCCTTAGAGATTTTCAATCATTTCGTAGTAGGCCACATTGTTGGCAACAGCATGATCGAGCAAGCACTTTAAGTATTGATAAGCTTTAACTGCTCGTTCAGAGCATCTGAACCAAGAATATCAATGATTTGAGCCTTATTAAGATCCGCATGACCAGCTTTAAAATAGTCATTGCATTTCTTCATCAATTCCGTGTCATGAGCTGATAAGAGCTCCATCCTGGCCATAAACTAACAAAGAGAAGAAAGAAAAAAAAATCAATAATGATACAGACAGAGCAAGTAAAAGAGAAAGTCAAGATGAACAACCAAAGTTCGAATTTTTATTCATCATAAGAGGAGATACATAGTCCAAGGTTACATTCAAGAAAGTAACAAAAAAGCCCAAATAACTTTACACCTTCTCCTTGTTTCCTATGACTTCCTCAGAAGGTTTGGAGGAAGGGACTGGTTGCTTGGAGGATAAGGGTAACTGCTCGACAGAAGTGCTGGTTGGTTGGAGTTGTTCGAAAGGTTGAACAATGGGAACAGTAAGGACCTGATCTCCAGTCATCATAGAAGATTCATCTGAAGCAGCTTCATCCTCTTCTTCTTCTCTAGGAGAGGGATGAGGGCCATGAGTGTGCAGCTGGAATAACTCGTAATTCTGAGCAACCTTCAACTCCTGTAAGGCTGCTACCCATCCATCCCTAAAATATTTAATGCTGGCATACTCCATTTGAGAAGACATGGCAGCCAGGCCCTTGTTCCAGCCTTTGTCCCAACCAGCACCGAATGATTTTTTAACGGAATTTTTCCTTTTTACCTTCTCCGAGGAGGTCCTTTCCCTAAGAAGCTCCTCAGTAGCCTTCAATTTTTCTTCCACCTTCGTTTTCTGTCGCTCAACATCTTGAAGTTTGATAACTTTCTCTTCAGCAGACTTGAGCTTAGCCTCAAGCTCCTTGTTGCTCTGTTCAAAATCCTTATTGCTCTGTTCAAACTCCTTCAACTTCTTCTCCAACTCCTTGGAGGCATTCACAGCTTGATTTTTATCTAACTCAATGGACTTGAATGCTTCTCCCAAGCAACTTTATCTTCCTCGTACTTTTGACGAGAATCTTTTAAAGATTGGGTCAGCCCAATAAAAGCTTCCTCTACTCATCCCGTAGAGCTTAAAGCCTTGATAGCTTCATCTTTCTTCAAAATGCTGTTGAAATACGTCACAAGCTTAAAAAAGACAGAACTTTAAGTCAATACGCGAACATAGTATTAAAAAATAAAGAAGTCGAGCTAAAGGTACTTACTGATGCAATGTGTTGAGCAGTCAGAGTAGTAATTCTCTCACGAGAAAAAGTATCTTCAATGCCTTGGACCTCTGGGACAGTCGAGGATCTTACCAAACTCACAGCAGAGCTTGGAGCAACAAAAGATGGAACACTACCTTCAACATTTGAAGGTTGAGAGACAGGTTCAGGAGGTCTCTCAAAAGAACTTTTCTTTAATCTCCTCAGAGGAGCTGGAGCATTTTCAATTAAAGATGTTGTCTTTATTGGTGATATGATAACAACATCACTTGAAGGAGAAACAACAATAGTCTTGCTCGGGGCCATAGGGGGCTTTTCGACAGCCTTTTTGGCAGCAGCAGGAGGGGGTACATTAATGGTTTTTGTCCCTTCTTCTAGGACATCTTGTTTACTTTTCTTTGCCTCGACAGTGGCAGAGGCAAATTTTTCAAAAAAGGCAGGAGCTCTTCTCTTCTTCATCAGATCACTGATGGGAATGCTCGACTCAGAGGAAGAACCTTCCACACTAGTCTCATAGGCTGGTACTTGGTCAAGATTAACTACCCCTGGACGAGGACGAGCAGCGAAAGATGAAGTATAGCTTTTGTATTGCAACAAGTAAGAAGCAGATCTAATATGCTCCTCAGCAACATATTGATGAAAATACCAGATAAGTTTTAAATGCTTTAAATTAACATCAGCCTCTTTTGGAGGTTTTCTTTTACTGTCAACTGTAACAAACAAAAACAAATGTCAGTGATGCATTTTATCGAACACAAAGAAAACAAGATTTCAAAAAATAAAAACAACCTATTACATTTCCATAAGGAGGACACCTGGGACCTTGATATACATCATCTCCATTTAATGGAGGGTGTTGCCAATTTTTCATAACAATCCCGTGATCAAAATAATCCCTATTGGCATCAAGAAGATTGACAACTAAAGCTCTATTCAAAAACCTAGTTTTTAAATAGAATGTGGTATCACTGACAACCCATCTATAGTAGTACATAATCTCTGGAATCCCTAATTGAGTTCCATGAAGTTGATTCAACCTATGTAGGCCATTAACTATCCTCCATGTATTTGGAGCTATTCTTGCAGGTACAATATCAAAATATTGGCAGAACTCCAAACACAGGGGATTTGGCGGGAAAGAAAAGTCACATTCGGCCACAAAAAGACTTGGGAACCAATGTCCCTTAGCCAAAGAAAAATAATCAGAAGGTTCAGAAAGTTCTTCCAAAATAACCCACGAAGGGATTAAAAATTCAGACCGAAATTTATCCAGCGACTCAACAAGATAAACCATGATGAACAAAGTAAATTGAAGAAATGGAAGAAAATCTTACAGAAAAAGAGAGATCAGTTGACAATGAACAATGGAAAGAACGAAGGCACAAGATAGAGAGGAAATGAAGAGTTCAAAGATATAGATTTGAAAAGTGAAAGACAATAGGATTTCTGCCGCGCTTAAATACTTTATCTCGAGAATAGAGAAAGCTAATGATTACAAGGGAAGACGTTTGCGTTTTCGACGGCTAAAAGAATAAAAGGGCACAAATATCGAAGTGGTCATGAAAATTCAAAATATTTATGAAACCTGATACTATGCGTTAAAAAAGGAGTTATATACAACGAAAATTTTCCTAAAATCCATAAAAACCAATAATCTGAGCAATTTTCGAGCAGAATATTCCACACTTTTCTTCAACCTCAAAGTGTGAAACATTGGGGGCTTCTGTTGATACCAAATTTAGTCTGCTGACGTGGACCATTCACTTGAAGACACGTGTCAACCTACGTGGCAATTACAAACACTTTCAACGAACAATATACTATCACTGAGCTACTCAAGCGCCCCGAGCAGCTTAGGCGTCCCGAGGAGCTTAAGGCTCCGAGCAACTTAAGCGTACCGAGTAACTCAGGCGGTCCGAGCAACTCAACGTACAGAGCATCCAAATCAGGAGAATGAAAAAGACGACTGCGCATTACATGCTCATTATTATCGTACAAATGTGTATGTCAACTAGATAACATCACATTGTCCTTTCACATGTACAGCCTCAAGGCTATAAATACATTGTAACCTTCTTGATATACCCGTATATATCCTCGTCCATGCCGAGGGCGCCCTGCACTTCATTAAGCTCCGTACGACCCCGCAGGAGGCCGACCCTTCATCAGGCTCCGGACGACCCCTCAAGGGCCCGACCCTTCATCAGGCCCCGGACGACCCCTCGAGGGGCCGACTCTTCATCAGGCTCCGGACGACCCCTCAGGGGGCCGACCCTTCATCAGGTTCCGGACGACCTCTCAGGGGGCCAACCCTTCATCAGGCTCCGAACGACCCCTCGAGGGGCCGACCCTTCATCAGTCTCCGGACGCCCCCTTAGGGGGCCGACCCTTCATCGGGTTCCGGACGACCCCTCAAGGGGCGACCCTTCATCAGGCTCCGGACGACCCTTTGGGAGGGCCGACTCTTCAGCAGGCTCTGGACGACCCTCCGAGGGTACGACAGTACGAGGCCAGAATTAGGCCAGACTCACCACCGGAAGGAACTTTGCCCTCGGCCTCGGCTCATAGGCCGAGGGTGACATCATCACAGCGCGTGGTTTGGGAGACGCGTGGAACAGTGCGCGTGAGGCTCACATGGCACATGGGAGACCGTTATAACAAAATCACACCCTCACGTGAGGGAATATTATGTCATCATTTGGCATCTACATGTGTCAACAGGGGATTGGCTAGATCATCATTCACATGCACCATGCATACTTGGGGGGTACACTACACCCCCAAGACCTATATATACTTGTCACCCACAACCCTACAATCGATCAATTTATTGTAACCCTAGCTAAAACTCTGCTTGTACACACAGTAGAGAGAGAAAGTGAGCTTATGTGCATTGTATCCAAGGCCATTAGTGCCCATACTTAGTGGATTACACACTCACAGTGGATGTAGGCCAAATTGGCTGAACCACTATACATCATTGTCTTATTTCCTCTTATACTCATCCCCTTCTACATACTTATACACTTATACATCTCTATGGCTGCCATGGTTACTACTGTTTGAGCTCATTATCACTTATCCGGTGGTGCTAAATCTTAGCATCATCAGTTTGGCGCCGTCTGTGGGAACAAGAAGACATCTCTTCCTTTGTACAACTTGACCTTACTGGGCACTCTGGTGGTGAACCAGTTCTCCCCCTGAGAGGAGGTGTTTTACCATTGAAAGAGACCCACTAAGGTTCTCAAGCTCACCAGTCTTTTTTCCAGTTCAGCTTTTCATAGCTCAAATACATGGCACCTGAGATGCCACCACCACCACTTCCCCCACCGAATGATAGGGGAAGACCCAGTTCCAGTCAACCACCACCTCAGTCTGAGATGGCTGATGTGGCGGCAGCCTTGAAGTCTCTGGAAGCAAGCCAGCGGATGATACAGGAGAAGTTCACGGCTCTAAGCCAAAACATGCTAAGACCATCGGGGGTTTCACCTGAGATGATTACTCCGGCAGCAGCTCCAGGACAGTATGAGGCCAGGGGACCACCCCAGGCACCACGCAAAGACCTGTCACCCTCTCAGCGATGTATGGATGTTGCTGACCCCCGGCGTCTACGCCTGGGGAGGCAAGGAAACCCTTGCCCTGAGGACAGGTATGACGATCTGGAGGAAGAGGAGGCCCCTATAGAATGCTGGGAACCATATGAGGTCTCCAATAATACTGTACGACCTCTCCAGGATAGTAGAAGAAAGTCGGGAGACCAAATCCTGATGATCGCCCGAGAGGCTCTGCTTTTGATCGCTTGAGCAGGGGATCGGCCTTTGAGAGGCTGGGCCCAGCAAATGACCTACGAGAAAAATTATCCAGGTCAAGGAGTGCTGCGAGGTCCAGGAGGGAGGCAGCAGATGGCCGACCCCAAGGACGGGATAACGGTCAAAGGGAAGTAAACAACCAACACAGACTTGCCGCAGCAGAACCCCCCGTTCACCTTTAAGAGGCGGCAGGGGATAACATCGGCCAAGCCAACCCTGCGAGGCCCTGGAATGACTCGATCCAGCGACTAGAGGATAAGATCGTTGATATACTGAAGAGCCGGGACCCTCTTCAGAAGGGATACACCATAGGCTCACCCTTTGTGGCGAAGATAGTCAACTTCCCTACGCCATCAAGGTTCAAGCCACCTGTGGTCACCCCAAGATACGAAGGGAGCACCAACCCTATCCACCATGTTAAGATGTATCAATCAGCAGCAGACATATACTCTATCTCAGATGAGATGAGGTGTCGTGCCTTTTCTGGTACCCTGACAGGGGCTGCACATGTCTGGTACACGTCTCTTCCAAAAAATTCCATTGAAAACTTTAAGCAGTTGGTAGACCGGTTCATCCACAACTTTTGCTTTGGGGTGAGGCCACAGAAGAAGACCACTCACCTGCTCTATGTTAAGCAGGGGAAGAATGAGAGTCTGAGGGACTACATAGCCAGGTTCAATAAAGAGAAGCTGGAGGT
Source organism: Sambucus nigra (assembly GCA_949130495.1). Taxonomy (NCBI): domain Eukaryota; kingdom Viridiplantae; phylum Streptophyta; class Magnoliopsida; order Dipsacales; family Adoxaceae; genus Sambucus; species Sambucus nigra. The sequence goes on from OX422207.1 coordinate 141,629,946, forward strand.
GGAAGACTATGAGGAGAGCATAGCTATGACAACCCTGATTAGAGGACTCCAAAAGGGGAAGTTGTTATGGAAGCTTGTTGAAGACCCTCCGAGGACGATGACTGAATTGCTGTCGACAGCAGGAAAGGTGATGAACGCCGAAGAGGCGATGGCTTCAAAATATGAAGACGAAAAAGGAGGCACTAGTGGGGGTAAATACCCTAAGAAGAACAAAGAGGGGAAGAAGAGGTCTACGGATGACAAATTCGCTGGTTACACCCCTCTGACGGTCAGCTGTGAGCAGATACTCAACGAGATAAAGAGTGATCGGTCCCTGAAGTGGCCTGAAAAGATGAGGGCAATCCCCAACAAGAGGAACAAGAACCTGTGGTGCGAATTTCACCAAGACCATGACCACGTAACAGATAAATGCTTTGCTATGAAAGATGAGATTGAGAAGATGCTGAAAGAAGGGAAGCTCATAAATTACGTCGACAAAGGTGCCTTCAAGAGGGGCTGAGGGGACGATCCCAAGAAAACGTGAGGCGATGCATGCAAAGAAGGTCCTCAAAAAAGAGGGGACGACCCTTATGACGATGAGGACGACCCTGACCTCCCGCCGAGAGACGACCAAGGCCCTGTCAAGAGGCTTAATATGATCTCGCTCGAAGTGGGAATGATCTCCAGGGGTCTAGCAGGAGGAGGGTCTGAGGTCGCTGACAGGAAGGCCCATGTGGCTGAGGCAAAGGCAGTGACGAAGACGGTACACTCAACCTCCCTGGAGGCCAAGTCAGAAAAGAGGAAGAAGGTTGATATGGACACCCTGATATTGGGGTTCTCGAGAATGGACTTTAAAGGCCTCCTATCCCCACACAACGACCCACTCGTCATCACAACTAGGGTGCACGGGTGTGAGGTGCCGAGGATATTGGTCGACGGGGGCAGTTCTGCAGATGTAATGTTTTGACCGTGCTACAAGGCCTTAAGTCTCAGCCATGCTAGACTCGTCCCATACCATCATCCATTGATTGGATTCAATGGGGAAAAGGTTCATCCACTGGGAGTGTATGAGGCCGATGTTAGGATGGGGGACGAGTGGCCGAGATGGCTTACCAAGAAGGTCAGTTTCTTTATGATGGATGAACATATGTTTTCGGCTTACAACATCATACTGGGGCGTGTGGCCCTCAAGGGGTTTGAAGTTGTGCTATCTATGGTCCATCAGATGATTAAATTTCCTATCCCTTACGGGCTGGGGGAAGTTCAGCTAGACCAGATGACAGCGCGAGAATGTTACTACAACTCCGCTGAAGAAAGAGAGGCACACAAGAGGGATACAACCACTTATAATATTAATACCCTAGACCCCAGGGATGAGACGAAGCTAAAGAAAGGAGAGGCCGCGGAAGAGGTAGAATCCATCATCCTCGATGAGGATGACCCGGAAAAAATCGTCCAAGTCGGCAAGTCTCTGAAGACCAACATCAAGGAAGACCTCATTAAACCGTTGAGGAGAAGACGAAGCGTCTTCACGTGGAGTCATGTAGATATGCCAGGGATCGACCCTGAAATCATGTGCCACAAGCTCAATGTGGTAGAAGGAGTGAGGCCGGTAAAGCAGAAGAGGAGAATTTACTCTAGAGAAAAATATGAGGTTATTAGGGATGAGGTCAAAAAATTAGCATACGCTGAGTTTATCAGAGAGGTCATCTACCCCGAATGGCTGTCCAATGCAGTCATTGTTCCAAAGGCCAACGGGAAGTGGAGAATGTGTGTGGACTTCACAGACCTCAACAAGCACTATCCCAAAGACAGATTCCCTCTCGCCCGCATTGACCAGATGGTAGACGCTACCGCAGGCCATGAGCTCATGAGCTTTATGGATGCCTATTCAGGGTATAACCAGATATTCATGAACCCTGAAGACTTGGAGAAGTCAACCTTCATCACTGACAAGGGGACATACTGTTATAGGGTCATGCCCTTTGGCCTAAAAAATGCGGGGGCAACGTACCAGCGCCTCGTAAATAAAATGTTCAAAGACCAAATTGGGAAGTCTATGGAGGTATATGTAGATGACATGCTGACTAAGAGTTTGAAGGCAGAGGATCACGTGGCAGACCTGGAGAGGACCTTTAATACGATGGACAAATACCAGATGAAGCTTAATCCGGCCAAGTGTGTCTTCGGGGTCGGAGCAGGGAAGTTCTTGGGATTCATTGTCAACCAAAGAGGCATTGAGGCCAATCCTGAAAATAAAGTCCCTTGTTGAGATGAAGACCCCCAAGTCCATTAAAGACGTTCAGAGGCTCACAGGGAGAGTTGCTGCCTTGAACAGGTTCATATCTAGGGCCACAGACAGGTGCCTACCATTCTTCAAAATTCTCATAAAAGCCTTCGAATGGAGTGAAGAATGCGATGAGGCCTTCAGGGAGTTAAAATCATACCTGGGGTCTCCCTTGCTGTTATCACGACCCGTGCAGGGTGAACGACTTTATGTGTACCTCGCCGTCTCAGAGTCAGCCATCAGTGCAGCCATTGTGAGAGACGAAGACGGAATACAGAAACCTGTGTATTTTAACAGCAAGGCACTCCAGGGGGCAGAGTAAAGATATCCAAGGATGGAGAAGCTGGCCTACGCCTTGATCCATGCATAAAGAAAGATGAATCCATACTTCCAGTCCCACACGATGGTCATCCTCACTAACTCACCCCTTAGGCAGGTTTTACACAAGCCTGAAAAATCAGGGAGGTTAATGGCCTGGGCTATAGAACTGGGGGAGTTTGACATAGTGTATCAGCCTAGGACGGCCATTAAGGGGCAATCATTGGCAGACTTTGTGACTGAGTTTACTAGGGAAGATGATGAGGCCGAGGGTAAGAGCCTCGGGAAGATAGATACCCGACAGGGTGAGCTCACCGACATGCCTACAGATAAGGCCGAGACGAGCACCGCTAGAAGGAAAGTGGTTGAAAACGAAGAAGGAATATATATTTTTAGACAGGGGTCACTCATCGAGGGAAGTTTCTCAGAAGAACACACCGTGTGGAGTCTCTTCATCGACGGGTCCTCTTGCGAAAGCGGGAGTGGAGCTGGATTAATAGTTACAGCACCCGACGACACAGACATTGAGTACGCCCTGAGGTTAAACTTTAAGGCCTCCAACAACGAGGCCGAATATGAGGCCTTGATAGCAGGCGTCTCCTTGGCCAGATCTCTTAGTGTCAGCCAGATTCTGGTTCATAGTGATTCAAGGCTAGTAGTGAATCAGATACTAGGAGCCTACGAGGCTAAGGACGAGAGGATGGCTAGGTACCTTGAGAAGGTGAGGTCGTTACTGAAGGGCTTCAGGGAAGTGAAATTAAAGAGGATACCTAGGCTCGATAATGGCCGAGCTGATGCCCTTGCTAGGTTAGCCTCGGTAACTAGGACAGACATCAGGAGGACGGTCCCAGTGGAAATTTTGCTTCGACCAACTATTGAAGATGCTGAGGGAACACTTAGCAATTGCCTAAATATTTCGCAGGAAGCTTCGTGGATGGAACCTCTAATCAAATACATTAAGGAGGGGGAGATGCCAGAAGCAAGGCAAGAAAGGAAGAAGTTGAGATACAGGGCTGCAAAGTTCGCTGTCATTGGGGACACCTTGTACAAAAAGGGATTTTTACTCCCTTTACTTAGGTGTGTGCACCCATCTGAGGTCTCATCCTTTTTGTAAGATGTGCATGAAGGATCGTGCTCAAGCCACATTGGGGGTAGATCCTTAGCGAAGAGGGTGATCACCCAAGGGTACTGGTGGCCGACTTTGGGGAAAGACGCCGCGGCATATGTAAAAAAGTGAGATAAATGCTAGAGATTTGCCACCATCCCTCACCAACCCCATCAGCCTCTTACCTCCATTACATCCCCATGGCCATTTGCAGTGTGGGGGATCGACATCGTAGGACCCTTACCAAGAGCAGTCAATAACTATTGGTTCCTCATCGTAACTATTGACTATTTTTTAAAATGGGTGGAGGCTGAACCAATGGTCACGATAACAGAGCAGAAGACCTTCCAGTTCATTTGGAAAAATGTTATATGCAGATATGGTCTCCCCAACATCCTCATCTCGGATAACGGGACTCAGTTCAAGAATACCTCTCTACAGAGGTACTGTGAAAGGGTGAGTATCAAACAATTTTTCTCCACCCCAGGCCAACCTCAGGCCAATGGGCAAACAAAAGTTATAAACAGGACAATCCTAGATGGAATCAAGAAGAGGCTTGAGGAGGCAAAAGGAAGATGGGTCGATGAGTTATATACCGTGCTGTGGGCATACAGGACGACAGTGAGGACCTCTACCGGAGAGACCCCATTCATGCTAGCTTATGGCTCAGAAGCTGTCATCCCCACCAAAATTGAGTTTCCTACTCATAGAGTCCAAATGTATGACCCCCATAGAAATGCAGAAGAGAGGAGACTCGACTTAGACCTGATTGAGGAAAGGAGGGAGGACACTGAGATAAGGCATGTCGCCTACCAGCAGAGGACCACAAGGTTTTACAATCAGAGGGTGAAACAGAGGCCAATTGCAGTGGGGGAATTAGTCCTCAAGAAGACTTGGCAAAAGCCCAACAAGCTCCATCCTAATTGGCATGGCCCATATAGGGTCATCGATGAAGTCGTTCCTGGGACCTATAGACTAGAAAATCTATAAGGGGAACCCTTTTCCAACCCCTGGAATGCAGATCATCTGAAGAAATACTATCAGTAGTTTTGTAAAGTCCTATCGAACGACAGTTGTAAGAGGTGTTTCTCCGATAGAACACTTGATAAATTAATGAGAAATTCCAGTGTTTCCTCTCATCTTGAGTTTATCAGTTCTAGTATGCATGGGATTATCTTTGGAGAACGAACCCTAGGCCTATAATGAGGGCCAATGGAGGGGACGACCCCACCATTGTCCTCAAGAAAGACGAGGGAAGACTTATATTAAAAACCATTAATTTGGTAAGTGGAACCCTCGGCCTATAATGAGGGCCAATGGAGGGGACAACCCCACCATTGTCCTCAAGAAAGACGAGGGATGACTTTTATTAAAAACCATTAATTTGGTAACTAGAACCCTCGGCCTATAATGAGCGCCAATGGAGGGGATGACCCCACCATTTTCCTCAAGAAAGATGAGGGAAGACTTTTATTAAAAACCATTAATTTGGTAAGTGGAGCCCTCGGCCTATAATGAGGGCCAATGGAGGGGACGACCCCACCATTGTCCTCAAGAAAGACGAGGGAAGACTTTTATTAAAAATCATTAATTTGGTAAGTTGAACCCTCGGCCTATAATGAGGGCCAATGGAGGGGACGACCCCACCATTGTCCTCAAGAAAGACGAGGGAAGACTTTTATTAAAAACCATTAATTTGGTAAGTGGAGCCCTCGGCCTATAATGAGGGTCAATGGAGGGGACGACCCCACCATTGTCCTCAAGAAAGACGAGTGAAGACTTTTATTAAAAACCATTAATTTGGTAAGTGGAACCCTCGGCCTATAATGAGGGCCAATGGAGGGGACGACCCCACCATTGTCCTCAAGAAAGACGAGGGAAGACTTTTATTGAAAACCATTAATTTGGTAAGTGGAGGCTTCGGCTATAATGAGGGTCAATGGTGGGGACGACCCCACCATTGTCCTCAAGAAAGACGAGGGAAGACTTGAGCATCAGTTAAAATTGGTTAAAAACCCTCGGCTATGATGAGGGCCAACGCAGGGAACGACCCCTCGTTCACCCTCAAGAAAGACGAGGGAGGGGTTAGTGGCATTAACAAAGAGACAACACATATAATACAAGAGGCAAATATGGAAGACAACAAAGGAGATGATTATATAAATGAAATGTCAAGTTTTACACAAGATTGAGTACAAAAAGGTTAATTACATCGGAAGGGTGTGGGCTACAGACAGCCACCCTATGGGACAATATGAGAAGGCAGGGCCTCCACATCTACAAGAGGGGTCTCCTCAATGACCACAACTGGATGATCTTCAGACGTGCCGACCCCCTCGACTTGCACTTGGGATTCCACTTGGGTTAGAGCCTCGGCAATCATGGGGTCGTCCAGTTGAATGGCCTCCAGAGAGGGACGAACGGAAGAGACGACGTCGCCGAACTTGAGGACGACCTATCGACAAGCTGTCATTATCCCTCTCTCCAAGTACTCGAGGCCGAAACCTTAGAACTCATCTGAGAGTTTATAGGCTTCCACAGCATCGGCCTCGGCTTTCTTCACAGCCTCAGATAGCTCAATCTTAAACTGGGCCTCCCGATGGGTCATGGCTTCATCCTTCTCCTTCAGAAGCAAGTCTTTGACCTTCAGAACCTCATCATGCTGCCTCGTCAGCTCGTCCATAATTCGTGCATGTTCGGTTCTGGCACTCTCTAGCTCATCCTTTGCAGTATCTAAGTCAGCCTGCAGGTCGGCCTCATAGAATTTCTCCTGATTCTCAGCCATCCATCCATTTAGTTGCCGAAGTAAAGGCGCATACAGACTGTACAGAAAATAAACAGATGTCAAGAGGCCGAGGAAACAGTTGGTGAAAGAATGCAATTGAAGAAATGAATTAAGATCGATACCTGGGCTAGAGTGTGCAGACCATAGTCATGCACTTTGGCTGGAGGCATCTTTGACAGGAAGTCGTAATCAGCAGCCGAGGGAGCAGAAAACATTGATGCCTTGGCTGCCCTCAAATTTGCAATGAGCGATGATGGCTCGGCTCTCAGATGTGCTAAGTTCTGGGACCAGAAGGCCCTCATGCTGGATGAAGAAGCAGTCCCTTCAGATGCTTTGACCCTGGCCCTCGTCCGAAAATCCAGTCGAGGGTCAACAGGAATCTCAGGCTCTTTTATTTTCTGGCGATCGATTGTCGGCTCAACAACCGTCGGCCCCATGGCCTTCGTCTTCCACGGAGCATGCTGAGGCTCTTTACCCTTCTTCTTTGCCAAGCCTGATAGTAAATTGGGAGCAGTCATTTCCTAGAGGTAGTCTGATACACCAGCAGGACGACCTGAAAAGGGTACGACACGTGAGAAAAATGCAGAGATAAAAAGGAAACACTTGAAAAAAGTAAAGAAAAGTACAACTCACATAGTTCTGTAAGGGGGCCGACCTTCAGACCATCTTCCTTGAGGAACCGAGGGGTCATCAGATCTTCAAACTTTGTAAGTTCACCCCCTCTCCCTCGTCCTCTCAGATATTCAATAATATCTTTCTCTTCCAGGCTAAGTCCGGGGTCTGACCTGGCCTTCATTGACGGGTTAGACCATCTTCGGGGGACCCTCGGACCATCGGCTACAGGAGATGCCTCGGCGGAGAACTCCCACTCCTCAGAGAAGAAGAAGAATCTCTTCTTCCAATCGTGGTTGGAGGTTTGTGCCACGTGGAAAAGTTTTTTCTCAGACCTCCTCGCCCCTAGATGGTAGTACCCAGGCTGTTTGGACGAAGAGGTGGTATTGTAGCAGGCCAGGAATATGTCAGTCGAGGGCTCATCTATGAAAGCATTCTTCCACAGGGAGATGTAACCAAGTATCGTCCTCCAGGAGTTGGGAGAAAGCTGAGAGGGGGCAATACCGAGGGCTGATAGGATATCTACGATAGCAGGATGCAGAGGGAACCTGACGCCAACCTTGAACATTTGTTCATACACTGCAACCTCACCCTCTTCACCCTCAAAAACCCTCTCAGACTCAGAGGGGGCCCTCATGGTTATGCCGGGGGGCACTCCATAGGCATGTCTCCACAATAAGAGGTCGCGATCCCTAACGGAGGAGATATAGGACGAGGCATGGGAGGTATCAACCTGGTCATCTGAATCATCGCCCTCGCCCTCAGTCCCCTCTCCCTCGACCTCATCATCTGCCAGACGACCATGGGGAAAGGCCATCTGGAAGGCATGAGGAGATAGGGTTGTCACAGGGATAGCCTCAGAAGCAACTATACCCTCGGCCTCTCGGCCTGGGCTTAGATCAGACATCTTCATTCTACCAGAAGGTCCAGCGCCAGTTGGCGAGGAGGCTCTCTCGTCCATCTCACTTGAATAACACTCGGCTGGACGATGGGACGACCCACAAGACTCAGATGGCTCAAATGGTTTTATTGTGGCAAGAGGAATGGGGAAGATGGGTCGTACCTAATTAGGGTCGGCCCCTCGTCTCCTCTCCTCCTCTTCCTCTATTCGTCTGATCTCAACAAATAATATCTCTCTCAGGGAAGGGAACTCCTCAGCTAAGCTATAAAGCCTCCTAAGCATCAAGGGGGAGACCCTACACTTGGAGGAATTTGGAGAACTTAACTACAAATAAGTTTGCAATTGACCAGATTGGACTTTTTGGATTAAAACAAAGGGAATCGATGGGTTTCACTCAAGAACACTCAAAAAACAGTCGCCGGAAAACTGTAAAACAGCCTAAATTAAGCCCTACAAGCCTAAAATAGAAAAGCAAAAAGAGAAATGAAAGTAAAGAGGGCGTTGGTGGTTAAAGATTACCTGAAGGGAAAGGGCGAAGCTGCTAAGTTGAAGGTTCGAAAGCTGCAGAAATGGCAAGAAGGCTGGAGACTAGAGAGAGAGAAAACTTGGGCGCGAAGAAGAAGAAGAGAGTGAAAGGTTTCAAAAATCTCTTAAATACCTTAGTAATGAGTGGGCCCATTAACTAAGGTAGAGCACAACCCACAAGGAGGACATTATTAGGGCACAAAGCCCCAAGCAGCATGCAGCCGCCATGCCTTGAAAACTGGAACGACATTGGATAAAAATTTGACAGCTGTCAAATCAGTTTGACAGGTGTCACTCACCAAACAGACCATACACTTAGTCTCAAAAGCAACATTATCCCTCAGTCATCTCAGCATCATCTATGGCTAAGGGCTGAGGGGTGATTGATATACCCGTATATATCCTTGGCCATGCCGAGGGCGCCCTGCACTTCATCAAGCTCCGGACGACCCCGCAGGAGGCCGACCCTTCATCAAGCTTCGGACGACCCCGCAAGGGCCCGACCCTTCATCAGGCCCCGGACGACCCCTCAGGGGCCCGACCCTTCATCAGGCCCCGGACGACCCCTCAGGGGGTCGACCCTTCATCGGGCTCCGGACGACCCCTCAGGGGGCCGACCCTTCATTGGGTTCCGGACGACCCCTCGGGAGGTCGACCCTTCAGCAGGCTCCGGACGACCCTCCGAGGGTACGACAGTACGAGGCCAGAATTAGGCCAGACTCACCACCTGAAGGAACTTTGCCCTCGGCCTCGGCTCATAGGCCGAGGGTGATATCATCACATCGTGTGGTTTGGGAGACGCGTGGAACAGTGCGCATGAGGCTCACATGACACATGGGAGACCGTTATAACAAAATCACACCCTCACGTGAGGGAATATTATGTCATCATTTGGCATCTACAGGTGTCAACAGGGGATTGGCTAGATCATCATTCACATGCACCATGCATACTTGGGGGGTACACTACACCCCCCAAGACCTATATATACTTGTCACCCACAACCCTACAATCGATCAATTTATTATAACCCTAGCTAAAACTCTGCTTGTACACACAGTAGAGAGAGAAAGTGAGCTTATGTGCATTGTATCCAAGGCCATTAGTGCCCATACTTAGTGGATCACACACTCACAGTGGATGTAGGCCAAATTGGCTGAACCACTATACATCATTGTCTTATTTCCTCTTATACTCATTCCCTTCTACATACTTATACACTTATACATCTCTATGGCTGCCATGGTTACTACTGTTTGAGCTCATTATCACTTATCCGGTGGTGCTAAATCTTAGCATCATCACTTCTCATTAGAAGGGGACTCGGGATCTCTTGGTAAACCACTTATCGAGAATTCCAATCAAACAGTCAGCAATACAAAAACAGTGGACGTAGGCCATTCTCATAAGGCTGAACCACTTTAAAAATCTTTTGTCTTATTTATTTTTATCTGTGATTAATTAATTAGAGATAATCTAATTTTTTACATCAACAGTAGATATTATTAATGTCAATACAATTACACTTATTAATGTAGATAGAATTACAATTGCAATTGCAATTGTATCTCTACAATTGCAATTGTATCTACACTAATAAGTGTAATTGTATCTACATTAATAGGCGTAACTGTATAGTTTGTATATATCCTCAATTAATTAAAAAGTTTATGAATTTAAGATACTTAAGAAAAAGATTCTATAATAAATAATCAGATAATTTATGAATCATTTAATCAAATTATATCTACAGATTGGAGAAATTATTCATTGATAGGAAAAAAAATGAAGAATCGAACTAATTGAACAAGCACAATCAGAAATCAAACAAAAGATTTACGAAGGAGAAAAAAAAAAGTAACTCCAAGAATAAATAGTAGTCATAACAAAACAAGTTATAATGTAAACTCATAATTACCAAAAAAAATTATTGTTTGTACCGATTGGATATAAATATAATTTTAAGCGATTTATTAATTAATGCTCCAAAAATAAATTTGTGATCTTAAAAGCACTACAAAAACTCACTATTATTAATATGACACATGCTTATTTAAATTTAAAATAAAATTTGCTCTTATGAAAAATCAGATGTTAAACCATATGCTGTTAAAGCGAGCCTTAAACCAGCCATATGTATAACTATATGAAAACATTATTACCAATATTCACAATCCCATTATTTAAACAATAGGTACAAGCATTTTTAGGCTAAATGTTAAATAATTTTGTGATGCCTTTACTAATCACAATCCCAATAATTTTCAAATAGCACGACACGACAATAGTCCAGGAGTATTTTTTTTTCATTATTCTAATTTGATACTTAAATGCTGCCATTTTTTTTTTCATTATTCTAGTTTGATATTTACTAAAAACGTCACGGAAGTTAATCAGCATGACATGTTCTCCAAAACCCGAACAATTGAGTATAAAACAGCTCATTCCTACCCTGGACTTTAGTGTTCCCATGCCACCCACTGTTTTTAACCTTTTACAGCAACTAAACCAAGCAAGTGATTAACATAAGGCAGCTTGTTTGACCATAAAAGGTTCGGTTTCTTCCCTGTGTCTTCTCTTACTAAATTTTACCAATCTATTATCTTCACCACACAAATACTCTCTCTCTCTAAAATAACAGTGGTGGCCTGTTGCCAACAGTTGTCTGAGTTTCCAAAAACCAAACAAACCGCAGCATCGGACCCCCCCAGTATCCAACGAGGTAAGCAATAAATTCTCTTTAAACCCATCCTTATCTCCTTTTCTCTCTCCACCCCAACCACACCACACGACACCACTTTGTTATTATTGGTGGGTTTTTTCCCAGACAAGTTTCACCTCTTCGTATGGATCTGAAAAAATATGCCCACATGGAAACCAGTTGGGTTTTTGCTTTTTTATCCCTTGCCAAATTTGGCAACTTTTGCGCCGTCTCTGTCCAAAACATCTTAACTTGTATTGTATTACACAAAAATCATTTATCTTATGTCTTACATGTTGTTTCATATATTTCAGAGTAGTTACTAGTCACGATATATATGGCAAGAGATAAGATACAGATCAAGAAGATAGATAATGCCACGGCGAGACAGGTTACGTTTTCTAAGAGGCGCAGAGGGCTTTTCAAGAAAGCTGAAGAGCTCGCGGTATTATGTGATGCTGATGTTGCTCTTATCATTTTCTCCTCTAATGGAAAACTCTTTGACTATTCTAACTCCAGGTTTATCTCTTCCCTTCTTTCTTTGCTTTACTCTCTCTCTACTTTTAGAGAGAGAAAGACTAAGTTCACAATACTCGAGATGTTAGAATATTAAAAAAGTATTGTTTTTGTTGGGCTCCCTAAATATGTGTTTCACAGTACATTCTCAAGATCTATTTTTTACCGTCATTTGATGAGCTTTTATCATCAGGCTCAGTGTTCATATTGGGCATAGTGTTTGTTATTGGGCTTTGATTGTTTCAATAATTTTCTTTAGAGGTCTCTATTGTGATTCTTTCATGGTTTTAGTGCGAATATGGACATGTTGAGTTTCTTTCTCGAAAACTGATATTTGCTTTGTTTACTAAGAGACATCGGAAATAATAATTTTCATGGAAGATGATGAGAGCATCCTTATGTCATGGAGGTTAGTAGATGATAAATGGAATGCTTAATGAATGCATGAAATCATAAAATAATGGGGGTTGAAGGCATATATCTTAAAATAACGCCCTCATGGCTCATGGACATTAAAGAAATTTATGTGAGTAAGCAATTATTATTATTGATTTTTTATCTATACTGTAAAAATATAGATAATTTTGTAGACGGTTTGATATGGAGCACGTATTAAAAACCTAAATATGTGAAGAGGGAGTTGGGACGCGTGAGGACACTGCAATGCAATACATATCATGTGTACCTTAGGTATGAGGCACCACATGGACGTGCCATGTGTACCCTCACACACGTGGTTCTTGTACAAGACGTATAAAATATTATTGGTCCATGTACGTATCTTTTATGATATTTTTGAAGTATAAAAATAGAGGTGCAGTATAAGCCGAGATTTTTGTGGTAAATTTTTCAGTAGAATATGCAGTTTGATTATCGTTATTGAGTATTGCATCCATAATTTCAGGGACATAGAAAATTCCTCACAATTGGGGTCAGAGGCATCAACCTCACCTCTGAGCTGGCCATCGATATTTGTAACTCGCTTGTCAAGTGAATCCAGGCAGATGTATTTACCCAATAAAATGTGGTGTACGGGAGATATACTTCGAAAGTTTTAGGCTAGTAAGAATTATCCTATTTTGTGAGATTTTATGTTTGACAAGTGCAAACGACATATTTGTAAGACATGGCCGTGTTTTTCCCAAAAAAAGCTTGCAGATATGTGAAAACGCAAACTTTTAAGTACGTTTGGATATGTTTTGTTGCAATAAGAAGTTAACGTTGCAGAATAAGTCTAAATTGTAAGCATTCTTTGTTTTGCATTAGCTTCTAATGCAAATCAAGGAACCAAAAGCTTCATAAACATATTCAGAATTAGCTTTGAGTTGGAAGAAACAAATCCAAATTTAGATACTACCACAAGCAGAAGTTATGCTACACACAGATCATAACCACTGATTGTGTGCTGACTGAGACTACGGGTAGCAAATTTATGGATGAGAAGATAATGGTTGTACACAGCTGGATAAAGGTAGAAAGCATGGTTATTTTTGCAGTGAAATGTGAGTGGTTGTAGCAGCCATTAAATTTCAGTTATACTCTACGTTGATTCTTTGTGGTCCGGACAACCAATGCTTAAAGTTTTGACATTTGGGATCATGCACTTTTGAGCTGAAATTTTAGTGAAACTATCATAACTCATAGGAAAGTGGGAGTGGACTGAAACTTTAAGAATTGGTTAAAGTATTGCTAGATCCTATTAGAGTGTTTAAAGATTGAAAATATAGAAGTTAAAAAATTAAAAAAAGAAAAGATATACTCACTCGTGGGTGTAGTCCATACATCAAACTTTGCTGTTCTCTTAGTTATAGTATTCCACACATCACACTTTGTTGTTCTTTAGTCCTAATGGCTTTGAGGGGTTTGCCAATATCTGTAAAGATACACTGCAGGGTGTATTGTAGTGCAGATTGAATAATCCAGAGATTTTTATTGGATAAGATAAAAAGACAATCTTACATCCCTGCTTCCATCTTCTGGAAAAGACAATCTTATCAGCATGGTTAAACAAGGAAATAAATTCATATGAATCATTAGTTGTGTGAGGTGATCCAACCCTTTGTCTCAAATAAAGGTTGAGCAAGTTTCGAGTTTTTAATTATGTACTATGCCCCTATTCGGTTGTGAAATTTAGAAATGGATAAATAGTTTGTCTTTGAATTTTTAAATTTTGTCCATTCATCTTCCTACTTGTTGCCAACCAAATGGAGCACTAGAGTTGCACCAAGAGTAGGAGAAAGAACAAAATCAACTTGGAACAACTACTTCAAGCTAATTCAGATCTATTTTTTTCTTCCGCAGTGTGAAGGAGATACTTGAAAGGCATAATATGCACTCGAAGAATCTTCAGAAACCAGTACAACCATCCCTTGAGCTGCTGGTAAGCTTTGTTAAAATTTTGTGCTTAAATGACCATGAAACTAGCTTTATATGATGACTTTCTGATATTCAATGATCAATTTACCAATTTACCATTTCTTTTTCTTGTTTTACTAAGACAATGAATTTTTATTTATTTATTTATGTAGCTAGTGGAGGACAGCAACCACTCCAGGTTAAGCAAGGAAGTGGCAGAGAAAAGCCATCAACTAAGGTATATATGTTTGTATTATATTCTTGTTGTGTTGTTCATCGTGTATGACCATGAACAGAAATGTGAAGAGGCAAAAATGAACTAAACTGAAATAAAACTAGAATAAATATCCAATAGTTCTTTCATCATAAAGGTCACTTCAATAATATCCACACTAACTTAATAAACCTAAATCTGCTAGGACTAAAATACATAACCTAAGATAAATTCTAGGAGATAATAATTAATAAATATTCCAATAATTTCTAATTCAATCACTTACTAACTATGACGCACGGACACTCTCCCGAAGCACGAGTCGCGTGTTGTGTCGAAACACGTATTATGTGCGCGCTCCGACACGTTACCGACATGCTGTGGACGTGCTGGGGATATGTGATGGTGATTCCGCTTTATTTATGATTTTTAATGTTAAGGTGTATTTGAATTTTGTTTTGTATGGTCCATTTTCTTAATTTCATGTTAAGAATGCTCTAATAATGTATTTTATGGAAAAAATATGTTTCATTTCATTAATATATATATTTAAATATATTGTGTTTTTACTTATCCTAGTGTGTCGTATCCTAGTTTTTGGAAGAATCACGTGTTGTGTGTCGCGTGTCGAAACGTGTATTACGAGTCCGTACTTCATAGCTTACTAAACAATTATCCCCATATGGAAATTAAATTACTTTCTAAGCATAAAGAATTCGTATTATTACCATTTGTACCATTTTGTTCCCATCATAGTGTATATAGAGTGACATACTCCTTATAAGTACAGGCAGATGAGGGGTGAGGAGCTTCAGGGGCTAAGTATTGAAGAACTGCAGCAGCTCGAGAGGTCCCTTGAAGTCGGATTGGGCCGTGTGATGGAGAAAAAGGTCTATATTTTTCCTGAGTCAATGTTTTCACTATCAATAACTTTTTTGAACTTCGCATTCAAATGCAAACTTAATTAGAATTCATTGTTAACAATATTTGGTTTGTTTCAGAGTGAAAGAATTATGATGGAGATTACTCACCTTCAACAAAAGGTCAGCAATAAAGCTTTACATCTGAAATTCAGCAGACAAGAAAAACAGTCAAAATATGGTTTTGCCAAATAAAATTTATCCTAGAGCACTATGATATGGGGTTTGGACACACAAGAGAGGTGGGTTTGATGCACTATGGTATGGGGTATGAATAATGGAATAGTAGGATTCATGTAGCTTATATCACATGATTTAAAAAGATTTTGTTGAGTGGATTTGGATCCTCTCCATCACATTCCCCAAAGCTTCTCAATATACACTTACTGGTCATTTTTTGGTTAGGTTGTGGTATTTTCCTGGAATTCCAGATTGGTAAATTCACGTGTACAGTCTGATGTCAAATTTGAATCACATGATGTGAATGTTTTCCTATATTCAAACTTTGAATGTGGATTCTGCTAAGCAGAAAAGCCTTCAAACCAAACCACACTTAATTCAATGACACCAGGCATGTTAAATTTGTACTATTGCTGTGTTAGGATCATAGTAAAAGCTACAATAAATTTTAACATATTATTCACTTGGCTGTTTTCTTTTGTGTTTTGGAGATTCATGGTATTTTTATTAAACATTAAATCTTAGTTAAGTTGAGTAGATATTGCCTGGAGACCAATTTGAATGTGGGAGATGTCTCGTGTAAAGTGGATCTTCCTTGTTTTAGCTATGTTTGCCTTCTATGGTAACTTTTGCTTAAAAATGGATCTCATTATATTAACTCCGTTTTCTATTCCCGCCTCTTTTTTCCTTTTCCTCCCTTTTCCTTTCCTTAATTTCTCTTAAATTGATAAATATTGCAGGGCATGCAACTGATGGAAGAGAATGAAAGATTAAGACATCAAGTACTTACTGCCACTAAACTGTGTGTGTTTGTGTGTGTGTGTGAGAGCGTGTGTGTGGGCGCGCGCACGTGCATATATAATACTTCCACTTGATTTAATGCAAACACTGGAATGTTTGACTGAAGGTGGTGGATACATCTAATGGTCGAAAACACATGCCAGCTGATTCCGATAACATTTTATCTGATGGACAGTCATCCGAGTCTGTCACTAATGTCTGCAACTCTACTGGCCCTCCACAAGACTATGAAAGCTCCGAGACATCCCTCAAGTTGGGGTTAGTTTTTCGTTTTGACTTTTGTAGAGGTATTTTCCTCTGTTTGAGTTAGAATTTTCATTCAATAAAAGGGGAAATAAGTCCATGCGCTGAAACTATATGATTTCGCGTCAAATAGCAAGCAAAATTTCATTCGGAGTATGTGAGCAACTTTTTCATCATTTTACCTTTATACCTAAGTGAAAATTTTGTACTCCAAGCCAATCAGGGACTCGTGTAACATAAAGTTTGGTTTAATTTTACCACCACGGGATGCACAAGTATGCCAAAACCCTGTTCACTAATAAATTTATTAGAAGTGTCAAAATGATTCTATTCTACCACGCCATTTTTCCTAAAAGGCTCACCAATTTTTTCCAAATCTATGTACAATATTAAAAAAAATCTTAAAGGGATCCAAAATAGAAGGTTCAATTTGGAAAATTTGATTCTCCAACAACTGTTGAAGGAGAATGTGTAAGATTTTCCAAATCGATCCAATGATGTGGGTCAATTTGAAGGTGTAGGATTTTTTTTTTTTGGGTAAAATCAAGTTGTAAAAATATTGTATTGACGTTAGCCCAAATTTATCTTTCCCTACTAGAAGAAATTGGAGGATTAATGTTTGAAAAATGACAGTTGCACCGGTTTTGTGCACCGGGTGCACAAAATGCTTGTATAGTTGACTTAAAAAAATAATGTGTGTATTTTTAAAGTCAAGTGTACAAGCATTTTGTGCACAAAACCAAACCGTTGCCTGTAACACTGCTCATAATGTTTTGGTGGGGAGTGGAAGCTAATCTTGTATGAAGCAGACCATAATTAGAAGAGCAGGAATTTTTATTACTGGGGCGAAAAGTAACATAAATGACTCTCTGATAGTGGCAACAAAAATGCCCCGTCTAATCTTAAATGCAACAAAAATTAGATAAATGTTCCACTATGAATATATTAAGTTAAAAAGTAAACTAGCAGTAAGGAAAGCTAATGAGTAATGATGTGTGCAAGTGAGTGACAGCCACTATCAGACTTGAAAGATTAAGTTCGTAATGTATGATTATTATTCCCTTCGCCTAAAAAATAAGACATGGCTAGCTTCCTGCGCGTGTGCTGACTATTTGACCAAGCATTATAAATCCATGAACCTTGAAGTTGATCCATTTGATGCTTTTGTTTAGGGAAATTGTCTTAAAACTTTGTTACCCAACTTTTTCTTGCAGTTTATTAGCCTACACGGGATGACTTGGAAAAGAGACAAAGGCGCTTGCCAGTCGAGGAAGACAAAATAATTGTCTGTCTATAGGTGGTGTAAGATGCCTAATTTTGTAATGGAACCCAGTCCTGTTATGGAATGTCGATACTTAGTCACGAGTATCTTGGACAGTTCAATGGGAATTTTAGTCTACTTTTTAATTTCTGCGCGTGTATATTTTATCCACATATACATGATATCGAAAATGATAACACGCATCCTTGGAGTAATCCTAATGAATTGTATTTGAACATGTTTTTTTGTATGATTTAACATAAATAATTGTTGTCCCATCAATGGGCCATCGCAAATATTACCCTAACCTAATCTGAGCCGGGGGCGAAGCTATTCATTGGCAGAGGTGGGCTATCGCCGCCTCCAAACTTTGAAAATGGATGGGACTTGTAGGAAAAATTGTGGTCCCATCTAATTTTTAAAACTTTGTGGTCCTTCTCAACAAAACCTTTGCTCTGTTTTTAACCCAACAAAAAAGCACACTACCAATCTAATCCAAAACATTGGTGCCCTCTTTGTTGTCCCATTAATTTTTATTTTATGAGGCCCACACATGCCTCGCTCGCTCATAGTCCACACAAAAAGCCTTTTTATACTTTAACCCCATAAAATTCAGCCAACAATTGTCTTGGGTTAAAGTTAAAAGAACAAAATCTCCTATCTTGTTTATTTGTTCAATTTTGTTGTGTACATAACTCGACCCATCTTGTTTATTTGTTCATTTTGCATCTCCACGTAAGTACATGTATAACATAACTTGTTGCTCCCTGCACTCAAAGCCACACATTTCTCCAAAGGTATCTCTCCAGTCTATCACTGATAATTAGTTAAGTCACTTCTTGATGAACAATAACTGTTACTAATTAGTTAGTATTAATTTATGTTTGTAAAAAACATATTTAATTTATATTATCATTGTTACTAGTTTATTTTAATCTTTATCACTCTGAATTTTATATTTTATTAATGGGAGCTTGACAAATAAGTTTTATTTACATAAGACATTTCCTAATAAGTCTTGTCATAACATTTTTTCTCAATGAGTCATAATTATACACATAATGAATGTTCATTACATGTTTACAAATACAATCTATTGTAACAAAAATATTTTTTCATAGGACTTATGGGAACAAAAAAAAATGATAGGATCTCTTGAACTACATAAAAATTCTTTATTAATTTATTTTATCATTGTTTTTGTATAAACTATCAATCACTGTTAGTAACTTATGTTTGTAAAAAATCATATTTTATCTATTTTACCATTTTTTTTAATTAATTTTATCACTATTATCTTATCATCGCAAATAGGGGTAATTATTAATTAATTTTATCACTAATAAAGAATGGGAAGGATTGTGCATTTTTAAATCATATAAGGAAATATCCTAATTCACTACAGAAAATTGCTCAAAAATCATTTTTGAATCATGTAGGGAAAGATCCTAATTTATAACATATTAAGAGTTTTCGAGAAAAAAACTTCCGAACAAATTGCAAAAAATTGGTCACGTCTGAAAGGCTCGAGTACATCGATTCGTTATCTTACACTTTAAGATTTGCCCCTAAGAGCTCATGATGAAAGCAAAGGTTTTATCAATTCTGGTAATTTTCATGGATTAATCAAGGTTTTGACGAACTCTAATAAAGATGTTGCAAATGTTGTGTTGGAAAAGGCTCCTCAAAATGCTTCATATATCTCTTTCGATGTCCAAAAAGAGATCTTATTTGTTTATGCAATGAAAAATCAAAAAAATCATATGTGAGGAACTTTGTGATTCAAAGTTTTGTATTTTGATTGATGATTCTTGAGACATTGCAAAAAGGGAGTAAATAGCCATCGTTTTGAGATTTGTTGACAAGAATGGTCTTATTCGGGAGGCTTTTTTTGGTGTTTTATATATATTCGATATTAAGGCATTAACTCTAAAAAAATGAGATTTTTTCCTTACTTTCTCGTTATGATCTTGGAAAACAAAATATAAGGCCAAGGGTATGATGGGGGAAAGTTATATGTAAGGTGAATGAAAAGGATTACATGCCTTAGCTACAAAAGATTGTCCATATGCATACTATGTCCATTGTTTTGCTCATTGTTTACATTTGACATTAGTTGTAACATCTCGAAAAGTTTCTCACGTACATTAATTATTTTCAAAATTGAGTTTTATTATTAATATGGCGGGGGCTTCTTGTAAACATAACGATGAATTAGAAGTTGCACATGCCTCTAATATTGCTTATTTGATTTCCATTGAAGAGCTTGAGACTGATGCATGATTGAATCAAGTGGGTAATTTACAAAAGGCTGGATAAACACAACGGAGTTCTCGTGTGAGATATCTTTCTAGCTTGATAAAGATGTTTAGTGCTACTTATCAGGTTTTATTAAATATCATTAATGATGGAGGCGGGGAATAAAGTGGAGATGTCGGTACAACTTATAGTTTTTTGACCACTTTCGAGTTCGTATTCATCTTGGATCTTATGGAAGACATTTTTTAAATCACCGATATGCTTTTTCAAGAGTTGCAACGGAAATCTCAAGATATTTTGAATACAATGCAACTTGTGAAAACCACAAAGACACTCATTCCGAAGCTAATGTGACACCCCGCTCAATGAAATACCGGGTGATCAGTCTTATATTAAATTAAAACAGGAATCTCATCTTGTTCATTCTTAGCATCACTGTCAAAAGCTTTTTAAAACTTACTAACAACCTAACATTCAAAAGTTGATGTCAAAATTTTAATATTTTTATTTAACAACAACAACCATAAAAATATCAATACGAACCATTCAAACAAACCATGAATCTAAAGCAATACTGAATAAATAAAAAATGATCGGTCGAATAAACCATCGGCAGAAAACCAACATCCACTAATATAATACGACAAAGAATAGTAACCAGTACAAAGTCCGATTGAAATGAAAATAGCTGGGGCAACATGCCCGAAAGAAATACCAAGCTGCATCTTACTCTAGGAATGAAATGACTGAAGCGTCTATGTCCAAATCCTGCAACATCCACACTTGTTGCAACTATGCATCCCTGGAACAGATCTTCAAGTTTGGCATCCCTGTGGCTGGATACCTAAAAGGTTTTAAAAATATTTTGCAAGTATGGGTTAGAGCCCAAAGTCCTTTTGAAAATATTTTGCAAGTGAATTAAAATGCAACAATTAAAATGTATTAATGCTCTTCATATTTATGTTAGTGCCGCACTCCCTTGAGATACATCTCCCCCCTCCTCTAAAGTGCACACCTAATGCTTTATTCCTGACCCTCCTAGTTACACCACCCCGTCTAACTAGCCTTGTCATGAAACTCCTTGAACTCTACTCTAACCCGAGTAATTTGTATCTTTACTTCGTAAGTTATTTATCACATTAACTTAATTAATCATTTCTTAAAAGTCATAAAACATTCACTAGTTATATAAGTAATACAAATTCTCTTCATGTATTTAATTACCCGTATATAATTATCTACTACATTATATACGCAGACCTATATTCCACAATTATTCATATGTTGAATATAAATAAAATCACTCTTACAAGCCATATAATATTCACTAGTTATATAAGTAATACAAATTCTCTTCATGTATTTAATTACTCGTATATAATTATCTACTCTATTATATACGTAGAACTATATTCCACAATCACATATATGTTGAATATAATTAAAACCATCATTCCGAGTAATACCTCATCGGATGCATTCTCTAAAGTGCTATCTTCCCAGGTCTACTAAGTCCCACGTGGATTTCTGAGACAGCTAGCCACCGCTGAATCAGAACATATAAATATAAACGTATTGGAGGCGGTCATATTCCCCTGAGTGTGAAGACAATCATCTCAATGCCCACCTCTATTTGGACGCTATGACCTGGGGATATACTCTCCCTACTCCTCAAGCTGGGGGATTCACCCACATCGCGCAACCTCCCCCGATAGCACTAGAGCATATAATTCTAAATAAATACCTAGCCACCAGTATTTATGAGCACACAATATATATATACTATCACACTACCGTATATATATATAATTTAATCCCGGCTTTACTGTGTACAAAGTCTGTAACACTAGCCAATATATTCCCGAGTCTATGGTCCGACTCTAATTTAATTAATTTACCCATTAATTAAGTTACTATCTCCCCTACTCTATTGTCCGACTCTAATTTAATTAATATGCCCATTAATTAACTTAATATCTCCCTGGTGTCACACAACCAATGTACTCGGACTTGCTCACCTGGCCCGAATTTTTATCTCTTAGAACGTACTCCTCAAAATTCCATTATAAAGATAATGCTCCTAATTAAATGATATTTAACAATTTATTATATCATCCTATAATAAATTAGTCCAGCTATAAGCTTTAATTAATTAATCCCCTATTAATTAATCTATTATCATGGTATCACTCAACCAAAATATCCGGACACCCCCTTGGTCCATAATACAATATCCCCAAATATGAGGTTTTCAATTTACTCAATCTTCCCAGATTTTTAAAATGCCGTTTTGGGGCATTTTGGGGTCGTTTTAGAAAAAGCGTATTAGAGAACGAAAGTTAGAAAACGCCTTTTTCTAGAGGGCAACACAGACAGAATCGCCATTAACAACTTATGTGAAACTTTTTCCCCAGAATTATCCACTAAAATCCTTACGAATCAAAATCAGTCCCAATAACTTGATTCGTAACTTTCCCAAATCAAAACCCAATTTGTATTGACCCATTCCAAAAATCATTTGTATAACACCTACTATGATATGCATTAAATATCACCAATTTACATTTAAGCAATTTAACCACTTGCCTTATAAGTTCGTAGTGTCTGATTATCCTTTGGTGTAGAGATCGTTGTGTGATGAAGAACATATTCCTTGTTCTTCCTCTTTGGCTCTCAAGAGTCCTCCCACTTTGTTCCTTATGTTTTCTAATTTATCCCAAATGAGTTATGGCTGCCCATAACTCCAAAACTTAGGTTTTTATCTCCAAATCCCGTTTTTAATCATATGGGCCTAATTAAAATAGTCCAAATACCCCCCGAGTGGGCTCGGTTATGCTAAAAAATATTTCATGACCCATTTACCACCCCCGGGTACACTTTTCTGATTATCTCGGCCCATTCGGACTCAACCATGCACTCAGATTTGACATCCGAATTAATTTATAAAAAGTCCCTATCTCACACCCAACTTAGTCTATATCCGACTTCCGGCTGAGATAAATAAATGTCACCTCACTTATACACGTTATGACATAAATAAATTATTACTATTCACTTAGTAATTTAATTTTCGTAAATATCAACCATCTTCTCTCCGATTAATATTTAAATAAATATTAATATAACTAATTCAGTTAAATTATGGCACACAAGTAATTTAATTTTTTTTCGAATTAATTAAAAATTAAATGCACAGAAATACGGGGTGTTACATACTCCCCTCTTACAAAGGAATTTCGTCCCTGAAATTTAGTCCTAACTGCGGCGAATAACTCTGGATACTTCTCTCACATATCCTACTCCTGCCCCCACGTATACTCATCAATATTGTGATGACCCCACTCCACTACGCTCTAACTGGTAGTACTACCTTAGAAAACAACTTACGCTCACATAACTACTAGTCTCTACTCATATAAGGTGTCTTATTGCAAGTCATTCTCCTCTAGTAGAACGTGCCAAAAAAGCCCTATCGTTCCTCCTGTATCTCTCCAGCTATGTCACGTGGGACACATCACGTATCCACCGAAGATGTTCTGGAAAACCAAGTCGACAAGCAACCGTTCCCACCCTCTCAAAGATAGGGAAATGACCTACATACCTCGATGCTAGCTTCCCTTTATTGTCGAACTTCACCACTCCTTTCATAGGAGACACCCGAACCAATACCTGGTCACAAATCTTTAACTCGATGGCCCATGACAACATAGTGCCCCAAAAGATGAGTCTATGCTCCACCGACTCCCCTATCTCTATGTTAGGAAATTCCCCTCCTTACGTCCCTGAACTATACGAAAGGATACAACTTACTCAATTCCCGTTGTTGGACCATAACCCATTTCGGGTCCTAGCAGCTTGTTTTTTCCCCATCTCTTATCAACCGAAGGTGGATAATGAAACATTTCCCATAAAGTCTCCCAAGGTGTCACGCAGATACTAAAGTGTTACGTGGCATCACACGTAACTCTACCTGTGGTAATTACTACTCCCGAATTATCCAAAAATTTGGAATGCACAATCCTCGCTTCCCGTCTACCCATCAACTTATGGTCGACAGGTTCAACCCAATATGTAACTTTGTCCCTATCACCTCCTGACACTTTTTACCAGAGGTGGGACTAAAAGGTCTCACCCAAATTCCCAACAATATTGAACGACACCTTGTTCTGTTTCACTCCTTCCCATTAATAGTAAAGTTGGGCATACTACTCGATAGTATATCCCATTTCGAGACAATAATTCGTGTTCAGGCCAATCCATTCAACAACACGATGAAAACCTTGACCCCTCCATGATTTTTACCAACCTGAGCATTAATTCCATCTCTGGAACCATAAAATTTCAAAAACTTCTTGGTTGATACCCTAAAATCAACCTTTTTCCCATTCATAAATGGTCTATCCGGAGACAAATTCACTATGTCTCACTCAACACCCATTCCCATCCTCAAGAATTATATTCCTTGTGCAGTTTTCGTCAGATAAGAATCTACACCTAATCTATGTGTAAGACCACTCTAAGCATATAACTAAGTGATACTCTTTTCTATTTTCCCAGAAACGTGACTTATTTCTTTCCTTAAGATATTTTGTTACATGCGCCTCCACCGTCTTTACACTCCTTACGGTGGAGATAGTTCACCTTGATACGCATATAGTCGAATTGTTTCCTCTTTCAAACGGATTTCAGTTCACTGCACTTTCCCACTTATTTTCTGACTTCCCTGCAGGCATACATTCAATATTTTCATTCACACATCCATTTATTTAAGATGACTCTGAAATCACACTAACCAGGGCGCCCATACATCCTAAATCCCATGCATATTTGCACAACATCACAGACGTCACATACGTAATATTTTTCTTTCAAGGTTATCCCACAGATCACACTATATCATATGTTTACATTCGATATTTTCCCAAATCACAATTTAATCTTCTCGATGTTGCCCCTCCCATTAACTTGCGGTGCAAAAGTTTTCTCAGTGCTTATTTTGCACCACTACCCCGCTATATTGGCCTTATAGCGTAATAGCTTTCACCTCAAAATGTAACTCCACACGTTCAAAAATCACCCTTTAAACTGGTGTCCTAGCATCATATAATGTCTTTCCACTACTGAGGTTTATTAGGGCTTACGCGCATAATATTTCACAACAGAGCCAAAAAAAAAACTTTCCCTAATGCATTAAACACTTGTTTTGTTGTTCATTAATTTTTGTAGACCCAAGCATATAACCGGGACACCCAAAACTCTGCCCCTGTACTCAAAGATCTAATTATCAACTCCCCCGTCTCTAATGGAGTTATATAATGTCTCTCTCACACTATCACTAAGTCCTCAGCGCTAAGTCACTAACGAGCTAAATCTCTCTGCTCCATAGTCAATCCGCCATGCTCCGAATCACATCAGTAAAAATCCCTACGCACCGGGATATCTGAAGTCTATTTTATAAAATATTTTCGCGAGCCCAACCTTCTTTCGGGTGGAACCTCGCAAAGAATATACATCCTGCCCTGGAATATCGAACACGATGGTCTTGCTATAACCACCCATTATCGCTTACCTGTCGCTAACCAATCTGTACCTAGGATAACATCATGCTCTCATAGCACTTCTCAAAATGAGTTAACCTTATAAAATGTACCCTCTCAGTGTTCACACCTGCTCCTCTACAGGTAAAATAAAAGAGAGTCCCGTTACCCCGCGGTAAACATATACTTAATAGTAACACTACGATACACCCACTAAACTCGTATCCCTTGCGAATATAGTGTTAAAAAGAATACGGTGACCACTCTCGTCATAAAGTTCTCCCCATCTATCCGAGGATAAAACTCATACTTCCACTCGCCTATACACCAGTGGCCCAAATAGTTCCCGGACATAATATTCTCATCCAACTGAACCAAAACTTCATAATTGTTGTCCCTACTAGGCATCCCACTCCTATCCCCTGATTCACCGTGGACATAATCAATTATTGTGGTCCCACTTTCCACATATAAGACACTTCTTTGTGTTAATCCCCTGCCTCTGGCCCCAATGGCCATGTCGGGGTTGTCCCTCTCGCGTACTTGGTAGTCTTGACCCAAATTGTTACCCTCGTTGTCCCTTTGGCTTTGCTAGCCCTATGGGACTTGTTGCTGGCCTCGACTACCCGGATTAAATCCATTGCCAATCGATAGGAATTTAACTGATATAAATTATATAGATGGGTTCCTTACCTCACTAGCACTACTAAATACGATCTTGCCTTTTGGTCAGATACTCCACCTCCCTTGGCTTCCTTCTCACAGAAGTATTGATATCAAATCGAAAACATACTACCTTGATGACTATAGCCCCAGTCATCCTAGCCGGAGTTTTCCATCCACGCTTGTGTATTACCCACAAGTCCATTATTAACTCATGGACCCCTTATTTACCTCCGCATCCACCTCGTTGGGTACAAAGTTTGTTGTATAATTCAACTTTCCCTTATTTTCGGCCACTATCCCGCCCTTATGAAGTAAGTACTGAAATCTCCTTTACCTACCGGTTCAAACGGATAATGCGAAGATTTGCGGTCAAACCATACCCTATATTTCTTATTATTTATGGTATTTCTCCATGGTTGTGGTGACTGACTCCTACCACTACAACACCGTCCCACTGGGCCAAAAATTTCATTCAAAATTTAGTCCTGGGTGCCACCGCACACCACCCTACATAATTGTCTTTGGGTTATTTCCTCCCATTGACTTATCACGCTACTTTGTTACTCTAATCCTTATAAATAGCCCTTCCAAAAGGGTCCTTCCACACTTTCCCCACCATTTGCTGACTACGCTGGGTGAGACTGAAATTGTACCACCGTTATCCACAACAGTGCTTTGGGAGACTATCGCTCCCGGGTGATTATTCTATCCCCACTGAACTGAACAAAAATCAAGGTGATTCCTATCATGATCACCATTTCCAGAACACCCTATCTCTTCTGTTGAGACTCTCCTCCTGCCATTCTCCTATGGCCCTCGTTGGTCATCCCAAAGAATGTTCGGTATACAAATCCCAACTGAACTCGTGTATGAATCACCTCATTACACTTGATAGTAGGAGAATGTAACTCCTATACTTAAAGGAATACAACAATCCTACCATAAGGCTCTACATCAAAGAACGCTAAGATGAAACATGAAAAGCCGCACAGATCCTAAGGTGACTAGAACCTGATGCTCTGATACCATCTGTGACACCCCGCTCAATGAAATAGCGGGTGATCAGTCCTATATTAAATTAAAACAGGAATCTCATCTGGTTCATTATTAGCTTCACTGTCAAAAACTTTTTATAACTTACTAACCACCTAGTATTCAAAAGCTGATGTCAAAATTTTAATCTTTTTATTTAACAACAACAACCATATTAATATCAATACAAACCATTCACACAAACCATGAATCCAAAGAAATACTGAATAAATAAAAAAATAATTGGCAAAATAAAGCATTGGAAGAAAACTAACATCCACTAATATAATCCAACAAAGAATAGTAACTAGTACAAAGTCCGACTGAAATTAAAATAGCCGGGGCAACATGCCTGAAAGAAATACCATGTTGCATCCTACTTTAGGAATGAAATGATTGAAGCGTCTATGTCCAAGTCCTGCAACATCCACACCTGTTGCGGCTGCGCATCCCTGGAACAGATCTTCAAGTTTGGCATCTCTGTGGCTGGATACCTAAAAGGTTTTGAAAATATTTTGCAAGTATGGGTCAGAGCCCAAAGTCCTTTTGAAAATATTTTGCAAGTGAATTAAAATGCAACAATTAAAATGTATGAATGCTCTTCATATTTAAGTTAGTGTCGAACTCCCTTGAGATACATCTCACTCCTCCTCTAAAGTGCACACCTAACGCTTTATTCCTGACCCTCCTAGTTACACCACCCCGTATAACTATCCTTGTCATGAAACTCCTTGAACGATACTCTAACCCGAGTAATTTGTATTTATTTATCATATTAACTTAATTAATCATTCCTTAAAAGTAATATAACACTGAGTAGTTATATAAGTAATAAAAATCCTCTTCATGTATTTAATTACCCGTATATAATTATCTACTCCATTATATACATAGACCTATATTCCACAATTATTCATATGTTGAATGTAAATAAAACCGCTCTTAAAAGCCATATAACATTCACTAGTTATATAAGTAATACAAATTCTCTTAATGTATTTAATTACCCGTATATAATTATCTATTCTATTATATACGTAGAACTATATTCTACAATCACATAGATGTTGAATATAATTAAAACCATCCTTCCGAGTAATACCTCATCGGATGCATTCTTTAAAGTGCTATCTTTCCAGCTCTACTCAGTCCCACGTGGATTTCTGAGATAGCTAGCCACCGTTGAATCAGAACATAGAAATATAAACGTATTGGAGGCGGTCATATTCCCCCGTGTGTGAAGACAATCATCTCAATGCCCACCTCTATTTTGACACTATGACTTGGGGATATACTCGCCTTACTCCTCAAGCTAGGGGATTCACCCACATCGCACAATCTCCCCCGATAGCACTAAAGCATATAATTCTAAATAAACACCTAGCCACCGGTATTTATGAGCACACAATATATATATATATATATACTATCACACTATCGTATATATATAATTTAATCACGGCTTTACCGTGTACAAAGTTCGTAACACTAGCCAACATATTTCCGAGTCTATGGTCCGACTCTAATTTAATTAATTTACCCATTAATTAAGTTAATATCTCCCCGAGTCTATGGTCCGACTCAAATTTAATTAATATGCCAATTAATTAACTTGATATCTCTCTGGTGTCACACAACCAATGTACCCGGACTTGCTCACCTGGTCCGAATTTTCATCTCTTAGAACGTACTCCTAAAAATTCCATTATAAAGAGAATGCTCCTAATTAAATAATATTTAACAATTTATTATATCATCCTATAATAAATTATTCCAGCTATAAACTTTAATAATTAATCCCTATTAATTAATCTATTATCTTGGCATCACTCAACCAAAATATCCGGGCACCCCCTTGGTCCATAATACAATATCCTAAAATTTGAGGTTTTCAATTTACTCAATCTGCCCAGATTTTTAAAATGCCGTTTTGGGATATTTTGGGTCCGTTTTAGAAAAAGTGTATTAGAGAACGAACGTTAGAAAACGCCATTTTCTAGAGGGCTACGCGAGCAGAATCGTCATTAACAGCTTCTGTGAAGCTTTTTACCAAGAATTATCCATTAAAATCCTTACGAATCCAAACCAGTCCCAATAACTTGATTCGTAACTTCCCCAAATCAAAATCCAATTTGTATTAACCCAATTCAAAAATCATTTTTATAACACCTACTATGATATTAATTGAATATCACCAAATTACATTGAACCAATTTAACCACTTGCCTTATAAATTCGTAGTGTTTGATTATCCTTTGGTGTAGAGATCTTTATGTGATGAAGAACACATTCCTTGTTCTTCCTCTTCGGCTCTCAAGAGTTCTCCCACTTTGTCCCTTATGTTCTCAAATTTCTTCCAAATGAGTTATGGCTGCCCACAACTCCAAAAATTACTTTTTTTTTTTATCTCCAAATCCCGTTTTTAATTACATGGGCCTAAATAAAATGGCCCAAATACCCCTGAGTGGGCTCGGTTATGCTAAAAAATATCCCGTGACCCATTTACGATCCCCGGGTACACTTTTCTAACTATCTCGGTCCATCCGATCTCAATCGCGCACTCAGAATTGACATATGAATTAATTTATAAAAAGTCCCTATCTCACACCCAACTTAGTCTTTATCCGACTTTCGGTTAAGATAAATAAATGCCACGTCACTTATACACGTCATGACGTAAATAAATTATTACTATTCACTTAGTAATTTAATTTCCGTAAATATTAACCATCTTCTCTCCGATTAATATTTAAATAAATATTAATATAACTAATTCAATTAAATTACGACACACAAGTAATTTAAATTTTTTTGAATTAATTAAATATTAAATGCACAGAAATACGGGGTGTTACAGTTAAGAGATGATGGGTGTCATTTCAATTACTATATTTCAGACGTTAAATCATGTAGCGCCTGAGAGTGCCCTTTATTCCCTATATGCCCACCATTTTAATTAATTCCAAGTGCTTCCCCAATTACTTTTATTCACCTACAACTACCTTGACCTAATTTCTGAGGTTAGTTATTGTTAAATTTCATGTTATTTTGTATTTTTTCTTTTATATTTAAGCCCATTATGTATTGGGCTTTATGTGTTTTTAATCTTCTTCATTTTTGTATTATGTATGTTCTGGAACCATCCATATATTACTATAATTACATTTATTTGGCTCCCATTTTGAGGTAAGCTATTAAATCAAAAAAATCTTCTTGGTATCAAAGCTAGCCCCAAAGCCCTATCCTTACCTTTTTCTTTCACCTTTTTTCAAAAAAACACTGCAAGAAAAAGTGCTTTCCACGACACATGTTTTATGACACTTTATAAAAATGTGTTGTGGAAAGTAGATAAAGAAGACACTCTATAAAAATGAGTCGTGAAAAATAGATAAAGACGACATAATTTTGCAAAGTGTAGTAAATAATTCAATTATAATAAAAACCACGACATGTGAAATAAATATGTCATGTTTTTTTTCAAGACGACACGTTATTAGGTATCGTAAATTTCTTTCCACGACTTATCGAGCCATGTGTCGTGATTGAGAACGTGTTTTGGCGCTGAAAATTTTCCTCCGCTATTTAAAAAAAATTCTATTGGATTATATCCCAACTACTTCTCCGCACGATCCCCTTAAAAACTCCTCTTCGTTTCCATCCTGTAGCCATAACCTCCCTCTCTCTCCAGCCTTAACCTCCCTCTCCTTCCAGCAGTAACCTCCCTCTCGCCGTAACCTCACTTCAGCCATAACCTCCATTGACAGAGCCGCTCCTCCATTGATATAAGGTACGTTTTTACAAGAATTCAAATCTCCAATTTTTCTCTGTTAAGAACACCTCCATTGACAGAGCCGTAACTATTTTTCTCTGTTAAGAAAATATTTGTGGGTTTATATGACTTTTATTTTCGCAAAAATTCACATTTGCGACCAGTAGTCTCCCTGTTTAAGAAAAATAGCTGATGTAATAGTTCTTGTAATACACAACTCAAATATCCGTTTTCACGAGAGAGGATTAATATGATATATCTGATAGCCGGAGATTAATGAAAAATTGCTGGTGTAATAGTTCTGAGAACTTCCCTTTCAGAAACATCATATGAACACACAGTTATTTAAGAAATAAACCTCCATTAATATAAGGAACTCTCTAAGTTACTCTTTTGTGTTTTTTCTTTCTTATCTTTTTAAATTCAATTTTCCCTTTTTAGATTTGAATCTCTGGTTGGTCCCGTTTGTTTAGTCCTCTGAAATATGAATCTAACCCATATCAGGTAATTTCTCTCTTCTTTCTATTTTTTCAACTTCTTTGTATTTATGTGTGTGGATGATAAGATTACAAAAAAAGGTGTAATATATACATCTGGAAAAAAATGTTGCATCGTTCATGATTTTTTTCTTCTTGCAAATTTCGACATGGAGGAAAGGTGGTTGTGTATGTATCTTTTTATGTGTAGATTATGAAAAAATGGAAATGATGCATATATACCTGTTTAGGAACAAAACATATGATGACCTAGTTATTTAGTAGAAATTATGATTTATAATTTACTCTTATTAGTGTTTTCTTTATTGTAATAGTTTATTAGTTAGTTTTTGAATATTTTTTCATCACTTTATGATATTAATTAAAATTATTTGGATGTCTAATATTATATTTTACATATTGTATGCATTTTTTATGAACATGAATGTTTCATATGTTTGATTGTAATTTTGCATATTTTTGTTATGACAAATGCATGTGTATTATTTATTAAATAAAATATAAGGGTAAATTGGTCCAAATAAATTGATTTAGACGAACATTTTCGGTAATTAGAAGTTGATTTAGACGGACATTGCCCACAGAGAATTTTTGATGGCGTATGCAAAAAAAGGGTAGCATAAATTTTTAATCCTTTATTTATTGAGTTGCTAAAGTTTAAAATCACAAATTTCAGATTTTCCCCCCTTTTATTATTAGGTTGTTTGAATCATTAAAGACATTAAGCCCACACATAATATTTGAAAGCATTTAACACTCTCACCAGGTAAAGATGAGAGATGATAAAGAGTGGATTGGAAGATAAGTTCATTATTTTAATTGTTGGTTAATGGTTCATTACTTTTAATTTTGTCGCTGGAGGTGACTTCTTTAATTATGCAGTCAATTTCAGCAATGTTTATCTTTTGATTAAATTATTGGAGACGCTGTGCAATAATAAAAAAAGAACTTAGGACAATTGAAAATATGGGGAAAAAAAATTTATTTTTAAGTTAGTTTCATCATATTCCCCGAATTAATAGTAATTTTTTTCCTATGTAGTCATCCCAAATTAATAAATGTGTTTCAAGTAAGCTAGAGTTGGATTGGCAATTTAGGAGCTTTAAAAAAATTAAAGGGTAAATTTTCTAATCGTAGATAGTTAGTTTAACACATCTTTATGGATAGTATAAATAAAAAATTCTATACGAGAACTTAAAGTTTGATGGACAAATCTTTTTAAACTTTATGGAATATTCATAATGTAAAGAAGAAAATAAAAAAAGTGTTTGAGTTTGTAAATTTTATTTCTCAAAGGTTTTTGGTTGGTAAACTAACCCAGAACAATTATCGAGCAACTTTTGTGTTATTCTTCTTTTCTTTCTTAACCGGGCTACGTGAGTTTTATTTATTTTATCGATTTTTGGCTTAATTCTTTTTCTTTTCTTTTCTGGGAGCCTCATTAATACTAAATCTGATGTTTTCATTTGCAATATTTCATTCTTCTATTTTGCAGGTGATTGTTTTGGGCAATATTCAGACACTACAAATCAGATCCAATATATGTATCTTTATCTTGCTTCATTTGTGTATCTCTTTGAGATTATTAAGTGTATATACCCACAATGATATTTCTGAACATATGTGTATTACAATAGGTCAACTTGATTTAAGTGTATTAATATGTATTGTTGAGTGTGAGTGTTTATATTACTTCTATGCTCAAGGAAACCATGAATAAGACAAAAATGGCTATAGTCCATTCATATTAATTTATAGCCCCGATGATCTAACTATATATCGATTTCAATCTACCTTTGTAGATAGCAAATAATCTAATAAGATTTAGTAGAATGTGAAAATCTAATGAGATCTTATAGAATGTGATTATATTTGAAAAGAACATGACTTTATATTCGTTTATTATTGACATTTTACCTCTTTTTCAATATTAGTGTTTACTGGTGTAAACAGAAAAGAAACTAGCAAATGGGAAACTCAAGATGGAAAAAGATTGGTTGAGATTTCCAAGGTTTTTTTATTCTTATTATTACACGCATGCATATACGTTTTCATATATTAGAAAAAC
Organism: Sambucus nigra; assembly: GCA_949130495.1. Lineage (NCBI taxonomy): Eukaryota > Viridiplantae > Streptophyta > Magnoliopsida > Dipsacales > Adoxaceae > Sambucus > Sambucus nigra. Next base: position 141,663,477 of record OX422207.1, read on the forward strand.
CTAAAGTATCTTTCTGAATGAACACTGTTAAAAAATTGAGAAGTGATCATGATTTCATGCTTTTTTTTTATTATCTGTAGACATACCGAGGAGTACCTAGATTGCGTGTATAGATTTATTGAATCTGCAAAGAAAACTGCTAGAAATCCTGATATGATAATATGCCCCTATAGAAAATGTAAAAAATCTTTGTCAATAAGATGAGGAAGAACTATTTGAACACCTAGTCAGTTATGGCTTTGATCCTATGTACAAGAAGTGGGTATTTCATGGAGAACATTCGACTTCTTCATACTCTAATGATATTGACATTGAATTGTTAGATTTACATAGGATGTATAGAGATGCTGATGTTCAAGATGCAGTTTTTGTTGAAGATAGTTTTGAAAGCAATGATGAAAGTTTTAAACAGAAGTTAAAAGATGCCGAGACTCCTTTATATCCCGGGTGTACAAAGTATACAAAGATGTCAGCAATTACATCTTTATACAAGCATAAGGCTACACACGGACTATCTAATAAAAGATTTAATGAACTTCTTGAGTCTCTACATGAAATGTTGCCTGGGGATAACGTTCTTCCTAAGTCTTTGTATGCAACGAAGAAGTTTCTAAAGTAATTTGATCTTGGATATAAGAAGATAGATGCATGCATTAATGATTGTTGTTTATTTGGAAAAGAGTATGAACATTTGGACAAATGCCCTAAATGTGGCTCCTCGCGGTGGAAAGTCGACAAACGCAGAAAGAAGGTTAAGAAGGGAGTATCTGCAAAAGTATTGCGGTACTTTTCAATAATCCCAAGATTTCAAAGGATGTTTTTATCATCAGATAGAGTAGAGCAGTTGCAGTGGCACTCAACTCACATAAGCAAAGATGGCAAGATGTGACATTCAGTTGATTCATTAGCATGGGACACGATTAATAAAAAGTGGCCTCATTTCGCATTCGATCCAAGAAATCTTAGGCTTAGACTTGCAGCGGATGGATTTAATCCCTTTAATAATATTAACTTGAGCTATAGTTGTTGGCCTATAATTTTAACTGTGTACAATCTTCCCCCATGGTTATGCATGTTACAGGAAAATTTGATGTTGACTTTGCTTATACCGGGGCTAAGGGAATCGGGAAATGACATAGATGTATATCTTCAACCATTTATAGATGACTTAATCGAGCTGTAAAATAATGGGGTGGAGATGTATGATGCATCTAGCCAATCTACTTTTAATTTGAAAGCTCTTTTGATGTGGACAATAAATGACTTTCCCGCATACGGTAATTTAGCCGGATGTACCACAAAAGGGGAACTTGCATGTCCAGTTTCTGGTCCTAATACATCCTCACTACGATTATCAAAGAGTATGAAATCGGTGTATATGGTCCATAGACATTTTCTTCTAATGAACCATCCATGGAGGGTTACCAAGAAGAGTTGGTTTGACGGATATGAAGAATTGAGGAGGCCACCAAAACCTTTGAATGCAGAAGAAATTTTAGATGCTCCGAAGGGTGTTGAAAATGATTTCGGTAAAGGGAAGAAGTGTAAGAGGAAGAAAGTGTTTTTGAAAAAGAAGTCTATATTTTTTAATTTACCGTATTGGCATGTACGTATATTTTAACTCATAATCTAAGCCAATAACTTAATGCAATTCTATTAAAAGTTTTAGGACATTTAGTTTTCATATTAATCCTCCCTTATTTTTTTTTCTCTAGGCATTAGATTTGCGCCACAATTTGGACGTGATGCACATCGAGAAGAATATAAGTGATAGCCTTATTTCCACATTATTAGATGTAATTAGAAAATCAAAAGATGGCCTCGAGTCTCGTGAAGATTTGAAAGAATTGGGCATTAGAAAGGAATTGCATCCTCAACCAAAAGGGAATAAATTTTACCTGCCGACAACACCTTACACACTCTCAAGGAAAGAAAACAAAGTTTTTTTTGTCAAAGACTATATGATTTAAAGTTACCTGGTGGTTATAGCTCCAACATCGGTCATTGTGTTTTTGTGGAAGAATGTAAGTTATTGGGATTGAAATCCTATGATTATCATGTTTTAATGCAACGATTGTTGTCAGTTGCTATATGGGGACTACTACCAAAGGGGCCAAGACACGTGATTTTTCGCTTATCTTCATTTTTGAATGAGTTATGTCAAAGAGTGATCGATAAAAAGAGAATGAAAAAATTAGAGGAAGATATTAGAAATTATATCCATGTTAGAGAAGTACTTCGCTCCCTCTTTTTTTGACATTATGGTTCACTTGCCAATTCACTTAATTCAAGAAGCTCAATTATCTGGGCCCGTACAATTTTGATGGATGTACCCATTTGAGAGGTAATTTAGAATTATTTAACTTTTTTCTTATTAATAAGTTAAATATGTAGTAAATAGATGTTATATAACCTGAAGGATGCATAACAGAAAATTATTTGGCCGATGAGTGTGTAAGGTTTTGTAATATGTATATAAAAAATAGCAGAAATTGGTGTTCCGCAATCTCGAAATGAAGAGTTCGAAGATGAGACAATACTGGGAGGTCGACCTATCTCTAAGGGGAAGCCAATAACATTATCCGATGACATGTTAAAAATTGCCCATCGTTATGTGCTGTTAACAATCCAGAAGTTGAGCCATATATAGAGTGAGTAAAATGATGCTCGTCATATAAAATTTATAACTTATGTTATCATTAATATTGTTATTAAAATTCCTCTATGTTCATATTAGAATGCATTTGAGCGAGCTAAAGCATTCCAATCGAAGGTTATCCCAAGATGAGACTATGCTACAAAAAAGACATATCGATACATTCACTTCATGGTTTATGAATAAGGTAGGCATATTTTTACATTGTGCATTGTAAGAGTCTAATGCTGTTATGTATATAAAAATTCATATAATTCATTTATGATATTTTAAATAGATTGAGGTTCAAGAAAACACAACTGAAGTATCAACAATCCTAAAGTGTCTAGCGGTTGAGCCACGACGTTATGCTATGTCATATTCAGGTTACATATTAAATGGCAAACGATTTCACACATCAATGGTTGAAAAGTCCACCCAAGATAGTGAAGTTTTTTTCGAGGCGGAGACAATTTGTAGATCTAGTTCAAGGGATACCACACACGTTGTGGCTAATGCTTCATATTATGTGATTATTCGGGATATAATTTTGTTGGACTTTCACAAATTTCGAATGCCCATCTTTCAATGTGATTGGGCCAACATTTCGAATGGTATTAAATTTGACGATGGATTCACTTTGCTTAACCTCCACCAAGGACAAAATCAACTAAAAAAAGATCCTTTTGTTCTAGAATCACAAGCAAGGCAAGTATTTTATTCGAGAGAAAGTGGAACATCAAATTGGTATGTGGTTCTCAAGGCACCGTCGCGAGGCATTAATGAGCCAGAGACGTATGATGAGAGTGCTTACACATCATATTCATCGATTGGTAATTCAAAACTTGACAATTACGAGAGAAATGACGATGAGCCTCTTATGATAATAGATTGTGAAGGTGTTATATTGTGTGATTGTTATTTATTTTAGTATGTAGACATTAAGTTTGTTTGATGAATATATACATTAGCATGCTTATGGTAAATTTATTTTTATTTACAAAGTTTGTGCATGGTGATGTAATGAATATATACATTAGTATGCTTATGCTTTGAATTTGGGATTGGAGCAAAATTAGTTTATGATTTTAAAATAATTATACTCCTTTCAAAGTTTTGAACTCGAGTTTCTAATATACTGTTAATGTCTGGCAGAAAATTTAATTTTAACCTTTTACTTCCTGACACTATTTGCTTACCCATACATAAGCTAATTGACACAAGTGAAGGTATGAACCCATGTCATAAATGAGGTGTTTTAATAATGAAAGGCCACTATATTTTTTGTTTTAAATTTCTTATCTTATAAAAAAGGTAAAATACAAAAAATCGTTCCTTTTTGTTTGGGGGTGAGGAATTTTATCAAAATCGTACCTCCTTTGATTTTTTTTTGATTTTTGAACCTGATTTTTAAAATTTCGTGCAGTTTTTTTCATCTCAGTCATTGATGTGAATTTTCGATCATCCATCTTTCAAAAGTCTAGGAATCAAGCTAGAGAATATTTTTTCTAAATAGCTTATGTAATACATAACAAGGCATGTTGCACCATGAATTTCAAGACTCAACAAAAATTTGCGCACTTATCAAGTGACTATGGTTTAGAGTTGAGGAGTACTACGATTCTAAAAAGAACCTTAAGGATCAATAGTAGAGACTTTAGCTTGTGAGATTTGCTCCTTTCACCTTTTAGAGAGTTTTACGCAATCTCTGAGTCACAAGTTGATTCAACTTCTTTTGGGTTCGCACCTATTGTTGCATGAACTCATTATCCTTCATTAAAATTTGGCTTGATCACTGAGAACGACATCACTTTCGAGTTGTAAGAAACATGTGTCTTGAAATTTATCCCGAATACTAGATTGTCATCCATACACATACCATTCACCATTCACCTCACCCATTACCTTCCCATGTATTTCCCTCATCATCCATACACACTCCCTACTCCATTCATATATCATCCATCATCATTTTGAGAAAAAAAGTGTTGATTCCAAATGTTAAATGTCTTCAGTGTTGGTTTGAAAAAAAAAGGAAAAAATAGCAAAAAAAAAAAAAAAAAAGAAAAAACAAGAATAAAGAAAAAACAAGAAAAGAAAAAAAAAGAGAAAAAAAAAAAAAGAGTTTGTAGTTGGTTGTGAAATAAAGACATTTTATTCTTCACGTATTGAACACTCCTATCATCCATCATATCACACATCCATCACTCGTCACTCATATATATATCACTATCCTACCTCACTTCACCTCATCCCACATATCCTATTTCATTTCCCCCTCACCCTTAAACATCCATATTTCCCCTAGGTGTTCGGGCAAATATAAATCAACGTGGTGAATAACTCGACGTTCTCACTATAGTGATTAGCATTTATTTCATGAGATCATTTTTCTTTCTAATTGTTCTTTCTTTCTTATGTGTATGTGAGATGTTTGAACTTGCTTATATTTACTCACCTCCTCACACACAAGAGTGATACACTAACCCTAATCTTGAGAGTTCATTTGAGAGAGAGATATCCAGTGAGATTTGAAATTGAAGCGTTGATTTCGAAAATCCAATCTAGGAATTACTCTGATGATGCTCGACCCATTTTGACTGATTCACACTACACACATTGAGTTCTAGGGAGGATGTGCCTTGAGTATTTACTTAGCTTAATTTTTACGCTTCTAGCTTGTATTTCTGAAAATATTCTCTTATGATGGATTGTGCGATTATTCTACGTCTAATAAGAGATTGACTGCCTTTTGCAAATAAAGAATTTTGTGGGTATATTCCCTGAAAACCCTCACGAGACACAACTCGTCCTGTAGGGTAACCTATAGGTTTAAAGGCTTGTTGCACATGCTAAGTGCAATCACAAGTGCCCGCGAAAGTGGTACACTTTTCGTTACTTATCTTTATCTTTCTCTCTATCTTATTGCTCGAGGACTAGCAACGCTCTATTTGGGGGTGGTGTGATAAGCACCCAAAACTGTACATTTTATACCCCGAATATACGTACTTTAGTTGCTAATTCTCGGCAATATAAGGCTTGTGCGCTTAAATGTTTATCTTGTAGCTCAATTGCACGTTGCGGTGTTCAAACGCATATTTCAAGGCATTTGTACGCAATATGGAGCTAAATACCAAATCCCTTGACCCTAACCTAGCCCATCCTAGCCTTAGCCTTCCCCGACCCGTGTTTGTGTTGATTTTGTACTTTTTTTTTATTAATTTTTAGATTTTTAGTTTGAGTTATTTTATTTTTAGGATCTATTTTAGATTTATTTAGAATTTTTAGGATTTATTTTATATTTTTATATTTCTTTTGATTACGTGTAATCTTATTTTTATTAGTTTTTAGTTTTATTAGGATTAATTTTTAGGAGTTTATTTTTCATTTAGATTTTATATTTTTTTAGAACTTTACTTTTCATTTAGATATTAAATTTTTATTTCTTTTAGTTTTTATATAAGCTTTGGATTTTATTTTTTAATTTTAATATTTTATTGCTTTTAGTTTGTTTTATTTTTACTTAGATTTTATTTTTTTTAATTTTAGTTGAGCCTTTTTATTATTTTAGTTTGGTATAAATTAAACACACCCACACCCACACAAACATCCTACACCACACACACTTAAACTAAACTCCACTCACACCATAACCACCACACACCTTACCTACACCCTATCTCCTCACTCACCCACACCTTAAAATCTTATACCCTCACCACACACAAACACACACCCCTCCATCTTCAACCCCCAACCTCACTCTCTCTCCTCTCTCCTCTTACCAACACAAACCTCCATTAACTCTCTCCTCACACCCACCTCTATCACATTCATCCAACAACCTCAACCCCCATTAACCCAACCTCTCATCTCACACCTCCAACAAACACCTCAATCTCCATCACTCACACCCGGCGGTGCTCCCTCAATAGCCCATCGCCTACAGAACCGCCGGCGGCGAAACCTCCAGACCGCAATTCCAACCTGCTCCCTCATCCAGCCTCCAGCCACCAACCCTTCATCGGCGTCAGAACCCATGTCCGACGCGACCTCCGGCCAGACCTTCTTCCTGACCCACCTTAATCGATCCACTCTCCATTTCTAGCTCCAAACCCGATTCCCATTTTCAAGACCCACTTTCCATTTGAACTTCTCCAAAGCCAAAATCGTGTACCTGCTTCTAAAATCCCAAGCCAACAAAATCAAAGACCAAAATTAAAACAAAGCCACATGTGTTAAAACTAACTTATACCCCTTTTTCCTTTATTACCCCCCAACTAACCAACTTAACCCCAATTCCAAAATTACCCTCATTCTCCCCACTATCATGACCTCACACCCAAACCACATGCACCCTCTATTAATTCCTAAATTAACCCTCACCCATACGTTCCATATTCCATACACTTTTGTCCTCCCATTTTTACCCCTCATGCTCCATGCATCTACTATAAATGAATATGAAGACCCCATTTGAAAAGGAGCTTGAAGATAGGAAATTTTAGAGAGAGAATTGTAGAGAGATAAATACCATTTTGTAAATAGTTTTTATTTTTATTTTTTTAGAGATTTGGTGAGATTTAATTATGAGTAATTGAATTGTATGAAAAATGATAGAGTTCAAATTGCTAATTTCAAGGAGACTTGTTAAAGATTTGTTCTCTTTCTCTACTCTTTTATTATATATGCCTTTGATTATTTGTTCATCATATTTAATATCATATTAGGCTAATCCCCTTTTAAGGAGTGGGGAAAAACCCTTATTTGATGTTATTTTAGTTTAATTAGTTTGATTACTTGAAAATTCCCTTTGAATATTAATTTTGATCCATCACCCTTAAATTTACGCCTTGAGAGAGGGTAAATGATTTTTGAGAGAAAATCGAAATTCTAGTTATAATACTCGTTTTAGATTCGAACTAGAGATAGGGGTTTCTTAAGTGGGGTATTATTACTTGAATTTCAACTCTAATTTTATTTTCTAAGATTTACATAAATTTTGATTGATCGATCCTTACGGGTGATTAATTAAAAGGAGTGTAAATCTATTTTTCTAGAGTTGTGGGGTGTTAAACTTAATTTTCTAAAAGGTTACTATTAAAATTACATTTGCAACGAGAGTTGATTTGTAATTTTAATATTAATTTAGGAGAATTCAATTAATTAAATTAATTAGTTAGAATCTCTTATTTTAGTGTTGGAATTTATTTTTCATTTTTGTCACTTTATAGTTAGTTGTTTTCATCTCACATTATAGTTTAGTGTTATTTCATCTCACCTCACCCAATTGTTTTAATATTTGAAAAGGCTAAAAAAAGTAGAAAAGAAAAAGCCCAAAAAGAAAATAAAAATTGAACTACATTTGAGTTTGTCTCTAGCTTACCCCCTTGGAAGTGGATTGATACCCTTACTTACCTCTACACTTGAGTTTATATTATTTTGTAGGTATTTGAGGTTTTGACTAACTTGACTTTCAACAACGACACACAAAAACCAAAGTTATCACAATGTGGTTTCCCATTAAATTTCGAAAGTTCAAATTATTAAAAATAGATTACGTGCTGCCCGTTTTTTTATCAATTTAAGTTAATCTGAGTTATATTCGTCATTTTTACGCTTAGAATTTATGTTCATGCAACTGTTATGGTGATTTATTTTTGCTAGAGTAAGATGGATTGTAATCATGAAGTAAAATCGGATAATTTATTTATGATTGAGATTAATTTTTTTCATTTCAAATCTGGGCATGTCACCAATAAACTCCATAAAATAATTAAGTTCAAATAAAATTATGATTCACTTCGCCTTTTTTGTGAGTTTGAAATGGGATGCATAACCCTCTATGTAGTTTTTATAAATTCTCTTAAGAATAATTTTAAATCATATGAATACATGTGGTTTCAAAAATAAATGAATGCTTTAGTTTTTTATTGCTTTGTCAATACTTAATTTTATTATGCATACGATTTTTCGAATTTTGTACAAGGGCTTAATGACGATATGAACTTGCAAGAACTAAATTTATCTGTATTCCTTCAACAACCCTCTTAGATCATTGTTCCAACAGTAAAATGACGAATATAACTCAAATTTAAAAACCAACAATGTTAGTGTCATAAAACTTGCAAGCAGCAAGTTATTTTCGGGATGAAAAATGTTCTTTCTCTTCCATTGACATAGTGTCTAAAGCAAAGTTATGATCAGTAAATAGTGTTGAAAATTTTTCTCAAAAAATGAAATAGAAGTGTTAGCTTTTAAGTTTACCAATTAACCTGACAAAACACCAAACCCAACCTATTACCCAACTGCCAGGTCTGCTAGAAACTATAGTCGGGTCAAGTTCAGAATTTTGAACATTGTGATTTACCATTAAATTCAGAAAGTTCAAATTACTAACAATAGATTACTTGTTGTCCGTTTTTGCATCAAATTAAGATAATTTGAGTTATATTTGTTATTTTTGCGCTTAGAATTGATGTTCATGCAACTGTTATGGTGATTTATTTTTGCTAGAGTAAGATGGATTGTGTAATCATGAAGTAAAACCAGATAATTTATTTATGGTTGAGATTAATTTTTTTCATTCCAAATCTGGGCATGTCACCAATAAACTCCAGAAATTAATTAGGTTTAAATAAAATTATGATTCCTTTTTCCTTCTTTGTGAGTTTGAAATGGGATGTATAACCCTCTGTGTAGTTTTTATAAATGCTCTTAAGAATAATTTTAAATCATATGAATACATGTGTCATAGAACTTGCAAGCATCAAGTTATTTTCGGGATGAAAACGTTCCTTCTCTTCCATTGGCATAATGTCTTTTTGGTTTAAAAGCATTTCCTGTGCATAATTGACGGCCCAGATTCATCGTACTCTGCGCATCATGTAACTCATAGCTCTTCTTGACAGAGGAGATCGTATTGGCCATCTCTAACTCCTGCTCGTAGTCGAGTGCAATGTATGCCAACTTCTCCTGTATGTCCCTCACAGTTTCACGTTCTGCCGTGATTGCAAATAATAAATTTTATGTCAAATGATAAGGCACAAATTAAGAATGGCTTATGTCAACTGATAAGACTAAATAAATAAAAAAAATTAGGTTTAGTTTAAATAGCATATTGTACTTGCAAATATGAATGCTTTTCAACTTTCCATTGTTGATTCATTCCTCTGTTCAACTATGAGTTGTACTTACATGGACTATAAAATTGTTTGAACTATGTTGCACCTTTTTTTCATATTGTTTCATGTAGATTTGATCAATACATGTACAAATTTCTTATGGCCTTGTGTCACCCAAGCTTTCTTCAAAACATTCCCCCTAGTAAATGAATAACTGAACTGTACAAGTCTACTTTTCTAGTAATGCTACTATGTTTGGACTGAGTTGTACTAACTTGTCTAATTTTTTGCTTGTCAAGTAGAGTGAGTAAAAAAAATTCTATCTTTTGAGAATATGGCGGATATGTTTAAAGAGGTGAGTTATGAATCCATTATCTCTTCAATTTAAACTTTGTAATAAAAGTTATTGAAGTTCATATATTTTACACTACATTCCATCTATATTGTGTGTATCCAAAACAGGTTGTTAGGGGTAAGATATCGAAATGAACTACATCCAATGAGAATGGGGGTGAAAGAATATCATGTGAAGTCTCTAACTCACATACGGTGAAAGAAATTTATGCGGATGAAGTACTCAACATTGATTCTGTTGATAAGGGAAAAAAAAGAAGCGGGGGCCATCAAAATTGAATGTAATTGCAATTGGGATAAAAGATCGTAAAGAGGTAGAATTGAATGAGTTTGGGCAACCAATTGGACACAATTCTATCCAGCTTAGTTCTATAATTTGGATTTTAGCACGAGAATGCTTACCAGTAACACATAAAGGTTGGGATAAGGTTATAAGTGACATCAAGGATCAAATATGGGAGTTTGTTACTGTGAGTATTTTATTTCTCTACCCTTTGCACAATTATGTAATATTTTGAATGTAACTTTGTACATATTGAATTGTAACTAATATAGTGTATTTGTTTTGTATGATGTAACAAAAATATAACCTTGAAGAATGTCGAAAGGCCATTATTTTGGGTCAGACAGGCAAAGCTTGGAAAGATTATAAGTCAAAATTATCAACACAAATACGAGAAGAAGCTAAAGGACCAAATTCCACTCGCCATATTACATTACTTGAGCCCCCTGGAATGAAGTCAAATGAATGGGATGCATTTGTTAAATCTTGTTTGTCACCTGAATTTAATGCAAGTGAATTTGATTATTTATTTTTTTATTGTTATCAATAGACTAAAGTCCACTTTTAGTATTCTTGTATTTCTCGCAATTATATATCATTTATCTTATTTTAATAGGAAACAAGTGAAAAGCATAAGGAGGCTAGAGCAAAGCAAATGCATCTACACACAACTAATCGTAGAGGCTATGCAAGACTTAAGGAAATCATGGTATGTTTCCCTTTTAAAGTTGTATACTTTATAAATAGCTTACATTATTTCGTAATTCAATCTTTTAAAATTTTGTAGAAAGCCTAAGACCCAAATAAAACTATACGACGTGTTGATGTTTGGATAATGGGACATAGGAGAGAAAATGGCAACCAGATTAATCAAGTTATTGGTGAAGCGATAGTAACGACTTAAACACTTACACAACACTTTACAATTTTTTTAAAAGCTACAATGTGTTTATTATATTTTTTTAATATGTTGAATTCTTGTACTTATTTTAGGAAAAGATGGAAAAATTCCGTCTCATGATTCAACATCGTTAAGAGATGATGTAGTAGTAAAGGTGCTTGGTCCTGAACGTCCGGGTCATGTCCGAGGTCTTGGATTTGGGGTGACGCCTACGAAGGTCTATGTGTCGTTATATAGTAATACAAGGTTAAGGACTCTTGAAACTCAAATTCAACAACTTTTGGAATGGAATATGCACATGGAAAGTCGAATGACATAAGCAAATGAACGAAATGTGGTATTTTTCAAAATTAAATATGATTCAATACATATAGTTTTTCCTTTGTTTTGTTTTTATATACTTCACTTGAATTTTCTATAGGGTCAACATGAGGGTGTTGGGGATGACGTGCATAATACACACATACTCTACAGGTTATTGTTAATGAATTATCTGAGTCTAAATTGTTTTACTAATTGCATTAATAATTATTTTTAATTATTTTCTCTGTATTTATTAGTGTAATCGAGAAAGTTAATGCGCATAAAGTGCTCCACAAAGAAATTCTCCTTGCAAATTGTTACATTGGTTGGGGACCGGAGAAGAAGAGGCAAGCGGAGAACTTGGTTCTACAGACCCGAAGTCACTAGTGCACCACCAAATCCTTCGGTCTGATTGCTATAAAGTATGGGTTGTTGAAATTTTAGTGCCCAAAGTGCCAGATTTTTGATAATCGGATGTATTTTCCATACTTGATGATGCAAAAGGAAGTACCATAGCATGGCCACATCGATACATTTGTTTTGACTAATAATGTGAGTGGAATAGTTATAGTTCTTGGATTTTATTCTAAGAATTTTGCTTTGAAATTCTCTCGTATTGATTCCAGAAAAACATAAGGAATCAAGTGGGTATGGTGTTTCTTCGTTGCTTTTTGTATTGAAGGTATACTTTGATTTTTTATTTTTTATTACAAATGTGTTGTTAATTTACGAGAGTATTTAATAAAATTGTTTTCTGAACAGGTACCTATTTTTGGAAGATGTTGAAGGCATTTTGGGAAGAATGTTTTTTAAGAATGCTGTTAGTTATTTTTTGAAGGAAGGTTTCATTTTAACTTATTAGGCTAATGCTCGTTTCATTATAATCCCATGTTTTTATATGGCTTGTAACACCCTAATATTTAATCATTCTATTGTTTTGGGCATGGCTTTGATATTATGGTTATGAGTACATATTATGAGTTCCTCTTAATTATATAAGTTTGGTTTAAATTTCTAGAATTGTGGAATTGCTAATTGTGATGCTATCATATGTGTGGTGGATATGTTAATGTTAGTATAAGCAACATGCATTTGGGAAGGTAATTTTTATAAAAAAAATTATACACTTTTAATGACATATTTTATACATCGTAAAATGATAATAATGACGCTATTTAGTCGTGTACAATATTAACGACGCGTACGTTCAGTCGTAAAATAGCATTCACGACACATAATAAGTAGTCATGGAAGGTTTTTTTGGGTAATGACTTTTACGACTAGTAACTAGGTGTCGTGGATATTTGTTTCAACGACAATTAGCAGGTGTCGCGAAATAGTTTTATGACACCACAAAGGTGTCGTGGCCATTTGCGACTAGTAACTAGGTGTAGTGGATATTTGTTTCAACGACACTTGGCAGGTGTCGTGAAATAGTTTTACGACACCACAAATGTGTCGATATAGAAGGTAACTTTCTACGACACCCACCTTCAACGACTACATAAAATGTGTCGTGAAAACAATTTCACGACACATATCAGGTGTCGTGGAAAGTAATTTTTCTTGTAGTGAAACCTAGCCCTAGATCTACAAATCTGAAACCCTAAACATACCCCTACATTTACCACCTCTCTCTTTCCAAAAGATTTTAAACCTTTGTTTTTTTTACCCTAAATCAGATTTGAAATCTAAAATCGCACTTAATCTTTGTTCAAAACCCTAAAACGACCCTAGCATAAGCTCAAAACCATAGGTTTTGCACTAAAAACAGGCCACAAAGCTCTGTTTTGCCTCTAGAGGGTTACGACTTTCTTTTCCTCTCTCTAGTTGGTTGTGAACCTCAGGGCTGCTACAGGAAAGGTGTGAATCCTTGTGGCTATTTTACCCCATGTTTGAGCATTTTTAGGGGCTTATAAGCCTTAGATTTAGGGTTTAAACCCATATACCCTTTCTAGGGTTTTCTCTCTTAATATAATGTGTTGAAATCACTCCAATTTCGTTTGTTGGGGGTTGCCGATTTATTCTATAGTAATTTTTATTTGTGTGCTAAGATTCATACCATTCTTCCTGTTTTTAGCTAAGATTCTTGATGTGTTCTTGGTAATTTCCTATTAGAAATTAAGTGTTTTGGTGGTCTTATTTTGGGGTGATTCTCGATTGGTGATTATTAATTGGAGTTTTGTTTTTCGAAGATTGATACTCTTGACCATTTTATGAGTATTTCGGGGTTTAAGGTCATTTTGAGTCACTTCTTGAAACACTATGGGTGATTTGGGTAGTAGACAAGATTTTTGCATCGGTAAAAAGTAATTCTATTAAATTTGATATGAGTCCCCGCATGAATGGGTACAAACTTTCTTTGATATCCTGTCTTGGTAAAAGGGAGATTGTTTGCTAACATCGTTCGAGATCTCGGATGATCAAAGTACTTGATACCATTAGTCCTTGGGAGGATCCTCTATTACATGTAGTAGATTCTTCTCTTATCGCCACCTATTTTTCAGGTTAAAAATTCGCAATCTACTTGAATTTTGAATTCTATAGCCACTGATCACATGACAGGGGAGTTGTTCCTCATTTCCTCATCCACCGTTACCATTTGTCAGTATGTTCGTATTGCGGACGACTCTAGTACACGTATCCATAGTAAAGGGGATGTGTGTTTAGCTCCCTATATTACTCTCTTCTCAGTTTTGCATTGTTCAAAATTTTCTTTTAATCTCTTATCTTTTAGCCAACTTGCCAGACATCTCAATTGTGCTTTCATGCTTTTTCCTACCCATTGCCTCTTATAAGTCATGAGTTCGAAGAGTATTCTTGGTCAGGTTTATGAATGCGGTGGCTTATTACGTGTAGTAGATTCTTCTCTTACCGCCACCTATTTTTTAGGTTAGAAATTTGCAATCTACTTGAATTTTGAATTCTAGAGCCATTGATCACATGACAGGGGAGTTATCCCTCATTTCCTCATTCACCGTTACCATTTGTCAGTATGTTCATATTGCGGACGACTGTAATACACGTATCCATAGTAAAGGTAATGTGTGTTTACCTCCCTATATTACTCTCTTCTTAGTTTTGCATTGTTCGAATTTTTCTTTTAATCTCTTATCTTTTAGCCAACCTGCCAAACATCTCAATTGTGCTGTCATGCTTTTTCCTACCCATTGCCTCTTAGAAGACTTGAGTTCGAAGAGGGTTCTTGGTCTGGTTTATGAGCGCGGTGGCTTATACTATTTTGGGGATGCACCACCACCACCACCACCACCACCATAACCTCTCACCTTTAGTCTTAGTGATTTTATCTTGCCGATTTCCATATCTTCTGAGGTTTCCCTCCGGACCATGCATTTATGTCATGCTTGTTTAGGGCATGTCTATTTTCAATACCTATGCTTGTTATTTCCTTCTTATATAGGGGTGCTCACCCATTTACCTAAACAAATAGGTGAGCAATCCCATAGGGCGAGGAGGCTCATCACGAGAATCCCCCCTCCCAAAGAGTGCTCTGGCATAGATAAAAAACTTAATTGGACGAGGAGGCCCACCACGAGGAGCCTCTCATTCCCAAATCTCAAAGATCACAGAAAGAGAGTTAGGATGAGGAGGCCCACCCGGTGGAGCCCCTCGTCCCCAAAGCTCAAAATCAGAGAAATGAAGTTAGGACGAGGAGCCCCACCATGAGGAGCCCCTCGTCCTCAAAGCTCAAAACACAAGAGAAAAGAATGAAGACGAGTAGGGCTATGGAAATTAACCCCTTCAAAGGTATTGAGACCATAGAAAAAGGGCAAGGCAAGGGGACTCATTGCGAGCAGCCTCCTCTGCCCCAATTAACATATCACAGAAATGGAAGAAGGGTGAAGAGGTTTACCCAAAGTGGTCCCTCTACTCCCAAATGACTTACCACATAAATGATACAGGGTGAGGAGGTCCACCTAGAGTGACCTCCTCCCTAAGGTTTTTTACCATAAAATATTAAATTACTAATATTTTCATTTCTTGTATAGGTAGCCTAGTTGAGAAAGCAGGGCTCAAATATGCTAGATGGGATCTCCTAGGAGTTTTGACTTGGTGGATGAGGAACAAGGTTTATTGAGCACACTGAACCACTTAGCACTTTAAGATTGAGAGAATACAAGTAGACAGACCCTAGGGGTCACCCAGTCCTTACAAAGTTCTCACCCAGTCATAATAGAAGTGAGCAACTAAGAGATTGTTCATAAGAAATGAACTTTTTATAAAAAAAATGATTTTAGAGGTGGGGGTCCTCATGGCCCCTCTCATATAAAAAGATTTTGGAGAAGGGGGTCCTCAAAGTCCCCCTCTCAAGTTTAATAGTTTTAGAGGAAGTGGTCCTCGAGGCCCCTCTCAAGTTTACAATTTTTTACAACAAGTTACCGTTTCGAAAAATATTTACTAAATCAGATATTTTATCTCCATTTGGAGACGTAATTGCCTTTTGACTTTGGTTCACACCAGGTGTCATCTGTCAGAGGGGACGGGCGACTGTAGATCTAGTAGGAACAAAAGGTACATTATATACCTTATCCCTCTAAGTTTTCCCTCTTGATTTTGGCGCCCCAAAAAGCCCAAACCAGCTCCATATTCACCTATAAATAGGACCATTGGTGAGGTCAAATAAGATATCAAAAACTCAATTTATACTGTTACTCTGTCAAAATCACACCAGACTACCTAGTATTCTCTCCCTGCTCTCTCTCTCTCTCTCTCTCTCTCTCTCTCTCTCTCTCTCAGTGTTAAGTGCTTTTTTATCCACTCCCATACTCACAACCATTATTTTGAGGAGATCATTTTGAGAAAATTTACTATTATTGTTGTGAAGTTCATTTTCATGCAGGAGGTGGTTCAAGCTTTGGTTCCATTTTCACCAAAAGGGAGGGTTTTACTAGGTGTTGCTCTAGAAACTCTTGAAGACTTTAGAGGTAGAGTTCATTGTAGTGGGTGACACCTCACTTGTTTCAGTATCTTACCAGACCCCAATCACACTACCCTCTTACATTTGACGACTCCGCTGGGCAGGTATCCTCACTTTCATGGACAAAGAAGGTTTTAACGTTTCTAAGTAGTTGATTTTTGAAGACTCTCAACCTAGGAATGGAGTTAAAAGTGATAAGACCACCCAAGACGAGGTAGTGGTGGCCGGAGCTAGGGTGCCTGCTTCTCAGGGAAGGCACACCAGTACAGCAACAACAACTCTAATGGAAGGTATGAGTCTGATGAGCGTATATTTTGAGTTTCTGAAACAAAACAATGTGGATTTGGTAAGTTATATGTCACGAATATTGCATATTAGCGCCCGTTATCTTTATGCATTCTAGTACAATTATGTCTATTGATTCCCGTATTTACGTTCATATACTGTATAACCTTGGGTTTCGATATATACACATATGTATATATATATATATATATATATATATATATATATATATATATATATATATATATGTGTGTGTGTGTGTGTGTGTGTGTGTGTGTGTGTGTGTGTGTGTGTTGCAAGGTTTATTTGAGTTTTTGTAGGTATTGGTTCATTTCTTGTACAGGTAGCCTAATTGATAAAGAAGGGCTCAAATATGCTAAATGGGATCTCCTGGAAGTTTTGGCTTGGTGGCTGAGGAACAAGGTTTGTTGAGCACACTTAACCACTTAGTACCTTAAGATTGAGAGAATACTAGTAGAAAGACCCTAGGTCACCTAATCCTTACAATGTTCTCGCCCAGTCATAATAGAAGTGAGCAACTAAGAGATTGTTCACAAGAAATGAACTTTTTATAAAAAAAATGATTTTAGAGGCGAGGGTCCTCAAGGCCCCTCTCATATAAAAAGATTTTGGAGAAGGGGGTCCTCAAAGCCCCCTCTCAAGTTTAATGGTTTTAGAGGAAGTGGTCCTCGAGGCCCCTCTAAAGTTTACAAAGTTTGTACAACAAGTTACCGTTTCAAAAGATATTTACTAAATCAGATATTTTGTCTCCATTTGGAGACATAATTGCCTTTTGACTTTGGTTCACACCAGGTGTCGTCTGTCAGAGGGGACGGGCGACTGTAGATCTAGTAGGAACAAAAGGTATATTATATACCTTATCCCTCTAAGTTTTCCCTCTTTATTTTGGCACCCCAAAAAGCCCAAACCAACCCCATATTCACCTATAAATAGGACCATTGGTGAGGTCAAATAAGATATCAAAAACTCAAGTTATACTGTTACTCTGTCAAAATTACACCAGACTACCTAGTATTCTCTCCCTGCTCTCTCTTTCAGTGTTAAGTGCTTTTTTGTCCACTCCCACACTGACAACCATTATTCCGAGGAGATACTTTTGAGAAAAGTTACTATTATTGTTGTGAAGTTCATTTTCACGCAGGAGGTGGTTCTAGCTTTGGTTCCGTTTTCACCAAAAGGGAGGGTTTTACTAGGTGATGATCTAGAAACTCTTGAAGACTTTGGAGGTAGAGTTCATTAAAGTGGGTCACACCTCACCTGTTTCAGTATCTTACCAGACCCCAGTCACACTACCCTCTTATCTTTGGCGACTCCATTGGGCAGGTATCCTCACTTTCATGGACAAAGAAGGTTTTAACGTTTCTAAGTAGTTGATTTTTGAAGACACTCAACCTTGGAATGGAGTTGAAAGTGATAAGACCACCCAAGACGAGGTAGTGGTGGCTGGAGCTAAGGTGCCTGCTTCTCAGGGAAGGCACACCAGTACAACAACAACAGCTCCAATAGAAGGTATGAATCTGATGAGCATATATTTTGAGTTTTTGAAACAAAACAATGTGAATTTGGTAAGTTATATGTCACGAATATTGCATATTAGCTCCCGTTATCTTTATGCATTCTAGTAAAATTATGTCTATTGATTCCCATATTTACGCTCATATAGTGTATAACCTTGGGTTTCGATATACATATATATATATATATATATATATGTGTGTGTGTGTGTGTGTGTGAAAACCCCCCTTTTACTCTTCTTTAAAAATCCTAGATTTCCTTGTTATAAAACAGATGCGAAAGCGTAAAGGTGATGGTTCAAGTTAAAACAAAATTTTAATTTCTTTCTAAATTAAAATTAAACCCAAGTGAGAATTAATTAAACACATAAACATATTAGTTTCACTTAAGCCAATCAATTCAAGTCCTAGAATTTGCCTAAGACATATTTTTCATTTAAACAAAATAGGCTAAACCCATTTTAACAAATTACTTGTATTAAATAAACTTTACCCAAAATTTAATTATGCACCAAATTAAATTAAGTGTGACAAGTAAAACCATTTTTATCTTGAGTTATCCTAATCATGAGTTCTAAGTCATTAAGCAAGAAAAAATAAATCAATCACACTACGCCGCGATGTACGAGGAAAAACCCACAACGGGAAACAACCTCGGATGGCCCTAGCCTCAAATCCACTAAGTATGGAATTTACAATTACAAGACAAAAGACTTACATCACACGACTCGACCCCTCTCAAGCCTCGACTCTCCTTCTTGCAAACACCTCCACTTAGCGAATAACTCTGGATTTCCACCGCGGTCTCGGAATTCACCGATCGGACTTTATGTTGTCACCGTCACCTGAACTAGGAGGCTTTCTCCAAGTGGGTAAATCACGAAAAACTCTTCTTCTTTTTGGGATTTAGAAGCAAACCCAAACTTCTCTTCTTCAATGGTGTAGAGAAAAACGGTGCCAAAACTCCAAGCAAGATGTATATATATATATATGAACTTGGATAAACACAACTATGGGTGTAAACAAGAGTGATAAATTATTTTCTCCTTAAAAATTAACACTCAAAACCAATGAACTTTTTCCAAAAACAATTTTTCTCTCAAACACTCTCTAGAGGTTGGTAGGATATGAAAAAGTTAGATTAGAAAAATGTTTTCCCGCACATTGATATTCAGCAAAAAGTAGTGGAGTAAAACTAAGTGGGAAAGTGGGCAAAACTGCTTAAAACTGCCAAAAACCTGTTCCCGCCAAATCTTGTTCGAACAACATTTCGTTCGAACGAGTCTTCTAACGAAGTTCCAGTATGAACTCGTTAGAAGCTCATTAGAAATCTCGTTAGAACGACCATCTCGTTCGAACGACATTTCGAACGAAGTTCCAGTATGCCATAATGGGAAGTCGTTGGCAATCTCGTTCGAACGACTTGTGGTTCGAACGACAATCTGGTTCGAACGACACTTCAAACGTACTCACAGAATGCTCAAAAAATTCTTTTTAAGCCCAGCAACATTATATACTTTATATATAAGTTTTAATAGAGAACATCTGAAAACAAAACACAGTTTTAAAAACCTAACACCCAATATAAACCGTTCCAAGCTCCTATATATATATGTAATGCATTCATACCTTGGGAGCGTGGAACCACTATTGATGACGTAGAAACGAGGAACTTAAACTCGGCATTTTGATGAAGCTTTATACACTTGGCCGCTACGTCTTCAACTAAACACATCATAGGCTTGAGTAGGTACACTTGAACACTATCCTATGACATAAATATTTTTGTCCGGAATTGAGCCAAAACTACAAAGGACTCAATTGTAAATTTATGTCCTTACAGTGTGTTTCAAGGTTTATTTGAGTTTTTGTAGGTATTGGAACACTTAACGGTGCAATTGGTGCTTTTCAGGAATTTTCTACGCATTACACAACTTTGGGGGAATTTTAGTCATTTTTACATTCGAGCTTCGTGCCCAAACTCTTCACGGAAGTTGTATCCCTTCGAGTTGGCTTCGCGTGGACTCTAACGGTTCATTAATCCGGTTCTTAATGAACGTGTTATGACCATTTTCCCGGGGAGCTCCTTATTGGTGTTTAGGATCAAATAATTTGCTTTTCTTATATCTTTATTTTTTTACCACTTACTATATAAGTGGTTTTTGTGTATTTGAAGACATATATTCTATTGTCTTGTATTTTTGTTAGTTTAGGTTAGGGAGGTTAGGGTCTGGAGGTGATTTTGGGTTTTGCTTCTCTCTCTCCTGGAGTTTCACCCAAATGGGTTTGTAAGTGCACTATTCATCATCTCTTTCATTAATTCAAGCTTCCATTGTTTTGTTTCTTGCTTTGTTATTTATTTACTTGCTTTGTAACTTAGATTTAATTGCTTTCTTTACTTTCTTGCATTTAATTCATGTCATTTGATATGCTTTATAGCTAATTTAGTTTAGGTTGAGATTGATTGAACTCACCTTCGGTTAATGGGTTGTTTTGCTTTGGTGATGGAGTTTATGAGTTTAATTCGATTGAGTTGTTCTTGATTTTATGCCTAGGAGATTAACGGTGTATATCATGTACGCGCTATATTTATGACCTTGTGTGTGTAATATTCTGGGTATTTGTTGACGCCAAAATCATAATAGGCTTTTATGATGATTTAGGAGGTAACAACTCTAGATTTAATTAATTGTTGAAATGCGATTCAATATTGTTAAACTTGTCTTCACAGGTAACCAGTTATACTAATTAACTCGAGGTGAGGGGTTTAATCGCAATCTATGGTTTTTTTCCCTTTTGTAATCTTAGCTTAAACATACACGCCCAGTATTATCTTTTCTTTTGTTAACAATTATCTTTTACACTTTTATTCCTGAAGTATTAAATCAAAATAATTCCAGCAATATTTTTTTGTGGATTTGGAACCCAAACTGGCCGTTATACTCCCGTAATGAGTGGATTCAATTGTTTAGATTTTTGTATTGAGGAGGTGAAAAGAATTCAATGACCGGCGTACTGACACTGAGCTACTTTTCACCCTTGATCAAAATGGTAATGGGAAATTAAAAGTGGGAATAAGAAAAATTAAAATTAAAAACCAAGAAAGCCATAAAAGAAAAAATGAAAAATATTTATCAAAAAACACTATAGAAGACTATATAAATTAAAATGAGATTCAATCTTGTTAAACTTGTCTTTCCATGTAACCATTTATACTAATTAACTCGAGGTGAGGGATATTAGTCGCACTCTATAATTTTCCCCCTTTTGTAATCTTAGCTTAAACATACATGCCTAGTATTATCTTTTCTTTTGTTAACAATTATCATTTACAAGTTTATTCCTGAAGTATTAATCAATATAATTCTAACAACTAGTCTCTGTGCATTTCGATACCCGAATTGGCCGCTGTACTCTTTTAAAAGAGTGTACTCAATAGTTTAGGTTTTTGTATTGAGGAGGTGAAATGAAAACAACGACTGACGTACTGTGTCATAACCCCGACCCAAAAATAGTGGGGAACGAGTGTCTTGACATGCCACCAAGGCATTCAATATTCCGGCCTTAAAAGTTTCTCTGAAAATAAATGAAATGGAATACATTCACATGGTTATGAGTTGTAACTATCTGAAAGGGTAACACCTCCTCAGAGCTTCTAAAACATAACTTTTTATTTTCATAAATAAATAAATTCTATTACAAGTCGTGCCAGAATCACTTAAAGAGAAATAAATCCACAAATATCTCATTCTACACTAGAATCTAGCCACACGACAAACCTCAATTTATAATCTTCAATTCAATCTTCACATATCCATCCTCCTCTCCAACTATAACCTGAAAGGGGTTATTTATACAACATCATCTAAAAGATGAATAAGATTTAATCTCCCTACATTCCAAGGTTTTCAGAAAATAGATACCTATTCAAGTCAAAAGAGAAGGCATATACATATATGGTTAGGAACTTGTAGTAATATATTTATATGTGAATGACAGTATATAGAAATGAATAGCTCAAAATAGAACGGATGTGACAAATCAAATGCAATATATTTTTATTTCAATCATATCATTTTAATGGCCAAATATACTCTAATATTGTGTTCTTCTACCGTATTATACCTAGGTAGTTGGGCGTCAATTGAACTAGTCCATCACAATGCCTTATTTAGGGCACACCAGCGATAACCCAATTGGGAAGAACAATCAGTAAAGAGGTCCCTTAGGCCGAATCTTATTTCCAATATTCAGTATCATTTTCAATACTCATTTTAATCGAGATGTCTATATGGACAAATATAAACATATCATAATGAATCAATCATCAGTATCAGATATATTTTGAGAATAAAATAAGTTCACAAATATCTATAGTTTGCATAATATCATATCATTGAAATGCACAAGGAATGACATAGAGTACTCACCTAAAATAGAGGTTCAAAACTATAGATATTGAGTCTTGGATCACACGTTAATCTAATAAATGCAACACGAGTTTAATTACACATTTTAAACAAATTCCAATAATAACTATTGTATTTTAATCCTAAAATAACTTGTTGTAAAATGTTAATAAGCGCATTGTCTTAATTTTAAACTTCATTGATCATAATTGAAAAATTCAATTCATAGTTCTTCCTAATCAGTCGGTTCCCGATAGAGATGGAGGGTCACCACTTAAATACCATCTCATCTAAACATAACATTTCAGGATTCATTCCCAGTAGAAATGGAGGGTCATAGGGGCACCACTTAAATACCATCTCATCTAGACAGAATTTCACTGGGCCTGATTTTGGAATTACTTAATTGTATTCTACAATAACAAAAATCACTTAAAAAACCCATATAGAACTTTAAATATGTTTCAGTTCAAAAAATAAGTAAATTCAATCATAATAGTAATTTATCTATTACGCGTTTAGAAATAAAAATCAATATTAATTTTCATCACCAAAACTATAAATTCATTAGTGAAATTCCCTTTTTGAAACTTAAAAGTTCATTATGGAAAGAGTTCTATGTTTCAATTTTATAAAATAATTCAATTTAGAAAACTCTACAATTTTATTTTCACTAAAATGGATCTTTAGTGTTTTACCAACAATTCTACTTAGTATAACTATAAAACAATAAATTAAAGCTATAAAGTATAACATTAAAGAATATTACCTTAAGATGAATATCCCTAAGAACTTTAAGAACTTCTTCTTAAACTTTCCCACGATTTCTCTCACTATTTCTTTCTATAATTCTCAAGGAAATGGTGTGAGTTTTAAATGATCCCAAAGACCCTATTTATAGGTTTCCAAAAATGCTACGGTGCTGACACGTGTTTAGGTGACTAGACTTTTACTACGGTGAGTCAGTGTTGAGGTGTCGCGTAACGGAGGGGTCTTCCACTCTTATTTCACCGAACTGTTACACGTGTTTTAGCTTTCTCTCTAACGACGACACGTGTTTAAGCTTTATCTATATGGATGACATGTGTAAGCACGAGGTGGAAAGGTATTAAGGGTCATTTTACACATGAAGGGCATTTTGGTAATTTCACACTATATATTTTTACTATTTCTTAAAGGTCCTTGAAAATATTTTATTTACAAATTGATCCTTTTTTATATTTTATTTTAGTCCATGAAACTTTCTTAATTACAACAATGTCCCAAAAGTTTCATAAAATTATATTTTCCTACCCCGAAACTTATCATTTACCTTAGGATTTGTCACAAGACTTTGATTTGATCCGATTTACAGTTGACTCTTCATATTTAAAAATGGGGTTTGTTATATTGAGAACCCCGAATACCATATATGTAATAATATAACATTTATAAGATAATAAGTAACACATAATTGTAAAATCAAAATATATGAGCATATAAAAGTGGGGTCATTACATACTAACATTGTGTTACTTTTCACCCTTAATCATCAAGCTTGAGCCAAAGTTATGTAACACTGACAGAATCCCCCTTTAGAGGGACAACCGCTGCAGCAACAGTAACAGTAGAAGTGGCTCCACCACGAGCTGAGTTCACCTTAAGCAAAGAGCGTAGGTTTAAAGGAATCTCCCTCCAAGGCTGTTATCATGGAGGAAGTGAAGAAGGAGTTATCCTCCTATCAGAGGGAAGCTTCTCATCTATATGAGGAGTTACAGACCCTACCCACAAGGTGTGAATGAGAAGCCATACCCAAAGGGGTATATACCACCAAAATTTATAAAGTTCAATGGCAAAGGAGAAAATTTGAGAGAGCACGTGAAGAGATTTGTTGAGTACCTAGGGGTGAATGTGAATGACAAAAATCTGAGTTTAAGGGATTTCTCTAAGACCCTCGCAGGGAAGGCATACACGCGGTACTCCCACTTGGCGCCTAACGGTATCCACGCATGGGAGGAAATGCACAAGCAGTTCCCTCAATAGTTTTTCGTCATGAAGGATGAGTTCACGTTAAGACACCTGACACAGGAGGTACAGAAGCCCGATAAAGAGTTGATGCAATATATTAAGCATTTTCATGAGCGAACACTAGATGTCCTTGAGGATGTGACAGAGGCAATGCTTCTGCAAATATGCGTTGAGGGGCTCTTGGAAGAATATAAGATCCACTTGGTCAATGAAACCAGAGATGGAACTTTTAGAGAGTTCACCAAGGTAGCTAGTAATATAGCCATAATAATCAATCCTAGGTCCTCAAGTTGGAGGGTGCAAGTGCCACTGACTTCTTAAAGATTTCAAGTCTAGTGGAGGCAAGCAGTATGTAGATGGAGGTTTAAAGGGTAAGAAGGGTGTCTATGGATCCAAAAGCAACATCCAAGCTAGCAAGAGGAAGTTTGTAGAGGATGCCCCACCACCGCTACCTTACAGCATAGCAAAAATAATGGACTATTATCGTACGTTGGCACGAGAGGAGGTAGCATGTCTCCCTTATTTAAATGGGAAAATCCCAACAGCAGCAGACAAAGCTAATCAAGAGTATTGTGAGTTACATGAGAGGGTGCAACACTCCACTAAATATTATTACTACCTAAGGAGGATCATTGGCGAGCAGGTGGCCAGTGGTACTTTGCAAATACCTCCTGTAGATGTCAACGAGAACCCACATCCAGTGCATTACTATGGCACTGCTAATATGGTAGTGGAATATGATGAAGAGGCATCTCGAGATTGAATGGGAAGGTAGTGAGAAAATATGTGAGGAACTAGAAGAACTAGCACTGAATAGTGAATAGAGAATAAAGAAGGAGAGGAGGCACGAGGAGTGGTTATTCAATCCTGACCAAGACGAAGCTGGGTGTGAAGGGGTTAAGCAACTGAAACCTCAAAAGGCAAAGTATATATCAACATTGCTCTGGATGAAGGAGGGACATACGAGGCAGAGTATGTATGCAATTCTCAAACATATGAGGTGGACTTAGACTCCGAGTGTGAAGCCATAGCGAGGAGTACTTAGTTCAAGTGGTTCTTTGACCAAATAAGAGTAAAGTATGATACCAGGGTAATTATCACAAGGAATATTTTGGAAGTGGTACAGAAATGCAGAGACCCCTCACTAAATTGGCAGGGAGAAATTGGGAGGTTGATCAAAAGATACACTTCCGAAGTGGTCTTCTCTGAGGCAGATATGCAAGTGCTATATTTTCATAACCGCCTGTTGTTCGTGACAACTATGATCAATGTAATCTATTTCCCCAGGGCATTGATGGATGGAGGAGCATCTATTAACATCATGACAATTAGTACGTTATATGAGATGGGGATCGATCAAGAGAAGATAGTAAATATACCATTGGTGATTTCAAACTTCAATAGCACAAGCATGTATACCCTAGGGTATGTGAGCGTCTGTATTAAGTTAGGAAATTTCACTTTCCACATCAAATTCCTTGTCATCAATGCTAACACCAATTACCAGCTACCCATCGGAAGGGTTTGGATGCATACCCGTGGCATAGTAACCTCCGCGTAGTACCAATGTGCAAAAGCCAATGTTCAATATACTGAGATTATAATCAAATAAATATAAAAACCATTTTCGATTGAGGAGGACCATTTGGTGGATGTAGCATTTTATACGGAGTTTAATGAAGAAAGGAAGAGTTCTGTAAAAAAGTTAGAGGAGAGGTAAGTGATTGGATGAGGTACCCAGACAAAAAAGTCTATCAACGATTATTTGGGGGAGAGGGTGATCCCCCACATAGCAAAAGGAAAGATTAAGATAGAGGAGGTAGCTAAACCTCCTTAAACATGCAAGAAGGTCGTCCTTCCAAATGAAAAAGTTATATACGATTTATAACGATTTGCAAAGGCAATGTTTTGGGATAAAAGCGTCAACCCGGTACCAGAGTGCTTTGTGGTGGGTGAATCCCACATCATTGAGCATGTTAAGGAAACAAAAGAGGCTTATGAGTGCATGCAAGATGGATTCAGGGAGAAACTGCAAGAACTAGAGGAAATCAACTTGGGAGTAGAAGGGGGGTGAAAGTAGACCCATTCTAATTTTCAAAAGTATAAACTCAAAGCGGAAGGATGATTTTATTAACCTACTCAAAGATTTCAATGATGTATTTTCCTGAAAATACATAGAAATGCCAGGGATGGACCGAGAGGTGAACTCCCACAAATTAAATGTTCTTCCTAATGCTCTCCCAGTCAGACAAGCAACCCGTATGTACAAAGATGAAATCGACCTAAAGATAAAAATAAATGTAGAGAAATTATTAGTGGCGAGGTTCATTAAACCCATCCAACACCTTGTGTGGCTTTTCAGCATTGTGCCAGTGACGAAAAATAACAAAAGTCAAATTCGAGTTTATGTGGATTTTCATGACTTAAATCGATAATGTCCAAAGGATGATTTTCCCTTACCAAGTATAGATAGCTTAGTTGATGCTACCGCGGGCTAAGAAATGTATAGTTTTATGGACGGGTATGTTGGCTATAATCATATTAAGATGGACCCGTTAGATGTAGAGAAGACGGCCTTCAGCACGCCATTAGGAAACTTTCATTACATAGTCATGCCATTTGGATTAAGAACGCCGGGGCCACCTACCAGTGAACCATGATAGCTATCTTCCATGATTTATTTCATGATATATCAGAATTTTATGTGGATGATCTGGTAGTGAAGTCCAAGAAAGAGAGCAAGCATATCCAAGACCTCAGGCGAGTGTTTAAAATATGTCGCAGGTACAAGATGAGAATGAACCCATTGAAGTGTACTTTCGAGGTCACTACAGGAAAGTTTTTGGGATTTCTAGTAAATAGGAAAGGGGGGCAGGTTGATGCAAAAAATAAGAAAGCCATCGTGATGATGCCACGTCTAAAGAGTCAGAAGAAAATTAAGAGCTTTTTAGGAAATTTGTCCTACCTAAAAAGGTTTATACCTGCACTGACGGAGGTGACCCACCCATTTACCCCATACTGAAGGAAAAAGCTAAGTAGATCTGAGGGTAAGAACAAAATAAAGCTTTTGATAAGATCAAAGAAATTTTATCCTCTCCATCTACGATGATCCTACTGGAGGCTGGGGCATCGTTGCTGCTCTACCTCACTTCAATAGAAAAGTCTATAGGAGAACTGCTGGCTCAAGAGAAGGAGGAGGTAGAGAAGTCAGTGTATTACTTATCAAGGGTGATCTCGGTTACAAAATCAAGATAAACTAATGTTGAGAGACCTTCGTGGCTCAAACGTTGAGATGCTATATGTTGGCCTTTACAGTCTATATAGTAGGTTGAGCAACGAGGTGGTTCTTAATTTTATCAGAATATGATTTAAAGTGCATAACGCCCAAAGCCTTCAAAGTCTAGAAGTAGCTGATCTTTTGGCCCACTTCTTAAGTGGGAATTTTGAGCCTCCTAGTGAAGAGCTACCTGAGGAAAATTTCCAAGCATGCTTGGCGGAAGATATGAAGAAGTGGGAGATGGAGTTTGATGGATCTAGTGCGCAAGGAATGGTTGGTATGGGCATTATCCTCTCAAATAGTAAGGAAAAGGTCACGCTCTCCTTCAAGTTGGATTTTAAATGCTCGAATAACGAGGCTGACTACGAGGCTATTATTTTGGGATTATTGGATGCCCTTAGAAGAGGCACCAGAGTATTGTTTATACGAGGGGACTCTAACCTGGTGGTGAAATAGGTTAATGGGGAGTTCTCCCTCAAGCATGCTAACTTGGCACCGTTCTGATCCATCATACATAAGTTGCTAGGAAAGTTCTTGAAAGTGACCGTTGAGAGGCATGCACGAACAATGAACATGCATACTGACGCGCTATCAACAATAGCTTAGAAATTAGACATTGATGAGTTGGAGGCGACAATCACAATACGACGAAGAATAGTGGTTACTATAGTGAAGTCCGTATTCCTAAGTGATGAGCCAGAAGATTGAAGGCACCTGATTTTGAAGCACATAAAAATAAGGGAAGGAATAATGAAGATGTTAGAGCTGACCAAGTACCACCTGTTATAGGAAACACTTTATTTTAAGAGCCCTGGGGGGGGGGGGGGGGGGTTCTTATCAACGTGTGTAGGATAACAGTAAGCTAGAAAGAGGCTGACAGCAATGCATGAGAAGCATTGCATCGATACTAATATTTTTCTTTATCGCTAGTTGCAGTAAGGGGGCTATTACTGGCCCACATGATCACGGAGGCTTCTCATTTGCAGTAGGGTTGTCTAAAGTGCCAAACCCAATTTGACCATCCAATAGAAGCCAACTTCGTAGAGATCTTTGAATATTAGAGACAACCCTAAATAACTTATTTAAAAGATGATGAATTGCCTGCAGGAAGAGCAGATAAAATTTATCTACGAAAAAGAGTAGCCCACTTTTACCTAGTGAAATGGGAGCTCTACAGAAAGGGATACAATGAAAAATCGCTGAAATGTGTAGCCAAAGATGATGTGGGAAGGGTGTTAAAAGATGCCCATGAGCCCTCCCACATGGGAGGTGCTAAAATATATGACCAGCTGATGACGTTGGGGTATTATTAGCCAACCATGGAGGCTGATTCCATCGATTATGTGAAAAGATGCAAAGCTTGTCAAGTGCATGGCAACATAGTGCATGCCCCTTTCGTTAGTCTGCAAAGCCTAGCAGCTCCCTACCTTTTCCATACATGGGCATTTAACTTAGTAGGAAAAATCATCCCAACATCTCATCGCAAAGCTTTCATTATTGTGGCTACCGAGTTGTATACCAAATGGGAAGAAGCAATCCCCCTGAGGAGAATGACTGCCCAAGTGGTGACCCAGTTTATAAAGGAATATATTATATGTAGATTTATTACACCCCAAGTGATCCTCAAGGATAATGGAAAACAAATTATGTTCAAAGAGATGTCACTTCTCAGAGATAAATATAAGATTGTGCACAACAGATCAACTATCTCCTACCCGAAGGGAAATGGCTAAGCGGAGGCGATAAATAAGACCTTGATCAATATTCTAAAAAAGATGTTAAAATATTTGCTCAGGGCATGGTATTAGAGGCTACCCATGGTACTATGGGATTATCGCACTTCAAAGAGAAATTCGATCGAATTTACTCCATTCTCACTTGTCTATGGGATCGAAGCTGTCCTACCGGTGGAACTGGCGTTACTCTCAGCTAGGGTCACTCTAAGCAATGGACTCATCCCTCACCCATGACATGTGCAGTTAAAAGCATTGGATGGGCACAGAGATAAAGCAAAAGAGAACTTTAAAGTCTACACCCAGGAGCTGTCCAGAGCTTATGAGAACTTAGTCAAGCCTAGAGATTTTCAAGTGGGAGACTTGGTCCTTCGCACATCCACTCATCACCTCTGCAGCATGTCGGCGTCAAAGTTCAAACCCAATTGGGAAGGCCCCTTTATGGTAAGGGTGTAGGCAAATCAGGGTACTGCCAGATCTCAGATCCAGAGAGTGACTGTCTCTAATCCAACAATTGTAACTGGTTGAAGAGGTATTATACATAGTTTTGTTGATTTTCATTTCCTCTTAAAGAATTTATGCGGCTTGCTCTAACACCAAAAAAGTCCTTTTGTAAAGATGATAGAGCAACATAATCTTGTAAACATTACACAATATGAAAAGAAATGAATAGCAACTCTTTTAATCATTGCATGATGATTCTTATATTGTTTACTTACCCGCTATATAAGGTAGATGCACCATAATATTTTGGATGTAGAAATACTCTCTACTAGGCTAGAAGGGGGTCCATGATAAAAAGCACTTTGCCCATTACACTTGGGGGGTACATTCATCTTAAGAGAAAAGTATTTTGAGCAAAGTACTTCCAGATATAACAAATAAATTATTTTATCCTTGTCACCAGACCAGTAGGAGGACATCCTCCAAGTAGTAGTAAAAAAATGTTCTTTTTTATTATTTTCTTAAAACAAGATTTATAGTCTAGAGAATAAGTTCTAACCTCTGTTCTCAAAGGAAAACTTTACTTTACCAGTTCTCCGAAATTATGGAGAAGGGGGTCTACACCCCCCTCCCCTCTAAATTTTTTTATTAGAAAAAAGGTTCCTAACAAACTGTTTGAATTAAGGACCTCATAGAACATGGGCAATGCTTCTAAATAAAAATAGTCATTTTCATTCGGAAATTATTTTCAAAGTTTGTGGGAAGGAGAAAGGCTAACCCTTTTCTCCCAGCCACTACCTAAGAAATGAATGTGCATAGTAAAGTACCCCACAGTTAGAAGGGGCAGTTCTAAAATATTAACTTGATCATATAATATGCAAGTACCCCACAGTTAGAAGGGGAAACTATAAAATATTAACTTGCACAGATAATATACAAGTACCCAACAGTTAGAAGGGGTAACTCTAAAATATTAACTTGCTCAGAAAGTATTCAAGTACCCCACTGTTTGAAGGGGCAACTCTAAAATGCCAACTTTCTCATATAATATGCAAGCACTCCACAGTTAGAAGGGGCAACTCTATAATGCCAACTCGCTCAGATCATATGCAAGTACCCTACAATACATGGGGTATTTCAAATAGACCAACTGGTCATAAAAAATTATAGTAGGTCATAGTAAAAAAAATATTAAAATCCAGATAGAAGAAAAGGATAAACAACATAGTGAAAGCCAACACATATTTTTTTTAATTAATAATTCAGCAGTTCTTTACATATAAGAAATATACAAAATGAGGTCTACACAATAAGACTAGCTACCCATTAGACAAAATGGAAAATAAGTCCTATCCGGAGCGCACATTTGTGTAGTAAGGTCCTGCCTCCTCAACAAGTTGCTCCACTAGTCTAGCCATCCTTGCCTCATCCTCATCCTCACCGACCTCTAGTTTAGCCAGCTTGGCCTAAAGGGACTGAATCTGAACCTGGATCTGAGCTGCCTCAACCTGATGCTGCTGTACTATGGACTACCTAGAGGTATGGAACTTCATCATCTTCCTAAAAGTGACACCAAAAAATTAACGGACTACAGTGTCAAGCCAATCCAGTTGAAAGTTATAACAGTGCTAGAGGTCATGAGGAGCCTGGAGGAACAATGTATCCCTCTGAGTGGTCATGTCAACAGTGGAAGTAGATAGGAAGTCATGAAGATGGCTTGCCAGGGCCTTCAAGTTGAAGAACATTAGGCTCTCAATATTGAGCAAGCTCTGAGACGTAAAAGTTTTAGGGTGGTGCTCTAGGATCATCTCCAATACCTCCCGTTCGTGCACACAGAATCTAGAACGAAGCTTTGAGCGCTACAGCGCACTCATGAAAGTTCCTTGAGCCTCTACCTCTATATAATCATATCCTGTGTTTTGAGACTAAATCTCCAAAAGTGGAATTGAGAAATCCTCATTGGATCTGGCGTCACCAGTGGCCTCAGAACTATGCTCTGCCTCACCAGTTGACTTAGCAGGCTCACCGACTAGATCCTGCAAAATGAGAAATAAAAAGAGATAAGTCACAAATAAAGAAAGTAGTAGGTGGTGGAATATCCATACTCAAATCGAAACAAAGGTTACAAAATCTTACCCTATATCCCAAAGGGGACAGTATGCAACCGCCAAATCGAGGAGGCACCATGTGACTCTGAACATTGGCCTAACAGAAGATGGGAAAGAATTAGTACTCCTTTTGCTAAAAGGAAAAAAAAAGAATACTAAATTTAACGGATAAAAGTAAACTGGGTATGATAGTCTAATACCTAGGGAGTGAGCAGTATAGCACTCACAGTATGTTCCGCAGAACTAGGGATAACTGCCTCGCTACTCTTAAAATAAGGAAACGTGGGTGTAAGGATGAGCCTACTTGCATAATTAAAATCAAGAAGCAAGGGGAAATAGAAAAAAGAGTATGTTATGTTAATATAGCACCTCTCTTGCAAAAACCTCCCATGGGTGTTCCACAATCATAGGAATAACTATGGTGCTAACCTGAGAACAAGGAAACATGTTAGTGTGAGCAAGCACTTACACCGAAATGAAGGTTACAATGGTCTAAGTAGACCAAGTAATTACCTGGGAGCTTTCCTCTGAGACATTAGCCATAGATCCTATATCAGCAAGAACATGAGTCGTACTGACCCGTGTAATAACAAAGCAGGAGAGTGTCAATAAATTCTTACACAAGCAGCGTAAGTCAATAAAAAGAAAATGCATAGTGTTATATGTACCGGAGTCGTCCCTCCAAAATGCTAGCAAAAGTCTCCGCCAGCGCTAACCTGAGAACCCAAGTATAGATCCCATAGGCAAGGGGACCACAACTATAGATATGTTAGAGGAAGCTCCAAAGTATCAAGGCATATAAAAAAAGGAAAGAATGACAAGTATAGTAAAAACAGGGGTGCAATTTTGTTTTGCATACCACTGAAGTCATCCTTACAGAACTAGGGATAAGCCGCTTAGACAAAGGGACTTCAGCTACACTGGCCTGTGGGCAAGAGAGAATAGAAAATGTGTAAGTAAAAAGATAGAACATAAACAACTATTCTTACGTAAGGAAAGAACTGGTACCTGTGCGATCACCTCTGTAGAAATTGAATGAAGACCTACAGGTGGTGTTGGGGGAGCTGATTCTGTGGCCCTAATCGCAGGCGCCACAGATGAAGAAGACTCACTATTATAGATTTGTGAATACTAGAAGAATATAAGTATTGAAAAGTTATTCATAATAGTGAGGAAAGTATATAAAGAAGGAGTAGAGTGAAGTTAAGGTAAGTACCTAGAGAGGTGCTATGAGAATGCCTCCAATAGAGACAATGGCCGTAAGAACTTCTCTGGTCATAGGAGCTTCCAGAGGAGCAATTGAAGAAGTGGATGGTGAGGTAGTAGCACTGACCAAATAAAACATGAACATGTAGAAGCAAGACGTGAGAATAAAATCTCAAAGCTAAAGTAAAATGAGTTATGAGAGGAAAGAATTCAAAAGAGGTGTACCTTAGTCGCTTCTAAGGAAGAAGGATGAAATATGACTGATAGAGTAGCCACAACAGAACTTTTTGGTTGTTAGGCAGCTACAGAAGTAGTGGCCTAAAAAGTTATTAAGAGTCCAGCCCAGATAAAGAAAGAAGCTGAGCCTAACAAAAAGTAATACATGGGAATAAGTGATAGCATGTGTAATAGGATCACTAGAGGTAATGGTGAAAGATGGTTGAGACGGTATAGGCTGGATGTGAGGCCTATTATCCATAGGTACGAAGACTTGAGAGATAAGAATCCCCTCGAAAGGCAAGAGTCCCGGTACAAAGACTCTGAAAAGCTGTGCCATTCCCCCAGTAGAGGAAGGGCTATGCGAGGATGTTCCCTACAAAGAAAGAAGACAAAGATAACACATTTATGCATAGAAAATGACAATAAATATAGAAAAGTAGTAGAAATGACAAGTTCAAAATACCTCAGGAATCCCTGTAGAAGAACCACTCCTCGCAGCTGAAGCGGGAAGTAAGGAAGAAGTATGGCTAGGAGGAAGGGTCACTTGTGAACACACAAAGAGAAAAGCATCAAAATATGTTAGGAATATGATAGGTTAAAATAAAAGAACTCAGAAAAGATTTTAAGCTACATGTATAAAAGAGGATGACATAGAAGAACCCCTCGTGGTCGTTGGGAACACGGAAGATAACTGTAAGAGCAGGAGAAGAGAACGTATCATGTCAGTAAAGAAAAGTATAAAAGGAGAATAATACTAAAGTAAGTAAGAAGCAACAAACCTCTCTAGTCAAACCCAAAGAGGAGACCATCATGGAATTTATAGCCCTAGAAAATGTCCCTCGAGTAGTAGGAGGAGGCAAAGGATCACTCGCTGCAACAAAAGTGCCCTACAAATGTCACAAAGATAAAGATGAATTAAAAGGCCATTATGAAATTCTAGCCAAATAAGAATTCATATACAAGAAAGAAAAGGAAGAGACTTACTGTGGTTGTATGAGTGGTCTGCCCATATGGGAGATCTCTAGTGGTAGGACTATCGTTAGAAGGGGAGTCTATCATAATGTCCTTAATGGAAAAATCCCTCGAAACTAGTAACAAAGAAAAGGCATCAGGATGATGATCACTATAGGGAGCAATGGCACTCATGCCATTTGATGAAGAACTGACATCATTATAGGGACGAGTTCTTCTATAATCAACCAGTTCCTTTTCAAATAAACGAGAAGGGGAACCAAAAAATGAAACCTCATGAAAGTCACTTTCACTATGTAAAGAGGAGTCAGGTATAATACCTTCACCAACTAGAATAGAAGTGGTAGGAGGCTCTTCAGAAGATAATACCAGGGCCTCATAGACCTGCTCATGAATGATCCTGTAAGTTTCCTCCACTCTAAGATCATTAGTATCACACCCTTGGTCTTGTGTAGGAATATAAGTAATAAGGGGAGCAATTATAGATGGTATGAAGTTGGAAACATCCGCATCATGATGCTTCCTCTTAGAAGTATCAGGGGATTTTGCTTTGCCTTTTACCTTAGGCTCAAAAGGATGGGGTGCAGGTTGCTTGAAGTAAATACACTCATCGAGAAAGGGCCTCACCAAGACTAGGGTGACTTGCTCGAGAGGGGTCTTAGAAATAGTGCTTCGGTACCATAATGTCTCCTCGGTCCTTTTGCCCAGATACCTATCATTGTTGGGGATCTTGGTAGAGATAGTCTCATGGGAACATCCTCTGTTTTGAATGAGGAGGAACTGCCAAGCCAGAGAGTAAACTAGGAATGAGTGAAAGCAATCTCAAGAAGGCATAAATAAACCTCTCGAATTGCTAACTTTGTGAACCATACCCTCAAATGTAAAATTTTCGAAGACCTCAAGGTATAGCTTGGATGGGGAGGTGATCTAAGGATAAACTGGGGTATGAACACCTTGATCATAGCTAAACTACATCCTTACCCTTTCAGAATGATAAAACTCCACACCTTGGAGCAAATCAGTCAAGGAAGGTAAACTGCATGGTAGAAGCATAACAGCTACATGGATATGGGGGCAAGTGGAAACAGACTCAGGATCAGCAGGGCAATAGAAGGTGCCCATAGAAGCAGAGAAGGAGTTCTAAGTGAAAATGCCACTTATTATCTTACAATAAGGCCTAAAAGAGAACTCATCAATATTATATATCAAAGGCCCTAGGGAGGCATTGGGAGTCTTTTTGTGCCACTTCACAGAATGAGCAAAATTACTAAGCAACATTACTATGGCAAGCTATGGCCTCTAGAGAAAAGTTTGGAAATCTTTAAAATAGAAGAGACATGAGAATGAATGTATTGGTAAAATTAATGGCATCTTGGTGTCCACAAGAACGCTCGACATCCACCTGAGCTCTATCTTTCCAGGTGTATAAAAATCCCAGTGTTAGATCTGCAAGGGGGACTGCCCTCCCTCGAGCAAGTCTCACAGCCATCTTGAAAAGAAGCTCGCGAGGGGAGTCTTTTGGCCTCGCTTGAAATAGGAACTTATTAAGGTAGGTAAAAAAGAATGTTGCCAAGTGTGAGGAGGAGTTAATTTTTGGGTCCTCTTGACTCCTCAAAACCCTGCTCGAGTTCTCACCCTTAGACAGTAGCTTGAAATATTTGAACCAGTACCTCTGCCGCTTGGTGAAGGTTTGTTTGGTGGCCTTAGTTTGATTGATAGAAAAATATTTGGAGAATTCACCTAGAGCTGAGTGGAGCTATCCTACCATTCTCTCCTCAATTTCATCCTCGAAACCATCAGTAAGTACATGCTCTCCCAATTAAGGAAGGGGGAGCAGCTCGCAGATATCTTCCATAGTAATAGTAAACTCGCCCTGACCAGTAACAAAAATGTGTGAGTCTCTACTCCAAATAGAAGCCAATAAAGTAAATATGGTGGTTTATTTGGCAATTAAGTAAGATTTAAGACTGTCGATAGTAGTTAGAAGAACCAGTCCCTCTATAACACACTTGTGCGAGGGGGTGGACAAGACATGATCCACCCAAAGACTCCATTCCTCTGGGGCATCCCCAAAAGCTTTGACCTCAATGTTAGAATGGAGAAAATCACCTTTATCCACTCATACCCTAAGAATGGAATCATACAAGACAATAGGAAGGCCATAAGACTCAGCTAGACCCACACGGGGTTGCTATTTTATCTTCGCTATAAACTCTTGATAAAAACTTATGAGAGAGGACATGAAAGTATCCTCCTCGCCAAAGTAAGGTGCCAAACGATAGAGACCAAAGTATACTCCCTATGTAACTTGTTGTAAACAGTGGATGATGGACCCTCCTTAGGAAAATCAATAGACGAACCACCCAAAGTTGCGGTGGCAGAATCCACAATGACAGAGGTGATGGTGGTGGATCTAGTAGCCAAAACTATTGAAACAGTGATGGAAATGGGAATCCTACCCACCAGAACCTTGCTAGTGGTGGTGGAAACAACCAAAATAAGGTTTGTAGAAGAAGAAGTAGCTATTTGTGGTCTGAATAGAGGAAGAAAAAAAAGGTCAAAGGCGGTGGTAATGGCAATTTGCATTTTCTCTCTGTCTCTCTCTAAAAGGCTCAATTTAAATGAAATAAAGAGGTAAAAGAGAAAAGGGTTTATGAAGACCTTTATTAATCCACACGCGCCCCTGCCGATTAAAAGGGGAGCAAATTATTTCCCTAATGATGGGATATCTATTCCCAATCTATAATGTGTCATCTCGAGACCCTTAATGTGGGCTGATGTGGAATGACAACATTATAATGATAAGATATAATTAAATTGTTTATATTCAAAGATATAGTGAATCATTGCGTAACAAAATATTTGGTTTACCCAACACAAAGTTTTTTATACGAGGGGACTAATGTATAGGGGTGCTCACCCATTTTCCTAAATAAATAGGTGAGCAGATGCATAGGGCGAGGGGGGATCATCATGAGGTTCCCCTCTAAAGAGTTCTCACAAAGACATAAAGATTAATTGGACGAGGAGGCCCACCACGAGTAGCCCCTCATCCCCAAAGCTCAAAAATCATAAAAAGAGAGTTAGGACGAGGAGGCCCATCACGAGGAGACCCTCATCCCCAAAGCTCAAAAATCATAGAAAGAGAGTTAGGATGAGGAATCCCACCACGAGGACCCAAAGCTCAAAGATCACAGAAAGAAAGTTGGGACGTGGAGGCCCACCACGAGGACCCCCTCTTCCCCAAAGCTCAAAATCACAGAAATGAAGTTTGGACGAGGAGGCCCACCATGAGGAGACCCTTATCCTCAAAGCTTAAAACACAAGAGAAAATAATTAAGGCGAGGAGGGCGCTGGCGAGAAACCCCTCCAAAGGTATTGAGATCACAGAAAAAGGCCAAGGGAAGGGGACTCATTGTTGGCAGCCCCCTCTTCCCCAATTAACATATCACAGAAATGGAAGAAGGGTGAATAGGTTTACCTAGATAGATCCTGTGACACCCCGACTAATTAAATACCGGGTGGTTAGTAATAATAAAATGTTTTCGACAGTGATGCTATTAACTGGACCAACTTGGCATTTTGAATTAATTTAATAAAGGAGTAGCTACCCGGTATTTAATTAGTCGGGGTGTCACAGGTGGCATCAGAGCATCAGGTTCTAGTGTCCTTTAGGATATGACGGCTTATTATGTTTCCGCTAAGTTTCTTTGATATAGAGCCCTATATTTTAGGACTGTTGTACTCTTTTTTTGTGTATGCTTCGTTCTTCAGCTATTTTAAGTTTAT
This sequence comes from Sambucus nigra, assembly GCA_949130495.1. Taxonomy (NCBI): domain Eukaryota; kingdom Viridiplantae; phylum Streptophyta; class Magnoliopsida; order Dipsacales; family Adoxaceae; genus Sambucus; species Sambucus nigra. The sequence goes on from OX422207.1 coordinate 141,702,000, forward strand.
AAATAGCGAACTTATAAACTTCATTGTTATTTCAGATGCCTCCACGACGTGCACGACGAGTTCCTAGGGATGCAACGCCCGAACCCCAGCCCGCTCCAGTTCAGGGCATGATGAACGCCGCTGAGGTTGCAGCTATAGTAGCCCAAGCGGTAAATGCCGCAATTGTCGTAGTTCAGTAGGCAACACCTCAGGCGCCGGTTGCTGCACCAGTACAGGCAAATGCATTCCCGTCTGCTTGGGAACGTGTACGTGACGCTTTTCAGAAAGCGCATCTGCCAGAGTTTGCAGGTAGCTCAAATGTGGTAGTCTCGAGCCAGTGGAGGAAGGATATGCAGAGGCACTTGAGGATGTATGAGTGCACGGACGTTCAGAAGCAGGTGCTAGCTACTTTCAAGCTAGTTGGATCTGCACTACAGTGGTGGGAGTCAATTACCACCGTGGAGGAGAGGGATACTCTCACTATTCAGGACTTTTGGGTGCGGTTTGACCGCAAGTACTTTTCGTCAGCTGTTCATAGGGAAATGTGGAGGAAATTGATGAGTCTGAGGCAGGAGGGTAAGACCGTGGCCGAGTATGAGGCCGAGTTCATGAATCTGTTGAATATCGTTCCGAATGAGATACCAACAGAAAAGAAGAAGATTGAGAAATTCACCGACGGGTTGACATGGAGGATCCGTCAGCATCTGTTAGGGAACCTTTCGTTGGCCACGTATTCTGATGTGGTTAACGCTGCTTTGTTACACTGCCAGGACCATCGCTTTCATATGGCTGAGGGCAAGAGGTCGGGAGAATCTAGCCATCAGGGCAGGACTGGAGGACATGGTGCCGGTGGGGCACAATCTGTTCAAGGGCAGAGACAGGGTGAGCAGGGTTCCCAGCAGGGGGATCAGAAGAGGTTCAGATCAGGGAATTATAGGCACGGACAGGGAGGTTTCCATCAGGGCCATCAGGGTCCAAACGGCCATCAGGGGCAGAATGGGCAGCAGTTTCACCAGGGCCAGCGGGGCCAAGGGAGGAACGGTAACGGCCACCAGGACTGGGGACAGCAGGGGCAGCGAGGAGGGAACTTCCCAGGGAAGTGTTTTGTTTGTGGCAAGACTGGCCATAAACGACAAGATTGTCCTGATAGGGGCAGGGCCCCACAGCAGCAGCAGCAGGGTGCTCGCCAGGAGCCACAGAGGCCTATGTTTCCCGCCGCTCTCCCCGCACCACCATAGATGGCAGCATTGCCACCCATTCCAGCAGTCCCAGTTCAGCAGGGGCAGCTACAGTATGGACGTGTCTATAACGTCCACCAGGCAGCAGTTCCACAGGCACCGCCCGCGATTGAGGGTACGTTTCCTATCCATGGCACTATGGGTCGGGTATTGTTTGATACGGGGGCTACACATTGCTTTATAGCCACACATTTTGCGAAAGCTTTAGGATTGTTAGCTACAGCGGAGAGCACAGTGACGTGTGTCGACTCACCATTAGGGAGTGGGTCACTTATTTTCTTTATATGCCGGGGAGTGGGGGTAGATAATGGTGGTTTGGTATTGCCTGCAGACATGTTGGTATTGGATATGCATGTGCACGATGTGATTATCGGTATGGATTGGCTCGTAGCTTATAGGGCCATGATTGATTGCTTCAGCAGGAGCATTATTTTTGCCATTCCGGGGCAAGAGATGTTTGTAGTGGCGATGCCTCACCCAGAGGGAGGATCGACCGCTCATCTGTATTACATAGAGGAGGATACCTCTAAGGAGGTTGTGATTCCTTTAGATTCTATCCCAGTTGTCAGGGAGTATTCGGATGTGTTTCAGGAGATACCAGTACTACTCCCCAGTCGAGAGATAGACTTTGTTATAGACCTATTTCCAGATACGAGACCTATAGCATGCGCACCGTACCGTATGGCTCCAGCTGAGATGCGAGAGCTACGAGATCAGATAGAGCAGCTGTTAGGTCAGGGCTTTATTCGCAGGAGTACCTCACCTTGGGGCGCTCCAGTTTTGTTTGTGAAGAAGAGGGATGGTTCACTGAGATTGTGTGTGGACTACTGAGAGTTGAATAAGGTCACGATACGGAATAAGTATCCGTTGCCTCGAATCGATGACTTATTCGACCAGTTGAGAGGAGCTTCTTTCTTCTCGAAGATTGATTTGAGATCGGGATACCATCAGTTGCGTATCAGGGAGGAGGATGTCTCGAAGACTGCGTTCTTTTCGAGATATGGTTCTTACGAGTTTCGGGTTATAACTTTTGGTTTGACTAACGCTCCAGCTGTGTTTATGGACTTGATGAACAGAGTGTTCAGGGATTTCCTAGATCAGTTTGTCATTGTCTTCATCGATGATATTCTGGTTTACTCCCAGACAGAGGAGGAGCACGCCGAGCATTTGAGGAAAGTTTTGCAGACACTACGTCAGAACGAGTTGTATGCAAAATATGAGAAGTGCGGGTTTTGGTTGAAGGAGGTCCAGTTTTTGGGACATATTATTTCTGACCGGGGAATATCTGTTGATCCGGGGAAGGTATCCGCGGTGAGGGAGTGGGGACAGCCCACGACACCGACGAAGATTCGTAGTTTCTTGGGCCTAGCAGGATACTACAGGAGGTTTATTCGAGGATTTTCGAAGATAGCGGGTCCTTTGACACATCTGACTCGTAAGGGTGTGCCATTCATCTGGAGTGATGCCTATCAGTTGGCATTCGATGAATTGAAGGATAAATTGACCTCAGCACCTGTGTTAGCATTGCCGTGACCGGGAGTTGAGTATTTGGTTTACACCGATGCGTCTTTGCAAGGTCTTGGAGGTGTATTACAGCAGGAGAGACAGGCCATAGCTTATTCTTCCCGTAAGCTTAAGCCTCATGAGAGGAATTACCCCACGCATGATTTGGAGTTGGCAGCAGTGGTATTTGCCCTACGGATTTGGAGGCACTATCTTTTGGGGGAGAAGTTCCAACTGTTCACGGACCACAAGTCCCTACAGTACCTGTTCACGCAGAAGGAGTTGAATATGCGGAAGCGTAGGTGGCTTGAGTTTGTGAAAGACTACCAGTTAGACATCCAGTATCACCCAGGTAAGGCTAACGTGGTAGCAGACGCGTTTAGCCATAGGCCAGCAGATGAGGTGGCAGAGGTGTGGACGGCAAAGTGGAAGGAGTTGGGACACCAGGATGCAGTGGCCCGATCTTTCATGTCTGTGATGACCGTTACACCGCAGATTGTTACGAAGGTAGTACGGGCACAGGCTAATGACTCGTTCTGTCAGGAGCAGATAGTTCGATTACTAGCAGAGGGAGCCGAGTCCTATACCGTTAGCTCAGACGGGGGATTACGCTTCAATGGGAGATTGGTGGTTCCGGAAGGGGAGAAATTACGACATGAGGTGATGGCAGAGTCGCACGGATCACGGTTCACGGTACATCCCGGAGGGGATAAAATGTACCAAGACATGAGATGCCAGTATTGGTGGAGCGGTATGAAGAGAGATATCGCTGAATTTGTTTCGAAATGCGCCACTTGTCAGCTTGTAAAAGTAGATCATCAGAGACCGGCAGGATTGCTACAACCATTGGAGGTCCCGATGTGGATATGGGAGAGCATATCCATGGACTTTATTACGGGGTTGCCTACGTCGCAGAGGGGTCACGACTCCGTTTGGGTAATTATGGATAGATTGTCCAAAGTCGCTCACTTTTTACCCGTAAGGACTGACTACACTATGGGACAGTATGCCCAGCTCTTCATTTCAGAGGTTGTGAGACTTCACGGTGTGCCCCTAAACATCGTGTCTGACAGAGACAAGATATTTGTTTCACAGTTTTGGGAGAGTTTACAGGAGGCCATGGGCACGGAATTACGGTTGAGTACGGCTTATCATCCGCAGACCGATGGGCAGACAGAGCGCACAAATCAGATGTTGGAGGACATGCTGCGCATGTGCATTATTGACTTTGGGGGTGGATGGGAGCAGTACCTTCCACTGGTGGAGTTTGCTTACAACAACTCCTATCAGTTCACTATTGGCATGGCTCCGTTTGAAGCATTGTACGGTAGGCCTTGTCGTTCCCCAGCATGTTGGTTAGAGGTGGGGGACAATAAACTACTTGGGCCAAAAGTAATTCAGGATACTTCGGCAAGGATTGAGTTGATTCGGAGTCGCATTCGGGTAGCTCAAGACAGGCAGAAGAGTTATGCTGATGTGAAGAGATTTTTCAGAGAGTTTTGAGTGGGGGACCAGGTTTTGCTCAGAGTATCTCCTATGAAGGGGATTATGCATTTCGGGAAGAAGGGGAAGTTGGCACCAAGGTATGTGGGGCCGTTTCCTATTATTGAGCGGATCGGACCGGTTGCGTATAGACTTGGGTTACCGGAGCATTTACATCGGATTCACGATGTGTTCCATATTTCCTCGCTAAGGAAATACCTTAGAGATAATTTGGCTCATTCTCACATTGCTGTGGAGGACATCGATCTCCAGCCGGATAGCTCCTACGAGGAGGGGCCGATTGCTATTTTGGACCGAAGTGAGAGGAAGCTGCGGTCAAAGATAGTTCCGTTAGTGCGTGTTCAGTGGAAACATCACAATGTCGAGGAGTCCACATGGGAGCGCGAGGATGAGATGCGCGAACGTTATCCAGAGTTGTTTTTAGCAGGTACTTTCTAGTTCCGAATTTCGGGACGAAATTCAGTTATTAGGGGGGGAGTATGTAATACCCCGTATTTTTGGCAATATTTATTTTTGGGATTAATTAATTAAATGAGAATTAATTGAGAATTAATCCGGATAAAATACTAGCGAGATGTGAGTTGGTATTTGACTATATTGAGTATATATGATGATTATGAATATTGAATTATGAAATTGTCGTGAGATTGATATACGACAATTTGGACATTTTATTGGGATGCGTGAGACAGTCGCGTCAGGATATAATTATTTTAATTGTAAAATTGAATTTAAATTCTATTAACCGTATGGTCATTTTGAGTGCGCCAATGCATCCGGAAGGGTCGAGATAGTCAGAAAACACTAGCCGGAAGTTTAGTTTGGGTCCCGGGGTATTTTTAGGCCATACCGGCAACAAAAAGGGTATTTTGGTAATTTCATATTTTTGGGAAATTAAAATGACGAAAATTAGGAGTCTTTATCTGATTGGGAATAGACCCACTAAACCCACTAACCAACCCTTAATGACCCAATAAGCTACGGGAGTTATCAAATTAGGTTTCCAAAACTTCCCAAAGAAAACCCTAGCCACCATTGGAGATAAGCTTGGAGAGAGAGAGATAGAAGGGAATTCTGCAGAAAAGCTTTACCAAATCAACACCAAATTCAGAGACACTCGAGGCAAGTGACTTAATTCCATTTAATTTCAGAGAATGTTCCTTCCATGTTAGATAATTCAAAATTTATCTTTGTTCTTGGAAGATAATGACAAACCCATGAGTTTGGAAGTAGAATACTAAATTTTGATGAAAGGATTGCATGTAGAATCATATTTAGAGGAGTAATATAATGTTGATATATCTTGTAAGACACAAAAACGGATTTGATTGGATAAATTAAGGATCTAAAACTTTTAGGGTTCATGTTCTTGAAAAATTGGGGAAAAGTGTAGAGACTTGTGATTTAATGATGTTTAGGACGAATGAATTCCTTATAACATGTTAGGAGGTGACTTTAATATGTTTGGGATGAATTAGAGACCCTAAAACGTTGTTGGGACGAACTTTAGAAGGGGTTTGAGGTGTTAAAATGGATGAAAAACGAGATTGGAGAAAATCTGGGCCGAAACTGGTCCCTCGTTAGAAGACCTCTCCAGGTCGTTCGAACGAGCTCGTTCGAACGAGCTTCTAACGAGTTGACCAGTCGCTTCTAAGGAAATGGAATTTCGTTCGATAACTTCGTTCGAACGAGATCTCGTTAGAAGGTACAGTTCGTTCGAACGAACTGAAATCTCGTTCGAACAACCTCGTTCGAACGAGACTTCTAACGAGCTGGCAGTTTAGGCCTTTTTGGCCTGTTTGGATTTTGGGAGTCCCGTAAACTTGTTCGAGCATAGAGATAACATTCCTTTGATGATATATTGATAGATTTGGGACATTTGGGTTATTATGAGGAGTAAATTATACGAGTGATTTAAATAATGGTTAATACGGGATTGAGACGTGAGTGTTTACCACGACGTGAGAATAAATTATGGCGCGTGTAAATATGGACAGGGATTATATAAGTTGTATAGATATTAAGTTGGTACGAGAATGCGATAAGTAATACAATTAAACTACGGAATTACTAAGATGTGTGCTTACTTAGTATTGGTATATGATTTGTGTGTATGACATACCTACCATACTTGCTATCATGGGAGGTTTGCGTTCGCTTAGGGCCCTCTAATCCTTGTGTTTCCTGGATTTAGACTGGTTACCTCGATGAACATAGGTCAGAGAAAGACTTATTGGGATGTTAATAAGTCCGCTGATCGGGGGAGCGTAGGTATGTGCGTGACCCATGTGATGTGACTGTGTTCGCCTCCATTATTTGTGATGTTGTTATCTGTGAACTATTCCTGAGAGATTCGGAATATGTAATCCTTATGTACGTGATGTACCGGGATGGATAGCAGAGTATGTGTGCACCGCAGCTTAGTCTCGGGGTGCTTATATTGTTTATTTATGTTGTGGAAAATATACGCTTAATAAACTGGAAACTTTCATATGGTATTGTGTGTAACTATGGAATAACATAGAGGGCTAATCTATAACGAGCTGTATTACTTTTGTATGAGAACCTGAATTTACGTTAAGCACCTATTTAACTGAGATCGTTATAATGTTAATGGAACCGAGTAATAAGGGTAGGACCTATGACAGTCTAGCTAGATATGATGTCACTTAGCTAGTGGTTTGTGTCGTTTTAGATGGGTACTTACGTTAGGAGTGCACAGTTAGACGAGAGGTGAGAATTTCATGTGAGTGCACGTCCTAACATGTACTTTGCATTTAATGTTTTAAATGTTTTTAAAGCACTTGCAGGTTTTAAAAAAAAAATATCTCCACATTCGGGCTCTGACCTGTTTGCTTTCAAATCTATTTTCTTGTAAAACCATTTTCGGTGCCCAGCCACAAGGACACCATGCATAGGATACTCATTCAGGTGACGAGCTGTAGCTGTTTGTGGAAGCTACAAGGATTTGCTTTTAGACGCTTCTATCATTTGGATTCCAGTTTCAGTATCTATCAGTTGTAGGGCATGTTGCCCATTTCTATTAGAGACATCTTTCCATTACAGTTTTTCAGACTTTGGCATGTATTTGATTCAGTATTCAGTTTAGTTATTTCAGTTTGTGGTATTGTAGTGAGGAGTTTTCCTCCAGACTTTATTTACATTATGTGATGGTTATTCTATTTACTTCGTTATGGTGAATGGTGTTATTATTCTTCATTACACTTGTTGCATGTTAGTCAGACTTTAATTAAAATTTGGCAACTTACTTTTTAAATACTAGGTGGTTAGTAATAATAAAATGTTTTCGACAGTGATGCTATTAACTGGACCAACTTGGCATTTTGAGTTAATTTAATAAAGGAGTAGCTACCCGGTATTTAATTAGTCGGGGTGTCACAGATCCCTTACTCTCAAATGACTTACCATAAAAATGATATAGGGTGAAGAGGTCCACCTAGAGTGACCTCCTCCCCAAGGTTTGTTATCCAAAAAATATTAAAGTACTAAAATTTTACTTTCTTGTTACAGGTAGCCTAGTTGAGCGAGCAAGGATCAAATAGGCCAGATAAGATCTCCTAGGAGTTTTGACTTGGGGGATGATGAACAAGATTTGTTGATTAAGTTCAACCTTAGAACTTTAAGATTGAGAGAACACTAGTAGAAGGATCCTAGGGGTCACCCAGTTCTTACACAGTTCACACCCAATCATAATAGAGGTGGACAACCAAGAGTTTGCTCACAAAAAATGAACTTTTTATAAAAATGATTTTAGAGGAGGGGATCCTCAAGTCCCCTCTTAAGTAAAAAGATTTCGTATAAGGGGGCCCTCAAATCCCCCCTCTCAACTTTAATGGTTTTAGAGGAGGTAGTCCTCGAGGCCCCTCTCATGTTTATAATATTTGTACACCAAGTTACCATTTCAAAAGATATTTATCAAATCATATATTTTTTCTACATTAGGGGATATATTTTATTTTTGAATTTGGTTCACACTACGTGTCATCTGTCAGAGGGGACATGCAGCTATAGACCTAGTAGGGACAAAAGGTATATTGCAAACCACATCCTTTTAAGTTTTCCCTCTTGATTTTATTGCCCAAAAGGCCCAAACCATCCCTATGTTCCCTATAAATAGAACCATTGCTGAGGTCAAATCAGATATCAGAAACTCAAGTTATACCGTTACTCTATCAAAATCACACCAGACTACCTAGCATTCTCTCACTGCTCTCTTTCTAAGTGTTAAGTGCTTGTTTTTTCACTCCCACGCTGACAATCATTATACTCAGGAGATCTTTTGGAAAAACGTTACTATTATTGTTATGGAGTTCATCTTCTTGCAGGAGGTGGTTCTAGCTTTGGATCCATTTTCACCCAAAAAAGAAGGTTTTACCATATGCTACTCTAGAAAATCTTAGAGGCAGAGTTCATTGAAGTGGGTCATGCCTCACCTATTTCAATATCTTACTAGATCCAGTCACACAACCCTCCTACACTTCTCTTTTTAAATATTTCAAGGGGAAATAGTTCTTATATAAAGTTTGTGATCTCTCTAAACATATTAGGACTAGCTACATATTACATATGAGTCATGCTCCTATTATGTTTGATTTGATTTACTCTGATGTGTGGGGACCATCCCCTGTTATTGCTTTTTTTGATCATCGTTATTATGTGACCTTTATTGATGATCATACTCAGTGTACATGGTTTTATCTTCTTAAAAAGAAATCAAAAGTCCTCCCCTTATTTGTACGATTCCTTCAAATGGTTAAGACTCAATTTCACACTGTGGTTCGTAACATCCGATCTGATAATCGACGTGAGTATATTTTAATGAATTTCAGTCCCAGCTTAATCATAAGGGGATCCTTCATTAACTCACTTGCTCATATAAACCTGAGTAAAATGGGGTTGCATAACGAAAAAATCATTATCTAATATGAGTTGTTCAGTGCTTGTTGAGTGGTATGAAAGTGCTCAGGCTTATTGGCACCTTGTTGTCCTTATCGACACTTTCATCATAACTCGCACCCCAAGTCAGATTTTTTTTTTTTGGGGGGGGGGTAAGGCTCCCCTTTAGTGTCTTTGACCTGATAACCCCTTATTACATATCCTCCCTCGAGTATTTGTGTGTACTTGTTTTGTTCATAATTGTAGTCCCTCTCAACATAAACTTGATAATAAATCGATTGAGTGCATTTTTATTGGGTACTCCTCAATGTCTAGGGGTATCGGTGTTATGACCCACCATATACCACTCTCTTGATGTTACATTTGATGTGTATATCCCTTTTTATAGTAGGTGGGAGTGACTACTCCATAATCAATTATCCCTATTTCACTCGAGGATGAGGCTTCGCCTCTTTCCCGACCTATTCGTTTATTTAATAAGACTCCTTGTCCCCCACATTTGGAGCCCTCCCTGTAGGTGTATTCCTGTCGCCCTCGTCCACCTCCACTAAATCCCTCTCCAGACTTAAGTACCTCACCCTATCCTTTACAATTTTTTATGAATTTTGAATATCATTATCCTTCTCGTAAACGTCACCCCCTTCTCGATATAGCCATGCTTGTAATATTAATCATCTTTTATCTTAGCATTTTTCGTATGATAGTCTTTCTGGTCCCTATAAAGCATATCTAGGACAACTTGACTCCATTTGAATTCCTCAATCTTTGCCTGAGGCTCTCCAGAATACTAAGTGGTTAGAAGCAATGAAAGTGGAAATAAATACTTTGGATTGAAATAGTACATGGGAACTTACGTCCTTACTTCATGGAAGAAAACTATTAGATGAAAAAGGGGTTTTAGTGTGAAATATTTAGTCAATGGATCCATTGATCACTATAAGGCGTGGTTGGTGTTTAAGGTATTTACTCAAGTCCTGGGGAAGGATTTTAGTGTTACCTTTGCCCCTGTGGCCAAGCTTATTTCAGATCAATTATTAGTGTTACTTGCGACCTCTCACTCTTGGTATCCACATAAGTTGGGCGTTAATAATGATTTTTACTTGGTGATCTATCTGAGACCATGTATATGGACCCGCTTTCGTGTTTTTGGTCCGAGAGGGAGTATAACGAGAAAGTGTATCATTTTTTAAAGTCACTTTATGCCCTTAAACAATCACCTCAGGATTGGTTTATCCATTTTAGTGAGGTGGTTCTCTCTATGGATTTTATTTGATGCCATTCTGATCATAAAAGTATGATCTGTCATCAACCAGATGGTTGATTCATTATCATATTAGTGTATGTGGATGCTATTATTATTATTAAAGATGATGATGTTGATGGGATTACCCAAGTAAGATGAGATATACGCAATGTTTTTTTATGTGAGGACTTAGGTCATCTCCGCTACTTTCTTTGGATTTCGGTGGCTCGGTCTCAACACGGGATATCTTTATCCCAATGGAAGTACACTCTAGATCTTCTTCACGATACTAGGAAATTAGGTTATTATCCAGTTTCTACACCCATAGACCCGAACTTGAAGCTCTCAAATGAGACGAGTGTTTTGATTCCAAATCCGTTAGTTTTTCAGAGGTTGGTTGATCGCATAATATTTATTTAACCAACACGAGGGCAGATTTGACATTTGTCGTGAGTATGGTTAGCCATGTTATGCTTGCTCCATGCACCGTACACTTGGATGTTGTTTACCACATTTTGAGATACCTCAAGTCGTGTTGAAGACTTGGATTATTTTATGCCTTGAAGAATCAGACATGCCTCTCATGCTTTACTGATGCAAATACACTACTAGTTTTTGTACATTTTATGGTTCTCACCTTATCTCATGAAAGAGCAAAAAATAGGCCATAGTTTTTCACTCTTTTGATGAGACTGAATACTGTGCAATGGCTTAGGGGATATGTGGGATCTTTCGGCTTCAATCCATCTTGGTGGAATTGGGTTTTGTGGAGAAAGGATCATCGAAATTATTCTGTGATAATAATTTATCCATTATGCTTTCATCAGACTTCGTGCTTCATAAGAGAAAAAAGCTCGTATAATTTGATATTTACTTTATCCGAAAAAAGTAAGGTCTAACCTTATTCACCCCGTTTTGTCCCATCTTCAGATCAGACTGCATATTTCTTCACCAAATCAATCGGACCATCTTTACTTCAGTCTTCCATTAGCAAGATGGTCTTAATTGACATATTCTCTCCAGCTTGAGGGGGAGTGTTGGATTTCATGTTATTTTGTATTTTTTGTTTATATTTAGGCCCGTTATGTGTTTTTACTTTAGGTGTTTTTAGTCTTCCTCATTTTTGTATCATGTGTGTCCTAGAACCATCCATATTTTATGATAAATACAAAATATTCTTTTGGTAAGTTTTCCAACAATTTCAGTAATTATTTTCTAAGTTCTATAAGTTTTAGGAAATAGTTTCAATACTTTACCAATTTAATTGGGGATTATCTTTAATAACTTAAATGATTACTTGGGGAATATATAAAATTCTTAGAAATACTTGAGTAGTGGCGCTATATGGTCCCCCATATTTTTTTCCTCCTATTTTTTCTATTCTAGTTTGGGTCAAGAGAGATCCCACTTATAAATTTTTATCTTAGCCACATGTTCCTAATTGAACTCTCCCAAATTATCGAAACTTCTCTCTCTAGGTGATCTAGGGAAACCTAGGTTCTTCCTAGGGTTTACATGGCTACGACAACCCAACAACTTGTTCGATCTTCTTATCCAACTAATCTTAAACCTTCATATCCTACAACTACTACCAACCCATTTACAAAATCCTTTGCTAGTGTAACATCAACAACCACATCAAAAGAACCCCCTCTCTAAACCCCTTCTATCTTCAAAGGAGAACCAACAGTCATCTTCACGATATAAGATATTCATTATCTTTCTCTTCCATTTAAACACTCCATTGTTGTTAATTTTTCTCATAACCATACTTTTCTTGATGTTATAAGGACACCCCTATCAAATTTCTCCCTCAAACAGACTCATAGAGTTGCTCTCTTAGATCGTAAGCATGTTCTCTTTCGTCTTAATCGTGAAGAATATTTTGTGCATCTCTGTACTTGTGATCAATATTTCATTGGCAACCATCCCATGCGCATATTCAAATTGTCTCCTAACTTTAAAATCAACGAAGGGATTCACTTCCTTAACCTTCTAATCCACTTCTTTGATAAATCTTCCTTATACTCCATTGCCCAGTTGAATGGAAAATAACTAAAAATGCATCATCCATTTCTATTAATAAACCCAACCTTGCAAGAGTGTGTGTGGAATTGAACCTTTTGGAAGAGAAACCGAATAAAGTCTGGATTGGTTGTGGTGAACAAAGTTACTGACAATAAGTTTTATATGAAGACATCCCTTACTTTTGTTCACGCTTCATGAAAAAAGGTCAGAATATTGATGAATATTTTTTCAAGAACACAACCACAAAATAATCCAAACCCCAAAATCATTCACTCAAAATCGTCCCTCAAGATCAAGAAAAGAAAAAGTTACATATTTTGAAAAAAAAAACTTAAGTGGGATGGAAAATAAACAAAATGATGTTACATAGAAGATGAAGATCATCCGGAACCTCACTTCACCTTTGAAGAAATAAACCACACCCCTCCTACACACCCTCATACTCTCATCCCTACTAAAAAATTAACTCACAATAAAGCCAATGATGTCTTTTTGTTATTTATAAATGAATAATAGACTCCCACTTTGAAATAATTAAACACTATGACATTTCTAATGAAGATGTGATGATTGTAGATTCTTTCGATATTTCTCTTACAGAAACTGAATTTTCTGATTATGACCTATATATTGTTTTATGGAAGAACTACCAATCTGATTCAGAGCCAAAAACCAAGATAACTGTTCCCACTCATGAAGAATTAAATAATTTTGCCACCTTTTTTGATAGCATGTGGAAGAAATACAAATAAGATAAAGATAAAGCTAGTAAAAGGAAGACCCATCATCTTAAAGTGCTAAGTTAGACTTCAAACATTAACCTCCTCAACCCAAAAAAAACTCTTCCTCAAGATCATCTCTACAAAATAATTACCGAATCAGTGGCCAAGGTAATCACTAATTCCATCCCCCAAAACTTTAAATGTTAAATATTTTACGATGGAATGTTAGAGGGGTAAAGAATAACTCTTCTAAAAGAAGAAATAGAAAGCTTATCAGAATTCAAACTCTCCCTGTTATACATTTGTTATAACCCAAAGTCAAAAAAGATTCTATTCAATCCTTCCAATTTAAATGGTGTTTTAAAGGGAGTTGTAGGAATTAGTTAAGAAAAATCTAGTTTATGTGGAAATATTGCATGTCAATCAAAGTTCTCCGTGATGAAGATAAAATTTTATGCCTTAGTATAGAGCATCAACAGTTAAAAGATCCTATTATCTTATCTATGGTGTATGTTAAATTAAATAGAGGGAAAATATCAATCTTAGGGAACCTCATAGATAAATTCAACACTCTATATTTTGATAACCCTCACTTGATCATTAGAGACTTCAATGTTGTTCATGAGAAGACTAAAAAATTGGGGGCAGTGCTAGAGATTTTCCTGTAATGCAAGATCTTAAGGATGTAATTTCCTCTAATGGATTGTTTAACCTTGGACATTTGGGTAATAAATTCTCCTGGTCCAATTTCAGAGTTGAAAATGTACTTTTCGTTGCCAAGGTATATAGAGATTTGGTTAACTTGAAATGATTCCAATCTTTCCCAAACACCTCTCTGAGACATTTCGATAAAAGTTGCTCAGACCATTCTCCTATTTTACTTTCCATTAAACGCCATTTGGACAACTTTCCAAGGCCATTCAAATTTTTAAAATGCTGGAGAAATCATCATAACTTACCAAAACTGATAAAAGAATCCTAGTGTGATCCTATTTTAATCTCTTTTATGCAAGTTTTTGCTAAAAAAAACTACAAAGACTTAAATCAGATTTGGGATTATGGAACGAATCCACCTTCAAAGATATTTTTCAGAATGTTAAAGATATAGAATATGAGTTGATGTCAAAAGAATTAAGCTTTGAGCAAAGCCCCTCGGATTTAAATCGAAGTGAATTGAATCTTGTAAAATCCAATCTTAATCTTGCCCTGAAAAAATGACGAAATGTACTGGAAACATAAATACAATCTCAAATGGTTTAAATATGGGGACCTTAACACTAAATTCTTTCACTCTTCTGTCAAAGCCAAAAGAATCCAATTATTTCTCCACATAATTAAAAGTCCAGACTTATCTTGGGTAGATAACTAAAAAGGAATCCATGAAACATTTGTCAACCACATTCAAAACTACCTCTTAGCAGAGCTTGCTACATACCATCCTTTTCTTCTCAACCTTATCCCAAACTGCATAAATGAAGTCATTAACCTCTCTCTCTATGTGATCCCCCATCTAAAGAAGAAAAATTAAGTTATTTTTTTTACCTTAATGGGGACAGTGCCCCAAGTCCAAATTGATTTAATGGGTGCTTTTACTCTAAATTTTAGGACATAATCACATTGGAACTCATCAAATCCATCCATAGTTTCTTAGCAAGGGAAAAAAATGTCGATTAGTTGGAGTAGCACTACCATTGTTCTCATCCTAAAAATTTCAAACCCCTCCCAATGCGCCCATTTTAAACCTATAAGCTTGCGTAACTTCTCTTTTAAAATCATTAACAAAATCCTCAATTTTAAACTTTCCAAGATCCTTCCCCTCATCATGTCCCCAAACCAGAGTGGATTTACCAAAGGTAGGAGTATTCTATACAACAATTTACTAGTTCAAGAGCTGGTTTCTGACCTGGGAAAAAATGTTCATGGCTCCAATGTTTTTCTCAAACTTGATATGGAAAAAGCCTATGATAGAGTATCTCGGGCATTTATTCTCAATGTTATGCAGAAATTTTGTTTTCGTGAGTGCATTATTGATATGGTGTGGAGGTTAATGGATAAAAAATAGTTCTCAGTCTCAATCAATGGGCAAACTGGAGGTTTTTTAAATCAAGCAAAGGCTTAAGAAAAGGATCTCCCGTATCCACTTCTTCATTTATAATAACCAATAAAGTTTTAGGAACAAGTTTATATTATCTCATGTACACCAAAGCTATCAAGCCTTTCATCCACCCCAATGGTTTCAATCTTATTTCTCACCTTAACTTTAGTGATGACATCATAATCTTTCTAAAATATGAAAAAAGGATCATTGTCAAGATTATGAGGTTCTTAAATGAGTATAAGGAATTTTCAGGGAAACTCATTAATAGAAACGAAAGTCATTTCACTACTGACAAAAACAATTCTATTGATGGAAGAGTTTCTATAGCTAAGTAATTTGTCCTTAACAATAAAGCCCTCCCAATTAAGTATTTGGGATGGCCTCTCTTCAAACGTATAAGGAAGGACATGTAACAACCCCCATTTTTTCACGTAAAAGTTGGCCAGACCTAATACACCAAGGATGGGGCTTGCTATACAATTTATATCATTCTCGGCATCAAACCATATAAAATATTTATTTGTAAACTACGATTGCAATTGAAACTGAATTTAAATTAATATCCAAGGAAATAATAGAATCCAACATCCACATAACATAAATAAATCCTAACATAATCATAAATATCTCAAACTAGAAAGAAATAAAATAGACTTAGGGCTTATTCGCGTACAATAATCCAAAGATAAAAAGAACTGAAGGAGAGTAGCAACCTAATCTCGAATTGGTGATTAGAAATCTTCTATGAAAGTTGAACTGCAAGACTGATCTGTCAACAATCCTGTTACCCTGTCTAGGAGCACCTGGGGGAGAGAACATTTATAATTTTGGGTCCGTGCCGTAAAGTATGCAAGAATTAACTTACAAAATTTATCGTGAAAAAGTACAGTTAATTCAAAGTGAATGACTTCCCATCATCATTCACATACATTACATGTCTCGCCCCTCATCTAAAAGAAGTTTTACACGTATAATCTCCCAAGTCCCAATATAGATGATGGATAAATGCTAATGACAATATAATAATGCATTTAACAAAATATACACACTGAAATAGAGTTATCTACATTCAATTCACTATTTCCCAAATTATGCCACACATACTACCCATAAAATGATGACATCAAACATCATACATACTACGTAGTATTGTGTCTGTATTTTATAGGCTACATCCTTAGACTTAGGAAATTCTTCCATTCATTTTCAATAATCATATATATATATATATATGAGACTCTAAGGCATCTATCAATAGTGTCCCGTTCGTGCTCTATCGGTAAGTCCGGAGGAGTCTCCTATCCAAAATGGATAACACAATACACATACAGTTGGGGCGGTACCTAAGAAGTACACCATTGCACGGTCCATACCTATTCGTGACACATGGATCCCAGCATCAACACTCATCTCTAATAAGTAGCGCTTGATATGTCACGAATATTGCATATTAACGCATGTTATCTTTATGCATTCTAGTATAATTGTGTCCGTTAATTCTCGTATTTACGCTTATATACTTTATAACCTTGGGTTTCAATATATATATATATATATATATATATATATCAGTGTGTGTGTGTGTGTGTGTGTGTGTGTGTGTGTGTGTGTGTTGCAAGGCTTATTTGAGTTTTTATAGGTATTAGAATGCTTAATGGTGCAATTGGTGCTTTTCGGGAAGTATTAACGCATTACGCAACTTCGGGGTCATTTTAGTCAATTTTACGTTTGAGCTTCATGCCCAAACTCTTCACATAAGTTTTATCCCTTCGAGTCGGCTTCGTGTGGTCTTCGAAGGTTCATTAATCCAGTTCTTACTGAACATGTTATGACAATTTTCCCCGGGAGCTCCTTCTTGGTTTTTAGGATAAATCATTTTTTTTCTTTTATCTTTATTTTTTTTACCACTTACTATATAAGTTGGTCTTGTGTATTTGAAAACATATATTCTATTATCTTGTATTTTTCTTAGTTTATGTTAGGGAGGTTAGGTTTGGACGTGATTTTTGATTATGCTTCCCTCTCTCCTAAGGCTTCACCCAAATGGGTTTGTAAGTGCACTATACATCATCTCTTTCATTAATTCAATCATCCATTGTTTTGTTTCGTGCTTTGTTATTTATTTACTAACTTTGTAACTTAGATTTAATTGCTTTCCTTAATTTCATACATTTAATTCATGTATTTAACAAGCTTTCTAGCTAATTTAGGTTAGGCTGGGATTGATTGAACGCACCTTGGGTTAATGGGTTGCTTTGCTTTGGTGATGGAGATTATGAGTTTAATTCGAGGTTGTTCTTGGTTTTACGCCTAGGAGATTTAACGGTGTATATCATGTATGCGCCATATTTATGACCTTGTGTGTATAATTTTTGGGGTATTTGTTGATGCCAAAATCATAGTAGGCTTTTATGACGGCTTAAGAGGTGACACCTGTAGATTTAATTAATTGTTGAAATGAGATTCAATCTTGTTAAACTTGTCTTCTCAAGTAACCATTTATACTAATTAACTCGAGGTGCTGGATATTAGTCGCAATCTATAGTTTGTGCAGGATATTTGTCATAATCTATAGTTTGTGCAGGATATTTGTCGTAATCTATAGTTTGTTCAGGATATTAGTCGCAATCTATAGTTTTTCCCCTTTTATAACCTTAGCTTAAACATACACGCCTAGTATTATCTTTTCTTTTGTTTATAATTATCTTTTACACTTTTGTTCCTGAAGTATTAAATCAATTAAAGTCTAGTAACATTTCTCTGTGGATTTGATACCCGGACGGATCGCTATACTCCCGTAAAGAGTGTAGTCCATAGTTTAGGTTTCTGTATTGAGAAGGTGAAACCAATTCAACGATTGGCGTACTGACACTGCACTACTTTTCACCTTTAATCAAAATGGCATCGTTGTTGAGGACTTTTTTTTTGAATTTGATTAATTTAGTATTTCGTAATATTTTTCTTTCTATTTTTATTCTTTGTTAACTATTTTTGTATTACTTCTACATTTGAGCGGCAATAAACGCTTGAATTTATCGAATGCACATTATTTATGGATTTTTGCCACCTTGAACTATTTTTGGGGTAAGCATGTCTTATTCTAATTTTTTCGGTAATCGTAGTGATAATTATCAAAATCCACCTAAACCTGTGACATTTGGTGAATACTCACAAAGTCAAAAACTCAAAACATCTAGAACGACTTTGGGTGGGTATTACTAAAGTCAAGTTATGGATTATGGGAATTTTGAGAATGATCATTTTGATATTGGGCCTCAAAATCCTTATTATAAGAATTTTGAAAGGTGCAATAGCTTTCAAAATTCTTATGTTAATGATATTGATAGTAGTTCCGATGATAGTTTCCAAACTTCTCACTATCAAGAATCCTCTCCTCCACCTATGAATTTGTGTAAGGGTTTGCGCATTCTTGAAAATGAAAATTTTGAAAGCCGTTATCGAAAAGAAAATCGTTGTCGGGAGCAACTCTGGAATTATTCGAATCCAACGATGATTTTTCTTCCAAGATTTTTGAAGTCGAGGAATGTTTTGAACCAAATGAGGAATTTTTGCTACTTTAGAAAAAACCATTATTTACTTGGCCCATTTTATAATAGAGATTGAAAATGAGGATGAAATGTACGTAGTATCTATTTGCAATGAAATGATTTCTTCTTTGGTCCCTAAAGAATGTTTCATTGAAAATGATCTTATTTCCTTCGAAACTCAATCTTCAAGAGATGATGACTCATATCATGAGTTTAAATTTATTTACCCCCTATTTCATTCTCCAT
Source organism: Sambucus nigra (assembly GCA_949130495.1). Taxonomy (NCBI): domain Eukaryota; kingdom Viridiplantae; phylum Streptophyta; class Magnoliopsida; order Dipsacales; family Adoxaceae; genus Sambucus; species Sambucus nigra. The sequence continues at coordinate 141,721,025 of OX422207.1, forward strand.
TATTGAACGGATACAAGTGTCCGATGAATTGGTTCAAAACTTTAAAATGTTACTACTTTCACAGACGATGATTACTTGCTCGATTTGTTTCCATGAAGGCAATTTTGTCTCCATGTGCACCACCTCCCATTCCAATTGCAAAACCTTTGGGAGGAAATTATATTTTATTATTCCACGTGTATTTGTCACCCGTTCAATCCCAAACCACCATCATCCCCCCTAAAATTTTAATTAATGATGGTTCATTTCTTTCGCTTTACACATACCTTTCCTTTTTTGAACGAAATTCATATTTTTCAGAAGGTATGCATGAAATTGAAAGACCATCAATTATCTCTCAAAGGTAAAACATTGTTTGGGCAGACCCTCAATAATTTCAATTCCTTTCATATAGTTAATTGAGTAATTAAAATTTAGGTTGTACATAGTTAATTCTTTTTTTTAACTTTATTTCGATATAGCTTTTAGTGTAATTAGTTGATTTTTTCTTTATTTTGTGTGTATTCTTGGTTCTGACAATGTTTGTGGGTTCAACAAACTGGACTTTATGGAGATTGTGCATCCCGGACATGCGGTTGTTAAAAATCTAAAAGAAATTAACTCACAAAAATATTTACGTTATTTTGCACACACTCATACTCACCTCTTTGCATATATTTTTTATTATTTGTGTGAATGTGTGTGCATCACCCAATGTAAATTTCGTCCTCACTTTGGTATTTTTTTATTGTAGTGTATATACTTAAATATATATATATATATATATATATATATATATATATATATATATATATATATATATATATACTTATTTCATCCCATACTTATTTAAATTTTTTAGTGTATATACTCTTTTATAGTAATCTTTATAAATATTATTCATTTAGCATTTTATAGTTTTTATTTATTTTTTATTTTTTTATTTTGTTTCATACCCCCCTCCCCCTCATTTTCCTATTACAAACATGCGTAGGCCAAACCATTTGTGAGCAAGTCTTGGCTAACTAAATAGGTGAGCAGGTATGTGTTCAAAACAAGTAGCTCATTGGCTTAAAAAGTGAGTGGTCTTTGCAAGTTTAAAGGGGGGGAGGGGGGGGAAGGGTTGAGCAAGCGCATGTTAAAAACATGGGATTGAGCAGGTCCAAAAACATATGGAGATTGTCTTAAATGAAAAACAACATTGCATATTAGCATGTCTGCGCCAAAGGAAACAAACAGGACTTACCCACCCGCGGTCGACCTCCCCTCCCCATGCGGTCGACTCGGGCAAGCAACTATGTGCCAAATTGATTCTTTGTTTTACCACTTCTGTTCTAATTTCTCTAACACCACTCCACTACTGCCTTATCCTTGTGTGTCCCTCGTTTTTTTCCCCCACCCTTACAATACCCAACTTCCATTAAATTCAACCAATTTTTACACAAACAAGGTATAATTTCCACCATATTATCTTGTATATTTGGTGTTTGTTGTTGAAAATTCTCATGATTCTTGGTTGTTATGCTTTTTAACTTTTTTTGAATTTTTTACTGGTGGGTGTTTTCCAATTGTGTTCCAACTTGATTTTATGCTTAATTGTTGAATTATAACCATTCATGAACACAAATTGTTGATGGATTATTGTGTTTGTTCATGAATGGGTCTTTTGTTGGTTTAAATGTCACTTATACACCCTTATACCACATTGTGTACACCAAGTGTTTGTTAAAATGCCTAAACTAATTTTTTTCGAGTTGTTTAGTAGATACTTGCGTATTTATCACTCATTGTCGCACGTCGACACAGTTTATCACATTGTGGTATATTTTCACCTGGTTTCACACATTTGCACACTCGTTCACCGACTAAATTTAATTGCGCTTTACAATTCTTTTTGTCTTGCCTAATTATTATTTTGTAGGTTTAAATGGTCACAGAGTACGATTTAATCAAGTGTGTGCCCTCACGGGGTGTCCAAGAATTTCGTTGTGAAAGGCGAGTCATCTTGCATTGCCACAATTGGGAGCATTTTTCTTGCCAAGAATGGTTGTATCAATGAGGACTTTGTGCATATTTTTCATGTGTCATTCGTGGTAGTAGTGGGGGGGGGGGGGGGGGGGGGGACGTCATACGAGGCTATAGTTAGGGGGTGAAGATATGCGTCGGGATCCTCTGGTGGCCCCAATTTTTGAGTATTGTTGTAAAGGGAAATGTTCTTTTTATTTATTTTTTCTTTCTTTCTTTATTTTTAGTATTGTATTAAGTTGTTTTGTGAAATTATGAATTCAGAAATGATAATGTAGTTGTTGGTTATTTATTGAATTTTGATGCATGTGACCCTCCATTTTTCAAATATTCACCATCAATTTATTTAGTATTTGCAGTTCAACCCCTCTAGATTATTGTGACTTATGATATAATTTCTTTTAACTTATTATTTGGGTAAATATTTTTGTTTTTGTAGGGCTCACATTGACTACCTCGTAGATCGCTCCAGATCGGGGAGATTTATTTCTATCCCTTTCTTTTTCATAGTGTCTTTAATTACATTGAGGACAATGTGCGTTTCAAGTTAGGGGGTGTGATTAGTCATCTCGGTATCTATTTTATCATCGTGAGCCATGCTTATATTTATTGATTAAATTATAAAAAATAAAAAATATTTTCTTTATTTATTTTCTCTTTCTTGGGCCTTTTTTCTTAATTTCCTATGATAAATTTAATAATTGCCCTATCCAATTGCTAATTTCTTTCATGTTATGAATTAAACCTTGAAAACCCATGAGCACTTGAGCATATTTTATAAATGATTCGGTAGGAAAATTATAACTTGGTATCCATTTGTTGCTTTGTGTACACTAAAACTGAGCGATCTTTGTGCTTTTCTTCGTTTGTGGGGGCTTATATTTTACTCTTTCCTTCTTGAAAATATTAAATTCATCGCTAATCTCACTATTCTTTCAGTAATTGAGTTCATATTTGAAATGTGTTACTTGAGCATATTCTTAAAGTTATTTTGACTCGAGAATTGCGTAAACTTTAGGAAACGATCATAGGCCCTCTTTGTTATATCGCCCATATTGATCTTGAGCTCACCTTATATATTTTTCCTCGTCAACCCTTTTGAGCCTAAATATAGCCTTTCGTTTTATAATCCAAAATCCCATAACCAACTCCAGATTGGAGTTATTAACCACATATATCATCTTCCATACCTTTGTTTGGAATGATACTTAGGCTTGAATGATGTTCGTGTTACATGGTTGCAATTAAGCACGTGAGAGTGAAAAAAGTGAAATGAAAAAGAAAAGAAAAGGCGAAAAATAAAAGCAAAAGAAAAGATGAGAAAACGAAGAAAATAAAAGAAAGAGAAAGTGTGTACATGTAATAATCCTTATCACTTTCCATTGTTATGTCTAATGCTTGTTATGAAAATTATTTTCCAATTTTGATATTGCCCACAATTTTTCATTATTCTAATTGTTTCATCCCCAAACACCTTTGAATCCGTACACATTCCCTTCATTTCATAACCTTAACCCCATACCTACATTACAACCCTATAAAATTCCTATGTGATCCTAAGGTGAATGTAATTCAAATGTCATAATAACTGCGATAATTTGTGAAAATGCATTTCACCTCTTTAATGATATCCTTTCATTGAGATTGCAAAGTTTTTATATTATATATAGCGTTCTTCATTAATGACATGTGTGCGACCTAGTTTCTATTTATATTTACTCATTATATCCGCATGTCCCGTATATTGCCTCCCATTCCGAGTGCTTTTATTTGTTGAGTGTAATATCCGGAGAGGATTGAGTGGAAGCATGCTTTAATTGTTATCCAGACTATAGGCGTTTTTACCTAATCAAAGATTTTTGCATGTGCAAGCACACCACTCACATTTGAGGTTTAAATTCCATCTAGTTATTCTTTTAATGTTAATAGTTTTAAATTATTGGGCAAAAATCTATTTTTCTTTGTTAATAATATATTGAAATACCAAGTAGTTGTTGAGCTTGGCATATTGGTTGGCTGGATATGGTTTGAGAAAACTTGATGTTTGTGGGTTTCATCTCTGAAAACCCTCACGAGCCAACACTCGTCCACTAGGGTAACATAGGGGTTTAACGACTTATTGCATATGCTAAATGCAATCGTTCACCCGCGAAAGTGGCATTTATCTCCTTTGTACATATCTCCTCTCTCATGGTTTACTTGTAGTTCTAATTGCTTTGTATTTTATTGCGAGGTACTAGCAATGTGTAAGTTAGGGGGTGTGATTCGGCTCGAATATTGCATATATTCACCCTCTTTACTTATGCATTTTACCCCCCTCGGGTACCTTAATTCCTATATTTATGTTCGTTAACCAGAAAAACTCTATTTTATATGTTTACATGTTTTGAGAGGTATATTTGACCTTTTGTTGGTATTACGGTGCTGAGTGTGAAGTTTGGTAGCGCTCCTAGGAAGTTCCGTTGAAAATCGCATGTACAGCGGAATTTTAGTAATTTCACAATTTACGTTTTTCTCCCAGTGTCTCACGAAATTTGAATCCCTCTAAGTCATCTTCGCGTGGTCATTGACAGTGCATAATTTCTATCAATAGCGAAGAAGTTATGGGATTTCTCGCGGAGGAAGAACAACACCAAAACCACTTAGGACAAATCATTTATTTTCCATTTATTTCTTTTGCCGCTTACAATATAAGTGGGCTTCGTGTATTTGAAGATACATCATTATCTTGTTTATATCAAAGAATTCTAGTTAGGTTAGAGGAGGTTAGGGTTTGGAGGTGATTTTGGGTTTTGCTTCTCTCTCTCCTAGGGTTTTACCCACTTTGGTTTGTAAGTGCACTATTTGTCATCTCTTTCATTCATTCAAGCTCCCATTGTCTTCTTTCTTTCTTTGTTATTTATTTACTTGATTCGTAACTTAGATTTAATTGCTTTCCTTACTTTCTTGTATTTTAATTCATGTCATTTAATATGCTTTCTGGCTAATTTAGTTTAGGTTGTCTAAGGAGATAAATTTTCAATTGAGGCCCTGTATTGTTTTGACTTAATTTTTTGAACAAAACTGTGTTTGTAATATGTCATAGGGAGATTTTATTTTGTCACGATCCCACTTGGTCTATGGAATATTGAAGAAATTGAAGACGTTGCGGCAAAGCTTCAAAGAATTAATCATGCCGAAGTTTAATTGGTGCAAGTTTATTCGTCTTCAAGTTAATTGCATTCCGAGATCACATAATTATGAATGCATATAATTAATGGTGCTCGGAATTATTTTTATAAAAGATAAGGATGTAATTTTATAAGGAAAAATGTTTTTAAATTTTTTAAAAGTGTTTTAAATGTTTTAAACTATGTTTTATTCTGATAAGCTCGAAATAGAGTTTGACTTAATTGGATCTCTTTTGAACAAACATTTTAAAGAAAAAGTCAAAATGACACGCGCGTCGTTCAAATGATAAGTTGGCTCGTTCAAGCGAGATAGCCATGTCGCGCAAACGACAGGTCGATCTCGTTCGAGTGACACAATTTTTGAAGCGGTAATGTTTTTCTATTTAAAGCGTGTTTTCGTCAGAATTAATGAGTGTGCATTTTGGAAAAACAGTTTACGATCCAGAGACCTGTTTGCACATGTTTTTCTAAGGTTTCAAAGCTTAAAAACATTCTTAGAGTTTGCAAAGATCCGAGTTACCATTACTATATGTTTATGTGATCTTGCTGCACCAAGAAGGTTTGTTCTATACTTGAACATCTGGTTTTTGTGGTGAAGAAAAGAGAAGGACTTCTTGTTCAACATCGTATACGTATCAAAGCCATTCGGTGGACACTGAGACAATATGAACGCGTGTGTTGTGGACAAGTATCGTGGAAGAAGGACTTTATGCGTGGGCACTATGAGAGGAGTGGTTTAAGATCATAAGAGCGTCAAGACCCATGGGGATCGAGTCGTTGAGTGAGTCTTTTGTCTGTTCATTATAATTTCACATTCATAGTGATTGTCTGGATTGGGCCGTCCGAGGTTGTTTTCCCGTCTTGAGTTTTTTCCTCGTACATCTAGAGTTGTGAGTATTCTTTACTTTAATTTACTTTCTTTAATCACTAGATGCATGTTTAGGATTAATCAAGATAAAATCGGTTTAAAGTAAAAATTATTTTTTCACAACTTGGTTTAGTGCATATTAAAAGTTGGATAATTTTTGGTGAAAATTGGTTTGATTTGAAACACACGCATAAGGACCACTTTTTCAAATTGGTATCAGAACAAGAAAATATAATTTATTTTTTTATGATCCCGTGTGTTTTCAAAGATGAATTTTGGAAATAACGAACTTTTTCGAACTCCTATTTTTTATGGCACTAATTACACCTATTGGAATATGAGAATGAAAAGTGCATTAAAATCTATTGATTAGCATATGTGGCTAGCAGTTAAGAAAGGTTGAACACCACCTATCACTATTTTAGGTGAGGTCACTAATTTAAACTCTGTCAAGTGATGGACCGATACTGAACATAGACTTTCACAATATAATTCTAAGGGTTTGCACGTTATTTCTTCACATGTCACACCAGAAGAATATATTAGAATTATTACTTGTGAAATATCAAAAGTGGCTTGGGATATTTTTTCACTCACTCATGAGGGCACTAGCACGGTTAGGGCGCCAAAACTTCAAAATCTCACTACACAGTTTGAGACCATTAGCATATTAGAGAGTGAGACTTTTAATGAGTTTTACGCTAGGTTGTCCAATATTATCAACTTGTCTTTTAACCTAGATGAGAAAATTCCTGACAATCGTGTCATTAAGAAAATCCTTAGGTCATTGCCTAGTAGAGTCGACGAAACTAGAAGAGATTGTAGGTGACTTACAAACCTATGAAATGGACATTATTACCTCCAAGCAAGTGCCTAAGAAAGAAAAGGGTATTGCTTTGAAAATCCGAAAGGAGGAAATTGAAGTTTCGAATTATGATTTCGATTCCGATTTTGAGGTGTTGCTTTGTTGGCAAAGAAATTTAAAAAATTTATTAAGTTTCAAAAGCAATCGAAAGATTCCAAGAAATTTGAAAAATTCAAGAACAACAAAGTTGATCCCACCTCTAAGGATAAGTTTGACAAGCCTAAGAGAGATGAGTCGGATAAGTGTTTTGGGTGTGAGGGCTACGGTCACAAAGTTAAGGAGTGTACCACTAGACTTAATAAATAGGGCAAGCAACCCATTGTATATAGTTCCACCTTAAGTGATAGTGATCCGAAAGAGGGGTAGAGTTCCCCCATTGACATAACTTTGTTACGTTTATGGCATGTCATGTGAGCGACGACGATTCTCATGTGAATGACACTTCCGAGGAGGTTTTGAGTGAATCCCATGATAGTGAGGGTGAAGAGAGTGACGAAGAGGAGGTAGATGTGAAAGAGTTACAAGTTGCATTTAGTGAGTTGTATTCCGAGACTGTGAAAGTGAAAAAGGCAAATGCAAAATTGCAAGCTAAGTTTAATGAGAGTGTCATAGAAAATAATGATAGTTTGATTGAGGATTTTAGGGCACGAAAGAAGACTCTTAGGGAGAAATTAGATTATGTCGAGGGTGAGAGAGATAATCTCCTTGGTTTGATGGAGTCTTTGAAAAAGAAGATTTTAGTGTTTGAGGAATCTAGGCGTTTGCTCGAGTCTAGGATACATGAGTTGGAGGAGAGATTGAGAGACTCATCTAGAGTTAAGTTTGATTTGGAGGCTAGATCGGAAAAGTTAGATAAGATCTTACGCACCGTCCAAATTAAGGGAGATAGGGGAGTTATAGGTTTTGATGAGAGAGTTGTTCCCATTCCCCCCGCACGTGTGAGAAACACTAGGAAGGTTAGAAAAGGTCCACATATATGTAATCATTCCCACCATCTCTACACTTGCATGTTTTGTGATAGGAAAGGTCACCTTAGTCGTTATTATTATGACATTAGACAAGCTCCTAGGAAGTTTAAGCATAAATTTTCCCCGGTTCCCCAAACCCCCATGCTTCGTTTTACACCTACTTGGGTTAGAAAATCGGATTTAGTGGCTTTAGGAATAAAATTTCATGATCTCGTTTAGGTGCACTTGATTCTTCCCATGCTAAATCTAAAGGATGATAGTGTTGCCTTATTTGTCATATGCTAGTTTGCTTCATGATATATTCAATGCTAGTATAATGACTTGTGTATCATTTTGTATTATATTTTTTCATTTGTTTGAGTCCTTTTGAAAAAAATACAAAAAGATTTTATTTTTGAGAAAACTTTTGAAAAATCAAAAAGATTTTGCTTTTATTTGAGTCAAAATATGTTTGAAAAGCCAAAAATATTTTCGATTTTTGTTTTTGAGTTTACATGTTTGATGTGGCATATTGGTGTTCTTGGACCTCCCATCGTTTCATTATCCATGTGGCTAGGACATTTGGTCATTATTATCGATGCTTAGAATTATCATAACCATTGTTTATATGGGGTTGTTTCGAAGTTGATATGCATTTTGATTCGACTTTGTATATATGCCAACATTGCACACATACATGAGTTTATATGGATGTTTAACTTCTCTTGCAATTTCAATTTGATGAGGCGTTATTATCTCAATCTTGTCATCTATGCGTAAGTAGACTTAAGGAGAAGTGTGCATGTAAGAATCGTTTACCGTGAGGATTTGAATTGGTACCTAATTGAAAAAATGATGAGTGATTCACGGGAAAGGGCTGCGAAGTTCTAAATTAACTTGTCGTGAAAGCCACCGTTTAAAAGAGCCCAAAAGAAAAAGAAATAAGCTAAGAAAAAGGGATAATAAGATTTTCTCTAAATTGAGAATGCTAGAAACCTCAAAAGAACTTAAAAAAATATATATTTATGAGGGATTTTGGTTGGAGAAAATTTAAACAGGTTTGCACAACTAATCCTGATGTTGAAACATTGCAATTTAACGCTATTGTTTGTAGAATTGTCAAAAATCTGAATTTGCGTGCATGTAGTATGTTTAGTTCATTAAGCTCAAACTTTAATTGTCATGTGGCTATAATAAAGTTTGATGATTTATCGCTATCAATTAAAGCTTCTTGATCGTTTCGATGTGTTGGAATTGTGACTCATTTGTTGTAGTTTCATGACCATACATTCCATGTCCATGTTTGGGCACATCGGTACTATGTTTTCATGTAACTCACATTATTAGTTTTTATGCATTTTTGCATTTTGTGTTAAAAGATTATTGTTTTAGCACTCTTTTGCTACTGTCGGGCCCTTCCAGTGTGATTTTTCTGAAAAAAAAATTCACTGGGCAAAAATTTATGATATTTCTGGGAATCTGGGAAAATTTGGCTTGTTGCGAGAAGTCGTTCTAGCGACATTACCATGTCGCGAGAAGTCTCGTTCGAGCGACGCCATCATCTCGTTTGAGCGACGTCCCTAGCTCGTTCGAACGACAGTCTGGGATTTTTTCTTCTTTTTTGTTTGCAACACCCTGGTTATTGTGGTATATTTTGTATTGCTGGAAGTTTTCTGGACTAACTGATTTATATGATGGTTTTATTGTCTCATATTGGAATTTTTCATATGATCCATTTATCACACCTGATTAGATTTCTATATTCTTTGTGTGATTCCTTGGTTTACTAGCTACAAATTTGTCATCTATTGATCATATTTAGCTGGTTGTTTCATGATTATCTAGCAATTTTTATTTGGTATATATTCATGCTAGATACTTGTTGATTCATTTATCTTTTCACCAGATTGTCTATTCGATACAAAAAGGGGGAGAGATGTATGTGATGTAGTGGGAGATTTGAGATTTGTTGAGCATGTTTTTTATTACATATTTTACAAATTGATATTACAAATTGATAGTATAAATTAGAATCATTTTGTTGCTCAATTGTTTAATAAATGATTAGTCAGAGTTTATTCATATTGGTATCTATTGTAAAATTGGTATCATTTGGATATATATATTGGCTTCATTTGTTCCTACATACTTCACTGGGTATTTGTTTGTCTGTTTCATGTGTGTAGGTATTCTTCAGAGATTCGAAATTTTAAATATACATCACATTCAGACAGTTAATGCTTATCGATGCTCCATATACTAGTCCGTGTCCTGTAATTTTTGAATTTGGGTTTATGGGATGGGATTTAGGCGTCATACGGCTTGACGGTCCGGCTTAGGCATTTCACTGGTTTAGTTTTGTCCCGGAATAGACAAAGGGGGAGATTTGTTAGGGCATAAATTTCCCATTGAGTCCCTGTATTATTTTGACTTAATTTCGTGAACAAAACTGTGTTTGTAATATTTTATAAGGAGATTTTATTTTGTCACGATCCCACTTGGTCTATGACGTATTGAAGAAATTGAAGATGTTGTGGCAAAGCTTTAAATAATTAATCATGCTGAAGTTTAATTAGTGCAAGTTTATTCATCTTGAAGTTAATTACATTACGACATCACACAGGTATAAGTGCGTATAATTAGTAGTGCTCGGAATTAATTTTATAACAGATAAGGATGTAATTTTATAAGGAAAAATGCTTTAAAATGTTTTAAAAGTGTTTTAAATGTTTTAAACTACGTTTTATTCCGATAAGCTCAAAATAGAGTTTGACTTAATTGGATCTCTTTAGAAGAAATGTGTTAAAGAAAAAGTCAAAATGACACGCGCGTCTTTCATACGACAAGCTGGATCGTTCAAGCGAGATAGCCATGTCGCGCGAACGACAGGTCGATCTCGCTCGAGTGACACAATTTTCGAGGTGATGATGTTTTCCTATTTGAAGCGTGTTTTCGTCAGAATTAATGAGTGTGCATTCTGGAAAAACAGTTTACGATCTAGAGACCTGTTTGCACATGTTTTTCTAAGGTTTCAAAATTTCAACACATCCTTAGTGTTTCAAAAATTCGAGTTATCATTACTATATGTTTATGTGATCTTACTGCACCAAGAAGGTTTTTTATATTCTTGAACATATGGGTTTTGCGATGAAGAAAAGAGAAGGACTTCTTGTTCGACATCGTAGACGTATCAAATCCATTCGGTGGACACCGAGACATACATGGACGCGTATGTTGTGGACAGGTATCGTGGAAGAAGGACTTTCTGCTTGGGCACTGTGAGAGGAGTGGTTGAAGATCAGAAGAGCGTCAAGACCCATGGGGATCGATCCGTTGAGTGTGTCTTTAGTCTGTTCATTATAATTCCACATTCATAATGATTGTCTAGCTTGGGTCGTCCGAGGTCGTTTTCCCATCTTGAGTTTTTTCCTCGTACATCCGGCGTTGTGAGTATTTATTACTTTAATTTACTTGCTTTAATCACTAGATGCATGTTTAGGATTAATCAAGATAAAGTTGGTTTAAAGTAAAAATTGGTTTTTCACAACTTGGTTTGGTGCATAATAAAAGTTGGATAATTTTTGGTGAAAATTGGTTTGATTTGAAACACACGCATAAGGACCACTCTTTTAGGTTGAGATTGATTGAACTAACCTTGGGTTAATGGGTTAATTTGATTTGGTGATAGAGTTTATGAGTTTAATTCGATTGGGTTGTTCTTGATTTTTCGCCTTGGAGATTTGACGGTGTATATCATTGATGCACCGTATTTACGACCTTGTGTGTATAATTTTGGGGGTATTTATTGACGCCAAAATCATAGCAGGATTTTATGATGATTTAGGGGGTGACAACTCTAGATTTAATTAATTATTGAAATGATATTCAATCTAGTTAAACTTATGTTTCCATGTAACCATTTATACTAATTAACTCGAGGTGAAGGATAGTAGTGGCAATCTATAGTTTTTCCCCTTTTGTAATCTTATCTTAAACATACACACCTAGTATTATATTTTCTTTTATTAACAATTATCATTTACACTTTTATTCCTAAAGTATTAAATCAATTAAACTCTAGTAGCATTTCTCCATGGATTCGATACCCGGACTGGCTATCATACTCCCGTAAAGTGTACAGTCAATACTAGAGGTTTTTGTATTGAGGAGGTGAAATGAATTCAACGACTTGCGTACTGACACTGCACTACTTTTTACCCTTGATCAGCGCTACTACGTAGTACCTAAGATATGACCTACACCATGCCTAGCCCACCCGTGTTGACGTGTGCTACAATCCCGAATGCGCATACCCCGACCAACAGGACAGTCCACGAATATATGACACCCCGCCTAATTAAAAACTGGGCGATCACTCCTTTATTAAATTAAATCAAGGTAAACAGTTGGTTCATTCTCAGCATCACTGTCGATAAAAATAATTTTTCCAATTTAACACCCTAAATAATTAAGCTAAGTGTCAAAACATTTTCATACATAACTTTCCAAATTTTATTTAAAGAAAAGATTTATTTATTTTATTAACAACATTCCAACAATTAAGAATCACATCACAAAAACCTGGAACACAAAATCCAATGAATATAATACATTCGTCAATCGAATGTCCACATACGAAAACTAAAGTCACAAATCCAAACTGAATAAAACCCATAGTAACAATACTGAAAATAACTGAAATACAAATATCCCAACAATAATGAAATAATGGAAAGGGCGACACATGCCCAATAAATGAGAATGCTAGAAGTGGAGTCAATAAAGGAAGCCATCTACGCAAGTGACCTGCAACTCCCACCTAAGCTACAACACGTTCCTCTCAAGGGATCCTAAGCAAGACGCCCCTGTGGCTGGGCACCTGAAATATATACATATATATACAAGAGAGAGAGAGAGAAAAAGAAACGGGTCAGAGCCCGAAAGTGTGTTTGATTTTAAAATACGTTTAGCAAGTATTTAAATTGATACAGGCCAATGCAACAACATATTAGAGCGTCACTCTCTTGAGAAATACTCACCTCTCTTCTAATGTGCACGCCTATCGCACTAACCTTCCCAAGGGTTTATCTTATCATTTTATCAGACTAACCTTCCCAATAATTTAGTGTATCTTAACTTACTCATAAGATTTCAAAACCGAACAATATTATTGTTTAGAAAGAATACTTCCAATTAGCAGCACAACTCTCGTTTTAACTTTTATTAATTTATGAAGTTTTCCAGTGACATTTTATACTTTCACAAAACAATTATTTACTATATGAGTCATCAACCATGTCCTACTTATCAAATCACAGTAGGCAGTTTCAAATTTCCAAATCTTATATATATATTAACTACTCGCATAATATATATAAAATAACAGCACCCCACATAAAACTATGGTGCGTGCATACTTCTATTATCCAAACCCCATACCACTCATATCAAGGGGAATACAAGTTCGGAATCACTCTCGAACTGTATTAACACATACACAACAATATCGAGGCGAAGCATAGATTCCAAGTCTCTAAGAGGATGACACATACTCGCGTCTCTTAGGACCGTCTGAACTATCAATTCGATAGCCTGTACCAAGGATATCTATCTTCTAGGGTACAAGTCAATATCCCCCATAAAGGTCCCATCGAGATAAGACTGTCCCAGCGCGGTAACCTCAAGGATAGCAAGTAGCGCGGTATGTTTTTCACATGTATATAATATATGTACACACAACATATAAAAGTACCACTTTTATCATATTAATCTGAGTTCCTCTCGTCACCCAAAATTACAACATTTATCCTAAATTTCACATTTTTAGTATTACGTATAAGGTTTCATCTCTAACCTTAACTCGAAGGGTTTTCTCACTTATTACGTGACATTCGTGGACTCTATCCTTCCAAGTAGAAAATTCAGTAAGTATACCTCTATTTACTATCGTAGTTATTCGCCGTAATCTCTCACTTGAAATACTTAGCTTCATCGTTCCTTATACAATTACCCCAAAAGTAAACTTCTCGTCTTATAATAAAGTTTCCAACACTTATTCATAGGTCCTACTGATCATTCCTATCTCCCAAAACATTTTATTAAGAATACCCAAGAATTATTTCACGATAAATTTAATTTAACTAATTAAACAAGGGAAAAAGGAGTCTGCCAGGAGAGGTCGATCGATCGAGGTTTGGGGCTCGATCGATCGAACCTTCGATCGATCGAAGCTCTATGCTCGATCGATCGATCAAGCAGGTCTGCGAAAAATTCTGCAGAAATGCAGTTACGGGTTCTACCAAATTTCTTCATCCAAAACCATGTTTTTCCATTCTAAACGTCCCAAAAATCCTACTACTATCATTATAACAATATACCAGATGTGTTCAACGTAAAGCATGTGTATATCTAACATTCAACATGGATAATTAACCCAAAATCCCTTCTAATCATCAAGAACCCTAGAGTTTTTCTTAATTAAGGTTCTAATCTGTTTTTACCAGAAATTCCTTCTCATATATCATCAAAATTTCATGGGTTATATTCCTCTACATGGCAAGGGTTCCAGAATTTCCATATAATCAATACTACATGCATTTTCCTAACACAAATTGGGTTTTCTTCCATAGTTTTCATCTCTAATCAATCCTAAATTAATATGAGATTGCACTAACGAAAATACGCAAGTTAAATACTTGCCTGGGATTTTCAGAAGTCTGGTTTGCAGGTGAATCCGGTGTGGTTGCATTCCCCTTCTCGCGTTCTACGCGTTGGTGGTGGTGGCGGTGCAAACCGGTGACTTTTTGGCCTTAGATTGCCTTGGAGCTCTCTCCTCTCTTCTCTAATGGCCGTCACTTGTGTTCTGAATATTCTAACCCTAAAAACTAACCTAAATGGCTGATATAGGTTGCTGAATTTCGTGGGTTTAATTACCCAAAAAGGTGAAATGACTAAATTGCCCTCCCGGGGTACCAATTAGGCCTAAAACCGCCCCGAGACCCAAACTAAACCCCCGGGTACACTTTTATGACTATCTCGACCCTTCCGGACGCGTTGGCGCACTCAAAACGACCATACGAACAACTTATAAAATATTCACTTTTTATTTAACAAAATTAGTCCCGACGTGACACGGGCACGTCTTGACTTAAATTTCCGAAATTGTCATTTAATTCACTCGTGACATTCAATATAATCAATATCATATATTACTTTGCTCATTATTAATATTCAACAAATTTCCCATAATTACTAACTCTCGTCACGTTAATAATTATAACATAATTAATTTCCGGATTTTTATTAAATAAATCATTCACGTTAAATTTTATAAATCCCCAAATTAATATAGCATAAAAATACGGCGTATTACATACTTCCCCCTAATAATGGAATTTCATCCCGAAATTCGGAAATAAGGCATACCTGGTAAGAACAAATCTGGATATCTCTGGCGCATATCTGCCTCACGCTCCCAAGTGGATTCCTCCACATTATGATGCTCCCACTGGACTCGCACAAGTGGAACTATCTTCGACCTCAATATCCTCTCACTATAGTATAGAATAGCCACTGGTCTCTCCTCGTAAGAGCTATCAGGCTGTAAGTCTATCTCATCTATCGCAATATGAGTATGGGCCATATCATCCTGAAGATATCGTCTCAACGACGAGATGTGGAATACATCGTGGATGCGATGTAAATGTTCTGGTAGTCCCAACCTGTATGCAACCGGCCCAATCCTCTCGATGATGGGAAATGGTCCCACGTACCTCGGAGCCAACTTCCCCTTCTTCCCGAACCTCATCACTCCCTTCATAGGGGATACGTGCAATAACACTTGGTCCCCCACACTAAACTCCCGGAAGAATCGTTTCGCATCGGCGTAGCTCTTTTGCCTGTCCTGGGCTATCCGAATGCGACTCCTGATTATCTCAATCCTCGCGGAGGTCTCCTGAATCACCTCTGGTCCTAGAAACTTGTTATCCCCCACCTCGAGCCAACAAGTTGGAGAACGACAAGGCCTACCGTACAAAGCCTCAAATGGAGCCATGCCAATCGTGAACTGATAAGAGTTATTATAAGCAAACTCTACCAGTGGAAGATGTGGCTCCCAACCTCCTCCAAAATCGAGAACACACATGCGTAGCATATCCTCTAACATCTGATTAGTATGCTCTGTCTGTCCATCTGTCTGTGGGTGGTAAACTGAACTCAGCATCAACTCAGTACCCATAGCCTCCTGAAAGCTTTCCCAAAAACGTGATACGAAAATCTTGTCTCTATCTGACACAATATTTAGGGGCACCCCATGTAGTCTGACAATCTCAGCGATGAACAACTGAGCATACTGACCCGTGGTGTAATCTGTTCGCACCGACAGAAAATGAGCTACCTTGGTCAAACGGTTTACAATCACCCAGATTGAATCGTGGCCCCGCTGTAATGTAGGAAACCCTATAATAAAATCCATGGAAATGCTCTCCCACTTCCACGCGGGTACTTTCAATGGCTGGAGTAACCCTGACGGTTTCTGGTGGTCCACCTTCACCAGTTGGCATGTAGAACACTTGGACATGAACTCGGCGATGCCCTTCTTCATCCCACTCCACCAGTATTATCGCCTCATATCCTGGTACATCTTATCGCCTCCTGGATGTACTGCAAATCGGGACCCATGAGAATGAGTCATCACTGCATGACGTAATTTTGCTCCTTCTGGAACCACCAATCTCCCATTAAACCTCAAACCCCCATCAGAACTAACAGAATAAGACTCAGCACCCTCGGCTAAAAGTCGTACAATCTGCTCCTGGCAAAACGGGTCTGCGGTCTGTGCCTGTATCACCCTTGTAACAATATCGGGTGTGACTGACATCACGAATATGAAAGAATTTGCTACTGCGTCCTGGTGACCCAACTCCTTCCACTTTGCTTTCTAGACATCCGCTACCTCGTCTACCGGTCTACGACTCAACGCATCAGCAACTACGTTGGCCTTTCCCGGATGATACTGTATATCGAACTGGTAATCCTTCACAAACTCTAACCATCTGCGCTGATGCATATTCAGCTCTCGCTGAGTGAACAGGTACTGCAATGACTTGTGGTCTGTGAACAAATGGAATTTCTCACCTAATAAGTAGTGCCTCCATATCCTCAATGCAAAGACGACCGCTGCTAACTCCAAGCCGTGGGTGGGGTAATTCTTCTTGTGCGGCTTAAGCTTGCGGGAGGCAAAAGCTATAGCCTTCTCTTCCTACTGAAGTACTCCCCCAAGTCCCCGTAAGGACGCATCGGTATAAACCAGGTACTCCATACCCGGCTTCGGTAACGTAAGGACTGACACTAAAGTAAGCTTGTCTTTCAGCTCGTCGAAAGCCAACTGACAAGCGTCATCCCAAACATATGGTACCCCCTTGCGAGTCAGATTGGTCAATGGACCCTCTATTTTGGAGAATCCCTGAATGAATCTCCTGTAGTAACCAGCTAACCCCAAGAAACTACGCACTTACGTCGGTGTCGTGGGTTTTCCCCACTCCCTCACCGCTGATACTTTACTCGGATCGACTGCTATCCCCAGCTCCGAAACAACATGCCCCAAGAACTGTACCTCTCACAACCAGAATCCACACTTCTCATACTTAGCATATAGCTGATGCTCTCGCAGAGTCTGAAGAACCCGCCTCAAGTGCTCGGTATGCTCCTCCTCGGAGTGTGAGTATATCAAGATGTCATCTATGAAGACGATGACAAACTGATCCAAGAACTCTCTGAATACTCGGTTCATCAAGTCCATGAAAATGGCTGGAGCATTTGTGAGTCCGAACGGCATCACCCGGAACTCATAAGACCCATATCTCGTAAAGAAAGCAGTCTTCGAAACATCCTGCTCCCTAATACGTAACTGATGGTATCCCGACCTCAGATCTATCTTCGAAAAGAAAGTTGCTCCTCTCAGCTGGTCGAACAGATCGTTGATTCGAGGCAACGGATACTTATTCCGTATCGTGACCTTGTTCAGTTCCCTATAGTCCACAAACAATCTTAGTGAACCATCTCTCTTCTTCACAAACAAAACTGGAGCGCCCCAAGGTGAGGTACTCCTGCGAATGAAGCGCTGTCCTAACAGGTTCTCTATCTGATCTCGTAGCTCTCGCATCTCTGCCGGAGCCATACGGTACGGTGCGCGTGCTATAGGTCACATATCTGGCAATAAATCTATAACGAAGTCTATCTCTCGACTGGGGGTATGCCTGGTATCTCCTGAAACACATCGGAATACTCCCTGGCAACTGGGATCGGATCTAAGGGAATCACAACCTCCTTAGAGGTATCCTCCTCTATGTAATACAAATGAGCGATCGAACCTCCCTCTGGGCGAGGCATTGCCACTACAAACATCTCTTGCCCCGGAATGGCAAAAATAATGCTCCCACCGAAGCAATCAATCATGGCTTTGTAAGTTGCGAGCCAATCCATACCAATAATCACATCATGCTCGTGCATGTCTAAGACTAACATGTCTGTAGGTAATACCAAGCTACCAATCTCTACCCCCACTCCCCGGCATATAAAGAAAATAAGTGACCCACTCCCCAGTGGTGAGTCCACACACGTCACTGTGCTTTCTGCTGTGGCTAACAACCCTAAGGCCTTCGTAAAATGCGTAGCTATAAAACAATGTGTTGCCCCCGTATCAAACAAAACCCGACCCATAGTACCATGGATAGGAAACATACCCTCAATCGCGGGTGGTGCCTGTGGAGCTGCTGCCTGGTGGACGTTATAGACACGTCCATACTGTAATTGCCCCTGCTGCACTGGAGCTGCTGGAATGGCTGGTAGGGCTGGCACCTGGGCTGGAGCTGGGAGGGCAGGTGAAAAAGTGGTCTCTGCGGCTCATTACGAGCTCCCTGCTGCTGTGGGGCCCTATCGCCCTCTGGGAAATCCTGTCACCTATGGCCATGTTTACCGCACCCAAAGCATCGGCCTTTGAAGTTACCTCCCCTCTGACTCTGCTGTCCACGTCCCTGTTGGCCGTTACCTCCACGCCACTGGCCCTGTTGGCCTTGATGTGCACGCTGTTGGCCCTGCTGCTGTCCCTGCGGTCGGTGTTGGCCCTGCTGATTAGGCTGGCCCTGCCTGAAACCCCCGAATCCCTGCCTAGAATCACCTGAACAGAATCGCTTAGCAGGGTCCCCCTGATGGGAACTCTGCTCGTGCTGACGAGTCTGTCCTTGAGATGGTGCCCCACCGGCACTATTACCCCCGGCCCTGCCCTGCTGGCTGGACTCTCCTGCTCTCTTGCTTCCCTGAAGATGGAAGCGGTGATCCTGGCAATGTAGCAATGCGGCATTGAGTACATCAGTGAACGTACTAAGGGATAGGTTCCCAATAAGGTGTTGACGGATCCTCCAAGCTAACCCGTCGACAAAAAGCATAATCTTCTTGCTCTCAGTAGGTGCCTCATCTGGCACAATGGTGAGAAGTCTCGTGAATTCCTCCTCATACTCAGCTACAGTAAGGTTCTCCTACTTCAGATTTAGTAATTTCCACCTCATCTCAGTCTGCACTGCGGGTGGAAAATATTTGCGGTCAAACCGCTCCCAGAACAACTGAATAGGGATCGTGTCCCTCTCCTCCAAAGTAGTAGTGGACTCCAACCACTGTAAGGCGGCTCCCACCAGCTTAAATGAAGCCAATAACTGCTTTTTCACATCAGTGCACTCATACATACGGAGATGCCGCTGGATGTCCTTCTTCCATTGGCTAACTGTAACAAATCGGAGCTACCAGAAAACTCAGGGGGATGCTCTTTCTGAAAAACATCCTGAACCCTCTCCCATGCAGATGGAAGCTGTGCTTGTACTGGCGCTACTGCCTAAACCTGGGGTGGAGCCTGCTGAATCACCGCTATCGCGGCATTCACCGCCTGAGCAACAATGGCGGCTACTTCGTTTGCATTCATTGTGCCTGGTGCCGGAGCTACTGGCTGCTCGGCTTGGGGACGCCTATCTTTCGGAGCACGTCTCGAAGGTATCTGAAACGTGAACAAGTTTATTAGTCTACAGTTATTATCAAATCTCAATAGCTGAAGACTTAAACGTAAAAGTAAGAATACAACAATCCTAAAAATAGGGCTCTATAGCAATAACGTTAAGCTGAAAGCGAAATAAGCCGTACAGATCCTATGGACACTAGAACCTGATGCTCTGTTACCACCTGTGACACCCCACCTAATTAAATATCGGGCGATCACTCCTTTATTAAATTAAATCAAGGTAAATAGTTGGTTCATTCTCAGCATCACTGTCGATAAAATAATTTTTCCAATTTAACACCCTAAATAATTAAGCTAAGTGTCAAAACATTTTCATACATAACTTTCCAAATTTTATTTATAGAAAAGATTTATTTATTTTATTAACAACATTCCAACAATTAAGAATCACATCACAAAAACCCGGAACACAAAATCCAATGAATATAATACATTCGTCAATCGAATGTCCACATACGAAAACTAAAGTCACAAATCCAAACTGAATAAAACCCATAGTAACAATACTGGAAATAACTGAAATACAAATATACCAACAATAATGAAATAATGGAAAGGGCGACACATGCCCAATAAATGAGAATGCTAGAAGTGGAGTCAATAAAGGAAGTCGTCTACGCAAGTGACCTGCAACTCCCACCTAAGCTGCAGCACATTCCTCTCAAGGGATCCTAAGCAAGACGCCCCTGTGGCTGGGCACCTGAAATATATACATATATATACAAGAGAGAGAGAGAGAAATAAACGGGTCAGAGCCCGAAAGTGTGTTTGATTTTAAAATACGTTTAGCAAGTATTTAAATTGATACAGGCCAATGCAACAACATATTAGAGTGTCACTCTCTTGAGAAATACTCACCTCTCTTCTAATGTGCACGCCTATCGCACTAACCTTCCCAAGGGTTTATCTTATCATTTTATCAGACTAACCTTCCCAATAATTTAGCATATCTTAACTTACTCATAAGATTTCAAAACCGAACAATATTATTGTTTAGAAAGAATACTTCCAATTAGCAGCATAACTCTCGTTTTAACTTTTATTAATTTATGAAGTTTTCCAGTGACATTTTATACTTTCACAAAACAAGTATTTACTATATGAGTCATCAACCATGTCCTACTTATCAAATCACAGTAGGCAGTTTCAAATTTCCAAATCTTATATATATATTAACTACTCGCATAATATATATAAAATAACAGCACCCCACATAAAACTATGGTGCGGGCATACTTCTACTATCCAAATCCCATACCACTCATATCAAGGGGAATACAAGTTCGGAATCACTCTCGAACTGTATTAACACATACACAACAATATCGAGGCGAAGCATAGATTCCAAGTCTCTAAGAGGATGGCACATACTCGCGTCTCTTAGGACCGTCTGAACTATCAATTCGATAGCCTGTACTAAGGATATCTATCTTCTAGGGTACAAGTCAATATCCCCCATAAAGGTCCCATCGAGATAAGACTGTCCCAGCGCGGTAACCTCAAGGATAGCAAGTAGCGCGGTATGTTTTTCACATGTATATAATATATGTACACACAACATATAAAAGTACCACTTTTATCATATTAATCCGGGTTCCTCTCGTCACCCAAAATTACAACATTTATCCTAAATTTCACATTTTTAGTATTACGTATAAGGTTTCATCTCTAACCTTAACTCGAAGGGTTTTCTCACTTATTACGTGACATTTGTGGACTCTATCCTTCCAAGTAGAAAATTCAGTAAGTATACCTCTATTTACTATCGTAGTTATTCGCCGTAATCTCTCACTTGAAATACTTAGCTTCATCGTTCCTTATACAATTACCCCAAAAGTAAACTTCTCGTCTTATAATAAAGTTTCCAACACTTATTCATAGGTCCTATTGGTCTTTCCTATCTCCCAAAACATTTTATTAAGAATATCCAAGAATTATTTCAAGATAAATTTAATTTAACTAATTAAACAAGGGGAAAAGGAGTCTTCCAGGAGAGGTCGATCGATCGAGGTTTGGGGCTCGATCGATCGAACCTTCGATCGATCGAAGCTCTATGCTCGATCGATCGATCAAGCAGGTCTGCGAAAAATTCTGCAGAAATGCAGTTACGGGTTCTACCAAATTTCTTCATCCAAAACCATGTTTTTCCATTCTAAACGTCCCAAAAATCCTACTACTATCATTATAACAATATACCAGATGTGTTCAACGTAAAGCATGTGTATATCTAACATTCAACATGGATAATTAACCCAAAATCCCTTCTAATAATCAAGAACCCTAGAGTTTTTCTTAATTAAGGTTCTAATCTGTTTTTACCAGAAATTCCTTCTCATATATCATCAAAATTTCGTGGGTTATATTCCTCTACATGGCAAGGGTTCCAGAATTTCCATATAATCAATACTACATGCATTTTCCCAACACAAATTGGGTTTTCTTCCATAGTTTTCATCTTTAATCAATCCTAAATTAATATGAGATTGCACAAACGAAAATATGCAAGTTAAATACTTGCCTAGGATTTTCCGAAGTCTGGTTTGCAAGTGAATCCGGTGTGGTTGCGTTTCCCTTCTCGCGATCTACGCAATGGTGGTGGCGGCGGTGCAATACCGGTGACTTTTTGGCCTTGGATTACCTTGGAGCTCTCTCCTCTCTTATCCAATGGCCGTCACTTGTGTTCTGAATATTCTAACCCTGAAAACTAACCTAAATGGATGATATAGGTTGCTGAATTTCGTGGGTTTAATTACCCAAAAAGGTGAAATGACTAAATTGCCCTCCCGGGGTACCAATTAGGCCTAAAATCGCCCCGAGACCCAAACTAAACCCCCGGGTATACTTTTATGACTATCTCGACCCTTCCGGACGCGTTGGCGCACTCAAAACGACCATACGAACAACTTATAAAATATTCACTTTTTATTTAACAAAATTAGTCTCGACGTGACACGGGCACATCCCGACTTAAATTTCCGAAATTGTCATTTAATTCACTCGTGACATTCAATATAATCAATATCATATATTACTTTGCTCATTAGTAATATTCAACAAATTTCCCATAATTACTAACTCTCGTCACGTTAATAATTATAACATAATTAATTTTCGGATTTTTATTAAATAAATCATTCACGTTAAATTTTATAAATCCTCAAATTGATATAGCATAAAAATACGGGGTATTACAGAATATTGGTATGTCCATACATAAATATAGTTACATATTACAATATGTAAAGGTAGTTATACCAATATTGACCTCCTGACTACCCCGTAAATATTACCCATATAAATCCTTAGTTAATAATTTAACATCACGTAAATTATTAACTTCCTTTTCTTTATAAAATACAATTAACCATCTAGTTAATTTCTCTTTCCTTTAATTAGTAACATCACACTTTTATTTTTAATAAATTCTCTGGTTATACATACACGGTCCCATCAACTCCTATGGATACCTAAAAATACCCTGGATTAATTCTCGATCTCGCCTCAACCTACCCTAGAGGTCGAACCAGTTCGCTACTGGGGGCCGAACTGGTTCGCCTGGCTGAATCAATTCGCTCCTTGTAGCCGAATTGGTTCGAATATGGGCAGCAGTCCAAATCTGTTACAGTTTTCTCACTACAGGAATTCTCATATCAAACCCAACCTTGATTCTAATGGTTCCTACATGTTTATTAACATTGAAACGGGTCCTCATGGCTTAGTTCTTCATTATAGAACAATTATTAGCGTAATTTATCTTCAAAATCATCCTGAAAATCCTATAATTTTGACCCATTAATAGTTCTACAGAAATAAGATTTTCACTTCTTATTCTATAAGATTCTATCATTGTACAAAAGTTATAATCGTCAAAATTTCCAGATTTCAACATGAATATTAGTCCTCTACATATGAACAATCATATCAATTACAATAAGGGTAAATCATGAATTTCTTACCATCCAACCCACAATTAATACATGTGAGTGCAAGAATTACCACAATGAGAAATTTAGATAGCAATATCTGGACAAAACTAAATGATCACTCTCGCAAGACCAAGGATACATTGTCAACAAATTACCTACGTCCATGGAGAGGTATCTGTTTTCTATTAGCGTCTCTCAAATAATCGAAGTTACATCCCCTTTGTCCCGGGTCAGGGTTTATATTTATATTTGTGATTATAAGTGATTGAATTATTCAAGTAACTCAACTACCTTGTGGATAGCTCGTAGGTGTCCCTGAATATCTTCCTGAGATTGTTGGTAACCAATTTGAGTCTATCTTCATGCATTTAAGCACATGTTAAATGCATGGGTCTAAAATAAATATCTGAGTTGGGTCAGGCAGTCCACTTTGCACGCTGGGTTGGTCGGCTGTATCAGTGGGATTGAATAAACAAGCCCCCATAATTTCCCCTAATATCTTTGGACTGAAATGTTGGGCCAATAGATTTTAAGTGAGTTCAAGGAACAAGGCCCAAAACTGTCTTAAAATTGGCATGGGATATCAACTATACTTGTGAAATTATTAAGGACACGCTCATCCGAGTGAAATTATCATGGAAAACTTGTAATACTCCTCGATGGGTGAGGGTGCGCTGGTCTGACGAGATTTATGAAGCGTTAACATCTTTGTTGGTAATTGCTCCTCATCATTAGCGTGAAGTTCAAACTGGGTTCAACTGTATCAATCTTCAATTTTTCATCGTTTTTACTTCGTAACTTGATACTCTATCTTCTCTTGCCCTTCATATTTCTAGATCTTTTTTCTCATCATCTCCACTTATAAGTTCTTCTAATCTGCTCCTTTTATTCACCATTTTAGTTATCTTTCTTTGCTGTTTGAAATCTTTTCTTCGTGGCTCTTATCACTGGCAAAACTATTATGGAATTTAAAAAATTGTATTGTATTCTTGAATAGGTAGAAATCGATTGTGCCCCTATGCCCAATGATTTCTGAGACATAGAAGATGGACACTAGATTTACACTCTTTTTATCATTCAGGGGGGTTTACCTTTTCCCCCAAACCCCTTATTTTTGATTTTTTTTAATTATTTCAAGGTTGTCCCTACTCAGTGTGCCCCAAACACTTGGAAAATAGTGAAGGGGTACACATAATCAATGAATTATATGGGACCAACTTTTTGCTCCCAGAAATTTGTAATTACTATGATTGGTCGCACACTGATGATGGTGTTCTGTACCTGAAGGCAAGGAAGGCTGAGAGGGTTTTGGTCATAAACATGCCTGATTCTTACAAATGATATTGGGAGTAGGGTTTCATTATCAAGAATTGGAAAAATCCTCCCCTACCTACGAGCAAGAGGTACCGGGGTCCCTGGTGCCCTGACTGAGGGGACGATTACATTGGTTGCTGCCTCTTTTTATTTTGTCCAATTACTGAATTTTTATTTGCTATTTCTTTTTCTATCTTCTAATCTGTATTTCTTCCTCTATTTTGCATCTCGTGATTAGAACCAAGAGCCGGGTCTTCGAGAGCTAAGGTTTTCTGATCTTTTTAAGGCCTGAAAGTTAGAGATAGGTTGCCTGATAGTGAGCACCCTCATTCAACAGCTTATCTTCTGGAATACACAAATACTACTTCTAATTTTATGGCTCAATCGGTAGATAAAATCCCTGAGTTAGATCTTCTGAAAGAAGAATCATGTTGTCATTTGGGACAATTAAGATAAAAGAAGAAGAAGAAGAAGAAGAAGAAGAAGACATGGCTCCCCAAAAGAGGAAGTTTTTTATTATAGACAATAAAGACAAAGCCTTATTGTCCGATAGGGTTAGGTTTCCAAAAAAAGCTGAGGGGGAATCCCCTAGAGTCAGTAGTTTGATCTCGAAAACCAAGGGGAAGGAGAAGGACGAAGATAAGAGGAGAGAAGGAAAGAGAACAAAGGAGGATGAGAAGAAGAAGAAGTATCCTCTCAAGGCTCCAACTAAGTCCTCATTCTCCCTTTTTATTGCTGCTGAGGGGGCCAGCGTGGCGAACACCCCATCCCTTACCCCTGACTTACTGAAGAGGGCATTGCTCGCGGTCGACCGCGAGTATTCATCACTGCTGGAGTCAGACCAGGTAACACTCAAGTCTACACAGGCGCTTGCCTTGGTACTCTCCTTTCTGCTAGTCATTTATCTATGTTCAACTTTCATATACTAACTCTTCTTCTTTCATTCCTTACAGTTTTTATCAGATATTACTAAACTCTTGGGTTGTCGTGCCGACCAGTCCAAGAAAAATAATGATTTGAGTGAAGCCGTAAAAAAGTCCCAAAAGGACTTGGTTGATGCTTGGTCTATCTTCGATCAGTAGAGGGAGAAAGCGAAGAAGGATCTAGCAGATCTAAAGGTGGACAATAGCCTTATAGTTGCTAAGAAGGATAAGCTAGAGGTGGAGAACCTGAATTTAGTTAAGAAGGTCCAGAACCTGAACGGAGAGGTCCCAAGCATTAAGGTGAATAGCTACAGGGATGGTTGGAATGTGAGCTAGACGACGCTAAGATCCATATTGCTTACGCTAAGGCTTTATACTTCAAGAAGGGATGGGACTAAGCCTTGGGGGCGATATTATTCCCACTAGAGTTTGACTTGTATATTCTCCATCTCCCATGGCATTTTCCTATTATTGTTGAGGAGCTTCCTATTAGTCATCCTACTGGCTAGGTCAAGAAGGAACCAAATGAGGTCAAAACGGTAGTCAACCACGCGAAGAAAGTTTCCAAGAAGGTAAGTGAGCCAGAGACCTCTGAGCAGGTGAAGGAGTGAAGTCATGTAGTCCTAGGAACTTTTTCTTTATTTTGTTCTCGTTATGTATTTTTTTCCATTTATTTGGTTGTAATGGATCTTGCCTCCATTTTGAACTATTAATGGAAAAAAGACTTTCCTCTTTGTTGATTTTTTTTATACTTGTTATTTATTTTTCTGTTTGTAGCTTGTTATTATAGAAGACTATACATATCCTTCTGCAAATCTTGGGAAGGTTCTAGGCCCAGATGTGAGTGGGCAAATTTTTTGGGCCTTTCTAAAGTTCTGCAAACAAATAAAAGTAAGAATGACAACGTATAAGGACCAATATGAGCTGGTTGTTAAATTAAAGGATGACTGTAGACACCCCATTCTAGCGCCCCCTAACCTCTCTTTAAGTCCCTAGCACCTCCCTTCATCATTACAAACCTAAGTCATACCCCGAGTACTGACTTAGAGGCCATCGAGAACTCCCAGGCTCCCTTTGATCAAACGTTAACTCTGCAGTTTGACCAAGACTAAATAAATCTTCAAAGGTCATTGAAACCCCTTTCCAACGGTCCACCCCATGTGCGATTCTGACTTACGGTGCGAACGAACGACTCGTTTTCCCTCAAAACTTGACCTAGAGGCCACCGGACGCTCCCGAGATCCATTTGACCAAAGTAAACTCTTAAGATAAACCAAGACTGAATGATTCTTTAAAGGGCATCGAATCCCCTTTCCAACGGTCTGCCCCGTGCACATTTCTGACTTACGGTACGGACGAACGATCCGTTTTACTCTGAAAGGTCACCGAACGCTTTCAGGCTCCGGTTGACCAAGGTCAACTCCCCAAATTGAGTCAAGATCTTTGCAATGTCTAAGTGCATCTCCTAACATTTACAACGGTCTGTCCTATGTGCGATTCTGACTTACCATGCGGACGAACGATCCGTTTGCGTCCGATAATTCCCCATCCAAAGGACCGACGAGCACTTTCGAGCCACATTTTACCCGAAGTCAACTATCGAACCCACTAGAAGTCCAAAGTACTTTCTAAGGTCTCTAAATTTCCTTTCCATTAGTTCTCCCCATACGCGACTCGTATCAACGGTTTGCATTTTCTTATCTTTTTTTCGAAGGAACCTGAAAGAGACTGCCAAATGGCAAGTTCCAAACCCTGCCTATCGGCAGTGTGCCTAAACACACCTGCCGATTGGTAGGACCAGTCCTATGATGATCGACAGTAAACTGGGCCTATAAAAAGGAGGGCCTGACCTCATTGCAAAGGGACCCAAGATCTGAAATCCATCACTCTCAACGAACTCAGAAAACCTCTCTCGAAGTCAGCGTGATTTCCACATCCAAAACCCTTTCCAACCCTCACTTTTCATCATCTTTTTCACCAAACTTGGTGAATTAACTACCCTTCATCATCATCTAAGTGCAAGGTTTGCTCTCCAATATTCAAGATCAAGCTCAAAATCTTCAAGAAGGTCCAACTTTCTCATGTCTTCAAATTCTCCAAAATTCGCATTAACTTATTTTATTACTTAGCACTTTTATTCTTTCCATCTCACATATCCTAATGTACTTTTTTATTTAGTATTATTGCACATCCCTTCTTTTCATATAAATAAAACCCAAAAAAAAGAAAAAGAGGGCTTGCTCATAAATTTCAAACGGGAATCCTCACACTTTTCTCACAACTAAAACACTTTTTTTACACACACACACACACATATAAGAGAAGTCCCCGGTTGGATTTATGGGGTAAATCCCACCCCTCATTTTGCATATGAACTACGTGGACTTTGATGCCTCTATAGGCTACGTAGGCGTCTCGGGGTAAAACCGGAGACTCGAGTCCTATTCCTTCCATTTTTCTTATTTTTTTTTTATTCTTTAACTTAATTCTCCTAAAATCTATATATTTACATATACATATATTTGTTATTAGTGGCGTATTATTTCACATGCGTTATCATTCCTTTATAATGATTAACGCAAGGATAACCACGTAAATCATATTTTTTAATATTACTTTTAGGAACATTCCTATGGACGACTCGCTTTATCTCTTCCATGATACAAGTCGATTATTCCTATCTCCACTTTATATACACATGTACACATATCAGGAGGAAATAAAGGAAAATAACAACAATCCGTGAGAGACCGCAAGGGCGGAATGGGTACCTAACACCTTCCTATTTTGGTTTCGTATATATCAGTATGTATTTGGATGCTGTCCTTCGGGATGGCTCCACCTTCTTTTGTTTATTTTGAGTAAAATAGACTGGTGACTCCATCTCTCTACATTTTTCACCTCACACATCACTGACGACGCCCGAAGCGCTCCCGAGAGGGATGCGCGGGACCAGGATTCTCTCACCGCAGAGATGACATCCCCTCTCATCATCTCTCTCCCTCCGTCAGGATCGGGGATGGTCACAATGACCTCCAAGTTATGGAGGAAATAGGCTCCTCCATACATGAGGAGATAAATGGTCTGAGGTCCCTGCTTGCGGTGATCAAGGATGTGGGCTAGGTGGCCGAGATGACTCAGGTTGAGAATGATGCCTTGAAGAAGGAAGTCGACGAGCTTAATGAGAAGATTCAGTAAATATACACTATTATATCTAGTCTTCAGAGAGACATCAAGAGGCTCAGGTTTTCGTTCAGGAAGGGTTCTCGAGCAGCGTGGGTGGCAAGCTATGATGAGGGTTGGAAACACGCTCTTGTGAGCTTGTAAGAAGACTAAGACGTCACATATAAGCATGGGTGGTTGAATTCCCGTACACTACTAAAGGAGTCGAGAGAGTCCCAGATTTGGTACATGTATCAAGTGGATTGCCCAGCTTATTGCCAACCTCCCTTTGGGAAGGAGGAACCAGTTGCTGATTGACTTTGAGTTGGATCCTGGCATTGAAGAAGAGTTCACCCCTAATCCAGATGATGCACAAAGAAGACATATAGAAAACTTCTTGTCTCCCCATCCTTGATCAGTTTATGTCCTTGTATAGATCTTGTAATATTTTGTATCCCTATACTCTTCAGGCTTTTGTCGAAATGAATAAAGTTTGTTTATTAACTGTAGAGTATTTTGGACAGTTGCCGACTAGATAGAGTTAATAATTATTTATGCATTATAAGCATTTGCCTACTAGTAAGAGTTGACATTTACTAATCGTTTAGGCTTTCTTCCAATCAAATAATGTTGTTAATCATTTTGGGCCTCTCGCCAACTAAATGAGTTAATACCTAATGATAATCATTTTGGACTTTTCGCCAACAAAATAAGTTAATGTCTAATATTAATCATTCTTCTAGTCCATTATGCCTTAACAATATCATTCCACCTACCTTACCTTTTAGGTTGTGCCATCACACTCCCTTAGGACTAGGAGAGGTGATGGCAATAATGCACCTGGTCAATGGCCCATCCACCCGATCATTCTTTAGCGACCAACATAGTTGGCGACCAACCTCAGTTGGATTTCTGCCTAAGGATCCCCTGTAGGGATTTTATTGTTGTCGGGGTAACTCGTGAGGTCCTTTGTGTTTATTGTGATAAAGAACTAAGGACTCCAGCAATTGAAACAAACTTAATAATTTATTGTAATTAGTATGAACCCTTATCGGCACGAGGATATTCCTTGATTGGAATAGGTTGAATAAAATATTGTAATCTAAATGAGTTTTATTCTGTGCGAGGAAGTTCTTTGGTTAAAGTATACCGAGGAGTTTACTATGACCAAGTGTAGTTCTGCTTAGTATTTCGAGAATGGAGCGGTTTCTTGGAACTTGGAAATTATGCACAATATATAGACACATAATATAAAATTGGAACAATTAACATGTGAAGGCAAGCTGCAAGATCCAATGGGCCTTTATTCATTAAGTAATAACTTAAGAGTGACATAAGTATGAAATGAAAATTTTCATTAACTATATGTTCTAAAGAAGACTAAAAATAAAACTTCTTGGGGTTGGCCACATTCCATTCTCTTAGTATCACTCTTCCCTTCAGCGTTTCCAAGTGATAAGCTCCTTGAAGGTCGTCCTTGATTACTTTAAAAGGTCCTTACCAGTTGACCTAGTTTACAATTTGACGATCTTACTGCACTACCGAGGACTTCCTTAGGATGTAATCTCCTACCTGGAATTTCCTCAGATTAACTTTCTTGTTGTACTGCCTCGCCAGTAGCTGCTGATATGAAGCCATCCTGATCGTGGCTTGCTCACTCCATTCATTCGCTAAGTCAAGTTCATTGCATAAGGCATCGTCGTTTAGCCCTTGGTCGACCAAATTGGTTCTCATGGTAGGGTGTCCTGCTTCAAGTGAGATGATGACTTCCATTCCATATGTGAGTGTGAAGGGTGTTTCCCTAATAGGTCTTTTAGTCATGGTATAATAGGCCTAAAGGATATGAAGGAGTTCATCCACCCAAGCACCATTTTGTCTAACATGTAGGTCCTAATCTTATTAAATTAAACATTTTAAAAATAAAAATTATCTTTACAAATATCTAAACTTGTTCAGATTTTAGGTCCTAAAAAACTCTCCAAATTTCTCCATATTTTGGTATAAAATCATGTATATACAACGAGTTACTAAAAACATGTAGGGATCCCTATCAGATCGTGTTAATTCAATTTATCAATACACAGAAATGGAGTAACATCAGCAAATGGAGTAACAGTAGCAAGTTCACATAGCTTAAGCCAAGAACAGCAAATGGAGTAACAACAACAAGTTCCAGTGATGATTCACACACACAAAAAAATAGCTTTGGCATCATATATTTGAATAGTTAATATGATTTGTGAAATAACGAACTTGAGAAACTCCAAATGGAGTAACAACGATCATGAGATGCAGTAAATAAAAATCGCATGCAACAATAGCAACATAAAATCAGAGGAGGATATAGATTGGGTTGCCTCAGTCGAAAAATAAAATGAAATCGCATAAACATAAAATGAAATTGCATTAGAGATGAAAACTAACCGGTTTGGACTATCGGTGAGAGAGAGAGAGAACTTGAGAGAAGAGCAGCGATAACTGTGTGTTGTCTGAACTTGTGAGCGAGAGGAGAACAAATGTGAGCGTGCGCGTGTTGTTAAATTAGGGTTCCTTTGCTTTTTTTAAGATGCATACGCCCCAAGTCGCGTGTTATAATATATGTATAAATATAATTAAATATATATATATATATATATATATATATATATATATATTAATAGTAATCAGTTCGGGCTGGTCCAGATCGGGTATTTAATGAGGGAAATAGAGAACTAGACTGATTAGACTGGTTTATAAAAATAAAACCGGGATCGTACTGGTTATAAAAAAATGGTAAAATTAGGACGGTCCGGTTCGGTCTGTCAGTCCATTCGATTTTCTGAACACCCCTAATGCTTAGTGTCATGATCATCACAGAAGTTTTGGAATAAATCACTCTCATATAGTGTGTCGGTATCGGCGATGATAGCTCTTGATACCCCAAAGTGTGTTATGACTCTCTTTCAAATGAACCTTGTCATATCGGCGTCACGAATGTTGGCTAATGGTTCTGCCTCTACCCACTTAGTGAAGTAATCTATGCCAACCCTAGGTGCGGTAGGTAATGGTGACACAATGTCTACCTGATTGTGAAAATGGCCAAAGACTGATCAAGGATTTCAGGTCGCTAGCTGGTTAATGAACAATATGGGAGAACTTCTGTCATTTGTCACATCTGCGAACATAAATACTTTCATCTTTTTTCATGTGTGGCCACCAGTATCCTTCTTTAATTTCTCGAAATGCTAATGATCTTTCTCTTGCATGACTTCCACAAATAATATCATGGAGCTCGCTGAGAACTTGCTCTATGTCTTACGGGTGGATGCATTGGAGGCAAGGGTCTACAAAGGATCTCTTGTAGATTTTCTCTCCTAGATCAAGACAAAAATGGGATGCCTTCACCCTTATTTAGTGAGACAACTTCCTGTCGTCTAACAACGTGTAATTCTGCAAGTAGGCAGTGAGGGGATCCATCTAACTAGGATCTTTTTCTATGAGACGGATCTACTCGACGACCACTGTTTGGTCAATGCTAGGTCGGGTGAGGAACTCCACGTAGATAGTTATTCTAAGATCATAGTCCACTGTTGAGCTTAGGGATGCTAAGGCGTCAGCATGACTATTTTTCCCCTGGAGGAACTGTTGAATGTGGACTTCCTCAAATCCTATCATAAGCTCTCGCACCACGGTATGGAAGACTGCCATCCTCTCATCTTTTGTGTTAAAATCTTCGCTCGCTTATATGAAGACCAGATTGGAGTCGTCGAACACATTGAGGCACTTTGGCCCCCAGTAGTTGGGCTTGGCACAAACCAGCTATCAGCACTTCTTATTCGTCTTCGTTGTTGGAGGCTTCAAATCCTAACATAATTCCTTATTCAATTAATGTGCCCTCTGGCGTGATGAGGAATCTCCTTACTCCTGCCCCTTGGAATTGAACTCCATCAACGTATAGGGTCCAATCCTTGGACTGTGCCTCCTTGATTGTTGATTGCTCCATCATCTGTTGGTCGGTTAGCTTATATCCTGTGAATTCGGTGATGAAATCGGCAACGACTTGTCCCTTAATTGTCATCCTTATCTGAAAGTGAATATCGAACCTTCAAAGTGAGCCCGACACTTTGACAGTCGTCCAGAGAGGTCAGCTTTCTGAAGGACAACTTTGAGGGGGAATGAAGTGATCACCATTATCGAGTGGGATTCGAAAAAGTGTTTCAGCTTCCAAGAGGCAACTACCAGAGCCTAAGCTAGTAGCGCTATTTTTCATCCAGGAGCATCTTACTGGCGTAATAGACGGGGTACTATCTACCTTCTTTTTCACATACCATATCCGAACTAACAGTGTCATCTGATATTGTGAGGTAGAGGTATAGAGGATCTCTATCATCGAGGATTACCGATAGGGGTGGTTTATTGAGGTAAGACTTGATCTCCTCCAAAGCTCACTATAAGAAAAAGCCTTTTTATGATGTTTTTTAAGTGTCATAAAATAATTTTTATGACGCTTTATTTTTTTTAATAAAAAGCGTCATAAGTTTGGGTATCATAATTGACATCCATAAAAAGTGTCATATTCGCTAACGTTTATATACGACTTTTTTTTCGAAAGTGTCATATATGCTACAAAAAAAGGTCATAATATACTCTATAAGATGTCATATTTAATTTTAAAAGCGTCATGACAAAAAGGTTTTAAAATTTTAAAAAGGTCATAAAAAATTTCATCACAAGAGGGTGTAATATGAACGGTTATAAATTAAACATATAATAAAAAAAATTAATA
This sequence comes from Sambucus nigra, assembly GCA_949130495.1. NCBI lineage: Eukaryota > Viridiplantae > Streptophyta > Magnoliopsida > Dipsacales > Adoxaceae > Sambucus > Sambucus nigra. The sequence goes on from OX422207.1 coordinate 141,755,033, forward strand.
ATCAATATTAATGTCATAGTTGACAAATAAATCTAAACACAAACCATAATTCATTGAATCATTTATTTCACATTCAATGTTACAATTGATACATTATAAATTATATCATTTAGCCAAGAAATACAGTAACACGCCCACCAACATATTTTGTTTTGTCTCACATCAAATTGAGGTAACACATAAACCAAAATAAATTGATCTATAAAAATTAAGTGTTCCTCCATAGTAATAATCATTTCATAATTTTAGGCAACAATGCATCGAAGTCCTCTTCCCGCTTGCGTTCATCGTCATGTTGTCTGACAGCAATACACCTTTCACATTCCTCTAAGTAGATGCTCCTGCATAAGTTCAAAACATCATATATAAATATCTAGTGCAATGTAAAAGACAACATATGAATTCCAATTTTTTCAAAGTATTAAGTCATGTATAATATAAGTCGAATAGATTTTTTATATAACACAAACAATTGTAAAAAAAAATTAAAAAATTGGGCAAAAAATGCGCGTCTATTCACTTTCTTATATGTTTATTAGTTGTTTTACTTTTTCCTCCACCAATTCCCAATTTTCAAATGCGTCTCTATTCGACTTAATCAATTTCGACAGAGTGTCCTTTGTTTATTCGTGAAATCCAACCTGTTTTAACATTAAAATAAACTCAACAACAAAAGCCACAAACCACCAATAAATCCCTTCCACCGATTCAACATATATAAGATAAAAAAAAATTAAGTCCATCAACATAAAGGTTCAACAGACTCATGTCCGAGTTTTAAAAAAATATAATAATAATCTCACACGCCCCACACAACCCAACAATAATCTTTCATTAGTCCCTCGTGAGGTGTGCGTCCTTCTTTTCGGATCGTGATGTTCTTATCTTGTGTTTCGATCCTCTAACCCCAACTTTAAAGTTTTATATTGAGAAATTTGAAATTTAAAATGACATTTGAATCCATGAGTCTCGTGACTATGAGGTGTGTTTGCCTCTTTTCGTAATATTTGACTGTTGTTTTTTCACTTTCATCCACAAAGCTCAATTTTCAAGTTTTAACACTTAAAATTTCCAAATTTTAATCAAATCTCAAACCCGTGAGTCACATGACTACTCGGGTTGTTTCCACAACTTTCTTTGATCCCGTGTGAGGTGTTTATGCCTCTTTTCATATCGATCTGCTCTTATCTTACGTTTTCATGCTCCAATATTGTTTTTACTTTAACCACGAGCATGGATCTAAGTGTAATTACCACATTATAAGACGCATAGATAACTACTAATGCACTCGGCGGTTTGCTTATTGTGTCTTGATTGATACTTCTCAAAACACAAGGCGCAAACATTAGTGTCACCACCTCCATGAAATTCCGGAAAGGTATCACCCACAAATTTGTTCACTCCATTTTATAGATTAGTTTATCTTTTTACTAATTCATGATGGAATAAGCAATCATATTTTTGTTTTTTGTTGAATCATATGATTTAAACTAGCGGTAAAGGTTTGAATTGTTTTTTTTCAATTTATTTTTTGATTTGTTTGTCATTGATTTAATTTATTTGAAAATATTAAAATTGTATTGATAATTTATTGATATTATTTTTTTAACATATTGGATATTTTTTTACTTTTCAGGTTTTCATGAGTTGATGATACGAGGATGATGTTGACGTTCATGGAGAGTCACTTGAGGTTTAAATGGGGAAGGCAGCTTGTGACCCGCGAGGTTTAAATTAGGCGGGGCGGGTACGGTTTCATGTACTATATACTTAAATGGATTCAGGGCTCCTTGAAGTAAACCCGTCACGGGTCAAAGGGCGGGGCGGGGCAAGTTTAAAAAAAAATTAAATGAGGCGGGTATGAGTTTTTAAAAACCCGTCCCAAACTCAGCCCATTGTCATCCCTAAGCTCGTGCTTGTCTTTACCCCAATTAAACAAAATGTAAACAGTCTCACAAAATCTTTCATCACATATTTTGGTATTTACTATAGTGAAACAAACCTGATTGATCTTCTTATCCTTCACTCATGCTTCTTTTTCTTCTTCAGTGAAGTCATACTACCAACCAAGTCCTTCACTGTCCATAAGGCACTTCGAATTCTCAGGGAGCTCTGCCCAAATACCAACAAAAATCATTAAAATAAAAATTAATATTATTATTAGTTTAGTGTACATAAACTAGAAAAGTGTCGTACTTCCTAACCGAAATTTCCCACAATAATGTAGTAACTATATGACTTCCTAATATTCTTTTGGATCAGACCATTTCCTGTTGATAACAAGTTCTTATGTTAAAACATATTAAATTACCACATAACACACATACTCCACATTTCCAACTCACCACAAATGATGTTCCATGATAATGTATTATTTGGATATGTAGGGTTCTCAAGCCACTGTGTAAGGCCTTCCTTCCCTGTACAATTAGCTTTCCAAGTTTTAGTAAAAATAGTGGTTAAAATACAAGTGTTTAAGCACTTATTACATAACATTCACACAGTTACTTGAATGGTCAACAACTGAATAAGAAGATAAAAATATGCCTAATATCTACATCGATGAATGATGATTTGAAACAGAGCTACACAATTATAGAGAGATAAATACTCTTGTTCTATATTCAAAATCAAGGTCTACCCCTAATGAGGTTACAAGGGGTCTATTTATAAGTGGAGAAGGGGAGCACTAAAAGGGTCTCTAACCAATGTGGGACTCCCACTTTACAAAAAAGCCTAATACCCATTTGTGCTCACCTATGTCTCAACTTACAAAAAAACAAAAAAACAAAATAAAGAAAAATAACAAAAATAAAATAAAACTACTAATATGCTCAATTCACATCATGTTATTAAGGATCCTTATATAGGGTAGACAAGTAGTGCGTAATTTTCTTTTCAAAAGTTGTGTGGGGCTCAAGCCCCAACTGGGCTTTAATCTGTTACATAATATACTACGGGTACCTTTATATAATGATAACTATAAATCAAAATAAAAGGACATCAATAGATATACACTCTTACTTGATGAGTATATACTTGATCATCCTTGTTCAATACCCTGCATATCTTTTCATCATGTCCTCAACGAGATGAAATCATGCGAAAGATGAGTAGAATTATATCACACCTTACAATAAAATTATAATGGCAATTATAGTATGATAGAATGTGGTATCTAAGAGCAATCAAATTATGATGGTTCGGACGGAGTATAAATCAACACATATGGTTTAAAACTTTCCAAAGCTACTACCTAATAATTTGGTCAATAATCATGTCCCCGTTAGCTTACACAATAAGCTTCATCAACTACCATTCAAGCAAAAGATTCACGAGAATGTATGATTTCTAAGTGTCCCAATAAAACAAACACACTTCTATAAATCATTAGCTAAAGAGATTCGTGCCTCTAATAACAGACCGTGTATACTTCTGCCCACTAGAATATACTCCACAAACATAGTAAATATAATAACAGGAAAATTTTACTTACAAGTGATATATAGAATTTAAGCAAAAGATAAGTTTTACATTAGACAGTGAGCGCGTACCATGTAAAGCCAATAGGTAATATTAAGAGGTAGGGTGTGAATTAATGTCTTTAATGGTACAAGTGTGGTAGAGTAATAATTCATAGTCAAAGAATCGCCCGCGCTAAAAGAAATAATTTTCCAACGGCGTAATCCATAAAGAAATGAACATGAAGATATCATATGCATGCAACACAAGACAAAAGGGTATCAAGTAGATTGATGCAAAAATAAGTACATTCATGTCAAAAGCAAGATTAATCCTATCTGAGATATCAACATTTAAAATGTGGGGCCCGAATGCTAGAATACTACTGACTTAAAAGATAGAGAAAGTACTGAAGAATGATCATAATGTATACACAGTGAACTTCTTTTGGACAATACACACAGACAACCAAAACACTATATCTCAAGTCATATTCATCAAGTAAAGTGATAAATAAAGTCTAAAAAGATAAAGAGCTAAGGTACCTCGAACCATGTTGCTACCTGGCTTGAACCCTCCAGTGTGAGTTGTATGGAAATACCTATTGCTTTAATGCTTATAACCGTCAAAGATCCATTTATGGAACATACTCCAATATACACTATTAAGTTGGTCTGACAATAGCGCAGCTCACAATACAACACCAGTACCAATACTACAGCTATTGTTGAGGTAATATATAAAAGAAAAGTTGGTTGTGTTGTTAATGCCCATATTTCTTCTACAGAAGAAATATTGTGTTCACCAGGTGCATGAAGCATGATAATGGTAGATCCCACTACACACAAAATGCATCCAAGTATTCTCATTTTTCACAATTTCTCCTTCAATAAGAAATGTACTAGAACAGCACTGATAATTATACTTAATGCTTCGAGAGGCGTCACAAGCACTGTGTCAAATACAGTGCTGATCAACTAGGTCGAATAAATGGTTAGTGAAGACATGAACGTTCTTTAAGCAAAGATGAAAGTTAAAATCGACCTCATATTGAAGAAAATAGTAAATTATTATGGCAAATTGTAACTTTTCTGCATAGATGAGAAACGTGATAAAGGGCCATGTATATGTGCATTAATAGGTGGAGGGAAAGCTTCTAATTAGATTAGACAGTTGCAAAGATTAAGAGCATTGACAGCTTACTGTAGGATGTACACTTCCAGGAAAGTGGGTTCTTCATTGGGGAGTTAATTTTGTGGATGATGTTGGCAGCTGACCCCCAGGTACTATTCCCGTTAAGGACTATGAAATTGATACTCCTTTAAAAAAAATAACCACAACGTTGGAAGTAGATACGTTTGATGAAGTGAATATTGAGTTTAATCCTAGTAGCTCCCTTGAAGTTGTATTGAAGGATGAAAAAACTGAAGCTTATTATCAGAACAGAGGAAGAGACTTTAAGGTGCCTCTTATTGATTGCCTCCACAATGATAACAATACTATTGGAGCTAAAAGGGGCTTTAGCATTTGGGCAGGGGCTTTGGGACTACTGTCCAATAAACTCCTCAAACCAGAAGGAGATCATTCTATGAGTGAAGACAACAATAATGTGTTAAAAGATCATAATCTGTAAAAGAGGCGACTCGAAGGGTTCTATGAAGAGATTTCAATTGTAAAAGAAGTTCTTCTTGAAAACTCTTTGAGTGTTTCCATCAGGAGGTGCCCAGAAACAGCCAATAATCTTATGCATATAGAAACATATCTAGCTGGAGATGTTATTGTTCACTGGGGAATTTGCAAAGATGAGGCTAAAAAGTGGAAATTCCATCTGAGCCATATCCATATAAAACATTACTATTCAAGAATAAGGCTTTGTTGAACATGTTTAAGTTGGAATAACAAAAGATGAGGCTAATTTTGTGTGTGCCAGACGATTGTATCCCTGATTAGAAAACAACCCTGCTGTAATGAGATTGTTCATATTCTTTGAATAATTGTCCCTAATACATGGGGTTTAATAAAATTAAAGCTCACATGATATGATTAACTGTCTAGTGTCATTATAGAATTATTAGACATAAGAAGTAGGTTTGATTGGACAACAGAGACACTGATTTGCCTAATAATTCAGTAACTTTCACTTTCAAACTCAAATGGAAAGGGGGAAAAACATATTTCTCTTTACTGCAGCAGTTGTTGATCTCGTCAAAACAAAAGACTTGCTTCACATACAGTACATAGTTTCCAGGGGACACTCTTTATACTCTTCCATGATAACAACAGCATTGCATAAATGACCACATTACTGCACACATTTGTAGCATTTTGATATAGATTTTTAATGAAAATTGAAGGGAGTGAAAGTGATTGATGTGTTGAATTGTAGCTGATGTTTCCAAGTTCCCTCAAAACCTGCCTTTTTGGTCTGCATATCTAGAGTGCTCAAATTACACCAATCAACATGAAGTTGTGGGTCAAAATTAAGTGGATTTTTAGCATAATTATTTTCTTATATGATTATGAACTTATATGAAACTCCATATATCAGAAACTTCTAAATACTCTGAATTATTCATGAGCGCAAGGAATCCAAGTAATCCAGAACAAAAAATAAAACCCTCATTTCTGATAAATATTTCTATAACTTAACGATTCTCCGATCAAAATTTTATACGCCATATCACATTGGTTTAACGTACACATGTAAGGGGGATATGAATGAATTTATTAGCATAAACAATAATAGAGTTGAAAATGAAAGTGCTTACTCAGAAAGATCTTGTATTTAAGCTGCGTACGCAACTGATGCAATCACATGGTAACCAGAATAGGTTACTGCCACTGTCAGTTGACACCAAGAACCATAAACTCGGTGTTCCCACGCTCACATTCGCATAATGCAAACTAAAAATTCCCACGGAAAAAATAGTGATTATGGTGTACAAAAAACATGAATATCAAATCTAATAGTTATTAGAGAAACTAAGGAACCATGCTATCCCAAACAGCTGATACGATAAGTTTCGTTGCCGCCGGCGAAAGTGAGCGACGAGGAGTCGGCAAGGTGGCGACCGTGATGAAGATGATCACCGTGGTCCATAGCGACGTAGTAATCGTGAGTTCCTTTCTTTGGCAAGCCATCCAGGTCCAGAATTCCCTTCATCGGGTTGGAGTACTTGTGTTGTATATCGAATTCGAAGGTTCCTAATATGACATCACTTATCAGTCAACAAAGAAAAAGAAGCACATCCTCACCTTTTAATCTTCAACGTAAACAATAAAAAGTAACTAGATTACCAAATTATAATATTTAATTGCAAACAAATTCCATAAATTACCAAACTTTAATTGGTATCCAAGATTCATCTAAAATCTCGTCCATCGATGAACTCAACATTTTGGATTTTGTAAATACCTTCACATAATATTAATATCCGCAAATATACAAGTTATAAATGGGAAAAGCATTCATCATAAAATTGATTCTTCACAAACACGACTACAAAAGAAAAAAAGAAGGAAAATAACTACAAAGTTATGAGCATATGGAAATAACTGAAAAATCAACCTTAAATAACCCTACATCAACCTAAATATTTACCCTAAAGTGACACAAAATTGACACTAAACCAATATATTGGTTCAATGGAACACAAAACTGACTTTATAAGATATTCTCAAGTAATGAATCACTCTTCCAAGTTCAAACTAAATTAACTAAATAAAATGTAAATATTGAAGTGAAAAAAACACTATCATTAGTTTGAGGTACGGTGTCAATATTAAAAGTCCCTTAGCCTTAGTTGTGCTATTACCTTTGTGAAATTGACTATAAAAGGACACCGCCACAAATATGGGATGTATATTTCCTCTATACATCACAAGTTCTATTGGATCCATGATTGAATTTTGCATATCATTAGTTTGAGGTAACATATAACGTACACATGCTGATAAATTGGTTTAACTGTTTGTTATGCAGTAAGCTTTTATATAGGCTCAAGGTTAAGATGTAATACCCCGTATTTTTGAATATTCTATTTAATTAAATTGGAGAATTAAATGAGAAAATATGGGTTAATTTAAATTACGTAAGAGGAGTAATTTAATGAGATTTATTAAAAATTGTAATTATGGAATATTAATCGAGAGATAAATACCGATTTATATTGCCTCATTATATTTACTTAGTGCGGGTCGTAAATAGTTACTTAACGCGTGTAGACCGTTTTGGGGTGAGAATGAGTAATATTTTGTGAGTGACAATTTAGAGGTCACAGATGAGTTCGGAAGGGTCAAATTAGTCAAAATAGTATACCCGGGGGTACTAGTTGAGTATCGGGATAATTTTTTACTAAACCGAGACCGTTTGGGGGCGTTTTGGTCTTTTAACATGAGAGGGTATGGAGACCTACGAATTTGAGAGCCTTTTATCAGCCTTATGAAAGAGGGGTTAGGGTTAGAAAACCCATGTAAACACCAATACCATTAGAGATAAGGAGAAAACCATTCTCAAGGCTTAGAAGATGCTTTTGAGGAGGTTGGGTTGCCAAAGGAGGAAGGGTTGAAGAAGAGAAGAATCAATCCATCATCAACTCCACGAAATCAGATTCCTTCTGTCAAGGCAAGTTGTTTATTGCAAAAATTATAAAGTTATAATACCCATGTGTAGGGTTTTTGAATAGTTTTGTTAAATCAATATCTTGATAGGAGAATAATGATATTTATACATGTTGGGATAGGAATCGCATGTAGAATGATTTAACATATGTAGATGATTAATATTCAGAGTAGACTTGATGATTATTTCAGAATAAAATTTGGGTTTTGAATGAATATATGGGAAGAACACCATAACTAGGGTTTTAAGAAATTTTGGGTTTAATTCACTATTTCTTTAACGGAATTGAGGTTTTGATGTATTTGAAACGTTAGAAATTATCCTAATATATGTGGAAACATGTTAGGATCATTGGATCAAAGTTTGGTGGACAAGTTTGGAGATTTGTTAATGGAGGAAGAGGTAAACGAAGAAGATAAACTGCGTCTGTCCCTGCTCGATCGATCGATCGATCTCGAATGTCGATCGATCGACTAGGTCGATCGATCGAACCCAATAGTCGATCGATCGACGTAAGCTGTTTTTCTCGAATTTTTCGTGTTTAAGTTTTCTTTGATTTCCGATAATGAATGGGTATCCGAGGATTTATATTATACTTATATGGGAGTGAGAATAAGACCAGTAGGTATATTATTGAGGTCCAATAAGGCCATTGGGTGTAGGGCTTGGATTATGGACCGACGAGAATAATCCGATAGTAGAGTATCTGGAAATTCAAAATTGAGTTACGAGGCGAGGTAAAGTCAATTCAAGTAATAGACCAGTAGGGTAAGTAATAACTACTGAAATTATATGTGAGGGGTAACTAGGACCCTTAGAGTTGTGTGAATACTCAAATAAATTTAATTAATGAGATAAATCATAAAGCGATTATTGTACGGTAGATATAAGAGATTAAAATATTACGTACGAACATAATTAATAGGTCAGGCATGTACCTACTGAATTATATGATCTTTTAGGTGGAGAGAAGTATACCTAAATTAACTATGTTAGGGTCGATGAGATATCCCGAACTAACATAGGGTTATTATATGTTCGGGGTCTATGTAAATTGCCGAACCAAACCTTTGAACTGGTGGCGTGATGAAAGAGTCCGAGCCAGAATTTGTGTATATAAATAATTGGGGTCGATGTATCATTCTGAACCAATTCTTACTTAGGGTCGATGAATCATTCCGAACCAAGAGTCCTTTACGTGTGTGAAAAGGACAAAATAGTAATGACTGATAGTTAGTATATATTGTGTGTGAAATATATAATTGATGATATTATACTTCTATGTATTAGTAGATTGATATATATTATGTATTTAAAGATACATACCGAACTGGTAAGTTAAGTAGTCAAACTTAATTACAAAAGTGGGAAGTTAGAAATTATGATAATTGTAGAAATTTAGTAGTCAAACTAAATGAGAAGTTTTGAAATATAACATAGGTGAAATGCTACTTGAGTATTAATTAACCATCACTAGATGTTAATGAAATGGATGTACTGTGTGGGTGATACGAGAACTTAAGTATAGATAAGTTCAGATGACTACTTAGTCTTAGGTAGCTTGGAATATATGGTTAGGTAGGCTAAGTGTAAAACGTTAGGTGTGCACAAAAGATGAGGGGTGAGTAAACTCAAGAGAGTGTACGAGAAGCTAACATGTGTAATCAATAACCGCATTTTATATTGTGATAAACGCTTGTTAAATATTTTCAAAATGTTTTGAGTACTAACTCTTGCTATAAAACATTTTCAAAACCTTATAGGTGTCCACCCACAGGGACGCCATGTATGATGATTTCATTCTAGGGACTCGAAGTTGTAGCACAATGGATGCTTACAGTATTTTGATTAGACGATATCTCTCATTAAGATCTAGTGCATGATCTCACATTATTCTTTGTATGGACGCGTGGTCCGGTATCAGTCTCAGATGTTTAGTTTTAGACTAGTGGTTGTTCTACTCTTATTTTGGGATTTTAGCCGATGGTTTATTCGGTATTACTCTTATTCTTTTCTACTCACACTTTGTTGATTGGGTTATAGCACATGGTTATTTTTATACTTTGCTTCGCATGGTTGATTTATCTGTTTTAAGAAAGATAAAATTTGGCACCGGTCTAATTTTTACTTAGGGGATTAGTAATTAAAAAGTTTTCGACAGTGATGCTAAGAATGAACCTTTTGAGAAACCTGTTTTAATTTAATAAAGGCCTGATTAACCAATGTTTAATTAGGCGGGGTGTCACAGATAGTATCAGAGCATCAGGTTTTAGTTTCCATAGGATCTATACGGCTTACTATGTTTTTAGCGTATCGTTTGAATGATATAGAGCCCTATCTTAGGATTGTTGTACTCCTCTACGTACGTAGTTTACGTTCTACTGCTATTTAGTAGATGTAGTGTTATATATACGAGTTCGATTGGGCATGGTACGTCGAACATGGCGGTAGGAATAGCATTGGCGTTGGAAGGATTGCAGGAGGGAGGAGCTCGGCATGAAGCATAGGGTGTTCGAGGATGGTAATTATAGGAGAGATGACCGTTGTCGAGGTCACTCCTAGTGTATAATGGAAGTAGATGCTGCAAGAACTGTTGGGGCATATCATACATTTTTCTAAGTACCGCGAAGGTCTGAAAGATCTTGGTAGAGAACGACCTGTGAAAAATATGATAAAACGGTGACTGTGCATGTTAACCAATGGAAGTAGAATGTACAGAGGTTTTGGCATTTGGGATTGAGTAGAAATACTCAGAAGTGAAAATTTGAGTAAATTTTTTTTAGGCAATGTGGTGGGGATACCAGTCACCACATTCGGACCGAGGGTCGGTATACAAATAGAGGGACCTCACGTATAGTTTAACCGCAAATTTCTCCAATGATGGTTCAGAAGAGAAGTGAATGGGAATTTCTGAACCCATCACGTGAAAGCCTGGTAGAGGCCAACTGTGAGAAAGAAATTTATCTGTTGAAGTGAACTTGTACCTGATGAGATAGGTACAAGGGAAAAAGAGCCCTTGAGAGGATGGACTCTCGAGGTGTCGTTCGTAATTTTGGTAAAACTCTTCTTGGATGACTTATGTGTCTGAAGGAAGTATGGTGCTTCTTACAAGGTTGAGGTAAATGCTCCTAGGCGGGCGGAGCTAAAAGAGTTTAAGGATTTAGTCAAAGAGTAAGACTGAATGTAATGGGGCTAGTGCAAGCCATAAGTGGAAACCCACTAAGGGATTCATTGATTTGATCCTAACTTGGGACTGTTAAGTCTAATAGTGGGTTCCTTGGTCAGCGAAACTAAGGGAACCATGATGATAGTGTTAAAAATCAAGGCTGCCAAGTCCGAGAGGAGGAATACCCTAAACCAGTCGGTGTGGCCTGGAATAAGGGGATTTATGAAAAGATGTCTTATGTGTGACGTAAGACCCCGCGTGTTGATCTTGTCCAAAGTTATTTAAGGGAATACTAACTCCGATAAGTTTTTCATTTCTGTAAGGACAAGCGTATTATGTTCGGGAACCATTTGAACCACCAGTGCGATGGGCAAGAAAGTACATGAGTTTTAGCCTCAAGTGAATGAGGTATTTGATGATTCCTCACCTGAAAGAGGGTCGAGCTCGCATTATTCATCAGTATGTTGGAGATTCAGAGATTATGGATGTCTCATAGTGATTGATCCCGGTGTATAGGGACTTTAATGGTGTGATTCAAGGTATATTGTATGACCGCTGAGCGGAGAGATCGAGCTCGTTGTTATGATTAGTGTTAAGGACTTAGTGATAGTATAAGTGCAGTGCCACTTGACTCCTTTAGAGATATTGGAGTATGGTCACACATATTTTCGAGGAATGGAATTCGAGTATCTCGACTATGTGTTGTTCCAATAATGCTCTGTAAGAATGCATGGAGAGAAGCCCCTTGTTTAAGTTCGGTTGCGAAAGGGGATGCGACTAAATTTTTATGCACGTCAGGATAAGAGACGTTTTTAGATACTAGGACATCAGTGGAATCGGTAGTGTTGTGGAGAAACACCGAAAGGCTTAGTTCACCACGAAGGGATATGTGGGAATTTATGGGCAAGAATTTGATTCTTGGTCTATAGGGGATTGAGAATACTAGCAAAATTGTAGTCACGCCGTGAAGACAAGGCTAGAGTTGAGGAAAAGCATGTTACAAGTGCGACGTTTGCAATGTTTTTGCAAATGTGCACGGAGAAAAGGGTGTATGGGTGCCCTAGTCAATTGGCTTTCTTAGTCATCCGAGATAGAGGGATGCAAAAAAATTATATTTGATAAGTGCATCGGTGAGGAAGTTATGAGGCAAGTCGTATCGATGAAATGGATTGAACGTCATGGGAGATAGACGATGATCCAAGTTTATATTTGCTGAGAGAGCCAGCACACCCTATGGGATAAAAGTCGGTGGGAAGCCGTTCAAAAATTATCTCTTAATTTGGGAAGCCTAACTGTTGTGAAGAAGTGATGCAAGGTGCTACTTAACTGAGTGTTGAGAGTGACTTACGCATTACTAAAATGTTGATTCTTATAAGGTAACCAACCCAAAAAGTGCGCCAATTACGAAAAGTGCACAGATTGTAAAGTATAATATACCCGAAGTGAAAGGGGAATAGAGTACCACTTGAGGAAAGATGACGTAAGTGGGAAGCGGTGTTGAGGAAGAGACATAGTGAGATTGTCTCCAAACGCACCACTAGTTGATAGAGAAAGATGGGCTCGAAATGAGCAACCGGAATGTGGTAGTGAACCTACGTTTCCAATGATGGAATGCGGAGACAGACTTATAAATTATTGATGGGCTATGAACATCATAATTAAGCCAACATTTCGTTGGGGTAGCGGAATGGGGTGACCGGGATGGATTAGACTGTAGTTGAAAAGGAAGAGTGCGCAAGTGCACGGTGCCGCTCTACATGGTTGTGAATCAGGATGAAATCCTAAAATTCCACCCTGTGAGAGATGGTCAAGGAGGAATAGAGATAAAGTTTTATTTTGAGTATGTTGTGTCGCAAATGACTCAATGTTAGTGAGAAAGAATGATAATACGCCCTTACGATAGTGGAATTTTGGAGAAGCCCACTGATCAATTCATAGGTTGAATGTATACCTATATGAGCATATTTATAGGTAGTGTGAGTGCCTATATGGACTGTACATAAGGATTAGGTTTGTGGGTACCTATTACGAACAATACATGTACTTTGAGGTGTGGTTAGAGGAGAAATTCCAAACTCATAGTTCTTAACGCGTGATATGAGGACATTTTATTGGGGTATGACATATTAGAATAAATGAAGTGTGAAATATATGGCTCACAAATTTTCTACTCATGTGCGATGAGATATATATACTTATATTGTGCTCGAAGTGTGATTTCGAGACAATATAACCAATCACTATTGGTGATCGAGGATGGATTCCGAGTCAATAACCCCAAAAGAGTTAAAAGGGGGGTGATTATAAAATAAGTGTTGATAGTATGTGTGATGTGTAAGATATATATATACCTTATAATATTCTACTTATGAGTGATAGTAGACACATAGATGTTATATAGAGAGATATACATCAAAAGTGTAAATTAAGTAGGGAGAAACTTAATTTCAAGAGTTAACGTTAGATTGGGAAAAATATATGGAGAAATTAAGTAGTGAGACTTAATTATGATATATGCGGCATGGGTAACATGCGATAAGAGTTTATAATGAAGCAAGGCTTGTACTTGGGGCGACCGTTAGGACGATATGATTTGATATTGGGTATTATAGGATGTAGGGATGTTTAAGGTCCTTAGTCTTAATACCAGCCTTATCCTAATTTTGAGGACGAAATTTCTTTATAAGGGGGGAAGTATGTAATACCCCGTATTTCTAAATATTCTATTTAATTAAATTGGAGAATTAAATGAAAAAATACAACTTAATTTAAATTACGTAAGAGGAGTAATTTAATGAGATTTAATAAAAATTGTAATTATGGAATATTAATCGAGAGATAGATACCGATTTATATTGCCTCATTATATTTACTTAGTGCGGGTAGTAAATAGTTTCTTAACGCGTGTAGACCGTTTTGGGGTGAGAACGAGTGATATTTTGTGACTGGCTCAAATGATAATTTAGAGGCCACAGATAATTTAGAGGTCACAAATTAGTCAAAATAGTATACCCGGGTGTACTAGTTGAGTCTTGGGGTAATTTTTGACTAAACCGAGACCGTTCGGTGGCGTTTTGGTCTTTTAACATGAGAGGGTATGGAGTCCTACGAATTTGAGAGCCTTTTATCAGCCGTATAAAAGAGGGGTTAGGGTTAGAAAACCCATGTAAACACCAATACCATTAGAGAGAAGGAGAAAACCATTCTCAAGGCTTAGAAGATGCTTTTGAGGAGGTTGGGTTGCCAAAGGAGGAAGGATTGAAGAAGAGAAGCATCAATCCATCATCAACTCCACGAAATCAGATTCCCTCTATCAAGGCAAGTTATTTATTGCAAAAATTATAAAGTTATAATACCCATGTGTAGGGTTTTTGAATAGTTTTGTTAAATCAATATCTTGATAGAAGAATAATGATATTTATACATGTTGGGATAGGAATCACATGTAGAATGATTTAACATATGTAGAGGATTAATATTCACAGTAGACTTGATGATTATTTCAGAATAAAATTTGGGTTTTGAATGAATGTATGGGAAGAACACCATAACTAGGGTTTTAAGAAATTCTGGGTTTAATTCACTATTTCTTTAAAGGAATTGAGGTTTTGATGTATTTGAAACGTTAGAAATTGTCCTAATATATGTGGAAACATGTTAGGATCATTGGATCGAAGTTTGGTGGACTATAATGAAGTTTGGAGATTTGTTAATGGAGGAAGCGGTTAACGAAGAAGATGAACTGCGTCTGTCCCTGCTCGATCGATCGATCGATCTCGAATGTCGATCGATCGACTAGGTCGATCGATCGAACCCAGTAGTTGATAGATCGACATAAGTTGTTTTTCCTGAATTTTCCGTGTTTAAGGTTTCTTTGATTTTCGGGAATGAATGGGTATCCGAGGATTTATATTATACTTATATGGGAGTGAGAATAAGACCAGTAGGTATATTGTTAAGGTCCGATAAGGCCATTGGGTGTAGGGCTTGGATTATGGACCGACGAGAATAATCCGATTTAGTAGAGTATCTAGAAATTCGGAATTAAGTTACGAGGCGAGGTAAAGCCAATTCAAGTAATAGACCAGTAGGGTAAGTAATAACTACTGAAATTATATGTGAGGGGTAACTAGGACCCTTAGAGTTGTGTGAATACTCAAATAAATGCGATTAATGAGATAAAACATAAAGCGAATATTGTAAAGTAGATATAAGAGATTAAAATATTACGTACGGACATAATTAATAGGTCGGGCGTGTACCTACTGAATTATATGATCTTTTAGGTGGAGAGAAGTATACCTAAATTAACTATGTTAGGGTCGATGAGATATTCCGAACTAACATAGGGTTATTATATGTTTGGGATCGATGTAAAATGCCGAACTAAACCTTTGAACTGGTGGTGTGATGAAAGAGTCCGAGATAGAATTTGTGTATATAAATAATTGGGGTTGATGTATCATTTCGAACTAATTCTTAATTGGGGTCGATGAATCATTCCGAACCAAGAGTCCTTTACGTGTGTGAAAAGGACAAAATAGTTGTTGATGCAAAAAATTGGACCGAATCCCATTTTTATGATCACAGATAAATAGATGAAAGCAATCCAATCAAGCACATAAGAGACGAAGATTTTTAAAGTGGTTCGGCTATGAATAAAGCCTACGTCCACTGTTATTTTATTCCCATGGGTTTACAATAGCACCATAGGGTTTAGAGAGAGAAAGGATGTGTATCTTGTGTATGGGGTTTCTAGGTTCTCTTGGATCTCTTTCCTTTTGGCTAAGGGGATACATGTATTTATAGTGATGGGAGATAAAGAGATTCATTGTATGTAGACATTTATGTCTGCATTCAATAAATCTAATTGTTGAATTGCTTGGTATGCTATGTGTTGTCATCTATTAATACAGTATAAATGTACATTAAGTCTCATTAAATGCGCTGCCATGTTCATTAATGCACATTAAATGCATAGTTATCCTTTGATCTTCCTGGTTGGTATGTCGACCAACTCTCCTCGGGTGCCGACCAACTCTCCTCGGGGGCCGACCAACTCTCCTCGGGTACTGACCAACTCTCCTCGGATGCCGACCAACTCTCCTGGGTGTCGAATATTGCCACGTAGGATGACATGTGTCCTTTTCTGATTGGTCCTCGTAGATGGAGAATTTTTGAGTTAATAGAATCCCCCAATGCTCCATGCTTGATGGTTAACTTGAAAGGATGGAGTATTTATTCTGCAGTGTTGCTTGGTGCTCGTGAAATTCTTGATCTACCTTCTTGATTTTTTCAACATAAAGTGCATTATCTCCTGGATGACATATGATGCATGCTGATCGATGGTTGCTAATCTTTCTTTTGAGGAACTCCGTGTGCTATGTATCACCCCTGGGAATTTGGATGCAGCCATGCCATAGTATGTAGCTTGTCATAATCTTCAAGTATGTTGATTGGTTTGCTAGCCGACCAACTGCCTCCTGTGCCGAGCAACTGAGTGCTAACTTCACGTGCTTGATTCTTTTGATTTATGATCCTCTGAATACTTTGTCGAGTAACATACTAGCTTTTGAACCTAACTCTTAAATCTGATTAGTACCAAGCTAGTGGTGGATTTCGAAACATTTTCATACAACTTCTTCTTTAATGTTGGTCGGGACAGTAGTAGTAAAGATCTCAGTGCTGTAGATGCTGAATTTGACTTCTGAAGTTCAATAATATGTGCATAATAACTCATGAATATGCCTCCTGAACTTCTGAATTCCTCCTGAACTTCTGAATTCCTCCTGAACTTCAATATACCTCCTAAACTTCAATATCAAAAATAATTCCTGAGCAAGAAAAAACAACTCCTGAATGATAATTAGTCGGGGCCCCGACCATGTGAGTTTGTGGAGTTGAATTTGATGCTCGACTGCATGATGTTATGAGAATGTGCCACCGAATGAACAACTGGATTTTTAATAGAGCCCCCAAGTGTGGAATGTGAACTTTGAATGTTTTTTGCTTGATCGCTTTCACATACTCATAAAATGTTTTCGACCAACTGTAGTGGACAGCTTCTTATTTTCGACCAACCTGAGTTGACATTTTTAGGAATAGATTTACTTCCTAACCAACATAAGTTGGCATTTTTAGGAATATATAGTTTTACTTCCCGGAGGAATACAAGTTTTACTTCCCGGAGGAATACAAATAGCTTTACTTCTCTAAGGAATACAAGTAGCTTTACTTCCCGGAGGAATACAAGTAGCTTTACTTCGAAATACAAGTAGCTTTACTTCCTGGAGGAATACAAGTTTTACTTCCCGGAGGAATACGTTTACTTCCTAACCAACATAAGTTGGCATTTTTAGGAATACATTTACTTCCTAACCAACATAAGTTGGCATTTTTAGGAATACATTTTTGATAATAAATGATAGAGACTTCCTCGGAGCTGACCAGCAGATTGTTGGGAATAGAATAAGATATAATAAATGGTGGAGACCTCCTCGGCGCTGACCAACAGATTATTGGGAATAAAATATAATAAATGCTGGAGACCTCCTCGGCGCTGACCAATAGATTGTTGGGAATAATATATGCTGGAGACCTCCTTGGAGCTGAATATATGATTATAAATATTTGTCGAGCTCCATGCTGAAATAAGAATATAATATGCATCCAAATAGATATAAAGAATAATAATAAATTGCCTCGTTGATCTGTCGAGGTAGAATTATATAATACCGAACAAGAATAAGATCTTCCAGAACATAAGAATATGGCCGAGAACGTTGTCAGGCCTGAATATAAATAAGAATTATCCGACCAACTATCCGTTGGGGGTGAAATACAACGAATGTTGTAATTATCCTTAAAGCTGAATAAGTATCTTGTCGAGGCACAATTGCATAATGCCGAATAAGAATAATATTTTCCAGAATATAAGAATATGGCTGAGAACTTTGTTGGACCTGCATATAAATAAGAATTACCCCGACCAACTATCCGTTGGGGGTGACATATAATAAATGTTATAGTTCTCCTCGGAGCTAAATATGATAATAAGTATCTCGCCGAGTTCCATGTTGAGATGAATATAGAATATGAATCCCAAGGGATATATAGAATAATTCGTGCTTGAGCACAAATCAAAGCAATAATAAAATATATAGTTCCTTGCTGAGGTGAAATTTCATAATGCTGAGCAATGATAATAGTTTCCAGATTGTTTCCGAGCATTCGTCGGTGTTGAATCTTGTACCTGTAAAAATTAATAATTTGCTCTACCATATGTGTAGGCTGAATTGATTAGTCATGAGAATAATTTACTCATCCAATCAATATATGATATGTATATGCTTGAGAAATAAAATATTAATTTCAAAAAATGAAATATAATATGTTGGCTGATATGTCTAGGTAAAACTTCCAGATGTCGAGCAATAATAGTTTCCAGAGGTTTAAGATTGTGGCTGAGCTTTCGTCAGGATTGAATCTCGTCCCTATGAAATTTTAATAAGCTGCCCGAGCACCTGTCGAGACTAGATCAAATAATTATTATCGTGAGAATAATTATTCAGCCAAACAATATGTGATGTGTATCAGCATAAGGCAATAAAAATTTCAAAATATGAAATAATATGTTTTGTGCCAAATGTGTGTGAGATGGTGAAATTTTTATTAGATATGCGCCATAAATAAGACGTAGAGTTTTTTGTAAAGTTATTTAATCTCCAACAACTAATCAAGTATAAGTTGATGTTTGAAAATTATTTACCACTTGGTTTTAAAAATATTTTTGGGGTGATCACAAGTTAAAAAAGACTTAAGCCCCCAGTTTGTCCCCAAGCTGAAATCGTGTTTAAAGAAATATCTGGGGTGCTTCACATTTTTAATACGCCAAGATTCTACTGTTGCCGACAAACGGCATGGATGTTGCCGACCAAAATTTAAGGATATCTCAAGTTATATAATATATGGTGCCGACCAAGAAGTAAATGGTCCCCGACCAGCTGAGCAATTTCGCCGATCAACAAAAATGGTGCATTGACAGCACCGAACAACATTAGATGTTACCGACCAAAAAGTGGATGGTTGGATAGTTTCCGACCAGTAAATTGAACCCTCCGAACAAGACTGAGATATCGCCGATCAAGAAGTAGATGATCGTCGACCTGCAATTGGTTCCACCGAGCTACAACATGGGCTCCGACCAATAATAAGATACCTCGTAGTTGGATAAAATTATTTCAATGTTGCTGATGGATCTTCACATCTTATCTCCAACAAACAAAAATGGTCTGGTTAAGCTTCCCTTTAATAAAATATGGCCCAAGATGATGTCGACCAACAATATGTATGGCTGACCAGAAATAGGGTCTGTAAGTGGACGATTCCAGACAGCCATATGAGTCGCGGTGAATAATTTTTCGTGAGATTGCTATGTCCCAAAATATCTCGAACCAATAGATAAAAAAAATATTCGATGTAAAATTTAAGAATTAAGAATGTTAATTAAATGAATAATTATCTAATCCACTAGATCGTGTGATTTCGACAAAGAAACCCTGCGATGTGATGAACGAGGGGCCAACATATCAAATTTGTGCCCAGAGTCTTGATATGGTCATGATTATTTTACTGATCATCTTTTACAAGAGGTGGGTAATGATTTTTCAGGTGACAGAAAATTATTTTTTATATTGATCCCTTCCTATTCCCTATCTGGAGAGATAAAAATATTCTAAATGATCGAAGTTATTACCAAATTTATATCAAAAATCAATCAATGAGACTCTATTGACATAGATGGAAGATGAACCAAATTAAGTATATAGTTCATAAAGATGAATACAAAGAGACTCAAACTTGAAGAGAGAGAAAGTAGATCTGGGTCATGATTTCCATGAGAAAACTTTTTATTGTCTTTAACCTTTTCCCATTCTCTGATTAAAAATATAATGGGAATTTGAATAGTCATCAAAGATCTTTCAAAAATTATTTCAAAATCAACAATGAAAATTATCAAATCTTATCATCGTCGTATATATTTGTATATGTAATCATTTAAAATATTGATTTCATGAGATAAAATTTTAACTTGAGAATCAAGCCAAAAGTTTTGATTTATGAAATCTACCATTTCACAGATTTCTCAACAAGAATTAATTTAACAGTTATGATTTTGAAATCATGATATGCAATTTTTGTAGATTTCATAAATAAAAATTGGACAATTAATTTATGTATATAAACATAAAAATCATGATTGAATCAAAAGATGTATGTAGAATATATAATTGATTGTACGTAGAGAAAATAAAAACTTAGCTTTTGATGGAGAACAATGCTTGTAACACGTTCCCACAGACGGCGCCAATCTATTGATGCAAAAAACTGGACCGAATCCCATTTTTGTGATCACAGATAAATAGATGAAAGCAATCCAATCAAGCACATAAGAGACAAAGATTTTTAAAGTGGTTCGGCTATGAATAAAGCCTACGTCCACTGTTATTTTATTCCCAGAGGTTTACAATAGCACCATAGGGTGTAGAGAGAGAAAGGATGTGTATCTTGTGTATGGGGCTTCTAGGTTCTCTTGGATCTCTTTCCTTTTGGCTAAGGGGATGCATGTATTTATAGTGATGGGAGATAAAGAGATTCATTGTATGTATACATTTATGTCTACATTCAACGAATCTAATTGTTGAATTGCTTGGTATGCTATGTGTTGTCATCTATTAATACAGTATAAAGGTACATTAAGGCTCATTAAATGCGCTTCCATCTTCATTAATGCAAATTAAATGCATAGTTATCCTTTGATCTTCCTGGTTGGTATGCCGACCAACTCTCCTCGGGTGCCGACTAACTCTCCTCGGGGGCCGACCAACTCTCCTCGGGTACTGACCAACTCTCCTCGGGTGCCGACTAACACTACTCGGATGCCGACCAACTCTACTGGGTGTCGAATATTGCCACGTAGGATGACATGTGTCCTTTTCTGATTGGTCCTCGTAGTTGGAGAATTTTTGAGTTAACAATAGTAATGACGGCTATTTAATATATATTGTGTGTGAAATATATACTTTATGATATTCAACTTCTGTGTATTAGTAGATTGATATATATTATGTATTTAAAGATACATACCGAACTGGTAAGTTAAGTAGTGAAACTTAATTATGAAACGTAACTTTAGATAGAGAATATCTAATTAGTAATTTATGTAGTGAAACTTAATTACAAAAGTGGGAAGTTAGAAATTATGATAATTGTAGAAATTTAGTAGTCAAACTAAATGAGAAGTTTTGAAATATAACATAGGTGAAATGTTACTTGAGTATTAATTAACCATCGCGAGATGTTAATGAAATGGATGTACTGTGTGGGTGATACGAGAACTTAAGTATAGATAAGTTCAGATGACTACTTAGTCCTAGGTAGCTTGGAATATATGGCTAGGTAGGCTAAGTGTAGAGCGTTAAGTGTGCACAAAAGATGAGGGGTGAGTAAACTCAAGAGAGTGTACGAGAACCTAACATGTGTAATCAATAACCGCATTTTATATTGTGATAAACGCTTGTTAAATATTTTCAAAATGTTTTGAGTACTAACTCTTGCTATAAAATATTTTCAAAACCTTATAGGTGTCCAGCCACAGGGACGCCATGTATGATGATTTCATTCCAGGGACTCGAAGTTGTATCACGGTGGATGCTTACAGTATTTTGATTAGAAGATATCTCTCATTCAGATCTAGTGCAGGATCTCACACTATTCTTTGTATGGACATGTGGTCCGGTATCAGTCTCAGATTTTAGTTTCAGACTAGTGGTTGTTTTACTATTATTTTGGGATTTTAGCCGATGGTTTATTCGGTATTTACTCTTATTCTTTTGTACTCACACTTTGTTGATTGGGTTATAGTACATGGTTATTTTTATACTTTGTTCCGCATGGTTGATTTATCTGTTTTAAGAAAGATAAAATTTGGCACCGGTCTAATTTTTACTTAGGGGATTAGTAATTAAAAAGTTTTTGACAATGATGCTAAGAATGATCCATTTAAGAAACCTGATTTAATTTAATAAAGGCCTGATCAACCGATATTTAATTAGGCGGGGTGTTACATAAGATGTGCATTATAAATAACTGCTAAAATAAAATGTATTTGCGATGATATCCTCACTCAGGTAGTGTTGGCCAAAAGTAAGATAAATGAGGGAAAGAATAGAGTACCTCAAAATCGATGGATATGTCCTTAAAATTATCCCCCAAAATCAATCTAAATAATATGAAATTCAACATATAAGTGAAAAATCATAGTGACACAGTAAGTACTTACAATAATAACACGATAGGAGAAGAAAGATAAAATCAAACACATTTACCTGCTATATTTATTAGTTCGTGATAGTTTCAGATTTTAGTTTATCAGTCCAAATAGATACAAACAAAGATGTATACACAATAGTTTATTAGAGCGAAACATATGTCCCAGAGGATCTTAACACATTCGATCATATCCAAAGAAATAATATATTGTAAAATAACTTACACTATCACAACAAATAGTTTCATTAAAACATATTACTCACAGATTTACTTCAAGGCAATACAGTTTCTCATGGGTTAATCACATTCTCTCTAAAAATTCACAATTGGTTTAACCTTCAATTATAATTTAAAATAAATTCCCTCTCGCTCCGCCTAACTATAATCCTAAACAAAGAATTTATTATATGCATCTTTCCTTGTTCAAATTGCAAACTAAACTCTACGTTATTTCCAACATCATAGATATTAATTGAACTCTAATTGTTGTATGCAATAATAATTGAAAAATTATTAGTCTAGAGTTGTTGTATATCGTAAAAATTAAAATAACTATTACTTTATAGGTGTTGTATGCATTGGAGAGCATAAACAAATCTATTTGGATAGATATAACAACCTTAGTTAAAATCTATACCATTAACATCAATAGAATCCAAACAGAGAAGCATCAGAGAGCAGAAACATATTTGAAGAACTAATTTTGGACCAACATCTATATAAATAACTTAGATATTGTAGCAACATCTATAGAAATAACATCTATTGATATTGCAGCAACAAATTTGAAGGACTGATATTGAAGCAACATCTATAGATATTGCAGTAATATCTCTTGAAATAACATCTATAAAAAGTGATTTTAAGGACTGATATTGTAGAAACATATACAAAAATTGTTGTATACAATAATTATTACTCTATAGTTGTTGTATACAATAAAAAATTGAAAAAATTATTAGTCTGTAGGTGTTGTATGCATTGGAGGGCGGAAACGAATATATTTGGACTTCTATGACAACCTTAGTTAACACATATAGCATTAACATCAATAGAATCCAAACAGATGTGATTCGGCAATTCCAAATGCATAATATACCTATTTTTATAGATGTTATATACAATTCCTATCAAATCATCTTCATCATGGCACCCTGCGGTATGTATAGTTAATACACCACAAGACGGAAGGGTAATGCAGAGGTTACTTTTACGTATCTTTAAAAAGACCTTAAAGGGGTAAGTTGTATCCATTTTCTAGATGTAGTTGAAAAGGCATTAATTCTATATCAAGTAAGCATAGAATTATTGTAGCTCATATAAAAGAATCAAACTACTGTAGTTGTGGCTGGGTAGCTAAAATAAAAATATCTGAAGGTTGTCACTTATCTAATTCCTTCATAAATCTGAGAATGTAGGGACATTACAATTATGTTAGGAGCTGCAGTAGATATATTGGTGAAAGGTCTTACTCTATTCCTTCCTACCGTCATGAATAGCGGCCATCAGAAATCCTTTTTCCTTGATTAACATTACATATATATAGGGGTATAACTTGATACATATTTAGGGAAGAAAATCACAATTAAACAAGAGGAGACAACATTGGGTCACCAAGTGCTAAACTATAGGGAACACATTAAGAACATCTATTGTTGAGGAGTCCCTATTATTTAAAAGGTCATCGAGTGAGAGTATTCTCTGTATTAGAACTTTATTACGCTTGAGTGAGATTGGGGGTTGAGAGTTGTGTGCACTCTTGTAATTCGCCACGTGTCACTTGCACCGCTACAATCCTCATGTAAAAAAATATGGTTGTCCAGGCTTGATTTTCGGAATGACATAAAGATCATTGTGTATTTACATATTGATTTCTTTATTTTGTACAATTTATTATTTTCCATCATTATAACTCCATATCCCGTGTCTTGAGTGGTTCAATAAACATATTTTAGTATCTTTGTGGTGTATTAACTATACATACTACAAGGTTCCATGATGATGAAGATTTGATAGGTAGGAATTGTATATAACATCAATAGAAATATCTATTAGGCATTTGGAGAACAACGAGGGGGTCGGGTTTGGCGTTGGAGAGTGAGCATATATTTAGGACTTTGAGGGAGATGAGGCACCAGAGTGCGATGGGTGGGTTTGAGTTTGTACCGTCACCGCCTCCAACGTATTACCAAAATTTGAAGAACAAGGTTGTGGATCTACCGAGTGATGAGTAGATTAACGAATGTGAGGAGCTGGGATTTTTGTCTATAGGGATGATCAGGGAACTTTGCTTCAGATCTTCACCAAGACTTTGGGAAATAGGTATGTATGCTCTTATTAAATTTGCTGTTCATCTTTCTTGCATTTCATATCAGTCCATTGTTGTATTAACATCTTCAAACTCAAATGGTAAAGAGTCTTATGAAGTAGACATAGAAGATTCAAAGCGAGGGAGTGTGTATTAACATCTTCATACTCAAATGGTGATGGGATGACACTTGTGGTAACCAACCCACTAATATGAGCAATATCAGCCTAACATAATGGCTCTCTACTTGTCACAAACCTATCAACCACATGAAAAACTCTCACTAAATGTACGTTTTGGTGTAATGTATTAAGTAGAAATGATAATTTGACACACACACATATGTATGTATACACTAAAATTTAGCTTCAGAAATCGTTGCACAATTCTCATATTCCCTAATCATCATTGCATAATTCATATTGCCTAGGGAAATGTACTTATCGAGACGCCAACATTATTTGCGCAAGTAGAAGTTCCCTTCTTGGCATTGGCAGGTTAAAGTGGAAATACATATAATGAGTATCTTCTAATTGTTCCCAGAATCTCAAAGGTATGACAATTCAAATGTTAATTCATATTTCATATAATCCCTGATAATTTAGCAGTTGAAGAACATAAAATAAGATAACTTGTTTTAAAAACAACACTAACTATGAAATTTTTATAAACTCTCTCAAGAATAATTATTATAATATATAATTTTTTTAATTTTGTCTTTGAAATTCAAAATTGTGAATGAAACAAAAGCTAAAAGTAGAACTCAAGACTAACTTTATCTTGGTATTATTTAGAAAGTTATATAATATTGTTGATCCCTAGGTTCATGGATACGCAATATTTGTATGGAAGTGAGAATGTGAGAAAATTCCCCAAGAACAAAAAATGCAAAATTTGTAAACGGGCTCTGGATGCTCAAAATCCTTCACAGATAACTTTTATCAACCAATGTTCAACATTACAATATCTACAATTAGTAATGTCTATTTAAACAAAGAGATACTTATGCTAATTCAATCTCTCAAACGTTGTCGTCATAATAATGTATTACGGGTAAGGGTACAAATTGACAATTATTGAATCACACTATCCATAATAATTAGTGCTATAAAATAAATTCAATGAATTTAATAGATGAAGGATGTTTTCAACCAAGATCATTAAAACTAACATTGACTACTCAATTGCATAGAATTCCCCACATTAATGTCCAACAGTGCAAGATGGCATAATTCCAACAATGAAATGGAATAAATGGTGTTCTCTTTGATTAAGGAGATAGTAACAACATATACAATTTGACTTCAAAAGTTTAGGTATTCAATTTCCATTAATTAATTCTTGAGCAAACAAATGTTCAAAGAGCTTCCCATGTCAAAAGCTTATGTTTATAACAAATAATAATGATACTTGACATAATGATGATGAAGGTGGTGGATGCGGAAGAAAATAAAACTAAGCTACCTTCCAATGTTTTACTCTGTTCTTATCCTTGAGAGATAACTGAAAGGAATTAAGGAAGGAAAAATACTTGTCCAATAATGACAGTCTAGACCCTATCAAATGGAGTTGAGTTAAGTGCATTGAAGATTAAATGTGGGGGCGGATATATTGGAACTCGACCACCGCTTATTTCCGTTTCGACAAATTCACGCAACTTTTTCGCATAGTGCCTGAGAAACTCCCCCGAAAGGACTTCCATCCACGTCTCCTCAGCTAACAGCTCTTCCAATTTCAAATTCACTTTTATATGAATACATACATTCATATAATTAGTCAAATGATACATACAAACATAATATAAGATAAAGGAGAAGCTATTTGAAATTACAACAGACCTATGGTAGATTTTGAAAGCCTATCGGAATAGATTTTGAGATTGAGTTTGCATTTGTCGAGTAATCTGTTGAATTCGGTTCTCGATTTTTGATCTAGGGTTATATATATTAACATGTGAGTGTGAGTGAAAAATATAGAGAGAGATACACAGAGAGATCAGACCTGTGAGTGACGGCGAGGAGCGACGGTCGAGAGAGAGAGAGAGAGAGAGAGAGGGCAGTTGCGTGAGGAAGAGAAACGAGCCACGATGGCCAGAAAGAGAGTGGGGCCTATGAGTGAAAATGAGGAGCGGAGATATCAAAGTTCTCTTAAACATTTAGGAGGGAAAAGTCCCTCTTAATTTATAGGGAGAACAAAAAAATGTCATAATATGTACATTTAGTATAAAAATTCTTAAAAAAGGGTCATATTATCTATAATCAAATGTGATTTTTATATTTAAAGTGTCATAACAAATAATACTATTGTATATAAAATGACATTTTATATTAGAATGTCATATTAACAATAGTATTAACCTTTAAATGACATTTTTGTAATAAATGCCTTTAAATTAATTTTCAAGCGTCATAAAAAAAGTATTTTTCTTGTAGTGGCTCTTGAGCATTCATCATTCCATGTGAGATCCTTATCCTTCTTTACGAGCTGAAAGAATAGTCGGTCGTATTTTGAGGACTTGTAGATAAAGCGATTGAGTGCTACAAGCATTCCAGTGAGCTTTTGAATATCTCGCAATGTCCTTTGTGGCTCGACCGTGTTGATCGCATCAATCTAATATGGATTGACCTTAATCCCTCTCTTGCTGACTAGGTAACCCAAAAATTTTCTTGACTAAACACCGAATGAGCTTTTGCTCGTATTGAGTTTCAGCTGGTACTCCCTGAGGATTTCGAAGGTTCTGGCCAGGTCTTTGAGGTGGCCGTCTTTGTCCTTGCTCTTGATTAACATGCCATCGATGTAAACTTCCATGGTGTCTCCCATATACTACTTGAACATCTTGGTGACTAGCCTTTGATAAGTTTCCCCTTCATTCTTTCGGTCGAAAAACATGATCTTGTAATAATATAGACCTATTGGAGTTATGAAGGATGTTTTGTCCTGGTCGGGGTCAAACAATGAGATTTGATGGTACCCTGAATAGCATCTAGAAAACTCATACTCTCGTGAGTTGTTGTGGCGTCAACTAGCTGACCAATATTCGACAGAGGGAAAGTGTCTTTGAGATCCGTGAAATCTATGTAGACTTTCCATCTGCCATTTCTCTTTCGTACTACCACTAGGTTGGACAACCATTTGGGGAACTAGACTTCCCTAATGGAGCCTGCATCTAGAAGCTTACTAACTTCATTCTTCGTTGCTTTAGCCTTTTGGGGGGTTGTTCGGATTGCATTCTAAGTGATCAGATTAAATGTTGGGTCAATTTGGAGATGGTGTTAGGCTACGTCGGGATCAATCCCAAGCAGATCGTATGGCTCCCAGACAAAAACATCCAAATTGCTTCTTAAAAAGGCATCAATTCTTTCTTTTCGTCATCGACAAGAATAATTCTGATAAAAAACTTTCTCTTCGACAAGTTGTCATCAACACTAACTTAATTTGGGACTTCAACAACCCTATCAATGGGATAAATCTTGGTCTCTTCTACCCCTGGTCAGCCATACAATAGTTGATACTTAGAAGGTGTAGTCCCATTTTAGGCTTCCTTTAAAATGACGTTTGGTTCCTTTTTCTTCTCCTTTTGGGGGTGAATAGGGGTAATAAATCATTTCCTTGCAATGTCCTGGTCGTCACAAATCTTGACCACGCCCCGATCAGTGACGTACTTGAGCTTCTGGTGGTATGTAGATGGTACGAATTTCATGGCGTGCAACCAGCCTCTGCCTAGAATGGCATGATATGGTGATTCTATATCTACCACCAAGAATTTAATCAGCTTTGAAATATTGCTTGCCCTTACTTGCAAGACTGTCTTTCCCAATAACATTGCAAGTTCCCTCGAAAAACCCACCAATGAAATTGTGGCCCCTTGAGGTAGGCTAAGTTAAGCTTCAACTTGTGGAATATCTCTATGTACATTACTTTCGATGAGCTTCCTTGTTCTATCGGTAATTTGTCAATGTCTCAGTTCGTGATTCTGAGAGTGATCACGAGTGCATCATGGTGCGAAATCCTCATTCCAATAAGATCTTCCTTTGTGAAGATGATATATTCAGTATAGTTGATATCTTATAGTTATTGGTGCTTGCCAGCTTGGCTTTTTGTAGGGTCAATCTGGAATGACTCCATGATAGCTATGACCTTTTTCATCTCCATTTGAACAACGCTCCCTTGGATTTACTTATGGTTGAATACTCTATAAATCACCGCGAACTCTTATCCCATGTCGTCATCAAGGATATTGTTCGGGATCTGGTTGCCATTGTCTGTGATCTCATCAGCTTTCTTCTCTATGT
The DNA here is from genome assembly GCA_949130495.1 of Sambucus nigra. NCBI lineage: Eukaryota > Viridiplantae > Streptophyta > Magnoliopsida > Dipsacales > Adoxaceae > Sambucus > Sambucus nigra. The sequence goes on from OX422207.1 coordinate 141,784,213, forward strand.
ACTTATTCAAATGTCCATCTCGGGCCAATTATTCCTAGTGCGACTTTAACGTTTTGTAATTATCTATCTTGTGGTTTCCCTCCTTATGGAATGTGAATCTCAGTGCATTAATCCTTTTTATTGGATCACCACACATCTTCTTGGACCACTTGACAAATGGATAATCCTTGATCTTGCTCAAAATCATGTACTTCCAAACATGGTTTATGGGATCTGTCTTGCCATCATAGATTTAGAATCTGGGAATAATGAACTTCTTTAAGGGATCCTCTTCTTCAATCTCCCTTGAAAAAGATGATTTTATCCTAGTGTTAAGAGCTCTTCTGGCTAGATCTCTTGTGGACCTAGCCGCTCGATGGGCTGGATGTTGGTCCATCTCTTTATGGACTAAAATTCTGATGTCTTCACTCTGATGATCATTACTTATGTGGAGCCTCTCTAATTGGACACGCTCTGATTTATCACAGTTTGTCTTATTGGATTCGAATAGATCTTTGTCGTGCTTGGAGCTCTTACTTCGACTGTGAGTCTTACTCGCCCGAGGACTAGGAGACTTATCATGACATTTTCTAGTATCTTTATGGATATCTTTTTCCATCCTTTCAAGTTGACTCTGTAGGTAAAAATTATCTTCCATATGGAGGTGTGTTGCCTCATCCTACTCTTGAAGCTTGGCTTTGTAAGTGTTGACACTCCTTGAGATCTAAGTAGACCTAGGTGGTACCTGATTTTCCTCAGAAGGTTGACTCTCTTGGCGAAACCTGGGATTTGGTGGCTGTTGAATCTCTGATCTGACTAGGTGGGACTGGATCATCATGTACATCGCTAATTAGAAGAAGGTTATTGTTGTGATGAGACATCACAGACTTTCTTTCGATAACTACTTTCGTAGGAAAAAGAATCATTTCCCACAGACAATGCCAATTATGAGTGAAAGAATTACCACAAATGAGAAATCTAGAAAGAAATATCGAGATGAAAATAAATGATCACACACACAACACCAAGGAAATGTGGTTTGGCAACTTGCCGACGTCCACATATAGGTTACTGTTCTCTGTTAGAGTCTCTCAGATAATAGAAGTTACATCTCCTTTGCCCTTGGTCTAGGTTTACATTTATATTTATGATTACAAGTGATTAAATTATACAAGTAACTCAACCAACTTGTGGATAGCTCGCAGATGTCCCTAAATATCTTCCCAAGATTATTGGTAACTGATTGGAGTCTATCTTCATGCATTTAAGCACATGTTAAATACACGGGTCTAAAATAAATATCTGAGTTGGTTCGGGTAGTCCACTTTGCATGCTAGGTTAGTTGGTTGTATCAGTGGGCTTGAATAAACAAGCCCTCATAATACGCATCCTAATTTCTGGATTTTATATCCTATTTTCAGATTCAAATCCTCTACAAACATGATTCAATTCATCTTTATATCACCCTAAATCCCTACATAATCCAGAATTTTACATACGAGGTAAATTACAATGAACTAAGAAATATTTTGGACAAATAAAGTTAGCAAGAAAATTCTTTCTTGATTTCTTGAGGTTTTCTTAGTGAGTTCTTCCTCCCCTTGGCCCTTGGCCTCTTCTCTCTACCAAAGTGTCTGATAGGGTTTATTTGTTAATTGTGGGGTTTTTTAAATCTCATAATTAACTTATCCTAATCCCAAATCCCAAGTTGAACCTTAAGCCATAATTTTGGACCCTCAAATGGGGCCAAATACATAATTCAACTAGCCCAATAACCTCTTAACTCATATATATATCCCGAAACTATTTATAAAAGTCTAAAAAATCTAAACGAGCCCATAAATCCTCCCGAAACGCGCCCCAAATATTTTTATATAACAAGTATATTTTTCAATTGTGTCACATATCATATATCAATTATTTAATGCACATGCAATTATTTTCTACCGAAATTATTTAACATGCAAAGTTAAACCCACATTACATGAAATAATAATTAACTAATTCATTCTGAACATAATTAATTAAATTCATCGATTTGATTTAACTCCTATAATTTTTTTATTTTATTCAAAAAATACATGGTATTACATTCTTCCTCCTGATAACAGAATTGCTTCCTCAGAATTCGAAACATACCTGGCTAAAAGAGTTTCGAATATTTCGCTCGCATGTCGTCCTCTCTCTCCCAAGTCGACTCATCCTCCTAGGGGTGGCAATTCGGGTTAGTCGTGTCATTTTCGGGTCGCGTTGATTTTTATTTTAGTATACGTTTTAGGTACTCTTAAATCTATACAAGCTAAACGGGTCATGTTCGGGTCATTTCGAGTTATTACCGTAAACGGGTTATCGGGTCAAAAATTGCCAGCTCTACATCCTCCTTATGATGTCCCCACTGCACACGTACCAACAGAACAACCTTAGATTGAAGTCGGTGTTCCCTATGGTCCAGAATGGCTACGAGTATCTTCTCGTAAGTAGCGTTTGTATGGATCTCTATATCATCCATATAGATATGTTGGTATGCTATCTCGATTCTAAGGAACCTTCGTAATGCAAATGTGTGAATAACGTCTTGTAAGTGCTCCGATAGTCTCAATCGGTATGCTATGGGCCCAATCATCTCAAGGATAGGGAATGGTCTCACTTATCGGGGAGACAACCTCCCCTTATTCCTAAATCTCACTTCTCCCTTCATGGTAGACACCTTAATCAGCACCTGATCCTCGATATTAAAATCTAAGTGTACCTAGATATTAAAATCTAAGTGTCTTCAACCCGCGTTCACATAACTCTTTTGCCTATCTTATGAAATCTGAATTATCTCCACCTTCTCTGAGGTATCTTGAATGAACTCTGGACCGAGCAATTTATTCTCTTCTATCTCCAACCAGTATGAGGGTAAACGAAAAGGTCTCCCATAAAATTCTCGAAAGGTGCCATCCCAATTGTGAACTGCTAGCTTTTATTGTACACAAACTCCACCAAGGGCAAGTACTGCTTCCAACTCCCCTTAAAGTCTAATATGCACATTCGTAGCATATCCTCTAACATCAAGTTCACCCTCTCCATCTTCCCATCGGTCTTAGGATGATATGAGGTACTCAAACTCAACTCTGCCCCTATGCCCCGGTGAAACACTACACGAAAAACAGGAAACTGGCACGGTTTAAAATTGTGCCAGATCAAATCTGGCACGGTTTTGAACTGTGCCAGAATCAAGTGTTCCAAAATGGCAAATTTTTTCTAGAACGGCTCAAAAGTGTGCCAGATTTGGCCAAACAGGAACACTTCTGGCACATTTTTAAACCATGCTAGAATTTGATATTTCTAGCACACTTTTGGCACAATTTTTAACTGTGCCAAATTCCGCACAGTTTAAAAAAAATTGACACAGTTTAAAACCGTGCAAAAATATGATACATTTTTGCCACGGTTTTGAAAAATAATTAATTGAAAGCACAAAAATTCACAAATTAAAAATATTGCACGTTGTTGATAAACTAATGTGCATAAAAACTTCAAAATATTACAAGTCTTCAATAGTTCACAGGCTAAAAAAAATTAGGCAAAATTTCCTCTATTTTTTGGACATTCCAAAACCTGCAAATACAAAACTTGCCTAACATAAAGCCCGCACGGCCATAAAAGTTAACAATAAAACAACAAAAGCCCGCGCGGCCATAACACAAAAAAATGGAATCATGAATAAACTCCTTGTTATAAACCATTGAGTTCTCTGTGTGTTTCACATGAATAAATACCAACGATAAACTGTTATCCTGCAAAAAAAAAATAGGATACAAAAAAGATACGATATTAGTAAACTAATAATTTACAAACAAATTTACTCAAACTAAAAAATTACATATATGAGTGAAAATTATCATCATATTCTCAAACTGGGAGACCCGAAACTACGCGGTCAGTTCCTCCAAGTTACATTGGTTTCGTGCGAGGTGTTCGTGCCTCTTACGGGGTCGTTTGGGGGCAGGTTTGGATTTTCACCCTTTAACGGCTTGTTTTTAAGTCTAAGTGTCGATTTTTTCAAATTATCGTCATATTCACAAATCGGGAGACCAGGGACTACGCGATCAGTTCCTACAAGTTACATTGATCTCGTGCGAGGTGTTCGTGCCTCCTACGGGATCGTTTTGGGGCTGGTTTGGGTTTTCACCCTTTAACGACATGTTTTTATGTTTAAGTGTTGATTTTTGCAAATTATCATCATATTATCAAACCGGGAGACCCGAGACTACGCGTTCAGTTCCTACAAGTTACACTGGTCCCGTGCGAGGTGTTCGTGCCTCTTACGGGGTCGTTTGGGTGCTGGTTTGGGTTTTCACCCTTTAACAGCCTGTTTTTAAGTCTAAGTGTGATTTTTACAAATTATCATCATATTCTCAAACCGGGAGATCCGGGACTATGCGGTCAGTTCCTCCAAGTAACATTGGTCCCTTGCGAGGTGTCCGTGCCTCGTTCGGGGTCGTTTTGGGGCTGGTTTGGATTTTCACCCTTTAACGGCTTATTTTTAAGTCTAAGAGTCGATTTTTTCAAATTATCATCATATTCACAAATCGGGAGACCCGGGACTACGCGGTCAGTTCTTATAAGTTAAATTGGTCCCATGCGAGGTGTTCGTGCCTCCTACGGGGTCGTTTGGGGGTTGGTTTGGGTTTTCACCCTTTAACGGCTTGTTTTTATGTTTAAGTATTGATTTTTGCAAATTATCGTCATATTATCAAATTGAGAGACCCGAAACTACGCATTCAGTTCCTACAAGTTACACTGGTTCCGTGGGAGGTGTCTGTGCCTCTTACGGGGCCGTTTGGGGGCTGGTTTGGGTTTTCACCCTTTAACAGCTTGTTTTTAAGTCTAAGTGTGATTTTTACAAATTATCATCATATTCTCAAATTGGGAGACTCGGGACTATGCGGTCAGTTCCTACAAGTTACATTGGTCCCGTGCGAGGTGTTCGTGCCTCTTACGGGGTCATTTGGGGGCTGGTTTGGGTTTTCACCCTTTAACGACTTATTTTTAAGTTTAATTGTTGATTTTTGTAAATTATCGTCATATTCTCAAACCCGAAGACCCGGGACTACGCGTTCAGTTCCTCTAAGTAACATTGGTCCCGTGCGAGGTGTTCGTGCCTCTTTCGGGGTCGTTAGGGGGCTGGTTTGGGTTTTCACCCTTTAACGGCTTATTTTTTAGTCTAAGTGTCAATTTTTTCAAATTATTGTCATATTCATAAACCGGGAGATCCAGGACTACGCGGTCAGTTCGTACAAGTTACATTGGTCCCGTGCGAGGTGTTCGTGCCTCCTACGGGGTCGTTTGGGGACTGGTTTGGGTTTTCACCCTTTAACGGCTTATTTTTATGTTTAAGTATTGATTTTTTCAGATTATCGTCACATAATCAAATCGGGAGACCCGGGACTACGCATTCAGTTTCTACAAGTTACACTGGTCTCATGCGAGGTGTTCGTGCCTCTTACGGGGCCGTTTGGGGGCTGGTTTGGGCTTTCACCCTTTAACAACTTGTTTTTAAGTCTAAGTGTGATTTTTACAAATTATCATCATATTCTCAAATCGAGAGACCCGGGACTACGCGATCAGTTCCTACAAGTTACATTGGTCCCGTGCGAAGTGTTCGTGCCTCCTACGGGGTCGTTTGGGGGATGGTTTGGGTTTTCACCCTTTAACGACTTGTTTTTAAGTAAGTGTTGATTTTTGCAAATTATCGTCATATTCTCAAACTCGGAGACCCGGGACTACGCGTTCAGTTCCTCCAAGTTACATTTGTCCCGTACGAGGTGTTCGTGCCTCTTACGGGGTCGTTTGGGGGCTAGTTTGGGTTTTCACCCTTTAACGGCTTGTTTTTAAGTCAAAGTAATGTTTTTTTCAAATTATTGTCATATTCACAAACTGGGAGATCTAGGACTACGCGGTCAGTTCTTACAAGTTACATTGGACCCGTGTGAGGTGTTCGTGCCTCCTACGGGGTCGTTTGAGGGATGGTTTGGGTTTTCACCCTTTAACGGCTTGTTTTTAAGTATAAGTGTTAATTTTTGTAAATTATCATCATATTCTCAAACCGGGAGACTCGGGACTACGCAGTCAGTTCCTACAAGTTACATTGGTCTCATGCGAGGTGTTCGTGCCTCTTACGGGGTCGTTTGGGGGCTGGTTTGGGTTTTCACCCTTTAACGGCTTGTTTTTAAGTATAAGTGTTGATTTTTGCAAATTATAGACATATTCTCAAACCGGGAGACTCGGGACTACGCAGTCAGTTCCTACAAGTTACATTGGTCTCGTGCGAGGTGTTCGTGCCTCCTACGGGGTCGTTTGGGTGCTGGTTTGGGTTTTCACCCTTTAACGGATTGTTTTTATGTTTAAGTATTGATTTTTACAAATTATCGTCATATTCTCAAACCAAGAGACTCGGGACTACGCGTTCAGTTCCTACAAGTTACATTGGTCCCGTGCGAGGTGTTCGTGCCTCCTATGGGGTCGTTTGGGTGCTGGCTTGGGTTTTCACCTTTTAACGGCTTATTTTTAAGACTAAGTGTGATTTTTCTAAATTATCATCATATTCTCAAACCGGGAGACTCGGGACTACGCGGTCAGTTCCTACAAGTTACATTGGTCCAGTGTGAGGTGTCCGTGCCTCCTACGGGGTCATTTGGGGGCTGGTTTGGGTTTTAACCCTTTAACGACTTATTTTTAATTTTAAGTCTTAATTTTTGTAAATTATCATCATGTTCACAAATTGGGAGACCCGGGACTACGCGGTCAGTTCCTACAAGTTACATTGGTCCCGTACGAGGTGTTCGTGCCTCTTACGGGGTCGTTTGGAGGCTGATTTGTGTTTTCACCCTTCAACGGCTTGTTTTCAAGCCTAATCTACATTATTTGAAATTATCGTCATTATCTTAAACCGGGAGGCCCGAGACTACACGGTCAGTTCGTACAAGTTACATTGGTCCCGTGTGAGGTGTTCGTGCCTCCTACGGGGTCGTTTGGGGGCTGGTTTGGGTTTTCACCCTTTAACGGCTTGTTTTTAAGTTTAAGTGTTGATTTTTACAAATTATTGTCATATTCTCAAATCGGGAGACCTGGGACTACGCGGTCAGTTCCTACAAATTACATTGGTCTAGTACGAGGTGTTCATGCCTCCTACGGGGTCGTTTGAGGGCTGGTTTGGGTTTTCACCCTTTAACGACTTGTTTTTAAGTTTAGGTTTTAATGTTTGCCAATTATCGTCATATTCTCAAACTGGAAGACCCGAGACTACGCGGTCAGTTCCTACAAGTTACATTGGTCCCGTGCGAGGTTTCGTGCCTCTTATGGGGTCGTTTGGGGGATGGTTTGGGTTTTCACCCTCAAAGAGCTTGTTTTCAAGCCTAATCTACATATTTTGAAATTATCGTCATATTCTCAAATCGGAAGACTTATGACTATGTGATCAGTTTCTACAAGTTACATTGATCCCGTGCGAGATGTTTTTGAGCCTAATCTAGATATTTTCAAGTTTGCATTACAATTATTAGCATTTTCATTTGTCTAAAAAAGGAAATGATTTTCTTATTAAACATGTATGTTCTCTAATCTTTCTAGCTCGTTTAATCAGATAACTATAACCACAAGATGAATCAATCGAACATAAACATTAAGAAATTTATAAACCCGTAGAATCGGTGTGTCAATTTCAATAAAACCTACAGACTCTAACGGCACGTCAACAACTTCAAATTCTTCCTCTTTGTAGCTCAGGTCGCAACATGCATACATCCCCCTGTAAGTAAGGGGAAACAAATTATTCATATTGATAAGGCTACTTGTAACACAAATCATTTCATATGAAATTCTTAAACTTACGAGTAATAACCTGGCTTAAACTCAGAAAATTCTTAAATCATTTTGATCATAGCTACATTTAATATACACAATCAATTTACATGTGGAGACTATATATATGGTACGAAGGTATTATACACATCTTATGTAATATACACATTCATTTTGATCATAGCCATTGATTGTGTAGCCATTGATCGTTATTGATTGTGTAGCCAATCAATGGATAATTTGCAGTGATCAAGAATATGAAATTCACATAATGTAAGGCATGTTCAAGTATATGTGATTGAAAAATAAAATAAACATAAGGAGGTTCACTTCCAACGGGGAAAATGTAAGACCAAATATATATCAACAACATAAAAATTCAATAGAAACTTACATCATCAACGGCAATACCAAAATGGCCAAACCCAAATCCAATATCATACTTGTCAACTCCAACACGATACACAACATGCATCATTCTTCTCTTCCTTTTTAACCCATTCTAAAGCACTGTCTTGGGTAGCAGTTGTGCTAGCTTGCGCCATAGTTCCATCAGTGGTAACTGCCATGCCATTCCCCTCTTTAAGACTGTGATATAATCATTAATTGATCACGATTACTTTAAAATCTTTAATCACAAGGTGAGAAGACCCTGTGACCCCAGAATACATGCAATAAATGTATGCATATATGTACACAATAACATATATGCATACAATAGCATATATGCTGCATATAAGCAATAACTGTATGCATATATGCACACAGCAGCATATATGCATACAGTAGCATATCTTTCCTCATTTAAAGCCCCTGACTAACCAGTGCAACATCATAGGGTAATACTCCCTGACATATGAACATAAAAAAGGGATTTAATTTCAAACCAAGGTAATAAATGCTTATGTATATATATGTTAAGGAGAAATAACGGTTCAGATATACATGTATGTGGGTGTATATATGGATAACTTCGCGATAACTTACATATTGGTAGGATTAGTATATTTCCTAATTTGTATTGTTTTAAGTTCAATCTCATAAACTTTTGTATTCATTTTGTATTTTGAATCATGATTGTTTTGGTTTAAGGGATGGGAATGGAATAGGCCTGACATTTTCGTTAAAGCAACCCAAAATCACAGTACCCTCCTGCAAATCTAAGGGAAGATATGCATATTACAACTTGGTGAAAATATGCATATTACAACTTGTAATATGCATATTACAGCAGTTAACTGTAATATTCATATTACAGTTGTAATACTCAATGTAATATCCATATTACAGTGCATAATATGCATACTATAGTTGTGCGGGTGGGTGGGAACCCCTTGCAATTAGGTTGCATCCACTCTCAAGATCCGAGGTCCAAAATGTGCAGGTCATTGATTTCTTAGAGCCATTTGTGTCCCCAAACACAATCATCCTGTGCCCTACGATTACAGAAATGTGGCTATCTCATGGGCCCGGGCCGTGGCCCATGGTTACTAGATTATTCCAAGCCATTGTGTTGAGATTTAGCACATGGACATCACTGAAATGTAACCCCCCACAACATTCCTGAAATGGGCAGAGACAAAATATTTTAAATTTAGCTTTGGATGGAAACTGAGAATATGGTTTCGTAAATTTTGCATTCTAGGCAAAACGATAAATCAACGTTTTTTTCTTACAAGTCATAATTATCATATATTGAAGTACACATCTAAGGAAAAGTTCAAACACCACATGATTATCAACGTTCAATAATGGTAACATTAATGCTCGTGATACATTGTGGAGAGTGAGAAGACACTAATCAACTAAAAAAGACATGATTCTCCATTGAAAGTGACTAAATCAATATATGACATCTGTAAGGGTGCTCAACTGACAAGTGGAGCTTCTCCACCATCTCTATTGCGACGAGGTTATAGCTAAAGGGACGTGCCTATAGTTGTGTAGAATAGACTATGCCGATGACAATCAAAGGATGCAACTACCGGAGAAAGGGATGCCAAAGTACGGTGGTACAATAAGGGAAGTGGCAGGGCATAATTCGGGGACTGGGATGGGCTGCGAAGGCCTGATGGAGATGAATCTGCTACTGGTGTGTAAATGGTTAGTGGAGGGTTGAGGCATGAATGACAAATCACTATGCCCTTGCATCATTTAATGGAGGTGCATCATTTTGTCCTAGGTGTGGCATGTATTGTTAGAGATAAACTTCGGTATTTTTGAGGAAAACGAGTCGAAAAAGGAAGAGTTATATGAGAAAATCAAATTTACTGCATCCCTTGGATCTCTACTTTTAAAGAGTTTAAGGTCCTACCACATTTCATATATTGTAAACAACTGGAAAGTTGTTGTCTCTGTTTAGAGATTTGTTCTGGGGTTTATATTTGCAGCTAGGGGTGTTTTTGCTTAAGGTTTCTGGTTTATGTTGTTGTTCGATCAGATGTTTAATTCTATACATATTCTGAGATGTTTTTGTGCAAATGTTTATAAAACCAAAAAAATAATGTGACAACTATCATGAACAAAAGATTGTTAATTTTGGAAAAGCCCTCGATTTCTTCACAGTTTCAATTAAACACTTGGGTATGCGTCTCTACATGGTAGGCATCCAAATAATGCGAGTATATGCAAGGACTTTCCAACATGGCAGGCATCCAATTGGAATAAATCCGGACATAATCTAATCAGATAAGCAACGGTATAATTAATTGAGTTGTGAATTAATAATTTAGTGACACAATTATCAAATACTTTCACAGCCGATTTAGAACCAAGTTCCTTCATATCATCAAATTTCATGACCTGCAGCATATAATAACGAAATTTTAGATAACACTTCCAGGAAGATTAATAGAAGTGCCAGCATCAGATAAACAATAATTCCAGCAAGATTATCAACTTTTACTGGTTTATTCTTACCAATTAAGTGATGGGAGATGTTGGAGTAGGTGTAATACAGTAGTATCCACACATAAGATATAATTCTCTTTGATTTTCTACATAATGGTCTTTGTGAAGCAAATCACAGGTGCATATCATATAGAAAAATAAAATAATAATAAGACTGTCTATGCAGACTCATATTTCCGGCTCAATTGGTGCGACTCGCTAACGTGTCGCACCCGTGTTGGATCGTGTTCGGATTCCATTGTACCCCATTGGTGAGCGGTCAAAATACGAGTCAATATGAATACGACATGTCAGTAAGTCACACCCAAAAATGAGATTCAGTATAGATTCAAAGGTATGCATTTTAATGTATGTAATGTATGCACATCAATGTATTAGATCGTGTATGCAATGTATGCACATTACAATGTATGCAGTGAGCCAATGCAAAATACGTATTTGGATCCTGTTTGGATTCCAATGTATGCACATCAATAATATTTCTCTCATATGATCGATTCAAATCCTTAAGAATACCTTAAATTCAAAGTAAAACGCGATGATGCGTGGAATCACTAGTCTCTCTAGCTATATAGTTCAAAGAAGAAAGATGTGTGAAAACTCTAATGATACGAGAAACAGGTAGTGCACATTTAACATTTTAAGATGAAATTGACTTTACCATATTAATTGTTAAACTTTATCCTCACTTGAATATTGTGAAAATTAGTAAATTATAATTTAGAACTTCGCAAAAAAGAAAAATAGATAAATTTCAATAAAATGACACAAGATCAAATCACCCCAAAACTTATCAAAATAAACTAATATTATGATTAATCAAATCACCCCAATTCACACACATTCAACTCCTACAAAACCCAAAACCCCATTCAGTTTCAACCAAACACATAAAACACTTAAAACCCACCTTTTTTTTCTTTCCAAGGGAAAAAGGCTCTAAAAAGTAGTGTCTACGTTCTAAATCACAATCGAGTACAACATTAACTATATCTAATGAAATTCAGATCAGATATAGACACTGAGACACACTCAATTTTTTAAGGGACCCAATAACCACTTGCATCTAACCTCTGGGGTTGAAAGAGAATCCTTTTCAAATGGCACGGGTGAATACAACACATGAACATCTCCACCGTCCAGAGATGTCAAGATAAACCTATAGTTTAGTATAAAATCAAATAATCCGGGGACATTCTCATTCCCGCTGAACACTAGCAAAGATTGTAGGCTATTATCCACATCAGACACAGAACCCCGACAACGAGTCTGGCCCAGATTATGTTTTTATACTATGAATGGACACAAATTCACATGACCAGCTCAATAACATGGAATGAATTCTTTGATTTCATTTTGAAATTTTCAATGAACTGAGTAATATTTTGAAATGATGACTCAGAGTATAGGTGATACAAACTTACAAAAAAACAAATCAACTAAAAAAATACAACAGATAAAAATCTATGCAAAAAAAGACATTAACAAAGTGAAAATTCTAAGTTAGACATTATGTCAAACACCTGTTAAGAAAATACTATTAAACCCAAATTCTATTTTGAAGCCAATGTAAAAAAACATAAAAGTGAATCTGAAACATAAATGTACATTTATTCACCTCAAAATGCCTCCTTTCTGGATATAATCTCAGTCACTTGATTATTTAAACACCACAATAAATGAACTTTATTGCATCTGTAGTAAAGAAGAACATGTTATGATACAATTAATTCAACAAACACATGAGATATAAAGGAAAAGAAATCCGAAACCCTAAAAGGGAAGAGAGAGCATGAGAGAGAGAGAGAGAGAGAGAGAGAGAGAGAGAGAGAGAGAGAGAGAGAGAGAGAGAGAGGGAAAGGCCAAGTTGAAGCTACTTGGTTCACTTTCAAATGGAAGATTAGTAGCTCTAGAACCCTGGGCACCATTGTTAGTCTTTTGAAGTGGAACATTCAATCAAACCTAAGATTAGTTTTATGCCATAAGGGGTTTTGGAAAAAAACATGTCGAAGTTCATGATGGGTTCAACAATCTTCCTTATAAAATGTTTTAAGAATGTGAAATCCCCATGCCCCTCTATCGATAAGTTTCATGCAATCTCAATCATATAAAGACCTAAATTGTTCTCCTCATTGCACCATCATATACTAAGATACAATGAATAATCTAAATACAATAAAATAACTTGAGTGTCACCCCTTTGGTGGTTTTTCTTTTATCAATGTTATAGTGCTAAATACAATAAAACAATTTGAGTGTCACCCCCTTGGTGCCAAATTTTTTTGAGGTTATTTTTAGAGATTAAGAGAAACAAGACATGGCTTTTTTTAAAATCTCCATAAGTTAACCTTTTTAACAAAAAAAATAAATTCATCAAACTCAAATTTAAACCAAATTCAAACGAACAATATCTCTAAAATTAATCATAAAATTGACCCTGAATATTAAACCAACAATAACTGTAAAATAATTCTAATAAATATCAACCATTTACCTAATATGAACTCTAAATTTAACATCTAACATAAATGGAGGGTATCAAACATAAATTAATATACAATCTCAACTAGTTTCAAACAAGAAGATCTTATAATCAAAATAATAATAAAATACATACATTAGATTTAGATTAGACAAAAGAGAGAAGAATTTACCAATCTAGGGGCTCCCTGAAGAAAAGGGAAGAAACATTTATGTTGGGGAAGTGGAGATTCCATCGTTTTGGGGTTGACATAACAATCCAAACTCTTACTATTATTTTGATCGGAGAGTGGTTTGAGATTTGGGCATTTGGATTTGAGGGAAAACCAAAATTCAAATGAAAATGGATGTTTTCTGTCTGTATATTAAGAAGGGCACAGAGGTGCTTGGAGACTACAGAGGTGCGTGGGTGAGGGAGGATGTCTACGCAGATGGGTGGATGGTCGAGGATGGTGGAGCATGGCGACAAAGGTGGGTGGATGGTGGAGGATGACGGAGGTGAGGGACTGAGCGTGTGAGAGGGAGAGGGAGAGGGAGAGAGAGAGCGGGGGACTGAGAAGAAGAGAGCGGGAGACTAAAAAAATTAAGGGGCTAATTTTTGGGGGGTATTTATATTTTAATGAAGTGTACTTAATTTTGGCACACTTTTAAACAGTGCCCAAATTTGGCACTGTTTTAAAGTGTGCCAAATTTCTATTAAGCTGTGCCAAAATCTGGCACAGTTTTAAGCTGTGCCAGAATTTTAATATGAGGGTGTGCCAAAATGCTGTTTTTGGTTTAGTGAAAGCTCTTCTAAAAATATGATACAAACGTCCAGTCCCTATCCGATACAATATTGGGCAGTATTTCGTGTAATTTCATAATCTTTATGAGGAAAAGCCTAGTGTATTGCTCTGAATTGTAATATTTATGGACCAGTAAAAAATGGACCACCTTTGGCAATCTGTCAATGATCACCCAGATGGAATCGTGCCCCCTCTATGATGTAGGTAACCCAGTGACGAAATCCTTGGAGATGCTCTCCCATTTTCACATTGGGGTCTCAAAAGGATTTAACACACCTGCAGTATGCTGATGGTCCACCTTTACCAACTGACATGTAGCACACTTGGACACAAGACTGATATGTTCCTTTTTATAACAGCCCACCAATACTGACGTTGCCTATTATGGTACATATTATCCCCTTCAAGATGCACCATAAAGCATGAACTATGAGCCTCATACATAACATCTCACCTTAACGCCTCGTCATTTAGGATAACTAGACTGCCTTGGAATCTTAATCTGCCATTTAACCAAATAGAATAGTGCTCTGCCCCCTCGATTAACAACTGCTTAACCCGCTCCTGGTAAAGATGATCTCCTGCCTATGCCTTCACGACCCAAATAATAATTTTGGGTATGATGGTGAGAACCACCATAAATGCATGAGTCAACTCATCATCCCCACAAAGTGATTTCCACTTTGCCTTCCATACTGTTGCTAACTCTAATATCGGTTTGCAGATCAAAGCATGCACTACGATATTCGCCTTCTGAGGGTGGTACTGAATGTTGAACTGGTAGTCCTTCACAAACTTTAGCCATCTCCTCTGCCTCATATTCAACTCTCGTTGTGTGAACAATAATTATAGGCTCTATGGTCTATGAATAGCTTGAACTTCTTCCCCAAGAGATAATGCCTCCATATACGCAAAGCAAACACCACGACTGCCAGCTCCAAGTCGTGGGTGGGGTAATGCCCCTCATGAGGCTTTAACTTCCATAAAGCATAAGCTATCGACCTCTCCTCCTACATTAATACCATTGCAAGTCCCCTCAAGGATGCATCCGTGAAGACCTTATAGCCTATTTCTGCTCGAGGTAATACCAAAACTATTTATGTACTCAACTGAGCCTTCAGCTCATCAAATGCCTGCTGACACGCATCATCCCATATAAATGGCACATCCTCCCTAGTCAAGTTCGTTAAGAGCCCGGATATATTTGAGAACCCCTGAATAAATCAAAATCAGTACCCGACTGATCCTAAAAAGCTACGGACCTCGATGGGTTTAGTGGGTTGTCCCCACTCCATCACTTCATAAACCTTCCTCGGGTCCACTGTTACCCCCCCCCCCCCCCCCCCCCAAATACAATGTGGCCTAAGAACTGCACCTCTCGTAACCAAAAACCACATTTCTTGAACTTAGAATAAAGCGGATAGTCTCATAATGTTTGTAAGACTACCCGTAAATGTTGTGCATGCTCCTCCGCAGTCCAAAAATAAATCAATATATCAATAAATACTATAACAAACTGGTTCAAAAAATCCTTGAATACACGATTAGTCAAGTCCATAAATACTGGTGGTGCATTAATTATTCCAAATGGGATAACTAAAATCTCATATGACCCATATCTCATGAGAAATGCCATTTTCGAGATATCCTACTCTCGGACCCTCAACTGATGATAACCCAATCTTAAATCGATCTTAGAAAAATGTGTTGCACTTATCAGTTGGTCAAATAAATCATCTATAGGGGAAACATATATTTATTCCATATGGTGAGCTTGTTCAATTCCCTATAGTTACTATACACTCGCAAGGATTTGTTCTTCTTGACGAACAAAATTGGAGCACCCTACGGCGAAGTACTCCTCCTAATGAACCCTTATCCCATTAACTGCTCAAACTAGTTACGAATCTCCCTTATCGCTAGAGCAGCCATCCGATACAGTGTCCAGGCAAAAGGTCTCGTGCCCGAAATCAGATCAATCACAAAGTCTATCTCCCTGCTAGGTGGAAACCCTAGGATCTCCCCAAATACATCAAAGAACTCTTTAACTACCGGTATGGAATCTAGTGACACTATGACCTCCGAAGAAATCCCCTCCTTAATATAGTGTAAGTGCATGCTTGACCCACCCTTGGGATGCGACATCGTAACATGGTATATCTCCTGCCTTAGAATAGTGAAGATGATGGACCTATCGCAACAGTCGACACAGTTTCTATAAATAGCTAGCCAATCCATCACTAGTATGACATTGTACTTGTGCATATCTAGTACCAGTAAGTTTACCAAAAATGTGAGTCGTTCAATCTCGACCCCTATACCCTGACACACCGAACTTATGAGTGCCCCTTTACCCATAGGTGAATCTATGTGCGGTATAATATCAGAAGCAAAGTCTATCATCCTTGACTCATGTGCAAAGCCAGTGCTAATGAATGAATGATATGCACCCATGTCACACAAAATATGATCCATACACCCAAATATAGGGAACATACCCTCTACTGCCCGAACTGGCACTGGTCCCTTTGTCGGTGCAATGTGGTACACCTGTCTGTACTGCAGTTGTGGAGGCTGCCCCTAAGGTGGGACGGTTAGTGCTGGTATGGCTGGTGCTGCAATTCCTGGAGCTGGTAACTGTTGGCGCTTCCCTTGTGTCACCGGATATCCTCTGTAACCACCCTGCTCCTGAGGTGTCTAATTACCTTGAGGACACCACCACGACGGATGTCCCCTCTCACCACAAGTGTAGCAGTTCCTATTAAACGGGCACCTCTCCACCTGCCATCCCTACTGGCCTCGATTCTGCTGACCCTGGCCCTCCCCTTCGCCTGATGCCCATGGCCATGCTGACCCTACATGTTTCAATTATTGAAACCCCAAAATCTCTTATATTGATCTGTAGATGGAGGACCCCTAAACTGCTGGGTCCTTGACCGCTACCTCCACTAGTCTTACCCTACAAGTTCGATGTCTTCTCTCTCTGTCTCTTTTCACTTTTGTTTCTCTAAAAGGCCATGTGCTCCTGGTAGTTTAGAAGGGAGGCATTCGCCATCTAATTATACGTAGTGAATGTCGGGTTCCCTAAAAGTTCCTTCTTAATATTCCAGGCTGGCCCTGTTATAAACCTATCCATCTTTCTCTGTTTCATGTTCATCTCCTCCTTTGCAAATAAAGAAGACCGTGTGACCCTCTTGCCTGAGATCTATGAATCAACTCCTCATCTCTAACTGCATCACCTAAGGGGAAAATACTCCCCCTTAAACCTCTCCTTAAACTCATTTATGGTCAAACTGTCCCTCTCTGCAGCTGAAGTAACTGACTCCCACCACTAGAGTGCTACCCCCACAAGTCTAAAGGAGGAAAACATTTTCCTCTGAGCTAGAGTGCACACCACCATCCGTAAGTGCCGCTGAATGTTCTTTTTCTACCTACTCGCCACCAAGATGTCTGGACTTACCGCAAACTCTGAAGGTTGGCTCTTTATGAAGGCCTCCCTAGCTCTGTCCCGAATTAATCCCGACGTTTGGGCTGGTAACGCCATCTACTGTGGTGGTGGTGGTGGTGGTGGTGGTTTTTTTTGTTGTGCATATGGTGGTGGAAAGTGATGGAGCATTTTTTCCATCGCGGTGGAGACTACCTGGATCGTGATGGAAGCGATATCTGATGGGGTAATAATGGGTTGGGCGGGTGGGGCCTGAGGTTACTATTATGGCTCCGACTGAGCCTCTTCATTTGCAGAGGGTGCGGCTACACGCCTAGGTCTACCCTTACTTCCGTTTTCCATATAAAAGCAAACAGGATTCAAATTAGTACAAATTGCAAAAATACAATGAATTTTAATTATAGGCTTTACATATAAAAGAAGGGAACGTAGAACGTAACGATCACAACACAGATCCTAATAAGGACACTAGAACCTAGATGCTCTGATACCAATTGTAATAACCCCCATTTTCTCACGTAAAGGTTGTTCAGACACAATACACCGAAGATGGGGCTTGCTATACAATTTATATCATTCGTCGTATCAAACCATGTGAAATATCTATTTATAAACCACAATTGAAATCGAAACTAAATTTGAATTAATATCCAAGGCAATAATAGAATCCAACATCCACATAACATAAATAAATCCCAATATATTCATAAGTATCTTGAACTAGAAAGAAATAATATAGATTTCGGGCTTATGCCCATACAATAATCCAAAGATAAAAAGAACTGAAGGAGAGTAACAACCTAATCTAGAATCGATGATCTAAAATCTGCTATGTAAGGTGAGACTGCAAGGTTGATAAATCAACAGTCTTGCTATACCTGTCTAGGAGCACCTGGAGGGAGAAAATATTTATAATTTTGGGTTAGCGCCCTAAAGTGTGCAAGAATTAACTTACTAAATTTATTGTGCAAAAGTACAGTTAATTCAAAATGAATGCTTCCCATCGTCACTCACATATATAACATATCTCACCCCTCATCTAAAAGCAGTGCTACACGTATAACCACCCAAGTCTCGATACCGATGATGGATAAATGCTAATGACAATATAAGCATGCATTTAGCAAAATATACGCATTGAAATAGAGTTATCTAAATTCAATTCACTATTTCCCAAATCATCCCAGATATACTACCCAAAAAATGATGACATCAAACATCATACATACTAAATAGTATTGGGTCTGTATTTTATTGTCTACATCCTTAAACTTAGGAAATTCTTTCACTCATTTTCAATAATCATATATATATATATATATATATATATATATATATATATATATATATATATATATAGACACTTTTATATGAGTCACTAAGGCATCTTCATATAGTGTCCCATCCGTGCTCTATCGGTAAGTCCGGAGGAGTCTCCTATCCAAAACGGACAACATAACACACATAAAGTTGGGGCGGTACCTATGCAGTACACCATTGCACAACCTATACCTAGAGGTAACACATGGATCCCAGCATCAATGCGTATCTCTCATAAGTCATGTTGCTACGTAGTACCTAAGATATGACCCACACCGCGCCTAGCCCACCTGTACCGACGTGTGTTACGATCTCGAATGCGCATATCCCGACCGATAGGACATGTCACGAACATAGGTATATCCATACAAAAATACAGTTATATATTATAATATGTAAAGGTAATTATCCTATTACCCGTACATATAGTTAATAATTAACCATCATGTAAATTATTAACTTCCTTTTCTTTATAAAATAAAATTAACCATCTAGTTGATTTGTCTTTCATCTTATTATTAACATCACATTTCCATTTTTAATAAATTCCCCAATTATCCGTACACTGTCCCATCAACTCGTATGAATACCTAAAAATACCCCAGATCAATTTTCGATCTCACCTCAACCTACCTAGAGGCCGACCCAGTTTTCTGCTTGGGGTCGAACCGATTTGCTTGGCTAAATTAGTTCGCTCCTTATAACCGAATCGGTTTAGATCTGGGCAGCAACCCAGATCTGTTATAGTTTTCTCAATATGGGAATTCCCATATCAAACTCAACCTTGATTCTAATGGTTCCTACATGTGTATTAACATCGAAACAGGTCCTCGTGACTTAGTTCTTCATTATTGAACAATTATTTAAGTAATTTAACATCAAAATCACCCCCAAAATCCCAAAATTTTGACCCATTAATATTTCTATAGAAATAAGATTTTCACTTCTTAATTCTATAAGATTCTATCATTGTACAAGAGTTATAATTGTCAAAAAAAAATCAGATTTCAACATTAATATTTGTCCTCCATATATGAATAATCATATCAATTACAATAAGGGTTCTAAAGCATAATTTTCTTACAATCCAACCCATAATCAATACCCATCCTTATTTCTGGATTTTCTATCCTATTTCAGATTCAAATCCTATACAAACATGATTCAATTCATCTTTATATCACCTTAAATCCCTACATAATCCAGAACTTTACATACGAGGTAAATCACAATGAACTAAGAAATATTTTGGACAAATAAAGTTAGCAAGAAAATTCTTACCTGGTTTCTTGAGGTTTTCTTGGTAAGTTCTTCCTCCCCTTAGCCCTTGGCCTCTTCTCTCTACTAAAGTGTCTGCTAGGGTTTATTTTTTAAACCATGGGTGATTTCTAAATCTCATAATTAACTTCTCCTAATCCCAAATCTCGAGTTGGACCTTAGGACTTAATTTTGGACCCCCAAATGGGACCAAATACGTAACTCAACTAGACCAATAGTTTCTTAATTCTTATATATATATATATACACCACATAAAATTTTTAAGGGTCTAAAACACCTAAACG
The DNA here is from genome assembly GCA_949130495.1 of Sambucus nigra. Taxonomy (NCBI): domain Eukaryota; kingdom Viridiplantae; phylum Streptophyta; class Magnoliopsida; order Dipsacales; family Adoxaceae; genus Sambucus; species Sambucus nigra. The sequence continues at coordinate 141,804,544 of OX422207.1, forward strand.
AGTCCATAAAGCCTCTCGAAATGCATCCTAAATATTTTTATTCAATAAGTATATTTTTCAATTATGTCACACATCATATATCAATTATTCAATGTACATGCAATTATTTTATGTCGAAATTATTTAACATGCAAAGTCAAAATCACATGACATGAAATAATAATTAATTCATTCATTCTCAACCTAATTAATTAAATTAAACAATTTAATTTTATTTCTACAATGTTTTTATTTTATTCTAAAAATACGGGGTATTACATGCCAGTTATTTTTCTAAGTTAATTGAAAAAATCAGAAATAAAATGAAAGGATGGCACCCTAGATTTTTATCTCAAGGAGGAAGATTAATGTGACACCCCGCCCAATTAAATATCGGGTGATGAGTCATTTATTAAATTAAAACAGAATTTTCATTTGGTTCATTTTTAGCATTGTTGTCAAAAATCATATTACTTACTAATCACCTATTAGTTAATTAAGCCGGTGCCAAATTTTATCTTTCATTAAACAGATAAATACATGCAGAAAAATTAAATTAATCCACACAAACAATCACTGAGTCTAGAACAATACTGAATAAATAAATAAAAGACTTGACGAATAAATCATCGGCTATAAATCTCAAATCCAAAATAGTAATCCAACAGATGAGTAAATAATCCAAATACTGAGGCTGAAAGTAATGGGCAGCACGCCCTAAATGAAACTGCAACTGAGATACGATTCCAATCTAGGAATAAAGAAACGATGTGTCTAATCCAACTACTGCATGCATCCACATGTGCCGAAGCTGCGTATTCATGGAATAAATACTCAAGTCTGGCTTCCCTGTGGCTGGACACCTAAAAGATTTTGAAAATATTTGCAATAATGGCTAGAACCGAAAACATTTTGAAAATATTTAGCAAGTGATTAAGTTTGTAGTAATTAAAATGTATGAATACTCTTCATATTTAAGCTAGTATTGCACTCCCTTGAGATAACACTCACCCCTCATCTAAAGTGCACGCCTAACGCTTTCTTCCTAATTCTCCAAGTTGTACTACCCCGTCTTAACTAGTCTTATTATGGACACTTCCTGACACACTACTCTAGCCCGAGTAATCTTACTGTTGATTAATAAGTTATTTATCGCATTAACTTAATTAATCATTTTTAAATAAAACTATATAACACTCTCATTAGTTATATACAAGTAATATCATTTTACTTCATGTAATCCACTCGAATATAAATATTTACTCTATTATATATGTATATAATTAATACAATTGCATGACATGTATTTAAACCATATATAAATATCTACGCTATTATATACGTACATAATTAATACAATTTCACTTCATGTATTTCACTCGTATATAAATATCTACAGTATTATATATGTACATTTATACTACAATATTTACACCCATGTCATATGTATATCCATCCTCCCGAGTAATCACTCACCGGATGCTTTATCTAAAATACTATCATATCCCAGGTTTGCTCACTCTAACCCAGCTACCTTAAGTAGGATCAACTCACACCGAACTTGGGTAAACATCGCAAGCGTAATGGAGGCGGTCATATTCCCCCCGAAAGTGAGACTAAATCATACCCAAAGCGTCACACCTCGAAAAATAAATCACGCAATAAAATGTTAGGCGATATAACCTAGGGACTATACTCTCCCTGCGTTCACTAGTTAGGGGATTCACTCACATCGCGCAACCTTGTATGATAGCACTAGAGGGGTATATATTTTAAAAATATCTAACAATGTTATTTAATGAGCACACACACACACAATATAGATATATACTATCACATTATTCGTATATATATAATAGATTTAAACCCGGCTAACCCGTGCCTAACTCCCGTAGCACTAGCATGAAAATATCCGAGTCTATATCTCGACCCTCAATTTAATGAATTCCACATTAATTATTTTATCAAGTGGTGTCACTCAACCATAATGTTCGGACTCACTCACTTGGCCCTTATTTTAACCCTTTGGAATTTATTACCCTAGGTCCCGTTAATAAATTTGAGACCTCTATTAAATTTAATATTCCTTCATACCCATCTCTCAACATCCTAGGTATAAATATCCCTTTAATATTTCACTCATTAAACCCCTTTAGTCCGCAAAGAAATCTCAGCCCCCCCAAAAAAGTAACGAAGTGGCAAAAATTCCCACGTCGCTCGAACGACTGGTTGGGTCGTTCAAACGACCCATTGTCCTCTTCCATGCTCCTTCTTCTGCCATTAATGGTCATCCGAAATCCAAAACCACCATTTAAGATCTCCATCTCATTATCCTCATATTCAATCCCTCACTCAAACACGTTCCAACCGAGATTTTTATCCTTTACACAATATAGTTTCTCATCACGAGTTATCAAATCCGAAATTGGTTTCTCAAGATTTCAACAATCGTTTTTCTCAACTACTATTGTATAATCTAAATTAATAGGTATTAACTACTGGGATTTTGATGAATTTCATATTTCAACACACCGAATCATATTTTTAACCTCAATGAAACATTAGTCTACTCAAAAATTTTGATTCAACGAAAACCCATTTTATACGAATATTCATCCAAAAAAACCTACTTTCGGTATACAACCACTATGACATGAATTGAAAACTGTAATTAGATTAAAAGCATGATAACCATTTTCTTAGTTAGATTCATAGAGCCTGATTTCCTTTGAGGTAGAAGGTGGATTGATAAAGAACACGCTTAATTCCTTTTGATTCGACTCCTAGCTCCCCCAATTTCTCCCTCTTTTCTTCTCTGTAGATCTAGGATTTTCTAATTGATTTTTGTCTGCCACAAACTCCTTAATTTAGTTCTTATATTATTAATCCCGAAATTAAGCTTATGGGCCAACCTGTGACACCCCGCCTAATAAAATACCGGGTGATCAGTCCTATACCAAATTAAAACAGGAATCCCAGTTGGATCATCCTTAGCATCACTGCCGAAAACTTTTTAAAAACTTACTAACCACCTAGTATTCCAAAAACTGGTGCCAATTTTAACTTTTTAATTAAACAAAACAATACATGCGGAAAAATATAAACCATTCACACAACTAAATGAAAATAAACTGAATCATAATTACACAACATGCCGAATAAATCACCGGCCACCAAAGAATTAAACCATATGCAAATATACAACACCTGAAAACTGTACCGAGAAGTCTGGGCTACAAGCCCTAAATAAAACTGAGACTGATACAAGATTCCTACTCTAGGAATGAACAAATGATGCGTCTAATCCAAACTCCTGCTAGCATCCACATATGCCGCAGCTCCGTGTCCCTGGAATAGAATATCAATCCTGGCGTCCCTGTGGCTGGACACCTAAAAGGTTTTGAAAATGGTTTTATAGCAAGGGTTAGAACCCAAAATATTTTGAAAATATTTAGCAAGTGAATTAACTGCAGTAATTTAAAATGCATGAATGCGCTTCATATTTAAGTTAGTGTCGCACTCCCTTGTGGACATTCTCACCCCTCCACTATTGTGCACACCTACCGATTACTTTAACCCCACCTAGTTGTACTACCCCGTCCAACTAGTCCTGGTATAATCTTCCCTTGCCCTACTACTCTAGCCCGAGTATAATGATTCTTGAATTATAAGTTATTTCACAATTAACTTAATTAATTCCCCGTAAATAGTAACATATAACCGTATCACAAGTTATATAAAGTAAATACATTACTCACGGTATTATCCCCACAAATGGTTAACTTAATTAATTTCTCATTTATTAACAGCATATAACTGTAACCCGAGTTATATAAGGTAAATACATCACACACTGTATTATCTCCTACATATAATATCTACTACCATATTATACGTACCTTTACTAACAACCACACATATATCATACGTGTATCCATCCTTCCGAGTATACCCTCACCGGATGATTCCCTCTAAAATGCTATCTCACTAGGTGTGCTCACAAAACCTAGTTCCCCAAGTTGGAATCGCTTACCAACTTGGCCCAAAATATAAACGTAGTGGAGGCGGTCATATTCCTTCCCTGAAAGTGAGATAAGTCCCTCACCCATATATACCGGACGCTATGACCTGGGGATATACTCGACCTACTCCTCAAGCTAGGGGATTCACCCACATCGCGCAACCTCCCTTGATAGCATTAGAGTATATAATTTTAATAAATATCTAATCACTGATATTTAATATCACGCAAAATAAATACACGTATATATATACTATCACGACACCGTATATATATAATATAAACTCCGGCTTTACCGTATACTCAAAATTCCGTACACTGCCTGTAATTTCCTGAGTCTATGGTCCGACTCAATGTAATTAATTTTCTCACTTAATAATTTATCCTCTTCCCGAGTCTATGGTCCGACTCTAATATAATTAATTCACACCTCAATTAATATAATACTTTCCCCGAGTCTATCGCCCGACTCTGATTAAATTAATTAACACTCATATTAATTTAATACCAATCCGAGTCTGTGGTTCGACTCTAATACAATTAATTTACACTTAAATTAATTAACCCAAATTCTGAGTCTGTGGTCCGACTCTAATATAATTAATTATCACATTAATTAATAAGTACCCCTTCACTAGTCTACAATCCGATTCTGATAAAACTAATTATCCCATCCATTAGTTTAATCCTATCCGAGTCTACAAACCGACTCTAATCAAATTAATTAATACACTCTTATTATTTTAATATTTTCCCGAGTCTATGTTCCGACTCCAAATTAATTACTCTCTCTTAATAATTAATTTAATACTTTGGTGTCACATAACCAACATACCCGGACTCGCCCACTTGGTCCATAATTCAATATTCACCCGAGTCTATATTCCGACTCAAAATTATTTAGTTTATCTCCAAACTTAATTCACTACCTTAGGGTCGCTTGACCAATATACCCGGATTCACTCACTTGATCCGTACCTCACTATTTTGGAATAAAATTTCTCAAATTTCATCCATTTAATGTCCCACATAAATTCATCCTAATCCCAATTACTTTCTCCCATAATTGCTAGGAATATTTGTTTCACAATTATCTATCACTTATTAATGTATGAAACTTAACTTTTAATAATTTTCCTCTTATATAATAATCTGGCCGAACTGCCCAGAATTTCCTATCATCGATCGATCGATGCCCCCGATCGATCGATCGACCCCTTCGTTACAGCTCTTCTTCCCCACTGTTTTCCACCATTAACGAATTTCAAGGTTTTTAAACCACAATTTACCTCTAATCACATCATCCCATCCTCTACACATGGTCAGTCTACATCCTACTCATCATAGAGATCATTAAGCTAATCAACCCCTCTAATTATCTCTTGATTTTCGAAATGGGTCTTTCTCACTAAAATCTAATTATCTGTTTTTAAATCCCAATTTCCAGATTCGATTTCCACTCTTTTATATTCTGAATTTCTCATTCAAATCATAAATACATATTCAGATTTCAATCACCCATCTAAATCTTACTTTGAATCTCATTCAAGTATTTCAAAAATAAAAACCCATTTTGTACCCATTTACACCCAAAAACGGATTTTCATACCCACATCACTATAATATAAATTGATTATCATGCTTTAAGAATCAAAAACAGTTAACCACTTGCCTGAAAGTGTTCGTAGTGTCTGATTCCGTTGGCGGAGTCCCTCAATTTGGCTCCAAAAGCTCCCAATTTGTTCTTGATTTGCTTTCCCCCAAATCCCCTCTCAAACCCTAGGTTTGGAGTTGTGTTGGCTGCTGATTTCCTAATCTCCCATTAGGTTAAAAACCCTTAATCCCGTTTTTCACCTAATGGGCTTAATTAAAGTGGCCCAACTCACCCCGTGTGGGCCCGACTATGCCCAAAAATACCCCGAGACCCAATTACTACCCCCGGATACTCTTTTCTGACTATCTCGACCCATCCGGACTCAACCGCGCACTCAGAATTGACATCCGAATTAATTTATAAAAATCCTTATCTCACACCCCATTAAGTCTATACCGACTCTCGGCTGGAATAAGTGTATACCTCGTCATTAATACTCGGAATGACGTAATTAAGTTAATATTATTCACTTAGTAAATAAATTTTCCTAAACATTAACCATTCACTCCCCGATTAATATTTAAATATATATATTGCCATAATTAATTCAATTAAAATTACAACACACCAGTAATTTAAAATTCTGAATTAATTAAATATTAAATGCACAAAAATACGGGGTGTTACACAACCCCAAATAACTCGAACACCCCTGTGTGAGCCCGATTATGCCTAAAAATGCCCCGAGACCCAATTACTACCCTCGGTATTCTATTTTGACTATTTCGACCCGTTCGAAATCAACCGTGCACTTAGAATCATCATCCGAGCCACTCTATAAATTTGTCTAATTTCGACCTCAAAATGCGACACATGTGAAATTTAAAAATAACCCGAATTAATTAAATCCTAATTCACCAAATTAATTAACTCCTCCAAATTAATAAAATCCTATTTCACCAAAATAATTAAATTCTATGTTCTCAGAAATACGGGGTATTATAATTAATTATTCTAAGACATGTTTTACTTTTATTTCTATTTTCACCCTGACAACCTTAAATCCTCCCAAAATCATTGTTCATATAATGAACACAGTTTTTTCTAAATTTTTCTGGAGTGGAGAGAACAATGCAGCTCACAAACACCAATGGATAAACTGGGTAAGGCTTGCTTCCCCTCATAGGAGGGTGGTCTGAACATTAGAAATTTAGAGCGTGTGACTAAAGCAGGCAACATGAGAATGCACTAGAATTCAAAGAAGAATAAAAGTATATATTCCTCTTTTATGAAGAACAAATACAAAACAAAGCTTATCATAGGGATTAATGGTTCAAATGCAATCAAAACATGGAAAAAAATTGATAATGATGCTGAAGTTAACATTAAAGTAGTCCAAAATGAACTTGTTTGGGTTATTTCTACAAATGGAGAATTAACTTTCGAATTAACCTATGATTTAAATCCAGATGTCCTTCCTTTATAAGTTGGGGCAAAATTTGAAATAAGCATTATCCCATAAAAAAATTATCTTTGTTTGGAAGCTTATATAAAATGCTATTTTAATAGATTTTGAGCTTAAAAAACTTATAGTTGAGATGTCTTCTACATGCAGATGTTACAACATCTTTGAGGAGACAATTTCTCACACTTTTTTTTCACAGGGAAGGGGCTACAGGTTTTTGGAACTTTTTTGGTAATATTTTTAACCATGGGTTGACCTTCAATACATGTAAAGATATTCTCATTTCTTGGTGGCTTCATACTCCTAAGAAAAATTATTTAAAGTTTCCATTCTCCAATATCCCTTTATTCATTTTATGGGAAATCTGGAAATCAAGAAACAAATGTCAATTTGAAGGTAACCTTATGTTAGATTAAGACATTATAGATAAAGTTATTGATATTATTTTCCACTCAATATTGAAATCCCCTTTCAAAGATAAAATTCACAAGGATGATAAATTCATTTTGGAGTTATTTAAATAAAAAATAAGCCACATAGATTCAAAATTACTTCCTATTAAGTGGATCGATTCTAAATTACTTCATATTAAATGGATCAAACTTATTAAATGTTTTTTAAAACTAAATGTTGATGGTTTTTCCAAAGGTTTCTCTAAATAAAGTGGCATTGGAGGTGTCATAAGTTATTTCAATAGAGATTTTATTAGGGGCTTCTTTATTTGTATTGGCATTCGAGACTCTTAACTTTCAGAAGCTGCAATTATTTTAGAGGGGTTAAATGTTTGCATCAAATTGAACTTGCTCAATATTTTGGTTGAATCTGATTCATTGGTAGTGGTAAATATGATTAAGGGAGTTTGTAAACCTTCATAGATGCTCATGCAAGTAATCAATGGCATTCAAAAGCTGATGTGCAAAGGTAACTTCAAAATTTCTTATATTTGGAGACAAGCAAACCTTGTAGCTGATGGTTTAAAAAATTTGGCAGCTAAAGGTCACAATTAAGAGGTCTTTCATCATGTTCAAAACATTCCTCTCTCACTTAGAGGTTTACTATATGGTACGATCTGAGGTAGATCGGTCAAAACCCATAGGAAGTGGTGTGATCTTAAGCAAATCATTTGAAAAGAGGAGGAAAACCCACATAAGAATTACGTGGTCTAACTCAAATGTGAGATTGGCCATAAGGTAAAACCCACTTGAATGGTGGTATGATCTAAGACAGATCGATCAAAACTCACGAGTGGTATGATCTAAAGAAGATCGGTTTAAAAGAAGCAGAAAACCCACGAAGGAATTACATGGTCCAACTTAAATGTGAGATTATTTGCCTACTTATGGCATTAAAAACCCACTTGAATAGTGGTACGATCTGAGGCAGTTTGATTAAAACCCACAAGGATTGGTATGGACTAAAGACTAGTAAAAAATCCATGAGAAAAACTGTGTGGTATAACTAAGGAAATAGTCGGTTTCTTGTGTTGGGAACTAAAATAGATCTGTCTAATCGATGGAAAGAGACATTTTATAAATGACGTGATCTAAGTCAAATTGACCTTTTAAAAATTTATTAAGACCAGCTTGAATAAATCACCTTCGATCAACCTTAATAGACCCCTAACCAAGTAACATAGACTGACCAAGTTCAGCCATAAATAAACTATTTGTTTCTCTTTTAACAAGGAAAAACCCTTAGGGGAACAAATAACACAAAGCAAGAAAATGAACATTATCTAACAGACTTGAATAACATGGTATCAAGGCCATATTACTTACACAACATGAGAATAATGGAAAAGAAGGCATAGAAACTTTATCATTAATAATTCAAAAATGGGCTGGGGCTATAAGATGACCACCAAGGGTCAAAAAGAAAAACAAAAAACATAAAAAATAAGCTAAGTTTGGTCGGCCATTGCGTGTTGATCGATAGATTCGATACCTTGAGTACGAAGAGCAAGGAAACTTTCTCAAGTAAAAAGGTAGGAGGATCGGTGGAGGCTTAAGCTGAAGCGTTTGTAGGGAGATTTACAAAGGGATTGGCCACCAAGGGATGTTTGACATAGGCTGGGTCACCTTCGTCGGCATTGCCCCTTTGGAGGATAGACAACAAGCCTTTGTTGAAAGTAACAGACTTATAATGGTCTAGTTGGGCGGCGACTTCCTGGACGTCTGCCTCATAATCCTCATCATTGGACTTTTATAGGTCGTCCTCATGAATTTTCTACATCTGGCTCATTTCCTTTTGGTGGATGAGCTTCTCAAGGATTTTGTGCTGAAGAGGGGTCTTAAGCTTGGACAATTTATTATCCACTTGGCTAAACTTGTTCTGAGTCTACTCAACTTCCTCTGCCGCCTTTGTCTTGGCATCAGTCTCGACCTTAAACTATTTTCCTAAATCTTAAAGGTCCATATTTTGCTTGATAAGTTGGTATTTTAGGGTAAGGTTCTCCTTAGAGGATGACTTAAGGCTCCTCCAATAGCAGTTAAATGAATCAGCGAGCTCCTGTTGAACCTACATGATCTGCACAAAGAGGGAAATAAGTTAGAAATAAATTTGTCAAAGTGAAAATTATCCAGAAAAAAATTATGACTTACCAACATACTGTGGCACAAGCCTTATTTATAGATCCTCTACAGGGTGAAGCCCCTAAGCTTCGACATGTCAGATGGAAGCATAGCCTCTTGAACCACGAAGTAGGAAACCTCAGCCTTTGTCACGGGCTCCTTCCTTATGTGGAAAGAGATTTCCCAGTACCGATTACGGCTCCCTTGGGGAGAAGGGGCTTTTGATCATTTCCTCTGCCTCTGCTAGAGCTCATTAATAATAACTGATCGGTTGGAATAAACAGAAGGAGTTTTTGAGCCACCATCGATCGGTGTTTTATCGATCTTCTTCTTCTTGTCTTGTTCAGCCTCTGCCCATTGGCGTTCCAACTCCAGGGATTATTTATCCCTGAGAGTAATTAAATTTACCTTTCATTGCTCATCGATGATAGCATCTTCACCGCCCCTTGTGATAGCAGCCAATTTCTTTTTGAGCTTCTCCCTGGTAACTGTCAGGTCAATCGATTTCCTTGATCGACCAGTCATTTCTTTTAGATCGGTAGGGATTGGTGGGAATGAGAAGTCTTGAAATAACTCCTCTTCGACCTCTACCTCCTCCCAAATACAACCAAATACACTTGCATCGTAAGAAAAGAGCGGATCAATATCGTCTAAGAATGTGCCAATATCTTCTCCCTCCTCCCCCTCCCCCTCATCTTCCTCTTCTACTTTTTCTTTTTTCTCGTGTAGTTATTCTTACTCCTCTTCATATTCCTCTTCCCCTTGGTCGGAGTTAGAGTCTGTTAAAATCACGTATGAAGTTGATTCCCATATGTAAACCCCTCTGTCAGTTTAGCGAAGGAGAGGGGTGACAGTTGGGATGGAATCATCATTGACTGCGATATAATTAATGACTTAAATATCGAGGATGACTATGAAGTTGGTAAAAGAATGATAAGTGAGGTAATAAACGAGAAAGATGTGGATTGCTCTCCAGTCGGGGTGAACTCTAGGGGGTCTGTCTTCTCCAAATTTTTTCCAAATCGTCAAGGCTAACTTAGTAGTGAGATGGTTACGCGTTCAGAAAGCGAGATGCAACAGAAAATTAGGTCGGTCAGTAAAAAATGACTAACATTTAAAGAAAAGTTATTTGGGTGACCTACTAGGTTCCCCCTTCGTGGAAGGAACCTTAAGCCCATCTAGCCTTTGCCATATATATCCCTATAAACCACAAGGATATTTTTCTCAGTATCCTTTTGGGATCTGGGCAAATAGGTGACCAAATTATGGGACTTGTCCTTAGCTTGGAAGTGGTACAACTCGGTGATTGATGAATCCCTCAAGTCGTACCATTATCTAACCTCCTTAAGGCCCAAATTAGTCCCACATATTTGGTTTATGGCCAATGTCCCCATCAGAATCCAGTAAAAGCTACCGTTTTCTTAGGCAGGGAATATTCCATAGTAACGGAGCAACCTTACCAATAATAGGTGAAGGGGAAAACGAACTCCCCCTTTTAGTATGGCTACTGTCAAGAAAGCAACCTCCCTAAAATGAAGATAAAAAAACATCTTCTTCATCTGGGTAAACCCCCAAGGTAACACGATCAAGAATTCCATATTAATTATGGAATTCCTGAAAGTTATTAGCTGCTGAGACATCGTATTTCCTTGCACGCCTAGAAAGGATAGGAAAAATAAAGAAGATGAAGAAGAACATAAGTGAGAGATTGTTGAAAGCAGAGAGAGACATCAAAAGTGAAAAATATCTTAGCAAATGGAAAGAATGCCAAGGCATAAGGATAACTTTTGTTACTCCACATCATTTCAGTCGTCGTCCCAATGCTTGAGAAAAAGCGCTATGCACCCACGCGCTATCATTTCTCTGGCCAATGACGTTAGATGCGTATCCCTATGCTAGGGATACGTGTGAAATCACTGTGCCATTAATAATTATTATTCCCTACGTGTTTCCAAAAATAAACACGTGTAAAACGCAATGCTAGATTAAATGGGCACGTGGCAGGCAATTGATAGATGAGGCATGGTCGATCGGTGTGTTAGCCGATCACACGTGGCATGACGATTACAGACAAGATATGGTCGATTGGCGTGATTAGACCATCACCCTCACCTTAGGGGTAATTAAAGGGAATGTGATCGAACTGGTGCCAAGTGGTCGAATATGTGGCACATTACGTGAGAAGCACATAGCAGGCAAATAGGCTGAGAGAGATCACGAGCCTTAAAGGGATATAATCAAATCTTTAGGATCATATCAACCAACCAGAAGACCGTCAACAGCATGACTCTATAACTTAGTCAGGATAAAAATAAAGAGGCCTAAGGCTGTAGGATGCCTAGGTCTATAAATAAGGACGATCTAGCTCATATTAAATTGATTGTAACTGGAACATGACAGCTTGAACTCTCATCTAGCATCCCTTGTACTCCAACTATTACCATTCCTTTGAAAATAAATAAATTGATCCCCCTCCCTTTTCCCGTAGACGTAGGCCAACCTCATAGCCGAACCACACATATCCTATCTACTCGTTATTATTTATGAACTCTAATCTTGATGGGGCTAATCTGCAATTCTAGCTCTTATTGTGGGTTAATAACCCATTTTGAAATCGTTTAGTCAACATAGTTAATCGTTAACTCTAACCATTTTAATATAATCCAAAATACCATTTTATTTAACAAAATAATAAATTACCCTTAACCCTAAATTATTTTGGGGCATTAACTAATAAATCCCTTAAAAGTCTATTTATATATGATTAGTACAAGCGATAATCTTATTTGTATCTTAAACCCATAATCTTTTTAATTAATTAACGATAAGTCTAAACGATACAGTTACACTTATTAATGTAGATACAATTATACTTATTAATGTATATACAATTACAATTATAACTCTATTTGTATTAATAAGTGTAACTGTATATACATTAATAAGTATATTTGTATCCACATTAACAATTGTATCATACGTGGATTCATTGAAAAGACTGTTTTTTATCTTATCTTTATCATTAATTTCTAAAGAGTATAAGAATTTATCATCATGTTTTCCAATTATTTTTTTAATCACAAATAACCCCTTTTAATAAACTAGTTGGTTCACACGTGCGTTGCACGTGTGACCATTGTGTGAAGGTGCAATTTTGACTTGTATCAATAAACATGTATCCTAATTATTGTTTTTAATAATAAAAACAAATAAGGATCGATAAACATAAATTTAAGTGGATATAATATTAAAAGTTAAACTTAGCTCCATATATATCAAAAAGAATAAATCAACATGATAAGTTATAAAAAAAAAAGGAGTAAAACAGTTCGTCATAATCCATCTTCTAATTACACAACAAAATTAAAAGTTGAAAAATCTATTATAAATAATTTAACATTTATTGTATAATCCTATCTTGCAATATTGTGGCAAATGATTCTTATACTAACTTATAAGAGTATTTTAAGAGTAACAACGTTCTTATGTGGATCTCTGACAACCCGTAACCATATTACTGAAATTTGTACCTCCTATGCTTGATATAGTGAATAGTATCTTGCCAATCTTCAGCCAATTGAAAACCACATGTACTGAATAATTGTATAATTATATAGAGATTTTATATTCAGCGAACAGGCAACAAGCAACAACATGTTTCACTGGTCTAACCAACTACAAATATTAAGTATGATTATACTATAAAATTTATGATAAGAAGAAATCACGTCATACATGATCAATAAATTTATCACTTATTGTACATAATATATTATCACAACTTAGAAAAAATGAGGGTACACATCAAATTTCTAATTGAATGAACGTGTTTCCCAACTTTGCTTTGGGAGTAATAATTTCAAATGGACAATAGTTTATATCAATTGTAACTCGGTGTTTATACCAACTACATTCCTTATAAACTCTCTTGAGTCTAACCCATAATCTCATTTTATCCCATCTAGGCAAAATGATTATTCTCCAATTATATTTTGGGTTTCACTACACACAAAACACCATAACTTTTCACCATTTATGATGTTTTTTATTTAACGACACATATATTTCATTAGAGGAAAAGAACAAAAGAGTTATAGAGTTATATATTATTATTGAATAATGTAAATATAATATAGAATATTAAATCAATATATTAGAGTTCAGTCATACCCATTAGTGATTCTCATTCTTTGGATCTCTCGGTGTCTGAATTTCGTCAATAGTGAAAACCTATGATGATGAGAGAAAAAATGAAAATGTTATTCAAAGTAAACGTAATAAAGTAATTTATCATTTATAAAGATCCGAAAGTAATGTAACATTTATAAGTGGATTTATATCAGTTTTAACTTTTAGCATAATTGAATCATGAAAGTTTGAGAGTTTGTAAGCAAATGGGGTAGTATATGACACAAAACCCAAAAAAAGTCTAGCATTCCATTACAATAAAAGTATAAAAACTATTCATTTAAAAAAAACTAAAATTGAAGTCTTAAACTACTCTTCACAAGCCAAATAAGATAAAAATGGAATGATTTTAAAACCCACTCAAAGATAGGTTTAGACATTAACACTATATGGTTGTTTCAAGCTAGAAGAATTTGATTGATAAGATGAGATTGTGCACTGAACGTGCTTTCATCTAGATTCGATTTTTAGAGTTAATAACAAATCTGCATAGTTGAGTTGTTATGATATCAATCCTCTATTTCAAATCATTGGTAATTAAATCAATGTTTTAAGTTCCAAGCTTAAACCGAACGTACATTATTAACAATCCATATCATTAAGATTAACAAAATAAGTCGATCTTATAGTATCAAAGATACACAAATTTTAACAAAAATTTACCTCAAATGGAAAAAATAATGGGGAAAAAGTATGTTGGGTTCCTTAAATGGGTAAATTACAGAGATGGAGAAATTATGAGATATAAAACAAAAGATTTATCAACATATAGTATGAGAGTTAACACGTCAATTTATTTAGATACACTATCTTTATTGAATACCAACTAACCAAATATTTTCTGATGAATATAGAGGAATGATACTTGGAGAAATAAAGGTGAACTAAAATGTAAAGCCCTAAAAAATATCCAACCCTTTCCTTTCAATCCAAAAAATTCCCCTTTCCTTTCAACTAAAACAAATTTATTGTAAAATTACACAAAACCAACCAGATAATAAAATAATTAAAAGAACAGTCATAAAATTAAAACTTCAGATTTTTCATCATACACCAAAGCAATTGAGACTCCAGTATAGCATAAATAATAAATAAATTGTATAATACATTGTTGATGTTCTGGTTGGTAGTCCAGAAATGAAAGAACTTGTAGAAGTAATCAAACATCTTCCGTGATGATCCAAAGCTCAAACATCATCGGATTTCAAAGTAGCACACTCTAATAAAAAGAATTCACCCAATTGAACACGTATAGCATATTTTTTTCATAGTAGCAGAATCGCTAGAACTGAGCGAGAGAAATAGAGAGAGAGTAAATGAGTACTGAATAAATATGAGGAGGGTAAAAAGAAAACTATAAAAAGAAATAAGGGTAATATTGTCATTAACTGGCTTCCAAAAATTTTCGCTTTTTAAAGTAGTAAAAATAAAAATAGAAATTAAATACAAAATGAGTTGCAACTAAAATTTAGCCTATGTGGCGAGTGTTGTCCAAAAGGGTTGTCGTTGTCTTAATTGCCACATTCCTTAATCCTAGGTAAGCTTCAAAGTTGTTCCCACGTGTAAGAACTCCTTCAAATATGGCGGGGGGGTTTGTTATCCTCCGTAAATGGGGGTTTACGGTTGGTTACAACTTAGAAGCGACCAAACTATATCTCCCCATTACTTGCATCTTACACTCCATATTTACCTCTTTCATCTATCTCTGTATCACCATCACCATGGATGAAGAATACGACGTCGTAGTTCTTGGCACCGGTCTCAAGGAATGCATTCTCAGCGGTCTCCTCTCTGTCGATGGCCTCAAAGTACTCCCTTTCTTTATGTATATTCATCTATACACTAGACAATACACACATGCATGTGATGTGTGTGTGCGTATGTATATATACACACATATGCTTTTAATTCCGTTGTTGATCCCAATATGAGATTTATAATCCGTCAATGGTAAAAAAAATCAATCTCTTTGAGGAGCTGGAACCCTATTTGAATTAGGAAGTCTATAGAGATACATGTAATCTAGTCATTTCATGTTAAGTGAAAAAAAAAGATTGATAAAAAACAGAAAGAAAATAGGGATATGAATAAGAAAAAATAGAAAAGGTATGTTTAAAAAGGTCCTCCTCTCCACTTATCTTCTAAATTTGTTTGTGTGTTTAGCTCTCCTGTTAGGGTATACATGGCCAAGCCAACGACCCAATTTGTTACTTGTCACTCAATATAAATTTGCTATGGGCTAAGCTCAAGTCAAGCCACATACACCTGCCAATAGGTGTGTCGTCTCGGGTTCGTGAGGTTAATAGTGATTAATGGTTGGCGTATAATGGGTTGGTGTCATGTATTTTCGACTTCCTTTTTTTTTTTTTTTTAAACTGTATTTGGCCTCTCAACTCATTAAAACCTCATTTGATGCGTGGGATAAGGAGGTGGGATATGATTATATTATCCCATCTCATGTTTGGTGTAAGATAAGATAGGATTTCAAGTGGGATAACTAATATCATCCAATGTTTGGTGTTCGATGGGAAAAGATTTTAAGTGAGATAAATTATTCCAAGTAAGTCTCTTATCCCACCGGTGTGGGATATAACCATCCCACTTAGGAGTGGGATTATTTTATGCCGTCGGGTAGGGGTGTTCACGGGTCGGGTCGGGTCGGGTCGGTTTTGGACCCTAATTCAAACCTAGCCGATTGGTTCGGTTTTAGAAAAGGTCAGGCCGAAACCGAACCGACTATGAAAAAAACTGTCGGTTTCGGGTCGTTTCGGGTCGGTTTTCGGCGGTTTCCTGTTTGGGCGGTTTTTTTAAGGCCGGTTTTCGGTTTGGGTCGATTTTTGAAGGTGGTTAATGGTTTTTGGATATAAAAATATAAGTTATTTAGTTTTTTTTTTAATATATATTGATTTCGGGTCGGGTCGGTTTGAATCGGTTTTTCCCATGTATAAACCGTCAACCGAACCGACATGGTCGGTTTTTTATATCCGTAAACCGTAGGCCGAACCGGACTAAAAAAACCACTGATTTCGGTTTGGTTCGGGCCGGTTCGGTTTTCGGGTTGGTCGGTTTTTTTGCACACCCCTACCATCGGGATGGGATAACTCTTATCATATCCCACCTCCTTATTCTGCATATCAAACAAGGCCTTAATCGTATTAGCCTTGTAAAAATATACTCAAATCCATTAAATTAATTTATCGGGTAGTGTTTTGGTCGTGTTAACGGTTCTTGTGAAGATTTGAGTGTGTTGAGTATATAAAATCCCACACCGAGTAGTTTAATCCTTGCACCACAATATATAAGATCATGGGTCCCCTCCACTCATTGTTGACTAGGTTAGGGTTGGATGATCCAATATTCAACATATTCATGATGTGGATTGGTTTACCATGGTCGATTAGTTTTGGTGTTATGCAATTGATTAGTATATATATATTACGTATATTTAGTCATTAGAGGAATCATCCCTATGAATACCTATTATCGAGTTTTGAGGAATAATGTAATCCCTTAGTCCTAAATTAAGAGTCTATGTTTAAAATTAAAGAAAACATTTATTTTCTCAATCTTAGTTTCCCAAATATTTTTACTCAACTTATATTTTTCTGTGGTGTGGGGTTTCTCACTATTTTAGGTACTATTTTAGAAACAGGACTCTTAAATCGAGAAAACACTAAAAGAAAAATAAGACTCATTTTGGGACAAATGGAGTATTCAAAGGGTTGTCAAATCCTCACTCCTTAGTGCTCGAAATGATAACATACTTGTTTACTTTGATTAAATGATACGATATATAACCTTACTTAGATGAACTCACATCACAAGTCATATTATATTTGTGTGAAGTTTAAGAGTGAAAAGTTATTATCTTGTATATGGACATTAGTGTGCTTACTTGAACTAGGGTAAAATAAGAGTCGTCCCCATCACTTATATACCTTGAAGTTTGACTGTGAGATTGCGCTTGACTAAACTAAATAGTTGGTTCATAAGGGAAAAACTTAGTACACGAGGCTCCCGCCACTGCAGGATACTAGGGGGGTTAGATGACACAGCCTTACCCCTACATATGCAGAGAGAAAATTTTTGCGATTCGAACCTGGACGTCACAATGGGCAACCTTAACGTTGCTCCAGGTTCACCCCTTTAAATAGTTGGTTCATATATGACTATGATATATTTTTTTCGAGCTCAAGCATGTTTACGAGTCCATTAGAGTTTTTTAATGTGGATTTTGGGTTGAAAATGAAGCCACATGCAAGTTCGTTGTCGCTCACTGGCACTCGTTGCTCATAAGGTTCTTGGAGTCATCTCCATACATCATTTGCAACCGCGAAAATTCAACAAATTTTGTAGATTAGGAGCGATCAACAAAGTTTGGATCTTGGTTTCGCTTTCGGGTATTAAAAAGGTGCAGAAGTTGAGTTAATGAAGGGTTGTTTGGGTATTTTGTCCATCGGTGTTCCCTCGTATATATTTTTAAATTTAGGGTCTTGACCTAAGTGTTTCTTTAGTTGTATTGTATACACATTAAAGGGGGTAGTGGGGCTTGAGAGTTGTAACTTCATTGTTATGAAATCAAAGAAAGGAAGACATCATCTTGTAGCCAAATTCGTGAATCATATACATTTTGTCTTGTGCTTGTTGCTTAGTGTGTTTTCTCTATATGTTCTCTTTTAGATTGTAATTTCTCTTTGTTATCTCGTGGTTGCCTTGTTTTGGATCTTGAGCGTGCATAAATCAAACTTTTGTGTGAGTATCCATAACACAAGTTGGTACCAGAACTTTGGCTTGCTGGGCTTTTGTTTGGTGTGCAACCAAGGTGATTGATAAAATTTCTATATATAATTTTGGTCTTAGCTTAGTTGTCTCTTGAAGGAAATTCGGCGGCATACAATGTCTACTTTTAAGATTGCAAAGGTATCAGCGGTCAAGTTTGACCTAGAGAATATTTGTAGAAAACTATAAATTTTGGTATCTGGCAATGTCAAATGAGTGATGTTTTGATTCAACAAGGTTTGTATGTCCGAAGATGATTGGAAGAAGTATAACTTTCAATAATGTAGCATTTTCCGGTTAAAATGTCTATCAAAATCTAGTATATTATGTTACACAAGAGGAATTAGTGGCATAATTATGGAAAAAATTGGAACAAAAGTATATAACAAGGAGTATAGAGAATTGTCCTTATCTCAAGAAGAAATTTTATTGGGTTTGATTATATTGAAGGTATGTTGATCTCCAAAAATGACGTGAACTACATGTCAATGACCTAAAAATCAAGACAATGTGATTTCTAGAGGGAGAAACAAAGAATTTCTTATATTTCAAGAATTGAGAAGTGAGTACAAAATGAGAATACAAGAGCTATTTATAGGTGGGTTATTACTTGCTAATCAAATAATAGCCTAAAATGACTAAAAAAAACTTAACATAAAATAAAAGGATGCCTAATTAGTCCCAAACATGCTTGGAGGCTAATTAAGGAGAGAAAATGACTAAAAAGAGCTAAAAATAGAAATAAAAGGAAAATAACAATGGATTCCCATAAAAAAATCTAGATGACTTTAATAAATTTCTCTTCCACTTGTTAAGGTTAAATGTTGATATTGATGATGAAAATAAAGCGTTATTACTTCTCAATTAACTTTTGGATTCATATGAGTATTTGAGCACCACATTGCTATATGGGAAGGATGAAGTGAGGGTTGATGATGTATCTTTTGATTTATTGGGAAGTGAGAAGTGAAAAAAGTAGAAGGATGATTGTCAGTCTTAGGCATTAATTGTGAGGGAAAGGACGAAGGAGAGCAAACTCCAAGTCCAAGTTTAGGTACAAGGGTTTGACCAATTTACAATGTTATAGCAAGAAAAAGGGGCATATGAAATTGGATTGCCTAAACTTAAGGCAAGAATTATAAAGAAATAAGTGGTGGAAACCACTAATTCTGTTACTTGAGAGAAAATAACTTAGGGAGAATGTTGGTAGTTACTTCACACGAAAGCTCACTGGGAGAGAGTGGATCTTAGACTCGGGGTGCTTATACTATACGTTCCCTAATAGATATTTGTTCTATACATCTATAGTGGTGGATGAGGGATTCTTTATAGGTAACGATCACGTGTATGTATATGTATGCAAGACGAAGAGTAATGGCACAACTAAGTTAAATATGCACGATGAAGGAACTCGTATTGTCATAAATGTCGTATGTTTTGAATATCAAGAAGAATTTGATTTTTGGGAATTTTTTAGATTCCAATGGGTGCAAGATTATACTAATGCCAAAATGCTAAAGATTGTCTTGAGTGTCTTAGTAGTGATGAGAGAGAGGAACTAAGGAAACCTCTATTTTCTTCAAAGTAACACGATAAGGGGTCATACAGGAGGCAAAATGATATTCCACAAATCTTTAGCATATGCTTTTGGGACATGGCGGAGAGAATGGAACAACAATGTTGTTAAAGAAAGGTTTGCTAAAGAATGCGAAGAGTTGAGCGTTGGGATTTTGTAAGCATTATGTGCGTGGGAAGCAAACAAGGGTCAAGTTTTTCACGACAATTCATTGCACAGAGGGCATACTTTTGATGGCATTCACAATGATGTTTGGGGTTCTATAAAAACACCATCTTTGAGAGGTACTCATTGTTTTGTGTTTATCATTGATGACTTCTCCCAGAGAACTCAGGATTACACTATGAAACACAAAGATGATGAAAGAAGATCAAGGTTCTTAGGTTTGATCCATATGAAGTATTTTCAGGATGGGGGTACTATTCGGCATTTTATTGCCCATTATGCGCCTCATCATAATGGTTTGACAGAGAGGATGGATCGAACCTATTTTGAAAAGTTGAGGTGTATGTTGTCCAACGAAGTTTTA
Source organism: Sambucus nigra (assembly GCA_949130495.1). Taxonomy (NCBI): domain Eukaryota; kingdom Viridiplantae; phylum Streptophyta; class Magnoliopsida; order Dipsacales; family Adoxaceae; genus Sambucus; species Sambucus nigra. The sequence goes on from OX422207.1 coordinate 141,825,245, forward strand.
GGAAAATGATTTTAAACGGAGGTTTTATCCTATGTTCACTTATTATCGTCAGGTTTCTATCCTCCGCTATTAATTATAAGACTCCTGTGGAGGTTTGGTCAGAGTCTCATCTTACCTATAACACATTGCTTATATATGGATGCCTAGCTTCTTTTCATTTTTATGAGAGTAGGATTGGTCTTATAGTTAGGAAGGCAATTTTCATAGGCTTAAGCAGTAGGGTCAAGTGATACAGGTCATAGTGTGCCGAATATGAAAATTTTAGCTAGTATGTGACATTCAATTGGGCATCTATGCTCAATGTGTCAAAGGAAGAAAAAGAATACTCTATTGGCGAGAATGGCGGTCAAAGGAAGAAAAAGAATACTCTATTGGCGAGAATGGAGGTCAAAGGAAGAAAATGAATGGACAAGGAGGTTCAAGATGAGGGATCTATTCAACAATAATAAGAATAACTATCTTTAGCGAGTGGAAGAGAACAAAGGGTTTGTAAACCAACAAAAATGTATGACTTTAATGACAGTGTAACATATGCATTGTTAGTTTATGATGACATGTCTACATATTAGAAGGCAATGAGTGATGCTTATTGCAATGAGTGGAAGATGGCACGTGCGAAGAGATTGAATCTCTTCACAAGAACCAAACTTGGAAACTTGGGAAGTTTCCTAATGATAAGACGTCAATCGGATGCAAGTGGGTTTTTTGCTAAAAAAGGTGAGGCTCCGACGTTCAATATAAAGTAAGATCAATGGCCAAGGGATTTGAACAAAGGGAAGTTGTTGATTACAATGAAGTATTTTCCCCCGTGGCATGCTCCCATTTTGGTGTTATTTCAATGGTTGTTTATTTTGACTTAGAGTTTGAACAATTCGTCGTCAATATAACCTACTTGCATGGGGATCCAGAGGAGAAAATTTCTATGAGGCACGAACTCGTAATATGCGTTTCGACACGCGATACGCGACACGTGATTCTTCCAAAAACTAGGATACGACACGCTAGGATAAGTATAATATATAATATATATTTAAATATATATATTAATGAAATGAAACATATTTTTCCATAAAATACATTATTTGAGGATTCTTAACATGAAATTAAGAAAATGGACCATACAAAACAAAATTCGAATACAACGTGACTCGTTGCTTCCGGGAGAGTGTCCATGCTTCATAGCCGACACGTTGCCGTGTATTTGAATTTTGTGATGGTGATTCTGCTTTATTTATGATTTTTAATTTGAAAGTGTATTCGAATTTTGTTTTGTATGGTCCATTTTCTTAATTTCATGTTAAGAATCCTCAAATAATGTATTTTATGGAAAAATATGTTTCATTTCATTAATATATATATATATTATATATTATACTTATCCTAGCGTGTCGTATCCTAGTTTTTGGAAGAATCACGTGTCGCGCATCGCTTGTCGAAACGCATATTACGAGTCAGTGCTTCATAGCATGTCGGAGCGCGCACATAATACGTGTTTGGACACGACACGCGACTCGTGGCTTCCGGGAGAGTGTCCGTGCTTCATAGGGAGATCTGCATGTCTCTGCTAAAAGGATTTAAAATTGTTGGCAAAGAAAATCATGTTTGCAGATTGCGGAAGCTTTTATGTGTGTTGAAGCAATTGTCCCAATAATGGTACAAGAGGTTTTACATGTTTATGTTGAGTCAAGAATTATACTGAGTGATTTTGATTATTGTGTTTATTTTAAGCGCCTTAAGGATGACACTTTCATGTATGTTGATGTCATGTCCATGCTCAATCCAGCATTGTGGAGATTGACAAAGTGAAGGCTAAATTGAGACAAGTGCTTGAGATGAAAGACTTGGGTGATGACAAGAAAATTTTAAGCATGGATATTAGTATAGAAATGAAGAAGGGAAGATTATGCCTCACATAGAGCCAATACCTAGAAAAGGTTGCGGCACGTTTCGGGAGGTAGGACTCAAAGCCTGTGAATACTTCCTTGACTACACACTTCAAAGTCTCATCTACGATGTCTCCGAGCATAGTGGATGAGGTGGAGTATATGCCTAAGGTTCCGTACGCTAGTGCGGTGGATATCTTGATTTATGCTATGGTTTTTCCTCAACCTTGCTCAAACTGTGAACGTGTTGAGTAAATATATGGAAAATCCGAGAAAACAGCAATGGAATGCATCGAAATGGATCTTTGTGGTATCTAAATGTGACACTAGTTTATTAACGAGTTAGTAAGCCACATGTTTGTGTGTATGTTCATCCAAACTATGTGGATGAATTGAACGACCGACGGTATACTAGGGGATATGTATTTACATTGGCATATGCTGCGGTTAGCTAGAGGTCCATGTTGCAGGCTATGGATGCTTTGTCAACAATGGAGGTGGAGTATATGGCAGATAATCAAAGAGGCCTTATGGCTTCAAGGTTGGAGATGGTACAAAATTGTGTAGAAGTGCATTGTGATATCTAATAACCAAGTTCATCAAGGAGAACCAAGCATATTGATGTCCGGTTTCATTTTATACGGAAGGTTATTAATGGGGGTGTTGTAGTTTAGAATAAAATTGGCACCAAAGATAATTCGACCTGTAAGTTGACTAAGGTGGTAATAACGGTCATGCTCATTCATTGCTTAAACTTAATCAATATCCTTCATTTCTAAGGTCCTTCGGGGTTGTGTGGTGATGGTGTTCCTTAATAATTGGATTAGATGGATGGGTGGTTATGGAATTTCTCTCGTTAAGGTAGGGATTTGTGGATTTTGTCTTGTTTCAGTCCCTGATATGTTGGTTGTTGTCGCTCACTAGTATTCACTTCCCATGAGGTTCTTTCCATCATCTCATTGCATCATGCGTAGTCCGCAAAGATTCAACAGAGTTTGGATCAGGAGCAGATAGGTCCGACGACCTACTCGCAGGTACTGCAAGCAAGTCTTAGCTCGCGGTCAGCGAAGTTTGGGTTGTTTTAGCGAAGGGTTTGCTCTGGCAAAGAGGGGGAGAACTTTGATTGCGAACGGTGGAAAAGTTGAGTTAATGAAGGTTGATTAGGTATTTTGTGGTGTTCCCTCATATATATATAGTTTGTGTTAGGGTGGTCCTTTAACTTAAGGTTTTCACTAGTTCTATTGTATATCCATTGAAAGGGATCGTGAGGCTTGAGAGTTGTAACCCTATTGTTGATCCAATCAAAGAAAGGAAAACATCATCATCAAAAAATTGGTGATCTACAATTTGTCTTGTGTTTGTTGCTTAGAGTGTTTTTTCTATACTGTCTCTTTTAAATTGTATTTTCTCTTTGTTATCTCTTGGGTTGCCTAGTCTTGGATCTTGGGCATGAATGTATCATCAGTATCCGTATTACAGTTAGATAGCTCGGCTTAGCATTCATTTCTGTCTCAGAACCTATGTAGACTACAAGGTTTGAAAAATATTCTAAAACTATAATTTCATCTTAAGCCATTGGATTCTTGTCAACAACTATTTTTCTAGAAATGTATTTAGGTAAGCACTATAATTATTTTACAGCATTCCATGGCATTAATCTCAATTGTCTATAGCCTCACTAATCTAAACATAGCATGGCCAAGCTTGACTTGTTAAGTAGTCAACCTTGAAACTTAGGTTTGGTCTTGTCTCAATTAATTGATAAAACGAGCATCGAGGAGCTTCTTACATAGTGTGGTTCATTTTCACTGATTAAATTATAGGAAAGGATCTCTATTTTCCATCAAAATTTCATTAATCTTACTATAGTATTATGTTTAACTCATCCTGAACCTCTCTCTCATCCTACATACAATGAGGGGTCACTCTTCTAAGTACATGCGCCATGCTTTGCTCAGAAAATTTGAAAATGAGCTTCCCTAAAATTTCAAAACAGATTCTTAATAACTATTGCATAGTTGGTCTGTCCATGTGAGACCTCTAAAAACACAAACTTTATTCTCATTAACTCACTAAATGTCTAACCAATTAATTAAACTGTAAAACATGAGCCAATCTCCTAAGTTTATGAAATGTGAGTTGTTTGACCAAGATGATTTACATATCTTCTTAAAGAGTACGTTTTTCTGAGTTATAATATATCTCTCCAATAAAGATATGTTCTTAATTCTGTGGTGTTGCTCTAACTAGTATCATCATTTCGTTCCGTTTGGACACTCTTGAACAGCAGACTTTCAGATCACCATAAGCAAAATGATTTTTTCTTGACATGCTTTCTGGTTTGAGAATATGTAATATATTATTATCTTTACATCTATTGAATGATTGGTGGGGTTATGTAAATGTGTTAGGCTACTCATTTGACTAGCTATCTACTTGCACCCATTTGCAACAGGTACTGCACATGGATAGAAATGATTACTATGGAGGAGAGTCAACCTCACTTAACCTAAACATGGTAAATTCTGTAATTTACTCTATTCTTTGTCAAAAATATGTTTTATTTTTATTTTTAACAGGGCATTGAGTGGTTTCCAATTGTGGTTTATAGCTCTGGAAGAGATTCAGGGGCAGCGACACACCTCCTGAACATTTGGGTTCAAGCAGAGATTACAATGTTGATATGATCCCGAAGGTAAGTGAAGTATTTTGTTAATAGGTTTACTGTTGGATTCTCAGTAAATTACGAATTCAATACTTTCTTGTTTTGGATTCTCAGATGTCAGAGTATTAAGAAAATGCTCTCTAGCTCAACGGATATGCTTTTTCTTTCCACTTAATGGAAATGAAAATGTTCTATAGCTAAATAACTAAAAACGCTCTTGAGCAATATAGTAAATATTGAAAACACAAAAGTAACAAGAGATTCATTTAAAGAATGCCATATAACTAATTTTTTTTTATAAGCATGACAAAAATGCAGTTTTTGACGCATCTTACTAATTTAGACTGAAGCCTCATGGATTACAAATTTACAACTGTCTGACTATGAATAATAAAAATCTTCTCTTCTGTGGAAATTATCATAAGTTCTAGAACCCTATGCCCTCCTATTTTCCCCCTTTCTCTCTAGCAATATTTGTCACTACTTTTGTGCTTTGACAGTTCATGATGGCAAATGGTGCACTGGTTCGTGTTCTGATACACACAGATGTCACAAAATATCTAAATTTTAAAGCCGTCGATGGTAGTTTTGTGTACAACAAAGGGAAGGTGTGTTTCCCATTAGATTTGCACTGCGCATTCAACTTAACAGTAACATATAAATTCGAACTTCATGTAGAAAACAATGAGCTCTGACATATTTTCAGATCCATAAAGTGCCAGCTACTGATGTGGAAGCACTCAAGTCCCCACTAATGGGATTGTTTGAGAAGCGTCGTGCTCGAAAGTTCTTCATTTATGTGCAAGACTATGAGGATAATGATCCAAAATCGCATGAAGGGCTGGATCTCAACAAAGTAACTGCAAGAGATGTTATTTCGTACTATTTCTTCCTATTTTCCTTTCCTTCCCCTTTTACTGACTAACTTTATTTTTTATGTGAATGATTGCATATATGCCCAAGTAATTTATTAATACTCCATAAGAAATTGCGCTGTTAAACCATACAACTGGTGACTTCACATGGAGCAATGTTATGGATTCAAATATCATCATGCTAGTAGAAGATAAAAAGAAAAAGAAAACAAAAACAAAAAGAACCAGGTTCTTATATACACTTGGTGTAGCTGGATCTCAGTGTACATCTAACATCTCCAGACCCGGCAGTTGTGGGAGCCTTGTGCACCAGGATGAGTATATGATTAGCATTAGGATCCTTGAGGTGACTATTTAAGTACCAACATCTAATATCGGTTTCGGTTTTAGGGACATGAAAGGTTGGGTTTCAATGGGTACGAATGGGGGTTTCTTAGGAATGAAAATAGCATCAGTTTACATATTAAATGGGGTTAGACAGAAAACCAATTTTTTAATTTTTGGTTAGAGTGGCTAAAACTTTTGATAAATCAGCTTGTAGCATTATTTGCACAAAGTAGCAATCATTAGATTTGAACCCATAATCAGTTAATACCTGAGTTGGAAAAAGCCAGGAGTTACACAGCGTATGATGCAAACGATGGGAATATTTGGTCACATGGATTGGATTTAAATTAAAAATAAACAACAGCAGACCTGTGCAAGAGTTTGAAGAAACTGCTTTGTGGGAGAGGGTTATATTTTTGGCATCACAATGGGTATTCCTGTTCGAAGCAATAATCTTACTTTCCCCTTTTTCTTCATTCGTGAGAATTCATTTGCGTTTGTTGGCTGGATGTAATATCATATCTAGTTTTGGATATTGAAATATTTATTTTCCCCTACATAGATTTAATTAATCCTCATATTAATGTCGATGCGGATATCTTGTCCACCAACCAATAGTAGATCCTCCTTGTAATAATCTTTTTCCTTATTAAAAAGGATTCTGCAGATTGGACAACTTCTGTAGTTGTTTCCGTATAATTAATTTCAAGAAAACTGTTCTTTTTTTTCCCTTTCATTTTTACCTAAGAACTAGATGAGAGTCCAGCAAGGGAAGTAGTTCCAGATTTTCAGTCAGTGTTTGGCTCCTGGGAATTTGAAAGGAAACCAACTCTAAGGCGTAATTTTATTTCTCCATAACCAGCACCGCTCTAAAAAGGAATTTAATTAAAGTATTCTGCTTGCTCTATACACTTTGCATGCGAATATGTATGGAGTGAGAAATGTCAGTATAGGGTACTAATATTGGCATTCAAAATTTAGTTCCCTACACTTTTAAGTGCTAAGAAATTCTAAATCATATGAGAAGTCGAGTGGGAAATGCTTTCCTAACAGCTGTGTGCATAGGCATTACTCTGGAAGCTATTTGTGCTGGTATAGTATAACTCACCTGATATAAATAAATGATTCAGTTTGTCATAGAAGAGTGGAAATAATAAGAATTTAAAAATTTCCTGCTATCTTCCTACTGATGCAGTTGTTAGAGTTTTCAATTTTCATTCTTTTTCTCCTTTGAGCAATCATATTACTACAATTATTTTTGAACCTGAAGAGATGTCCAAATTAAGTTTTAGTGATATGTATCTGATTTTTTAAATTATCCATCATCCTGATATATTGATCTTTGGATGAATATGAACTATGGTTTGTCCAGATGTATTTTTTTCATTTCTTTTTTTTATTAGAAGGACTAAGGTAATACAACATATTGAAAATTTTGTTTCTGATGTAGGAAGTATGGGCTAGATGACAATACAGTTGACTTTATTGGGCATGCATTGGCACTCTATAAAGATGATAGTTATTTGGACCAACCTGCAATGGATTTCGTAAAGAAAGTTAAGGTAAAACATTAATCGTTGTGCTTTTCATTAATGTTTTCCCTTTTCTTTCATCCATGCTTCCGCATTGTACACAAGAAACCAATTTACAATTTTTTAAAGTTTCATCTCTTCTATTTTAGTAATATCCCATTCATATATGCTATCAAATGCTTGTAACATTTTATTACAAGCTGGTTTGGACTATTGACCTTAACTCAGTGCATGCCTGTGTTAACGTTGATCTATGTATGCTCATTTTTTTCTCTTCCTTTTCAAGTTTTCCATGAGAAATAGCTTGGTGGTATCCTCTTACCTGCCCAGCCAACCTAATCCATAACCGAAGACAGACCTATACCATCATAACTAACATATGGAAGCCAAGCCCATGCACTTTGATAAATCTATATCTGATGAAAAGCTTGAAAATACACATTGGGGGAATATATATGGTAGCTTAACTATCTCTAGGTTGCATAAAAACTGCTTCAGACATGTTAGTTGAGCCCTTGAAAATTCAGTATAGAAGGTGCATTTTGAGTATTAAATATCTTCATTTTAATTGTTTAGTTTCACATGCACCTACACAGGAATAACCCTAGGAGTCTAGGACTAGTGCAACATTTTATCAAAATTGCATCACATATAATTATGTAAGTTCTTTATGGAAGACTAAATTAAATGAGGAAACACTTGATAATAACCGTAATAGAAAGAAGTGGTTATTAATAAATGAGTGGCGAAGTAGGTACTACCCTAAAGCCCTTTGGCCTCACTATATGCAGATAATAACAATTTAATACGACTTCAAGATATAACTCATATTCTCAAGAAATAACCAGAGTGCACCCATCTTGTGTTAAGTTGCCCCCACAATATATAAAAATATGTATATATATATACACACACGCACTGTTGTGAACAATACCGGCACCACAATCAACCAAATAGAAATAAATAAAGATGAAAAATAAATGATGAGCGCACACTAGAAAGACACGAGATTTAACGTGGTTCACCTTGTATAGGCTATGTCTACGGGAGGGAGATTTTCATTTCACCTTGAGAATAAAACCTGTGTTTACAAACACTCACACTCTCAACAATTAAACTCTACACTACTAAGATATGCACTTTTTGAATCCTCTCAGGCCCTTTGCACTCGTTGTTGTTGTCTTCCTCACTTGGTTGTGTTATCTATCCTTCTCATGCGTATCCTATTTATAAGTAACCAGTAGCCAACTTGTGGTTGAGAACCTTTCACATGTCCAACCAATGTATGGTCAAAAACCTTCCATATGTCCATTGCGAATTTGGTCATTAAGTAAACTTGGGCACCACATTCAACTTGGACTTTGGCATTAATGGTTTGCCAACCCTAACAATGTCCGCTTTGGCAATCCATGGCATGCCAACGACAAGACAGTTACTGGAGTACAATCATGAGACTACCAAGCTCACCAGCTTCACCAATCGTGGAGTTACCTGCGACTTCAACAGTCTTCAGTGACAAGACTATGTCGTTATTAACAAGACTTCCATTTGTAGTGACCGCAAACAATTTTCGCACTTTCCCATTGGCGTTCCTTGCACTAGCTACACACACCTTGAATCAAAACTGCGGTCCTAACACCCCTTGATTCATCAAGGGCCAATGCATGTGTGTGGCTACCAAGTCAAAAAATTATCCTTTGACCTTGGAAGGGGACCACGAGCCATTTCTTCCACTAGTAGGCATTTTCCTCCCACCATCATTTGCTGCCAAGAAACTTGCAACTGATGTCTCCATTTTATCCACAAATGAGACATGCATCAAGCGCTCGATAATTTGTGCACGCCGTTTTCCTATTAACCTCAAAGTTTGTTTTAGAAAATATAACCCTCGACTCTCATCTCCCTTTGCTAGGACTATACAGCCTCGTGTGACTTTCATAACTCCACCTGCTATTGAAATTTGGCAGCCCTTGGAATCTAACTAGTTAATGGAAATTAGATTTTTTTGCAACCTCGAGACATATGCCACACCACCGATAGTGCGCTCCACCCCATCGAACGTGGAATCTAACTAGTTAATGGAAATTAGATTTTTTTGCAACCTCGAGACATATGACACACCACCGATAGTGCGCTCCACCCCATCGAACATTTTGAGCTTCACCGTTCCCACACCCTCTACGATGCATTTAACGCCGTTGGGCAAAGACAATGAACATTTGTGATTTTTATGGGAATGGGTTTATTTCTTTTATTTTAGGGCTCATTTATCATTTTAATATTTGTTATTAGTTGTCCTTTTATTTTAGTTCTTTTATTTCCTTTTATGTCTTTTAATTGGTCTCCAAGCATGTTTGGGACTAATTAGGTATACTTTTGTTAATGATTGCTCTTTTTAGTCATTTAAGTAATTAATTAGCTAGCAGGTAATTCCCCCCATATAAATACCCATGTACCCCTCATTTTAGGACAATTTCTTCATTTTTGAATATAAGAAATTCTTAGTTTCTCTCTCTAGGTGTTTGATTTGTCTTGAACCTTTGATGTGTAGTTTCCATCAAATTGGTATCAGAGTGGGTGTCACTCCAGCATTGGTGTTGGTGTATCGGTGTGTAGATTATCAACAAATCGTACGCTACATTATCAATGGCTCCGAAGAAATCCAAACATTGACAAGAGGATATTCAAGAATTGAGGAAAAGCGATCAAGAATTAAGAAGAAGCATTCAAGAACTCAATAAGAAACTTGATGCCCTCTTCCTACTCTCCAAAAAAAATTCGCAGTGATTCCAACCTTCTCGGCGCCGAAGAAACAGACGAACTATGTGGAAATGGGCAGAAATCCGAACCCCTCGAGTAAGCCGGAAAAAACAGCACTCCTCGGCCAAATAGAGATTTTCGACCCTTTATAAAAACCCAAACGCCCAGCTTACCCGAAAATTCCGAACCCTTTGGTGCAAATTCAAGAACCCCGAACCAGGAAAGCTCCGACCTCATCGGCGGTCCATGAGGTCAGATTCAGTTTGTCGACCCATACGAACACACTCTAAATCAAGAAAACCTAAATCCTTGCATTTCTTGCCTATGTTTCTTGGGTTTTTTGCAAGTAGGTACGCAAATCACGTACGAGGTCGCCTCCCATATCAAATTGAAGAATTCATGGAAAAAGGCCTAACCGCGCTGCCGTTTACCCTTCAAGTTCGAGGACGAACTTTTTTGAAGCCGGGGATAATGATGAGAATGGGTTTATTTCCTTTTATTTTAGGGCTTATTTGTTATTAGTTGTCCTTTTATTTTAGTTCTTTTACGTCCTTTTATGTCTTTTAATTGGTCTCCAGGCATGTTTGGGACTAATTAGTATATTTTTGTTAATGATTGTCCTTTTTAGTCATTTAGGTAATTACTTAGCTAGCACATAATTCCACCATATACATTGATGTGAATTTGGGTGCGGAAGCGTAAAAAGAAGAAGTTAATCTACACAATATCTATACTACACAACAACAACAACAATAACTAAAGAAATGAAATGGGTTTCTTTCTCTCTCTATTCTCTATTCACCATATTAAAAGTTGATTACAAACGAGGGCCAAGTGGCCTATTTATAGGAAGAGTTAGCTTGCTAAAAAAGTTATTACCCAAAAGACTAAAGAAGGCAACTAATAGCTAAAAATGACATATTAGTCCCAAACATACTTGGAAACTAATAAAGCTGCTCTAAAATAAAGGAAAATTACAATAAAAGCAAGAAAATACTAAAATAAACTCTCATTCCCATCATAAATACCCATGTACTCCTCATTTGGAGACAATTCCTTCATTTTTTAATATAAGAAATTCTTAGTTTCTCTCTCTAGAATTGGTGTTTATTTTCTTTTGAGCCTTTGAAGTATAGTTTACGTCAGATATTCATAGAACGTAAAATATTTAATCTTGGAGCAAATATGATTCGAAGATCCCGAATCCATTATCCGTTCTTCTTGTGATAGAGACTTATCGTTGGAGACAACTATAAAGCACTGACACTTTACCAGGCAGCGAATCATGTTTGACATTTATCGGACACAGGTAACGTTAGGACACGCGTGTCCTAGGGTGTCATGGCGAACACGTTGGGGGACACATTAGTGATATACCCAAGTATAACCTCGTCTCGGCCTGGGACCTACTCAGCCAGGGATGACCACATAAACCATCATGGTAAGTACTATGTGCCTCCTGCAGTTTCCTTGTTCCAGCAGTATCGGCTTCGGCCAGCCTTATGAGCTGAGACCTACCAATCAGCTCAGTAGCTCTTCGCGAGTCTCGTCTCATCTTGGCATCTCCCAACAGCCGATACACTTCAACATGCCTATTGCTCCTGCATCAGTCTCGTTTTTTCCAGGTACCTCCAGACAGTCGAGACCACACTTATGCTTTGATCATCAGTTGCTTCGGCAGGATACCTGAAGCATCATCCTCGGCCAAGCCGAGACCTCACAGGGCGACACACATCCACTTGAGATACAGGTTTCTGGCGTGATCATCCCACGCGGACAGGCAGTTATAACAAAATCATAAGTGCACGTGAGGGGAATATTTTTATCATCATTACATGCCATATCCAGGACATGTGTGTACCCCTAATTGGATATCTCAACAAGTGCACACTCCATGTATGCTTTGGGTTCATTGTGCACCCCAAGCACTATATAACCCATCTTCTTCCCCAGAAGAAAGGATCCAGAATTAGAAAAACCTAGCTGAACTCTGTCTCATTCATAGTAGAGAGAAAGCTTGAGAGTTGTGTATTTTAGGCCATTAGAGCTTCACTTATAGTGAAAAACTATGCTCATTTACATAATGGAGTAGGCTGATATAACCAAACCACTTAAATTATGTTGTCTTTCCTCTTATCCTCATTCCCTTCTCATATTTACATTATTGTGTTGTTATATATATCTCCATTGTTGTGTGTGCTTGAGCTAGAGCTGATACAAATTCAAATGGTGACTTTATAGCATTATCATTTTGGCACCGTCTGTGGGAACGAAGGTTCCTCATCTTCTTTCTCTTCATCTTCAGTTTGCTTTTCACTTGATTATCTAGTGGTGATCTAGTTCCACCCTTGGTTGGATTTGTATCACCACTGAAAGAGCTCTTATTGAGTTTTTCGAGCTTTTTTCCAGCTCATTGTGCTCATCTAGCTCACCCCTTTGTTATGTTCGTTCACTGGAGTTGATGGCCTTCGATTTGCCTCATGGCGCTGGCCCCAGCTCCAGCCAGGCGCCTCCTCAGTCAGAGATGGCTGAGGTTGCGGCGGCGCTGCGTTCACTGGCAGCCAGACAACAGAAAATGCAAGAATAACTTGCTGCATTCAGTCAAACTATGATGGCTAGACCCATCGGTGCTGTAGCAAAGATAATAACTCCAGCAACCATGAAAATAGTTCAGGCGACAGGGGGACTACCCCCGACCCCACACAAAGAAGTGCCACAGCAGCAAAGACGCAGAGACGTAGCCGACCCTAGGCGATTGCGAGTAGAAAGACAAGATCAGGAATTCCAGGATGACCAGTGTTGTGATGAGGACGAGTATTAGGAGCCTTATGATATTTTTGGAAATACAGTGTGCCCTGTCCCAGTTAGTAGGGGAAACAGTAATAGGCCGAGATGAGATGGCTAACCTCAGGCTTCAGCACTGGACATATTGAGTAAAGGGGTCGGCTTTCGACCGACTCAACCCAGTTGGTGACCTACGAGACCGACTCTCCAGATCAAGCTACATTGCAGGCTTCAGGGGAAATGGAGGATTTGCTGACTGTCGGTCCCCATATGGCCGAGAGGAGGAACAAAGAGAAGTCAACAACCGTCTAAGGATGGCTGCCAGAGAACCTGTGTAGCGCCCACTCGGCTGGGGATAATGTTATGGCAGCCGAGGTAGATAAAGCAGCAGCGGCTGAGAAGCTATAGAATAGCTCCATTCAGAGGCTGGAGGACAAGATCGATAATCTCTTGAAAAGCCGAGACCCCATGCAAAGGGGGTATATGGAAGGGTCTCCATCTATTGCAAGAATAGTGAGTTATCCAACTCCGGCTAAGTTCAAGCCACCGACTGTCACATCGAAGTACGATGGGACCACAAACTTTGTTCACCACGTCGAGATGTACCAGTCCGTCTGATGGGAATCCACATTTTATTTTCCTTTTATGTTCTTTCATTGTATTTTCTATTTTCTTTTTGTTTTTTTATATTCTTTTTAGCCTTTAATTAGCCCCAAGCATGTTTGAGACTAATTAGGCATTCTTTTATTTTTAGTAGGCCCTTTTAGTCATTTTAGCTAATTACTTGATTAGCAAGTAATTCAGCCCCTATAAATAGGATTATTTCTCTCATTTGTACTCACTTGTCCATTCTTGAATATAAGGAATTCTTTATTTCTCTCTCTAGAAATCTAAGTGTCTTGATTTTTAGGTCATTGACGTGTAGTTCACGTCAAATTGGTATCAGAGCGGGTGATGCTCCAAGCATTGGTGTAGAGTGAATCAGTGTGAGTTAATTATCAAAATCGTGCCCTACATTCGCAATGGCCCCGAGAAAGACAACCCGAATTCAAGATGAGATTAACGAAGAATTGAGACAACAAAATTCAAGAATGAAAGAAAACATACAAGAATTAAAGGACCAAATGGCTACCATCATCCAACTTCTTGACAAAACTCAAAACCCTAGTTCTTCCCATGAAACCCTAGTTCCAAATCATACTCAAAAAGAAACCCGAAGAGATGGAAAGCAGCCTGAAGGCGTTCCCATACATCAAATAAGGAATTCCGACACCAGACAGCCCAAAAAAGATTAAGCAGGTGTTGCTGACATACTAAAGCCGCCTTTCGTTGCTGCTAATCCTCCTAATGGGCAGGTTTCGGTGCCGGAAATGACAGTTCTTAGGTCAATTGCTGCCCACCAGGTTCAGAGACCACTTCCACAGGATCGGACCACCCTCCATGTGGCCTATACCCCTCCTCTGGCCTCCAAGACCTTCTGCCCCAGTGGGCGACCCTACAACCCTTGTCCAGGCCCTTTTTCAGCAATGGGAAACCCCCAAGAGGCAGCCGACCACACTCCAATCTCTTCCCGTGCTCTTCCGAACCCAAAACAAACCATATTTACCTGCTTAACCCTTTAATACCTACTGGACAACCCGGGGTACTATTTCAGCCCTCTAATTGCTTCCCCGACCCCCGTTACAAAACCCGTTCAATGCCCGAAACCCATTCCAATTTCCCTGACCAAAATTTGAACCCAAATCACCAAAGAAACCCTAGATTTACCCAAGAATGTGCACCCATAAAAAAATCCGCCCTACCCGAGTTGTCTGAAAACCCAAATGCAATTTCCCTCAACCCACCACATAACTCCAATCTTATTCGACCTCTCGACCCACCCGATCCATTTGATTTTGGTATTTTTGAATATCAAAATATCGATCCACGTTTGCGTCCCCACGCTCCACCACCCATACCACCCCACGAGTCATCACATCACACACCCTCTCATCATGACCTCTCTTTACTTTACACTAATTCCTCTTCTTCCCCTGACATTGGAGATACCTGCCGTAGTATCTATGAGTGGATTCCCCCACCCGGCGCCCACCATCCCATTCCATTACAGGATCGTCAGTGTTTCTATTGTGGAGGGCGTGGTCACCTCATTGCCACATGTCCCCACTATCAGCGTGATCCCCGAGCACCTCCCATGGCCCCACATGATCATCCTCCTCGCCCACCACCTGTCCAGATGCCACCAGACCCGATTGATTATGTTGCACCTGCACCAGGTGATGTGGTGGGCCCGAGAGCTCATCAGGATGGAGACCCACTCTCTTTGGCACTCCAGTTACTTTCTAGGAGTCTCCATGGGGACATTCGTATAGACATTCCTATGTTTGATGGCAGACTTTTCCCGGATGATATGACTGATTGGCTCGCCGCTATGGAGACAGTTTTTTATTACAAGCGGGTTCAGGGCCGCTCATGTGTACTCCTAGGTGCGACCAAATTTCAAGGTTTTGCTCGTGTTTGGTGGAATGACCTTTGTTATCGTAGGACGACTGCAGGGCTTCCACCTATCCAGGACTGGCTTGATCTTAAGGCAGCTCTTCAAGCCTCATTTATACCTTCGACTTATGCGAGAGATCTCTTTACACGTATTCAGTCTCTCCAGCAGGACACATCTTCGATCGTAAAGTACACATAGCAGTTCTAGCTCCTCTGCACCAAAGCACGCCCACCAGAGACAGAGGATCAGCGGATCAGCCGCTACATTCTGGGACTTCAGCCACATATTCGCTGCGATCTTGGATTGAGAGATATACCGACCTTTTTGAAGGCGGTAGAGTATGCTACTAAGGTTGAGGCCTATCATCCAGCCTTAGCAGCTTCTCCAGCATCCCGACCTCCATCTTCCTTGAGCTCTGCTCCTCCTGTAGCTTCATCTTCGGTCATTGCTTAAGTTACTGCCACTTTCGCTGCGACCCATACAGGCCCTCCCACAGTTCGCTGCTTTAATTGTAGCACCGTGGGACACCAAGCTTCTGAGTGCCCTCAGCCACGTCGACGGGCCCTACTAGCAATGGATCATCCCCCTGAGTATCTCGACGAGGCCGAGCAGCCCCCTGATCATGTATTGATTACCATCTTATATGGTGATTCTGTTGGTCTTCCCATTTGAGTTCGTGGACGAACTTTTTTTGTTTTAAGGAAAGCGTTTGAATAAAATGAAGAATGTGAAAGAGCTTTTCGAGAGCTCAAGGTTTACCGGGGTTCTCCGATGCTTTTGTCTCGTCCAGTTCAAGGAGAACAGTTGTTTTTGTATTTAGCAGTGTCAGAGTCTGCAATCAACGCACCTATCATCCGAGATGACGAATGGGTACAGAAACAAGTCTATTTTAATAATAAGGCTCTTCAAGGGGCCGAGCTGAAATATCTAAGGATGGAGAAGCTAGTGTATGCCTTGATACATGCCTCAAGAAAAATGAAGCTATGATGGTGCTCACTAATACTCCTTTGAGGCAAATCGTCCATGAACCGGAGAAATCGGGTAGGTTGATGGCCTCAATTGAGCTCGATGAGTTTGACATCATAGACCAGCCGAGAACAACAATTAAAGGGCAAGCGCTGGCCGACTCTGTGGCTGAGTTTACTTAGGATGAGGCCGATACCAAAGAAGATGAGATGGCAGTTCTGTCAGAGAAAGAAACAGTAGGTTCGGCCATTGCAGATGGTGGGCGAGCTGACCTTACTGAAAAAAGATATTTTGTTCATAAATAGTGCAGCTGGTGAAGGGTCTTTTACAGTCGACAGTCCAGTTTCGAGTTTGTTTGTTGATGGTTCGTCGTGTGAAAGCGGTAGTGGGGCATGCCTCATACTGTCGGCTCTAGACGGGACTAACATTGACCATGCGTTGAGGTTCAGCTTCAAAACCTCCAACTGTAGAGGGGGATTGAATATAATCCTGAGATTAGAGATAATTCCCCCATTTACAATAATGTTTGGGATTAAGGCAGCTCAGCGTGGCAACTCAGCAAGGCAGCTCAGCGTGGCAACTCAGTAAGGCAGCTCAGCGTGGCAACTCAGCGAGGCAGCTTAGTGTGGCAACTCATACTTTAGCTTGTTGTGTTACTTAGCCATATTGTATCTTTTATTTGTACTGACTATGAGCTATAACGATTGTAATGATGTAACGAGAATAATAATTGTGTGAGGTCGAATGATACTCGCGAGAGACCAGGTTTGGCAAGGCCTGGGAGAGCTTTCATGCTCTATCGAACAACCTCGTCGTGGGAACTTCAGAGGGACTTGGTTTGGAAGATTGAAAAGTGAGGCATTGTTGGGGCTTGTCCTGACCATCTTAGATACACCTGGTAAAACACCGAAGGACCCTGATCGTGGAACTTCGGGGGAGCAACCTTGAGTTCCATCGGGCGTTGAGTTTTGAGCCAAACAACTCTCTACTTAATGTCACATTCGCTTTATCTGATGTCACTAACCAGCTAGGCAATGTCAGACCTGCACTTGAGTAAACCACCGTGGTATTTGGAGCTGTCAAACAGTTGGTGAGCCACCTCTGTGACAGCAACCCCCTGACACAGAGTGATTAGGCAAAAGGCATGTCTTGGCATTTAATGCTTATGACGTGGAGATAACCAGTGCATCAGGTATTTAATGCTTGTGACATAAAGTATGAGGGATGTCTTTCACAAGCATTAATGGCCGAGTTGCCTCAGGGGTAGTGTGGGGGGCTATTTAAGGACCCCGACCACCTCTGAGGAGGAAGAATGTTATTATTAAGGGTTAAAAAATTATTACTAAAGAGATTATTACGAACCAGAGAGTCTACTCACCCACCATTGTCATTTATTACGAAGCTTTAATATTTGACAGAGACTATTAAGGATGGTAGGGGTGTTTTGCTGCCTACCAAGGTATATCTAGGGTGCTCACTTTCTCTCTCCCTCTAAGCAAAGTTGCTTCTAAGTTCATTACTACCTTCTGAGTTATACACGAGAGATTTGTGAGTTTAAACTGAGTCTATCTTCATTGAGTCGTGTTTGTATGTCTTGTGGTTAATCAATAGTATTGCTATTTAACTTATCATCACCATGCTCAAAAGGGGTTACGCCTCCATCTAACCTAAAGTACCCTCTTACACCAACAATGAGTCTGAGTATGAGGCTCTGCTTGCAGGTTTATCCCTGGCAAAAGTGTTGAATGTCGGCCAAATAGTAGTTCACAGTGACTCCCAACTTGTAGTAAACCAGATTCTAGGAATTTATGAAGCAAAGGATGTAAAAATGGCCAAATACTTGGCCAGGGTGAAAAGGGTCTTGGCGTACTTCAGAGAAGTGAAGGTAAAAAGAGTCCCTCTGCTTGACAATAGCCGAGCCGACACATTGGCGAGGCTAGCATCGAAAACAAGAATAGAAATTAGGAGAACCATCCCAGTTGAGATACTGCAAAGACGGAGCATTGAGGAAGACGACGGAAAACTTGAGTTTTATTTGAATTTGAATCTGGGAGCTTTTTGGATGGACCCTCTCATCAGATATATCAGAGACAGGGAGCTTCCCGGAATCAAAGACCGAGAGAAAAAAAATTGAGATACAGGGTAGCAAAATTCTCCATCATAGGAGATGTCTTATATAAGAAGGTTTTTTTGCTTCCCTCATTACGATGCGTCCACCCCTCAGAGGTAGAGTATGTTTTAAAATATGTGCGTGAAGAATCGTGCTCTAGTCATATCGGGGGACTGTCTTTGGCAAAACGGATAGTAACGCAGGGTTACCGGTGGCCGACCCTTGCTAAGGACGCGGCCGACTACGTGAAAAAATATGATAAATGCCAATGATACGCCTGTATTCCTCATCATCCCCATCAGCCTCTGTCGTCCATCACAACCCCTTGGCCATTTGCAGTCCGGGGGATTGACTTGGTGGGACTTCTGCCCAGAGCCAAAAGCAACTATAGATTCCTGATTGTGGCAATTGACTACTTCTCCAAATGGGTAGAGGCTGAGGCATGATCTCCATTACAGAAACAAAGACCTCCAAATTCATTTAGAGGAATATCATTTGCAGATATGGTCTACCTCATACACTAATCTCAGACAACGGAAAGCAGTTCAAAAATAAGTCCCTGGAGGCTTACTGTGGAAGGGCCGGTATCAAACAATTCTATTCAGCGCCAGGCCAAGCTCAAGCAAACGGCCAGATAGAGGTCATAAACAGAACAATCTTGGACGGGATCAAAAAGAAGCTAGAAGATGCTAAAGGCCTATGGACCGAAGAGGTACATGTTGTGCTGTGGGCCTACAGGACGACAAAGAGGACACTGACGGGGAAACCCCCTTTATGTTGGCTTACAGCTCAGAAGCTGTGATACCTACTGAACTCGGCCTGCCTAGCTACAAACCCAGAGACAAATAATGAAGAGAGGAGGCTAGACCTGGATCTAATTGAAGAGAGAAGGGAAGATGCTGAGGTAAGGCAAGCAGCATACCAATAGAGGAAGGCTAAGTTTTACAATAAAAGGGGGTCAGACCTAGGCTGATAGCAGTGGAGGTTAAGTTTTGAAGAAGGTTTGGCAGAAGCCCAACAAGTTACACCCAAGTTTCCACGACCCTTACAGGGTCATCGAAGAGGTCATCCCGAGGACATATCGTCTGCAGAATTTAGAGGGAGAGTCATTCTCCAATCCATGGAATGCTGACCATTTGAAAAGATATTATCAGTAGTCTCATGTATACAGTTCAGTTTATGTAATCTTCTCTGTATTTGAAAAATTCAAAGTGTGAATGAAAATAGTTCCAAGTGTTCCCTCGTATATTTCTATTTCTTGTATGAATTGTTCCAGTGCATGGTTCAAATTGTCCTAATCTAAAAAACATCATTCATATGGCGGATCAGAATTAACTCATTCTCGGTGATGCGAGAAACCATGCGAGACTCGTCTCACCCATGGATTCTCAATAACACCGAGAGGGGGGAATAGTGTGATAACATCACTAAGGTGGTGAAAATACAAAAGACCTTTAAAAATCATTTAATTATGGTTTCTTTAAACATCACAGTGTAGTGGTATCAGAGTCAAAACTCTCTCAGCGGACGAGAGTGTATGAAGAGACGACACTCGTCCATACACTCCTAAAAACGATGAGAGGGGACTTGTCATTAAACATCATCAATTTGGTGGTTCAAATTTGAAAATCATTTAATTATGGTTTCTTTAAACATCAAAGTGTGGTGGTATCGGAGTCAAAACTCTGTCGGCGAGACGAGAGTGTATAAAGAGACGACACTCATCCATACACTCCCCAAAACGACGAGAGGGGACTTGTCATTAAAAATCATTAATTTGGTGGTTCAAATTTGAAAATCATTTAATTATGGTTTCTTTAAACATCACAGAGTGGTGGTATCAGAGTCAAAACTCTCTCGGCGAGATGAGAGTGTATGAAGAGACAACACTCGTCCATACACTCCCCAAAACGACGAGAGGGGACTTCTCATTAAACAACATTAATTTGGGGGTTCAAATCTGAAAATCATTTAATTATGGTTTCTTTAAACATCATAGTGTGGTGGTAGCAGAATCAAAACTCTTTCGGCGAGACGAGAGTGTATGAAGAGACGACACTCGTCCATACACTCTAAAAAACGACAAGAGGGGATTTGTCATTAAACATCATTAATTTGGTGGTTCAAATTTGAAAATCATTTAATTATGGTTTCTCACAGTGTGGTAGTATCAGAGTCAAAACTCTATCGGCAAGACGAGAGTGTATGAAGAGACGACACTCGTCTATACACTCCCAAAAATGACGAGAGGGGACTTGTCATTAAACATTATTAATTTGGTGGTTCAAATTTGAAGATCATTTAATTATGGTTTCTTTAAACATCACAGTGTCATGGTATCAGAGTCAAAACTCTCTCGGTGAAACAAGAGTGTATAAAGAGACGACACTTGTCCATATACTCCCAAAAATGACGACAGGGGACTTGTTATTAAACATCATTAATTTGGCGGTTCAAATTTGAAAATCATTAAGTTGATTAATTATCTCTCGGCTAAGGACGAGAGTAAACTTAAGATAAACATCATGCATTTGGTGGTCTCTTGTTTGAAAAATCATAAAGATGGTTGAATTATTTCTCGGCTAAGGACGAGAATATATCTCCAATCAAAAGATTGCAAGGTTGTTAACAGTAAAGCAAACTCAAGGCAGACAGACACAACATCATAAGAAGAAGAGTTGGCAAAAAGATACAAGTATTTGCAATCATCGCATAGCAAAATTGAAGATATGAGCAGTTAAGATGAGGGTACAGACATTGTATTGTTCAAAACTCAACCATCAGAATCACAAACAAAAATATTGTTCAAAAAGAGACGATAATGTTCTGAGACGAAACTACACGTAACAATTTTGATTACAAGAGGAAGGGCATGAAGGCCACATACAGCCGCCTTGTAGGATCAACAAAACAAGACGCAATCAAGCTTGGTTGTTTGTGTGGACGACAATGGTCTTATCAACCTCCGGCCGAATCTGGGCTTCCTCCTCGTTGACGCTGTCGTCATTTACCGTCGGCTCAGCTACAGACGGCTCCGTAGCCATGAGTTCAACCTCAACCTTATTCAGGGTTGTCCCCACTAGGGGGTCCATAAAGTCAAAGGCTTGTAGCTTGTCGTCCAAGGCCGAGACTTCAGGAAATTGCATTGTTGCCCACCTAAGGGAGGTTCGGGATCCCCTCTTCAGATATTGGAGGTTGTAGCCGGCGAACTCTTCAGAAGCTTTGAAGTCCTCCACTGCCTGCTGTTTAGCCTCCTCCACTGCCGCCTTTAGGTCGACCTCATGCTTCTTGGCAACCTCAGCTTTGGCGAGGTCGTGCTCCTTGTCCTTATTGGCGAGGTCAGTGATATGCTTCTGCTCCAGCTGGTCGATCGCAGTTTTGTGGTCGTCATCTTTCTTCTTCAAAAGTTTCTCGGCCTTCTTCTTCTCAGCTCTGACAGCTGAGTCGGCTCTGTCAATCTTCGCTTTGTTGGCCTGAACTCATTCGTTCAACTTATGAAGAGAAAAAAGAGACTGCAAGACAGAATGGAAGTTGTCAGTATGAAGTTGCACAGGTCGAAATCAAAAGTTAGCAATCAAGATAAACTGGAAACCTGCATGGCCTTGTGGACAGTGAGTTTGGCAAGGAGTTCCGGCTCTGGAGAATCCAGGAACCGTCGATCGGAGGCAGGGGTCTAAGAGCCGATAGCAGCTCTCGCCCTATCCAAATCCCCTATGAAGGAATCCAAACTGAGGGATAGCATGGACAACCTATCGGCCAAAGACGAATCCGATGATATTGGGATAGCAGCCGAGCTATCCCTGACCTCTTCAGGCCTCCTTGGAGGTCTTTTTGGTGTAGGTAGGGGGTTATTGTGGCCGCCAGTGGGCTTTTTTCTCTTCTGACCAGTTTGGATCTGGCCGAGACCGCCCACAGTCGACTTTTTCTATTTGTCACCCTTTTTGGAGGTGAGCTTGCTTAATAAATTCTCAGCAGCAGCGGCGGCCATCTCCCACAGTTGGTCAGACACACCTTTCGGATGATTTGCATAAAATAAAGAGTTGAACCAGTAAAAGAAGAATAGGGAGAGGCCGATGTTACAGATGAATTTATTTAGAAAACTTACGCAGCTCATACAATGGGCTGACCCATAGACTCATCTTCTTAAGGTACTTGGGAGTTGTTAATCTTTCAAACTCCAAAAGTCACTTGTCGTCCGCCAGGTCGCGAAGTTTGTTTACCTTATCCCTGGCATCAATGCTGAGACCAGGATCAAGTTTGGCAGATATAGAGGCCTTAACCCATTTTATAAGCACCCTTGGCGCAGAAGAGATACCGGGAGTGTCGACAGGGAATTCCAAGGCACCCGAGACAAAGAAGTATCTCGGCTTCCAGTGGTGATTTGATGTCTGATTGACGCGCAGGACTTTTTTGGAAGTGTTCCTGGCTACGAAGTGGTAATAATCGGGTTGTGCCTTAGTGCACGAAACGTTATAGCAACCTCTGAACACCGATACAGGGAGGTCTATCTTATGGACGAGGCTCCAAAATTGGACAAAACCAATGAGAATTCTCCATGCGTTGGGAGACAATTGGGCAGGTGCTAAACCCAGCCCAAAAAGGATAACCCTGATCGTAGGGTGGACGGGAAGTCTGAAGCCGACTTTGAACATCTTTTCATAAACAACGACCTCACTGTCTCGGCCGTCATAAACCCTCTCATGGCTAGAAGGCACTCTCGTGACTATATCAAACTTAATGCCGTACTGATGTCTCCACAACAAGTCTAACTCCCGTACGGTATTGGGAAACTGCTCGGCATAACTAGTATCAAGTGGATCATCGTCCTCGTCAAGCAAATTCTCCTCAACTGTGGGATTAAGACTCCCTTCTTGACACGCCCTGGTGTATTCGGCGTCGGTCATAGCCGAGACAGGTATAGCCATAGCTGGGGGAGGAATGCCAACCTCCACCCTCGGCTCATCAAAATCTGAGAGCTCTTGCACATGATGGTTTGCGCGATTGGAAGATTCGGCACGCTTGTAGGACGAGACATGAGAAGAGTCTTCACTCTCAGCTTGAGAAGAAGTCTCAGCCTCCTTAGATCCTTCGGGAGAGGGAATTCTCATTGCCTCATCAAAAGAATCTGCACTCCCGGCTTGAGTAAGGACGGAAGGTATGTCGGCAGGAGACACTGAAGACTCAGACATTGAGGCACTGACTGCAGCAGTGGGAGGATGGATGACAGCTAATGGAACTGGATGGATTGGAAGTGTAAGGTCGGCCCCGGCATTACGCTTAGCCTCGGTCTCGTTCTCAACCTTTCGCATCTCACTGAACAGTTTCTCCCTAAGGTTGGGGTATTGGCCTATCAACTCATAAAGGGTCCTAAACATCCAAATAATTTAGTGGTTTGACCAAGTTTGACTACAAGATCAAAAAGGGTAAATGAAACGTTTTTTAGCAAGAAAAGTTCAAGAACACAACAATGGATGTCACCGGAGAAGGTGACAGTGACTCCGGTAACACTCATAAAGAGAAAAGAAAACAAGAAAAATTAAAGGGGACCCTAAGCCACTAGCCCGAACTCGAGACCCACCACTATTACCTCCTAAATAACCCTAGAGCCACCGGAGGGGGCTGTCGGAAAAGCTTGGAGGTCACCAAAAAATACAACGGTAGCTAAAAAAGGCTAAAAAGCTACCAAAATTCAGGGAAAGAGAGAGGAGGAATACTTGGGATGAAGGTGATGCCGAATTAACGAAGAGAATCTTGAAAAACAGGCTGGAAAACCCCCAAACAGAGGAGAGAGAAAGAGAGGAGCTGGTTTGTTGTATGAAGAGAGAAAGCGCGCACGAGAAAAGGAATAAGAAAGAGAAATGAAAGGTTTCAAAATGGTTTAAATAGGGGTAATGATTGCACACAACTTCTAAGGCTTACCATCATTAGGGCACAATTCTCCAAACTAGCCTACAGCCGTCAACCTTGGACAACATGCCAAGCCACCAAATGAATGCCAAGTGTCACTCCATACCCCTTACTCATCATTTTAGACCTGACATTGAAAGGACGTCCCAGCCATTAGTCAGAGACGTGTCATCAACTTCTGCCCTCAGACATTTTTACCCCTTAGCCTTCTACTCACATCCAAGGCTAAGGTCTAGGGGTGATTGATATACCTAAGTATAACCTCGTCTCGGTCTGGGACTTACTTAGCCCGGAATGACCACACAAACCATCATGGTAAGTACTATGTGCCTCCTGCAGTTGCCTTCCTCCAGCAGTCTGGGTTTCGACCAATCTCGTGAACCGAGACCTACCAATCAACTCAGTAGCTCTTCGCGAGTCTCGTCTCATCCTGGCATCTCCCAGCAGCTGATACACTTCAACAAGCCTATTGGCCTGCATCAGTCTCGTCCTATCCTGGTACCTCTAGACAGCTGAGACCACACTTATGCTTTGATAATCAGTTGCTTCGGCGGGATACCTAAAGTATCATCATCGGCCAGGCCGAGACCTCACAGGGCGACACACATCCATGTGAGATACAGGTTTCTGGCTTAATCATCCCACGTGAACAGGCAGTTATAACGAAATCACAAGTGCACGAGCGGAATATTTGCATCATCATTACATGCCCATATCCAAGACAGGTGTCTACCCCTCATTGGATACAAGTGCACACTCCATTCATGCTTGGGGGTGCATTGTGTACCCCAAGCACTATATAAATCCATCTTCTTCACCAGAAGAAGGATCCAGAAATAGAAAACCCTAGCTAAACTTTGTCTCATTCACAGTAGAGAGAGAAAGTTTGGGAGTTGTGTATTTCAGGCCATTAGAGCCTTATTTCTGGTGAAAAACTATACTCATCTGCACAGTGGAGTAGGTTGACATAGCCGAACCACTTAAATTCTATTGTCTTTACTCTTATCCTCATCCCCTTCTCATATTTACATTACTGTGTTGTTATATATATCTCCATTGTTGTGTGTGCTTGAGCTAGAGCTGCTGATTCAAATTCAAATGGTGACTTAATAGCGCCATCAATGAGGACACGCTGGGAACACATTTTTTTGACACGCTGGGGTAGTTTTTTAATATTTTAAATGGGGTCAAATATTTAATTTAAAACATTGATTTTAAAATATAAAAAGAAAAAGAAGAGGCCATATTCATTCACTAAAGATCAATCTAGACGCAAAAGCTTCAAATAAACCCTAACTTTTGCAAACCATATTCATTCCATTTCTTATTTTATTAAATTTTATCTATTTCTTGTTTAAATTTGTATTGCCATTGTATTTTATTTTATTGAATTTCAAGTTAAGAGTATTATATTTAAGTATTCTACTAAACAAATTATGTTTTATTTTACTAATATATATATTTAAAAAAATATATATTATACCTATCATAGCGTTTCATATTTTACATTTTGGATAAATCGTGTATCGCGTATCCCGAGTTGTGTCGTATCACATATCACGTGTCGAGTTCGTGCTTCATAGGGAGACAATGAGAGCATCTCCAAAGACTTTTTATCCCACGTATGTTATCGATTTACCATCGGAATCACGTCCGTCCTTATTCAAAGGACAATCATGTTTTATGTAACCCCATTCCTTACACTTGTAACATTGTCGACCTTTTTCACCACCCCTTGATTTATACCTACTACTTCCATTAAATGCTCGGTGGGTGTTCCTTCCTCGATTTTGACATTGAACGAACATAGCTGAGCCCGAACTCTCCTCCCCCGAAGATTTCCTCTTTGCATAAAACAATAGAGCCGACTCCACCTCATCCATTTTCACCATATCTTTTCCATACAAAATGGTGGTGACTATGTTCTCGTATGAATCCGGAAAAGAGGTAAGAAGCAACGAGACCTGGTCTTCCTCCTCAATCTTTACATCAACCTTTTTTAGTTGATCGATAAGCCCATGAAAAATACTCATATGATTCATGAGGTCCTTGTCTATCTTCAAACGTTAAAGCTCCCGCTTGAGATTGAGCTTTGTTGTGAAACTCTTAGCTAGATAAAGTTTTTCTAACTTTTTCCACAATTTTGGCGGCGCATCCTCATCAATAATGTTATTGGTGATATTATCACCGACATTGAGTCGTATTGTGGTCAAGCACCTTGACTCAACATCCTCCCAATCATCTTTTGTCATTTTTTCCAGCTTTACATCCTTTCCTTTCAATGTTCGTGCAAGGCCTCCTTGAACAACGATGTCCTTCACCCTATTTTGCCATAGAATAAAGCTACCTTTTCCATCGAACGGGTCCACCTTGTCTTGAACCGAAACATTTTTGGCCATGGTTGTATGTAAACACCCTAAGACTTCCAAACACTAGTGGTTTAACCCCAAAGTCTAAATACCGACTTTTGTCAAACACTGTACCTGAAACTCTGATACTAATTGTTGTGCACAATACCAGCACCGCAATCAATCAAATAGAAATAAATAAATGAAAATCACACACAAGAAAGACACGAGATTTAACGTAGTTCACCCAATATAGGCAATGTCCACAGGAGGGAGATCTTAATTTCACCTTGAAAATAAAACCGGTGTTTACAAACACTCGCACACTCTTAACAATTAAACTCTTCACTACATAGACATGCACTTTTTGAATCCTCTCAAACTCTTTGCACTCGTTGTTGTTGTGTTCCTCACTTGGTTGTTTTATCTATCCTTCTCATGGGTATCCTATTTATAAGTAACCAGTAGCCAACTTTTGGTTGAAAGCGTTCCACATGTCCAACCAATGTATGGCCAAAAATCCTTCCACATGTCCAACCAATGTATGGCCAAAAACCTTCCACATGTCGATTGCAAACTTGATCACTAAGTGAACTTGGGTACCACGCCACTAAGTGAACTTGGGTACCACGCCAAGTATTACATTTTCACCTTGGACTTTGGCAGTAATGATTTGCCAACCCTAACTCGCACAATTTGGTGTTCAATGTATCATTGCAAATGGCCAAAATAATATCTATTTATAGATTTGTAGGCACCATTTTGATACGGTCTGACATCCGATTTTTAAAATTCATGTAGTAATCGAACGTTAGAAATTGATGAAGTCGTGTATTAGAAACTTATGAAGTCATGTACAAATATTGTTTTCTGAGTTCTGTCTCTACGATGAAGCTAGTTCATGAAAATCGATAAAGCTACTGAAAGCTTAAAGAAACCAAATTTCGCAGCCAGGTTATCTGTATTTGCCTTCGTTCTAATATACGGTAGAAAACATTTATCGGCCCCTCTAATTTGTTTCATTTTTTGTTTTGAAAGCTTTATGCAGAGTCTTTAGCTCGCTTTCAGGGAGGATCCCCTTATATTTATCCTCTATATGGACTCGGAGAATTGCCTCAGGTATGCTTTTGCTTGGTAAGAATAATTCAGTACTTTACTTGTAACCTCTGACTCTATGTGGTACATAAATATAATTGTCAGGCATTTGCTCGTCTGAGTGCTGTATATGGTGGCACCTACATGCTCAGCAAGCCAGAATGCAAGGTAATAACTTATCTGTGTTCCGACATATTTGAAGTATATGATTAGCCTTATTTGTCACACAGTAAAGATTATATCATAATATACAATTTTGTGTGTGTGTGTGTGTGTGTGTGTGTGTGTGTGTGTGTGAGAGAGAGAGAGAGAGAGAGAGAGAGAGAGAGATTGCAAAGAAAAGATGTGGTTCAGTTAGAGTTGAGAGGAAATAAAAGATTTGTTTAGCTGACACTAAAATCATTGGGATTGTTTTCTTTGCATTGTATTGAGAGTCTTATAGATTATTTTTTTCAAGGTTTATTAATTATATATTAAATTATAAATCCATTTTTACATTAAAAATGTCTTGCATTTCTATAATAATCTACTACCCCATGTGGGCTGATACCTTTTTAAACTAATCTAAAGCTTACGGAATTGATCTGCCAAACATGGCAGATCTCTGATTTGGAAAATTTTGTGGTGTGTGTTGGTGGGTGGATAGCATATACCCCCTCTGTCCCAGATTAAGAGTCCATATTCATTTTTTGTATAGATTAAGGATACACTCAATCAATGGTAAAGAACAATCCTTGTTCACTATCGTGGAATTTGGTTCGTTGATCATGTCCAAAAAAGAAAAGTGGACCCTTAATTTGGGACAGCCCAAAATAAAATAGTTTACTCTTAATTTGGGACGGTGGGAGTATAATTTATTTTGAGAGGGTCAACGTCATGAAAAAATACACAAAGAAAACTGAAAAGGTTATCATTTTTAGTAAATTTTTGGCTTTTAAATTTGGGATAGTGCAAAACCTTCCTTCTACATGTTTTTACCAAAAAAAATAAACACCACTAAAAACTTTTCCAAAACGATCCACAAGGATCTTCTTGAAGATCTTGCACATCTTCCTACAAGTGCCTCTAGCAAGGACCAGTTGTAGGAAAATCACATTTTCCAAACTGACCCTTGATTGTGGATCATTTTGGAAAATCTTTTTGAGGTTGTGAATCATTTTAGATTGGTTTGTTTGGAAAATTTATGGGAGCTACGGGGGAATATGACATTTTCTATTTATATATTTGTGGATTCTGACCATTGTCGAGCCATGTTATCTAATGCTTGGCAGGTAGAATTTGATAATGATGGAAAGGCCTTTGGTGTGACATCAGAAGGAGAAACTGCAAAATGTAAAAAAATAGTGTGTGATCCATCATATT
Organism: Sambucus nigra; assembly: GCA_949130495.1. NCBI lineage: Eukaryota > Viridiplantae > Streptophyta > Magnoliopsida > Dipsacales > Adoxaceae > Sambucus > Sambucus nigra. The sequence goes on from OX422207.1 coordinate 141,854,356, forward strand.
TGCCAAACAAGGTGAATTATATGGAACTTTCCATCAGTAGCTTAATCGTGTCAGCTTCAATGGTTTGAATTACCAGGTCCTGTTTATTTCAACAGGTAACAAAGGTTGGGAAAGTAGCTCGTGCTATATGTATAATGAGTCATCCCATCCCGAACACCCACGATGCTCATTCGGTCCAGGTTATTCTCCCCCAGAAACAACTTGGGCGTAAATCAGACATGTAAGTATGCAATACTTTAGTAATGTAAAGTGTTAATATGTAAAGCATCGTTGCAGGAATTTGTATGTGAATTTGTTTTAATAGTACAGTTTTTCCAAGCTACTCCCTTGATAAGGCTAATATTAAAGATATCCCCCTGTTTGTGTAATAGGCTTAACCCCCTCTTGACTCAAATATTAGCATTAGCACCAACTCAAATGTTAGCATTACTACTAGGCAGTATGTCAAAATAAAACAACTCGATAGTATATTACCATTATCAAAGGGTGGTAACTCAATAGATTATTTACATATTTTTGGGTGTTGTCATCATAGTGTAGGATTCTTGGGGGTGGTTTGTTTTTGGGGCTCTTAAGTCTCACTCTGAACCATTCAAACTTATGAGGTAACAAAGAGTGTTTGTTTTTTTCAAAATATTAAGAGGCTAATGGCTAGATTTGCCTATGAATGGTCAGAATTCGAATGAAAAAACAAAGGCGGCCTTAATCTGCATCGATAATCACATATTAATTAACATGAAAGATGATTAAAGTTAAAGAGTTTTTTAAATGGTATCTGTTTCAGGTATCTGTTCTGCTGCTCTTATTCCCATAATGTAGCTCCAAAAGGTAAATACATTGCTTTTGTTACAACCGAGGCAGAGACAGATAATCCTGAAGTTGAATTGAAGTCTGGCATAGAGCTCCTTGGACCTGTAGACGAAATATTTTTCGATACTTACGACAGATACGAACCCACTAACCAACATGCTGTTGACAACTGTTTCATCTCTACTGTAAGTACATGTGTACATTTGTGCAGTAGTAGTCTTTCTCCTCTTCTGCAAGTTTATATTTAATCCACCCTGGTTGCTCCAGCGGTAAGGGGCGGACTCTTTCGACGAAAGGTTGAGGGTTCAAAACCCCCAGTGGATATCAGATATTAAGCAGGCGTGTGTTAGGGTGGCTCTGGCACAACGACCCCCCTGTTTAGCTCGCATGGGGAAGTCCAAAGGGCTCATTCGTGTGGAGGTCCGGGGTTATTAAAAAAAAATTATATTATAATCCCCCACCCCCACCCCAACACACACACGAACGACAACGAACAACACTCGTACAGGAGCAATTTAGCCATATGAAGTCTTTAGATGGAAAACAGAGAATATTAATTTGCTCGTCATGGTTTTTTGCTACCTCTATGAATGGGAAATTATTATTTTGATGTTTGAAGGGGGAAAAAAAGTATTTCTCCTATTGCAAATACCACTTATCATTGGAACTAACCTCCTGAGCTATGACACCTAGGGGAGAAAATGCAAAGGAATGGAATAATATAGATAGATAGATAGATAGATAGTTCAGGAAGATGTTGACGACTAGTGTGATAATTCAGAGGGTTTCTTGAAATTTATCCAATTTTAAAAGCGTTTAGTTCACTAGTGTGATTTGTGGACAGATGAGGATATTATCTTCATAATAAGAAGCCAAAACAGAAGCAGTTTTTATTGTTTTCTACTTCATCTTACACTCGAGAATAGCAGGATGTAGCACTAGGGTGGTCCTAGACTACATATAAATATGTTTTTTCTTCTTTCATATTCTTTTTGAGATTAAAATTCATTGATAAATCTTGAAATTGGATTATTTTCAGAGTTATGATGCAACGACGCATTTTGAGTCCACAGTGCAAGATGTGATCACCATGTATAGTCAGATAACTGGAAAGGTAACATTTTTTTTCAATTCCGTTATGTCCGATACATGCTTCCATATAAACTGAATAGCATTACATCCTGTAAAATCTAAAAACAATAAAATTTGCATCGTTTGTATGTTTATATTGATGTTGCAAGTGGCTTATATAGTTCTTTCCTTTATAAACAATCAACTTGTTAAATTACAAAGATCCTGGAAAAAATGTCCCAGTTTGTTTCCAATCCCTGTGAAAAATGCTCAACATATGTCCATAGAAAAGTAGATTTTTCAGCAAAAAGAAAATGAATGGTTAGAAATGTTGATAATAAGGCATTGGAAAGATGCCATTTCTTTAAACATCTAGAACAATTTATACTTGCAACATTATTGGCTCATTTAAAATCTTTCTGAAGAATATAGACTCATTCATTTTTTTGTTGATAAATTAGACTTGTTGAATGACTCTTTCTGAAGAGCTACGACCCATTCTCTATAATTATTATCATTCATTACTCCAGGAACAAGAACTGAGACCCGCTTTACATTAAAGTTATTTTGCATTGCTAATTTGATTTTAGAGTACAGTCGAAATTAACTTTTATAATAATTTATATGGTGGATTTGTGCTTCAGACTCTTGACTTAAGCGTGGATCTGAATGCCGCCAGTGCTGCCGCTGAAGAATAAATGTTTGGAATCTCACATGCTTTAATGAACTGGAAGAAAAGCTTCAACACTTAAAACTCCCTCATGATTTATTTATTTTTTTTACATGTCAAATTATGTTAGTCGTCAAACTGATTCTGAAAGATTGATTCCCCTTACTAAAGTGGTTTTCCTAAAACCTGCATTGTTTGACAGCAAAAGTTTTATTTTCAGCTAAGTGCTGAGAGGCAGCGGGCTGCACATTTGTTTTAGTAAGCATTTAATAATATCATTTTTTTTTTCTTCTCTCAAGTCCAAATTATGTGGTGGTCATACTGATGCATCAGTAACATTTCTGCCAATACTTCCACTTTCACATTCGAAATCGGGATATTGCAGGGATGTCATGTCATGACTTGTGAGTTTGGTGGCCAGAGTGATTGAATTAGATAATCAGAATACTGTGAAAACATGGTGCTTGTCAAAGATGGTGACAGTAATAGGTTCTAGTAATTCATTTTCATACCAAACAAGGTGCATGTGGTGCTTTTGAGAGAGGGTGCATTGGCGGACCAACTAATTTGGCTCAAGGTTGAGTGGTTGAGCCTTTGATGTCGTCCATGATTAATGCTTACCCACCAGTGTGTGTGTGTGTGTGTGTGTGTATATATATATATATATATATATATATATATATATATATATTGAGAGAGAGAGAGATCTGTTTAATAAAAATTACATTTTGTGGATAAAAAAAAATTGAAGGAAGAATGACAAGCTGTTGATTTATTTTGGGAGCAAAACTATCGAAGGAAGCACTTGCGTATATATAATGGCTGAGAATGGGACTCGATTTTCTCTTTTTCCCCCCCTAAAGAACCGTTTGATTTTCTAAAATGTAAATTTATTTTCTATGTAGTATAATGGAAATTTCTATTCGAATTTCAAACTTTGAGATTCAGATTTTAGACAAAAATAAATGCAAATAAATACAATTTTAATCTGAAATCTGAATCTGAAAATTTTATTTATTCTTATGTTTGAATGAATGTAATTTGGCATATTCATATTCATATTAATGTTGCGCTTATTTTTTCATTCGAAGTCTGAATTTGAAATTTAAATATGTAAAATCTTACTGTTTTAATGTCTGAATTGATGTATTTAGACATATTTCGTGTTCAAAGGTAATTTCACTTAACCATTGTCTCTTAATCATTTAAAAGAAAAAACCACTCTTCGGTACATCTTAGGTCGGAATGATTCAGATTTTAACTTAAGAAGCAAAAACAAACAATCACTAAATTACCTCATAATCATTAAAAAGCAGATACAGTTAGTCTCTTACTAATTAAAAAAATAAACACTAAATACCTCGTTTAAGTTCAGACTTCAGATGCAAAAATATAAAACCTTTTAATGAAATGTGAATTCTCCATTTATGATGGTGGATTGCTTGTTTTAAAGACATTTAAGTTTTATTTGCAAGTAATTGATGGAATATAAAACATGTCATGACCATTTCGATGTTCACTCAGTTTCTATAAAAATGAAACGTGGGGATATTATGCTAGAACATGTTATAATTTTTATAGGAGCAATGCTACTTGTACAAATAGTTTGTACAAACTTTTTTATACAAACTATTGTGACACTAATCAATTATCCTCGAATCATACTTTTAATATATTATATTTATCTTTCTTCAGAATTGATTGGTGTCACATCAGTTTGTACAAAAAAGTTTTTACAAATAGTATTTTTCTTTTCATAGAGAACATAGCAATCATGCCCCATATACATTGTTCATTCATACAACAATTTACCTAAGTCTACAATGAATAACCGACACCAGAAATGAATTATCAATTCCTATAGCACTAAGAAATCCATTTCTCTAGCAAATTATGCGTTAAACTATTCAAGCAAGCCTGCCCGTCACAATTTCTAGTAAATAAAAAGTTGGTTAACTAGAAAAAAATGATTTGTTTACATAGAATTTTGTAATACTTTTTGAGAAATTTAACGAATCAAACAACCCTTAAAAAGTTCTGAGCCAAGAAACTGAATGTTAGTGAAATGATTTGATGTATTCACTTAAACGATCACTCTTGTGGTTTGCATCTGAGATAAATTTATTATCAACTTCTTTTTTTCGGAATGCTATTATAATATATAGATGGAAAAAATGATGTTTCGAAGGCAAAGATGTATTAATAGTGAGCATCAATAGATTGAATCAAATATTTTCACAGTGGTACACAAACAAATTTCTCATAAACCGAGTTCTACAATGCTATATTTCATGCCACGTCCTTACTCTCGTTTCGATTTGGAAAGAGCCTTCTTCCTCTGGGCAAGCATATAACCATACAAGTGAGGGGCCCCTGCCAATTATTATGTCTTGAGATAAATTAACAAACCAACAAACAAATGAACTTAGGGCCCGTTTGGCAACCCAATTCCAAAGCTTGGAATTGAAATTGGAAGGCCAATTTCAATTCCATGGAATTATAATTGGCCTTCCAATTCTATTTCCATGGCTTGGAATTTGGTTGCCAAACGAACCCTTAGTAGAATTGAACAACTCATTAACTGGCACTATGTTTAGATTTTGATATATAAAATACATATATTAATGGTATAATAAATTGTAGCAAAAAAATCTGTGTTTTCTGATGTCCGACGCGTGTCAAAAGTGGGGGGAAGGGGGGAGATGAAAATGTAGTCTTACCTGGCACGTAAATCCCAAGGGCGAGAATGGCAAAGTAGAAGTAATCAAAAGAGAAGTTCAATTTGTTGGGCATCCTTAAACAGTATTTTTCAGATTCCTGCAAACAAGGTTCTTTATTTAGGGTCGAAAGTAGAAACAAATGATCTCTAAAAACAATGAGTTGCTTTTATATTCAGAACTACATGATTTGAGAAGGACACGTGTGAAAAATGACTAGACAAAATGCATACAGAAGAAGTCTGAGCATAGAGCAGAATACACCATTATCACCAAAATATAATGTACCACCAAACGCAATGATATCATCTCTATCACGAGAAGGGAAAAAAGAGGTTTGAATATTTATTGGTCAAATCCATTGACCGACCCTCCAGGATCACGATACAAACTATTCACTCTAATACCCATTTAATCCATTGCGTTCCTCGCGCTGCAGCATTTTGCTTTTGGTGTGACGGATAAATACTGGCTTATGGTCGGAGTAGGGTTGCAACTAGAATGAGTTGTTCATGAACTGCTTCGGATTCAAATCGGTTAACGCTCATTCGTTAAATAAATGAACTGAGCTTGAGCATAAATTCTTAACCCGTTTTTTAAACAAGTGAAGTATGAACAAGGGCGGGCTTAGCTTTCTTAGGTTCAAAGCGCATGAAAGGGATAGTTAAGGATAAAGTGAAATTATGTCGAACATTTAAGCCATCAAGGGGAATTTTTTTAGATACCCAAGTCATCCAGAATAGTTTGTTAAAAGTTTATACCATCAAATAATAATTTGGTATTTTTATATCCTGTAATATAATTTAACTTAACTTCATGCCATAAATATAAGTTTTAAAAAAAATTAAGCCATTTACAACACTTTCAAACTTTACCGAGTCAAATTGAGATAAGCGAGCTGGGTTAGCTAAGACTCGAATAATGTTGAGCCAAGTTATTATATAGCAAATGACCCGATCCCAAACAGCCTAAAGCTTGGCTTGGTTTGGATTCGTTTAGACTCATTTGCCGGCCTTAGTATGAAGTCCATTAAGTGAATCACCTCTATAGAGAAGCCAATGCTTGAGTAAATATTTCACATTGCCGCCTATTAAGAGAATAGATCCCATTCAAGGGGTACGCCTTTTTTCATTTATACCAACTACGACGCATGGCCCAATAGAAAGGATTTCACAAAATCAGTAGTTTAGCAACTGATTTAATTAAGTTTAATTTTGTTTCTTAACTTCGTCTGCAATCAACTTTATGATGATCATGAACTCGGCGCCAATATTAAATGGAAAGTGAGTCACCTTCGTACAGGTCCACGGCACATCAGGTTTGTATGTGGCAAAGTGGGAGTAGAGTTAATTGCTTTGCTATTTCGAATCGTGTACAACATAGAACTTTTGTTGGGGTTACAAGGTAACGCAAGTATATTATCAATCCAGATATTTCAATAAAGAATGGCTTACCAGAAATGTATGCAATGTAATTTGTATCAGATGTTAATGATAAAATAGAAATAATTATAATACCCGTATATTTCTTTTTTGTTGACAAACCCTATATTAAAAATTGCATTACTACTAACAAATAATAAAAGCAAAAAGCCAAAACTGGGAGGTCAATTTTGGTGATTTGTGGTAGGGGTGGCCATGGCCAGGCCTGGACCTGCACTACATGGTAAGGAATATTGTAATTGCCCAAGAAATGACAGGCCCGTATCCTGTAGGAGAACTTGTATCTTTCCAAGCTCAGATGCCTTTAACCCTGTGAAACCCAAGCCCGACCATATGTTTAACTTATATTTATAAAAAAACACTATAATCTATTTATTAAAGAGCTTTTTATATATGAAAGTCTTGTGTGAGTGTGTGTATATATATATATATACACACACACAAATAGGCTCTCCAACATACCCAATTAAACATACCTAGCAACATACTTGTTTGAAAGACTCCCCGCTCTCTCTCCTTCGTTTCCAAGTCATCTCTTACCCAACTCCGTCTGGCGTTTCTTCCATCTCCAGTTGAAAAGGAGGAGGGTTGCGTTAGGTAGTTGACAGCCAGCGTAAAACTTTGTCAGATCCTTATGAACATGAATCCTATGAATATACGTGCCAATACTAGGGTATTCCCCTTAAGCGATGTGTTGCACCTGCCACCGGGTGTCTCGAAAAATAGGCAAGGGAGTTGCGCCTGCCACCGGGTGTCTCAAAAAATAGGCAAGGGGCGTCGCATCGGCGCCCGGATGCGACGATAAATACGCAAGGGTTCCTGCAACAAGCTGGACGTGTGCGGGTAAAGAAGCTAGTCCAGGATACTAAACTTAGGTTAGCGACTTGGAACATAGGGACTATGACAGGAAAAGCAATGGAGTTAGTAGATACCATGATAAGAAGAAAAGTTAACATAGCTCGTTTACAAGAAACTAAATGGGTCGGTGAGAAAGCTAGAGAAATAGAAAATACAGGATTTAAATTTTATTATACGGGAAAACATAGAAATAAGAATGAAGTTGGAATAATAGTAGATAAGAACTTTAAGGGTGATATCGTAACCGTTATTAGGAAAGGTGATAGACTTATACTTGTAAAATTGGTATTAGGTGAAAACAAAATTAATATTGTTAGTGCTTATGCACCTCAAGTAGGATTAGATGAGCACACTAAAGTACAATTTTGGGAACAAATAGATGAACTAATTCAAGAAATACCCGTAGGTGAGAAAATCTATATAGGGGGAATTTTAATGGCCATGTAGGAGAAGATCGTGTATGATATGAGATAGTGCATGGAGGATACGGTTTTGGAGATAGGAACGATGGGGGAGAGTCTATCTTAGATTTTGCGATGGCTTATGATTTTGTACTAGTAAATACATGTTTTAAAAAGAGGCTTGAACACTTAATAACTTATAAAAGTGGAACGCATAAGAGCCAAATAGATTTTTTTATTACTAGAAAAGGAGACCGATTAACGTGTAAAGATTGTAAGGTTATTCCGGAAGAGAGCTTAACCTCACAATATAGGATAATGGTGTTGGATATAAATATTAAAAATCAATAACAAGTGCGAAAAGTGAAGATTAACCCACAAATTAGGTGATGGAACTTAAAAGGAGAGAAATTAGAACTATTTAAAGATAAATTATTAAATGAATCAACATGGAATACTGAAGAAGAGACCAACATAATGTGGAATAAGATGGCCACATGCATTAGGAGAATGTCAAAAGAACTTCTTGGAGAATCAAAAGGCAAGGGGCCACAGTCTAAAGAAACTTGGTGGTGGAATGAGGAAGTACAAAATATAGTAAAAATTAAAAGGGAGTGCTTTAAAACATGGCAAACAAATAGAAATGAAGAAAATTTTGAGAAATATAAATGCGCTAAAAAGGAAGTTAAGATAGTGGTAAGAGATGCTAAGTTAAAAGCGTATGATGATCTTTATACAAAATTAGGTACACAAGAAGGGGAAAAAAGTATTTATAAGCTTGCTAAACTTAGGGACAGGAAAACAAAAGATTTTAACAACGTGGAGAAAAAGTGTTTTAGTACCTATTTATAAAAATAAAGGAGACATATAAAGTTGTTCAAATTATCGTGGTATTAAGTTAATGAGTCATACAATGAAACTTTGGAAAAGAGTGATTGAATATAGATTGAGATTAAAGACAACAGTATCTGAGAATCAATTTGGGTTTATGCCTGGGAGGTCAACAATGGAAGCAATCTATTTATTGAGGAGATTAATAGAGAGGTATAGGGAGAAAAAGAAGGATCTTCATATGATTTTTATAGATTTGGAGAAGGCGTATGATAGGATACCCAGAGATATAATATGGTGGGTTCTACATAAAAGATGAGTGACTCGCAGATATATTGATGTGATCAAGGATATGTATGATGGTGCGATGACTACAGTAAGAACATCAGCTGGAGAAAGTAGTGAATTTTCAATTACGGTAGGTTTACACCAAGGTTCAGCATTAAGTCCTTATCTCTTTGCGCTTGTTATGGATGAGTTGACTGGACAAATACAAGATGAGGTGCCATGGTGTATGCTATTTGCAGATGATATTGTTTTAGTGGATGAGACTAAGACAAGGATTAATGCTAGGTTGGAATTGTGGCGAGAAACTTTAGAAACAAGAGGATTTAAAATAAGCAGAACTAAAACAGAATATGTGGAGTGCAATTTTAGTAGTAATAGGAGGACAAATGGAGATGTGGTGAAATTGGAGGGTCAAGAGATACCTAGAAACTATCATTTTCGTTATTTAGGATCGATTATCCAAAAAGATGGAGCTATTAGTGATGATGTTACTCATAAGATTAGAGCATGCTGGGTTAAGTGGAGAAGTGCTACCGGTGTTTTGTGTGATAGGCGTATACCTTTGAAGTTAAAAGGTAAATATTATAGGACGGACATTAGACCCGCCATGTTATATGGGACAGAGTGTTGGACAACCAAGAAACAAAATGTGCAGAAAATAGTGTGGCGGAGATGTAAATGCTAAGATGAATTTGTGGTAAAACTCGAAAGGATAAAATTAAAAATGAACAAATTCGTGAAACGGTAAAAGTAGCTCCTATAGAAGATAAATTGAGAGAAAATCGACTTAGATGGTTTTGACACGTCAAGCGTAGACCAATGGATGCTCCTGTAAGGAAGAGTGATTTAGTTAGTATTGATGGTAACACAAGGGGTAGAGGTAGGCCTAAATTGACTTGATGGGATATTATAAAAAAGGACATGATGTCATGTGGTTTAACCGAAGATATTGCACTGGACAGAATGGAATGGAAAAATAGGATTCATGTGGCCGACCCCAAATAATTGGGAAAAGGTTTTGTTGAGTTCAGTTGAGGTATGTCCATCTCCGTTTTGAAATGATCGTGTTTCAAAACGATCATGTTTCAAATCGTCCACCCGATGACTTTTTATTTTTAGTTGAAATGTTTTTTTTTTCAAATCAATATATGTGGATTTCTCCCAAATCGATAGGGTTTTTGTTTGAAATGTTTACTAATGAAATTGTTTAGGGGTGGCAATTTTTGACACGACACGATAACCCGACACGAACTCGACACGAAGTTAGCGGGTTAGGGTTGACGATTTCTTGACACGAACCCGAATATGACACGACCCGCCAACACGAATAATAAACGGGTTGGGTTAGTGTCAAACACGTTTAACTCGAAAATGACACGAATAAACCCGTTTAACTCGTATTTTATGGAGATTATATTAGATAATTTATATATCTTGATAGACATTCTATAAAATTCATGGAGAATTGGATGATAACATATTTATGTGTTGCAAGAAGTTGAAATTAATTAAATTTAAGTTATTGTAGGCCTATGAGTGGTATGATTGGTTAAGAGAGAAGAAAAAAAATATTTTATATTTTACTTAATGGGTTATGCGGGTCAACCCGAACACGACACGATAATAAATAGGTTGGGTTAGTGTTTGCTCATATGACACGATTAGTTAAATGGGTCGGGTTAGGGTTGACTAATATTTGACCCGAACCCGACATGACACGACCCGAACACGACACGACACACACGAATTGCCACCCCTAAAATTGTTTAAGGATTTGGGTCCGCGCCAGCGGCAATTTTGTGGTTTGGAAACAAAGGAGAGATAGCGATCAAAGATGGAGGAATTGCCGGCAGGAGAGAGGGGCTTGGAAACGAAGGAGAGAGATCGGGAGTTTTGTTTGTGTGTTTTTCTGCTTTTTTTTTTTTAATCTTATATAGTGACCCGTTTAGTATCTATTACCCGATCCATTAAGCTTATAACCCCCGTCTTTTAGTGAGGTATGTTGCTAGGTATGTTAAGTTGGGTATGTTGGAGAGTCTTATATATGTAGAGTATAAATTCATATGCGGGTCAAACAGGCCCAGTTAGGTTTAAAGAGCGGGCAAAAATCTGACCAAATTTTATTAGCGGACCTTGACATTTTACCAAGCCAAGTCTACGGGCATACTTAGCTTGACCAAGCCCAATAAAATACAGGGTTGGGCTTTTAGGGCTAGCCACATTCCCATCTCTTGTAATACCCCGTAATTTTATTGATTTCATTTAATGGGATTAATTAAATTAAATGAGATAATTAATTGAAAATTAATCCGGATTCAAATACTAGCGAGATGTGAGTTGGTACTACTGATTATGATGATAATGTTGAAAATTACAGGGTGAATATGGTAATATATGATTATTGAATTTATTAAAATGGTCGCGAGTCATAAATACGACAATTCGGGAAATTAAGTTGGGACGCGCGTATCAGTCGCAGCAAGAATCAATTTAATTGGATTTAAAAGTAAATTATAATTTTATCATTCGTATGGTCATTTTGAGTGCGCCAGCGTGTCCGGAAGGGTCGAAATAGTAAGAAAACACTAGCCGAGGGTTTAGTTTGGGTCCCGGAGAATTTTTAGGCCAAACCAGCAACCCGGGAGGGTATTTTAGTCATTTTAATTTTTAAGGGATTTTGACCCACGAATTTTAGGCCTTATTTATCAGCCAATATTAGGGCTATTATCTGTCAAAAAGCAAGGAGTGGGCAACGTGAGAAAGAGAAGAAGTTACAAGAAGTTCTAAAGGCCATAACCACCACACACCACCACTATTCGCCGGAATCGGAGAGAGGAAGAGAACCAGCCCTTAACATCACCAACAGATCAGAACATCAATTACCAGGCAAGTGATTTGATTTCATTTAGTTTCAGTGAATAATTTATCAATGATAGTGTAGGATTTGATGATAGCTATGAATTATGATTGAAACTCATGAAATTTGGAGAAGAAACCTAAATTTTGGATAGGATTTGCATGTAGATTAATTCTGGAAGTTTTTCACTAACCAAATCAAAACCCTTGATGAATTAAAAACGAATTTGGGCAGAGAAGTATGATGGTTCTTGAAGAAAATAGGAAAATAGGGTTTTTCATGATAACATGGGATTTGATCCAAGAAAAGTCTAATTGTTGATGCTTTAAAAGTTTTGGAACGTTAAGAATCATGTAATTAGGTTGTATAATGACCCTATATACTTACATTAGGATTTCACATCTTGTAATGAAGATTTGGGACAAATCTGGGACTGAAAACGAAGGAAACCCGTAGCCTGCACCTGCTTGATTGATCGATCGACATTCATAGGTCGATCGATCGATGCCCTAGGTCGATCGATCGATCGATCTCCCAAAAACTGTGACCTTTTTTCCCTTTTTGATTTTAAGTGTTTCCGGCCATCGAACGTTGTAGTTGGGGATTATGTGAATACATTAAGACTTTAGGGAGACCAGTAGGGGTATATTTGAACCCCATATTAGAATTTGGTTGGAATGTAGTGTTGAATTTACAAGTATCCGAAGAGTAATTTCCTATTTTATGATGCAATAACATGATTTAAATTCTTAGGAGTGATAAGTTAGGATTTGGGACATAAATAAGGACTTTAGAGTACTGAATTAATATGTGGGAAAAGTAGGAGACTTAGTAACCTCTTCGGTTAGGTCTTAAGTACTCGAAACTATACGACGTGAGACGTATCGGCGAAATATAGTATATATCATCCGGAATAATCATAGTGTATGAATTAGACTAATGGTATAAGGCTGAGAATATACCTTTGATAATATAACAAGTTATCTAAGTTGTGTGAATGCTTAGCATATAGATTATTATGTGTATGACATACCTACCATACTTGCTATCACGGGAGGTCGGCTTTCGAAATAGGGTCATCTAATCTTTGTGTGCCTACGGGGGGATTTAGATTGGTACCTTAAGGACATAGGGTTGTGAATGGCTTATTTGTGAGTTAATAAGTCAGCTGACCATGGGAGTGTAGGTATGTGCGTGACCCATGGGTATGTGAACTATGTTCGCCTCCAATATGTGATTTTGTTTATTGAAACGGTTCCTGGGAGATTCAGAACACGTAGTCCTTATGTACGTGATGTACTGGGATTCAATAGCAGAGTATGTGTGCACCACAGCTTAGCCTATAATTTACTTGTGATTATAACGGACTCTTTGTTAAAGTGTGAAAATGAATAATTGAGACATTTTGAATGGGATTTAAAATGAGAATTTTCTATCGTAATTGTTAAATTAATCTGATCAATGAAAAGGTGAGACACACGCAGGATATATTAGAAGGATATGAATAAACCCTTATATTATAATGAGAGGACAGGAAGTGGTACAAACTAGTTAGTTAACGGCATAATTAGGACGGGTTAAGGATATACGTTAGGGGTGCACATTAGTTGAGGAGTGAGCAACTCATGTGAGAGCAGGTACTAACATGTATATAATATTCACTGTTTAATGCAATTAAACACTTGCTATATTTTTAAACTGTTTTCACCTCGGGCTCTGACCCGTTTGCTTCCAAATCTATTTTTCTTGTAAAACCTTTTAGGTGCCCAGCCATAGGGACGCCAAGCATAGGAGTTTCATTCCATTGACGTGTTGTAACTGTTGTGAAAGTTACAGGATCTCGATAGTAGACGCCTCCACATTCTGCATTTGATTCTATTCAGGGTCATTTATCAGTTAGGGCATGTCGCCCCTTTCCATTTAGAGACAGCTTTCTCAGACTTTCAGTTTCATTTCAGTCTTGGATTTATTTATTTTATTCAGATTTTGTATTGGGATTTATTCAGTATTTGATTTATTCAGAGGAGTGTTACTCCAAACTGATTTCACTTATTCCATTATTATTATATTGTGATGTGGATGTGATATAGTTAGATTAAAATTGAATTGGTTGAATGTTAATTTAATTTAATAAAATTTGGCAACTCACTGTTTAAATATTAGGTGGCTAGTAATTGTTTAAAAAAAAAATGTTTTCGGCAGTGATGCTATGAACTGAACCAACTTGACATTTTGTATTAATTTGAACAGTGATGCTATGAACTGAACCAACTGATGCTATGAACTGAACCAACTTGACATTTTGTATTAATTTGAATAAAGGAGTAGCTACCCGGTATTTAATTAGTCGGGGTGTCACATCTCTACCCATAATCTGTAGTGTAAACTACCATATTTGGGTTTGAGCAATCTGGATTATGGTATGTAAGGTGGAGAGATCTCAGTAAATACGCTGCATAATCCAAAAATTTCTTTAATGCATGATTTATCCACCTACCCCCCATATCAAAGGAGGAGTTCATTTATAAAAACTCGCTTAATACCACAATATCATGGTTCAGAGTATCGACCGAGTTGACTCGGTATCGGCTGAGTCAACTCGGAATCGGAGGGTACCGATACAATATCAAGAGGCGTTTAAAAAAAACAGTGAATCGTGTTGTCTCGCCGCGATATTGGCTGAGACAACCGATTCCGAGACGCCTTGCCGCGATATCGGCCGAGACAGCCGATTCAAACGACAAATTTTCTTTAACCCTTTTGACATTTTTTTTGGTACCCAAAAAACATTTTTCACTAAAACATTTTTTAATTTTGTTTGCAAAAAGATGTCAAAAAAACGTTTTGTAAGACATTTCTTTGTACGTTTTTTTACAAAACATTTATTTGTACAAAAAAATGTATACGTTTTATAAGACATTTCTTTGTAAATTTTTTTACAAAACATTTATTTGCAAAAAAAAAAAATGTATACGTTTTGTAAGACATTTATTTGTACATTTTTTTACAAAACATTTATTTGCACAAAAAAAAATGTTGTGAAAATTATTGCAACCTTATATAATTTTTTCTGAATAATATGGGAAAAAAATTGCATCATTATTTGAACATTGTCATATTTTCTTTTAATTTTTGATAGAATTTTAATCTTTTACCATATTTTTTCGTTGTTGAAAATATATTGTAACATTTACAGAAGCACGACCTATATAAGTTTGTCCACATAACATATACATGCAGAATAATTTTACACACTAAGATTAAATTAAACAATTGCAATAAAATTAAAATGTCACTAATATAAAACTAATAACATTCATCGTACATAAAAATATTTTAACTTGGAACAAAATATCATATCAAAATATAATGTCACACAATGATGTCCAAAAATGGAAGAGACAGATTGGGGGAAAAAAGAATGCCCATAAGTCTAGTCTCATCCACGAACATCAAACATCCTCCTACATAAATTAAAATCAACAATTGGTCACTAATACGTAATTATTTAGAGATTTTAAATAATTAAAAATAAAAATAAAATTAGTACGTTAGCAATATTCCAAGTCCGCCGCAATTCAGAATAACTTATCGTACAATGTAATGCATATTAATTTATTAAATAATGGTTTGAACATATCTGATTGGTACATATTGTTAATCTTATTTTTTTTTTAATTTTATATATTTTTTTCGGAATTTTTCGTGCTCTCTAAATAGCGTATCTTTGCGTATCGCCCGATACCGCGATCGAGTTGAAAATCAAGTGTCCGATACCGAGACTTTGAACCATGCACAATATAGTTCTCATGCTCTTCCATTCCACCACCACAATTACATTATTCTATGGCTTCTACCAAATGTTTCATGACCGATTGAGTATTTTATTTGGACTCCAAATTTGAGTTTACTTCATGCAGTATCAAAGCATGTTAACTCTTGGAAGAACAATTAAATCTATAGAGATTGTACATAGAATGATGTCTTAGGAAAAAAAAGTGATTGGCTTGATTGATCGAACAGGGAGTCACACGACGTTGATGATATCTTTTATTGTCTAGTGCATGGTCATCACAACCACCATCAAGAGTGTCAAAACCCTACACTACTAGGAATATGATGCAATCAACGTTCAGTTGTTGGTTGAGGGTACGGGTGTTAAGATAACCAAGTTTTCAGTAAAGAAGAATTGAAAGTGTAAAACAGACTGGCAGCAACGGCATCCTACTAGTTCTCTCTTTACTGCGGGCCATCATGATCCTCATAATTCATGGACCAACAACGGTGACACAACATTCAACGTGATCAACAACACTACTATTGGCCTGAGAGACAAGGTTACAATAGCCAATGTGAAGCTGATGTTGATGCCTATACAGTCTATAACAATGAATCTTATGACGTTCCGAATGGTTATATCTATGAGATCGGGCGATGCAATTGAAGAGAATATCTTCGGAGATGAAGAACAGTTCAATGACAACACGACAATCTCCTATCCACTGTACCTCATGGAGCTTGTCGCTCCAAAAACAGGCCCAATGTCATGGCACTTGTCTGCATACCTCAGTCAACATGTCCCAATTGCAACCACCCTTCTAGCTGCAAATCTAGAGGGGGCACCTTTTGTTTTACAAGTGGCCCTAAAAGCATTTGGCAAACGAAGAAAGTACCCAATCCGGATTTATCAACAATACCCCCACCACCACCGCCACAACTGCGTAAATAAGAGAGTTCACAGGGGGTATTTCTAATAACAGATTTTTGTGTAAACTCCATTTTAATTAGCCTTCCTCTTACTCTTTTAGTAGTTAGTAGATATTTTAGTGGCGGTAGTACATTCTAAAATGGATGTCCTCTAGAATATTCTCTCTTTTGTTAATTGCCCTCTACAATGGATGCCCTCTAGAATATTCACCACTTCTGACCCACACTTCCGCCCCAAATCACCATCGACTCAGCTAGTGCTCCATGCCCACCCATGGTCCCAAACCAATAGCTGAGCCATCGACCACCACTATTGTCGCCCCATGCCGCCAAGTTAGACCCTACTATGACGTCGTTCTCATAGAGGGTCGCTCGATGGTGAACATGCGTGGCTTTGATGCATAGTTCGTTGCATCAGCTCCCACCAACCACCAGCATTGTGGTGGGCATTGTCGATCCACAAGGGGATGCCTCGTTCCACGTATGAATTTTTGGCCAGCCCACTATATGGCAAGTGGCGATCCGGATTTTTCTTCCCTTGATGATTTGGGACCGAAGATTATGTCGTATGTTCCGACTGAACAACGATAATGTTTTCTTTGCTTCGAGAACGGACATGAGAGGTGCTCGAGGTCTAGGACTCACACCTTCTACATCTACAGCCTCAGCCATATTAGACCTGAAGACTCCCATGGGATGATGAGCTCCATGATCCATTTGGAGATGGTAAAGGCCAATTTGGGCATTTGTTGGGTATTTGGAGCAGAGTCTATAGGGTTATCTATGTGGTGATAACCAGTTTGAGACTGTATGGAGACAGAAGCTTTTATTAATTGGCTCGATACATTAGAGTATGTTTTTTATAGAAGAAAATTTCAGGTGCGAAATGTGTTCATTCAGCACCAAATTTCGAAGGTTTGCACGTAGTTGGTAGGGAAAAAATGTTCGCCGACGGGCACTTCTCAATCTTGATCTGATACACTCATGGCAGAGATGAAGGATGTGATGCGAGCCAAATACGAGAGGGACCTATTCACAAGTTGAAAAACTTCAACAGGGTACTTTGTTCGTCACAAGTTACACTGAGCAGCTATTGTGCACCCCTGAGCTGCGAATATCAAAGTCTGAGAAGCAACAGTTTAATTGTAACATTAATGCCCCGCAGAAGAGGATTCGCTAAGACCTCCTGACAAAGGAGGTGCCTAATCCTGAGATAGCCTATAATTATGCCCTCCACATGGAGGAATTCCAGCGTTTAGCTAGGATCACTTCGAGCGCAATCCCAGCAACCAGCAGAGAGAAGCTGACTATGTCCACTAAGCCCTTGACAAAGAAGTGCTTCAGGTGCCACAACGTTGGCCATTGTCCATCCGGTTGCAAGGAGGAACCCGCTCTTCTTACAGACAACGAGGATCCACCATCAAGGCACGAGGGAGAGGTACACTATGATGTGTTGATCTTGCACGTCATCACTTTCGACCCAAACACCATTGGAGATTTCCTTTGGAGTTCAGGGCGAACTCTTTTTAAGAAGGAGAAGGATGTTAATAAGAGAGTCCGAGGGGTTGGTGGTAATTATCAACTTTTGTGTAGGCTCTATTTTTAATTAGTCTTCCCCCTCCCCCTTTAGTAGTTAGTTAGCAGCAGTACATACCAGAAGGGCAAGCCCTATAACCCTGTCCCTTTTCATCTTTCCGTTATAGTAGGGGTTCCTTAGTAGGTAAGAAAATCTAGCACTGTAAATAAAATGCAAGGCTCGTTTCCCAAGACACGGAATATCATTGAGTTGGTTTTGAGGTTGTGTAAATTCCTTGGGCCATTAACTTGTTTTTCAGAACCTTTTTTGGTATCTGAGTCTCAAATCCCGGTGAAGCTTTAGTAAGTGAACAATATTTTTTTGAAAAAAACAAAGTTACTCGTTAAGACCAAGGGTACAAAATATTTGAATAAGGTCATATTAAAGGCACCCAACTTTTCTGTCACCAACACCACAGTGCTATTCTTTTCTTTGAACATAGTGTACAATCATTTTTAAGCATTATGAGCATTGGTGGATAAAAAATTCGGTGCCTTGACAATTACCGTTTAAATATTGGAATTTCTTTTCGAGTTTTACGGACAAACCTACTACAATGCTTACTCCGGGCAGGTTTCTAGTGGCATAGCATGTCAATGCCATGTGTTAGAGGATATTATTTCGAATAATTCTGGGTTCGTTTTCAAATTGGCCATACCAGGTTCAAGTTTTGTTGATGTATCGTGTCAAAAATTACAGCCCCAATATGAATTGGGGATTAAATGACAAATTTGAATTTTAACATCAGATAAATATTAACAATGGCACTAAAATTTATACATCCTTAAATGTGTTACCTTCATGTAAGGCATGGCAACATATACTAAAGCAACTTCACTGGTGATGCCAGTTGGATACAGCAACAAAAAGGCGCTATACCTGCAGTATATGATTTCAAATTTATTAAAAAAAATACCTAAATAAACAATCACTTCCGCTCTGATGGAAAAATTCTCAAGGTTTGTACCTGAGCCACAAGAGCCATGAAGGTGCAGAACCAAAGGCTTCCTTTGTGCCAAAGAAAGAATATCGAATAATCTGAAAGTAGAGGGAAATAATACACATCATCAAATTACTTCATAGTAGCATCTAGTGCTTTTTAAAAGTGAAAACAAAATCCAAGTGGTAACAATCATGAAACTATATCATGTATAAATGGTTTTTAAGCTGATGCCAGATAAAGATGCTAATCTCCAACAGCTATTTTAGAGCCTTTTTTAGCATCCTCCTTGTGGTCTCCTAATGTAAAGGTCTATGTACGTTACCTAAGTACATGTTTTTTTTCTTTTTTGCTAAGTAATTTGACAAGTAGAAATGCTCTGAAGTTAAGACATTAAATATTTATGGATAATTTTTTTATAAATCCAGTTTCTGGTTCTGGTTCAAGCGAAATGTGCAAACAACAATTCCCATTATTTAGCTTATCCTTAATAATAAATGCCATCATGACAAAGTTCACTCTGGTTGCTTCTGGAAACTTTGCCTCGTGCTAGTTGCTTCTGGAGACCTTGCCTATAGTTCTAATGTGACCACCAATAAAACTCAATTAGCTTATGAGACAAGTATATAGGTTTATAGATGAAAATTCATAGTTCCCATTTGCTCGATCCAGGCTTCAATTATTTAGGGTTTGTCTTGGAAGCCTCCAGAGTTGAAATATCTTTAGTTTACTCGTAATTATCCCTTGATTGAGAGAGTTCAATAAACTACTCTGGGCAGAGGTAAAATTGGGGCTTGGTTATGGAAACTATAGTGGGGATAAAAAAAAAGGATGAGTCTGATTGGAAGTGTTAGTTACGGTGCCATTGGAAGAGTTGTAGTCTGTCTGCATGGGAAAAACTAAGTAGAATTGGCACCTGTGAAGTTCTCATCATTAGTGGGGACAATATGGGGGCCATATGGCAGCCCACATTAAGGGTGCAACGTGACGGCAATGGCCACAGCAACAGTGAGCCTAGTGACCCACGGTATTTGGGAGCAATAGTGGCAGCTGTTGAAAAAATGCACTGGACGTCAAAGGATGTGGAGGCCACTATGTTTATTAACCCTGAATAGTTTATTAAAGGTAAATTTACAGAACTTAGGATCAAAAAATCACAAAACAATGGGTAAAGGTTATCTTCCTTTTCAAGAGATTTTAATCTGAGACCCAGAGAACAAGGATTTTGCCGATTTCATAAACAAAATCAAATAACGGTGAAGCCCCCGAATAACAAAATCTATGTCTGTAATTTTGTTTAAAGAAAATGTTGAAAAATATGTCCTTCTACCTCTGCAGCAGGTAGTAATCTTTAGATGTAAGAAACAATGTTTTAACAGGCGTTAGGAGGAAGGAGGTCGGGGGTGGCCGCCTAGCGCCTAAGCAGCCACCTTGGCAGATTTTATTTTCATTTTAAAAATAATACTACAAAATTTCATTTACTAGTACATACTTAAAAATTCAACACAAGATTTGTGTAGACAAATCAATGTAGATGTTTGAGCAGCGACTAGTGGCTAGGGTTTTAGAACCATGGTAAGAGATATCAATTATGTATGGCATTTATAAACAAACCCATTATTCTTTGGTCTTGTTTAGCTAAGGATTAGAAATTAACAAGATAAAGGAGAAGAAAAAAGAAAAAAGAAAAAGAAAAATACACTTAAATTAATGCGTATCAAGTGAACAAAGTTCCACATGTCAAAGTTTGCATTATTTATAATCACATGTAGAGTGAGTTAGGAAACTCAGATTCGCAGCATTGGATTTGAAAATCGGGAAAAACTGGTTAAAATTTTGAATTAATTTTTTTCCAATTCTGATTCTAAAGCATAGAATTGGAGTTTCTAAACATACACGTGTGAGAACCCAATTCCATGTCATGGAATTGGAATTAGAATATTTTCAGGGCCCATTTGGCGACCCAATTCCAAGGCTTGGAATTGGAATTGGAAAGCCAATTTCAATTCCGTGGAATTAAAATTGGCCTTCCAATTCCATTGACATGGCTTGGAATTGGGTTGCCAAACGGACCCTCGGTTCAAATTTTGAACTAAAAATACTCTGAATCCAAGGAATTGAATTGAGATTCCCTAACACACCCTAGATTGTTAGTACTTAATTAAATGGTGTCCGGTGGCAAGTGTGGCTGGCAATTCGCATTTTTAGGTCGGGTTTCGGGCCAACACGACACGACAAGGATTTTTGGACATGACACGACTTCGTGTTTTTTTTACACGACACGCACAACCCGTATAGAACATGACACGACAGGACTAACAAGATTTCTTAAATTGTATGTTCAATTAGAAATAAGCACAATAACCTGAATAAAAACACGATTGACACGAAGAAACAATAACACGACTGACGCGACTTATAATTCTAACACGACCATGACACGACTTTGTGTAAAAAAAAACGACACGAACACGACAAATCATGTCAATTTCGGGACAATTTGGTGTCGTTTTGCGTCGTGTTTTTTTTGTCGTTTCTAAAATTACCACCCTTAGTGGTAGGCTACTATAAGTAGACGCGTTGCAAGTTTTCAAGATTCTTAATTACAGACTGAATGCTTGTGAAATGGAAATTACGTGAGACTAACCTCTGTAATAGACCAACTGATGACCAAAGAGCTAACAAGGATATGGCTCCGAATCTGCAACCAGCAAGCTTCATTTCATTACAACAGCTCTTGTAAAGGGGGGGTGGCTGAGAGAAAGAATTAGTTCTTACCTCAGGGAAACTCCACAAGATGCCCCAAGTCAAATATAACCTTGAACCTATCTGTGGAAGTGTTGCTGTAATTGGAGATCTTACCAAACCTTTTCAACAAAACAAAAGAAGAAAAATGCCCAACGTTATTCTGTTTCGCAAACTCATCCTCGCAAGAGCATTGATCATCAACAAAGAGAGTCCTCACCTACAAGGCCATGAAGTATCTGTTCCACAATCAGAGTTAACACAAAAAAAAAAAAATGAAAGACAAATCAGCAAACATTATACACATTAATTAATTGATTAACAAATGAAATCAAGGCTCTGTTTGACTAAAATATAATTAGAGGAGTTTTTTTCTTGAGATAAAAAAGGGTTATTTGGTATTTGGCCCCCGAAATTTTTTCTCGTTTTGAACATTGACATTGCAAGTTTTCAATATTGGAGATTAACCCCAATTTTAAACGAAAATCGTCAGTTGACCAAAATTACCATGGTGCATATACCAATTAGTCCCTCGAACAATTTTTTAACACTCGTTTAGTCCAAACCTTTTCATTTTGTTCCAAAAAGTCCCTCCCCACATAAAAACACTCAAAAAAGGAGATCCGGTGAGGGTCGCCGGAGCTCCGGTGGCGGTGGGGGTGGGGTGGGGGTGGGGGAATGCCGCTAGCGCAGACCTTTAAAAATAAGGTAATATTGGTTAAATGGGTATTTGAAAAGACTTTTTGGAACAAAATAAAAAGATTTGGACTAAATGTGTATTAAAAAAATGTTTGAGGGATTTTTTGATAATTGATCCAATTACCATTTGGTCGGCAATTTTTTAGAACCCCGAGATACTCCCTCTTAGGAAACTTCATAAATTTCAATAAAAATTTTAAATGCATCTGTAACTAAACATTTTTAATTTCAAAAGATCCCTCATAAACTGAGATCAAATACACAAATGCAGATAAAGAAATACAAACTCATCCAACAATCAAAATGAATATCTGAAAATTTATAAATGAGTCCATTTACAATTTTAGGACAACCAAATGGGGGCATATGTGATGTAATTATTCAATCATACACAATCCAGAGTCTATTTAGAACTGAAATTAGATGGAAAAAAAAAAAGAGAGAGAGAGATTAAACTTAAATCAAGAAGTAGAATAGTAGCTCCAAATTCACTTGATTGAGTCTTAACTGCAGAATATAGGCCAAGAGTAGGTAAATTTACATTTAATAGTAGGCAAAAAGTAAGGCACGGCACCCCACAAGGCCCAAAAGTGCATTATTTTCATTTCCTCTACAATTATTTAGTAAATTTGCCAACATGGACCAAAAAAAGATAGTAGATGGAGATTGGGAGTGTACCTCCAAAACGGCGGCGGATTGGGCGAGTAAAAGAGGCTTTTCGACGGCGTTGTAGACATGCTGGTGACCTGATTCCTTGAGAGTTTTGAAAGCAAGATACAGTATTTGAGCCCTGACAATTACAACACGTAACAGATGAGAAGAATAAATTATATTATATAGTCAAAACGTAGGAAATGGAATGGAACTTGCCATCCGAGGAAGACGGTCCAATTGTAAATGGTCAAATATATACGTCTCAGAACTGATAAGAACCCCCCCGCCATTGCAGATCTCAAGATTAAAATTTTATTCTACAGTGTTTAACAGCAGACAAGTTCGGATATTTAAGGATGTGAGCAGACGAAGAAATGAGAATACATTAATGGATTTAGGTAAGTAGATCAACTACTTCTCATGTCTCTCAACTTCCAATATATATATAATTTTCTTAATAATTTCAATATAGATTAATTTTCACACATTTTCTCTCTTTATTTACTACATGCCAAAATCTTCATTTCTTAACTTCACCCAACAAATTTGTCTCCATTACTCTAACACCCACTAATAATCATAAATTTTTCACCTAATTCCTTTTATTTCATTTCCTCCCCACACCAATTATCATTAAGTTTGGTCACCATGCACCAACCATCTTCATCAACATTCATAAAGTTTGTGTGTTATTTAAACATTCAAATAACATCAGATGGTAGTACAAATGAGTTTGAGACCACAAAAGACAATAAAACATCCCAAATAACTTTTTTTAGGTAATTTTTGGGTCCCATTCATATAAATATTTGTTTGTTCTTAAGGATTAAAGAAAAATCAAATAGTTTGGTATGGGATCGAGGCCCCGAGCTTAAGGACAAAACTCAGGGTTAACCTCCCGAACCAATGCTATATATATTTTTTTGAAATGACGTCGGTTCGGTATTGTTATAGTGACATAGGATACTTGTCTCGGCATGATCACCCCGACTTATTCAATTATCATCGGCACTATTGTCCCGAGTCACCTCTATAAAAAAATGGGTTGCTTCGTTATGAACAACCCGAATCTGAGTGCTTTTCTCAGCATGTTCCTACCGAGCTGCCTTATTTTATTTGTAACTTTTTTACTGAATGGATTAATTAATTTCAACTTTCAGGATTCATTTGATTATTGTTATGAAGACTTAAGTATGATACATTTCATCATGTGTATAACATAATTATGATTTTATTTACGTAAGGTGCCTTCATGGATTTCAACTCCGTATTATTTGACAAGGCATTAGCCAATGTCTATATACCTAACAATGGGGTTGATGGTTCCCTAGAAGTCGATGTTAGTGCCACTTTCTTTACAAACCCGGTATTATTATCACTCACAATAGTTGTAGCTTTTTATTGTGGGTTATAATGTATTGATTATTTTTATTATTTAGTCTCATGTATTTTTCACCCATCAAGCACTGGTTGCTTAGGCTCAAGCGTAAGCCCAATCTGATAAACTATAATTGTTATTGTGAGTGCAGAATTAATCCCACAAAAGCAAGTAAATCAATCATACGCACAAGACATAATATACGTGGTTTGACAACTTATCTACATCCATGGAGAGTTTAGTGTTTTCATATTATGTTTCTTTTGAGATTACACAGTTACATCCTTAAGATCAGTTAGGTTGAGCTTTAATTTGTAGAAGAGATCCAGGTACATTACCTCGGATGAGCTCCCTTGATCTACCAGAAGTTTGTCAATGTCCCAATTTATAATCCTAAGGATGATTACGAGCGCATCATGATGAGGGGGCCTTACCCCCAATCAAGTCTTCTTATGTGAAGACGATGTGCTTGTTATACTCGACGTCCTCTGATCACTGACGCTTTCCAGCTTTACAGCCATAACCTTCTTCAGTTCCATCCGAACAACATTTCCTTGAATTTTCTTGAGGTCGGAGGCTTCGTGGATTATTGCGAACTCCTGTCCCATATCATTATCAAGGAAGTTATCCGATTTCTGGTTGCCATTGATTGCGACCTTATCAGCCTTGTTTTAAATGCCCATCCTGGGCTAGCTCTTCCAAATGAGATTTCAAAGCTTTATGTTATGTGGCCTCCTTTCTTATGGAATACGCATCGCAACACGTTATTCCTCTTGTAGGGTTTCCACCTATCTTCTTGGGCCACTTCACAAATGATTGGTCTTCGATTTTTCCCAGGATCTTGAAGATCGGTTCCTTGAAGACTGTGTTAACAACCTAAAAGGATTTTAAGGTATCAACCTTGTTCCCATTCTTCAGGCCATTTTTTGCCCCCGTTCTTATTCTTTTTCTTGGGATTGTCGGCTTTGTCTCCTCCTTTATTTGCTTTGGCGCGACCAATTTCGACAGGACTAGTGTGAACCACGTCCTCAACCTCAGCATATTTTTCAATACGTGCCATGAGGTCGTCAATGATGTTAGCCTCCTACTTTATAAGGGACTGGTACAACATGGATGTAATCGGCAAACTGATCTTGAAGGATGCTACGGCAACTTGCTCTGAGCAGTCCTCTATTTCGTTGAAAACTTCCCAATACTGTTTGGCATATTCCTGAAAAGTTTCCTGTGGATTCTTCTTCATAGTAAGCAGTGAGTCCATCCTCTTCGGGTGAGAATTGTTGGTAATGAAGCGAGCAGTGAAGGTCTGAGTGAGGGCCTTGAAGCTCTTGATGGACTTGTGTAGTAGTGTTTCAAACCACTTATGAGCTACATCATATAGGCTAGAAAGAAAAATACAATATATGAGGGAGTTATTATGGTTCCACATGATCATCGCCTGCCTATATTACCTGACATGATCTATGGGGTCAGTTTTGCCATCATATATCATAAAGATGGGAATAACAAACTTCTTTGGGGGCTCTTCCTCTTCAAAAGCCCTTGAAAAAGGGATTTCATTTGCATATTGATAACCCTTTAATAGACCTAGCCCCTCGGTTTGTTGGGTGCTGATCCATCTCTCTTTGGACCAAGCTCCTTATATCGTATATCTGATGATCGTCATCTATGTGATGCCTTTCTCATCGGCCACGTTTTAATTGGTCTCGATCGAGCCTAGAACTCCTCCCTTGGATGCGAATCTTACTCGCCTGAGGATTTGGAGTTCGCACGCAATATTTTTAGTTATCTCCGTGGTGGTCTCTCTCCATTTGTTCTAGTCGCCTCTGAATGTGAGAATTATCTTCCATTTGGATGCATGTGGCCTCCTCTTGCTCTTGAAACCTATCTTTATATGCGTCGACCAACCTGGAGATCTGTATAGACCTAGGTGGCCCATGACTTTCTTCAAAAGGCAGTCTTTGCTGATGAAACTTGGGATTTGACTCTTTATAAATATCATACCTAACCCTAAGGGGAACAGGGTCAACCTGTACATCGTCAACCTAGGTTGCTGCTGTGGTGAGACATCGTAGCACTTCTTTTCAGTAGCTTCTTTCGTAAGAAAAAATGAGAATCGCTTCCCACAATCGACGCCAATTATGAGTGCAAAAATAATCACAATAAATAATTCTATAAAATTAAGTAAATGAAGAAAGTAAATCAATCGCATGCAAAGCATAAAATATGCGTGGTTCGATAATTTGCCTATGTCCATGAAGAGGTCACTACTTTTTTATTAAGTTTCTCTCAAGATTATAAAGAATAACTTGGACGTATTCGCTTAGGAGCCCTACAACCTATTAGTGATTGATCCCGATGTAGCCTTCCAGCGCCTTCACATGGACCAAACTTTTAAACCAGTCACTCAAAAGGGGCACCGAACAACCCCTAAGAAGGCTAAAGCGATGGAAAATAAAGTAAGAAAACTTCTAGACGCAGGGTCCATTAAGGAAGTTTAATTCCCCAAGTGGCTCTCAATTCCAATAGTGGTTCGAAAGAGTAACGACAACTGGAGAGGTTGTATCGACTTCGTTAATCTTAATAAAGCATGCCCCAAAGACAGTTTCCCTCTATCGAAGATTGATTATCTGGTCGACGCCACTGTAGCACATGAACGAATGAGCTTCTTGGATGCCTATTTCTGGTACACCATATCCCACTGTTCTGCCCCAACCAGGATAAGGCATTGTTCATCACCCCAGTTGGACTGTACTGCTACAAAGTCATATCGTTCGATTTCAAGAATTTTAGGGCCACATATTAGAGGCTGGTCACCAAAATGTTCAAGTAACAGATGGGAGATACTATGGAGGTGTATATCAATTATATGTTAGTCAAAAGCAAATAGAAGGGCGACCACCTCAGAGATCTAGCCAACACCTTTGAAATCCTCAGGTTCTTTTGGGTGAAGCTCAATGCGAGCAAATGCTCATTCGGTGTTCAGTTTGGAAAATTTTTGGGTTATTTGGTCAGTAAGAGAGGAATTGAGGCCAATTCAGACCAAATTGTTGTTATCAATAGGGGTTAGCCATTGAAAAAGCTACAAGATATTTAAAAGCTAACTAGGATGCTCACATCACTCAATCACTTCATCTCCAAGTCCTCAGAGCGTTGCCGACCATTTTTTCAGCTATTTAAGAAGGATAAGGGCCTCACCTGGAACGACGACTTCTCAAAAGCCCTAGAAGAGATCAAATCTTATCTCAGTAAACCACCCTGATTGGCAATCCTAGATGATGGAGATCCTTTATACCTCTACCTTGCAGTATCAAGTCACGCAGTCTGCTCGGCCTTAGTGTGCAAAAAGGAGGGAAGACAGTGCCCTGTCTATTCTGCTAGCAAAACACTTTTAGACGTAGAGCAACGCTACTTACCATTGGATAAGTTAGCTTATGCTATGGTAATTGCCTTAAGGAAATTTAAGCACTATTTTGAATCTCACTCAGTGATCATAATCACCTCATTTGACCTTAAAGCTGTACTTTAGAAAGTTGACCTTTCTGGACGATTGTTTAAGTGGTCAATCGAACATAGAAGGTTTGATATTCAATTTCAATCAAGGACAATGATTAAAGGACAAATCTTGGCCAATTTCATCGCGAAATTCACGAGAGACGGTTTAATCGACTAACAACTTATAGACCAACCAACGAATAAGGAAGCACAGTCTGGGGACTAAACCCTTTTACATTGATGGAGCCTCCAATTCTAAGGGGGCAGGAGTGGGAATTATCCTTGTCACACCAGAGGACACTGTCATTGAGTAAGGAATTGGGTTGGGTTTTGAAGCCTCCAACAACGAAGACAAATACGAAGCACTATTAGCTGAATGACGCAAGGCCTAACTACTGGGGCAAAGCGACTCAATGTGTTCGTTAACTCCAAATTAGTATCTAAGCAAGTCTGTGGGGATTTTAACTAGAAAAGATGACAGGATGGAAGACTACTTCGCGGTGGCTCATAAACTCATTTTAAAATTTAAAGAGGTCCATATCTAACAGTTTTCTTGATGGCAAAATGGTCATGATGACGCCATGGCAGTCCTGAACTCAGTAGTAAACTCTGATCTCAGAAGTACAATCGAAGTGGAGTTCCTCATTCAGCCTAGTATTGATAAATAAGTGGTCGCCGAGCATATCCTCGTCATTGAACAGGGTCCTAGCTGGATGGATCCGATCACTGCCTACCTGTAAAACGAGACGCTTCCAGACAATAAGAAATTTTCCCACCAAGTTGGGGTGAAGGCTGCCTATTTTTCCCTCGATCCTGTAGGAAAACTTTATAAAAGATCCTTCATAGGTCCTTACCTCCAATGCATCAACTCGAAAGACGTCGAGCAAGTGCTTTATGAGTTTCACATTGGGATTTTTTGGAGTCACACAGGAGGAAAATCCTTGACATTCCAAGCAATCAAGGAAGGATACTAACGAACATGTATATAGAAGGATGCAAGCATCTACGTTCGAAAGTGTGAAAAGTGCCAAAAATTCTCTCCTATGGTTCACCAACTGGTTAAAAATTGGAGGCATTTTATTAGCCCATGGTCATTTGCATAATGGGGGTTACATATCATTGTACCACTACCTACCATACCTTCTTAGGTTGATCATAGTTGATAAAGGGGAGAATTAATTTAGAGGGAGTAATTATTTTACTTGCATTTAATATTTTGATATTCCCTATGCGTTTATTGTGTTTGCTTAAGTGTGCAGGAATTCTTCTATATAGTGGCAACTTTAACCGACAAAGATTTTGATCCTTTGGGTTATTTGAGTCAAGCATTGTACTTTTATTTTGGGTGGGATTATTTTTGAGTCTAGTGAGCTTGACGACCCTTTAGGATTTTTGTTTGGTTTTTTGTCCCGGAATATCCAATGGGGGAGATTTGTAAGGACACAAATTTCTAATTGAGTCCTTTGTAGTTTTGGCTCAATTTCGGACAAAAAACGTTTGAGTCATAGGATAGAGTTATTGATCATCCTTCAAGCCTATGACGTACTAAAGTTGAAGACGTAGCGTCCAAGTTTAAAGCTTAATCAAAATGCCGAGTTTAAAGTGCCTCGTTTCTACGTCATCAACATGGTTCTATTGCTCCTAAGGTATGAATGCATTTTAAAATATATATACGAGCTTGGAAAAATTTATATTGGGTGTACTTTATTTTTTAAAACTGTCGTTTATTTTCAGAAAGATTTTATTAAAACTTTAAAATAAAGTATATAAAGTTTTTGGGCTAAAAATAGAATTTTTTAAACTTTCTGGAAGTTCGTTCGAAGTGTCGTTCGAACGAGTTTGTCATTCGAATAATATGTCGTTCGAACGAGTTTGCCAATGAGTTCCCCAAAAGGCGACTAGAATGTCGTTCGAACGAACTTGATGTTCGAATGAGATTTCCAACGAGATTTCTAACGAGTTCACACCGGAACTTCATTAGAAGCCTCGTTCGAACGAGACTTCGTTTGAACGAAAATGTCGTTCTAACGAGTTTTGGCGGGAACAGTTATTTGGCAGTTTTGATCAGTTTTTTCCCCACTTTCCCACTTCTTTTCCCACTATCTTTTGACAGAACTTCTTAAGTGCGGAAACCAAGTTTTTTGAACTTAACTTTTCATACTATTACAACTCCTAGAGAGAGTTTTTGAGTGTTCATCTTTCTAAATAAAAGTTCATTGTTTAAGTCTATATTTTTCCAAGAAAAATCTTTTAAACACTTGTTTCACACCCAAAGTTTGTTTATCCAAGTTCATATATATATATATATATATATATATACTTTTCTTGGAGTTTGGCACCGGTTTATCTATACATATTGAAGAAGAGATTATTTTGGGTTTGCTTCTAAATCCCATAAAGAAGAAGATGTTTACGTTGATTTATCCACTTGGAGAAAGGCTCCTTGTTCGTGTGACGGTGACCATATAAAGTCCGATCAGTGGGTTTCGAGACCGCGGTGGAGCTCCGTGGTTATTCGCTAGGCGGAGGTGTATACAAGAAGGAGCGTCGGGGCTTGAGAGGGATCGAGTCGAGTGTTGTAAGTCTACTGTCTTGTATTTGTAAAACCATACTTAGTGGATTTGAGGCTAGGGTTGTCCGAGGTTTTTTCTCGTTGTGAGTTTTTCCTTGTACATCGCGGCGTAGTGATTCATTGTTTAATTTTATCTTGCTATATCACCTAGAACGCATGCTTAGGTAAAAAGATAAAATTTAGTTTAATCACTACTTATGTTTAATTTGGTGCTAAACTAATATTGGGTAATGTGAACGGGT
The DNA here is from genome assembly GCA_949130495.1 of Sambucus nigra. Classification (NCBI taxonomy): domain Eukaryota; kingdom Viridiplantae; phylum Streptophyta; class Magnoliopsida; order Dipsacales; family Adoxaceae; genus Sambucus; species Sambucus nigra. The sequence goes on from OX422207.1 coordinate 141,885,306, forward strand.
GTAGGTCTTAGTCAATTAATTCATCACACCATTCGAAAATAAATGCGAGAATAAATTCAAGTAAGAGCACACAAAGCACACAAAAGAATTGACTCGCTAACAGGAGAGGCGCGAGTGTTTAAGAAATATACCTCCCACGGTTTTTAGGTCATGGGGTGCCAAAAGATTTGAGTCAACCGGGGGGAGATTATGCCTATATCATTCGACCCCGGGAGTCCTACCGACCCAAGGTAGAGAGGTTTATAAATCCTCGCCTTTGGACGCTCTCTCTCTACCTTGTCCGAATTTCCTATCACGCTTTTCGTCACAATTAAGTATTACAAATTAAAATAAAAATTAATTTGGTGTCTCTAAGCACCACAATACAAGCCAAGGATAAAATCCGAATACAAGCATTCTAAAATAAAGAAAAATGGTACTAAAAAGAAACAAAGTATGGGAAATAAATGAACTACAAAATGAAATCCGCTCCAAGTGCTTCACGCTCCCAAGAATGGCAATGGCGCCATTTGATAGAAATAACTTTTCGGTATATTTTGTCGTTGCTTGAAAGTCCTTTAAACAAAATCCTCAAAATACCTACAAAATATAACAATCTAAAGTGTAGAGGTAAGTAAGGGTATTAATCCACATCAAGGGGGTAAAGCTAAAGACAAATTCAATTGTAACTCACTTTTTATTTTATTTTTGAAAATTTTCTTTTCAATTTTTTTTCCAGATATTAAAACAATTAGGGTGAGGATGTGAAATAACACTAACTAAGATGAAAGATCAAATTACAAACTAAAAAGTGACTAAAATGAAAAATAAAGTCTAACACAAAAATAAGAGATAAAGTGAGGTAAATAAATGTGAGAACAATCAAGGAGTGGGATTACACCACAAATTTTAGCTATTCTAACTAATTAACTTAATTAATTGAATTCTCCCAAATTAATATCAAACTTACAAATCAACTCTCGTTGCAAATGTAATTTTAATAGTAACCTTTTAGAAAATTAAGTTTAATACCCCACAATTCTAGAAAATAGCCCTACACTACTTTTAATCAATCACCCGCTAGGATCGATCAATTAAAATTTGTGTAAATCTTAGAAAATAAATTTAGAGTTGAAATTCAAGTAATAATACCCCACTTAAGAAACCTATATCTCTAGTTCTAATCTAAAATGGGTATTATAACTGGAATTTTGATTTTTTTTCGAAAATCATTTACCCTCTCTTGAGGCGTAAATTTAAGGGCGAGGGATCAAAATTAACATTCAAAGAGAATTCTCAAGTAATCAAACTAATTAAACTAAAATAACATCAAATAAAGGTTTTCCCCCACCTCTTGAAAAGGGATTTATCCTAACATGGTATGAAATTTGATAAATTAATAATAAAAGGCATAAAATAAATGAGAAGAGAAGAGAACAATCAAACCCAATCTCTTGAAGTGAATTTGAACTCTTATTTCCTTGAAATCAAGAACAATACATCCAATATGAGCATCCAACAATAATCAATTCAATATACTACTCAATTGAATTACTTACAATTTATCACTCAATAATCTCTAAAAAGAAAAATAAAAATAATTTACAAAAATAATTTCCTAATTTGTTTTCCAATCTAACCTATCTCTCTCTAGAATTCTCTTTACAAATTGATATGATAAAAGCCTCTTCTCTCAAAGTGGTCATCATCTTCTATTTATAGTAGGCATGGAGAATGGGGGTAATTTTGGTATAGGAAGGTGCAAGAGGGTGTGTGAGGTATTAGGTGAGGGGTAATTTAGGAGTTTGGCATGAGAGCATGTGGGTAGTGGAGTGTGAGGGTGTTAAATGGAGAATGAGGGTAAAAGGAAAGGTATGAAGGGGTATTTTTGTGTAAAGAGTTTTAAGTTGGTTAGAAGGGAATAAAACATGTGGGGGTTTAATGTTTTGGCACATTTGGGTTTTGTTAACAGGTGAAATCATGTATTATGAGGTGGGAAATGGGTTTAAAGGCTTTTGGTGTAAATGGGTATAGCAGACTCGGGTTTGGATGGAGGTAAAGTTGGGTCGCGGTGGAGCAGGGGTCAGACACGCGGGTCTACCCACCAGAGTTGGGCAGTGGGACGCCGTGGTTTGGAGGCGGTTTTCGTCGGCGATTGTGTGGCCACAGTTTTTTGAGGGTGTACTGGGTTTAAGTGGGAAGGGGCGGGTTGTGTCCATGGCAGCTGGGTAGTGGTCCGGGTTTTTGGGTTTGGCCATCGGAGTGAGGTAGCAAAATCGGGTTGGGTCAGGCCAGGTAGGGGAAGGTTTTTAGAGCTGGCCGGAGTGCTCGCTAGAGCAGGTGGGTTATGGCGGCGGATATGGGGTAGTGGGTTTTGGTTTTGGGACAAGTGAAATATGAGGAGAGAGTGGAGAGAAGGTTTTGTTAATGGTGTGAGAATTTAATGGAGTTTTGGGTGAGAGGAGAGAGAACGTAAGTGGATGGGAGGTTGAAGATGACTAGTGGTGGGGTGTTGATTTGGTGTGTGTGGGTGTAGGTTAGAATGGGTGAGGGTGAGGGTGTATTTGGGTGTGTGTGAGTATATGGTAGGTGGATGTGAGTGGGAGGTATAGTTTTGTGTGTATGAGTGTGTATGGAATTAGTGTGTGTGTGTGTGTGTGTGACCCTTAAAAAAATAAAAAATAAAACAAAATAAAACAAAATAAAATTTTAACTAAAATAAAAAAATAAAAATAAACTAAAATAAAAATGACACAACACGACACACTAAACAAACTCTAAAAAAAACTAAACACGACTAAAATAAAAACTATAAAAATAAAAACTAATGAAATAAAATAAAAAAAATAAAATAATAATAAACTAACTAAAAGCTAAGAAAATAAAAGAAAATATAAAAACTAATACATGAGGCGCTAAAAATATAAAAATCCTAAAAATATATACGTGACTCAATAAAATAAATTAATAAACTAAACCCTAAAAATAAAATAACACAAATAAAATAAAATGGGACAAACTAAACACACACGATTTGGGACATGTTTAGGTAGGTTTAGGATACGCTAGGGTAGGCTAGGGTACGGGACAAGGGTAATTAGCTCAATTATCTGCACAATTGCTTTGAAATACGCATTTGAGCACCGCAACGTGCATTCGACCTACAAAATACACAATAAAGCGCATAAGTCCCAAATTGTCGAGAATTAGTAGCTAAAATACGTCTATTCGGGGTATAAAATGTATACTTTTGGGTGCTTATCAACAAACGAAACCAAGAATAAATTATTTAAAAGACTGTTACAACTACTTTTACTTTCAATAATTGTCTATTTTCTCCTACAGTGCTTTTAGGGGGCTTTTTATTGAGGGGACTACAAGCAAAACACCTTTTTATGACGCTCGAAAAATAGTTTAATGACATTTATTACAAAAATATCATTTAAGGGTTAATGCTATTATTAAAATGACATTTTAAATATAAAATGTCATTTTATACATATTATTATGACACTCTAAATATAAAAATCATATTTAATTTTACATATTATGACATTTTTTTGAAAAGTTTTTGACCTAACTACACAACATGACCCTTTAATTTGTATTTTCGGAAATTTTTGAAATTTTTTTGACCTAACACGCGCTTCGTCTATGGCTCGAAATTTTGATACCCGCGCATTCGTTCCTATCCTCACTGCTCGATTCCTCTCCTCACGGCTCGTGATTCTTCTCACGACTCATCTCATCTCCTTTCCTCATCACGGCTGTTCTCCATTCTCTCTCAAAGTTGGACGATTTCCATTATCAGGTCAATCGCCACTTGCATATGTATATGTATATGTATATGTATATGTATATGTATATGTATATGTATATGTATGTAACATAGTCAAGAAGTATGATATATCTTGTTCCTTTGAAATCGCATATGATATGTATACTTGACAACCAACTCGGTAATACATATTAAAACTTGTTATCATTAAAAAAGATATTTAGTATTGATGAGTTTTATTGAAATTTTGATTTCCAAAGTAATCTTGAGATTACATATGGACTTATATATGCTGAATTTTATATGTATGTATTGGTGAAATGGTTGGGTGCTGGTTGAAGAGGGGAAAAATGAGAAAACGAAGAATTTTTGTTGAATTATGCCCTTCCCGGGAGAAACTGCCTCATCTCGTAGAGTCGGAGCCCACTGGTGGCAACAGCAGGCCCCGGGGCAGTAGCCAAGAAAGCTAACTTTTAAGTTTTTTCTTTCTTTTCGCTTTTTCCCCAAAACTTTGTATGGATCTAGAAATAAATAAGATTTATAAAGTGCGATTTTAATGAAATCCAATTAAGGTTAGATGAGTTTGAATTTAATGTGATGGGATCATTTTAATGCTGGTAAATAGGCCCATTGTTCGTATAATAAAATTTCAATGATAAAATTAGTATTGAATTTGGGGAAGAGCATTGATGATGTCATGTTGAGCATAATTGCATGTTTTCAATATTAATTGGAAGAGTACTGGTGTGAATTGTATTGGAAGGTGAAATCAATAAGACTGCAGAACCAAAGGAATCAAAGAAGTGAATTTTGTTCTCAATAAGCAAGATTAGTGTACTTATACACTTCGAGTATTTATCATTAATGAATGATACCATGCGTGTGAATGGTAAATGTGACCCTGGTAGATTGATTTTGTTTTGTTTTTCAACAGAGTAACAAATACATATTATATACACAAAAGAAATACAAAAAAAATTACCAGATACATATTATACACACAAATACTTTATCCGGAGCTTGAGTTAAAATGCATCCGTTCTATTAATTATCGTTGGTAATAAAGTTAATGTGTGTCGGCGGTGTTATTATTATATCATTAATAATATTATTTGTGACTTAAACTAAGATGAATCGTATAAAACACATGCATACTTTACAAATTAGAAAATACAAAATTAATATGATTTGAGGATTGTGTTATTTTATATGAAAATCACATTTGTACAACTAATATTTACAATCTTAATATAGGTACAATTTGAGAAATGGGAACAAACAAGTCGTGGATGTCTATGGATAAATTATCAAACGAGTACTTGCAAGGGGTTGAATATTTTCTTAAAGTTGCAGAGAGGAATGCTGTAAATAGTGAAGTTGTACGGTGTCCATGTACATCATGTGGAAATTATTTTAAATGGACTTTAAGAGAAATTAAAGGTCCTTTATATGCGAACGGTATTGATCAAAGTTATCGTATATGGATATGGCACGGGGAAGTTGCTCCTAATTCAAATTTCTCATATGTCAACATGGGTGACCCCATCCATCACGATAATTTGGTTGAAAATCCTGATGATATGGCGGAGATGTTTGAGACGATAAATGAAGACTTTATGGGGGATCCTAAATCATTTGAGAAGCTGCTTGAGGATGCCAAAAAGCCCTTTTACAAAGGGTGTAAAAAGTTTACCAAGATGTCTGCACTGGTGAGTCTACTCAATTTGAAAGCAAAGAGTGGGTGGACTGATACGATCTTTTCAAACATGCTTCAATTATTTGCCCAATTGCTCCCAGAAGATAATGAATTGCCTTTATCTACGAAAAAGGCCATACAGACGTTGTCTGTGTTTGGGATGGGGTATAAAAAATACATGCATGTCCTAATGATTTCATACTCTATAGAAAAGAGTACAAATATTCAACTGAATGCCCTACTTGTGGAACACCGAGGTATAAGTTGAAAAAAAATACAATCGAGGTGAAGGTGGGAGTGCCTGCAAAAGTATTATGGTATTTTTCGCCCATTCCTAGGTTCAAAAGGTGGTTTCAATCTGTACAAACTGCAAAGGCCTTGACTTGGCATGCAAACAAAAGACAAGTTGATTGAAAGTTACGTCACCCCGCGGATTCTCCTGCATGGAAGTTGGTGGATGACAAGTGGACGGAGTTTAGAAACGAAGCTAGAAACCTTCGGTTAGAACTTTCAGCGGACAGAATTAACCCACATAGTACTCTTAGTAGTAAGCATAGCTGTTGGTCGGTCATGTTGGCAACTTATAACTTTGAGCCGTCGCTGAGCAGAAAGAGAAATTTTTTTATGTTAACAATGTTGATATCAGGTCCGCGACTGCCTGGAAATGATATCGATGTTTATTTGGCACCATTAATTGAGGACTTGAAAACCTTATGGGATGAAGGTGTACATGCTTATGATGCTTACCTCCAAGAAACCTTTATTTTGAAGGCGGTATTACTTTGGACCATTAATGATTTCCCTGCATACGGTAATTTGTGTGGTTGTGCTGTAAAGGGGTACTATGCTTGTCCAATTTGTGGTGAAGAAACAGATTCTATTCGATTAAAACATTCTAAAAAGAATGTATATACATCACATAGAAGATTTCTTCCACAAAATCATCCGTTTTGAAAGCAAAAGAAAGCTTTTAATGGTAAGCAAGAGTTTCGTGAACAACCTAATCCGTTGAACGGAGAGCAAATACTAGAGCAGGATGAAAATATTAATGCATGTTGGGGAAAAACATGGGTCCTTTTGAAGCGCAAATAACAAAGGGAAAGGATAAATTGAAACAAAAGAGGAAACGCACCGAGGAGAATACGAACGAGCCTAATAAATCCAAATGTTGGAAGAAAAAATCAATATTCTTTAGGTTGGGGTATTGGAAACATTTGCTTCTTCTACACAATTTGGATGTTATGCATATTGAGAAGAATGTTTGTGACATCATAATAGGGATGCTACTCAATATTCCCGGTAAGACAAAAGATGGAGTCAATAGTCGTCTTGATCTTATAAAATTGGGTTTAAGAGGGGAGTTGGCACCACAAGATAAGGGAAAACGGACGTATTTACCACCTACATGTTATACATTGTCTATAGAGGAGAAGAAAAGGATATGTGAGACGTTGCTTCAACTCAAAGTTTCCGATGGATACTCATCAAATTTTAGTAACCTTGTTTCGATGGAAGAGTTAAAATTGTTTGGTCTCAAGTCCTATGATTGTCACATACTCATGTAACAGATACTTCCGGTGGTCATTCGATCCGTGTTACCAAAGCATGTTAGATTTACAATCATAAGGGTGTGCTTTTTCTTTAATGCTCTCTGTGCAAAAGAAGAGGATGTGAAGAAGTTGAACAGTATTCAAGAAAACATTATGATCACATTGTGTTTGTTGGAAAAGTACTTCCCTCCGGCATTCTTTGATATAATGGTGCATCTAATGGTACATCTCGTTAGGGAGGTTGAACTATGTGGTCCAGTTTTCGCTCGTTGGATGTATGCATTTGAAAGGTTTGCACATGCTTAAAAAAATATGTCATTACTTTATAAGGCTATAAGTAAACATTATTAATATTTTTTTATTTAAAATGTTTGTAGGAACATGAAATTCTTAAAGGGCCAAGTAAACAATCGAAGTTGTCCGAAAGGTTGCATCGCCCAACGCTATATTACCGAAGAAGCAATTGAATTTTGTACGAAATTTTTACAAGGACTTGATGTCGTTGGGGTTCCATTAGGTAGAAACACAATAGCTGATGATGATGATGATATAATATGCGATGGAAAACCAATAGGGGGTGGTAAAGTAATTGAGGTGGACGAATTATCATGGGAGCAAGCACATCGTTATGTGTTACAAAACACATATGATGTTCAACCATATATCGAGTAATTTCTCTTTTCGTTGCTTTTGTAACAAATCATGTACTATATTTTATTTTGTTTTAATGGTTAAAAGATTGTTCTTTATTAACACCCTTATAGGGAGCATATGGAGAGCTTGAGGCAAAAGTATCCTTGAAAGTGCAAAGATGAAAAATGGTTATAAGATGAACATAACAAGACCATTATTGGTTGGCTTCGTGAAAGGGTATGATTAATATCAATATGTGACGATTTAATATACTATTAAAATTGTAACTAACATTTAAGACAAATCAGGTTGAAAAGGAGCTAAATCTCCCAAACAACAATGTTTCAGACATCTTAAACTGGATAGCTCGGGGACCTCGTCGAGATGTGATAAAATATCAGGGTTATATCATTAATGGTTGTCGTTACCATACGAAAGAACGTGATGCTGAACGAGTTAGCCAAAACAGTGGAATTAGTATTACGGCCACAACAATGCAAGTTGCTAGTGCAAAGGATAAGCATCCCGTGGTTTCAAATTTGAGTTTCTATGGTGTCATCAGTGAAATATGGATGCTTGATTATTTCACTTTCAAAATTCTAGTTTTCAAGTGTGATTGGGTCGACAACGGTAATGGTATTAAAGTAGATGAGCTTGGCTTTGAATTTGTTGATCTTTGTAGAGTTGGCCGTAAGAGTGAGCCCTTCATATTAGCTTCTCAAGCCAAATAGGTTTTTTATGTTCAAGACCAACTCGATCCTAAATGGTCAATCGTTCTTGTGACTCCACAAAGAGTTTATAACTGCGGTTGTGATGATGATGACTACTCTGCTGGATGTACCGAAAATCATGTCGCCACCAAACGTTGAGTTGATTAATGAAAGTGAAGATTCATGTGCACGTGTAGATTGTGAGGGAATTTGGATTGATAATAAAAAATAAATAGATTGTTGGTTATGTTTTGCCTATGCTTAGAGTTATCTATGCTTTTTAAAGAGTTATCTATGTTTAGTTTACATTTTATAATTTATATTTTAATGGTTGATGGCGATTATCATTTATGGTGAATTTATTTATGTGTGCATATGAGATGAATTGACTCGTTATCAAATTTGGGGTAATGTTATTAATTTTCATACTTCCCACGATTTTCATACTTCTCAAGCCTCAGGATTGGGAAAACTTGACCTTGCTGTCACGTTTTTCTCATAATTGAGGTAGATATGGATACAAATATGAAAAGTACATTTCAAATAAGATCGGCATGACTAATAACCATAATTTTCTTCATGTTTTTAGAAATTCATATTCTTTCATTATTGATTTCTCTAGGAAAGTTTAGTTGTTCATTCTGAAAATAAAGGATAAGGTATTTATCAATTGAGAAGTAGATTGGTAAGAAAATAAAGTGCTTGAGAACTAATAATTTCATGGAATTTTACTTGGGACTATTTGATGAGTTTAATAATGAGGGAATTGTGAGACACCACAAAGTTTGAAAGACACCTCAGCAAAATGGAGTATCCAAGCAGATGAACATGACATTTATTGAGATAGCAAGGTACATGAAGTCTAATGCAGTTTTGCCCAAGGAGTTTTGGGATGAAGTTGTTAACACAACATGTTATTTAGTGAATAAGTATCTATCCTCAGCTATTGAGCTGAAGACACCAAAAGAATTGTGTACTAGATACCCTGCCGCATATACTAATTTAATAATATTCGGGTGCTCGACATATGCTCATGCAAATAAGGGAAAACATGAGACGAGTGGAAAGAAATACATATTTTTCCCTTATTTTGAAAACAGGGGAGTGACCGGTATTTTCATGTAAAATCCAAAGACAACAGGGGAGTGTCTCTACAGGTAAAATTATGAATAACATATGTTTTATTTTTATTAATAATGCTCTTGCTTCCTGCAAATTAATTTCAACATATCATTTGTTATTCTTTGTTATTCATCAACATGTACACGTACTTCAATCTATTTATTTGTCATTGTAGTGGATATGGACGAGGAAGATGATTTTCATTCAAAAAGTCCAGACAATTTAGCAAAGTCATCACATTATTCAAGTAATAAACAACGAAAAGTCAGAGGCGTGGCTGTTTTAGAACGAATAAGTAAAAGGGCTTCTTGTGATCGAATACTAGTAACTTACAATAGAAAAGGACAACCAAATGGTGATACAAGAAAGGATTTCGCAAGTTATAGGGAGCTTTTGGCAAGGACAATGGTGCCCATAAGTTATCCAATTTGGCCCAAAGTCCCAAAGTCATTAAAAGAGAATTTATGGGTAGCTATGGAGGTAAATGCTAATAATTTATATTGATGTTCTTTGAAGTCTATATTGGTATTATTTAATTCCGTTATGTAATATAATATTCATCAATTACAGGCCAAGTTCAACATGGACCCCAAATCAAAGAAGGGAGTTATATTCGCCATTGGTTGTTCGTGGAAGAATTTCAAAGGAGAACTCACCAGGAGTTGTGTCAAGCCATTTAAAGATGATCCCGGTAATCTTTGGAACCATCCAGAAAAGTTTAAAAAGTTTATTGATCAGGAGGATTGGGATGCGTTTGCAAGAGGAAGACTATCCCCAAAGTTTGAGGTGTATATTAAATTCATTTTATTATATAAATGTAACATTTATCCACGGTATGGTTAAATTCTTACATTATCATAAATTTAATGCGTACAAATTAAGTGATGTACAACGAGATAGGAGAGCACAAAATAAGTTCAACCACAATCTTAGTAAGTTGGGGTAGGCAGGTCTTGAGGATATTATGGTACGTAGTTGAATTCTTATATTATTTGTAGAGTATATGACTATAATTAATTCATTGTTGGGATTTTGTGTCGTGTGCTTAATTTCTTATATTTTATTTTATAATTGGGACAGAAAAAGAGACATGGAGATGCATTTGATGAGGATGATAGGTCTCTAATGTGGATAACCTCTCGAAAATCGAGAAATAGACAATATCAAGACGATGCAATCGAGGAAGTTGGTGAAAAAATTGTGAGTTACTTTCAAAAGTACCTAACGCGGACATGTATATTATATAATCTTTATAAATATGGATATATACTACATATGAGGATTGAAAAGAATATGATTTAACAACACTCTTAATAATTTGCTTTATTGTAGGACACTTTGAAGAAGCAAGTCCATGATGGGAGCTTAGTAACTCAAGGGACTTTAGACGTCTTAACCTTGGCACTTGGTACTCCAGAGTATAGCGGTCGAGTAAGGGGGATGGGAAAAGGAGTCACTCCAACAACTTACTTTCATATCCCTAGACAGGGATCAAAACAACGTGTTCAAGAATTAGAGTCTAGACTTCATCAAGAAGAGGAGAAGGCTAAAGAAAAAGATCGACAACTTCAGGAGGCAATGGAAGAATTGAGGAAGTATCAAAGTAGATCACTTGCACCGTCGTTAATTGAGAAGATTTCCTCAAATAGTCATAAAAGTGATAATAAAAAATACGAGAAGCGTTTAAATTATGTGAGTGAATCATGTGATTCTCCATCCAAAAGGAAAAAAGAGAAGGTAATCACGTAATTGGTAAATTTTTATTACATTTATGTCTCATACTTTACTATACTCATTTTGGAATATTTCATGTGTATATAGGCCCAAAGCAATGTGAATAGACAACGTATAATTTCACCGCCGGATCCTAAATCTAATATTGGGAAGGTTTGTAGCAACTCTAATTATATTAGTGATTTTTATTCTTTTAGTAGTATATATATGTCATTCATTATTCATTTTGTTTTTTTTATATAGGGAAAACAATGTAGATTGGCATTGAATTCACGTGCGAATGTTGTTGCGTCTGGGGTGTTTTTTGATCGTATTTCACCTAATGATACCATCCACAACGTTCTCTTGGGGGATAATTATATACGTGTATCAATAACTGATGTTCACTCTCCTGAAGCATATCTTCCTGTACCGGTACCTAACGCGGACATGTATGTTGTTAAAGACGCACACAATTCACATGTTGCTTGGCCTAAAGAGTTTGTGTTGTCGTGTGTTGAGGTAACTTCCTTTTTTTTACATTCCATGCCACATTTTGAATTTATTATCCATGCCACATTCAATAACTTGAGTTCATTGTCAATGATCAAATGAAGCACCTAAAAGATCAAACGAAATCACGTAATTGGTAAAACTTTATTACATTTATGTCTTATACTTTACAATACTTATTTTGGAATATTTAACGTGTATATAGGCCCAAAGCAATGTGAATAGACAATGTATAATTTCACCGCCGGATCCTAAATCTAATATTGGGAAGGTTTGTAGCAACTCTAATTATATTAGTGATTTTTATTCTTTTAGTAGTATATATATGTCATTCATTATTCATTTTGTTTTTTTTATATAGGGAAAACAATGTAGATTGACATTGAATTCACGTGCGAATGTTGTTGCGTCTGGGGTGTTTTTTGATCGTATTTCACCTAATGATACCATCCACAACGTTCTCTTGGGGGATAATTATATACGTGTATCAATAACTGACGTTCACTCTCCTGAAGCATATCTTCCTGTACCAGTACCTAACACGGAGATGTATGTTGTTAAAGACGCACACAATTCACATGTTGCTTGGCCTAAAGAGTTTGTGTTGCCGTGTGTTGAGGTAACTTCTTTTTTTAATACATTCCATACCGCATTTTGAATTCATTATCCACGCCACATTCAATAACTTGAGTTCATTGTCAATGATCAAGCGAAGCACCAAAAAGATCAAACGAAATCACGTAATTGGTAAAACTTTATTACATTTATGTCTTATACTTTACTATACTTATTTTGGAATATTTAATGTGTATATAGTCCCAAAGCAATGTGAATAGACAACGTATAATTTCACCGCCGGATCCTAAATCTAATATTGGGAAGGTTTGTAACAACTTTAATTATATTAGTCATCTTTATTTTTTTATTAGTATATATATGTCATTCATTATTCATTTTATTTTTTTATATAGGGAAAACAATGTAGATTGGCAATGAATTCACGTGCGAATGTTGTTGCGTCTGGGGTGTTTTTTAATCGTATTTCACCTAATGATACCATCCACAACGTTCGCTTGGGGGATAATTATATACGTGTATCAATAACTAACGTTCACTCTCCTGAAGCATATCTTCCTGTACCAGTACCTAACGCGGAGATGTATGTTGTTAAAGACGCACACAATTCACATGTTGCTTGGCCTAAAGAGTTTGTGTTGCCGTGTGTTGAGGTAACTTCTTTTTTTAATACATTCCATACCGCATTTCGAATTCATTATCCACGCCACATTCAATAACTTGAGTTCATTGTCAATGATCAAGCGAAGTACCTAAAAGATCAAACGAAATCATTTTGATTGTCCATATAAAGGATATTTTTATATTTTTTTAAACATTGATTATTATTAAATTGATTTAGACATTCTATTGAATTATTACATGCTAATAGTTGATCTTTTTATAAGATTGTATCCAATAATAAAAGTCACCCCTATGCACTAGGAAGTCTCCCGTCGTTCGACTTCCCAATGCTCTTTTTAGAATTTTGATTACAACAATTTTAACATTTGTTGAATGTAGAAGTTCGAGCTCAACATACCCGAATTATGCCCGACCACGGATCCGACCCGGATATAGAAGGCCAAAACCCATTGGGTAAATGGGTTTTACCCAAACTACCATTCAACATAGCCCAATTAGCCTTATTTAGACTAAAGTCATCAACTATTTTCATGTGCTCGTGTTTCATTATGCATTGCAGATACCGACTGTCTTGCATCCAACGGTGAAAAAATCTGCTTTAGAGACTGTTTTGACGGTATGTTACATAATGAAGTTCAATCTTTAATTATTTAAATCTGCTGGAGGTATTCAACAAAAAAGGGAAAGAACAACTGTATATTTATTAACATCACACGCTCAAAGATGCACATTGTACATTCGGATCAAGTTCCTCGCCAATTGCTCTTCGATGAATTGTTTATTTTGAAAGAGCTAATAAATACACCTAGTTTATAGTGAATTCCTTAGTTTGTACTCAACTTGGACTAGTTAATGCGAGCATAATTGTAATTTGACCTTTTGTATTTTGACATTGTTGATCAGGTAAAAAGTAAGGAAAAAAAGAAAGATTCTGGAGGCAAAGATGGCGCAATTATTGCATTTGCTAATATGCTTGATAATATCATGACGATGGATACGGTGCAGATTCCAGTGGCTATTTTTGATGATGATCTTGAGTTCACCTATATTCCAAAAAATGAATTAATACGGTTTTGTAAGATGCAAGAATTAGATGGAGTTTGCATTATCGCATACATGAGGTTAGATTTAAGTTTTACAATGTTTTATTTAATTTGTGAATGCATACATGAGGTTAGATGGAGTTTACATTTTTGCATACATGGATGCCTTTCTAATTCACGTGCGTTTGGTTTATGTATAGATGCCTATATGAAAAATTTGGAAGGAGTTTTGAAGTTATTAGATTAGTAAATCCCCTCTCCATCCTGGACGCATTTTCTAAAAACATTGGGCATCAATTTATAACAGAAACTTTATAAAAGGCATCAAACAAACAAATATTTGTTATTCCATTCAATACCGGGTAAGTTTTGTATATATGTATAAGTTTTTTATCATAATAAATGTGTGTATGTATAGTATTCCTAATCTCCAATTATTCTTCATAATATAGGTATCATTGGGTTTTGCTTGTGATCGACTTTATTTTGAACAATGTGTTTTGGGTTGATTCTTTACACTGGGAACCGAGCTCGGACCTTAAGCTCTATATAAACACGTAAGTAGCTAGTGTCCTAAATAAATGCTTATAATAAAATTATTGATTTCATTTTACATAATTGTAATATAATTATGTTTTTGTATTGAAGTAGAATTAGATCGTTTTTGACAATCAAAGGAAAACGATCATTACTAAACTGTGAGAAAGTTAAGGTATTTTTTTGATAAATTAAATTTAATATTTAGGTATTCACATTTGACATTAGTAATATACTAACTCCTTTATTTTCAGGGCCCTAAACAACGAGGAGAAATTGTGTGTGGTTTTTTTGTATTGAAGTTCATGCGAGAGCACTTGGAAAATTCATCGAAATCAATAAAAATGGAGGTCACATGTTTTTTATTATGTTTTTACATTCTTTTTATTTAGATGTGATAAAAGCTAATTGTAATTTTATTTGTCTTGTTTAGATGAAGGACTTGGCTGGAAAGTCGTCATATCAAACTCATGATATCAATGAACTTCAATATGAGTTCATTGAATTTATTCAGCCTTATATGATATGATTTGGAGCACTTCGTTAACACAATTTTGAGAAAGCCAACGGAGGACTAACGCATTTATTCGTGATTTTTCGATGTACATTTTTTTGGAGACATTTTTTTGAATGATGTACATAATGAGTATATTGTGACAACCTGCCTACTAAAATAATAGGTGGCCAGCCCAATACTCTAATAATCACAGAAATCATAGATGGTCCATTTTTAGCATCACTGTCGATTAAAATAATAGTACAAGATAACCAACAATCATTTTAGAAAACGGACTGTCAATTAAAAAAAATTTAGTAAGTAAAAGAAAAACACTTGGACAATCACATTTGTAAAAATGGTGGATATAAAAAATTTATAATGAAGAACGACAAATATCATAAATAATCACCGAATAAGCTATCGGTGAACATACCAATACAAATAATTACACTGAATATCACATTTCAATATTTACAATATAATAAATGAGTGCAACACTGGGGCAACATGCCCGAATAAATAAACTGAACATAACTAGAGCACAATGAAAAGAAGCGTCTAATACAAATAACCTACAACATCCGCAATGTGCTGTAGCTCCTTGACAACCGGAATGGACATGTAAATACGGGTGTCCATGCGGTAGAGCACCTGTACGACAAGTGATATATGAAAAAACAAGAAATATAAACGGGTCAGGGCCCGGGTTGATATGATTCCCATGTGACTAAAATGCATGACAGTTAAGTGCGTAATTCTCTCGCAATTAACAATACATTTCTCACCTCTCAGTCTAAAAGCAACCTAGCGCAATATACATGAGATGATCTAGTTAACCCAAAGTACTAAGGGCTAACTTCTCCCTAGTCTCAACACTATGCCCTATTCGTGCGTGGGGTGTCTCGCAAAGTGAAATCCAAACAAGGAACCCCCCCGATACACTACTACTTAGGCAAGGTTGATCGTTGAGATCCATTAGACCCTAAGCACGAAATTAATATGTATGTAAGTGTGTGCATATCATCTACAACTACTCACGAAAATATATGTAAATCCATTCACCATCTAAATCATCATTCCCATTCCTTTCTTTAGGAATATATATAAATGGTACAACATTTTATCAAATGTTTACCATGTCAAATTCATAACTCATTATGTACCGTTCCTATTTCTTTCTTAGGAATATACATTAATGGTACAACATTTTATCAAATGTTTACCAATATCTCATTTTACACAATTTCTTTACCGCTTTATTTCCTTTCCTCCTTCCAGGAGAAATACATTTTTAAAGCAAGTTTTATTAACATAAAAGTGCTTTAACCTAATTCATAAAATCCCACTTCCTTTCTTCCATCCAGGAAGTGTAAATCAAAAGTCATTTTTATTAGCATAAAAATACTTTTGTACCATATACCCCATTTCCTTTCTTCTATCCAGGAAATGTAATTAAAATCAATTTATTATCATGAATTGCTTTAACAATCTAAGACCGTCCCTCCGGGTTTCCCCACTGGACACGCCCCTAAATGGCTATCATCTTCCAGGGCCTATCTATACAAGACAACCTGGGAACCTACCAACGTCGGGAAGCGGCCATATTGCCTGCGGGAAAGTCAAGACCACACCCAGAATCTCCTAACCAGCACAGTATAATAAATGCCCATATGGCCTAGGGACTATATCCACCATGCGTTCATTAGTCAGGGGGCTTCACCACACGCACGCAATTTCCCTTATGATAGCGATTTAGGGAGGTGTGTAACCATAAGTTAAGAATTATGAAAATCATTACTTTTTCCTTTTTGAAAACTTCCACTTTTACATTCTCAAAATCATTTGTACTTACTCATTAATACCACATATTATCATATGTTTTTTATTATTCTTAGTGTCATATTTTATTAATGGTTAAGACCCGAAGTACCATAAACCTCAAACTAGTCTCCAAGAGTTTATAAATTTCACAAACCCTCAAAGTAAACCTCCTTCAAGGAGTATCTCCCAAGAGTCTCAACCTTCACATTTTATCTCAAACTTTACCTTTCGGTTAATCCCCTATTTTATACGGATATTAACCTATGCAACTAGCCCTCGGGGTAAGCCTAAACATCCCATTTAATCCTAGGGCATTAGTTTACCCAAAACCACCCTCTAGGACTCCTAATTACTTCCCAAAGGAAGGTTCCTAACTCGAACCTAAAAGAAAAAGGCTAAAAAATCAAACTAAGAAAAATCTCACAAAAACAGGGGAACCGAATCGATTCGCCCCTTGGGCCGAATCGATTCGCCCTTGCGAATCGATTCGCTGAACAGCCGAATCGATTCGGTGAGCAAAACTAACTTTCTGCAATTGTCCGAATCGATTCGGTCGGCCAGACCTGTAGCCTACCCCTTATCCGAATCGATTCGCCCCTAGGGCCGAATCGATTAGGTCCTGAATTTTTGTCCAGTTTGGGCTACGGGTTGTATGAACCCTAAAATCCCAAAACCCCCAATTTTTTATTTTTCCCAACATCAACAACAACAATTTAACCCAAATCATTCCTACACCATTAACAACTAATAATTTATCCTCAAATCAAATTAAAACTAAGGTTTAAGGGATTAATCATCAAAATCAACAAATACCCATTAATGGTTTAAATCTCCTAAACTTAACTATACATGCAATTTATCACTTTAAATCAACATCTAGCAAGTAAGAAACTTTCCTCGAGGTTCGTAGTCTCTGGTCCACCTCCGGTAGCAACGAAAATCCTGCCCAAATCTCCATTTTCTCTCTTTTATCCCATTTTCTCCCAACTCTCTCTTCTCTCTCTCTCTCTCTCTCTCCTTTGGCTTTTCTCACAAAAGAAGGAAGAAAAAGGGGTGGGGGACTTAAACGGGTCTTAAAACAAAAATGCCCTCTTTTAATTTCTAATACACCATTAAAATGACTCGTAACAACTTAATTGAGTCAGTATGCGTTAAAAGTGCCCGAAACTCCAAAATTCAACGTGGCACTTATTTCGACTATCTCGACTATTCTAAAAACAACCGCACCCCCTATTTTGGTATTCGGGAAAATGTGAACAAATTTTATGTTCCAATTTTTTTTTATTTCATTAATTATACCACAATTTAAATATGAACCTTAACCGTCGTTTTACATATAACGACGCAACATATCACAATATAATGCCATTTACCTTCTCATACGGTAAATAGACAAAACATAGTAAATATTATCCCTTAATATCATGGGAAACAATATTTACTCCAACTTCCCTTATTTTATAGAATTTGCCCATCGGGTAAAAAAATATAAAATAGCCGTTCAAAACCTGGGTTGTTACATACTCCCCCCCTTAGAAGGGAATTTTGCCCTCAAAATTCAGGCATACGGTATAACCTTAATCATATAAAAGGTATATTATACTAAACTATCGTTCTATCATTCTTAGCAAACCCCTTAGTAGTGCAGCGTCCCCATTTGGACTTGGACTAAGGTCATCACTATTTGATCTCAATCAACATTCTCCGTGCTCTAACATAGCACCCAACCGTTCCTCATGAACTATCGATCCTACCCTTCTACTACGGAAGGAGATACCTACACATCTCGGCATACCTTGCCTTTTTTCCCGAATCACGTTATACCCTTGCTAGGGAATAGCTACACTAGGCCACGCTCTAGGTACCATCCTCGTAAGAATCGATCTATACCATCATACGGAAATTTGATTCCGAAAAGCTACTACTCCACTCCTTCCTCGTCCCACCACTAGTCTCTTCACGCTGGTAGGTGAGTTGGTTAACCACGGACATGAACGCCCTTACTATAGCATCCCCACGGTGAAGCTCGTTCTACTTGGTATTCTATACCATAACTAATCTCTCCGATGACTTTTCTACTCGGTGTACCATCTTCCCCATCAACATTTCTTTAGCAAAAAGGGAATATCCAATTGATAGTCCTTTACGAACACCAACTTTTTGCTCGTGAAAAGACCTAATTCCTACACAGGAAGTAGTGCCTCTGCTCCAGCGAAAACTACTGCTACGAGCTCTAAAGCGAGGGATAATACTTCTCACGGAGTTTAAGTCTGTGAGACGCATAAATAAAGGGGGTTCATGCTCCGGTACTAATACTTCCCATTCCTGGCAAAGACTCGTTCGTCAAATCCACTTTCGATCATAACAACACGAGTGCAGGAGTAAAAGTCAACCCATACTTCAACTCCTCGAAAGATAGGTTACTAATGTAACGCTTTATCTAGAAAAGGTCCCACCTTCTAAGTCCTATCGTTTCGAATCACTTAAGATCCTATACTCCTTCATTCTAGGGACCGAATCCCACTTAAAGTTAACCCACCAACCTATGTTTGTCAACTCCCTACCACCTTCCTAAAACAATACTACATGCCTTAAGGGCATTACATCCTAAAAATCCTAAAGTCAATCTATCTCTCCTAATCTAGGCGTATAAGTATTATCCTAGTTATATCCCTAGTGTCCAAGACCTTTCCCAACTCCCGACATTCACTCGGTTTCGTGCGTGGGACGTGTCGCCGAGGCGAAATCCAAACAAGGAACCCTCGCGTTACACTACTACCTTGCATCGTCGGTCGTGGAGAAGTAACGGTCTAAGACACATGATCGGGATGGCTAGAATCCTAACTCGTCACTCCACAAATGCTTTTCTACTCCTAAGTCCTACCATCTCAAACAACTTAAAATTTGTTAACCTGGCATTTACTTTCTGTAAAATGCCACTAACACTTTTATCCCAATATACATACATACATCTTTTATAGATGGCCTTCTCATTAAGGCATAACCATAAGTCTCAATTCGACTTTCATATCATAGTCTTCCCCACATCGATCAGAGGAAAACTATCACAGTGCTCATATCACGCACTATAACTTAGCCTTCTAACCACTCATTTACGTGATTCTTGGCTAAACCTTTCCAACCCAGCATCTTAACCAACAGAAAAGTAAAGAAAGAAAAGAAAAGAAAATGCGCATCTCTCCACTCCCATCGTCGTTAAGGTTCATGCGTGGAGCGTCTCGTCGAAGAGAAATCCACACAAGGAACCCCTCCACACAATCCCCTTAACTAGTTGGTTGTGGAGATCAGGCAACATCATACACAAGCAAGGCAAAAAAAGCAAGCAAGCAATCAAAAACAAATAAAACAAGACAAATAAAATAAAAAGTAAAATGAAAACTAACTACACACTGTAAATCACCTCTATAATGTCTCAACCTGTATCCAGGAGAGATATTATAGAATAACTAGTCATTCTCTATAACTAGAAATAGGATAGCCTTGCGATTTATTCGCTCTCTATCGCACCCACCAAACCAAGAATACCTCTACACGTATATCACATATAATACAAGTAGAACATACTACCTATATTATCACTCGCCCCATAACGAGTGAAAGAAAAACACAAAACTTCCTTATCCTGGAAGCTATATAAATACATTCACTATATTAACATCCATAATACCGCAAGCTCGATACACACCCGAATCTAGGGTAAATATATTCTACTCCAACTTATCATAAGGAAATGCTCCACCCTCAACTACGGTGGAAATTCCTGCCACATACTAGCCGATCCCTTGGCCACCACTAATGGTTCCTAGGCACATAATCTAGTCCCATTCGACCTAAACTACTTCCATATCTAGCTACCCCAACGATTTCTCGAGTAGTTCCCTTAACTCCTCAAGTAAAGAGAAAACTCTACAGGCCTCCCTTGTCTAGTTCAGTGAGTCTTCCCCGGGTGGAGGTCCACCGATGGGGTCCCATGAACACTACTTCTTCAAAAGTGTTAGCAACACTTATTTGTGAGCCCATCATTTCCATTGAAGGGTTCTCTTTGTATCACCCTTATTTTGATGCACAGTCTCCTTAACTGTAGCACCCTTGTTTCACTGTCGGCCTCTAACCGAACCTTGCGTGAATACATGAGAATCCCACCTTCTCATCATTCCTGTCATCCCAGAGAAACTCGCTGTTAAAAAAATCTATCGGGTTCCTTTACGGGCAAAACTTCTTGCTCCACCAATATAAGGTGACTACCTTTTTCGCCACTTAACCTTACTCCAAATGGGTGGAAGATTTTCCTCCAATCTTCACACCTGGGCACTTCTATATCCCACTCTAGGCCAAACTCTGGGGCCTTATACTCTTATTGAATGAGATTACACTATATCCATCAGACCGAACACCAACATGTGATCCTCATCAAGGACCCCTCCCTTGATGCCCATTATCTGACGACCTATGAGTCTCACGCGAATGCGCAAAGGGTTTTCGGGGTTCTCATAACGTAGCCGAGGAACGAAATCTCATGAGAGAAATCAAAAATCTTAATCTTAGGGCTCTATATCAACTCAAAAGAAACGCAAAAGACGTAATACATCCGTACGGATCCCTAAGGACTCTAGAACCTGATGCTCTGATACCATCTATGACAACCCGCCTACTAAAATAACAGGTGGCCAGCCCAATACTCTAATAATCACAGAAATCATAGATGGTCCATTCTTAGCATCACTGTCGATTAAAATAATAGTACAAGATAACCACCAATCATTTTAGAAAATGGACTGTCAATTAAAAAAAAATTAGTAAGTAAAAGAAAAACACTTGGACAATCACATTTGTAAAAACGGTGGATATCAAAAATTTATAATGAAGAACGACAAATATCATAAATAATCACCGAATAAGCTGTCGGTGAACATACCAGTACAAATAATTACACCGAATATCACATTTCAATATTTACAATATAATAAATGAGTGCAACACTGGGGCAACACGCCCGAATAAATAAACTGAACATAACTAGAGCACAATGAAAAGAAGCGTCTAATACAAATAACCTACAACATCCGCAATGTGCTGTAGCTCCTTGACAACCGGAATGGAAATGTAAATACGGGTGTCCATGCGGTAGAGCACCTGTACGACAAGTAATATATGCAAAAACAAGAAATATAAACGGGTCAGGGCCCGGGTTGATATGATTCCCAAATGACTAAAATGCATGACAGTTAAGTGCGTAATTCTCTCATAATTAACAATACATTTCTCACCTCTCAGTCTAAAAGCAACCTAGCGCAATATCCATGAGATGATCTAGTTAACCCAAAGTACTAAGGGCTAACTTCTCCCCAGTCTCAACACTATGCCCTATTCGTGCGTGGGGTGTCTCGCAAAGCGAAATCCAAATAAGGAACCCCCCCGATACACTACTACTTAGGCAAGGTTGATCGTTGAGATCCATTAGACCCTAAGCACGAAATTAATATATATGTAAGTGTGTGCATATCATCTACAACTACTCACGAAAATATAAGTAAATCCATTCACCATCTAAATCATCCTTCCCATTCCTTTCTTTAGGAATATATATAAATGGTACAACATTTTATCAAATGTTTACCATGTCAAATTCATAACTCATTATGTACCGTTCCATTTTCTTTCTTAGGAATATATATAAATGGTACAGCATTTTATCAAATGTTTACCAATATCTCATTTTACACAATATCTTTACCGCTTTATTTCCTTTCCTCCTTCCAGGAGAAATACATTTTTAAAGTAAGTTTTATTAACATAAAAGTGCTTTAACCTTGTTCATAAAATCCCACTTCCTTTCTTCCATCCAGGAAGTGTAAATCAAAAGTCATTTTTATTAGCATAAAAATACTTTTGTACCATATACCCCATTTCCTTTCTTCTATCCAGGAAATGTAATTAAAGCCAATTCATTATCATGAATTGCTTTAACAATCTAAGACCGTCCCTCCGGGTTTCCCCACTGGACGCACCCCTAAATGGCTATCATCTTCCAGGACCTATCTATACAAGACAACCTGGGAACCTACCAACGTCGGGAAGCGGCCATATTGCCTGCGGGAAAGTCAAGACCACACCCAGAATCTCCTAACCAGCGCAGTATAATAAATGCCCATATGGCCTAGGGACTATATCCACCCTGCGTTCATTAGTCAGGGGGCTTCACCACACGCACGCAACTTCCCTTATGATAGCGATTTAGGGAGGTGTGTAACCATAAGTTAACACTTATGAAAATCATTACTTTTTCCTTTTTGAAAACTTCCACTTTTACATTCTTAAAATCATTTGTACTTACTCATTAATACCACATATTATCATATGTTTTTCATTATTCTTAGTGTCATATTTTATTAATGGTTAAGACCCGAAGTACCATAAACCTCAAACTAGTCTCCAAGAGTTTATAAAATTTCACAAACCCTCAAAGTAAACCTCCTTCAAGGAGTATCTCCCAAGAGTCTCAACCTTCGCATTTTATCTCAAACTTTACCTTTCGTTTAATCCCCTATTTTATACGGATATTAACCTATGCAACTAGCCCTCGGGGTAAGCCTAAACATCCCATTTAATCCTAGGGCATTAGTTTACCCAAAACCACCCTCTAGGACTCCTAATTACTTCCCAAAGGAAGGTTCCTAAACTCGAACCTAAAAGAAAAAGGCTAAAAAATCAAACTAAGAAAAATCTCACAAAAACAGGGGAACCGAATCGATTCGCCCCTTGGGCCGAATCGATTCGCCCTTGCGAATCGATTCACTGAACAGCCGAATCGATTCGGTGAGCAAAACTGACTTTCTGTAAGTGTCCGAATCGATTCGGTTTTAACCCGAATCGATTCGGTCGGCCAGACCTGTAGCCTACCCCTTATCCGAATTGATTCGCCCCTAGGGCCGAATCGATTCGGTCCTGAAATTTTGTCCAGTTTGGGCTACGGGTTGTATGAACCCTTAAATCCTAAAACCTCCAATTTTTTATTTTTCCCAACATCAACAACAACAATTTAACCCAAATCATTCCTACACCATTAACAACTAATAATTTATCCTCAAATCAAATTAAAACTAAGGTTTAAGGGATTAATCATCAAAATCAACAAATACCCATTAATGGTTTAAATCTCCGAAACTTAACTATACATACAATTTATCACATTAAATCAACATCTAGCAAGTAAGAAACTTGCCTCGAGGTTCGTAGTCTCTGGTCCACCTCCGGTAGCAACGGAAATCTGGCCCAAATCTCCATTTTCTCCCATTTTCTCCCAACTCTCTCTTCTCTCTCTCTCTCTCTCTCTCTCTCTCCTTTGGCTTTTCTCACAAAAGAAGGAAGAAAAAGGGGTGGGGGACTTAAACGGATCTTAAAACAAAAATGCCCTCTTTTAATTTCTAATACACCATTAAAATGACTCGTAACAACTTAATTGAGTCAGAATGCGTTAAAAGTGCCCGAAACTCCAAAATACAACGTGGCACTTATTTCGACTATCTCGACTATTCTAAAAACAACCGCACCCCCTATTTTGGTATTCGGGAAAATGTGAACAAATTTTATGTTCCAATTTTTTTTTTTTTATTTCATTAATTATACCACAATTTAAATATGAACCTTAACCGTCGTTTTACATATAACGACGCAACATATCACAATATAATGCCATTTACCTTCTCATACGGTAAATAGACAAAACATAGTAAATATTATCCCTTAATATCATGGAAAATAATATTTACTCCAACTTCCCTTATTTTATAAAATTTGCCCATCGGGCAAAATAATATAAAGTAGTCGTTCAAAAACCTGGGTTGTTACATATATATAGTTATCATACATGTAGTACGTCATCATTTTTTTATGGATAATTAATGTAGATAGTGGGTATATCTATTTATGCCCCACTATTTTTTTTATGTTTAAGTATGAGAGTTGTTATTTTGTCCTTCAAATATGCCATGAAAGGGGATATTTGGACCTCTAATGCTGATATTATGAATTGATTTGAGCAACACTCTTTCAGATGTAATCTCAACCACTCTAGTAACAAGGATTAAGGAACTGCATCTTTATAATTTAAACATGGAGAAATTCGTGTTGGCCATATTGATGGTGAATTTATTTGTCTACTGAACTGTTTGGACGGAAAAGTTGATAATATTGCTTGCTTTATCATTGTGTATATCTGAAGTTGAGAGCTTATATTAGAGTAATCATTTGATTGATAATCTACTTGGTGTCCATTTTTTAGTCTTCATAGAGGCATTTGTTTCTACTCTTCCATATTTGCCATAGAATAGCTCCACGAATAGTGATAAGTAAGAATTGAATGTTCTAATGGCTTCAAAGGAATATGTAGCTGCACATGAGATCATATATGATTCTAGAAAAGATGCTGAGATCTCAGAGAAACCTGAAGAGGTCCATCAAAAAAGGCATCATCTATTGTGAATCTTGTTGAAGTAGATGGTAAGCAAAGAGGTGGCGATGTGCCAATTACTCTATACCAAAAAATTGAGTTTGATATGTCTTTAGGACCCGCTTTTGATGATCAACACTATGAGCATTCAATGACTGAGGTAAGTGTTAAAATTCTCTTTTAGTTACATTAAATTAGAAGGATATTGCCATTTTCTTGTGATAATAATACATAATTCATTGTAATAATAGTCTTTGTTAAAATAGATTGCAAAATTTAATGTCCAGAATGCAGGAGGTAGCAGTAAGGTTGATTGGGATTGTACCTCTCTGACTTTTTACTGACATATATGTAGATTGCTCAAGCTTATGAAGATTGTGGAGATACAACTAGAAAAGTGTCAAGTGAACCTATACAGAGCATGATGCTGCATGATCCCAAGGTAAAGTAGTTTATTATGTATAAAAGGTGTCAATAAAATTATCCATATAGTATAAATCATGGGCTTAATTGATTGTCATCCTTATGTTTTTTATTTATTGGGTAGGATGATGTTAATTCAGTCAGTTCTGCATGCCTCTCTACACCCTAGCAGCCCTTAGTCCTCCTAAATTGACTTTGAACCTGATAGACAAAATTTGTTGTTCTTTCCTTTGGGTTCTAGTAAAGAGTTTAGGAGAAAACACCATTGGGTGAATTGGAAAGCTATATGATCCTCTACATCAGAAGGAGGGATTTACATTAGACCTTTGGAGTCTATTGTTCAAGCCTTTAACTTTAAACTAGCATGGAATTTCAAACCAAGATATTATCCTTCTCCTTTGTTGTTGAATTAGTAAAAAAAGTGAGGTTGATGGCTATAACTCAAAACTTAATTTGGGATCCTCATATACCCCCTAATTTATCTGCTTTTGCCTGGAAATTGCTTAATAATGTTGTTCCTTTATATTTGAATATCAATTCATCAGGAAGTAGATTTAATTCTAGATGCCATTACTGTTACAACTCAGGGGAATTTTTTAATCACCATTTTCATTTCCAAACTAATTGTTGTACATATTTGGAATTTTTATGGGTCTTTTTTGGGGATAGTTACTAATTCTTTGTCTTTCACTTCTCATAACTCTATCATCATGTCTTGGTAGATGCATACATGATCTGATCAGGTGTTCAAATGGCTCCACAAAATTATCATATGCCGCTCCTTTTGGGCGATATGGTTAAGTAGGAACAAGTCATTTTTTGATGGTCATAGAATGAGGGCCCAATTAATCATTTAAAAACATCAACCAAAGAATTCAACACATTGCTTCCTCTATCAACTTCAAATCTAGTAGATTATCTTCATGTATTGAAGCATGCAAAATCCTACACATTAATTCTCCCCCAATTCATATCCAAAAAAGCTTCCTAGTTAAATGCTCATTTAGTTACTACAAATTTGCCCATATAGAAGGTTGGTAGTGTACTCCGATTACTATTTTTAGTGAATTCCATCATAAAAATTGGTATACAATCTTCAATCGACCATTGAAATTAGAGTAACATTCAATGAGCATGTAATTTCTTGGAATTTCCTAAGTTATTTAATCCTAGTTCTTTATTTATGTTGTACATTAAGCTTCTTCTTGAATGGTAAAGATCATCCAACCTATTCATATTTATAATATGATATACTATTCGAAAATATCCAAAAATGACGACACAAGATGGTATGGTTTGTTCTTAGCAGCTCTCAGCAGATGGGTCATAAAATCATAGTTACCCATAAAACTTAAATCCTAGGAACTCAACAAATATAGTTTACTGTTAAAGATGGCACCCCTTATTCTTTAACAGTAAGCTAAGTTTATGCTGAGGTTTCTAATTTTCAATTATTAGGCCTTTGAGAAAACTAAATATAAGGCATTTCTTAATTTATAGCATATTGACCAACTCATGGTCATTTGACATGAAGAAAAATACGCCTAGATGCCTGTTTAGGTTGGCGAGTCTTGGTGAAATTGCAATAGTAGCAAGCGGATGTCATCCATCAGGCCATATTCTGACCTCGACAGAGATTTATGACTCATAGTCCGGTACTTGGGTGACTCTCCCGAGCATGAATAAACCGGGGAAAATTGAAATTCTGGATAGGTGATGAATGGGAAGAAGTGAAAATGATATAGTTAAGTGCAAATTGTAGCCTGTTATATACATGTTTAATATAATTTTCTGTTATTATCTTTAGGGGGAAAAGTAATTGAAATGGCATATATATATTGATTTCCGCATCTAATTTTAGAAAGTCATTGTGCATTCATTTGGTTAGATATCTTTAAAGGTGTGCATAATATAGAATAAATTCAGCAAGTGTATAGAATAGACACTATCAGTTCATTATGCAGACCAATGCTGAGCTTTCTCTAATATATGCCAGTGAAGGCATAGGTCAGTGCTTTTGTTTATATGGATGATGAGTGAGATTTTGAGGCTGCAGTTTGAAGGCTCAAGCCTTCAAATTAGGAGGTAGACCTGACTAGACAGAGTTTGGTAGAAAGGGTCACCGACTTCGTGTTGAGTGGACTAATCAAGAATGAGGCATTATGAGGCCTGACATAATTAAGGTCATTCCCATTTCTTAAGCTACTACTAGGCTTTCAAAAATGTTCTTTGTCATTAATTTTGACCCAAAGTCTAGAACTGAGCCAAGAGGAAGCCCTGACTATGACAGGGCAGAAAGCCTTGTTGACGAGAGATACTGGAGCTGCTAACCCCGACCACAAGAAAGATCTTGATTTTGAGAAGTGGAAAATAGTTCCAAGAAAGTTCTTGGTAGAATTTTCCATTTTTGTTTAATTTTATCTCTTCCATTCTATGTCCTTTGTTGTGCTCCCTACGAATGGTGTCATTAAAAATAAAAATGTTCACGACAATAATAACTTGATGTATATTTTCATTTCAAACTAGTGTTCTATACCCTTTGTTTTTTATATAACTTTTCATTGTGTGCAATTTTTATGAAACATATTGATTAAAATTTTGTTAGCTACAAGCATTAATAGAAAGAGTTCCAAATACAAATGGTAACCAAGCTAATTTTGTTTTTAAATTGTTAGAATAAGGATTGTTAGAAATTTATGCTTATGTTTTCAATTTGTGTTATTGATTATTTTTCGGACTTCAGGGATTGGAAACGTGTTCCTATTTTGGGTGAATATCCAAACCTCAATGCTTGTAGAATCAACTAGCAATAATCTTTTTGAGGTTATATAAGTTTTTTATCTGGGGTACCATAGTAATATTTTGGAACTGAATTTTAAAATATTTGTAACCCGTGCGATAGTCATTAACTCAAATTAAGAATCTTATTCTTAAGTTTTTCGACCTATTTACTATTGAGAAATATCCGAAACGTTTTTACAACCGTGCCATCGGCACGGGTACACCCTAGTATATATATATAATAATAATAATAATAATAATAATAAAATAAATAAATTGAAATGTCTTTCCCAAATCACAATTTGGTCTATGGAGTTAGGAAACTGATAGGATGCAATCGAGTTAATTTTAATTTAAAGGATCCGGTCCAGATACCTTCAAGTTAGGTAATATATATGTGTGTGTGTGTGTGTGTGTGTGTGTGTGTGAATTTCAGTAATATATCTGTTGCTTAATATTGTGGAGGGGACCACATTCGAATGTCCCCTCTTTTTCGAGCGACTCATTTGTGAAGCAATAAACTAAGCTGACTTCACTCAATTAGGAATGTTTTATTTCCAATTTATTTTAGTCTCACAACCCATCTCCTTAATTAAAGAGATATCATAGCTAATCTGTAATTTCGTATTTGTAACATGTACTTGTTGTTGAACACATGGATGAAGGATGATGATATGGGTATGAATTCTTCGTTGATGTGGCTATGTGGAGATAGTGCAACTTCCTTTAACTTCCAGGGGATTGGGGGGGGGGGGGGGGGTCACACCCTGGATGCAACAAAGATTTGATGCCTCTATGCTCGGTATGCAAAGGGACATCTACCAATCTATGGTTGTTCCCGCTCTTCAGGAGATAAGGCGTGTTGATCCTTCCAAACAGGCCCCTCCATCATACATGCAATTTCAGCAACCTCAAGGTGTTCCCACCAGGTCTCCCAGTTTAATGCAACCTCTGATATTGCACCAATCTCAGTCTCAACCTACTTTTCTTCAGAGCTTTGCAGAAAACCAGTCTCAAGCCCAGGCCTAGGACCAAGTCCAAGTCCAAGCCCAAGCCCAAGCCCAAGCGTAGTCTCAATCTCATCTTCTTCAGCAACAATTGCAGCACCAGAACTCGTTCAGTAATCAAGCCCAAGCATAGGCTCAGGTGCTGTCACAATTTGCTTCAAGCTCGCAAGCCCAGTCGCCGTCATTGCAAACAATGTCATATAGCAACATCAGAGATTTTTCGACTCAAATGGGAACACAAAGCCCAATGTTTTTCCTCTACATAGTCTTTTGATTTCTGTCCCTTAGGACGAAACAACACACTTTCACCTCCTTAACTTGCCTAGATCCAATGCCTTGTTGACTTCTAATGGATGGCCACCTAAGCGAGTTTCGGTTGATAATAGTAATACCGTCCTTCCTTCTGGAGCTTCACAACGGGTTCTTCCCCAGGTGGGACAATTGGGACCACCCATCCATCCCACCATTTTTCAAAATGTTGCTGTTTCGTTACCCCCATTCCCTGGTAGGGAGTGTTCGATTGACCAGGAAGGGAGCAAGGATCCCCAGAGCAATCTTTTGTTTGGGTTTAACATATACTTATTGTCTCTTCTTATGCAGAACGGGATATCGAGTCTTAGGGGAATCGATAGTGAAGGTGATTCGACAAATCTACCCTTCACATCTTCCAATTATTTCAGTACCTCAGGCCCTGATTTTTCGCTTAACTCGACAATGACACATTCTAATTGTATTGATGATTCGAGTTTCCTGCAGAACCCTGAAGATGTGGGGCAAGAGAACCCACCAAACAGAACCTTTGTTAAGGCGAGTTGCCTTTTTTGGATTTTTATATACAAATAATTTTCAAGGTGAGTTGTCTTTTAAGGCGAGTTACCTTATTTGGCTTATAATATATAAATAAGGTGATTTGCCTTCTTATATAGGTTTGAGTGCAAAAAAAAACTTTTGAACTATTCAATTTTTTTGGGAGAAATTCCTGAAGTATTTTTAATGAAAAAAAAAACCTACTAACCATTTTGTTGCAAAGCTCTCCTCTGTGTTGCTAAAATTACCAGAAGGCTGTCTTCTTATTAACAAAATGCATAGTCTTGAAGTGGATGTTGGTATTGCTGCTAGGTTTAAAAGGAGGGGTCCTTTGGGAGATCACTAGATGTAGGCAAATTCAGCAGCTACAATGAGCTGCGGAGTGAGCTTGCTTATATGTTTGGGCTTGAGGGAGAATTGGAGGACCTTATGAGATCAGGTTGGCAGCTTGTGTTTGTTAATCGGGAGAATGATATACTTCTCCTCGATGATGACCCCTGGCCGTAAGATTCCCTATTCGTTATTTTTTATATGTTAAAATTTGGAAAAATATTTTTCTAGTTAGAGAACTGTTCAGATTCAATATTTTGACAGTTATTATGATTGAATGATTTATGGCGTTTGATTTATTGCAACACATTCTATTTTACTCTCTTTATTAAGTATATATGTATATATATAAATAGTTGTTCAGGTGCAAACCTTAAATAAAGGACCCAAAAAATTTCCAAATGTTTTAAATTGGTAAAATAATCCCATCAACCCTGGTGGAGATGATCCCCCTGAAAATAACCACCAAAATGTACGACACTTCATTTAAACATCTATCAAACATTTGAACAATTATATTTTGGTTTCAGAAATTTTTACAAATCTCAAAATGATCCCAAAATGGCTGTAGCCCGAGCCATAGTCATGGCCTCATGGGTCGTTTTGTCGAGTTGAGTTGAGAATGTGTATATATATATATATATATGTATTGAAAGTGATGTGTGCATATTATCATGCTCTGTATCCAAGGGAGTTTGTGATCAACGTGTCCTGTATCAGGACACTGTCGCTGCAAGAGGTGCAATAGATGGTAAAACGAGGCTTAGACCTTCTAAACGTCCCTGATCAGAGGCTCTCCAATAACAGCTATGATAGCTATGCCAGCCGACAGGACTCGAGAAATTTGAGTTTCGGGATTGCATCTGTGGGGTTCGGATTACTGAAACACCTTTCGACCAGTTAATATACTATAAATTGCCTCTTCTATAATATTAACATTTCTCCCAACTCTTTATGGGAAGCATAGCCTGATTCTTGCCCAAAACCCCATATTAAAGTTGTTAGTGTAATTATAATATGATATTCCCTCTCTTTGAAATATCTATTAAAGCTGTTTTAGGAAGATAGTTGTTATCTTTAGAATCTTGCAATCTAGTTATGATGAAAATATTGAAGTTTAATGTATGCTGATTTTGAAATGAACTTGTGTGGACTTTCAGGATTTGTTTTGGTGATGCTGATGTGAAGTACAAAAAAAGAAAAAGAAAAAAACCCACTGACTACTGAACTAATTTGTTTTGTGCCCTTGAACAATTTTTTATGTTCACACAAAATCCATGAAATATGCCTTTTCTCGCAAAGACCCTCTTATGTGCCCCAAATAAACATAGCTAAATATTGTGCCGAACTTTAGGGAAATTTTTGCATTGAAAATCATATAGTTTATTTATTGCAAAAAATTGCTTATATCAGGGACATTTTTTTTCACATATCCCTAAAAAAATTGTACAATTTCTTTTTTGTAGTGCCATATGATGGGTCTTTTTGTTATAGTGAGATGTAACAAGCAATTCTTTTGCACTTGCACCATATTTGTGCTATCTGGATAGACTGAATATGCTTTTCAATTCACCATTGTACGAATTCTCTCTTGATGTTGGTTTCTTAAACAGTACACAATTTCAACACCCATGTATGGTCACTATATAATTTTACTGTTATGTTATGTTTGGATATCTGAATTTCATGAAAAGAAAAGTAAAATATACCCTCTAATTTATCACTTGTACTTACCATTTGTTGTTGTTGGCAAATGAATAGATTAGTTGTCAATAATGTCCCAATTATCCAAATAATGGAATCCTAGAGGTTCAAGAGGTGCGCTAATTTCAGAGATTGGCATATGTATGTCTGTTTTGCAGTGATACTTAACACGTGTGCTCTCGACATATTTCAACAACTTAGTTGCGTCAAACTACATTTAGAATTGCCCAAGAGTACTTGAGTTTTTCTTCAAAAGGCAGGGTGTACTCTATGACCATGCTAAAAATGTCATTCGCAATTAAAGAATGATAGAGAAGAGAAGAAGAGAAAGTCATGAAAAAATGTGGCCACTGAATTATGTACAGGCCTTACTTTTTAATTTTTTTTATTGCTTTGAGTCGCGGCCTTCAACCATAATTGCTTATGCTTTTTATTGAAAACAATTTCTCCTCCTGGTAGTAGCTGCTTTATTATATTGTATTTGACACAATCTTGGGTCTTGAAATCAAGCTACATCATGACATGTACATTTTGTGAAAGTTGAAATCACACTATGTGCCTCTTGAAATCATTTATCCTTATTTTTATTTCTTTTTTTGGACTCTTGAATTTGTTCGTGTGGATAATTTGAGATGATACTTAATGCAGGGAAGAGAATTGAGAGTTGTTGTGAGGACATTGATGAAGGTTTTTCCTGCTTGCTTGAGAAGGAAGCAGGTAACTTGAAAATAAATTGAAGAATTTGATTATTTTTTCCAATTCTATCACACTATTCTACTTGTTATATTTGATGTGACAAATATTATTGTGCATCATATGGTATTTTGATATTTTCTGTCAGTTCAATACGTGAAAATACTTATATAATTGGATCTTCTCTATAGCCCTCACTCTGAATATAGAGAGATCCCTGAAACTCTAACTCACTGGTGGATACAAGAACCGAATAATCACATATTATCTGTGTTTAAAAGATCTTTTAGAACTTACAAGAATTTGGAACTTGCCAAAAATCTAAAAATTATCGAAAAGGGTAAAAGCTTATATAATGTAAAGAATATGCCAAAATTGAAAGAAGTTACAAATAATAATTCTTTAGAAAAGGCAAATATTGTAATCTCGGATGGCTAATTGTTGGAAAAAATGTTCCACCAACTCGATTGAACTTGAATTCAATTCATTTGATCATTACTCACAAATCTTCACCTTGTGGATAAATCCCATAACTTCAATACCGAGACCCCCCCTCTCGTAAATCCTCACACATGGTTTCCTTGTACTATCTAAACACCCTTCAAATTAAGCATGATCTTCACACCAATTAATTCAATACATTATACGTATGATGTGTGTCCGCAACAAACCAGGGTCAAACTCATTAGCTACCTCTGGAGGGACCCCAAGAGACCTCTTCACTAGTAGTCTTTTTCTTTAAACACCATATGTTGTAAAACTTACAACCAATGGCTAATGGAGATCAAATTCTTCCCCAACTTTGGGACACCACTCAAAGTTTTGAACTTCACCGTTCCCACACTCTCAACAACACATTTATTCACGTTAGTCAAAGACAAGGAACCTTGCGCATTAGAGTTCAAAATTATGAGTCATCTACATATATCACGATTGACTATCAGAGTCATGCCCATCCTTGAAGGACAATCTTTCTATATGTTGTCCAACTTCCTGCACTTTGCAGTTGTAACATTATCGGCCTTCTCATTCCTTGAGTACCATAGTTATTTAAGGCGTATCTTGGCGTTAATATCTCTGGAGTTTAGGCGCAAGGCGAGGCACGCACCTGATTGAAGTGAGGCGCACACTATACAAAATATGCAAAAATTGTATATCTTTAATAATAAGATTATTTATGATCTAAAATTTGAAATATATAACATTAATTATTATTATATAAGGTTATGAAGAGACATATAAGAATATATATATATATATAATATATGAACTCAATTTGGAGCTTAAAGACATAGGAAGATTGAAACATGCCATTGAATAGGATGGAAAGACTTGCATCATAGCAGATAATATGGAATCATGATACTTTCTATTGTATAACTCGTTCTTGTGTGAGTTAGCATTACATAGTCTTGTGCCAAAGTAGAGGTCTCATATATATTCATTTTATATTATAAACTAAGAAAAGCTTATTGTGCCAACAACTTTAAGATGATTCAAGAAGCATACCATAATAAGGACACATTATTATGCCAAATGTTGTCAGAATATAATATTTTTTTTACTATAAAGGCCAAAAGGCCATTAGAATACAATACTATTTTTGGTGCATGACTTTTTTAGTTACAAACTCTACTTTGTAAAAATGACTCTAGGTTATGTCACCTTCCAAATTACTCTGTTGGGCTTTGGGGACATGGACATTCCCTGCCAAAGG
Organism: Sambucus nigra; assembly: GCA_949130495.1. Lineage (NCBI taxonomy): Eukaryota > Viridiplantae > Streptophyta > Magnoliopsida > Dipsacales > Adoxaceae > Sambucus > Sambucus nigra. The sequence continues at coordinate 141,920,032 of OX422207.1, forward strand.
AAAGATAGATGTTTTAAGGTACATTGGATTTGGAAAAATGACAAAGGAAAGATGGGCTTATCACTTTGATTAAGATTCCTTAATATGTTTCATTCAAATTTGGAAAAAACTATTTAATGATTGGCCTGCGGTAGTTTAAGGGGTGGGGTGGGTGCGAATCCGTAGCCCTCTGTTTGGTTGCTGCAGAAATAATAGAAACTAATAAAAACTTACATTTCTAATTACATTATAATATCTGATTTTAATTATGCTAATGTACTTGACACAATTATGTCTATCTTATATTAAGAATGATTTTCAAGTCTGAGAAACAATTATATCGAAAGAATTAAAGTCAGATTGATATCGAAACAATTATGTTTCTATTTTATGTATTGTAGGAACGAGCTTGATATGAAATAATTGAGGATTCAAGTTAGATGCATAAGGCTCATCCTTCTTGTTCCAAAAGTCTTATCTTTGTAAGTTTAGTTTTCATACAAATTTGACAATATCACGTTTGTTTTCACCCATTCTATCGAAAATGCTTAATATTTGAAAATTAAGAAAAAAAAGAGTTGCATAAAAAGACATCCCCTCCTCTCATCCATTCTCACATCTTTAGACCCTCGTTAAAGGCACATCATCCAAGGAATTTAGTATAGGATTGAATTGCTCAATTTCCCCATATTTATGATCCCTCACAATTTCAAAGTTCCACACCTTCTATTTGTGCATGAGCACAAATATGCAATTGCTTGAAATCAAATGGCCCAATTTTAATATAAAGAAGGAAAGAACCTTGAAAATATATTCCATATCTAAACATATTCTCACAACCGAATTTAACTCCCTGCCTCTCACTTTACATTGAAGAAAAGTATATAATATTTTATAAGTACTGTTCCAAGGGTCTCAAAGAGAGCCTTTGACTAGGGGTTGGCATCTCATCCACTATAGTTAAAAATCCGTAAACTCTATTAATGAAGAATATTAAAGTGCATCTTTTAAAGGAAATCTCCAAAGCCATTTTTTCGAATAGGAATTTAAGTTAAATATCAACTTTTCAAATAAAGTCCTTTTCACCCAACTAATCTCATGGCATGCCTCTTTATCACATGATTTCAAATAAATTTGCATTTATATGTAGAACCCTATGGCAAACGAATACAGGTAGAAACCCACACACCAAATAGCAGTCAAACACTAGGATCTATTTCCATCTGAATAAGATAAATCTACCTAATATTAATCTTTAACCTAAAGACTTGTCAGTCTCAAAACAAATCAACATCAAACTGAGAAATCTGTCTCTACACAACACAATATACGGGTAACATCAACGAAGTTATTTGAAATCATGTGATGGACAGTCAACCTTGGGACGCGACAACTTGATAAACAGCCTCCAGCACATAATCATAAGTTCACGGATTCTGAGTCATGGAAACATCAAATAGAAGCTTATTAAAGGATATTATTTTAGACATGATAATTGTAATGCATTTGAAGTTCATACACGTTTGTATTTAAAACTTTAGAAAATGTTTATATTGTGGCATCTATCTAAACTAAAATTACTCTAGTATGTACCTATCTCATATAAATGTATCTGGTTTCTGCCATTAAATGGCTCAACAAAATTTACGACAGAATGAACTTGACAAACCTTTACTTCCATCTTTCTTACTTATATTATCGAATCCTATTATACGCACTTAAGGTTAAAAAATAGGACAGATTTCTCTTAATGGGTGACTCTGTGTTTGTGATAATAACACCCATGTTGATGCTATGTATTATTACTTGTTGGATAAATAATAGGAAAGGGAGACAACTATAAGAACTAATTTTTGTAGAATACAAGGACATTGTTGCTTATTTTAGTAGCGTCTTTTTGTTAATTAGGTTTTAACTTACCAATGTCTCTGTTTTCAGCTGTCAGTGATGATAATTGTTCTGAATTGAAACATCACAGGTATATGGAAACATATAGTCGGCGCATGAGTCATGGAAGGACTTGTGAAGAAACCTCATCTTCTATCATTTCATATTGCCAGCAAAATTCCCGTGTCAGAATCTATGAGGCAGGAACTTTTAAAGATTGATGGAATTTCTAATAGATTGCACCGAGAAATTGAGTTACTTGAGAGTTTTGATTGTTAGGTAGATTTTATCACTCACATATACATATGCATATTCTCTGGATCTATCACCATTAACCTATACCATGCTGCTGGATATTCAACAAATCTTCATTGGATCGTAGGTTATCAGCTTTGTTGGTCTTTTTAAGCCCTGTGCTGGGGATATTGCTCAGTTGATAAAATATTTCCATCAATTTTCTCCGTTTGGCAGCACATGGGTGAACCTGGAGCAACTCCGTTTACTTTCTCTGTTTTAAACCTTTTTGGAACCACGATCTTCGAACTGTCTGACGTATCTGGCACTCATGCCTTGCTAAAAGTTCATCAACTCTATGGGACTGAGATAATAGGGGTCCTGAAAATTCAACCTTGTCCTCTTGATCCTGATAAACCAAATTCATTCTATTGGCATCCATATCTTCTCTCTCATAAAATGCCAGTGATAGCTATTATGAGTGGTACCCATCGAAAGCATCAAAAGAATCCGAACCCTCTAATTGGCTCCATTTTTTTAGCATGTCATGCTTGGTAGTTTCATACAAATCATCATGACCTCTAGAATCGGCGCCACCTTCGTGGCATTTTGGGTATAGATTATTCCTTAAAGGCAATTCACTTGAAGGTTCAAACATTGGAATTCTTGAACTAGACCTACTGTGCGACCCTGCAGATGAATCATTTAATCGCCTCTTCGCCCAAGCAAACCCACTCGATCCTGAACTTGTAATGGACCCGAAAAGGGAACATCTCCTTGAGATGCATTCTTTATGTGGGAAACCTGTTCCTTTACATCAACAGGTGCCTTAGGCGGTTGAACACATAAGATGATATCTCGTTTGTCATTATCTAGATAGTTTCTGTTCATTTTATTGGCTATTTGAGTTCTAACTGGCAAATTCTCTTCTGGTGCTAGTTTACTGATGCCATTCTGTTTTTTAGTTAACTTTCTTGTCATTTCAGGTCCACGGGCTCTCCCACCAGGCCTCTTCTGTCCTGCTTCCTCGCGATGTTTCGCATCAATCTCTTTGTTTGGTGGGTATTTGGGCAAGCTTGACAGGTCGCATGCATAAGGCCCTGCCGTGAAATACTCGGATGTAAGAGCAGAAGTGGCAGTGCCGCGCTTGTATGGTTCCACAGAAAGGAGTGTTTCAATCATATTCACAGTATCTTTCGGTAGCTCTATGAACGTCTCCCAAAGACAACTTTCATAACGTCGTTGTGGTTTAAACAGAGTTCCATGCGAAAGTTTAGACTTCTTTCAATAATCATCAGGCGGGGACCCATAAAGCTTGAAATTTTTATGCAACTGTTCAACCTCAGTCCGACCCTGAAGGATAGGAGTACCAAGGAACATTTCTGCAAATACACACCCGACACTCCAAAGATCCACAGAAGCTCCATAACTCATAGAACCCAACAAAAGTTCGGGAGCACGGTACCATAATGTGACAACTCGACTGGTTAGAGGTTGCATGTACCCAAAATTACACATGTTTGCCAACCTAAAATCATCCATCTTCACAACTCCTTCGTTATTTACCAGAAGATTTGCACCTTTGATGTCCCGATGCATTACACCTCGAGAATGACAGTGCTCAAGTCCAGATAACAACTGTTTCATGTATCACTTAACCTGTGCTTCACTGAATTTAATGTCAGGGCAAGATAAGAGTCCTGAAATATCATGTTCCATGTACTCGAATACAAGGTAAATGCTGCATGATAATCGCGAGGTAATTACCCCCTCCAACTTTATGATATTTGGATGGTCAAGCCTGCGAAGAATCAGCATTTCTCGAGCCATAAACCGAACACTTTCAGGCTCAAAATTGTCAAATCGAACCTTCTTCAGAGCAACTATCTTCCTAGTTTCCTGGTCACGTGCTCGGAATACACTGCTATATGTCCCCTGCCCAATCTTGTCCAATTTCTCAAAAGAATCAGCTTAAGGGGCAACCAACCATGAAACCAGCAGCAATTAGTTCAGGTTCAATACTAAAAGTTTATACAATGATTAATTTCTACTAGGTAGTTACTTTTTTTTATTCATTTATGTAAAGAGATTAATACTATCTGTTTTGGTATTCTATACTTTTGAATTACCCCAAAATCATTATATTGTCTTGAATCAAATTGACTATTGCATTTCGTTTAAGTGTAACGCATTCAAGTTGTTATAACTATCAAATTTTTTATATCCGTTTCGTAATGCAGGATATTACCAGCTCAAGTCATGATAACGAGGATGGTACCAACAAAGCTAGACAAGGATCGCCACTTATGCATATTGCACAATAATTAAGCACTCAACCTTCAGAAATGCAAACTACAGAGGAGGGAGACAACATGAGGATACCGAAAAGACTTAAATCAGCAAGGTAACATTTTTATATATTATATTACTTACACAAATCAACATTATAAAAAGCCTCAAATCAACAAGGTAACATTCAATACATTTTGTTACTTACATAAATCAACGCTATAACATTAGCTTATTCTAAAAATCTCTTTACATTTAAACATTAAATATCGTTATTTTGCTTAAACAAAGGAATGGAGATCAACGAGGGAGGGAAATGGTTATTTTACCTAAGTAGTGACTAGTGAGTCTGTTGAACCTTTATGTTGATGGACTTAATTTTTTTATCTTATATATGTCGAATTGGTGGAAGGGATTTATTGTTGGTTTAGATGTGGCTTTTGTTGTTGTTGAGTTTATTTTAATGTTAAAAGAGATTGGATTTCATGAATAAACAAAGGAAACTTTGTCAAAGTTTTCTGAAATTAATAAGTGTTCTAAATTGATTAAGTCGAATAGACACGCTTTTGAAAATTGGGTATTGGTGGAAGAAAAAGTAAAACAACTATTAAACATACCAAAAAGCGAATATACATGCATTTTTTGCCCCATTTTTTGAAAATTGTTTACAATTATGTGTTACATAAAAAACTTTTCGACTTAAATTATACACGACTTAATACTTTGAAAAAAATGGGAATTCATATGTTGTGTTTTACATTGCACTAAAGATTTATATATGATGTTTTAAACTTTTGCAGGGGCATCTACTTAGAGGCATGTGAAAGTTGAATCGCTGTCAGACAACATGATAGTGAATGTAAGCGGGAAGAGGACTTCGTTGCATTGTTGCCTAAAATTATGAAGAGATTATTACTACAGAGGAACACCTAATTTTGATAGACAAATTTAGTTTGGTTGATGTGTTAACTCGATTTGATTTCATGTAGTTTTGTTTGATGTGAGACAAAAAAATATTGGTGGGAGTATTGTTGTATTTCTTGGCTAAATGTTATAATCTATAATGTATCAATTGCAACATTGAATGTGGAATAAATGATTCTGTGCATTTTGGTTTGTGTTTAAATTTGTTTGTCAACTATAACATTAATATTAGTTATTAATTTTTTTTATTATATGTTTAATTTAAGACCATTTATATTAAAAATTCACGTGATGAAATTTTTTATGACCTTTTCAAAATTTTAAAAACTGTTTATCATGGCGCTTTTTAAATCAAATATGACATCTTATATAGTATATTATGACAAATTTTTGTAGCAGATATGACATTTTTGAAAAAAAAAGTCATATATAACCGTTACCTAATATGACACTTTTAATGAGTATCAATTATGACACCCAAACTTATGACGCTTTTTATTGAAAAATAAAGCGTCATAAAATTCACTTTATGACACTTAAAAAATGTCATAAAAACGGTTTTTTTCTTGTAGTGGGACTTTTGGAGGATATGGATCATGTCGTGTCTTTATCTTTGTCCTTTCTTCACTATGCTTTAGTATTTTATCTTTTCTTTCGATTAGTGTGTTCCCTTTGCCTCGATTAGGGCATAAATTATTGCATGCGTAGAATCAAGCACGTCAAAAATATATTAGTCCGAGCTCGTATCAATTGTCTCCTGTAATATATTGATGGGTACGTCAGTCCTGTGAACCTATACATATAACCATAAATTGTGTGTAGAAAAATAAGTGGAAAAATGATAAATCCATTTATGAATAATTGCAATTTATAATTTTATTTTAGCGTCTTACTCTAGGCTTCCTAATGCGGTGATAGGGATTTTTAACATATAGATGGCATCTTTCTACATACCAAGACATATAACTATCCGCACATTCCCGTGGCATGATTGTCACCGCACTTGACTGTCTAGCCTTAGAGAGAATGTGGTCCACTAGTTGAGTTGATACCATTTTTTGATAACAAACTTCACTTTGTTGCATGCCTGGGTCTTTACCCTTTCTTCTAATAAAGGGCGGATTGGGAGTCCTAAATTGTTTATACATGGCTAACCAGGTAGCACCCTCTCTGTATAATAAGTTTCACCAACATCATAACAAATGAGGATGTCATTGTACCTCGTAACCTCCTAGAAGGGGTAGGCCTCAAGATTTTCAATGTATGGATCCTAGGCAACCGTATTGAAAATATTAACATATATAACAAAGAAAGAGAATTGCATTTAAAATAATGAATATTTAAATAATACTCATGTCAGAAGATTTTAGATCATCTAGGGAATCCCTTACCTCCACCATTTGTGGAGAGGCATCACCTGACAACTTTTGTAACTTCCATTTTCATAAACACGACTCAGAAGGATATTACTCCAAATTGGTACACCCCTCGTCAAATTAAAGGGGTCGTATATCCACGCTTGCATCGATATTGATAAATTAATTGGTAAATTTATATATAAACCAAAATAAACTAACTATAACATGATATGTGAAAAATATCTATCACTAAAAGAGGGAGATATCCAGCCCCCTTTTGAACATCTACACAGGAAGAAACCCCAAGCTACCGATACATAAGAGCCAATATGACCATCCCCAAGAGTATTCATTGCACCTTATAATTTTCTACAACGTTTGTAGGTGCTAAATCGAGACTCGGTTCCTTGATTTTTCTGTGAACAATAAGCACCCGATCATAAGCATCAAGTACCACCGTACTGCTTGCTCAATGTCTCCTTTGGTGATATACTCCCCAAATTGTTCACCTCCCCCTTTAACTAAAGCATTAGCCAAGCAAAACGAACCTAATACAAATACTTGTATTCTTCCAACGCCTCCTCCTCGCTACAACTAATGCATTTGCTTAGCCATTTAATTTTTTTTAATCCTTGTCTTCGGGTTTCCTAAACACCATCCCATAGACCAGTTTACCAATAACTGGGATGCTGAGGAGATGGTATACATTGTTTAGGGTGTTATTCATCTCACCGAATGTCATGGAGAATGAATTTATCTTCGGTTTCCACCATTCTACGAATGGAAATACTATTACATAGTCGATGTATCGGCACGAGTGTTTTACCAATCCCCACAACCTGAGTTTTTAATCAACTCAACCACCTGTTCATCCTCCCTTTCTATATGACATTCGACAAATTTTTTGAAGTATTACATGCATTTCATCATTCCCTTCTCCTCGTCAAAGCTCCATATCTAATAAGAAATATGGTTCTAAAAAAATTTAAGCAACTCGGGTTTATTTGGCATGCACTCATCTAATGGCTATGAATCTAAATGGCTAATTGTTTTACAAAATTTCTTCTTGGGTGTTTTTACAGATGTTGATGGCTGCATTTCCTATTCTAAAGAGGAAGATTTGTTGTCAGTCTCATCTCCTTACCTCCTCTATATCATGCCTCCTATTGTCCATCCTTAACTATCTCGTGTGAATTACCCTCCTCTACCTCAACACTCCCTCCCTCGTCACTTTCACCCCCACACCCGGCCTCAAAAACGTCCTCCACATTGGCTACCTCATCCCCATCCCCACCCCTATACCTTATCAACCACTTATCAATAACCTTATCTAATGACTGTGAAGGATAGTACCCTCTACTTTTTTCACTGTCACTATCGCTCGGCGATACATGTTGTTTACCTTCTTTAGTCGCCTCTAACCTCCTCTTTCTCTCTGATGTGATAGGAGTATTTTTGGATCTTCCATTTTATACAAACTATAATTGCAATAACAAAAGAGTACACGAGACTAAAAGCAAATGTATATATGTTCATACTATTAGAAGAAACCATAATAGAGTAAAGATAGTGAGACCTAACCATATATGGAAAACAAAGGTTAGATATAACTGTGTATGGAAAACCACAGTTAGATCAAACTGAGTAACAAAATTTAGTATGGTGACTCATAACCGTAGCCAGCAAATAATGGTGACAAAAATCGTTGTGGTTCATACCACGGTTGCCTTAGACCGTGTGTATAACTACCATGATTTGTTTCTGCCATTTTTATTCAAACAAAAAATTACTTGTCACCCATAGTTACTCCTCACTGTAAGATACTTCCAATGATTACTCCTCACCGTAGCTACTTCACCATGACAGGAGGACACCAAAGATGATTGTCACTAGCAGTAACGGATCGCCATATTTTCAACGTCCCATAATATTTTTTTAGTTTTTTGTGAGTTATAGGTGTGTTTTTTGCATTTTAAGGAATATATATATATATATATATATAAGGTTGAAATAATGTATGATGTAAATACCATTAAAAAGTGTTTGTATTTTATTTTTAAAACATATTCATGGTAGGGTTTGCATGGCATAGTTTACAAGCATTTTAGTATTCATTTCAGACAGACACTGTTAAAATATTATAATAATTAGTATTACAATACAGAGTCGGCTCTTCCCTTTGGCAGATTAGGCAGTTGCCTAGGGCCTCACTTTGGGGAGGGCCCCATTGGATATTGTATAGCTATTGCTTAAACTATTATATTGCTATTCTTTTACTTTTTTTTATACCTGTAAGTGGACTTCATTCTGGGTGTTAGGCAACTGCAATAGTTTTACTCTAAAGCTTCATTTTCGATATGTTATATTATGAGATTGAATTTTCAATCTAGTGCAAAATAGATTTGTCGTGGAGTTGAAATTGTGGTTAAATTTTATTAGTTGATAGTGTTTTACATTAATTTATTCTATATAAAAAATGGAACAATTTTGTGAAAATTTGTATTTTTTAATATATATAGATATCTACAATATAATATTAATATAGACTTAAAGGCGTCAATTTTTTAATAAAACCAATTTAATTTAAAATGAAAATACATATTGTACTCAAATCAACTCAACAAAGCCTTTTCCTAATTATTAGCGGTCGACTACATGAATTATATTTTGCCATTCCATTTATCTTCGGTTAAACCATGTGATATCATGTCCTTTTTTATAATATCTCACCAGGTCAATTTATGCATACATCTACTCCTTGTGTTACCATCAATACTAATCAAAACAATCTTCCTTACACCGGAATCCATTTTTTTTTTTTAAATTTAATATAGAAAGGGCCCCATTTTTTAAAATTTTCCTAGAGCCTCGCTAATGCTTGAGCCGCCCCTGTTAGAATCACATACCTTTTTTGCTCTTCGAGGTAGACGTAGGATTTTTTTAAGTTTGTGTAGGTTGAGAGAAATAGTTAGAGATAAGTTAGAGATAAAGAGAGAGAAAAGATAAAAAGTGATGTTTAAATTTTTTTTGTATTATATATGATACCAAGTTATGTGGTGTTGGGTTTTAGGGATTTTGGGAGAAATAAGTGGTAATTATGTGGTGTTAAGGAGAACAAAGTGATTGGGAGAGATTTTTGGGGCAGAATTATTAGAACCCTATTTGCAATCTAGTTATTTATTTTGAGGTTTCCATCGTAGTCCAACATAAGTAACAATGCATGTATCCATCGCATATATAATTAGCAACCAACTAATTGAGCACACACACACACACACAAACATATATATATATATATATATATATAGAGAGAGAGAGAGAGAGAGAAAGTCTCACCTACATTATGATGTATACATCAAACCTAATTCTAGGCCTTAAGAAGTTAGTTTTCCAATTTTTTTATTTTTTTGTTGAATTAACCTTCCAATCAACCCATGTTCAAAAGCTTAAGTCAAAATACATTTTGTGGCTATTTTTAAAAAATCCTCAGAAAAATACGGGCGCAGACCCTTATAAATAAGGTATTTTGAGCAGTTTTTTGTGAATTTTTTAAAAATAGCTACAAAATGTATTTTGACCTAATTTTTTAACATGGGATTATTGAAAGCTAAATTTGAAGAGAAAAAATATATATATAAAAAAAAAATTATGGCCTACAACTAGGTGTGATGCATGAATGATGTATAGAACAAGATGTAGGAGAGAATTCTCCTACATATATATATATATATATATATATATATATATATATATATATATATATATATAAAGAGAGGGAGAGTTTATCAACACGTCACTGTTGCCATATCCTTTTTTGGATCATAAGAAGGAATGTATAATTTAAATCCATAGTATATAAATTAATTCAATTGGGTGACAATTATAGTCTTTCACATAGGTTAAGGGATTTGTCAACTATACATAAAATTATAAAACGAAAACGAATGTAATATAAAATTTTACTGTTGTTAATGTAAGGACACAATTCTCCAATTGAGTCTTAATGTAGTTTTGGTTCAATTCCAGACAAAAACGTTTATGTCATATGATAGTGTTCTAGTGTACCGTTTCAAGCCTATGATGTGTTTAGTTGAAGACGTAGCGGCAAAGATTATAAATCTTCATCAAATGCCGAGTCTATGTGCCTCGTTTCTATGTCATCACAGTGGTTCCATGATCCTAAGGTATGAATGCATTATATATATATATATATATATATATATATATATATATATATATATATATATATATATATAGGAGAATGGAACAAGTTTATTGGGTGTTAGGTTTTAAAACCGTGTTTTGTTTTCAGAAAGATTTCTATTAAAACTTTTATATAAAGTATATAAAGTTTCTGGGCAAAAATGGAAATTTTTGGAACTTTCTGTAAGTTCGTTCGAAGTGTCGTTCGAACGAGATTGTCGTTCGAACCACAAGTCGTTCGAACGAGTTTGCCAACGAGCTTTCCCATTGGACACTGGAACTTCGTTCGAAATGTCGTTCGAATGAGATGGCTGTTCGAACGATATTTCCAACGAGATTTCCAACGAGTTCACACTGGAACTTCGTTAGAAGCCTCGTTCTAACGAGATGTCGTTCGAACGAGATTTCAGGCGGGAAATTTTTTTGGTAGTTTTTAGCAGTTTTACCCCCACTAACTTTTTGCTGAATATCTATGTGCGGGAACAAATTTTTTCCAAAATAACTTTTTCATAATATTCTAACTCCAAGAGAGAGGTTTGAGAGTTGATTCTTCCATTAAAAAGTTCATGAGTTTGAGTGTTCATCTTATAAGGAAAAATTCTTTAAACACTTAATTACACCCATATTTGTTTCTTCCAAGTTCATATATACATATACTTTGCTTGGAGCATTTTGGCACCGGTTAATCTCTACATTTGTTTGAAGAGAAGTTTGGGTTTTCTTCTAAATCCCTCAAAGAAGAAGAATTATTTAGCTGCGGCTTTATCATATGTGATTGACGATATACCTATTGTCTAATCGGTGAGTCCGAGATCGCGGTGAAGCTCCGTGGTTATCCGCTAGGAAGAGGTGGTTATAAGAAGACGCATCAAGGCTTGAGAGGGTTCGAGTTGAGGAAGTAAGTCATCTGTCTTGTAAATGTAAATTCTGTACTTAGTGGATTTGAGGCTAGGGCCGTCCGAGGTTGTTTCCCGTGTGGGTTTTTCCTCGTACATTGCGGCGTAGTGTGATTGATTTACTTTTATCTTGCATAATAACTTAGAACGCATGCTTAGGATAATTCAAGATAAAATTGGTTTTAATTGTCACACTTAACTTAATTTGGTGCTAATTAAATTTGGGTAATGTTTAATTTAATTCAAGTTCAAAATTACTTTATCTTGATAACATGCAAGTTTAACTTGAATTGGATTAATGTCTGTTTAAGTCGAAATGAAAATTGTGTGTGTATTTTTAATTTCACTTTTAGTTTAGTTTTATTTTTTTTATAAGTTGGTTTGTTTTCTTTATGAAAAGAAAATTTTAAATAACTTTTGGAAAATTAAAATTTGAACCATTTTATTATATTTGAATTTAAAAATTGGGGGCCTTCGGGATGTTTCAAATTGGTATCACAACCAAAGTGATAAATTATTTCGTTAAGATCCTTTAAATAATTTTTGGCTAAAATGGAATTTTCCCCATTTTCGAAATTTCCTATTTTCGATGGTTCTAACTATGCGTACTGGAAAGCGCGTATGAAATCGGCACTAAAATCTATCGACGAGAGGGTTTGGTTATCGGTAGTTAATGGGTGGTCTCCACCAACTCATTTAGTAGATAATGAACATGTTCCCAAACCGGCCGATAGATGGAGTAAAGGTGAATTTAAACTTTCTAATTTCAATTCTCGAGGTTTAAATGCCTTGTTTAGTGATGTCACACCGGATGAATTCCGACGTATTATGACGTGTGAGACCGCTAAAGAAGCGTGGGATATTTTACAACTCCCTCATGAAGGTACAAGTGTCGTTAAAGCTTCGAAACTCCAAAACCTCACCACTCAATTTGAAACTATCAAAACGAATGAAAAAGAAACGTTTGATGAATTTTATGCTAGACTTTCCGATTGTTGATGTAAAAAATTAGATTACTCTAATTATTCAATCACAGATAAATAAATGAGACAAAATATTTTTAAAGTGGTTCAGCCTTATAAGAATGGCCTACGTCCACTGTTTTGTTATTGCTGAGTGTTATTGGAATTCTCGATTACAAGATCTATCAAGAAATTCCCGTCCCCCTTGAATGAGGGTGATACAAGGTATTTATAGCCCTTAGGCTGTACATGAAAGGGTGTTACATTAAATGATACACATATGAAAGGGTAATTCATTTAATGTTCTTCAAACGTGCGCGTCAAGATGATAAGCATTCAATGAATAGTTGAACTGTTGATTATCTGGCAATTAATGCTGCGGTCGAGGTGCAACTCGAACCGCCTTAGTTGCTCGTCGTCCAAGAGTTCCTCGGAGCATTGGAGTTCCTCGGAAGGGAAGAGTACCTCGGAGGGTTGGTGTTCCTCGGAGTATACTTGTTGATCGGAGTGAGTATGTTGGTCGGGGAAACAATCTTCCTCGTTGCTATCGTGTCACGTAGATTGACATGTGTCTTCTTATTATTCGTCCACATCAGCATACTAATTTTGGTATCAACAGAAGCCCCAAATGTTTCATTTTTTGAACTTTGAGGAGTATGGAACATTCTTTCTCGGTATATGGCAATATTAAATGGCCTTCCTGGGTTTTAGGAGTCTTTTCTTCATATTTGAATTTCCTTCCAAATTCGCAGAATCCGCCTTTTTGCCTTTGCATAAGCGCTTCGATCTTCGTGCATTTTTTGTCCTTTTAGCCGCCGGCAGCGCAATAATTTCTTTTATGTAATCATTTCTTTCGCTGGTTCCCAAGGTAAAGTATTTAAACTTCAGAGGCAATCCCATCGTCTTCTACCTTTTCAATTTCTGCTTTCGAGTTTTCTAAAGATTTTCTCTCTCTTGTGCGTTCATTTCCTCCTTCATTTGTCAACAGATCTCCTTTTTCCCTGTAAGCTCTTCTTCCTTCTTCTTTTATTCATCATGGTTTACATTATCGAATCTCTTGAGAAGTTCCACTCTGACTTCTCTATTCCTTCTTGGGTAACTTTGGAGGTTCTTTCTGAGCCTTCAAGTTATTTTGATTTGGCTGTGGGACACTGGTTCCCTAGCCTATTTATTGCTGAATGTGGATTTTCTTTTCCACCAAATCCGTTATGTTTAGAGTTCTGTCAGTACTTCGACGTTGTCCCTGCAAAAATAGCCCCCAACACATGGAGAATAGTTAATGGGGTACATAGGTTAAATCAAACTCATGGAACTCGTATAGGAATTCCTGAGATTATGTACTGCTACAGATGGGCTGTTTTAGACAACGTTTTTTATTTAAAAACTAGGTTTTTGAATAGGGCCTTAGTAGCCAACCTCCCTGATGCCAACAGGGATTATTTTGAACACGGGTTAGTTATAAAAAATTGGCAACATGCCCCTTTGGTTGGAGATGCAGTATATGAGGGTCCCAAATGCCCCCCATATGGCAATGGGATAGGTCGTTTTCATCTTATTTTGTTTTTGAAATTATGATTTCATGGTATTTGATAAAATGTATGACTGATATTTCAATATGTTTTTGTTTACAGTTGACAGCAAGAGAAAAACTCCCAAAGAATCAGAAGTTAATATAAGGCAATTGAAACATATCTGGAGTTTGCATCAGAGAATTGCAAACGAGCACATCATGTCTGCTTCATACTTGTTGCAGTATAAGAGTTATACGTCATCCTTTACTGCTCGTCCTGTGGTCAGCATCAGTGATCCAGTGCAAATTCCTGAAGATTCTGATCCGGAATCTCATATTCCTTTGAGCCAAAAAATGGGCAAGAGAAGAGTTCCCGCTCTCTTCGAGGAAACTTCCTCTGCTGGGAAGAAAAATAAGGTTGATGTCCAAAAAGGGACAAAGAATAAAGATGTCACCTCTCCTGTTGCTTCTCAGAAGGCTGTCGAGAAGCCCCCATTGGCTCCTGTGCAGAAGGATGCACCTGTTGAAGTAACCACTATCTCACCAACCAAAAGTTCTTCTTTGGTTGAGGTTGTTGAAAAGACACCGAGGAGACTGAGGAAATCCTCCTCGGTCAGTATTTCTGGAGCCATTCCCCAGCTCCCAGCTGGTGGAGATGGTGTTCCAATCAGTGTTCCTCCGAGCTCTACGATGAGCTTGGCAAAATTTTCACCCATTCCCGATGTGCAATGTACTGAAGAAGACCTTACTCGGGATATGGTTACTTCTCTGGCTGCTCGTCATCTTGCTTCAGTAAGTATCTCTATTCTGAGTTTTTCATATTTTCCTTTGTTATTTCCCATATTTGTTTCTGATATCATTTCCCTTTTCTGATTACAATTGACGAGCTGTTTCAATATAATCCTTAAAAAGGATGAAGCGATCAAAGCTTCTTGCTCCTCGTCCACTGTGGAAGGAGCACTGGAGAAAGCTATTAAATCTGTGAGTGAATCTCGTCAGAAGTATGACGAGGATAAAATTGAATGGGAGAAGAAGTTGGCTGCGTCTGATGCAGAGAAAGTACAACTGGGTAATAAGGTGAAGGACTTGGAGAGAGAGAATAAAGACTATGCCGAGAAACTTTCAGGCTTTGGGGAGCTGGATAATAAACTGAAGTCAGCTGAGGAAGAGTTGACACTTCTGCGCGAAGCAAATCGTCAGAAGGAGGAGTTGGAGGCCAAGCTGAAAGCCTCCGAGGACCTTCTATCCGAGAAGCTCTCCTCGGAGAAGATGAAGAGAAAAACGGCTGTGAGGAAATCCTTTCGGACTGGTTGGGATAAAGGATGGGATAGGGGGTAGCTGCAATAATGACCCAGGTGAATTATGGAAGTTTGAAATTCTTCCATGATGGTTGGGTTGCTGCCTTTCAAGAATTGAAGGTGAGCGAGGAATCTGAGCTATTTCAACAACATCTCCCTGGTCCTCCTCCAGTTATTGAAGACGAAGATGAAGACGAGGCTGCATCTGAAGAATCTTCAATGACAGGGGGTGATCAAGTCCTTGTTCCAACACCCAACCAGACAGCCACCGAAGAGATTTCTTCGTTGCCTACTCCTCCAGAACAAGTCCCAGCTTCTACCAATCAGATCAATGTTCCCACCGAGCAACCAAGATCCTCGTCCCAGCCTCCCGAGAAAGTCTTGGGAGACAAGGAAAAGGTGTGAAGTTGTTCGGTACTATCTTTCTGTTTTTCTTCTTACTTGTACTTCTATATTCCAAATGATGTAATCTTGTTGATGATGTAATAAAATCACATCTTTTTGTTCCTCTTCATTGTTGATGCTCTGTCTGTTTTTATTTATTAACTCTTGCCTTCTCCTTTTTATTAGTTTATGGCTAGAATGGAACTGATATCTGCCCATGATACAAAGCTGATGCAACAATGCCATGAATATTATAAAGCTGGTCATACAGACCTGAGTGTATCAGAGATTGCCGACATCCTTGGCCATGATGCCTCAGAGCAAGCAGTTGAGGCTTACCGGTACCTGAAGGATTTACTTGATCGATCCGTGGCCAATAATGTGGCATACTACGAATTGATCGAGGAACTTCATTGTACTTTAGAAGAACTTCAGAATCAACATAATGAATCAACTGCCTTGTTGCACAAGGAGTATGAAAATAGATATCAACAACTTTCTTCTGAAACAGGCCATAAAAGGATCATTGCTAGATACGATGTCAGGGAGAGAACCCTAAAAGGTGAAGTTGAGGCCTGCAGACAGATCGCCGAGCTGCTGGAACAAGAGAACAACAATTTGCAGAAAAATTTGGCACAATATGAGTCTGCAGCTTCATCCTCTACTGCCTTGGTACCGGTCACCGATGAAGGATTCTCATTCTTAGAGGTTGAAAATGCCAAATTAAGGCAAGAATTGGATACCTTAAGAAAGTCTGGTGTTTCTGCTACTGCTCGGGGAAGAGGAAGAGGTTCTCGTGGGCGAGGAAGAGCTGCCCAGGATGTTAACGAGGAACGAAGCACTTCAGTTGCTCGGGGAGGATCAAGAACTCCTCGTAGTATTGAAGAAGCTCGTACTCTGTCAACATTGGAAACTCAAGCGTACCAGTTGAACGCAAAAGATCGGGCTTTTTCTGAGATGTCCAAGAAAATCCTGACTTTGGAAGATCAACTTACTGCAACGAAGTCAGCTTTACATACCAAGGACCTTTTCACCAAAAATCTTCATGAACAATTGGATAGATTAACCTTCCAATTCCATAAACAGCCCAGGGAATTTTGGAATGCAGGCTATAATGAGGCCCTTTATCATTTGGATGCTCGCATTGAAAATGCCAATAATGAAGGTTATAAACAAGGCTGGCTGAATGCTTTATGTGTATTAAAGCTCGAGCAAGGACATTTTTTGTGGTACTACTACGAGCCTGGAGTGCTTGACTTGCCTGTGCCACCTTTCAAGTTGGACATGGAATGGATACCAGCTCGTGCCATTCCTCGGAGCTTGATTGCGAATTATCTTGGTGACTATAACCTTCATTCTCAAATTGACGTATCTCGTCCCAAGCATCTCTTGGATACTCCTTCAGTAATGAATGTCAGAATGTTGAAGGACTTAAATTTTATCAATTCTCCTCAGACATTAAATGATCCTCCTGCTGGCGAGGAACCTGTATCGAAGGCTGAAGGGAAAAAACCAATAGAATAGGATTTTCAATGTAATAGTTAGCACATATATGTAACTTGTAATTTATTTTAATGAAAGACTTTCATTTTCTGTTTGCAAATCTGTATTGCTATTCTTTTGTACTTGTCTAACACTTTTACATTTGTGCATATGTATCTGTTAAAAAGATAACAATATTGTGTTGTTCATCAACCAACTTAGTAATAAAAATTGCAAGTATCAATGTTGCTCAATCACTTGATAATAAAGTAATGAGTATAAAATGTTTAAAATGTTTCCAACCAACCAAGGTTGTTAAATTGTGTTTGTCGACCAACTACAGTTGACGGGTTTTTATCCCCGACCAACCATGCTTGGTAAATTTTTTCATAAAATGTGTCAGACCAACCAAGGTCGACAATTTATCCTCGTCGACCAACTACAGTTAGTGGGTTTTGATCACCGACCAACTATACTCGGTTCAGTTTGGAATTTTTCGTATTTTCTGGAATGATTTTACCTTCCGACCAACATAAGTTGGCCTATTTTGTTTCTTAATCAACCAAAATTGGCATTTTAAGAATGTTGTTCTTGCCCTTTTACCAATCAAAGTTGGTCGTGGGTTTGAACTATTGCCTCCTAACCAAAGGAGTATATTTTGTTCTCGCCCTATTACCAATCGAAGTTGGTCGTGGGTCCAAACTGTTATGTACTTTCGAACTATCTTGTCCACAAGCTCTTTTACCAACCGAAGTTGATCACGCAAGTGTACGCCCCCTAACAAAAGGAGTATAATTTGTTCTCGCTATTTTACCAACCGAAGTTGATCACGCTTGAACTATCAGGTTCTTTCGAACTATCTTGTCCACAAGCTCTTTTACCAACCAAAGTTGATCACGCAAGTGTACGCCTCCTAACCAAAGGAGTATAATTTGTTCTCGCTATTTTACCAACCGAAGTTGATCACGCTCGAACTATCAGGTTCTTTCGAACTATCTACTAGTTATTTTACCAACCGGAGTTGGTCACGCTAGCGTATGTCTCCTAACCAAAGGAGTATAGTTTGTTCTCGCCCTTTTACCAACCGGAGTTGGTCGTGGGTCTGAACTATCGTCTTCTTTTTGCTATTGAACAGCGTAGTGTACAACACTAGTATTCCCCGAAAAACTTTCAAACAAAAGAGGGAAAAAATTGTGAAACATCATCATTTTATTCATGTTGATGGAACTGCTGTATATTTTACATTACTGATAATACTTGCGAAGGTGTTCAGCATTCCAAGCATTCTTAAATTCCTCTCCTTCTAGAGTTGCTATTCGGTAAGTTCCTGGTCGAACAACTTCTGTAACTCGGTAAGGTCCATGCCAGTTTGCTTCCAATTTATTGTGCTTCTGAATGACCTTCTTTAGCACATAATATCCTTCTTTTAAATCGCATTTCTTCACCCTCTTGTTGTAGAACATAGCTGTTCGTTGTTGATAAGCAGCATTCCTAATGGCTGCCTCTTCTCTAACCTCCTCGAGCATATCCAAATCCAGTCTTCTCATCAAGTCACTGACTGGGGAATTGAAATTCAGCACTCTGTGTGTTGGTAGAACCAACTCGGCAGGTATTACAGCCTCACTTCCAAATGCCAGCATATATGGTGATTCTCCAGTCGCTGCTCGGGGAGTTGTTCGGTAAGCCCACAATACTGATTGTAGCTCATTAATCCAGTTAGCTTTAGCTTCACTTAGCCTCTTCTTCAAACCATTTATGAGTGTTCTGTTCGTTACCTCTGTCTGCCCATTGCTTTGAGGATGACCTGGTGCTGAATGGGTCTTCAAGATGTTTGATTGTTGACAATAGGCAGCAAACTCCTCGATGTCGAATTGTGTTCCATGGTCTGTGATGAAGGCATGAGGGAGACCATATCGACAGATGATATTCTTCCAAACAAACTGGTATACCTTCTCGTACGTCATATCGATAAGAGGTTCAGCTTCTACCCACTTAGTAAAATAATCTACTGCGACGACGAGGTACCTGAATCTTCCTCGGGTGGTTGGCAGTGGTCCAACCAAATCAATTCCCCACATGGCAAATGGCCAAGGGGAAGTTATGGGTGTCAACAATTCTTGTGGAGTTCGTCGGATGGAGGAAAAACGTTGACACTTCTCACATTTCTTAGCATAGGCTATACAATCAGGCCTCATTATCGGCCAGTAGTATCCTTGAGTCATCACCCTTTGCAAAAGTGTTCGACCTGCTACATGAGCTCCACAGGACCCTTCATGGATTTCTTCAATTAATTCTTTCACCTCGGAAGGATGTACACATCTTTGCAAACCTGCCATAATTCCTCGTCTATACAAAATACCATTAGTTAGTACATACCGAGCAACTTTATGCTTTAATTTCTTGGCAGCGAGTTTATCTTCCGGTAATTCTCCTTCTTCAATATATGCCCTGATGGGATCCATCCAAGATGGTCCTAGATCAAGGGTGATAATGTTCATCGTCAGGTTTTAATCTATGCTCCGACTTTCTAGTACTTCAATTGGTATTATTCTTCGCAGCTCGGTACGAGTAGCTGATGCTAGTCGGGCCAGTGCGTCTGCTCGTGCATTCTCTATTCTTGGTATTCTGATTAACTGAATCGCATCAAATTCTGCCAATAACTCCATTACCTTGGCATGATACTTGACCATTAATTCTCCTTTAACTGCATACGTTCCCATCATCTGATTCACAATCAATTGAGAATCACTGAATACCATCACTTGTTGCGCTTCCATAATCTTTGATAAATTAAGACCTGCTATCATGGCCTCATACTCAGCCTCATTATTGGAGGCTTTGAATTGAAATCGTAAGGCATATTCCATGTCAATCTCGTTTGGGGTGTTCAAAACAATTCCTGCCCCACAACCTGCTGTGCAAGATGAGCCATCTACATATAATTTCCATATGGGTAACCCGTCTTCAAATTCCTTATCTGATAGAGTTTCTCGACGAAATATTTGTTGCTTCCTTTCATCCTCCCCTGGCACTTTTCGCTCCTCGTCGACCATCTCTTCTCGCTCTTTTACCAACCGGAGCTGGTCTGAGTTCGAAGTTGGTGATCCTTCTACATCCACAAGTTCTTTTACCAACCGGGGTTGGTCTGAGCTTATGTCTGTTGATTTTTCAACATCCACTTGTCATTTTACCAACCGAAGTTGGTCTGGGCTCGTGTTTGTTGATCCTGTAACATCCACAGGTTGATCAGCGAGTAACTTTTGCTCCTCGGGGATATCAGGATAAGTAAATTCTGCTATAAAATCTGCTACAGCCTGCCCTTTTAGTGATGATCTGGGTTCATACACAATATCATATTCACCGAGCTCTATTGCCCAATACATTAGTCTTCCTGATTTCTCTGGTTTATGAAGGGCTTGTCGTAACGGCATGTCGGTATACATGACGATGGTATGGGCCTGGAAATATGGCCTCATTCTTCTACTTGCTTCAATTAATGCCAACGCCAATTTTTTCCAACTTCGGGTACCTGATTTCTGCACCTCGGAAAGCCTTACTTGTGTAAAAAATTGGCTTCTGGACTCCATTCTCCAATCTGATCAGTGCTGAGCTGACTGCATTCTCTGATACTGCCAGATATAAGTACAACTTTTCGCCCATCACTGGTCTGGACAGCAATGGAGGTGTTCCCAGATATTTCTTCAAGTCTTGAAAGGCTTTTTCACATTCATCATTCCACTCGAAAGTTTTTCGGAGTGTTTTGAAGAATAGAAGGCACCTATCAGTTGCTCGAGATACAAATCTATTGAGCGCTGCAACTCGTCCTGTAAGACTCTGCACCTCTTTCTTCGTCGTTGGAGATCGCAACCCTAAAATAGCTTTGATCTTTTCTGGATTCGCCTCAATGCCTCGCTGGTTGACGATGTATCCGAGGAACATCCCTTCTCGTACTCCAAATGTACACTTCGTCGGGTTGAGCTTCATTTGGTATTTATCCAGTTGATCAAAGGTCTGAGCTAAGTCAACTAGATGATCAGCAGCTTTCTTGCTCTTTGTCAGCATATCATCGATATAGACTTCCATGTTGTAACTGATTTATTAAAACCTTGTTCATCAGCAGCTGGTATGTCGCTCCTGCATTTTTCAAACCAAAAGGCATAACATTATAGCAATAAGTTCCCCTAGGGGTAATAAAAGAAGTACTTTCCCTGTCTTCAGGTTTCATTTTGATCTGGTTGTAGCCGGAGTAAGCATCCATGAAGCTGAGCAGCTCGTGTCCCGAGGTAGCATCCACTAATTGATCAATTCTGGGTAATGGAAAATGATCCTTTGTGCATGCCTTGTTAAGATCGGTGAAATCAACACACATTCTCCATTTATTGTTTTTCTTTTTTACCATCACCACATTTGCCAACCAGTCTGGATACTTCACGTCTTCAATGAATTGGGCTTTCTGGAGCTTCTCGACCTCCTCTTGTATAGCCCGATTCTTCTCGGGGCTAAATACCCTTCTTCTCTTCTTTACAGGCTTGATCTCCTTATCCACATTGAGCTCATGACATAAGAAGTTTGGATCTATTCCTGGCATGTCTTCATGACTCCACGCAAAAGTTTTCTTCCTGTTTCTCAAGAAAGTTATCAACTCCTGTTTTATTGAAGCATCCAACGTTGAACCTATCTGGGTTACTCGTTCAGGGTGCTCATCGTCCAGAATAACATTCTCTGTAGAATCCACCACCTATCCTTTTACAAGTTTGGATTCATCTCGTGGATCCAGTGTTTCAATTTATGTACCTTCATCCACCTGGTAGGTAGTAGTCTTTTTTATTGAATCTTCAAGCTCCTCTTGCTCGGCAGATGAATAATAGCATTCCCGAGCTACTTTCTGATCACCTTTCACAACTCCTACTCCAAAATTTGTTGGAAATTTTAAGCATTGATGTACTGTAGATGGAACTGCTTCGAACTTCTTCAAACCAACTCTTCCCATGATGATGTTGTAGGCTGACTGCACATTCTTATCCATCACAAAAAAGCGTATTCTCTCTGTTCGACAAGCAGGCCAAGTTCCAATGAATATGTCCAACTTGATCGTCCCAAGTGGAAAAACTTTCTCGCCAGCAAAACCCAAAAGAGGTCTGTGATAAGGTTCCAATTGAGAAAATTTTAAATTCAAGTTGTCAAAGCATGAATAATACATGATGTTTGCTGAACTACCATTGTCTACCAGCACCCTTGAAATCACTACTTCTTTCATCCTCATTTTGATCACCAAAGGGTCGTCGTGAGGGTAAAGAACACCTGCCAGGTCATTTTTTGAAAAGCCAATGACCAGCTTCTCTTTGTTTACCTTCCTCGGACGATCCTCCTCGGATAAATTTATTCGCTGAATGTACGAGCAAGCTTGTGCCTCTCCGAGGTAAGCTTTTCTTTCTGCAGTAAGGTCTCCTCCTCCTGCATCTCCTCCTGTAATAACATTACAATCAAATGCCCCAAAACGTATGTAAAATACCTCTCGTTCTGGTTGCCTTGGTTTCTTGGGAAGATCGGGGTCATCCTCGCCATCATCTTCATGTTCTCTCTTCTTTTTCTCCTCTGCTCGACGAGGAGATCTAGATCTCTCTCTAGTTCGATCATTATTTCTTCTTTCACCTTCCCGATCAACATACTTTGCTTGCTTTCCTCTTCGGATGAGTGTTTCAATCTCGTTCTGAAGAGCTATGAAATTCTTAGTCATATGGCCATGATCTTTGTGGAACTCGCAATATTTATCCCTGTTCCTCGCATCGGGGTCTGACCTCAGTTTCTTCGGCCACTTTACCTCCTCGCTATTCTTGATTTCTTCCAAGACATGATTAATACCCATTTTCAAGGGAGTATAATTATCGTATTTCTTCAGGACTTCCCATGACGACTTATTATTTCTGGAACGCTTCTCACCGCCATTGCCCTTATGCTCTTTATTCTTAGACTTGTCGACTTCCACCTTAGTGTCTTTATCCATATTCTTGTTTGCAGCCATAGCTTCCTCGGCATTCATGATTTTGGCTGCTTTTGCCATCAACTCTGACATAGTTTTAGGTGGATCTTTCGCCAAAGTGTAATACAACTTATTAGGCAACAAACCACTCATCAAGGCGGTGATTGCTGTCTTTTCCTCATAATCTATGACTTCCAGTTTCTCGTTATTGAAACGAGTTATGTAATCTTTAGTGCTTTCACCAGATTTTTGTCTAACACTTAACAAGTGTGCTACTCTTTTTACTGGCTTTGCTCCAAAACAGAAATTGCCGATGAACAACTCGGCCAATTGAAAGAAAGTTGAAATCTTACTCCGAGGAAGATTGTTGTACCATATCTGGGCAGATCCGGTAAGAGTTCTCGAGAATGCCCTACATCTCATCTCGTCGGGGACAGCATAGATGTCGGCAGCAGCTTGATATTGCTCTATGTGAAGAACATGATCTGTCTTTCCATCGTATTTGGGGGTCACCACAGGGGCTTTAAATTTTGACGGTGTTGGAAAATTTACAATGGCCTGGACAAAAGGTGTCCCTTGAACAAAAGTTCGTTGTAGGGGATTCTTCGCCTTAGCCATTTCTCCCAATCTATCTTCCAACCGCTGAAGAGATCCTTTCCACGCTTCATTTCCTTCCTCGGGCCTATTGGTTCGAGCAATTGATCGTTCTGAGGTAGCTTCTTGAGATCTATCTTGACGAGCAGCTGGTCGTGACTGTGCTGATCCTTCTCTTAGATCTGATGGTTGTCAAAAACTTCTCGACATGGTCTTAGGGGGACTCCTATTCCTCCTAGGGCCTAATCGGCTAAAAGGAGAGGCCCTACTTAACCTTTCCAATGCGCTGGCCCTTTCTGAGGAAAGGGTGATGCGTTGCTCAGTATTTGTAACCCGTATTGACGAAGTTTGCCCAGGTTGATAAGAGAAATCATCAGATTCCTCATTACGATATGATTCAGTACGCCTGGATCGTGAAGAAAGTAAATAGGTTTGCCTCTGACCACTTCGATGCCCTGACTGTGCAGGTGCGCCTCCCTGAAGAGTTTGTATGAGTTGCCGCATCATATCTTGCATGGCGGTTTGTCCTTGAGCCAGATTTGTCATGATCCCGGCCAGCTCTGGAGGTGCAGAGGGATTTGGAGGATTTCTATCATTTCCAGCGTTTCGATTGCTAGATTTTAGGTTATCCGCCATTGGTGCTGAATGATTTTTGGTGAAAAATGATAATAACAATCGATTCCCACAGACGGCGCCAATCTGTTGATGTAAAAAATTAGATTACTCTAATTATTCAATCACAGATAAATAAATGAGACAAAAGATTTTAAAAGTGGTTCAGCCTTATAAGAATGGCCTACGTCCACTGTTATGTTATTGCTGAGTGTTATTGGAATTCTCGATTACAAGATCTATCAAGAAATTCCCGTCCCCCTTGAATGAGGGTGATACAAGGTATTTATAGCCCTTAGGCTGTACATGAAAGGGTGTTACATTAAATGATACACATATGAAAGGGTAATTCATTTAATGTTCTTCAAACGTGCGCGTCAAGATGATAAGCATTCAATGAATAGTTGAACTGTTGATTATCTGGCAATTAATGCTGCGGTCGAGGTGCAGCTCGAACCGCCTTAGTTGCTCGTCGTCCAAGAGTTCCTCGGAGCATTGGAGTTCCTCGGAAGGGAAGAGTACCTCGGAGGGTTGGTGTTCCTCGGAGTATACTTGTTGATCGGAGTGAGTATGTTGGTCGGGGAAACAATCTTCCTCGTTGCTATCGTGCCACGTAGATTGACATGTGTCTTCTTATTATTCGTCCACATCAGCATACTAATTTTGATATCAACACCGATATTGTTAATTCATCTTTTAACTTGGGAGAGAAAATACCCGACAATCGAGTTGTAAAGAAACTTTTAAGGTCCCTTCCCGATTGATTTATTCCAAAAGTGACCGTTTTGAATTCTTTACCAACTTTAGCCTCTATGAAATTAGAAGAGCTCGTAGGTGATTTACAAACCTATGAACTAGACATGTTTTCCTCTAAAACTGAAAAGAAAATTGAAAAGGGCGTTGCTTTAAAAGCATGAAAAGATGCCAAACAAGTAGTAGAGAGCGAGAGTGATAGTGACTCGGAAGACATGGCCTTGTTTGCTCGAAAATTTAGAAAATTTCTTAAATTTAACAAAGATAAATTTAAAAATTATTTTAAGAAATTTGAAACTTCTAAGTATGATAAAGCCGAAAGGATCCCTAAATCTTCTAACGAAAATTTATATAGGTACGAGTCAAATAGATGTTTTGGTTGTGAGGGTTATGGCCATAGGGCTTCTGAGTGCCCCACTAAACTAAGGAGAGATGTTAAGCGACCCATTTCATATAATACGACCCTTAGTGATAATGATAAGGAAGAGGGACATGATTCCCCCACTAAGCCCAACTTTGTGTCTTTCATGGCTAGTTATATGAGTGATAATGAGAACTCATCGATTGATGAAACTTTAACACATGACACTTCCAAGGTTATAGTTTATGATTACCTTGTTTTTGATGATAGTGAGGGTGGAGAAGAAAGAGAGAGTGAAAATGAAGAAGGGGTTAATATGAGTGAACTTCAAAATGCTTTTCAAGAATTATATGAAGAATCTATTAAATTAAAAAGAGCTAATTTGAAGTTAGAAGCTAGTTTGAAAGAACGTGTCAAGGTCGTTGATAATAGTGTGTTGGTTGAAGACCTTAGGACACGAGAGAGATCTCTTTGAGAGAAGTTAGAATATGTAGAAGGCGAGAGAGATAGCCTTAGAGGTTTAATGGAATCCTTGAAAAAGGAGCTTCTCGAGTTCAAAGAGAGAAATGTTTTATTAGAGTCTAACATCCTAGAATTAGAAAATAAATTAAAAGACTCTAGTAATCTTAAATTTGATTTGGAGTGTCGTTCGAAAAAATTATATAAAATATTAGGAACGGTTCAAATTAAAAATGACACTTGTGGTTTAGGATTCGATAATTGTAATAAAACAACTCAAAAAGCCAAAACCAACTTTTTAGGAGAATCTACTAGGAAAGCCTTTAGAGATCATTCCTTAGGTACCAAATTTCGATGTAATTTTACTTGTACACATTGTGGTCGAAAAGGTCATCTTAGGAAATTTTGTTTTGATCTTAAACGAATTCCTAGAAAATCCCAACGTAAAGCAACCGAGGTAGTTAAAATTCCTACACCCCAAGATAGTCATTCTTCAATAATTTGGGTTAGGAAATTCGACTTGGTTGCCTTGCAAAATAGGACGTTTGAATCTCATTTACTTTCACATGCTTCCTCCCTAATTAAATCTAAAGGATGAATGTGTTAGTGTTTGCATACTTTAGCTTTTGTTCTTCATACTATATCACTCATGCTAAATGTATGCTTGTTTAATCATTTTCTAGTTTATGCTCCATGCTTAATCACATGCTAGAAATATGATTTTTGTTTATCTTTTTGTATTATATTTGTTTATTTTTTTTGCATTAAATGAAAAATTCAAAAATATTTTTGTTTATCATTTGTGTTTTATTTGTTTCAGTTAAGCTTAATGAAAAATACAAATGATTTTTGTGTGTTCTTTTGAGTATATATTTTTTGGTTAAAAATGTCAAAAACTCAAAAAGATTTTATTTTGTGTGTATTTTGTTTGACACATTTTATGTGGCATATATTTGTATTAGAATCCCATCTTTTTCGCTCCCATGTGGTTAATACTTTTGGTTTAGATTGTCAATCCTTATTATGTTCTTTACCATACTTACATGGAGTAGTTGGATTTTGTGTTGATTAAATGGATTCTATTGTTATATGCCTCTATTCACTCATGAATGAGATCTTTTAAAATTTAACTTCATATGTATATTTGAGCTTTGTGAGGTGTTCTCCTACCAATCTAGTCATCTACATATTTATGACCTAGGAGGGCCAGTGCATGTCAAAATTCGTTGCACGTGAGTTTATGAGATATAAAAAATGGTATCTATTAATGTGCATGGGGAAGGGCTCCGAAAGGATTTATTGTCTTTTGCGAATAGTAAGCCACCGTTTGAAATGGGCCTAAAATAAATACGTGGTCCAAAGGCCTAAAAACAAAAAAATGGCACTAAAAGAAATATAATTGCCAAGGCCTATGTTTAATTGATATATTCATTCAATATAAAAAGAATATATATGCTTCTTGAGGGAGATTGGATGGTATATCAACAGTTTTCACAATATTTGTTTATCCTAGTGGTCTTTATAGTCATGACTCTATTTAGTTTGTAGAATCATCAAAATTCTAGGCTTGTATGCATTGTGTATGTTTGTTCATTGAGTTCAATCTATATTGTTACATGAGGTTATATTCAAATGTGATGAAGTTTGCAATCAATTGATAACTCCGTGAATATGTTTTAAGTGATTGGTTCTAAATTTAATTGTTACTAGTTCACACCCCAACACTTCCGTTTCCATATGACACATTTTTGCCATACGAGTGTGCTAAACTTATTGTATTTTTCTGTCATTTGTGTGGTTATATCTCTCTCTCTATATATATACGTGTACGTTATTGATACTTTTTGACTATATATATATATATATATATATAATGTTATTTTGTCTTTGCCGTGATTTCTAGTCCATATATGCTTTAATTCATAATTGGTATCTATCTTGTTGCATTCTTTGTTGATATCACCTGCTTACTACTTTATGTATCTTATTGGTATCATTTTCTTGCATCCTAGTTGGTATCCATTTTTATTTGTTGGATTAGTTGTGCCTTTGTTGCTCGTATGCTTTATTGGTATCTCTTTATGCTCAAATACATTTTTTATTCTTTAACCTCTATCTATTCCTGAACAAAAAGGGGGAGAATGATAGGGGGAGAAATGGTATCTAAACCTATTATAATCGTATCTTAGTTTGGGGGAGATTTATCTTAGGGGAGACGTCTTTCTAAGCTGATCACTGTTGATAAAGGGAGAGAATTAATTTAGGGGGAGCACTTACTTTACTTGCATTAAATATTTTGATATTCCCTATGCGTGTAATGTGTTTGCTTAAGTGTGCAGGAATTATATTATAAGTGGCATCTTTCACCGGCAAAGATTATGATCCTTTGGGTTGTTTTGCGTCAATCATTGTATTTTTATTTTGGGTGGGACTTTTATTAGTCTAGTAGAGCTTGATGGCCCTTTAGGATTTTTGTTTGGTTTTTGTCCCGGAATAGCCAAAGGGGGAGATTTGTAAGGACACAATTCTCCAATTGAGTCTTAATGTAGTTTTGGCTCAATTTCGGGAAAAAATGTTTATGTCATAGGATAGTGTTCTAGTGTACCGTTTCAAGCCTATGATGTGTTTAGTTGAAGACGTAGCGACAAAGAGTATAAAGCTTCATCAAATGTTGAGTTTATGTGCCTCGTTTCTACGTCATCACAGTGGTTCCATGCTCCCAAGGTATGAATGCATTTTATATATATATAGGAGCTTGGAACAAGTTTATTGGGTGTTAGGTTTTAAAACTGTGTTTTGTTTTCAGAAAGATTTCTATTAAAACTTTTATATAAAGTATAAAAAGTTTCTGGGCTAAAAATGAAAATTTTGGAACTTTCTGTAAGTTCGTTCGAAGTGTCGTTCGAACGAGATTGTCGTTCGAACCATAAGTCATTCGAACGAGTTTGCCAACGAGCTCCATTGGACATTGGAACTTCGTTTGAAATATCGTTCGAATGAGATGGCTGTTCGAACGAGATTTCCAACGAGATTTCTAACGAGTTCACACTGGAACTTCGTTAGAAGCCTCGTTCGAACGAGATGTTGTTCGAACGAAAATGTCGTTCGAACGAGATTTCAGGTGAGAAAATGTTTTGGCAGTTTTTAGCAGTTTTATCCCACTAACTTTTTGCTGAATATCTATGTGCGGGAACAACTTTTTCCAAAATAACTTTTTCATAATATTCTAACTCCTAGAGAGAGGTTTGAGAGTTGATTCTTCCATGAAAAAGTTCATGAGTTTGAGTGTTCATTTTATAAAGAAAAATTCTTTAAACACTTAGTTACACCCATATTTGTTTCTTCCAAGTTCATATATACATATACTTTGCTTGGAGCATTTTGACATCGGTTTATCTCTACTTTTGTTTGAAGAGAAGTTTGGGTTTTCTTCTGAATCCCTCAAAGAAAAAGAATTGTTTAGCTGCGGCTTTCTCACATGGCGAAAGACACCATCTGTGGTTGACGATGTACCTATTGTCCAATCGGTGAGTCCGAGATCGCGGTGGAACTCCGTGGTTATCCGCTAGGAAGAGGTGGTTACAAGAAGACGCATCAAGGCTTGAGAGGGTTCGAGTTGAGGAAGCAAGTCATCTGTCTTGTAGATGTAAATTCCATACTTAGTGGATTTGAGTCTAGGGCCGTCCGAGGTTGTCTCCCGTTGTGGATTTTTCCTCGTACATCGCGGCGTAGTGTGATTGATTTACTTTTATCTTGCATAATAACTTAAAACACATGCTTAGGATAATTCAAGATAAAATTGGTTTTAATTGACACACTTAACTTAATTTAGTGCTAATTAAATTTGGGTAATGTTTAATTTAATTCAAGTTCAAAATTACTTTATCTTGATAACATGCAAGTTTAACTTGAATTGGATTAATGTGTGTTTAAGTCGAAATGGAAATTGTGTATGTAGTTTTAATTTCACTTTTAGTTTAGTTTTATTTTTTTTATAAGTTGGCTTGTTCTCTTTATGAAAAGAAAATTTTAAATAACTTTTGGAAAATTAAAATTTGAACCATTTCATTATATTTGAATTTAAAAATTGGGGGCCTTCGGGACGTTTCAGTTAATAGTACCACACAAATCAGTTATTAAACTATAAGTTCACAAAGTTTCCAACTATCAACAATCCAGTTTCACATGTCAAATCAACAATAATAAATGAATTAAAATGTCCACACACACAAATATTGTAAGTACTTTTTTACACTCTCTTTATTTTTTAGCTTGTGTTGTCTTAATCTAGAACAAATCATTTTCAATCACTATATCCTTGAAAATTTGATGAGGGAACCATAATTTCTCTACTATGGAGTTATGCCTCAAATTTTCTTATCATAAATCAAATATAGAATATTAAACACACGCCGATCTAAACATTTTCATCATATTCTGAATTTATTTTATTATATATATTTTTTAATGAAAATTTAAGCTTGTGAAATCATATTCTAGATCTTGATAAAAGAGTGCATGATATGAAATTGAACTCAAATACTTTGAAGGTGGATATTTTGATGAAATAGTAAGATATTGGATTAGATGCCCTAAAAAGGATGGAGATTTGGACTTTGTTTGGTGATACTTATAAGGTATTCTATAATTTCTCATTATGTCATGTTATATGGGTGTGTTCTAAGTTATGTTTTTTACCTTTATATGATGAAATGAGTTGTTTTGTAGGACCTCCAAAACTATATATATGAATTTGACTAATTTCTCGCACATTTAGGTGCAAGTAAAACATTTAAGTGCAAGTTTGTGTTGGCGCAATTTAAAATTAAATGGAAGATGCATTGGTAAAACTTGCCTAAAGAGGGTGATACCTGTAACAACCCGCCTAATAGGATACCGGTCGATCACTCCTATATCGAATTAAAACAGGAGTTACTTATGAATCATTCTTAGCATAACTGTCGAAAGTCCATTTAATTACTAATATCCTATTAGGCGAGCGTTAAAACTTTTACTTAACTAGTCTTTTTAAACCATTAAAATAAAACATCCACAAGTTAATGCGTAAATGAATTGAAATGAAAATGAAATAAAATAACCGAACACTCGGTTCAAATTATACAACCATATCGAATAACGTGCAAAGAATAAATAAAAACAGTTGGACCATTGGCCCGAATGTTTATACAGTACCTCCTATCTAGAGTACAAGGATGGAAGCGGCTATCAAAAACCTGCACGCATCCACATCTGCTGCAACTGACGTCTGACTCAAAAGAAGTGCCATCCAGGCGTTCCTGTGTCTGGACACCTATATATATATAATATAGGAAGAAAGGAAAAGTAGATAAACGGGTTAGAGCCCGAGTTTTGAAAATATTTAGCAAGTGCATAAATGATTTATTATTTTGAAAAAGGTTTTATCTCATATTTAAGTTTGGTATCGCACTCCCATGAGATACCCCTCACCTCTCCACTAACAGTGCACTCCAAGCGCATCCCTCTAAACATCCTAGTCAAGCTACCCTGCTAAACTAGTCTATCACCAACCCACTATCAATCCTAGATAGTCCAAGCAATGTACTAAGGTCTAAACTTCACCCCAGTCTCAACGCTATGCCATATTCGTGCGTGGGGTGTCTCGCAAAGCGAAATCCAAACAAGGAACCCCCCCGATACACTACTATGCGGCATGGTCGATCGTCGAGATCCGCCAGCCCCTTAGTACAGAAAGATATATATATATATATATATATATATATATATATATATATATATATAGCATTTATAATATTAGAGAACTAAGGATTAAACTTCTCCCCAGTCTCAACACATTGCCATATTCGTGCGCGGGGTGTCTCGCAAAGCGAAATCCAAACAAGGAACCCTCCCGATACACTACTATGCGGTAAGGTCGATCGTCGGGATCCATTAGACCCTAGGTACTCGATTCATCCATATATATTCATTTTACCATAAACATCCGGATCTATCTCCCGGACTGAGAATTCATATATCAAGTATTTATCAATACTTTTCATTTTCTCAAAACTTCCCATTTCCCTTTTTATACTCAGGAAATGTAAATATAAAAGCCAATTCATTATCATGAATTGCTTTAACCAATCATATACTTTTTTAAAAGCCAGTTTTATTATCATAAAAATGCTTTTCCGTTTTATGTCATCCCATTTCCCTTTTTACACTCAGGAAATGTACCCAAAGCCATTTCCATTATCATGAAAATGCTTTGATCATATCATATGCTTCCACATCCCTTCTTCCATCCGGGAGTGTTACCGAAGCCAAACCTTTATCCCATTTCCCTTTTTATACTCAGGAAATGTAAATTAAAGCCAATTTATTATCATAAATTGCTTTAATAAAACTAAGACCGCCCCTCCGGGTTTCCCCACTGGACGCGCCCCTAAATGGCTATCATCTTCCAGGGCCTATCTATACAAGACAATCTGGGAACCTATCAACGTCGGGAAGCGGACATATGCCTGCGGGAAAGTCAAGACCACACCCAGAATCCCCTAACCAGCGCATTAAACAATAATCACCCATATGGCCTATACGACTATAGCCACCCTGCATTCATTAGCCAGGGGGCATCACCATAACGCACGCAACTTCCCTTATGATAGCGATTTAGGGAGGTGTGTAACCATAATTTATCAATTCTGAAAATCATTTACCTTTTTCCCATTTTGAAAATATTCATCTATATATTTTCAAGATCATTTATATCATATCATATATACATAATCACATAGTATATATATATATATATATATATATATATATATATATATATATATATATATATATACCATATATTCCTACCTGAATATATAAAAATGGCCATATTTGCCAAACCATCTATCGATGACCTTTGATCCCAAAGATTCTCTCAAGGAATCATAATCATGCATTCATATATGCATGATACTAAATCCAAAGTATTTCTTACTTTAATAAGTAATACATACTTAATTTCCATCTATGGATTCATTTGGATATCTCCAAATATACTAATTCACTCTAAGTGAATTTACATATATATATATATATATATATATATTCCCAATTCACCAAGTCCTTTAGGACATAACCCTCTATAATACTCTAATTTAGAAGGTCCTTAAACTTTAAACTCAAAGAGGAGAAGCAATACTAATCTCCAAAATCTTGGGCTGAAAACAGGGTACCGATCGATCGGTCCTGGACCCCCGGTCGACCGCGGGTTGCAAATAAGCCTACAAAACAAAGCAGTAGGCCCTTTCTTCTTGACGCGGTTGACCAGCCTTAGGGGCGCGGTCGACCGGTCACACCAGGTCTCCCAAATTAAATTTCCTCAATTCCTTAATCCAACAACCCAAATTCATTAACGGGGTTTCTAAACTACACCAAAAATAATCGCACACATCTACACGATTAATTCTAACCATAATTTTTCCAATTCCCGATTTGATTTCCGAGTTGATGATTTCAACCCGGAGCTGCCATCTTGTAAAAATCATATCAAATCGTAGAAAAATTAGAAAAATACGCAGTCAGTGCCCACGCGACCGTATCAAAAAGATCTACAACTTTTATGTTTTGGCCGAGAGCTAAATCAATTCTTTTCCTGGCTAAAATGACCCCCTAAAGTCACGGGTTACTTTTCATCGTCTTCTCCGAGACGATTTCGGCCATTAAAGCTTCACCCAAGATTTTGTCGCCTCACCCAACGTCCTATAACCTCAACCAACTACAAATACACATATATTAAGGGTTCTAAACATCCTATAACCCAAAACCACCAATTAATTTAGGTTAAAACCTAAGTTCCATAAATTGAAATATTATTGGGGTTTAATTGTTTTAACTCCCCAAAACCCATTTTATCCACAATAACCCACCCCAAAACCTTTAGGGCTTGTTTATACCAAACTAAGGTATGAGATATTTATGCAAAAAGATAAATAAAGCAAGTAAACACTTGCCTCGAGGATAAAATCCGACGACCTCGAGTCGAATCCGGCGGAGTTTGGCCCGAATCTCCATTTTCTCCTCCTCTTTCTCCTTCTGCTCTCTTTTCTCTCTTTTCTTTCTCTCTTTCTTCTTTTCTTTTTCTCCCTCTATCCCTCTTTATTTAGAGAGAAAAGGGTTTAACCCCTTAAAACCCAAAAACGACTCGTTTACCCAATTACGAGCCTATTTAACTCCAAAATTACCCGGAACTCAATTTTGACAATCAGACACTCTTTTCCGACTATCTCAGACATTCTGAGACTCATGGTGCAGTTAAAATTTCCATCCGAGGTACTTGACCGCAAATCACTATTCTAACCCGTAAAAGTAAATGCGGGTTTTCCACTCAAAATCTTACCCCTTTTGTCGCTATACTCCATGGCGACATATAATTAAAATATTTTGACCTATATAGTCCAAAAAATAATTATACCACCCATCGAAAATCATTTAATCCTCGAAAATCCTAAAAATTACTATTTCGAGAAATTCTCCAAATTCCAATTTATACTTAATTATGGAATTTAATTGTCTCCAAAAGGGCGGGTTGTTACAATACCTACCATTGGTAAGAAACTTAAAACAACATAGTTATTTAAAATTAAGAGAAATAATAATGAAATAGTTATTCAAGGGCAATCTATAAAAAATAAAAAATAAAAATTTTGAAATAACGCGAATTGAGGGTGATATAAGTTGAAGATGCACACTTTTGTCAAGTATATAATTTTATTTTGTCCTTATTGGATTGCTTAAGTTACGCAGTTAGCTTTAGGTCTTTATCGTCGTGAATCCAAAATAACTTATCCATTTTTAATATAGTTGACTCGTGTTATAGATTGTTAAACTAGATTTTTTGTAGGGTTCATATAGAGTTTGAATGGTTGTCATTTTGTTTTCAGATTCTTTAGACACTTCTAATTTCTTTTGATTGCACATGTGGGGTTTCAACATTTCAAATCATTTGGTGCGTAGTGACACTTGTTTTTATGTATTATTTTAGTTTTTTTTCCCCAATTTTTATTTCCTTTTTTGGGATTATTTTTTATAAAAGAATGTGTTGTTCTCATTTGAACACGGGCCTTTTTTGGTTCAAACAATATCTCATTCGAATTAGGGCCACTTTTTTATATGAATCCCATAATTTATTTATAAATGGAGAAAAAGCCTCTCCAAAATGACCTTACTAATAAAGAAAGAAAGAACAAAATTAACAAGTTCTAATACTAGGCATGCATAGTCTATTGAATATGAAAACACCCTTGATTAATTGAGGAAGACCTTCAAACTGTTGAAATATCTTGGATTGCTTTGATGATGAGGCCAATTTTGATAAAGCATCTGCAGCATTATTCTTTTCTCTCAAAACATGATCACACTTGAATTGATGAATTTTAGTCAGTTCCATGAATTTTTTTTCTCTCATCCGAATGAGGGTCACTCTGTTGAGCTTTAAAGTTGAAAAACGTTAAGATTATTCACCATCTTTGGTTCCCTTCGAAGTTGAAAAAGTTGTGATTATTGATCATCTTTGGTGACCTTCGAAGTTGAAAAAGGTTGAGATTATCACCATCTTTGGAGACCTTCAAACTTGAAAAAGGTTAATATTATTCACCATCTTTAATGACCTTTGAAGTTAGAAAATAGTGAAGTTATTCTTGGTGGTCGTATAAGTTGAAAACATAAAATGAAGTATGTTATCATAATTATTCTGTATTAAATTATTTTGATCATGGAGAACTTCTATGCATTTCACATATCTAGTTGAAGTTTATTTATGGTTAAATTATAAAGTTTACTACATTTAAATCTTAATCAAAATTCAAATGGTGTTGGGTATTTTTTATACCATTTTTCTCTCTGATCATTTTTCGACACGTGCTTCGAAATTGGGAGTAGTTAAAGGTGGTCGTATAGTTGTGGATATATGATGGTTATAGCAATAGTTTGAATGGGAGTTGAGGGTAATTAAAGGTAGTTATTCTTTGAATTCAAATTAGAGGTTATTTCTAGACAAATAGAGGTAGTTTACGTTAAGAATGAATTTTAATTCAAATTGGAAGGTACTTGGAGGCAAAGAGAAGTAGTTGTTGTTGATGATTAATTAGAATTTAAATTAAAAGTTACTTGGAGCCAAATAAGAGTTAGTTGTAGCAGAGAACTATAAATTCAACCCTTGAAGAAGAAGACATAAATACAAAAATAAAATATATCAAATAAACCCATGCATTTACATTTTATCATTTCCTTTATGTATCTACTTTAATTTCCAACAATATATACGTTCAATTTTCTTTAATTCAAATAAGTTCATTTACATTTGATCATGTAATTTATTTATAGTTTCAAGCCTCCTTAGTTTTGTTTTGTTGTTTATAAAAAGTTCTTTTATAATTAGGCGTGACTATGAACTCACAATTATTTTGCGTGGATGATTCCATGTCTTTTTATGGATGAAATTTCCAGCAAACATATTTTGGCAATAATGTCAAGGAGGCTCAAACTGCCGAGGTGACAAAACAAGGCATTCCTATTGTAGATCAAAATTTATCATAATACTTTGTTATAATGCAAAGGAGTGCCAAAAGTTAGCACAAAGTCTCAATGATTTTGCCTCGTATCTTCGAAACTTGGTTATAACATCTCCAATAAAACCAAAATCGTATGAAGAATATGTTGAATCAGAAATCAATGGGGGATAATTATCAAAGATTAATGGAACAGGTTTAATGATGATCCTCCTAGTTTTCATCATAATTTTACGATGTCGAATCATAATTTGGGGGGTTTGGGAGATCATCAAAGGTTTCAGAACTCGAAGGGTCTAAATTTTTTATGTTTGAACCAAAATTTGTGTCGCAAGAAAAAGTCCAAAAGTATCTAAAGTCATAGTCAAGAATAAACATAATTTGTGCTTTGAGATAATTCACAGGTGCCCCTCAAAGTTTCTGAATCGATCATTACATATAGCGGATCATAATGATGGTCCATAAGAATTAGATATCATATTGTTTACGCTTAGTTTATAAATAAATTGGATTGGAAAACATGTAGTCATGGTCATAGGGAAGAATTTGAAAAAGGTTGAGATTACTCGCCATCATTGGTGAGTTTCAAAGTTGAAAAGTTTGAGATTACTCACCATCTTTGGTGACCTTCAAAGTTAAAAAATGTTGAGATTATTCCCCATCGTTGGTGACTTTTAAAGTTAAAAAAAGTTAAGATTATTGACCATCTTTAGTGACCTTTAAAGTTGAAAAAGGTTAATTATTCACCATTTTTTGTGATGTTCGAAGTTAAAAAAAGTTGAGCTTAATCACCATCTTTGGTTACTTTTGAATCTAAAAAAATATGCAATTATTCAACTTCCTTGGTGACCTTGTAAGTTTTGTTTCCACAATATAAAACTATTTTGAGCAGGAAGAAGTTTTAGCGTCCATAAATCTGTTGAAGTTTATTCACAACTATAATTAGAAAGTTTCCACCACTTAAATCTTTGATCAAAATTCAGGTGGTGTTGGGGGTATTTTTTTTATACCATTTTTTTCTTCAATCATTTTTTGACACGTGATTGGAAATTGGGAGAAGTTAGAGACGGTTATACGATTATGGTTATAGTAATAATTTAAATGGAAGTTGAGGGTGGTTCAAAGTAGTTATAATTTGAATTTGAATCAGAGGTTATTTGGAGGCAAATAGACGTAGTTATTAGAGATAATTGGTTTTAATTCAAATTGGAAGTTACTTGGAGGCAAAGAGAAGTAGTTATTATAGAGAATTAATTAGAATTTGAAAGTTACTTAGAGATAAATAAGAGTTATTTATTGTAAAGAACTATAAATTCAACCATTGATGAATAAGAAAGAAAGCGAAAAAAATAGACTAAGCAAACCCATGTCTTTTCATTGTATCTCCTTTCATTTCTAGCAATATATACATTTACTTTCCTTAAATTTAATGCAAGTCCATTTATATTTTAACATTAATTTTATTTCTAGTTTCAAGCCTCCTTAATATCATTTCGTCATTTACAAAAACTTCTTTTAAAATTAGGCATTCCCATAACCCACAATTATTTTACATGGATGATCCCATGCCCCTTTATGAACGATATTTCCAGCAAATAATGTGCCCCTAATATCGGGAGGATATTGAATGGTTTTAACCTTTTGTATTGGCTTTATGATTAAGTATTGCTACCATTAGGTATTGATGATATGCAACGTCTACTGCATGAAGGGAGGGAGGGCTGAATATGCTTAGTCGTGAATCTCTATCATTCGAATAAGTATTATTAGTACCATGAATTACTTGTTAATAAATTGGGAAAACTTACTAATTTCCTCAGGAACAACCTCATTATAAGGGACCAAAATGTTCAACGAGGGATGACGATAGATCATATGAGTTATGGAGTTTTCTTAGCCCACTCCATTGTGTATTTGTCATTGTACCAATTAGTTTCTAACTCTTATTTTGTACTTGTGTTTAAAAATTTTTATAAGAAGAAGGATCTAAAACAAGATAATGTTAATTTTGTCGACATGAATAATATTTGGGCAATCAATTAAAGGTTATGTTAGAATCACCATCACCATTCCCCCTTCAAGTTTCTCGCTTAGCACTTTACCACCACATACTTTGTTACTAGTCGAGTTGGTAGAGATACCAGTATCCCTAGAGGATATGTAGGCTGTATTCTAACTTATATTCCATTATAAACTAGTGCAGTTGACAGGACATCTGGTACCCGCCTTGGACTAGAACTTTAGCTTTTTTGAGTTGCTAGACATTAACGTCACTCCTTTTTCCGATGACCCTAATTTTGATGACATGTTCCCATTTAATAGGAAAGCTTCTCACTAAAAGTTTCTCCTAAGGGAATAAGATGAAGGAAACAGAGAGTTCCTTTACCCTCATCAATGTGGATGATTCTTCATAGAAATAGGGGGCCATGGCCCCCAAGAAAAACAAAGTTAATAAGGTCGACGTCCAATACCGTATTGGGAAAAGGGAGGAGATTCCTCTAAAAATGGGAATGAGATCATTAATGATTATATTGTATCTTAGTCTGACTCGACTATGGACCTCCTTTGGTTATGCTAAACTATCGTATGGATACGAGAATGTTTTGCGACCTAAAAGGAGGAGCTTATCTGAGATGCCACCAAAACTCTCTCCCTTGTAATTAATATTGAA
This sequence comes from Sambucus nigra, assembly GCA_949130495.1. Taxonomy (NCBI): domain Eukaryota; kingdom Viridiplantae; phylum Streptophyta; class Magnoliopsida; order Dipsacales; family Adoxaceae; genus Sambucus; species Sambucus nigra. The sequence goes on from OX422207.1 coordinate 141,959,415, forward strand.
TATATTTTTTCTAATTCATCATGCCCTTTATGTGTTTTGGCACTTATGTTGCGACTTAATATTCATTGTGGACTTTACTTCCTTGGTGGATAGGGATGGAAACCACACTAAGAAGGCCTCTACATTTGTCTAATACATGAAGTCTGTGTGAAATTCTCATTATGTAGACCAAATCGAGGTAATCACTAAGGAAAATGTGCACAAGGTGACCTTGACGAAAGTTGTCGAACAGATGAGGCTGGTGGCCGAAGAGAATGTTAAGCACAAGGTTGACTCTGTCTCCTCGACCAAAAATCTAAAGTTGGACTTAGAGGACAATGAAGTACAAGTGAACAAAGGTTGTGAGGTTACATTCAAGTATGTTGAGTAGAAAATAAAGCATGTGAGGGAATTCTCTATAACATCCCCTATTTTTCAACACCAAGTTGAACAGACCGGATGCAAAATACAAGGAGCACTAAATAATTTATATCATCCTCAGCTTCAACATAAATATAAAATTTACAATAAATAAAAACCATCCACAGTACCTAATAAAGCATAACAAGAAGCATAGTTGAACTGAGATAAACTGAAACTCTAATAAATTTGGATCCACTATAACACAAATATCTTTATACAAATGTCTCAACAAAAATTAAAGATAAAAATTAACCCATATTGGATCAAATCTCCTTAATACAAATGACAACAAAAATGTAACAACAACTCCTACTCTAAGGATGATAACTGAATCTTCAACAACTGTAAGTTTGATCACTTAGTCCTAATAAACATGTATATAACAATAATAATACCTGTGGGGAAGAGATTTAGAGATTTAGTTCAGCGGAGTAAAGCAAAAAATAATTTACAGTATCGAAACAATAATAATCGTGTGACTAATTTATGATAAACATGGCAACTCGGCGACACTCAAATGCAATAGATACCTCGCCCTTCATTATAAGTGAAATACTACATGGGTGTCCCAACCCAAGGAATTATAAATACAAAGAAGTCTCCATAACTAGACTAGTAAGTATTATTACCTAACGAATAAGTATCATGGAATGCAACTAACTGCTCACATAGAATACACCCTAGTACTTATGTATATATTATCTCTCTTAGCATCCTTTAATTAAACATGTTTGTCACTAAACTATAATGTATATACATAATATCATGCTGACCCCCCCCCCCCCCCCCCCCCATATCACCCTCATAATACAATGTATACAATCTCATAATAAAACATACAAATGTGACATATCTCTTTAATTAATATATCCATTAGTGGACTAGTATCATATACACACATAAGTATCATAACAACCACATGAAGGGATCTACCTTCAGAGGACCTTCTCTTGCTTCTATCAATAAACTCGTAAGAGTCCTTCACCTAATGGATTTGAAAAAAAAATACACATAAATAAGAACGGGGGATCACTATGCAATCACACCACCGGATAGTCCCAGACCAAAACTCGATTGATGAATAGGATCATCAAAACTCGATTGATGAATAGGATCATTCACGTCTCTAATCATGAAGCATAGATCGACTGAACACATGATCTAAATATATCATAACGCAACCCTACATCACTGCCTATAAAATAACTCGCCCAATAAATTAGGTTATCACGTCCCATATCATGAATCAACAACCGAATGAATGTGTGATATTGACCTCCACAAAATCTTTTTTCATTAGCCAAGCATGCGGTACACGATCTTAACCAATTAAATCCAAAACCCCGATCACTAAATTCATCAGGATTAACCGATATGTTCACATCGTCGAATAACTTATACATAAACACACACACACATACACACAATATATATATGAAGAAATCGCACACTCTCTCAAGCATACCCAAAACATTACAATCCTTGAACGCCAGATTGGATAATAAATTCTTAGGTTTATTGACTCTCAATCCCTTAATTACAACCAATTGTATAACGTATCACACGTACATTATAAAATAAGATAATGTGTGATCTCAAGCGTACCAAAATTATACGACGGATTGGCTTAACTATAGTAAGGTTTATTCACTCGAAAACTGTATCTAAAATATCTTTTTGATATTTTGTACTTTAGTCATCATCTGAAACTTCAAAGTGTATTCATAAGAATTTCCCAATAATTTATTATGCAAAATAAATTCAAAACCATTTTTTGGTGCCCCAAAATAAATGTGGTCGACAACACATGTTGTTCTAATGACTCTAACAACTCATTCAAATGAAAATCCATCACTTAGTTCAAACGAACCAACACCTTATTCAGACAAAATTACTTATCTTATTCAAATGAAACAACAATCTCATTCGGTTAAGATTGATAAGATATGTTCCATAATCCAAGAAACACCAAAATTGAACCAAAACTTCCATTAATGAAATTCAAGATTTTCCCTAGCCCTTGGCACTTTACCATAAACAAATCAAATCACGGGTGTAAAATCCTAAATGATTCCCATATTGCTTAAGCATATATTAAAGGCTTAATTCTCCCAATCCCTAAATTAAACCCTTATTCATCCTCTACATAACACGAAATCAATTACACATATGATTTCTGACCCCTTCATCAAATTAACCTATGGATTTAACTTATGAATGAAATTCAATCCTAAATATGAGTTCTAATCACATAACTATATTCTAGAACAAATTAATTTATGCTTCCCAACAAACTCCCAATTAAGTGAGATTATTATCCCAACAATGGTTTAATTTTATAGCTTGATTAACCCTAATACAAATGTGATTAAGATAGCAGATTAAATCTCTAAACATGCTTATAAATCTCAAATCAAATATGTGACAATGAAAGAAAAAACAAGTTATAGATTACCTAGTGATAAAGCAAGATATTTATTGCCTGAACGATATGAAAGAGTAATTCCTCCTCTTTATCCCTCATTTTTTCTCCCCAAAGATCTTCCCAGTTTCTCCAAGCTCTCCAGGGAAACTAGGGTTTATTTTTTGTGTGTAAAGTGGTCAAATAATGTGGGATAACACCCTTAATATATCTAAATCCACTAGTCACCAAAAGGCCTAATTTTGGGCCTCTAAATGAGCGCAAAATACTACCCCAAACCACTCTAAAACTTAGCCCAAAGGTATACCTACCCCCATAGGCCCAATCCAAACTACTAATAACACTTAGACGAGCCTCCATGACACTCCATAATACAATTAAAATGGTATAACTTCCTTACATACAGTGAAACTTCATATCTTAAAAAATAGACACTTAATTATTTTATGCATAACGCATAGTCCAAAATCATATGATTAATGTCATCAATTACTTATTTACAACACGCAGTAGAAAATCACATCACTTGAAAATTTAATCACCATCCAAATTATTCATTTATTATTACAAATCATGCGAGTAATAATTAACCCCATTCATTAATTTATTTCTCACCAAATAAACAATAAATAAATTCACAAAAATACGGGGTATCACAGTCTTCCTCGTTAATATAGGAATTTCGCCCCGAGAATTAGCTAAAGTATAATGTCGCAACGTAAACCCCGAAAATACCATAGTCTTGTACACAACTAGATCTTACCCGTATCAGCAGGAGATAAATAAATAAGGCTCACATAGGCCTACCATATTATGCCCCAACTGGAGCGTCCATACACCCAATACCACATGTACAGACACATATTAATTGTATATGTATATCATTTGCAAACATAAATCTCAACGATATCTCTAAGGTGTATACTAAAAAATAAATGCATATATTAATACCCTAAAAATTACGAGCCGACTCTTTCTAAGGTTGACCCACCTATGCTACAAATGGTGTGAATGCTCCTCGATGATCTAGGCATTGCACTCCTTGGCCCTGAAGGCCCTAAACCTTAAAATATCTTACAGCTCGATACTCTATCCCTCCATATAAGTAATGCCTAACACAAATACCAAATTTCCTAGATTCCAACTGCCTATCAACTCCCGACCCTTACTAATTTGCGTGCGTGGGACGTCTCGCAAGTGAAATCCAAATAAAGAACCCTCCCAATACACTAATCCCTAGTTAAATCGATCATTAAGATGTGTTGGCATAATCCTAAACATGTGATAATGCACTATGCACACAAATTTATATTCACCACAAGGTAAATCCCAACTATGACTATTCATATAAACGACTCCCCCCTTCCAAGAGTGATACCCAAACTCCTCAAGTTAATCTCTCTAATAACTCTAGAAAGCATCCAATTTTTCCCAACCTCCGGTAGATCATACACTTACTATCCTCAATTCAATAGAGTGTTTCAAACACTCATTTACATCTGAACACCCAACTAGTCTAATAAGGGTCTACTATTACCAATTATACTAGCAACATTACTATCCTACACCACACATGACCATGCACTACTTCATGTAACCGAGGTCATCCCTAGACATTTAGTTCTCAAAATAAATCAATTTTTGACATCATAAACACTTCTCATCATGCGCAACCTCATATGATAAGAGATATCCATCATTGGATAATAACCTATGTCGCCATCCTATAAAATGTGCAACCACTAGCATACAATTCAGTTAAGTAATCCGAACTCAACCGTCACATCCTATAGTCACTCTCACACCAAATTCAAAAATCACTATCACACTCACTATGTGAATTCACTCAATCTCTAGGGCCCTCCTATAACTTGTAAATAAGTAACACAATGTAGGCGACGCTCACATGGCCACAACTATTAATATATATATAGAGCACACAAAATATAATCATACTCATCAAATCACATATTCACTTCCATAAGAGATGGAATCACTCATCGCCAAGGCCATTTCTAGTGAACACTAAACCATAAGTCTAGGATTTCTTCAACAGCCAATCCACAGATAAAATAAATATATCTCTACAAAATAGCTATGCCCTAATAAAATATATCATTATACGCGCATATGGTTATTATGAATCGTGCGCTTCATTAAATTCTTGATAAAATAACCGCGTCAATAGTTAATTTAATATCCCCGCATGCCATATATGCTTACTCAGCCCATGTATCCATGAAAGAACATCATTGAAATAGGTATTCCCTAAGACAATATATCCACACAATAGTTATACACATCGATATGTATCTCCCTAAAACTATTTATCAACAATTCATGCTTCACTCTGCGTAACAGTAGGTGCATATAACCATTTATCCATATCGAGTAGTGGGTTTGCACACTCCCCCACACCTTAGTCAAAATTTAACTCATAATAATTCAACCTAGGTTAACTCCCAATCTAGATTTCACAAAACCCCACTATACCACGAGTGATGGAAAAAAATGGTGACTTTAACAAGTCATATGAATTGCATTCACCTCAATTTCCACATCGTTGTGCCCTGTCTTAACAAAGTGGTATTTTTGAAATTATGAAAAACTCACAGATATCACCTAAGTGATGGTAGTAACACCAACAATTTGACCCTCTTTGAACCTATTCTACAATGCCCAGAATCCACATTTTGCCAACTACATGGCCATACACTAAATGTTATAAAAATTATTAACACAATTCTCTTTAGGAGCTCTCTCTCACAGTTCAATGCATTATCTTGTAGCATCCTCTTCCAGTTTCCCTCAATAGTCCCTAGTAGGGTTATTCTTGGTATTACCTTCATAATGACAACCCTTAATTAAAACATGAATTTTCCCCATGACCTTTGGAACTTACTCATTCATGAAACTTCTTAGTAACTAATGCATTCGCTATATACATCCAAAACACTTAGGCAAACCCATTTTCATAATAATCTCTTATAGATTTATCTCAACTCAAACAACAGAACATTAATCCTTTCTTATCTTGTTTCCACCTTCTCAGGTGTTATAACAATACAAACCTTTCTAGCTCTAACTCATTATATGAAACCACACAGTGACCTTACTCTGAGGTCAAAAGTTCTCACATTACATTACCATCACCATTAATCTCATGCGGGTTAACAATACAAATCAACCTTTCTCAAATCTAAATGAAACACAATTCCACTCCCTCATAGGAATAAACCACACATAAACTTATTATCATAATCTTCGTATATTACGAACACGCAACAATCTATTCCCCTCTCTCCGAAGTGCACCAAATCTCATAAAGTCATTCTTCTAGCCTTAGTTGCTCTCACAATCCATATTAGCATTGGTAGAACCCAAATCTCTAATGGGATCCTCAAAACTCAATTTTTTTAATGTCTCTAAAAAGAACTCAATGTGAAATACATTCCCTACTTAATGCCTGCAAAAGTCTTTAATTTTCAAACCTTACTCCAATTACGATAACTTCCATGATTCTCTTCATAGTTGTGGTGAACTCTTTTATCCAGCCATGCATTCTATCTTTGATAACTATCTCGTAACAGTCTTTAATCATATGCCCCCATATGCTCGAATGCTCCTCGAGTATAGATAATTCTCCAATGCCTACGAATGATTCCTATACTCACGTCATCGTGACAATAGAGTACAAAACCTATAATAGGCTCTAAACACATCAAATAATGCTTGGAAAAAACAAAATAGACACAACACAGATCATAAGGACACTACAACCTGGATGCTCATTATAACACCCCTATTTTTCCACGCCCATTTTATTAGGTTGGACATAAAATACAGGTAGTGTTAAACAATTTATATCATCCTCAGCATCAACGTAAATATAAAAATAATAATAAATAAAAACCATCCATGATAAAAACTCAATAAAATTGACAATAAGAAAAACTGAACTGAGATAAACTGAAACTTTAATAAATATGAATCCACTATAATACAAATATCTTTATACAAATGTCTCAACTGAAATGAATGATACAAATTAACCCATCTCGAATTAAAGCTTCTGAATATAAATGAGTACGAAAATGAAACAACAATTCTTACTCTAAGGATGATGACTGAATCTTCAACCGCTGTAAGTCTAAAGATTTATTCCTCCTAAACATGTACATAGCGATAATCATACATACGGAGTAAAAAGATTTATAGATTTGAGTCAATGCCCTAAAGTTTCAAAAAAAATAACTTACACTATCAAAACAGTATTAATCGTGCGAGTCAGTTATGATAAACATGCCATCTCGTTAACACTCACATATAAGGGATACCTCACCCCTCATCATACATGAAGTACTACTAGGGGTGGCAATTTTAGAAACGACACGAAATTGACATGATATGTCGTATTCTTATCGTACTAGTGTCGATTTTTTTTACACGAAGTCATGTCGTGTCGTGTTCGTGTCAAAATTATGAGTCATGTTATCGTGTCTGGTAATGTTAGTTGTGTTTTTATTCTGGTTATCGTGTCTATTTATGTTCAATTTAGTGTGAGAATTGAGAAATTATGTAATTCATGTCATGTCCTGTTGTGTCATTTTTATTTAGGTCATGTTCATGCCAACTAAAAAATATGAATTCGTGTCATGTCATGTTCATGTCCAAAAATATTTGTCATGTCGTTTCGTGTCAATCCAAAACACGGCTTAAAAACATGAATTACCAACCTTAAATACTACACAAGTGTCCCAAACCAGAGTATAATAATTACTAAGAAGTCTATATCACTCGAGTAGCAAATACTATCACCTGGCGAATAACTATTGATGGAATGCACCTAACAACTTACGTAGAATAAACCCCAATACCCATGCACATATTCTCATTAAGATACTCACGATCTCATAAATATAACTCTCTTTTCTCTCTAAGCATATTATAATTAAACGCTTTCATAATTAAACTATAACATATATACATAATACGATCCTGAAATCAACCCCCACTCATGTCACCGACATAATATGGCGTACACAATCTCATAATAAAGCATAAAAATTTGAGGTAAGGCTTTAATCAATATGTCCATCACCAGACTAGTATAATACACATGCATAAGTCTCATAATAACCCCACAAAGAGATCTACATTCGGGGGACCTTCTCGTCATTGTATGGATAAAACCATAGAGTTCCCTTTCCTAATGGATTTGAAAACATATACACATAAATAATAACAGGGGATCACTATGCAATCACACCACCGGATAGTCCTATACCAAAACTCAACTGATGGATCAAATCATCTGAATATCTCATCCCGTACCATAAACCGACTGAACATATGATATATATATATATCATAATGAAGTCTTACACCAATAGCTATAACACAACTCTCACAATGGATCTAGTTATCACATCCCACCTCACGGAACAACAACTGACTAAACGTGTGATGTTGACCTCCACAAAGTCCTACGTCATCAACCGAGTGTGGTACACAATACAAACAAATTGAATCCAAAACCCTGATCGATAGATTCATCACAAGTGAAAAGTATGTTCACATAGTCAAACAATTTATATTGAATACAAAAAATACAGACTCACAAGTGTACTCGAAATATTCCAATCCTCGAACGTCGAATTGTCCAATAAATTCTTAGGTTTATCGACTCTCAAAACCTTAACTACGCCTAATTGTGCAATGTATCATATATATATATATATATATATATATAAAGTAGGATAATGCATGCTCTTAAGTGTACCCAAACGGTTTCAATCCCCTATGACGAATTGTTCTAACTATAATAAGAGTTATTCACTCGAATCTAATATTCAAAATCTATTCTCAATATTATCTAGTTTAATCATCAACTGATATTGCAAAGTATGCACATGAGAATTTCCCATGAATTTGTTCTGCAAAATAAATACAACACCATTCTTTGTTGTCCAAAAAATAAATGCGACCGATAACACATAACGTTCAAATGACTTTAACAGCTCGTTCAAAATAAAATCCATCACCTCTTATTCGAAAAAGGAAAAAATCTCATTTGATTAAGATTGACGAGATTTTTTCCTTCATCCCAAAATCACTAGAATCGAACCAATACTTCTATTAATGAATTTCAAGTTTTTCCCTAGACCTTAAAACATAACCATAACCAAATATAATCATGTGTTTAAAATCCTAAGTGACTCCCAGAATGATTAGAGATAAAAACATCTATTAAAGATTAATTCTCCATATCCCCAAATTAAACCCTAGTTCATCTTCTATATAATTAGAAGTCAATTACACATGCAATTTATGACCCCTTCATCAAATTAACCTATGGATTCATATGAATTAAATTAAATTCTAAACATAAGTTCTAATCACAGCATCATATGCCAAAATAAATCAATTTATGGTTCCTAACAAACCCCTAATTTAAGTCAGATTATAACCCCCAACAATGGTTTAATTTAGTAACCCCATTAAACCCAATACAAACATGATTAAGATGGCATATTAAATATCTAAACATGCTTCTAAATCCCAAATCCAATACATGACAATGAAAGAATAAGCAAGTTACAGATTACATATAGAATAAGCAAGTTACATATTACATAGTGATAAAGCAAGAGATTTCTTGCCTGAACGATACAAACAAATGATTTCTCCTCTTGATCCATTGTCCTTCCTCTCCAAATCTCTTACAAATTTCTCCCAAACCTCCAGGTCTGCTAGAGTTTGTCTTTTGTGTCTAAAGTGTTCAACTAATGAGGTTTAACGCCCTTAAATAAGTCTAAACCCACAAGTCACCAAAAAGCCTAATTTTAGGCCTTTAAATTAGCCTAAAATACTACCCCAAACCACTTGGAACGCATCCCAGATGTATATCTACCACATATACCCAATTTAAACTAATAAAAACACTTATTTGGGCCAATGTGATACCCTCGATTCAAATAGAAATGGTAGAACTTCACTACACATGGTGATAACTCACGGCGTAAAAAATGCGTACTTAATTATTTTACCCGTAACACATAGTCCAAAATCATATGATTAATGGAGCTTGTAAAATAAGTCATTTTTATATAAGACATTTCCTTATAGGTCCTATCATAGCATTTTTTTCCCAATAGATCCTATTTAGACATATAGTGAATATTCACTATATGTTTACAAATAAGATCTATTGGACCAAAAATCTTTTTTCATGGAACCTGTTGGAGCAAAACAAAGATGATAGGACCTATTGAACTACATACTTAGTAAAGGGGATTGATTGGTAAAAATATATATAATTAATGTCACCAATCAATTATTTATAACATGCGGCACAAAATCACATCACATGAAAATTTAATTACCATCTAAATAATTTATTTTATTATTATTAAATCATACAAATAATAATAAATCTTATTTATTAATTTATTTCTCACCAAAACAATAATAAATAAATTTCACAAAAATACAGATATTGCATTCTTTTTCAAATAAGGGTGGGATGTCTCCTTAAATAAGACTGAAGTCCCATATTCCTTTAAACTCTATAGCAAACTTAGCCTCACGATCCTCTAGTAGCCGACAAACGGGGAGGAGGAGGCAATAGATGTTGATGCTTCTAAAGCTCCTGCTAAAGTTAAGTCTTACATCTCTTTAATTTCATTTCAACTTTGTCTTTTCCATTTTATTTTTGTTCCTTACAGTTTGTTAGGAGTCCTAAAATGGAGAGAAGGAAAGAGAGAGAAAGTTCCCTATTTTTATCGTTTGGGAGTTTGATTAAGAAGGAAATGGAGAGAAAGTATTATTAGATTTAACCAAAATATTCTTTCCAATATGGAAAGAAATCGAAAGAAGAGAAAGTTGAATTCGAATATTTTATTTCACTTCCTATTTTACCCCTCTTATTTTGTAGTGTCCAACTCATTATAATTTTCTAATGAAATCAGATATATATCCATTAGAATAAGGAGACCATGCAACAAACTCCATCTTCATTCAAACTTCTTATTTTATATATATTCTACTCATTATAAATTACTTCCTTATTTTCATTCCATTCCATTCACACCTACTCATTTTTTTTTATCTGTGAGGTATATATATTTTTTCATTTAATTACATATTTTATACACCATTCCATTCACATATATTTTTACTATCTTTATACAAAACATGTATGTATATATGTATAAATATATATTACCATTCCATTCCATCTTTATACAAAACAGAATGTTATTTACATCTGTTTTTTAATTCTATGAGGTATATATACAAAACAAATGTGTTATTTACGTATGTATATATATAAATAAATTAATATATAAAACAATGCATCAGATATTTGATTAATCAGTACGTAGATCCTACTTGCACAAAGGGAATCCTACCATGTTACCTGAAAAATCAAATCAATAATAATTATTTGTGTGTTTGGTGTAAAAATTGTATGTCTAACATTATACATTAAACAATTGTATAAACTGGAGGGTGATGAAGTCTAATACAGAGGCGGAATGCCACCATATAAACTTTGCCCTCTTTATAAAATCTTATGTTTCCTATTTAGTGTAATTCTTGTGAAGCGACTTGGAGTTTTTACATTCTGAATTGCATTTATGCTGAACTAATTTCTTTATAACATTATTTCACATTTGTTTTATTATTGTTCCATACTTCCAGTTTATAATCCTTATTTGTTAGTAGATACTTGATTTCTAAATAATTTATACATAAAAATTCGGAGTGCATATGTGAATTTCTATATCATATACATGAAATTCTATAATATACACTTATTAGTTTTAAATTTAAGTGAGCGTACAAGGTAAATATATATTAAAATATTATATCTTAGTATCGAACTATATATTATAAATAACTTATATATATATATATATATATATTATAATTTGCAAAGTGATATATTTTTTATTACTATAATTTAAATGTGTCCATTCTTTACATTTATATATGTAGTCTATCTTTCATTTTTCGTATAATTTTTACTTGTTTTTTATGCTAATTATAGTAATAAAAAAGACAATTCTACTTTTTTATAATTATGCTTGTCCCATTTACTAGATGGATAATCAAGATAATGAAAGAACAAATGAACTCATCATGTTGGTGAGAAGTCGATAATTAGTTGCGGTTGAAGTTATGTATCAAATAATTAATTATATTTCACATCGAAGACTTCATAGAGATTGATATATATGGGGTTCATTGACTGAACGGAAAAGAGTACGAGATTAGTTAACGTTACAAATTACCACGTCTGAACAATGTCGCGATGTCATATGCATAGGACTACAAGATTTTATAACACTTTGGAAGATATTAGAAAATTTTGGTGGTTTACTGTCAACTCAATGGGTGTTACTTGAAGAGCAAGTAACCAAGTTCCTTCACATACTATCAAAAGATATGAGGAACTGCATAATTTAATTTTTCTTTCATTGATCCAGTGAAACCATTAGTCGTCATTTTCATAAAGAAAGCAATAATATCTTTGGAAGAAATATTTTTGCGACAACTCAAGGGAGCACAAGTTCCTCCTAAAATACGTCACAACAATTGATTTTATCCTTACTTTAAGGTAGCTTAATGAAACTACTTGTCTATTTGATAATTTTAATTATATTGAATTAGATGGACCTTCACGTATTACATTTATACCAAGATTATATTGGGGCAATTTATGGCACCAATGTTCGTGTCAAAGTGGCTGAGGGGGAAGCTGTGAGGTATCGTGGGGGAATGGATTTTCCAACACAAAATATATTGGTTGCATGTACATTTAACTTAAAACTTACCTACGTACTACTCGGGTGGGAAGGGACTGCTTTTGACTTTAGGATTATTAAAAATGCACTTACAAAAGAAAATAAATTAAAAATACCTAATGGTAAAAAATTTATTATGATACAAGTTTTTATATATTGTTTTAATGTGTATACCAATCTCTCTCTTTTTTAATAGGCAAATATTATCATGTCGATGCGGGGTTAATGAATAGGAGCGGACTTATGGAACCTTGTAGAGGTGTTCATTACCACTTAAAAGAGTACTCCACTCGAGAACCTGAGAATTATCGAGAGTTATATAACCATCGTCATGTATCACTACGCAATACAATTGAATGAGCATTTGGGGGTATTGAAGAGGTGATTTCCAATTATATGAATCAGAGCATAATCATTATTTTCTATTGACAGACAATCTGAGATTATTTTAGAATGTTATAATCTACATAATTACCTAATAGAAGCAGACCCAGATGAAGCTATTTTAAAAGCAGTTAATGAAAAGCTTCAAAATGAAGACCCGAATGAAGACGATTAAGTTCTCCCTCCAATGGATAGGGATGAGGATGTCGCATGAGGCATATATATAAAAGACTGCATAGCGACTAATATGTGGAATGATTATGTGTTGTGATTGCAAGTTCTCGTAAGTTTAATTTCAAGTACTTAAAAAATTACTTTTACTACGTATAGGAGAGTTTGATTTTCTGTAAATGTTGTTATTTATTTTTATGTTACTGTTTTTATTTATATAAGCCACTATGTTATGTTTGAGTGTTTTCTATATAGTGACAATGAGACTGAAAATAAAATATGTTGTTGTGTAACGACTAATACGTAGAATGATTATGTCTTGTGATTGTATTTTGTCAAAAATTCAATTTTAATTATCTAAAAGTGTAACTATAATAAGTATTAGTTTAACTTAAAGTTTGACTTGATGTAATTGTTGTTGTTTATGGTTTTGTATAGTAACTAATAATGAGACGAAAAATAAAAGATGATTGTGTAAAAAAATTCATTTGACTTGGAGGTCTCAATTGAATGATATGTTTATTGAACAAATGCTTCACCGGGATCGTGAAGGATATAGGATTAACAAGACCTTCACAACTACTGCGTATAGTAATATGTTGAGCGAGTTGCATGAAAAAATTCCTAACATTGAGCTTACAAAGGAGCATTTAAAAATCTGATAAAAACTCTAAAAGAGAATTTTAGCAAACGCTATGATTTTTTTAATAAAATTGAATGTTTTTCTTAGAGTCCGACAACCAAAATGTGGAGCGCTTAGCCTACAATTTTTGGAAAAATTTAGTCCAAGTACGTGTTCCAAATTATTTTAAGTAAATTAGTTTGCATTTTACCAATAGTATATTAATTATTAATTATTATTTATTTTTTGTAATAGGTGAAACCAATGAATGACTAAACCTGTCAACAATTATGATAAGTTGGCAGAGCTATTTGCCAAAGATAGAGCCACAAGTGACGACGATGAGACAACTAAGGAAAACAAGGGTCATTGGGATAGGCCTATTAATGAGAGCGAGAGTATTACTATTGATGGTATTGATTTGGATGATGATATTATTCTAGAAAGTTTTGGTTGTAATTTAGCTAACGGGGGGACGTGATGCTCAATAAAATGCATACTCAACATGATGATACAACACTATCAAAGGGGAGAAAAAGAAGGCTTCACATAATGAAGATGAAAATAATCTTTTAAAGAGTTCTCTTCACGAGGTCATTGCAATTCGAGAGTGAAATATGGTTATTAAAGAATCTCGTCCACATACTTACTCGGATTTAGAAATTTTTTAGGAGTTGGTGGCTATTGGAGTATTCACATTTTATCAATGATGCATATCTTTTTCTCTCACAAAATTTCGAAAAAGAAAGGATAGTATTTCGTTGCCCATTTGAGAGACGCTTGATAATTTTGGAGAAAACGATGGTTGCTACTCATGCTCCGTGATGTATTATAAAATTTATATGTTGGGGCCGTCTTGTTTTATGAATAATTTAGAGTAATTTTTCTGGACTATATGTTTAAAACATATTATTATGGTTTGAGACATTTTATTATATATTTTTCTATTGAGACTTATAATTCATTATTGTGTTGGTATGCATGAGGAACTAATATGTTATTATTTACTTTAAAATGTTATAACATCCATTACTAATTATAAGGGTATAAATGTATTTTCTTTTTTTTTACTTTCCTTTCTTCTCAACTCACAAACAAGGAAGAAAGAAAGTAACTTACTTTTCTCTCGTAAACTCACAAACAACGGAAAGAAAGTCAATTTACTTTCCTTTCTTTTCTCTTCTCTCCTAATAAAACTTTCCTTTTCTTTCATTTCTCTCCCAAACTCCCAAACGAGCTCTTAATGACGAATTTACCTGTTTTTTTTCCTTTTGTTCCCTTATATAGAGAGATATTTTTAAAGTATCCAAGTTTCAATGAAAATTTGCAATATTTTATCACATCAACTTCTCACCATCATTTTGATTAATTAAGTCCCGTGCATATTCACGGTGTCATCATACAAAACCTTATGTTTCCCCCAATATAGGACTTTTGTTGACAAACTTGGTCAAGTCCATATTGTTTAGAGATACCTTTAGGTCTTTTCTTATTGCCTAGGCATCTCGTTCTGATGTGTGTTTAAATTAACAAAATGTATATCTTTATTCTTGAGTTTGGATTGCGCCCAGGGCTTCCCGCCCCTATGTTTTTCTACTGTTTGGTTTTATTGAAATGTTGTGTGTTAGAGACTTAAAGGAAAATCAATTCAGGAAGAAATAAAATTAAAAATTAAAAACTTATATTTGAAATATATGCACCCTAAGGCGAGCAACTTTTTACAATTTGGTAGTCCAAAGCTAAAAAAAGTGAAATTAAAACTAGACTAGTGCGTAATACTGAATAAATAGTTAAACTAGAAACTAAACAACCACAAACTTTTAGCATTCCGTACTCGGAGGATCTCGTTGACATTAATTATTTCCAAGTGGCAGTCCCTGTTGAGGTAGACTCTTGTTATTTTTAAGGGGCTTTCTAGTTTGGTTCCAACTTCCCATCAAATGTTTTTTTCACAACCGACAATCTTCCTTAGCACATAGTTCCCCGCTTGGAATTTCCCTGGCCTAAGATAATGATTATACTACTTAGTGAGTTGTTATTGGTAGGATTCCAATTTAATGAAGGCCTTTTCTCTCTTTTTCGTCCGACTGTACCTTTATTTTGGATTTTTTTGTGCCATAGTCCACTGAAGTTGTCTTCATAGTGGGCAGGAAGACCTCCAAAGAGATCAAAACTTCCAATTTTTATTATAGGGAAAACGTTATTCGTCCATTCGACCTCTTAGTGGTCATTTGATATGTCTAAAGAATGGGCGGGAGATCATCCACCAATATGCCCTTAGCCTTTTTCAACATATTTCAAATTTTGTCAAAACTTATCTTATTTGAGACCTCTGCATGCCCATTACTCTGTGGGTAAGTCACTGACCTATAGAAATGTATATTTTTATGGTCGACAAAAAATCTTTAGAATAATTTTCTTTCGAACTGGGTCCTAAAAAAATAAAGGAAAAATAAAAGTTACTTTTCCAAAGTTCACCCTTTCTTCAAAAATACAAAATCATTTTGAGATGTTAATCATTATCATCCTTGTTCACATCTTAAATCTAGAAAAGTCCTTAAATGATCAGAAGGTTAATGTGATTTTATTCAACATTAAAAAGGTTACATTTTCACATCGTTTAGAAAATAGTATCTTATTATGAGATTACATTTCATCATTTTATACAAACGTCTTTCATCATTGACATGTGCAAGAATTTGTTGACTTGCATCAATTTAGAGTGTTTTCAATTTTTGAGTGCAATCCACAACGAGAATTAAAATAGTGCGCTACATTATACACATCGAGTAATTAAAAGTTATATACAATTTCACTTTTAAATATTATGATGCACACCATGCACTCATTTAATGCATATTTATCTCATGAATTTCTTAAACATTATCATAATTGTAAATAAACTATTGAATAAATCTTCTAGTCAATGTTAATTACTTATTAAAATATAAGATTGTGAAAAAGATTTCTCATTAGAAAATGAGCAACTATTTTGAGAAAATCTGATGTTTCTGAGTATCATTACAATAAACTCTTAGGAAACAAAACTCGTCCACTAAGGTAACGTATGGGCTTAATGGCTTGTTGTATAAGCTAAATGCAACAGTGCATCCCACGGAAGTGGATCTCTATCCTTTTTATAATTTTCAATAAAATAGCGAATTCGATATGAACAAATATTTCACTATGTCTGTAGGGACTAGCAACACGTTATTAGGGGTGACTAATGTCAAATATTGTATTTTATTACCCTTATTTCTGCTGAATATTGCAGTCTCATGGTCACTAAATCCCACATTTTATATTCATTTACTATATAAACTTGATATTCATGATTAATCGCTTTTATAAGGTTTATTTCAGTATTTACAGGATTTAGGAAGCTAAATATGAAGTATGGAAGTATATTGAGACAGAATCACACCCACAAATTCACTTTCAAGAGTAAAACGGTGATTTTATAAGGGTAGTAACGGACTCAGACTCTTCATGAAGATTGTCGGCCTCAAAATAATGAATATTTGTGTTTGAGCAGTGTATGAATCTGAGATAAAACGAATAAGTAACAAGATTTTTGGCAAAAATATAATTATAAAAAATAGGGTTAAGCCGATCGTGGCACGTGGAAGTGCCAGATCATGACATGTGGCACCTCCATATGACGACACATGTCACCTGTGGATGAAGACCCATGTCACACGTGGATGATGATATGTGGCAACATGATATGATGACATGTGGTCCCATAGGATTATGGAATGTGGTACCATCGGATCTTGACAAGTGACACTGTAGGATCATAACACACAGCACCATCAAATCATGACAAATGGCACCATAGGATCATGACATGTGGTGTTGTTATTGCTTTTTATAATTAAAAGAGGTCAAATGAAGAAGCTATAAGCTTTGTAGTGAAAATTTAATTAAGAAAATTAGGTTGAGTAGATCGTGGCATATGGCAGCGCTAGATCATAACATGCAGTATCGTAATATGATGGCACGTGGCACCATGGGATAATGACATGTGTTCCTACATGATGATAACACACGGCACCATCAGATTATGACACATGGCGTTGTTGCTGCTTCTAAAAATAAATCGGGATAGTAAGTATTGAACCCATGACCTCCCTTCCCCCTTACCTTCCTTTAACCATCAGACCAAGCAAACGTTTGATAATATTCATACACTCATTAATATATAACCCATAATTCAACCAAGGTTCTTTCTTTATCTTTTTCCACTCACTCTCTCGCCCACATTCTACTTTATTTCCCCCATATTATATTCTTCTATAGTGATATTATCACTGTAGACACCCCATTCTAGCACCCCCCTAATCTCTTCTTAGGTCCCTAGAACCTCCCTACATCACTATGAACCTAGGTTATACCCCGAGTACTGACCTAGAGGCCATCAGGCACACCCAGGCTCCGTTTGACCAAAATTCAAACTCTTCATCTTAACCAAGACTGAATAAATCTTCAAAGGGCACTGAAACCCATTTTCAATGGTCTGCCCCATACACGATTTTGACTTACGGTGCGGACGAACGACACATTTTTCCTCGAAACATGATAAGGAGGCCACCGAACGCTCTCGAGCTCCGTTTGACCAAAGTCAACTCTTCAGCTCGACTGAGACTGAATGAATCTTCAAAGGGAACTAAAACCCCTTTCCAACGATCCTCTTCGAGCCCAATTTTGACTTACGGTACTGACTAATGATCTGTTTTACTCCTAAAGGTCACCGAACGCTTCCAGACCCGAGTTGACCAAAGTCAACTACCCAAACCGGGTCAAACTCTTTGGATTGTCAAAGTACATCTCATCACCTTTCCAACGGTCTGCCCCTTACGCGATTCTGACTTACCATACGAACGAACGATCCGTTTGTGCCCGACAATCCCCCGTCCAAAGGACCGATGAGCGCTTTCGAGCCACATTTGACCCAAAGTCATCTCCCAGACCCGGGAGCAGTCCAAAGGACTTTCGAAGGTCTCTAGAGTACCTTTACATCGGTTCACTCCGTGCACGATTCGGATCAATAGTTTGCATTTTATAACCATTTTTCGAAGGAACCTGAACGAGACTGTCAAACGGCAGGTTTAAAATCCTGCCTATCGGTAGTGTGCATAAAAACACCTGCCGATTGGCAGGACCAGACCTATGCCATTCGAAAATTCCCTAGGCCTATAAAAAGGAGGGCCTGACCTCATTGCAGAGGGACCCAATATCTGAGATCCATCACTCTCAGCAAACTCAAAAAACCTCTCTCGAAGTCAGCGTGATTTCTACATCTAAATCCCTTTTCAACCCTCATTTTTCATCAAATTTGGCGAATTAACTACCCTTCATCATCATCCAAGTGTAAGGACTGCTCTCCAACATTCAAGATCAAGCTCAAGATCTTTAAGAAGGTCCAACTTTCTCAACTCTCTCTTTAACTTCTCCTAAATTTGCATTAACTTGTTTTATTACTTAGCACTTTTTCTCCCCATCTCACATATCCTACTATACTTTTTATTTAGTATTATTGCACATCTCTTATATTTCGTATAAAAAATCAAAAAATAAGAAAAAGAGGGTTTGCTCATAAATTCCAACGGGAATTCTCACACTTTTCTCACAACTAAAACACCTTTTAACCCGCGCACACACATCAAAAGAAGTTCCCGATTGGATTTATGGGATAAACCCCATCCCTCGTTTTGTATGCGAACTACGTGGACTTTGATGCCCTATAGTCTACCTAGGCATCTCGGGGTAAAACCCGAGACTCGAGTCCAATTTTTTTTAATTTTATATATTTCTAATTCTTTAACTTAATTCTCTTATATTCTATATATTTATATATACATATATTTGTTCTTGATGGAGTATTATTCCATACGCTTTATCATTCCATCATAACGATCAACGCAAGGATAATCACGTAAATCATATTTTTTAATATTACTTTTAAGAACATTCCTATGGATGACTCGCTCTATCTCTTCCATGATATAGTTGATGATTCCTATTTCCATTACATATACACATGCACATATATCACGGGGAAATAGAAGAAAATAACAACAATTCCATGAGAGACCGCAAGGGCGGAATTGGTGCCTAACACCTTCCCATTTCGTAACTTAGCCTTCGAACCCTACTCGAATCATTTTTGGTTTCGTACGTATCAATATGTCTTTGATGATGTCCTTAGGGATGGCTCCACTTTCTTTTTTCAGTTTTGAGTAAAATAGACTGGCGACTCCATCTCTCTACATTTTTCACATCACACATCACCAACGACGGCCAAAGCTCTCCGAGACGGATGCGCGGGACCGAGATCCTCCCACTACAAAGAGATACCCTCTTCTTTCTCTCTCTCTCCGTGAGGATCGGGGATGGCCACAGTGGCGACTCCGCTGGGGATATTTATATGAGGGCTAGACTCTATTTACATGAGTGTTTTATTTTCTTGTATATCCCCTTATTTGCATGTCCCCCTTTATTATTTATGTGTACCTCATGATTATTCTTCTATTCACACACTTGTAGAAGATTCTCTATGTACACTTCGCACCACATGCACCTAGGATCACATATATCTGCCTGTTGCACGCATCACCCATCCATACTTGGTATACCATTGGTACGTGTACTTTGCTCCCTGTTTGGCATGATCAAGAAAGTTACTCTCATCACAAGATGCTAATAAGAGAATCATGCATGATTCACACGACATTACCAAAGATCATTGTGATTTACCAAATTTTGTTCAGTAACTTGAGGGTCACTTCGTGATGGGCCCAGGCCCGGTAGGGCGCAGTTAGCCTAAGCGATATGACTCTCACCTTCCATTAGCCAAGTACCTTCGACATATATCGAACGGTTCCCCCGCATCGTACCGCTTGATCGAAGTTATGACGGGAGGTATATCTCAGGGAACTCATTCATGTATGCCGAGTATATCGAATTAGCTCTCACACGTATCGTCCCCATGAGGTATACAGTGAGGCAATTCACGTACACTCAGGTATATCAAATGGTTTGTCCACACGTACCGATTGCCCTCAAAAGCAAGACGTATATCGTGGAAGTCACGCCAAAAGGGGGGAACCCTCTCCAATTCACCTAACCAAACTGCATACCTGCATATAGGTGTCAAGCCTAGGACACACACGTTAAACTGCTAATTTCGACCCGAAACGCTACTAAAATTTCGGGTTGGCCTGTCGTCCAAATTTCTGCGCATTTTTAAATGGGACCCTGCCCGTGATCCTGGTTACAAGTCCAACCATAGCTTTACATATGTTGCAAACCCAACTTTTCCAGGCTCGGGTCCCGTCCGACATTTCATTTTGCATTTAGGAGAACTTAATACAAGTGAGAACATAATAATTATAATAATCATGCTGAGACCCGTCAATCAAAAACATTTCTCATTTCTTTATCAAAAATCCAAAAACATTTCTCCTTTCTTTATCAAAAATACGAAAACATTTCTCCTCTCCTTATCGAAAATCCAAAAATATTTTGTCTTTCAAGCTCAACAAAAGAAAAAATGTCAAAAACATTTTCATTCCTTTTTTTAAAATCCCATTCTACACCTTCTCTGGTAAATTTCACGCCCTTGGCCTGGCTCCTTATTGGCTTCGATCTTCAGTCAAATCACCCCAGAGTTTCGTCTGTTCCCCTATTACTTCTTCCAAGTTCGGAATCCATCCGCTTTCCATGGAGAACATAGATCAAGTACCAGTTGTGCAGCCAGATCTGACGGTAGTCTTAGCTCAGCTCGTGTCCAAGATTGACAACCTCCAATCTGAAGTCCGTGAGATGCAACAAAACCATGTTCTTATTCCTAGCGGTCCAGAGGCCCCATTCCCTCACGCTATGGGTCCACCTAAGCCTATCTAGGTTCTCGAAGAGTATCTGAATGCTCCACTTTCCTCTCCTGCTAATGGTTCGTCGCCTGCCTAACTTCCTATGCCAAACCTTGCCCAGCTTGGGGCTAACTTGCCTATGATCATGGATCCAAAAGAGGAAGAGTTGAACAAGGTCAAAGAAGATCTCAAGATGCTAACTAAAATGTTCTACCAGGTTAGAATCTCTAGGAATTACATGAACTACACTCACATGTCTCCTTATCCTAAAGAAAGGTTACCCGAGAAATTCAAGATGCTAAATTTTGAGAAATATGGAGGAAGTGGACCCCCGATTGTTAATGTTCACACTTATCACCGTTATATGACCCTTCTAGGGGATTCTAAATAAGTGATGGCCCAATTATTTCAGTAAACTTTGAAGGATAGCGACCTCCGATGGTTTTTGTCTCTCGAGGAGTCCAGAATCCGTAGCTAGGAGGACGTAGCCTGAGAATTCATGTCGTAGTACAAACACAATGAAGAGATTGTGGTCACTCGTCACGATTTAGAGCTTCTCAAACAGAACTCTAGGGAATCAGTCAGTAACTTCATAGCCCGATGGAGGGAAAAAGCAACCACCATGACCAATCAGCCATCCGAGGAAGAATAAGTCAACATAATGAAGAAGAACTTCTTACCCCACATTCGAGCCACGTTGGGAGGAAAATACTATCCCCACTTATGAGCACTCAGAGATCCAGGAGTAGAAATCGAGGAAGGTCTTGCTAAAACAGAAGTTAAACCAAAGAAAGTGTCCGGATAGTTCACTCCTAGAAAATATGATAAACCTGTCAATGCTGCAGTCTCAACCATCAACAACATCTCTCAACCAACCAACTCATGGGAATTAGAAAGCCGCCCTGTCCCAGTCTGAAAGGAATACACCAAGTTCCATGCCCCCCTGTCCAAAGTTTATCAAGCCTTGTTAAGACGAAATATTATCAAACCCTTGGACCCCCGTCCATTTCCATATCTACTTCTAAGAAACTTCAAAGCAGATGCCCATTGCGCCTTTCACCAAACTGTTGGCTATACCACTGACCAATGATTTCACCTTTAAAACTTAATCTAAGGTCTAATTGACTGGGGTACCATTGCCCCACTAGCCAATCCTAAGCCAAACACTACTAACAACCCACTCCCAAATCATGCCAAAGCCATCTCTCTAGAAGAGAACCCAAAATTTGACCCCTCAACTCAAATCACACCCATATACTCTCCTAAATCTCTCCAAACTTGCCCATATTTCATCATATACCCTGCCAGCCTCGCTGATCAAGCACTGTCACTCCTTACCAGAGCGTCACTACACCAAAATGGGCAAATTGTCACCTTTCAGCCGGCCAGCCTTGTCAAGGTCATTGACCGTGACAAAAAAATACGCGTTTTATGTCACGGTCATTGACCTTGACACGACCGTGACAACTTTTACAGCAAAAACCCTTTCCCCCTTCTTTTTTCCCTCCCACCGTTCCCTCCATCTCTCTCTCTCTCTCTCTCTCTCTCTCTCGACGCTGCTCTCTCTCTCTCTCTCTCAGGTCCAATTTCTCTCTTTCTCTCTCTCTCTCTCTTCCATTTATATATATATTTGTCTGTATATTTATGTGTGTATGTGTATATATATATGTGTGTATGTGTGTGCGTGTGTGGGGGTGGGGCAGGGTGGGGCGGGGTGGTGGAGGGGGGCAGGGGGTGGGGCGGGATGGGGCAGGGTGGTGGAGGGGGCAGGGGTGGGGTGGGGTGCGGTGTGTGTGTGTGTGTGTGTGGTGGTGTGTTTTGGGGGAGGGGGTGGTGGAGGGGGGCAGGGGGTGGGGTAGGGTGGGGTGTGTGTGTGTGTGTCTGGTGGTGTGTGGTGGGGGAGTGTGGTGTTATGGCCGAAAAACACAACCCAAACTCTCCCTAAGATTTAGAAAGGATTAAAATGTAATTTTTAAAGAGTTAAAAATGTGTATATATTCAATTAAAAATACCCCTAAATAATTTTCAGTTAAGAAAAAAATCATAAAACAAATTTTCACACATTATTATCTCAAAATATCATTTTTCATAATTTTAGCATTAGTAAACATAGGATAAAAATATCTGATTAATTCCTAGGTTAAATTAAATTAAATTAATTTTAGTGCTTAAATATTATTAAATGGTTTTGAATTTTTTAAATATTATTAAATGGTTCTGGGGGAGGGGGTGGTTGAGGGGGCAGGGTGCGGTGTGTGTGTGTGGTGGTGTGTTTTGGGGGAGGGTAGTGGTGGAGGGGGGGGGGTGGAGGGGGGCAGGGGGTGGGGTGGGGTGTGTGTGTGTGTGGTGGTGTGTGGTGGGGGAGGGGGTGGTAGAGGGGGGCAGGGGGTGGGGTAGGGTGGGGTGTGTGTGTGTGTGTGGTGGTGTGTGGTGGGGGAGGGGGTGGTGGTGGGTGTGTGTGGTGTTATGGCCGAAAAACACAACCCAAACTCTCCCTAAGATTTAGAAAGGATTAAAATGTAATTTTTAAAGAGTTAAAAATGTGTATATATTCAATTAAAAATACCCCTAAATAATTTTCAGTTAAGAAAAAAATCATAAAACAAATTTTCACACATTATTATCTCAAAATATCATTTTTCATAATTTTAGCATTAGTAAACATAGGATAAAAATATCTGATTAATTCCTAGGTTAAATTAAATTAAATTAATTTTAGTGCTTAAATATTATTAAATGGTTTTGAATTTTTTAAATATTATTAAATGGTTCTGGGGGAGGGGGTGGTGGAGGGGGCAGGGGGTGGGGTGGGGTGCGATGTGTGTGTGTGTGTGTGGTGGTGTGTTTTTGGGGAGGGGGTGGTGGAGGGGGGCAGGGGGTGGGGTGGTGTGTGTGTGTGTGTGTGGTGGGGGAGGTGGTGGTGGTGGGGGAGTGTGGTGTTATGGCCGAAAAACACAACCCAAACTCTCCCTAAGATTTAGAAAGGATTAAAATGTAATTTTAAAGAGTTAAAAATGTGTATATATTCAATTAAAAATACCCCTAAATAATTTTCAGTTAAGAAAAAAAATCATAAAACAAATTTTCACACATTATTATCTCAAAATATCATTTTTCATAATTTTAGCATTAGTAAACATAGGATAAAAATATCTGATTAATTCCTAGGTTAAATTAAATTAAATTAATTTTAGTGCTTAAATATTATTAAATGGTTTTGAATTTTTTAAATATTATTAAATGGTTCTGGGGGAGGGGGTGGTGGAGGGGGAAGGGGGTGGGGTGGGGTGCGGTGTGTGTGTGTGTGTGTGTGTGCGTGTGGTGGTGTGTTTTGGGGGAGGGGGTGGTGGAGGGGGGGAGGGGGTGGGGTGGGGTGTGTGTGTGTGTGTGTGTGTGGTGGTGTGTGGTGGGGGAGGGGGTGGTGGAGGGGGGCAGGGGGTGGGGTGGGGTGTGTGTGTGTGTGTGGTGTGTGGTGGGGGAGGGGGTGGTGGAGGGGGGCAGGGGGTGGGGTGTGTGTGTGTGTGTGTGTGGTGGTGTGTGGTGGGGGAGGGATAATTCACGGGCTTTAGCTAAACTAGGGTTTTATAGAGTTTCGCTCCTACTACTTGGGCAATGACTATATTAGGGACCAAAGATAAATAAATAAACTGGATTCAAAGTAAATACTAGGAAATCCCAATTTATAACCGTCTAATTTATATCCTTTATTTATTTAATCACGATTCATTCCACTAAATAATCATGATTGCACTCAAATTTAATTATTTATAAATCACTCGAAAGAATGTGTTCTTATTATTAAAGTTGATTACGGTATATTATGATTCCCCACGTTATGTTTTCGATACCCTCTTGGTTAAATAAATTTTCTACTAACCGATTTTAATAAATATCTGATCAATTCCTTGATTCTAAAACTTAATTCTATAGGATTATAAAATAGTTCATCGGTCGGGTAAACAAAACATATAAGTCTATCAAGGGGTATCACAATCCAAATTATTTCTTGGACGTGAATTCCTCCAAATTATGATCTCATACCTATTCACACAATGATTGACCAACTTGCGAGGATCTATTGTTCTAACATATAATTGAACTTCACCCATCGCAATCGAAGAAATAATTGTGAAAGAAATTTGATATCCATAACCCTAGGGATTAAGAATCTATGAACTTTTTGCAAACGATATGAGATTTCCCATTTTTAATCAAGAACATCCTTAGACTTGTAGGGGGTGGTGTGTGTGTGTGTGTGGGGTGGTGTGTGGTGGGGGAGGGGGTGGTGGAGGGGGGCAGGGTGGGTGGGGTGGGGTGTGTGTGTGTGTGTGATGTTCAATTTAGTTGGTGCAAAAACTAACGGTCAAAGTAATAGTATATAATTCCAACATTTCAAACTACTTGAACATCACAAATGGATACAAACTTAAAATATAAATTGAGATAACCTTAGAATCTAATTAGGGTAAAAATATAATGGCATCAACTAACATATATGTAGGGGTGGGGTGGGTAGGGGTGGAGGTGGTGTGTGTGTGTGTGTGTGTGTGTGTGTGTGCGTAGGTGCGTAGGTGTGCGTGTGTGTGTGGCGGTGGGTGGGGGTGGGGGTGGGGGTGGGGGTGGGGCACCCATTTAATAACTCTTTAAATATTTGGAAAAAACATAATATTACAAAATTGAAACGAAATGGTATTGACGGAACTTACACATATGTTATAATATAGATGGAACATTTTTTTATTTGTACTATTAATTCAATTAATTCAATTAGGTAAAATGAAATGTGTACTATTAACATTTTTTTTTATCTGTACTAATAACATTTTTTTTACAGCAAAAATGTCTCCTTCAGATGTTAAGGCGAAGATGATGATGCTGTTTATGATGATGTCGTCTGGGTTCGGTGGTAGCGGAGGCGACGAGGGCTCCTCCGCCGCTAGGCTCCCCAAAAATGGAAAATTTAGGATTATCGTCGAAAATAGCAAGATCCCTCGAGCTGCTAAAGACGGTCATCGGCCCGGGGTTTATGAGTTGGAAGGAGGTGCCGTATGAGCTCAAGTTAGCTGTTTGGGCGGCACTACAGGTAATATTTATATGAATATTTCAATTTATATTTATATTTCTATTTATTCGCAACTAACATTGTATTTGTTGGACAGGAACAATTCAACTTGGATCCAAAGCTACGCGATTCCGTCTTGGAGCAGTTGAGGGAGCAACACAAGACGTGGAAGAAAAATATGCGGACACGGTAATTTGGAAAAACACGAGAGTCCATTTTACAATGGCGCGGATCCGTCCCGCCCAAGGAGCCGATCTCATTGGCACAATGGCAAAAGTTCATTGACAATGAGATCGAGGATCGACAATTGGCATCTCGCCAATCGGGGAGGGAAAATCGGGCTAAAAAGACGGACGTGCACTACTCCGGCCGGACCTCTTACGCTGAGGTGGAGCATAGGATGCAGGTAAGATTTAATTTATCTATAACTACAGAAATATATTATTGGATATTATTTTACTTTACGGGGCCGATACTAATTTTACTTTACTCTATTTTATTTCAGGGTGTAGGGAGTGGGCCAGGGGGTAAGCCACATAGGCTCGATACTTATATGGCTCTTCGAACGAAGAAGGGGAAGGACAAGGAGGTGTCCCCAAGCGTCGCGGCCACGATTGTAAGTAATCCGACAGTTTAATTATTGTTAATTACGTTATAATTTTTTAGTTTACTTATTTTACTAATCATGTGCTTTTTGTCGTTTCAGGCAAAGCTTAAGGAAGTGCATGAGTCGCAGTCTGATGCCGACAAGGCATCTTTGTCCACAGACGCACTCAGCCAAGTGCTTGGCTCTGATCGCAAAGGGAGGACAAGGGGAGTGAGCTCGCGGGTGGCCAAATCTAGGATCATCGGATTGGAGACGAGCGACACCGGGTTGTCTCGAACGATGGATTCACACGACGCGAAGCTGTCCCGTTTGGAGGCGACGGGCCAAGATATGTACGCATTCATGAAGCGTACGTTGGGTGGAGACCGTAAAGGGAAAGGGAAAGGGAAGAAGAAGGCGGTGGAGGAGGAGGTGCGGGAGGACGAGGCGCAGGATGACGAGGATGTGGACCTCGCTGCTTCATCACCGACACGTTCGTACTTCGACGATCCACTTCCCTATTTGACGCCCTCCAACAGACCATTGTCGACAATTGGTTGGCTGAGCGTGTTCATATTGGACGTATTTGATGGCCAGCGGATAGGGCGGGGGTTGAGGGACCCGAATATCGTCGAGGGTGGAATAGTCCATGGACGTGTGCTTCAAGAGATGGAGTCCAGGGTGCTCGTCACGCATGTCATACCCGGGAAGGAGAACTCCCTATTGTGGTTGCGCGAACAATGCGGCACGACGTATATTAGTGGGTGCGTCAATTCGTATGTCGTGTGGCCTACTCACCTCCTCAGTTTTATCCAAGACATGTAGTAACATTATTTTTAAGTTTGTCCATTTTAATTAAATTTGGATTATATCGTCATGTATATTGTTTTTACTTTGAATATTTGGATTATATCGTCATGAATATATATTTGCATTATCTTTAGTTTGTGTTGGATATATGATGTTTGGAACAGGTACAATGTTGCTATAACAGGTACAAATATACTGCTGGGCAGTGGCGGTGGCCATACTGCCCAGCAGTTTTTTTTTAAATTCTGCCCAGAATTGTCACGGTCATTGACCGTGACAAGTCCGCGACAAAGTTGTCACGGACGTGTTACGGTCATTGACCGTGACAATTGGGGTCACGGCTTTGTCACGGTTATAAACCGTGACAAACGTATCACGGTCATTGACCTTGACACGACCGTGACACAAAACGCGAGTTTTTTGTCAAGGTCAATGACCGTGACACGACCGTGACAAAAAAAGTTGTCTCGCCTCGAAATGTCACGGACATTGACCTTGACAAGGTGAATTTGTCAAGGTCAATGACCTTGACAAATGGGCAGATTTGGTGTAGTGCGTGCATCGCTGTTCGTACCTATTTTAAAAATGGAAGCATGGAATTATCAGAAGTATTAAACCAACTCCTAGAGTTCGGCCTGAAACTGCCCTCGCAGATGATCATTGATTGTTAAAGGTTCAGTACACTATTCTTGGAAGCACGAAAATGGGACCGAAAGTCAGATAGTTGGGTGGTACCAACTGATAAAGTCAGCCTAGATGACGTTGTCTAGATCATGGCAGAATTATTTAGACAAACCAATAATATTTGCAGTATGACTGAGTTATTTAATACTCTGAAGCTATAAGGGCGCCTGGTCCCTTAACCCTTACATCTCCTCGCAGAATGGGAAAACATGTACGAAGAGGCCATTGAAGTTGTGGAATGCATTGACTTTACATGGAAAGACAGAATTATTGCCACCGGATGGAGGGAAGGATTCGAAGATTCAAATAGAGAGCAAGCTTCAGAGAAAACTGGCCCGATAGCCGACATGTGTGGGATAATATCATTTAAATAACTCCTTTGAGAAATAAGAAAGGTAGCAGAACAACCTGAGATTGACGAAGAAATGGGGTTCATGTTCTTCCCTTCTTCAGTAAATCACATGACAAGATCGGGGAGGCATTACCAGATCCCAAGCTTACCACCATCCAATGACAAAGGGAAGGGTGTTAAAAACCTTCTTATGGCAAAGATGACCCTCGAGGAAAGCAAGATCCTCAATCAACTGAAGAAAACTCAGGCTAACATCACTCTATGGGTTTTTTTTTTATGTCTTCCCAACTGCACATAAATGCTTTGATCAAGTTGCTCACCAGACCAACAGTTCTTCCTTCTACCACACCAGAATAAGCGATAAATTTAGTCGGATCCCTGACCTCTACCCGAATGCTATCCTTTTCTGAAGAAAAAATCCCCAGAATTGGGCCAAACCACAATCATGCACTCAACATCTCCGTCGAAGTTATGGGGAAGATCGTACCACTCTCTCTTGTTGATAATGGATCTACCTTGAATGTCTGCCCATTAAGAACCTTCAAATTCTTTGGACAAAAGGAACGTGACCTCTCTCCAACCTCCGCTGCAGTACATGCTTACAATAATACCCATCGGGAGGTGATGGGATCCATAAAACTTGTAATAGGGGCTGGCCCTATCAACTCTGTAATTGAATTCCAAGTTATTGACATCCCAGCTTGTTTCAACATGTTACTCAGAGGACCTTGGCTCCACAGTATCAAGGGTGTGTCTTCCTCACTCCATCAGAAATTAAAGTTCTTCACCGACGGACGAGTCATCACTATATTGGGCGATGACGACAATGTCAAGGGTGCAAGTACCAGTAATCCAATCCTTAAGATGCAGCATGGGTCAAATAATATGCTCCTATCAGGATTCCAAGTTGAGCCACTTCTACTCCCGGCACGTGACAATTTCAAATAAAGGGTTTGTCTAGAATACGACCCTCATGGCAACGTCAATGTGATTTAAATGTTCAAAAATATGCACTTCATGCCCGGATTGGGGCTAGGACAAAGACAGTAAGGGATAATTTAGCCCATTGTAATGAAAAAAACTTTCCCTCCTTCTAGTTTAGGGTATCAACCATCAGAATAAGAGCTCAGAATAATCCGCCAATCTCGACCAAAGAGAAGATTAGACTGCATCCAGACTATCCCAGGTGACTCCTTGAATGGACGATTCATTAAAGAGGGCGAAGACTTCCCCTTTTGTGACTTTTTGAAACCATGGTATGACCATAAAGATAAGAAGATAAAGTTTGGAATGGAGATCTTTTTTTAATACAACTACTCATGGGCCGAAAGTTCCCTACATCATGTACAACCGCTCATAAAGACACCAAAGATTCCGAGGTAAATGACTTTGAGGATTCGTTTAATTTACAGACACTGGGGCTGACACTATGCATGGTTCATTCAAGCACTACATCACTGGATCCATTCTGCCTGATTAAATCTGCTGATACACCTCTCCTCAACTGGCATGCTATGTCAGTTCTACCTTTTGAAATCCCACTTAACCCTAATGTTTACCCAATTTCTTCTTCTATTACCTATCCTTGCTCTAATGTAATCGAGACCTCCTTTGATGAGGTTCTCAATGTTGTTTTTCCTATTAATGAAATAAACAAAAATTTTGAGTATCTTGTTGTGCCTTACATTAATTGTTTAGATTCTAATCAAACTTTTGATGATGATGATTTTTCAAATGAATAATTCTTAACTGATCTAAATAAGGTTAATAACAAACAACATAATCGCGTTCAAGTTAATAAAGAAGAAATTGTTATTATTAACCTCGGTTCTAGTAGCCAATTGCGCGAGATTAGGATAGGGGGTACCCTTGACGAGCATGGGCGCGCACAACTCAAAGAATTACTGAAGGAATTCGTGGATGTCTTTGCATGGTTCTATGACGATATTCCCGACATTGATCCTGAAATAGCTCAATATGAGATCCCCACTCTTCCAGATTATAAGCCAATTAAACAAAAGTTGAGAAAGCTCCGCACCAAATGGTCGCTCAAAGTCAAAGAAGAAGTGGTTATACAATTGAACGTGGGCCTCATTCGCATACTCGAATATCCCATATGGATGGCCAACATAGTGCCTATGCCAAAATCAGGATGTGTGTAGACTATTGGGACTTGAACAAAGCCTCTCCAAAGGATGATTACCCGCTACCCAATATCGACATGATAGTGGACAACATAGTCAGTCATTCTCTCAAGTCATTTGTCAACGCGTTTGTCAGATACAACCAAATCAAAATGCACCCAGATCACCAAGAAAAAATTGCGTTCATCACACTGTGGGGAACCTTTTGCTACACTGTTATGCCATTTGGTCTCAAGAATGCTGGGGCTACCTACCAAAGGGCTGCCACAACCATCCTACACGATCTGATTAACAAAGAAGTCGAGGTCTATGTGGATGATATAATTATCAAATCCAATACTTGAGAAATATATGTTCCCTCTCTCCAAAAATTGTTCGAACGACTGCAACGGTATTAGATGAGACTTAATCCACAAAAATGTGTATTCGTCATTACTAAGGGGAAACTCTTGGGATTAATGGTCAGTGAGAAGGGGATAGAAGAATATCCTTCCAAGCTGAAAGCCATATGTGAGATGTCACCTCCCCTAACGGAGAAAGAAGTCTATGAATTCCCTGGGAAATTATAATACATCAGCCGGTTCATTAGCCAACTAACTTTCATCTGTGAACCTATTTTTGAACTCCTTCGAAAGGACTCAACCAAGGTTTGGAACGAGTCATGCCAAGAAGCCTTCGATCGAATTAAGCAATATCTAACACAACCTCCAGTACTCATGCCACTACAGCCTGGTCTCCCCTTGCTCCTATACCTAACCATAATCGACACTGCAATTGGGGCTTTGCTAGCCCAATACCTTAAAGAATCCTGTAAAGAAAGAGCCATATATTATACCAGTCGTAAATTGACCAGATACGAAGTTAACTACACTGCTTTTGAAAAGGCATGTGTCGCACTTGTTTGGGTCACCTAAAAGTTGCGACACTACATGCTCGCCTTCCCCATCAAAATTGTATTACGAATGGACTCCATCAAATACCTGCTTAAGAAACCCGTCTTATCCATCCGAATGGCTCGATGGTTAATGCTCCTAGACAAGTTGGATATCGTGTACGTCACACATAAAGCCATAAAGGAAGATCCATCTCTAACTACCTCGCTGACTACCCCATAAAAGAAGCTGATGTTTGGAGTTTCGAATTCCCAGATGAAAACATCCTCTACACCGCTCAAGATGACCTTCGATGGAAAATTTTCTTTGACAGTGTTGTCAACAAAAAAGGATATGGCATTAGGATACTTCTAATCGCCCAAGATGAATCCCACACTCCCATCGCTATCAAATTGGATTTTCCCTGCACTAATAACATAACTGAATACGAGGCGTGTACAGTACGCCTCAAAGTTGCTCTCAAGAAATGTATTCAATGCATATATGTCTATGGGGATTCTTCCCTCATCACCGGCCAAGTGCTCAAAAAATGGAAAGTCAAGGATGTGAAACTCCAACCCTTACATGACCACTTAGAAGAACTAGCCTCCTAATTCCAAGATATCACCTTCCACTACCTACCTCGAGCAAAGAATAACCGAGTCGATTCCCTTGCTACCTTGGCCTCCATGGTCGACATGTTCAAAGGAATAACAATGGCCCCCTTTCTAGTTCAAAAGAAAGGCAAACTAACCCACTGCTACCACATTGAGCTCATTACCAAAGAATATCCCGAGCTAGCCAATTGCTGGTACTATGATATTTGGCACCTCCTCAAGCATGGTAAGTATCCCGAAGGTTCCAACAAGAAATACCGTGCAACCCTTCAAAGACTGGCCGCCCAGTACATCATCTGTCATAAATCACTGTTCAAGAGAAACTTCGATGGAACCTATCTACACTGCATTACGGGGGCTGACATTGAAGAGATAATGTAGAAAATCCACAGCGGGGAATGCGGATCCGACATGAATGGTCACATACTTGCCAAGAAGATCATCGGACAAGGCTACTACTGGACCACCATAGTCCAGGATTGCACCGCCTATGTTCAGAGATGCCTCAAGTGCCAAGAGTTTTCCAACTTTCAACACCTACCTCCGCGAGAATTATACAACATGACTTCCCCTGGTCATTCTCCACCTGAGGCATCAACATCATAGGAAAGGTTACACCCAAGGCTTCTAACGGGCATGAATTCATCCTAGTTTCCATTGATTACTTCACCAAATGGGTCGAAGCTGAGTCATACACGCAGTTCTGAACGCCAAGAAATTGGCCAAATTCATCAGGAAGAACATCATCTGTCGATATGGGTCCCACAAAAACTAGTGTCAGACAATGAGTTACACTTCGAGGCAGAAGTTATAGAAGTGGTCAACGAGTATGGGATTCAGAGACACAAATCTTCTCCCTACCGACCTCAGACCAATGGTACAATCGAAGCCGCCAATAAAAACCTCAAATCCATCATCAGTAAGATGACTGAAATCTATCGAGATTGGGTCGACCGAACCCCTCATGCCCTTTAGGAATATCGAACCTCAATCCAAAATTCTACTGGGGCTACCCCTTACTCTCTAGTCTACGACATGGAAGCAGTATTACCTATAGAGCTGGAAATACCCTCGTTGCACATCATGCTTGAAAGAAAGGTCAACGAAGAAGACTAGTACCAAAGTCGTCTTAATGAGATGACCCTCCTAGATGAAAGGAGATTGAAAGCTCTATATCACATCCAAGGGTACCATCACCGTATAGCATGATCATTCAATAAGAGAGTCAAAGACCACTTTGTCCGAGAGGGGGACTTAGCCCTCAAAGAAATAGTAGAGCCCATCTAGGACCCCAGAGGCAAATTCAAGACTAATTGAAGCAGCCCATACATTGTGAAGAAGATCTTATCCGGTGGCATCGCTATGCTCACCGAACTCTATAGGGAGGAAGTGGCGAGCCCAATCATCCTGAACCGTCTAAAGAAGTTCTACCCCTAGTCCTTAATCTCGGTGCGCTACGACTCTTCTCATCCCCCTTCTATTCCAAAAAAGAATCTCCATTTCCCTCTACCCATAACTACGTAGACTTTATCCTCTACAAAAAAACATTTTCAGAAAAATTAAAACTTTTTTAAAACCCCCATAGGTACGTAGGCAGCTCATACATCTTACATGAGCACGACCCTTTCTTTTTCATAAAAAAACTATTCTTTTCTTATCTCTGAGAACGATAGTTCATTCTAACATATATTTGAGTAAAAGGATTATGCATGCCTTAGCAAACGACATAGATAATTCAAAATACAAAATTCATCAAAAGGAACAGTTGGATGATCAAAAACTTGCTTATTTCACTAATAAGAAATTACAGTTCAATTACATAAGAAAAGAAACGGATAACTCCCTTCCCCCTACCTTCCTAAAAAGCCAAATAAATTCTTAAATTTATTCCCCATTACAAAACAAACTCTCCAAGAGTACTACCCGCAGCTACCAGAGGAGCCCGCTCCATCATCATCTACATCCTGGGGTCCCGAAGCTTCCCCTGCCTGAATAGAGTGACACATATTCTCCATGGACTGATAAGCTCGAACCAACCTTGGAAAAACCATAACACCTCCCTCCATTGTATCAAATAAGACATGACACCTTTGTCCTGTCTCCACTAACAACATCTTGCTAACTACTTTTCTCCACAACCACTTCATATAATCCCCGGGGATGTGCCAGACTCTCCCAACGGACTAAGAAGGGAGGGTCGATGGACGTCGAATCTTGCACAAAGAGCCAAGTCGTATGCGCAGATGTTCTGTCAGATCTTCTATCAGAAAGGAATTTAGTGTCTGAGGTGGCATGACCTACTCCCAGCCAGATTAGCATAGGATCCACCAAGGGAAACAGAAAGAGGTCTATCTGAGACAAATCAGCCAATGTACGGGTATTCCCTCAGTTTCAGAATAGGCAGAAGCTGTCCCCACCAAGGCACTGACCAGTGCAGATTTAGAGACTCGTGTTCCACAAACCAGTTCTCCCAACTCTCAATATCTAGGCCAACACTGATGAAGTGGCATGAAAAGAAGTTGGTCACGACTGATAAAGGATATTCCGGAGGAGTCACCAAGCAAAATATTTCAGATAACCACATGAACATCATCACAGGGCTACCCCTCAGAAAGTCAGAACGACCTTCTCGCCAGGCATCTAGGTCAATCAAAGTCTCATCCATGAAGTAATGGCTACAAGTTGTGTATCCACCAGCACTTCTCCAGTCATCAACAACATTTTTTAAACCAAGCCCAGAACGATGACTTTAACATATCCAGAATCACGAAAATGCATGGACTACAACACCGCCGGAAAGGATATCATTCCTCCAACAACCAGTGGTCTGGCCATCGAAGGTGAAATATGAAGAAGCTCGGCCAACAAATCCTTGGGAGAATAGGAAAACTCAGGTAAAGCCACAGCAACACTGGGATTTATCCCCAGCATGGCAAAAAATTCCTCGTAGGTAGGACAAATCTCATCCAACCCAAAGCGAAAGATATGATCCTCGGGATACCAAAACTCGACAGCTTTAATCAGTATGTTCCACTCAATGGGCTGGTTGCACCACAAAGAGACTCGCCGTATGTGAAAAGCATCATAATCAACATTATTAGAGCACATTGCTTCCAAGGCTTCGAGATAGTTAGCAAACTCAACTCTACCAGGGAGATCCATCTTGCACGACTAAGAGATAGTAAGCAAGTAAGAATGTGGAAAAGGAAGAAAGTGAAAGTTTAAAGAGGAAAGATCCATCCACAACCCCTTTTTATACTTGGAAACTCCCAAGCCAAGACACAACCCTTGCAGAAATCGAAGGGAATGCTGCCCCACAAGGTACCAAAGGCTAAAGAAAGTACCAATCAAAGCCTTGATTGATTAGACTAGACTGACCTACCGATAGGCAGGATAAGGGACTTGACGATGGGCAACCCCCTATTTTTGGAAACTTACATTTGTACTCTTTTGCCAAAATAAAAAAAAATCAAAAAACTCAATAAAAATAAATGGATATTCTCAGCATAATTTCAAAAGCCACTTCCATCTATATAAAATCCCAAAAATATTTCTTTTTACGGTCTCAGCAGTAAAGTAAAAAGCGCATATACATTCATTCATTCATTACTAACAGAAGATAAATAAAAACTCCATTGCATTGCATAGATATTTTTCTGTGTTACATCAATTTTACAGGAAATAAAGAAAATCCAAAATACAACGGGACTCAGTCTGAATTGCCATCCTCTCTCTCTAAGAGCTCCCATCCCCGTGACGCACTCTCTTTCCCTTATGACGAGATGATGCACCATTGCTACTTGAACCAGACTCCTGCCCGGATGAAGCAGACGACACTAAGCAAGAAGGAACAGGAACCGCGTGCTGAATATGGGCAGTCATCGAAGATATCCAGTCCCTAATGTCCCTTAGCCTAGTGGTGGACACCCAGACTTGCTGCAAAAAAAAGGGGGGCAGAATCAGTTTCAGGCAAAGAAGATCAAAAGAAACCAGAACAGAAAGAATAAAAGACTAAAAAGGTTTACCACCGGATGAAGGACCTCCTCTGTCAAGCCCAACTCCTCCGGGTCCATCACATGAGGATGATGCAAGATAGGCACCATCCTTCCATCAGCCCACCGAATGTTGTATGAAAAGGTATGCAACCGCATAAAGGGAACCCTCAAAGTCGTCGTCGCTGTAGATGTCGACGGACTACCACTACTATGGGAGTACCCAACTGGCTAACTCGAACCCACAGGAGGGAAAGGAAGAGAATCATATATGCTAGGCACCATCAGGCAACTCGTCACGAAGTCCATATAATCATATTGTACAACCGTGTCGTTATACAATAAATAGGACTCGATAATCATCGTCGCAATCCTCGCATCCTCTGGAAACATTCGCTCTCGCCTCATAGACATAGGGGGCCTCACAGGTGGGACTACCTCCTCCTCCTCAGCAATCTATCGGACCACCCTCTCCCCGAGATACCAGGAGTGGCCAAACTCATGCGCCAACAAAGGCCTTATATGCGAGTCGACCCCGTGTCCTGAACAACCATCCCCCAAGGATAAAAGGTCACCTAAAAATTCTCAGTAGATATAAGTTAATATGGAATTCGAGCAAACAAAGACCAAGACTGAAGAAGGAAAAGGTCTTACCCTATCACTGGTCAGGCCATTTAAGACCTGACGCATCGCATGCAGAGAAAGAAACTTCCTCGACTGTCGATTGGCCTTCCGCCATCGGTATAACCGGTAAAAGTCCCCAATGGTCTCATCCTTCAAAGAGATCAACTAGTTATTACACCCAATCACCTCATAGAACCACGCCTGCTAAAGACAAGAATCTGCGATAAAAAAAGAGACGCACAAGGAAAATGTGAATGCATGAAAGGAAAGTGCAAAAACCAAAGAATACATTAAGAAGATACGTGGCTCCAGTAAAAGTCTACCGGCAGCACCGGCAAAATGCATCAGAGAAAAATAAAGGGTCGCCAAAGTCAGTCTCCCCCAATCATAGAGAGGGATGTTCGAAAACATCCTCAAGTATGGCAAAAACCATAAGTGGACAACGTCGCCGCTCGACACCACCATAAATCCCCCTAACACCAGTAAAATAAACAAACGGGGCCTCTGCCTCACTTGTAGCCCGTCCTGCGCATCAATCACCCTACTCAGCAAAACATCCCTCAGCAGAGACAAACGAATGGAGTCCCCAGATACTATCCTCCCCACATCACCTAGCGCCGCCTGCACCACCTCTGGACTCACCCGCAAAGAGCGATCCACATCTATCTTCTCTCCATCACAATCCATCTCCAGCAGCTACTGCACATATATGGAAGTTAAATTCATCTCCCGAAAGCCAAAATGGAAGGTGTGGGTAGTGTCCCACCACCTCTCCCCCAGAGCGCATAAGACCGTCGTCGAACGAGGAATCTCATCCAGCACAGATGCCAACCTCCCAAAGCCCGCTAATGATACTACCCAACGCACCACAGGTGGAAGACGCTCCCATATATCCTTAAGCCCCGTCATCCCGCGGGCACGTATAGTTGATAAAGAAACATCAGGTTGTCAAAGAAAAGCCTCGTCAAAATCCAAGAAAAAAGGAAATCACCAAAAAGGGAATGCCAAAATCATTTTATACTTACATAACCACCAGGGTTCACCACCCTAAAAGAGCGATGACGCGATGGCTCCTGTAGTAAAGTTCGCTCATCCGCAATCGGCTCAAACGCATCAAAATAATTCTCACTCCCTACAGAAAGTGGCGCCCTGACCCTCCACTCCACATTCGACCAATAATCAATAGCCAACCACTCCCTGTGTGTCATAGTACTCACAAAAGTGGCCATTTTTTAGGTTACGAAATGTTAGGACGATTCACAGAAGAAAATCGCAGAGAGAGAGAAGGCAAGAAGCTGTGAAAAAAGAAGGAAACTCGTCCCCTTTTTATAGGAAGCCAAGGGTCATGCCGATCGGCACTGACCCCCCACCTATCGATCAGAATTGACCTTTTAACTTCTTGAGGAAGTCCAAAAGCCTGTACCACTGCCGAATGGCACCCTCCAAGCCATGCCGACCGGCACCCCCTTAATTTTTCGTACAAAAATTCCCAGATAATACCATAAGACCCTGAAAAATTCTCAGAAAATTCCTAAAAATCCAAGGGAAGATATAGAACATCTTTACTAAGAAAATTTATTTTTCTCTAACTCTCCCATAAGCTGAACCCCTACTTCCCCAGCGGAACCCTCAAAAGCCAAGTGAATCTCTCAGTGGCAACGTCCCCAGAGGACCCCTAAAGCATCCCAAACTTCAGGTTATCTCCTATTCCCCCAAAGTCTCGAATTTCCTCAAGCATAATGTCCAAACCCTGGATCACCTAATCGTTTCCCAGTGGAATTCATAGCATCAAATCAGTTATTCCTCGCAAAGTCTCCGGAAGACACGAAAGTTCCCCTAGTAATCAGTTCCTAGCTCAAATCAAAATCACAAGGTAATTTTCCGAACAGAGTTCCCCGAGAACATCTCCATTTAATCTCTCAGAATTGGCTTCGACCCGCAGGGTCATCATAATTCAAGCCCTCAGAATTAGCTTTGACCCACAAAATTGGTCATCACAATTTAATCCCTCAGAATTGGCTTCGACCCCCATAATTGGTCATCCCATCTCAGGCCCTCAGAATTGGCTTCGACCCACAGAATTGGTCATCACAATTCAAGCCCTCAAAATTGGCTTCGACCCACAGAATTGTTCATCACAATTTAAGCTCTCAGAATTGGCTTCGACCCACAGAATTGGTCACCTCATCTCAATCCCTCAGAATTGGCTTTAACCCACAGAATTGGTCATCTCATCTTAAGCCCTCAGAATTGGCTTCGACCCGCAATGTTGGTCATCACAATTCAAGCCCTCAGAATAGGCTTCGACCCACTGAATTGGTCACTTCATCTCAAGCCCTCAGAATTGGCTTCGACCCGCAGAATTGGTCATCACAATTTAAGCCCTCAGAATTGGCTTCGACCCACTGAATCGGTCATCCTCATCCTTAGGTCCTCGAAATCGGCCTCAACCCTCTGAATTGGTCATCCTCATCCTTAGGTCCCCAGAATCAACTTTGACCCTCTGATTTGTTCATCCTTATTCTTTAGGTCCTCAAAATCGGCCTCGACCCTCTGAATTGGTCATCCTCGTTCTCTTAGGTCCGCGGAATCGACCTCTTTCAAATGCATCATGCGATGTCTATTCGAAGGCTATAGTTTGTTCCAAACTCACCCATATAGGGGCTCTATATACACCCCATTCTAGCACCCCATAATATCTCCTTAGGTCCCTAGCACCTCCCAGCATCACTACGAACTTAGGTCATACTCGAGTACTAACCTTGAGGCCATCAGGCACACCCAGGCTCCGTTTGACCAAAAGTCAAACTCCTCAGCTCGACAGAGACTGAATAAATCTTTAAAGGCCAATGAAA
Organism: Sambucus nigra; assembly: GCA_949130495.1. Classification (NCBI taxonomy): domain Eukaryota; kingdom Viridiplantae; phylum Streptophyta; class Magnoliopsida; order Dipsacales; family Adoxaceae; genus Sambucus; species Sambucus nigra. The sequence goes on from OX422207.1 coordinate 141,999,700, forward strand.
TTTGTTTCCAATGGTCCACCCCGTACACGATTCTGACTTACGGTGCGAACAAAAGACAAATTTTTCCTTGAAACTTTATCAGGAGGCCACCGTATGCTCTCGGGTTCCATTTGACCAAAGTCAACTCTTTAGATAGACTGAGACTAAATTAATCTTCAAATGGAACTGAAACCCCTTTTAGACGGTCCACTCTGGGCCCAATTCTGACTTACGGTATGGATGAACGATCCGTTTTACTCTAAAAAGTCACAGAACACTTCCAATCTCTGATTGACCAAAGTAAACTCCCAAAACTGAGACAAAATCTTTGGAATGTCGAAGTACATTTCATAACCTTTCCAACGGTCTGCCATGTGCACAATTATGACTTACCATACAGACGAACGATTCGTTTGCGTTCGATAATCCCCGTCCAAAGGACCAACGAGCGCTTTCGAGCCACAGTTGACCCAAAGTCAACCCTCGGACCCGAGAGCATTCCAAAGGACCTTCGAATGTCTCTAGAGTACATTTCTAGTGGTTTACTCTATTCATGATTCGGATCAACGGTTTGCATTTTATGACCATTTTTCGAAGGAACCTAAAAGAGACTATCAAACAACAGGTTCAAAATCCTGCCTATCAGCAGTGTGCCTAAAAACACCTGTCAATTAGCAGCATCGGACCTATGCCGATTGGCAATTCCCTGGGCTTATAAAAATGAGGGCCTGACCTCATTGCATAGGTACCCAAGATCTGAGATCCATCACTCTCAGCGAACTCAGAAAACCTCTCTCAAAGTCGGCGTGATTTCTACATCTAAATCCCTTTCCAACCCTCACTTTTGATCATATTTTTCATCAAATTTGGTTAATTAACTACCCTTCATCATCATCCAAGTGTAAGGGTTGCTCTCTAACATTCAAGATCAAGCTCAAGATCTTCAAGAAGGTCCAACTTTCTCAACTCTCTCTTTAAATTCTCCTAAATTCGCATTAACTTGTTTTATTACTTAGCACTTTTTCTCCCCATCTCACATATCCTAATATAATTTTTATTTATTATTATTGCACATCTCTTATTTTTCATATAAAAAACCAAAAAAAAAAAGAAAAAGAGGGTTTGCTCATAAATTCCAACGAGAATTCTCACACTTTTCTCACAATTAAAACATCTTATTACATGCACACACACGCATCAAAAGAGGTCCCCGGTTGGATTTATGGGTTAATCCCCACCCCTCGTTTGTATGCGAACTACATGGACTTTGATGCCTCTATAGGCTACGTAGGCATCTCGGGGTAAAACCCGAGACTCGAGTCCTATTTTTTCTAATTTTTTATTTTTTCAATTCTTTAACTTAATTCTCTTAGATTCTATTTATTTATATATACATATATTTGTTCTTGATGGCGTATTATTCCATACGCGTTATCGTTCCATCATAACGATCAACGCAAGAATAATCGCGTAAATCATATTTTTTAATATTACTTTTAGGAACATTCCGATGGATGACTCGCTCTGTCTCTTCCATGATACTAGTCGATGATTCCTATTTCCATTACATATAGACATGCACAGATATTACGGGGAAATAGAGGAAAATAACAACAATTTCATGAGAGACCGCAAGGGCGGAATGGGTGCCTAACACCTTCCCATTTCGTAACTTAGCCTCCGAACCCTACTCAAATCAGTTTTGGTTTCGTATGTATCAGTATATCTTTGATGCTATCCTTAGGGATGACTCCACTTTCTTTTTTCTATTTTGAGTAAAATAAACTGGCGGCTCCTTCTCTCTACATTTTTCACCTCACACATCACCGACGACGGCCGAAGCGCTCCCGAGAGGGATGCGCGGGACCAAGATCCTCCCACCACAGAGAGATACCCTATTCCTTCTCTCTCTCTCCGTGAGGATCGGGGATGGAAACTCTCACCAACCATCACATGTCCTCATATAACAATTCATTTTCCCATCATCATATTTTTTTTATTTAATTAAATCACCCGTTATTGTGTAATTTCATTATTAGCCTCTAAACTATTTTTCCAACCTATAATTAGGGACATTTGGAGACATATTTAGACATCCATTTTTTAGAGTTTCACATCCAATTTTAGAAGAAGAAACTCTCTCTTAGGTTTACTAGTTTTTTGAAAAGTTTATTAGTTTAGTATTTTTTGAGACATTTACAAGGTTGTAATATGAAGATTGAGTGACACATTCAATTATTCAATCCAAATCCTTCTCATTTTTGTTCAATTAATTGTTATTATTTTTACAGATTTATCTAATACGCCATTTTATATAATTATATAAACATGCTTTCTCATTAATTAAATTAGGTTTAGATTAATGAACTCATCTTGAGTATATAGTTGATACACTATGGTATGATGGAATAAACTTGTTTTGACGGGTTAATTGTTCCCATTTTCACACCTAGGAACCTTTATGGGGTATATCATGCATGCACCATATTTGCTACCGTGCGTATGTAATTTTGAGAATATTGTTGAGTATTAATCATGTTTTAAACTTGTCTAGCCATGTAACCATTTATGCTATGTATTCTGAGGTGAGGAATTTAATTCTCAAACTATCGTTTTTATATTTGTTAATTAATTTAGTTTCAATACTCGTCCAGATTAATTGTATTATAAAAATATTTGAAACCCAAAAAATCATCTTTTACATTTTTTAAGTAATAAATCAATCAAATTTTAAACGACATTTTTTGTGGATTCGATACCCTAACTCGTCGTTATACATATAAAACATGTGCATTTAAAGTATAGGTTCTGTATCGGGGTGCAAAATCGGCCACAACGATAACCGTATTTATACGACGCTCGATTTTCTCCTTGTTAAGGTGCTATAGACAGCGGTCTAACGATGTTCAACTACTACTAGGCGAGCAAACATGGACTAGTTAGTGGGTTCAAGTCACCTATTAGTTTATGTATTAATGGATAAAACTTCTAGCATTTCTAACACTTTTGAACTTAATTGATGGCATCTTGTTGCATGTAAGGATGCAAATATCCTTCATTAATTGTTCAAAAGGCTAGTGACCTACACCAATATGGCTTCCATATAATCCATGAAGTCGGTATAACACTTTGTCCACATCATTTGAATTTACACACTATTGATAACTACTCATGAAAAATCGTCAATATAAATTTCACTTAGGGGACAAGTAAAATGGATTTTTTTAAGTCTCGAGCTTATGCACCAACTTTTCATCGTATGGGAGCAAATTTTTGCATATATATCTAATGATAGGGTCCATCCATTTTGGTTCCTCTTCTATCAATATTATTTGTATAGTTTCTTCCTCTTTTGATGTGCTCAGTCGACTTAGGTATTCGACCTGGATGGTACGTCTGAGGTCAGAGTTAATTGCTCAGGTAAGGGATGCTAGAGCTTCGATGTTGTTATTGTTTCCGTGGGGGAACTATTAAATGTGCACGTTTTGAAAATTCCCAACCAACTCATGTGCCTTTTGCAAGTATGTCGATATGAATTTGTCCCTTGCACTATACTTACCTGATAACTAATTAGAGATCGGCCTTGAGTCACAATACACATTTGGGTGTGTTTCACCCAATAATAAGGATTTTCTTAGACTTCTAAGCAACGTCTCATACTATACTTCATTGTTGGATGCTTCAATGCCTAGTTAGATGGCTTGCCCAATAACTACTCCCATCGGGGGTGACCATAACTATATCTACCCCTAATACCTTGGAGTTGGATACCCCATCCATGGACAATGTCCATTTCTGAGGTGCATCTATTTTCCACCCCTGACTCTAATCACCACAATTCATTGCTAATAGTTATGTTCAAAATATATTGGGAATTCTTGGGTTCTAATTTTTTTATAAAGTCATTCTTCACTTGATCGTGGATTGCTATTATAGGTTTATAATGAATATCAAACCTGCCCAACTCCACTAACGACTTGGATATACACATAGAGAGGTCATCATGTCGTAATATTACTTTGATTGGAGAGGATGCCAATACTACGATTACTTGGCCTTTGAAGTAATTCTTAAAATGTATTGATACGACCACCAACAAATAGGGGTGGCAATTCAGGCTAATGAATTATGTTTGGGTCTGGCCCGACACGACACGACTTCATTTTTCCTGACATGAACATGATACGACCCCATGTCGTGTTTTTTCTTAACGCGAACATGACCCATTAAAGAACACGACTCGATATGACACGACACGAATAACATAATAAATCAATTTCGTGTCAATTGGCACGATTCAACATGATCCAACACGATAACCCACTATTTTTTATATATAAATGTCATTTTTTAAATTTTATATTGCATGAAATATATTAATTATTAAAGGATGGTAATCGGGTCAACTCGGGTTATAATTGGGAGCAAACGATACAATTTCAGTCAATTTCATATCAAACCTATGTCATGAACATGACACAACTTGCTAACGGGCCAAAACATATTGGATCGAACATGACCAGAACACGATAAACTATGTTAATTTAATGCCAATTTCGTGTTGGGTCATGTCGTGTCAAAAATTTCCACCCCTACCAACAAAACGAATACACTAGCTTCTCAAGGGGAGGTACCTCATATGTGTCAATTTTTATCTCGTTAACATAATAAAGGAGGGTTTTCTCTTTTACTTCTTCATGAACTAGTGGTGAGATTACCGTGTGGTCAAGTACTTATAGGTATATGTATAAAGTTTCCCCTTGATTAAGGACTTCTAAATTATGTTTTGTTCCTAAGTAACTTTTGAACTTGTGTACTGCTACAAATCATTCATTGTTCCATGCATATTTTCATTCCATACTTATTACTTGAAAAAATGGTCAACAATGCTTAGAAGACTTATAGTTGAACCTATTTTGAGGGTTGAGAGCATTCCCTTAATCTTTTAGACTTGTCAAACGGTGGTCGATGGTTGAAAATTCTATATGGCCTCGATTTGGTTTAAGTTGGCCTTAATCACTCTCTAACTTACCAGCTACCCCCTAAAATTTTCGAAATGGACTCGAAAGGAGCACTTGGTTGTATTGAGTTTCATCTGGTAGTACTGGAGCATCTCTAAGGCCTTCTTGAAGTCAATAAGATGTTTAACCTTCATCTTTTTCTTCACTAAAATATAGTTTATGTATAACTCCATGGTACTTCCAAATTATTCCTTGAACATACAAATTACGAGTTGTTGGTAGGTTTCCCCTATATTTTTAAGACCAAAAGGCAATGCAGTATAAAAATACATACCAAGTGTTGTTACGGATGACGTCTTATCTTATTCGAGACTAAATAAATGAATTTAAAGGTATCCAAATATGCATATGAAAAACTCATTCATTCATGTTTTATCGTGGCATATACCAACTGATCAATTTTTGGGAAAAGAAAACTATCTTTAGGGAACACTTTGTTTGATCAGTGAAGTCAAAATACATCTTATATTTTCTATTATTTTTCTTCACCGCAGGTACCCTAAAGACCATTTGTTTGCATTCAATATCATACAGTGGTACCAAAGGATATCTAAGTTCTTCTTGAGGTCAATAAGATGGAATACCTTCATCTCGATCCTCACTAACATATAGTCTATGTATAACTCCATGGTAGTTCCTAATATTCCTTGAACCTCTAAGTTACTATTCACTGGTAGGTTGTCCATGTGTTCTTAAGATAAAAAATCATTATAGTATAACAATACGAACCAAGTGTTGTTACGAATGACGTCTTATCTTATTCGATAATAAATTAAGGAATTTTATGGTGTCCAACTATGCGTTTAAAAAACTCGAGCGGTTATGATTTGTTTTGGCATCGACTAACTCATTAATTTTTGGGATAGGAAAACTATCTTTATGGAACACTTTGTGTAGATCAGTGAAGTTTACACACACCCTCTATTTTTTATTATTCTTCTTCACCAAAATTGAGTTAGATAGTCATTCCTGGAATTAAACTAACTTTATCAATCTGGACTCGAGAAGTTTCCCCGCATCCTCTTCGACTCTCTAGCTCTTTGGGTTAGAGTTTGACGGGCCTTTTGTGAGATTGGCATTCAAGATGGATCTATGTTCAAGTTGTGACACTTAATATTTGGGTTATTTTTACTCATTTCATAAGGTTGTCATGCAAAGACGATTTTTTCTTTAGGAAATTCACCAAATCATTATGTTTTAGATTGACAACAAACTACAAAAAAGGAATATCATATCTAAGAGATCGGAGTAAAACGTTACTTACTCCAAAGGTTTTGTCACTGATTTGTGGGGGCAAATCGAGTCTCCTCTACTTTGGGTTTCCATGCTTTATGTTATATCATAAATATTGTATGGGTCATGGAAAATTAGAAGAGGTCACTTGGACTCATTACCTGTAGAAATGAGGTCGGTTCGAATAATAATGAGATCATCTCAGTTATTAGTATGGTCAGCTCTATCATTCCAAACAATTCAGTTAACTCAGTCAACTCATAACAGGATAACACTATTAAGTAACGCTGCTACAGCAAACATGCATCATGTGATTAGATGATGTAAGTAACATTGATTACACGTGAACATGTAGGATATATGCAATATTCCCCCCACATGCCAATAACTAACTTTATGATTAATCTCTCACTAGTATGAAAATTGTGTACTGGACTACCCTATAAAGGCATAACACATGTCCCTCTATTTTCTCTCTCTACTAGCAGCCTATAAATAGCAACCACACTCTCACATGGAAGGGATCCGATATATTTTTATACTGTTAGGTTGTCAAACTCTATAGAGAACTGAAGAGATTTTAACTTGTACTCGTTCATGAATTTTGTCCAGTGATCAATATAATAATCACTTGTATATGTGTGCGTAGGCACTACTCTAGGACGAACCGCGTAAATCCTGTCTTATTTCTCTTTTTCTGATCTATTTATTATTTTCTCTAGATTATCATTTCATCATTTTTAAATCCTTTATTTGTTATAATCTTATAATTTGTATACTATACCTAAGGAAAATTAGTATAGCAATTTTAGGCGATAACAAATTAGTGTCATATGTGGAAAATGGTTGGCCATCATCATTTTTCACCATTTTAGATTTCTGAAACTCGAGGATACCCATTTACTGTAAACTAGTGAATCGCACTCCGATTCAGCTGTGTTTGTAAGTTTAGGTTCTGTTATTCTTCAATTTCCATTCGATTCTATTTAATTCCTTAAATCCATCGTTAGATTCATATTTTCCTATTCTCAATTCACTTTTTCTATAATTTCTTTTGCTACTCTGTTTTCCTGCAATTTCTGTGAAAATGGCAGAAAACCCAGAAAGTATTCGTATTGGAGAGGGGGTTCCACCCTATATGCCCGTGGGTATGTGTAATACCACGTATTTTCTATGAATATTTAAATTGAATAAAATTAATTCTGTGTGGTTGTTAAGACTGGAGATGTCACCATTTATATCGTTATGTGTTATTTAAATTAGATTTGATATTAAATTTAAAACGGAGTGATTAATTAATTGAATTAATTAATATTTGGACTCGTATCGGGAAATTTTTAAACAACCGAGTTGTTATTTATTTATTTTAGGTATATTTGGTAATTAATATTTGGGGCGCGTCGAATGTTTATTTATAGTTTAAAACAATGATTTAAAGGCCTATTGGGTTAGTATAAGACTCAGGCATGGTTTAAGTCATTTAGAATTATTTTTGGGCTCTTTTAGGTGAGGACCATTGGGGGACCAAATCTAATTTCGAGATATAAGGCTTGTAAGAGGTCATTAGGGATATCATTTTATCACAAATATAATGGGGAAGCACTATAGGGTCTAAAAGGAGAAAGCACTAAGAGGAAAGGAAGATTTAGGTAAATTAGGAAATGATTTCCCAATCAATCCATACGGCAAGTTCTATATAAAATATGATTGTGATTGTATGTGCACAAATATTGTATTTAATATTCATTACAAATCTAAATCATATGAGGTTGTAAATATGATTTTAGACAATTAATTAGTTAATTTTGTAACTAACCTAATATAGATGTTAATTAGATTGATTTCCCCTTTATAATAATAGATTTCTTCATGAAATTCCACTAAAGCAAATGGATGATGATTTGAACTTGTTTTATATTGCTAATCATATAAAAACCCTATTTTTAATTAAATCAATCCATGTAATTTGTAGAATTGGATAAAACTAAGGTTCTTAGATTATGAATTGGGTTTTTATTTGAATCTTAGTGTAGATTTAGGGTATGGTGATGGATTTAGGTTCCAATTGTTGTTTTGATATATCTTTATCATTTGGATGTTGATTGGGCACTTAAAGGAAGATTTTGTATTCATTAACGGAATTTGGAGAGGGGAAAATTGGAGTTGAAGATAAAGAAACCCATAATGGGGGAAACTTGGGTGGATCCATGTTGACCGACCGACTAGTCCCACGGACCCAATCGATCGGTGGCAGCAACTATAGCCTATATAGGTTTTGTGATATTGTTTGGGAATTTTGTTTTTTAGGACTAGGACTATGATCGGTTAACCTATAGTTTTTATGTACTCATAGAATAGAGATAAATTCTTATGATTAGAATGGTTAGAAAATGATTTTTGGGGTATTTGAATATTTGGGAAAATAGTTGATTTAAAGGGATTAAATGAAGGATTTGGCATTCAAGAGTAGATCCGAGTGTAGATCAGGATTGTTAACAGGGAATTGATAAATTAAAGGATTGGGCTTGTTAGTGAGGATTGATTTGAGTCGTTGTGATGTACGAGTAGCGTGAATATCCTTTCGGTGAGATAAGATTTTAATTATAACTTCCCCGAGTGAGATAGTTATTATGTTCCATGATTTCATTATAATTCGATGTGCGATTATACCTAGACATAATGCCTTCAAAGAATAGACTTTGTATAATCGAGATTGAATAAGTTGATGTGTGGTTTTTGATGTAAGATATAGTGAGACTAGACCTAGAATTAGGAACCCTAGAGGTTAGGGTTAGTGTATTATGCAATGAATATAAGGTTATGGATGTGATATACCTTTCTACGATAACGATGCTAGTATGTCTCGGTAGTGTAAGGTCGGTATGTACGTGATTTACATTAACCCATTTGTGAGGGTTATGTATGTGTGTGTTTTAGCCTATTGGTGAGGGTACAAATTACTTTTGTGTTTTTTGTGCAACGCATAATATGTGCGAGTTCTCGTGGCATATCGTGCTAGGGGAGGTATTCCATTTTTGGAATATGTGCAATGCAGACCACGATGGAGTTTTGATAGGTGCTCCAGACATAGAATTTCCACGATCAAATAATATTCCATTCCGGTTTTTGCCACCAAGTCTCTTGCTCCTATTAAGCCCAGCCTTAGTAGAAGTGGGTAGCGGCACTGGGTGGACGATTTATCCGCCCTTAAGTGGTATTACCATCCATTCTTGAGGAGCAGTCGATTAAGTAATTTTTAGTCCTCATCTATCTAGTGTTTCATCCATTTTAGGTTACCTCGGTGAGTAGATGAGTTCTCCATTCGTAAATGATCTTTTTACCCCAGGGTCCTACGCCTAGGTACCTGTGCACTGAGAGGGTACACAAATATATTTCTTTCATATGACCTTGGGTATGGTAGGTTGTATGACTGATGGGTAGACGTAGTGATTTATCCTTTATCGTGATAATGTCTTAGGTTTGGAACGACCTAAGACTATACCTAGTACGTGCGAGAGATTCCCAAAGGCAATAAGAGTATGCCTTCATTATGTGTTGGAATAAGAGATGTTTACCTATTTCAACAAACTGAAGGTTGTACCTTTGTATTGTGGATGTTAGATGTGAGTAGAGTCTTTCTACTACCACATATGATTATTGTGTGGGGGTACTAGGGATAGTGCTACCAATTTATTTGTTATGTTAGAGATGTATATGACTTTTAATAAGGATGCTCACTTATGTGCTTAAGTTTTCGACTTGCATATTTCCTATACTAGATATGTATATTACCTATAGTAAGGATGTCTACCTATATACTTTTTATTCAGATTCTTGTGTTTCGTATATTAGAGATGTGTATATTATATTATTGGCATGAGATAGTCAAATGTGTATAGACTAGAGATATAAGCCTATTATTGGTATAGTGGTTATATTATTAGACATACCTTAGGTTTGAGACTACCACACAACTTACGTTTTATAATGAGAGAGATAAACCTAAATCTAAGAAAATAAATATAAAAGAATGAAGATATAAATATTTTCACATATGGATGAAATATGAGGGAACACGTGAGTAAGTCAGTTATAACTAAATCATTCTCCTCACGTGAGGGAATATTTGGTCATCATTCCTTACATATGGCAGAGCCAGGTTTCCACCTATGACAAGTGCATTCAACACACACATGCTCATGGCATGCTTGGGGGTACACTACACCCCCAAGCACTATAAATACCTATCTTATCCTACCATTAAGGGGATCCAGAATTACAACCCAAGCATAAACTATATTTGTATACACAGTAGAGAGATAAAGTGAGAGATTATATCATAGGCCATTAGTGCCCTCATTTTAGTGATTCTTACACACACACTCACAGTGGATGTAGGCTAGATTGGCTAAACCACTTATATACCAGTGTTTCTCCTCTTCCCCTCACATCATTCTATTATATATATATATACTCTTCTGTTGCCATTGTTATTACTAGCTTGAGCTTATCAATACCTCATCTAGTGGTGTTGTTTATCGCATCATCATTTTGGAGCCGTCTATGGGAATGAGAAGTTATATCTCTTCCTTCTTGAAGCTTGGACTCATTGGAGACTCTGGTGGTGCACCAATCCTCCCCCATCGCATGGAGCTATTTCACCATTTAAAGGGATCCTTAAAGGTATCAATATCTCTAGTGTTTTAATTTTCAAGATCTCCAGTCTTTTTAATGGCACCAGAGTTTCCACCTCCACCATCTGGTGTTGGAGGGCCTAGTTCCATCCAAGCACCACCCCAGTCCGAAATGGCTGAGGTGGCAGCAGCCTTGAAGTCCTTAGTTGTAACTCAACAAGCGATGCAGGAGAAATTTGCCCAACTAAGACAGAACATAATAATGAGACCACCTGGAGTCTCACCGGAGATGATTACTCCGGCAACTGCTCAAGCACATCTTGAGGTCAGGGGACCACCCCCGGCACCGCGAAAGGACCTACCTACTCTTCATAGGAGGAGGGATGTTGCTGACCCTAGGCATTTACGCCTGGAGAAGTAATGAAACCCTTGCCCTGAGGATAGGTACGATGACATTGGGGCAGAGGATGCTCTGACAGACTATTGGGAGCCATATGAAATCTCAGAAAACACAGTAAGACCTGTTCCGTAGAGCAGAGGTCATCAGAGTCGAGGTTAGTGTGAGAGACGAGATTGTGATGCACGCCAAAGAGAATCAGCTTTTAATCGCTTAAGTAGAGGGTCGGCCTTTGAAAGGCTCATCCCAGTTAATGATCTGAGGAAAAGGCTGTCTAGATGCAGAAGTCTCGCTGACTCTAAAAGAGATGGAGATGACTATCATCCCCATAATGGCTGACCCCCACATGGTCTAGATTGTGGTCAGGGGGAAGTTAACAGCCAATGTTATTCAGCAGTTGGGGAACCCTCAGTCCACCCTTTGGAAGTGGCTGGGGATAACCTTGACCAAGCCGATGTTGCTAAACCATGGAACGACTCTATTCAAAGGCTGAAAAATAAAATTGGAGATCTCTTAAAAATCCGAGACCCGTTTCAGAGGGGGTATTCAAAGGGTTCACCATTTGTGGCAAGGATTATCAACTTCCTAACCCCTGCCAAATTTAAACCCCCAATGGTGTCTCCTAAGTATGATGGGAGTACTAACCCAATCCATTATATTGAGATGTATCAATCTGCCGCTGACATCTATTCCATCCCTGATGAGATGAGGTGCCGAGCTATCTCAATCACTCTGATCGGGGTTGCGCATATCTGGTTCACTTCTCTTCCTAAAAATTTAATTGAGAGTTTGAAAGGTCTTGTCGAACGGTTCATTCATAACTTTTATTTTGGGGTAATACCTCAGAAGAAGACAACCCATATGTTGTATGTCAAGCAAGGGAAGAATGAAAGCCTCAGAGATTACATCGCGAGGTTCAATAAGGAAAAGTTATAGGTAGAAGATTATGAAGAGAGCATATCCATGACAACACTCATTGGGGGTCTGCAGAAGGGAAAGCCCTTATGAAAACTAGTCGAGGATCCCCCTAAGTCAATGGTTGAGTTTTTGGCAACAGATGGAAAGGTCATGAACGTAGAGGAAGCTATGGATGCAAAATACAAGGATGAAAGGGGGAGCGATAGTGGAGGCAAATTTCAGAAGAAAAATAAAGACGGTAAGAAAATATCTGCAGATGATAAGTTCTCAAACTACACTCCTCTAACTGTAAGTTGTGAACACATCCTCAACGAAATAAAGAATGATAGATCTTAGAGATGGCCAGAGAGGCTGAAAGCTCCTCCACATAAGAGAAATAAAAACTTATGGTGTGAGTTTTATCAAGATCATGTCCATTTGACTGAGAAGTGCTTTTCCTTAAAGGATGAGATTGAAAAAATGCGAAAGTCTGGAAAGCTCAGAAAGTATGTGGATGGTAGAGCTTCTAAGGGAGGAAGAGACGATGCCAAAAAGAAAAGAAATGATAAATACTGGGAAGATACCCCTGCGAGAAGATCTAATGCCTCAGATGATTATTACGATGACCCTGACCTCCCACCAAAGGATGACAATGTCCCAGTAAAGAGAGTCGGTATGATCTCTTTTGGTGTGAACACTACCTGTGGAGGACTAGCAGGGGGTGGCTCAGAGGTAGCTGATCGCAAGGCTCATGTGGTAGAGGCCAAAGCAGTGACTAAGACTGAGTTTGTGAACTTGGCTTATACAGAGGTTAAACATAAGAAGAGAAAGAAGGTAGATATGGACACCCTCGTAGTCGGCTTCTCACGACTTGATTTCAAGGGTATCTTAGCTCCCCACGATGACCATTTAGTTATCACTGATGATGTTAAGAATAGCACCACTAGGTAAGGTGTTTGTAAGATCAATTCAATGTTAACAATGGCAGTATAAGGGTATATAGTAGAAGGAGGTGAGGAGAAGAGGATCAACTCCAGAGTATAAGTGGTTCAGCCAATTAGGCCTACGTCCACTGTGCAAGTGTGTGATTAATATCACTGTATGAGGGCTCTAATGGCCATATATACAAATCTCTCAAGATTTCTCTCTCTACAGCATATTTGAACATAGTTTCAGCTAGGGTTGCTAATTTCGGATCCTTTACAAGGTTGAGGATGACCTCCATATATAGTGTCTGGGGGGTGTAGCGTACCCCCCAAGCATGCAATGAACATGTGCATGAGGATCGAACCAGTATGAGAATGACACCTGGATGATCTCATGTAGATAATGACGAACTCAATACTCCCTCACGTGAGGGGAATGATTCGATTATAACTGATTGTGTACACGTATTCCCAACAATACATATGCTGATAAGGACTCGACCATCTGTGAATGGTCCCAACCTCGACCTGGAAGATGACGAGGTGGTGACCTTGGCTCCGCAGGAGAGTTGAGGTAAGACATGTTGAGATGTGACGTCGGCCTGGGCTGAGGTAATGGTAACCTAACAGGAACGTCGATTGATCCCCAGCCGAGATTGGTTATGATGATGGGATGGCAACCTCGGCCTGAACCAAGCCGAGGATGCAAACCTTGGATGACCGAATGGATAACCGCCCCTGTGGATTATGGAGACCTCACCTGCCGAGGTAACTAGTAACGTCGGCCTTGGCTGACCTTGCTTGGGATGAGACCGCTGGTTGTTGATCTAAGGCCCTTCTAACATCGGCCATCTCCATGGCAGAGGTTGATGTCTCTGAGCCTAGGGGGTACATATAGGGCATATCAATCACCCCTATCCCTTAGTTACATGTGGGAACATGTGACTTATGGGGTATATACCTCTGAGGTCTCTCTTTGTGCCAATATTCCTTTGACACTTGTCAATTGGTGAAGTAGATGGCGTGTCAGGTAAGCTCAATGATGTCAGTTATCCTTTGGGCTCCCAAGGCAAAGATGGGCCTTGGGATGCATGTAGGGTTGTTTGAATATTAAACCCCTTTCCCTCTCTTTCTTCACCACTTCTTCATTCTCTCGCCTGTAATTCTCTATTTTCTCTCTCTACAAGAGCTTGGCCAGAGGTGCATTGGGTGGATTTCCCTTGAAATCCCTTCATTTCTTTGATTTTGTTGTCTTCCATCATGTATCATTTACCTTCTCTTCTTCTTAATTTTTCCTACCTTGTTCCTATTTTTGCATTTTTTGGTGAGCTTTAAGAGGTTTCTAGTTAGTTTATTAGTTTTTCGGCAAGTTCATGTATTTTTCGGTGAACTGTTATTGAACATTCTTGTTTAAAAGCCCAGTTTAATCCTTAGACAAAATTTCCAATCCTGTTTATTTAAGAGATCCAAAAGTGTAGGGTCTGCCTCATATGCTCAGACCCCTTTACCAACTCTTAGAGGAATTCCCCTCTCTTAGGGAGAAGAACTTAGATAAAATTAGGCAGATAGAAAGAGCCCAAGAGGTGGCTCATAGGTCAAAGACATTCCCCCTCATACCTATCTTTCCACCCCCTCTGAAGGTCATATACCCTGAGCCAGCCGAACCAGTTAAATTAGCAATGGTCCCAGTTGAAACTACCCCCATGTATGAGTCTGAGTCGCTACCTCAGACCCTATGTCTGTGGACTCTTTTCAAGAGGCTGTGGATGTTTCCACTCAGCAGGATTAGGTCCCTGATCAATTCGAGGTTTCTAGTCGGGCCTCGTCTCATAAGATGTCAAGCACATCGCACTCTTCCTCCGACGTTGAGGTTGTATGACCTAGTGTTTCTATTCCACCAATTCTTGAAGCCATTCCCCCGTCGACTGTCACAGGTGCTGAGTTCGCTTAGAGGTTCCCAAGTGGTCACCCATCATCTGCTTAGGACGACGTTGAACCCAATGATTATGATGATGCCGAGAGCGATGTTGACACCTCTGAGGCAACCGAGATAGAGAGCACTGTCAGCGAGATCGACCTTATGGCCTTAAGACACCAATATTCTATAAGTTCCTCTATCAAACTCAGGAGACCTCTGAGGGAAAAGAGAGATTACGGAGGCCGAGATGGTGAGATCTGTCTGTATGAGCAGATGTTTAAGATAGGTTTTCGTCTGCCCATTCATCCAATTATCAGGGCTATATTTTCCTACATCAACTTGGCTCCTTCCCAGTTAGCACCCAAAGCCTGGAGGGTGATAATTGGAGCTATCGTCTTATGGAGGGCAGTGCATCACTCAGACCTTCCCGTCTAAGTCTTTACAGGGTGCTATGTCCCCTCATCTGCCAGGAATTATTCGAGGCATTACCATTTTTAGCTCGAAAATCAAATAAAAAGATATTGCAGGTCACCTAAACCTCGAACCATAATTAGAAACCATGCTACTTCTTTGCATTAGGGCCATGGGAATTTGGTCCCTGTGCCCCCTCTTCTTTATTAGAGCCGAGAATACCCCTGATATGGGGAAAGGTTACAATGGCTACTAGGGCCGACCCTGGGCTAAGCCAAAATAATCTTCAGAAGGTCAAAGACCTTCAGGATCAGGGGGAGCACGGCCTGCTTGTCAAGTTAGAACACCTGATGACTCCCTACTATCTCTCTGAGACTGGGCTTGGCGGGAGTCCTATGACAGAGATCCGTAAGTCGCTTTATTATTTTAAAGTTATACCTCTGAATTTGTGTATCTCTGATTTTCTAACTCAGAACTTTTCTGGCTGGTCTGAATGCGCCTCATCCCCCTCCATCTACCTCAAGGGCTGAGGCCACTAAGAAGAGAAAACCTATCGACCCTACCTCTGAGGATCAGAGGCATAAGAAAAATAAAAAGGGGGATCGTGCCATCCCCATTTCTTTTGAGGATGCATTGATTGCTCGTCTTAAGTAATTGAAGATTGGTGACAGTCTCATCGGCCATAGTCTGAAGGCCCTGGATTCCATCGGTAATGCCATAATCGACTCGCTTCTGTCGCTCTCTTGATAGTCCTCTGTTGGCTGAGTTCTCTCTCCATCATTTTATCCAAGTAAGACCTTAAAATTTCTGAATTATACTCAAGTGTAACATCAGCTTTGAACTATACTGGATCTTAGAATGACATGTTTTGCACACGTTCTACAGGGTCTCCTTACCATGCATCACTTTGTTAACTGGACCTTAGGAAAACTTCCTCTGATTGAGAAGGGCCAAGAGTTCGAGAAGACCGAGTCCACTTTAAATACTGAAGTGGAACGTCTGAAGTTAACTTTGAAAAAGTCTGAGATCAGCGTGAAGGGGTTATAGAAAGATATGGACAAGCTGAGGGAAGATCATAGCACTGCCCTAAAGACTCAGGCTGACTCCCTTCAGCATAAGGTCGATGTGGCTGTGAAGGCTGCCTTGGATGATGCCTCTGAGAAGATCTTAGAGGAGTACAAGGTCTCTGATGAGTTTGTTCGTTTTAACTTCGAATACCTGGAGAGAGGGGTAAAGGCCACTGGCAAATGGGCTGCTATGAAGGAGAAGGAATCAGGGAGCCTTGAAGCCTCTAACTTCATCAGCTTGGGTTATGCCGACCCTCGATTTGCTCAGGCCCTGCACGAGGTTGAGGAGGAGGGAGGTGCTTCACCTACCGAGACTGCCCCCAAGGTGACACCATGACTGAAGATGTTGGTGCTCAAGATGATGGGGTGGAGGTAGCCACCCTCTGCCAGGGGGATGCAGATGTGGTACCTAACCCTGAGACTGCAAACACTTGATTTTTTTTTGTGAAGCTTTTAGATATTTTAATTTCTTTAAAGATTTATAATCTCTGACAAACTCTGTTATTTTGTATTTTGTAACTCCCAACTTTAATCTATGTCAACCTCTAAGGAGGGATTTACTTCTTCAATTGCTGAATTGTTTATTGAATGATTTTCTTTGCCATGCGATTTGTGTTCGGGTCTGAAATCTCAGTATAATGATGTCTTTGTAGACCAACTGAGTGGTGTCTAAGGTTTGAGGTCATCCAAATATGATGTCCTACCTCAGACCTTGTCACCAAATTATGATGTTATAAGGTCTGAGGTCATCAACTAAGATGTTATTCCCATAATTAATTTTCACCAAATTAATGGTGTTAAGGGTGTGAGGTCATCCAAATATGATGTCCTACCTCAGACCTTGTCACCAAATTATGATGTTATAAGGTCTGAGGTCATCTACCGAGATGTTATCCCCATAAATAATTTCCACCAAATTAATGGTGTTAAGGGTCTGAGGTCATCTAAGTATGATGTCTGACCTCAGACCTTGTCACCAAATCATTATGTTATAAGGTCTGAGGTCATCAACTAAGATGCTATCCCTATAAATAATTTTCACCAAATTAATGAT
Source organism: Sambucus nigra (assembly GCA_949130495.1). Lineage (NCBI taxonomy): Eukaryota > Viridiplantae > Streptophyta > Magnoliopsida > Dipsacales > Adoxaceae > Sambucus > Sambucus nigra. The sequence continues at coordinate 142,017,237 of OX422207.1, forward strand.
GTCTAGGGTCTGAGGTCATCAACTATGATGTCTGACCTCAGGCCTTGTCACCAACTCATGATGTTATAAGGTCTGAGGTCATCAACTATGATGTCTGACCTCAGGCCTTGTCACCAACTCATGATGTTATAAGGTCTGTGGTCATCAACTAAGATGTTATCCCCATAAATAATTTTCACCAAATTAATGATGTATAGGGTCTGAGGTCATCCAAGTATGATGTATGACCTCAGACCTTGTCACCAAATCATGATGTTATAAGGTCTGAGTTCATCAACTAAGATGTTATCCCCATAAATAATTTTCACCAAATTAATGATGTCTAGGGTATGAGGTCATCCAAGTATGATGTCTGACCTCGGACCTTGTCACCAACTCATGATGTTATAAGGTTTGAGGTCATCAACTAAGATGTTATCCCCATAAATAATTTTTACCAAATTAATGATGTCTAGGGCCTGAAGTCATCAACTAAGATGTTATCCCCATAAAATATGTTTTCCCCAAATTAATGATGTCTAGGGTCTGAGTTCATCCAAGTATGATGTCTGACCTCAGACTGTGTCACCAAATCATGATGTTATAAGGTCTGAGGTCATTAACTAAGATGTTATCCTCATAAAATATTCACCAATCGAGCATAATGAACCAAGAACTAACACAGGAATTTGATCTTCTCATTAATAATCTCTTCATAAGATGATACTTTTACATGAAAGCTCTTGCAACATCATATGTAGTACTTTTTTAGATGATCAGCATTCCAAGGGTTGGAAAAAGGTTCCCCTTTGAGGTTCTCTAGCCTGTAGGTCCTGGGTACAACCTCCTCAATTACTTTGTAAGGACCATGCCAATTTGGGTGAAGCTTATTTACCTTTTGTAACGTTTTCTTCATCACTAGGTTTCCCACAGCTATGGGTTTTGATTTTACCCTCTGATTGTAGAACTTTGTTGTTCTCTGTTGATAATCTTCTTGCCTAACTTCTACGTCTTCCCTTCTCTCTTCAATCAAGTCTAAGTCGAGTCTTCTCTCTACCCTATTCTTCTCAGGGTCATAGGTCTGAATCCTATGAGTAGGGAGTCCTACCTCTATTGGTATGAAGACCTCTGAACCATGTGATAACATAAACGGGGTCTCCCCCGTTGGTGTCCTTATCATTGTTCTGTAGGACCATAGCACAACATAAACCTTTTCAGTCCATCTTCCCTTAGCCTCTTCTAACCTCTTCTTGATCCCGTCGAGGATTGTTCTGTTAGTGACTTCGGTCTGACCGTTTACCTGAGGTCGTCCAGGAGAAGAGAAAAATTACTTTATCCCAACTCTTTCGCAGTATTTTTCCAGGAAAGAATTCTTGAACTAGGTTTCGTTGTTCGAAATGAGAGTGTTTGGGAGGCCATGTCTGCATATGATGTTCTTCCAAATAAATTAGAAGGTCTTATGCTCTGTAATCGTGATCATCGGCTTAGCCTCTACCCATTTGGAGAAGTAATCAATGGCGACTATCAGAAATCGGTAATTATTTGCAGCCCTTGGCAGGGGTCCTACTAGGTCAATTTCCCATACTGTGAATGGCCAAGGGGAACTGATTGACGTCATAAGCTGATGAGGTTGATGTGGGATAGTGGAGAATCTCTGACATTTATCGTACCTCTTCACGTAGGCTGCAGCATCTTTGACCAAGGTCGGCCACCAATATCCTTACGTGATAATCCTCTTCGCCAAAGGTCTCCCTCCTATGTGATTGGAGCAAGAACCCTTGTGTACCTCCTGTAGGACGTGGGGAACTTCGGTGGGATGAATGCATCTGAGGAGAGGTAATAAGAATCCCTTCCTATACAGGACATCTACTACTATTAAGAACTTTGAAGCTCTGTACCTCAATTTCCTCCTCTCTAACTTTGACTTTGGTAGCACCCCCCTCTGATGTATCTGATAAGGGGATCCATCCATGAGTCCCCTAGGTTCAAATTGAGGTAAAGGTTACTGACCTCTTCTTCTTCAATGGTTGCTCTGGGCAAGATCTCAACAGGAACTGTCCTTCTGATATTTGTCCTCGTTGCCGAAGCTAGCCTTGCTAATGCGTCTGCGTGACTGTTATTTCGTCAAGGTATTCTCTTCATCTTTACCTCTACGAAGCCTTCGAGTATCGTTCTCACCCTCTTCAGGTATTTGGCCATCCTTTCGTCCTTGGCCTTGTAAACCCCCAATACTTGGTTAATAACTAAATTTGAGTTACTGTGAAGGATGAGTCATCTTATACCAACGGTCCTTGCCAAGGAGAGGCCTGCTATCATGGCCTCATATTCTGACTCGTTATTTGATGCCTTGAAGTTAAACCTCAAGGAGTATTCAATGTTGGTACCATCCAGAGCTAAAAGTATTAGCCCTGCACCGCTTCCACTATCATAAGAAGACCCGTCAATAAAGAGGTTCTAGATGTCTTTATCTGATGAGAAGCCCCCTTATGACATTATTTCTTGCCTGAAGAGGTACCGATCTTCCTCATCCTCGACTATTTCATTTCTATTCCTCTTGGATACAACCTCTTTCGGATCTCGAAAGATGTTTATATTTGACCCTTCTGCAGTCTCTAGATTATTCTCAACCTCGATCTCTTCCCATGTGAACTCAGCAAGGAAGTCTGCAAGCGCTTGCCCTTTGATGGTCACCCTGGGCTGATAAGTAAGGTCATACTCCCTCAACTCAATGGCCCAGGTCATCAAGCTACCCGACTTCTCAGGTTTATAGAGGACCTGTATTAGCGGGGAGTCGGTGAGGATGACTATGGAATGGGCTTAAAAGTAGGACTTCATCTTCCTCGAAGCATGTATCAAAGCGTAGGCCAATTTTTCCATCCGAGGATAATTCTGTTCAACCCCTTGAAGGGCTTTACTGTTAAATTATACGGGCCTTTGGATATCAACGTCTTCCCGTACTATGGCTGCACTTATAGATGATTCAGAGACTGATAGATAAACATACAATTTCTCTCCTACTTTGGGCCGAGATAAGAGCAAGGGAGACCCGAGGTAGGACTTGAGTTGGTTAAAAGCCTCATCACTCTCTTCGCCCATTCTAAGGCCTTTCTGATCACCTTAAAGAACGGAAGGCACTTGTCCATTGCTCTGGAAATAAATCTGTTGAGTGTGGCCACTCTTCCAGTGAGCCTTTGAACGTCCTTGATACTCTTTGGTGTGTTCATGTTAAGCAAAGCCTTGATTTTCTCAGGGTTCGCTTCTATTCCGCTTTGATTGACGATGAATCCAAGAAACTTCCTAGCTCCTACCCCAAAGACACACTTCTCAGGGTTGAGTTTCATTCGGTACAAGTCCATGGTGTCGAAAGTTTTTTCCAGGTCTGCTACGTGGGTGCAGGCCTTTAAGCTCTTTGTTAACATATCGTCGATGTACACTTCTATAGTCTTGCCTATTTGGTCTTCAAATATCTTATTCACAAGACGTTGGTACGTTGCCCCTGCATTTTTCAATCCAAAGGGCATAACCTTGTAGCAATATGTCCCTTTGCCAGTGATGAAGGCTGTCTTCTCTGAGTCTTCGGCATCCATGAGGATCTGGTTGTAGCCTGAATACGCGTCCATGAAGCTCATGAGCTCATGTCCTACAGTTGCATCTATCGTCTGGTCGATCCGAGGTAGGGGATAACTGTCTTTCGAGTAAGATTTTTTCAGATCGGTGAGGTCTACGCACATTCTCCATTTTTCTTTGTCTTTGGGCACAATGACTGGATTCGATAGCCACTCCGGATATATGACTTTTCTGATAAACTCATCCTCTTCCAACTTTCTGAATTCTTCCCGGATGACGTTGTACTTCTCCCTGGAGTAAATTCTTCATTTTTATTTGATTGGCCTAGCATCCTTAGTCACATTCAGCTTGTGGCAGATAACTTCAGTCCTGATGCCAGGCATGTCCGCGTGACTCCAAGCGAAGACACTCTACCTCTTCCTCAAAAAGTCTATCAGCTCTTCCTTGATTTATGTCTTTAAGGCTTTACCGACCTGGACGGGTTTTTTCGGCTCGTCCCCATTGAGGATGATGGATTCTACCTCTTCCGCAACCTCTCTTTTCTTCAATTTCGTTTCATCTCTGGGGTCAAGTGTATCAATGTTATATGTCGTATTTGCTATCCTATGAGCCTCTCTCTCTTCAGCCGAGTTGAAGTAGCATTCTCGTGCTATAGTCTAGTCACCCTGCACTTCTCGTACCCCATAGGGGGTCAAGAATTTTAGCATCTGGTGGATCTTCGACGGCACGACTTCAAACTCCTTAAGGGCTACTCTTCCTATGATGAGGTTATAAGCCGAGAAGACATTTTCGTCCATAATAAAAAAGTTGATCTTTCGGGTTAACCTCTTAGGCCACTCATCGCCCATTCGTACGTCCATCTTATATATGCCCAACGGATGGACCTTTTCACCACTAAACCCCATTAACGGATGATGATAGGGTACCAGCCAAGCTCTGCTAAGGCCCAGGCTTTTGAAGCAGGGCCAGAACATCACATATGCAGAACTTCCTCCATCTACAAGAATTCTCTACACCTCACATCCATGAACTCTTGTTGTGATCACCAAAGGGTCATCGTGTGGAGCTAGGATGCCTTTGAAGTCGAGTCGAGAAAACCCAACTACGAGAGTGTCCATATCTACCTTCTTTCTCTTCTGCGTAGTCTCAGAAGATGTCAGGTTTACCACTTCATGTTTGGCCACTGATTTGGCCTCTGCCACATGAGCTTTTCTGTCAACAACCTCAGAACCCCCCCCCCATAAGTCCTCCGCATATGGTGCTAATGCCAAAGGAGATCATACTAACCCTCTTCACTGGGGTGTTGTCATCTTTCGGCGGGAGGTCTGGATCGTCTTCGTCATCACCGTCTGAGTAACCATCTCTTCTTGCTGGGGTATCGTCATGACATCTGTGGTTCCTCTTCTTTTTGGGGTTATCTCTTCCCCTTTTGGGAGCTTTTCCATCAACATATTTCCTTAACTTTCCCTACTTCAACATCTTCTCAATCTCATCCTTTAAGGCGAAGCACTTGTCTGTTATATGGACATGGTCTTAGTGGAATTCACACCATAAGTTCTGGTTCATCTTATGTGGAGGAGCCTTCAACTTCTCTGGCCATCTTAGGGACAGGTCATTCTTGATCTCATTGAGGATGTGTTCGCAGCTTACAGTAAGAAGGGTCTAATGCGTAAACTTGTCAATAACTGAACTCTTCTTTCCATCCTTCTTTCTTTGGAACTTTTCGCTGCTACTGCCGTTCTCGTCTTCATACTTAGCGGCCATGGCCTTTTTAGCGTTCATAACCTTCCCCGCAGTTGCCAATAGCTCCACCATGGATTTTGGAGGGTCTTCCGCAAGTTTACACAATAACTTCCCCTTCTGAAGACCTCCTATGAGGGCGGTCATGGTAATATTCTCTTCATAATCTTCAACCTCAAGTTTTTCTTTGTTGAACCTGGCGATGTATGAGGCTCTCGTGCTTGCCTTGCTTGACGTACAACAGATGGGTGGTCTTCTTTTAAGGTCTTACCCCAAAGCAGAAATTATGGATGAACCGTTCAGCCAAGACCTTAAAGTTCTCAATTGAATTCTTTGGAAGAGAAGTGAACCATGTGTGCACAGCTCCCGTTAAAGTCCCGAAGAAGGCCCGACATTTCATCTCATCGGGTATTGAGTAAATGTCCGCTGTCGACTGGTACCTCTCACTATGATGTACTGGATTGGTGCTACCGTCATACTTGGGAGTCACTGTGGGTGGCTTGAACTTGGCTGGGGTAGAGAAGCTTACTATCTTAGCCACGAACGGAGAGCCCTCTGAGAAACCTCTTTGCAATGGATCCGGACTTTTGATGAGGTCTCCTATCTTGTCCTCAAGACGTTGGATGGAGTCATTCCATGATCTTTCCACGTCGGTCTGACCGAGGTTTTCCCCAGCCACCTCCAAGGGGTGGACTGAAGGTTCCCCAGCCATGGCACAACGTCTGCTGTTGACCTCTTCTTGGTCTCTTCCTCATCCCTAATGAGGCCGACGTTGTCTCTCTTCCCTTTGTGAGCTAGATGCACTTCTCAACCTTGATAACCTTTATCTTAGGTCATTTATGGGGCTGAGCCTTTCAAAGACTAACCCTCTGCTCAATCGATCAAAAGTTGATCCTCGTTGTTGGGTTTCTCCGCCTCTTCTGCCCCCACAACCTTGGCTCCGTTGGATAGGACGAACTGTATTGTTCGAAACCTCATACGGCTCCCAACAGTCTTCCGGGACATCTTTCACCTCTAGATCATCATACCTGTCCTCAGGGAAAGGGTTTCCTTACCTCCCCAAGAGAAAGTGCCTAGGGTTAGCAACGTCCCTCCTCCGTTGGGATGTAGGTTTGTCTTTTCGCGGTGCCTGTAGTGGTCCCCTGGTGTCAGGATGAGCCTGAACAGCTGCCGGAGTGATCATTTTCGGTGAGACTCTAGGTGGACTCATCATATTTTGGCTGAGCTGTGCAAATTGCTCCTGCATTGCAGCCAAAGACCTTAATGCTGCGGCTACCTCTGCCATTTCGAATTGCGGCGGTGCCTGGCTGGAGCTAGGTCCTCCCGCACCAGGCGACGGAAGAGGTGGTGGTAATTCCGATGCCACGTGCTAGAACAAAAGACCTGGTGTCGTAGATGAGCTAAATACCTTACAGGACCTCTTTCAATGGTGAAACAACTCCATGCAATGGGGAGGCCCAGTTCACCACCAGAGTCTCCGCTGAGGTTAAGTAAATAAGGAGGAAGAGATAGCTTTTCGTTCTTACAGACGGCGCCAAAATGATGATGCTGAAAATAACACCACCAGGTAAGGTGTTTGTAAGCTCAATTCAATGTTAACAATGGCAGTATAAGGGTATATAGTAGAAGGAGGTGAGGAGAAGAGGATCAACTCTAGAGTATAAGTGGTTAAGCCAATTAGGCCTACGTCCACTGTGCAAGTGTGTGATTAATATCACTGTATGAGGGCTCTAATGGCCGTAGATACAAATCTCTCAATCTTTATCTCTCTAAAGCATATTTGAATAGAGTTTCAGCTAGGGTTGTTGATTTCGGATCCTTTATAAGGTTGAGAATGACCTGTATATATAGTGCCTGGGGGGTGTAGTGTACACCCCAAGCATGCATTGAACATGTGCATGAGGATCGAACCAGTACGAGAATGACACATGACTGATCTTATGTAGATAATGATGACCTCAATATTCCCTCACGTGAGGGGAATGATTCGGTTATAACTGATTATGTACACGTGTTCCCAATAATAAATATGCTGATAAGGACTCGGCCATCTGTGAATGGTCCCAACCTCGTCCTGAAAGAGGACGAGGTGGTGACCTTGACTCCGCGGGAGAGCTGAGGTAAGGCATGTTGAGCTGTGATGTCGGCCTGGGCCGAGGTAATGGTAACCTATCAGTAACGTCGGCTGATCCCCAGTCGAGATTGGTTATGATAATGGGATGGCAACCTCGGCCTGAACGAAGCTGAGGTTGTAAGCCTTGGATAACCGAATGGATAATCGCCCCTGTGGATTATGGAGACCTCACCTGCCGAAGTAACTAGTAACGTCGGCCTTGGCCGACCTTGCTTGGGACGAGACCGCTGGTTGTTGATCTAAGGCCCTTCCAACATCGGCCATCTCCATGGCTGAGATTGATGTCTCTGAGCCGAGGGGGTACATATAGGGCATATCAATCACCACAAGGGTGCATGCGTGTGAAGTTCAGAGGATCCTTGTTGATGGGGGCAGCTCTATAGACGTTATATTTTGGCCATGTTTCAAGAGCTCGGGCCTTAGCAAAGCTAGGCTTGTCCCTTATCATCATCCCTTGATTAGTTTCAGTAGTGAAAAGGTCCATCCATTGGGTATGTATGAGATAGATGTGAAAATGGGAGATGAATGGCCTAAGAGGTTGACTAGGAAAATCAATTTCTTTGTGATGGATGAAAATGTCTTCTCAGCCTATAAACTCATTATGGGACGAGTATCCCTCAAGGAATTTAAGGTTGTGCCTTCAATGGTCCACCAAATGCTAAAATTCCCGACTCCCTATAGAGTAGGGGAAGTGCAAGGTGACCAAACATTGGCACGAGAATGCTACTTCAACTCTGCAGAAGAGAGAGAGAGAGAGAGAGAGGATCATAAGAGGGCAACAACCACTTACAACATTGACACCCTTGACCCTAGAAACGAAATAAAGCTCAAAAAGGGAGAGGCTACAGAAGAGGTAGAATCCATCGTCCTTAACGAGGATGAGAAGAAAAAACCATCCAAGTCGGCAGAGCCCTAAAGCCTTAGATTAAGGAGGAGCTAATAAAGTTGTTAAGGAAGAGACAAAGTATCTTTGCCTGGAGCCATGAAGACATTCCAGGAATTGATCCTGAAATTATATGTCATAAACTCAATGTTGTAGAGGATGCCAAACCCATCAAGCAGAGAAGAAGGATATTCTCTAGAGAAAAGTACGAAGTCGTCAGAGATGAGGTTTGAAAGCTTAAAGAGGCCGAGTTTATTAGGGAAGTTATATACCATGAGTCGTTGTCTAATGCCGTTATAGTGCCTAAAGCTAATGGGAAGTGGAGGATGTGTGTAGACTTCACTAATTTAAACAAGTCTTTCCCAAAGAATAGTTTTCCCCTGCCTCGTATAAATCAGATGGTGGATGTCACAGCAGGACATGAGCTCATGACCTTCATGGATGCATATTCTGAGTATAATCAGATCTTCATGGACTCGACTGACTCTGAGAAGATAGCCTTCATTATAGTCAAAAGGACTTATTACTTCAAGGTCATGCCCTTCGGCCTAAAGAACGTAGGGGATACATACCAACGTCTTGTAAATAAGATGTTCGAAGATCAGATAGGCAATTCTATGGAAGTTTACGTGGATGACATGCTGACAAAGAGTCTGAAGGACGACACTCATGTGGCCGACCTTGAAAGAACTTTTGACACCATGGACAAATACAGAATGAAGCTTAACCCGGCCAAATGTGTCTTTGGGGTCGAAGCTGGAAAGTTTTTGGGCTTCATCATAAACCAAAGGGGGATAGAGGCTAACCCTGAGAAGATTAAGGCTTTATTGGAAATGAAGACATCTAAAAGCATCAAAGATATTCAGAAGCTAACCGGATGAGTGGCTACACTTAACAGGTTTGTCTCTAGAGCTACAGATAAATGTCTTCCTTTTTTCAAAATTCTTAGAAAATATTTCGAATGGAATGAGGAATATGACAAAGCTTTTAAAGAGCTGAAGTCCTACCTCGGATCCCCTTTACTACTATCTCGTCCAATTTAGGGTGAGAAGCTATATTTATATTTAGTTGTCTCAGAGTCATCCATCAGTGCTGCAATAGTAAGAGAAGGGGATGGAGTGCAGAGACTAGTGTACTTCTATAGCAAGGCACTCCAAGGGTCTGAGCAAAAGTACCCCTAGATGGAAAAGTTAGCTTATGCTTTGATACATGATTTTAGGAAAATTAAGCCATACTTCTAGGCTCACTCCATAGTCGTCCTCACTGATTCCCCACTCAGACAGGTCCTCCATAAACCTGAGAAGTCGGGAAGGCTAATGACCTGGGAATTGAGTTAGGAGAGTATGATGTTGTTTATCAACCTAGGGTTGTCATAATGGGACAATCTCTCGCAGATTTCGTGGCCAAATTTACCTGGGATGAGGTCGAGGTTGAGAGGAATCATGAGGCTACAGATGAGCCAGTAGAGAAAAACATCGGTCGAACTTCGGATGAAGACAAGATAAGTACTGCCAGGCAAAGAATAGTGGAGAATGAAGAAGATAGATACCTTTTGAAGCAGGGAACCCTACCAAAGGGAAATTTCTCTTCAAATGAAACCATCTGTAATCTCTTCATTGATGGGTCGTCCTGTGAAAGCGGAAGTGGAGTAGGGATGATAGTATCAGCAGTAAATGGTACACATATTGAGTATGCGCTAAGGTTCAACTTTAAAGCATCCAATAACGAGTCAGAGTATGAAGCATTAATAGTAGGTCTCTCTTTGGCAAAATCCCTGAGCGTCGGCCAGCTCCTAGTCCATAGTGACTCAAGATTAATCGTGAACCAAATCCTGGGGGTATATGAAGCCAAAGACGAAAGGATGACCAGATACCTAAAGAAGGTGAGATTGATGCTAGAAAAATTTAAAGAAGTAAAGATGAAGAGGATACCTCGAGTAGACAACAGTCGAGCTGATTCACTCACGAGGTTGGCCTCAGTAACAAGAACAGACATAAGGAGAACAGTGCCAGTTAAGATTCTGCTCAAGTCGACCATCGAAGAGGGAGAGGTTGCTAAACCTTGCTTAAATCTGAGTTTGGGGGCCTCATAGATGGACCCTCTTATCAAATACATTAGAGAGGGACAACTACCAAAGTCAAAGTTGGAAAGGAGAAAGCTAAGGTTCAGAGCTGCAAAATTCTCTATTGTAGGATATGTCTTGTAAAAAAAGGGATTCTTACTCCCTTTCCTCAGATGTGTCCACCCTTTAGAGGTTCCTCACATCTTGCACGATGTGCCTGAGGGATCTTGTTCAAGAGACATAGGAGGAAGGCCGTTGGCTAAGAGGATAATAACTCAGGGGTACTAGTGGTCGACCTTAGCCAAAGATGTAGTTGCGTTTATGAAGAAATGTGATAAGTGTCAGAGGTACTCAACCATCCCCCATCAGCCACACCAACCTCTGACTTCTATTAGTTCCCCTTAGACATTTGCAGTATGGGGAATTGATTTGGTAGGGCCCTTGCCAAGAGGTTTAAACAACTATTGGTTCTTAATAGTGGAAATTGATTATTTCTCCAAATGGGTAGAGGTCGAGTCAATGATCACAATCACTGAGCAAAAGACTTTCCAGTTCATCTGGAGAACATCATATGCAGGTAAGGCCTTCCAAACACCCTTATCTCAGACAATGTAACCCAATTCAAGAATGTTTCCTTAGAAAAATATTGCGAAAGAGTAGGGATTAGGAAGTTCTTCTCTTCTCCTAGCTGACCCCAGGCAAACGGTCAGACTGAGGTCACAAATCGAACAATCCTTGATGGGATAAAAAAGAGGCTGGAAAAGGCCAAAGGAAGATGGATAAAGGAGGTATATACTGTGCTTTGGGCTTACAGGATGACGGTGAGGACACCTACAGGGGAAACCCCATTTATGCTAGCCCATGGCTCAGAGGTTGTCATCACAACAGAGATAAGGCTCCCCACTCATAGATTCCAAACATATGACCCTCAGATATGCCCAAAGTGTACCCTCATTCTTAGGGTCACTAACCTCAGCTCGTCTCACAATCGAGTTAACAGGAAGCTTACAACAACCATCAGAAAGGTCGTCTTCTGCAAGATCGGCTCCTCATTGACCAACCGCGGCTGACCAGCAATCGAAGCCAACAACATATTATGAGATCAAGCTATCGCCAACATCATGCCCTACCTGAGCCGACGTTACATCCTACCCCATGCCTAACCTCGGCCAGTCTCCCATGCCGAGGTTATGTTGATGATTGACAAGTTAAAACACTATCGGACTTCCCCAACCTCATACTCGACTAGGCCAAGGTTCCATCATATGATGCCACAAGTCCGAGCAAACGTAAGCACATGAAAGACTAGGAATACGTGAGCAAGTAAGTTATAACTAAATCATTATCCTCACGTGATGGAATATTTGGTCATCATTCCTTACATGTAGCACAACCAGGTGCCCACCTATGATTAGTGCATCCAACACACACATGCTCATGGCATGCTTAGGGGGTACACTACACCCCCCAAGCACTATAAATACCTATCTTCTCCTACCATTGAGGGGATCCGAAATTACAACCCTGGAAGAAGCTCTGTTTGTATACACAATAGAGATAGAAAGTGAGAGATTGTATCATAGGCCATTAGTGCCCTCATTTTAATGATTCTTACTCACATACTCATAGTGGATGTAGGCCAGATTGGTTGAACCACTTATATACCAGTGTTTTTCCTCTTCCCCTCACCTCATTCTATTAGATATATATATACTCTTTTGTTGTCATTGTTATTACTAGCTTGATCTTATCAACACCTCATCTAGTGGTGTTGTTTACTGCATCATCAATGTGCATCGACTTTATCGACCTAAATAGAGCTTGCCCTAAGGGCCATTATCCACTGCCTTTAATTGACTATCTGGTCGACACAACTACTGGGAACAAGTGGTTTAGTTTCATGGATGCTTATTTGGGGTACAATCAGATCAGGATGAAACCTAAAGATGGGGATAATACTGCATTCATCACTAGTCGAGGTGCATATTGCTACAATATTATGCCCTTTCAAATGAAAAATGTTGGAGCGACGTACCAAAAATTAATGAAAATTTTCTTTGAGGATGAGATCGAAAAGACAATGGAAGTATATGTGGATGATATGCTACCGAAGAGAACGAAGTCATTCGATCACGTTACTGATCTCAGCTGAGTATTTGATCAAGTAGAGAAGTATCAAATGAAGTTAAATTCAACAAAGTGTATTTTTCGAGTATGATAAAGAAAGTTACTAGGCTTCATTATTAACCAGGGAGGCAAAAAGGCTAATTGATAATATATAGGCATTGATCAATATGCAGCTTCCCATAAACAATAAGGAGATCCAAAGCTAGACGGGACAAGTAGCGGATCTGAATTGATTCATTTTAAAGGCGACTAATCGTTGTCTTCCACTCTTCAAGGTTCTTAGAAAGACATTTGAGTGGAACAAAGAGTGTGATAAAGATTTTTGAGAATTGAAAATATACATGGGATCTGATTCATTACCATCAAGGCCGATCCAAGGTGAAAATATTTACTTATACTTAGTAGTTTCATAATCATCAGTCAACTCAGCATTAGTAGGACAAAAGTATGGATTCCAGAAGCCCATATACAACACTAGCAGGGCATACGAGGGAGCTGAAATCTGGTAACCTATGTTGGAGAATTTACCATTGGATTTTATTAAAGCTTCAAGAAGAATGAATCTGTGTTTTTAGGCATATAAAATTATCATTTATGCGAACCTTCCTCTATAACAAGCCATTCGTAAGCCTAAACTTTAGGCAGAATGATGGTCTGCGCTATGACCTAGGAGAGTATGACATATTGTATGAGCCAATAATGACGATTATAGGCCAAGAAGTGGATAATTTTTATAGCATAATTCGTTTTCGAAAAGCATCCAGTCGAGCATATAGGAGAAATGCCAATCAAACAAAATAATGACATACTAGAGTCGTCATCTTGGTAGGAAGAAAGATCTAACAATATAGAACAGATGAATAAGTTATTTAAGAATGGATTTTTAATGGATGACTACTTTGAGAAAGAGCCTCAAATGTGGCAGTTATTCAAAGATGGGTCATCAGGTGACAACGAAAGTAGAGCCGACCTAATAATTACAACACCTAATGGGGAAGATGTAGAGAACGCTCTCAGGTTCTATTTTAAAGCCTCCAACAATAAGGTCGAATATGTAGCCCTTATAATAGGACTGGTATTAGCAGCGTCACTAGGAGCCAAGTATTTACTAATGCACAGTGACTCCTAATTGGTTGTCATCCAAGTTTTATGAGTGTAAAAATGTAGAGAGGAGTTTATGTTGAAATATTTAGCAGAAGTGAAAATGTTGTTGTTAAGGTTCTCGATTATAAAAACAATCATATTCCTAAGAGATGAAAATTCTCGAGCAGATGCACTTGTTCATCAAGCGTCAGCAATAAAAGTCTAGCTTTGAAGAACAATGTATGTCGAGATATTATCGCAAAAGCATAGAAGAATTGAGCTAATCAGAGAGTTCCACGAGCATTCATGTGCAGCTCATTCAGCGGGTAATTCATTGGTGAAGCGGTTATTCACTCAAGGTATTTATTGGTTGACCATGAAGGAGGATTATGCCAACTACACTAGAATGTGCAATAAGTGCCAGCGATATTCCATCACACATAGCATACATGGGACATCACTTAGACTGAGCACATCTCCTTGGCCCTTCACCATGTGGGGTATTGATTTGGTTATCCCATTATTGAAGACACGAGGAAGATTTGAGTATGAGGTGGCTTCAGTAGATTACTTCACAAAGTAGATTAAAGTTGAGCCATTGGTCGAGATGTTGTATGAGAAGGTATTCCATTTTATATAGAAAAACATCATATGTCAGTATGGGATGGCGTATGCCTTCATCACAACCCATGGCACACAGTTTGATAATGACATATTTGAGGACTACGACATTCGATCGGGGATCAAGAAGCTTCATTCCGCACCAACCCACCCTCAGTGCAACCGCTAAATAAAGATCACTAATAGGACCCTATTGGACAATATGAAGAGAAGATTTGTTAATACAAAAAGGAACTAGATTAATGAATTATACATTGTACTTTAGGCTTACTAAACCACGCCAATGACAAAAGCGGGTGAGACCCTCTTTATGTTGGCATTTAACATCGAGGCGATAATGCCAATTGAAATCATCCTGATATCTATAGAGTAAATAACTTCAACTCTCCTAATAGTAACTTAAATTGAAGACTTGATCTTAATTTGGTAGGGGAAGTCAAGGAGCATGCATCACTTTGAGTGTCAGTTTACCAATAATGAACAACTCGATTTTATAATAAAAAGATAAATGTGAGCACTCTGAAGGGGGAGATTATGTGATGAAGAAGTTTATCCATAAGGGGAATAAGATGGAACCTAATCGGCATGGACCGTATAAAATTTATGTAGTTGTGTGATATGGTAATCATAGGATTGAGACTTTAAAGGGTGAGCAATTCAAGAATCAATGGAATGAAGAACATTTGAGAAAGTATTATTAGTAGTGATGACCAAATTATAGTTTAGAATAAAAAAATACTATGTAGACCATTTTCATTTCTTTGTAGAATGTAATTCTTCCTCTACATATGTTGTCATATTAAATTTTCTTGATTAATCAATGCCTAATTCTTTGGTATGAGAACTTTGAAATAAACGCAGGCTAAGATATATTAAAGTCGAGCATATAAAAATGACCATTCAAACCACACTTCATGAATGGACTTATCTTAGACAGGTCACTATCAATAAGTTTATCCAAATTTAGGAAATCCAGTGTAGTCATATGGTCAAGTTGACAAGACCCGACCATATTTGAATAATTCAGAGATAGATCCGAGTGTATTTGGCCGACCTAGGAAACCATATCTAACACACAATCGGGATGATAAAAATGCTCATATGACCAGTAAGTTAGCACAAAAAATAGTAGATACCAAGTCATGGAAAACTCAAGTTCGTCCACCTATTACCCAGTACGTTAGGTTCATTCTATAAGATTCGACCTTAAAGCCACATGGCTAAACCAATGTTAGGTACTATCTTAAAAAGTAAGTAAATAAGGTTAAGTTGATGATATCCAACTATATCACAACAACTATTGGCATATCGGATATATCCGACTACATTGACTAGTAAAAATATTTGGTAAAACATTTAATAATGGGAGAAGGCTGATAACTTGGCTAATCAAAATCAAACACAATGAATAACACATGCATGCAGATAAGAAGTTAAACATTTTATGTTAAATTGTTAGCGAGTAAGGGTGATAAATGTTCATTACAGGTATTATTCTGAATGATAAATATGAGCAATTATAAGTAAAAAGCTTTACAAAATCAAAATAAAAAATTTAAGCTACATGAGTTTCTTTTTAGTAGGAGGAACATCAAAGGCATTGCCACCAGTGGCTTTGGCCATAATAATGTCTTGGGGAGTCTCCTTGAAATTCACCTAAGCAGCCTCGAGAATAATAAGATTCAGGTCAACAGTAATAGATTAGTCACTCTCACTTGTAGCCTGGTCTTTAGCAACATGCTCGTCCTTCTTCATTGTATCCTTAGCTGTTAGGCCCTAGTTTTATCACTAGCACTCCCATTTGCAGACGACCTCTTTTATTTCAGGTAATGTTTCATGACCATCTTCTTAAGTTCGTTTTAATCCTCCAAGAAGAAGGTTATAATTTGGACGTTATAGTCATTGAAGACTTTATACTTTGTAGCTCCATTATCCTCAGCTTTTATAAGGGACTCATTGGCTAGTGAGCTTGTCATTGTTCTTTTTAAGGGCCTCCTCAAAATTTTAAATATTTGTAGCATCAGTGCTGACTCGTTTCTTTAATTTTTTTATTCTCCTCTTTGATCGTGATGAGAACCAAGGTTTTTTTTACTAGTTGGTCATCCCTTTTCTAAATCTCATCGCAGGTCTTTTTCATCTCATCTTCTAACTGTTTGAGATATTCCTACATTTTAGTGTTCAGCTAAGTGAGTTCTACAATTATAACCTTCTACTCCTTATAGTGACGGTGATTAGTCGTAGCCTTCTCTCTGAGAATAATAATAGTCATTACACCTTAAAAAAAGATTTTTGGATCAGTAACTAGAAAAATATTTAGTAAAGATAGATAAGCATAAACTTCTTGATAACCTACCCCAACCAACCACTGTTGGACTAACTTGTAAAGAGCTTTAGGGTCAAAACTCCCCAGAAATTCAAAATTCGGATTGTTTCCATGGTATCTAAGCACATCTGTAGCATTTCTCATATGGTGAAAGATGGAGTCTCGATACCTCTTCAGTTAGTCGACAATGATGGGATTGTTAGGGTCAAATTTGAATTTTTACACTTTTCCGTAACGGGAGGACGACCCTTCTTCCCTAGAAAGATGACGAGATTGACATCCATAAATTTGAAATCTATGTAAAATGGGCCATTTCATCCTTAGATTATTGATCCTACGATGTTTAGGATCATTTTAGGTCGCGGGACCCTTACTAAGCCTCTTATCACATGCAGTTGGGTGATCATCGATGGAAAAATATTTTCCTTTGCCTTTAACTTTGGGAGCAGTATCGACTTTCTTTCTGGCTTTGATGTTAGAACTTTTTTAGCTTCATCCTTTATAGCGTTGAGGGCCTCGAGCGATGATTGGCTCGAGCTTAGGGGAAATTGCGTGTTGATGCATAAGTGCTTGTCTTTTAGTCCACCGCTTTCCCTTAAGATCGAGGTATCGATTCGAGGTTGGTCTTAATGACTTACCCCTATAGGATGTTTGAAGCCATATCTAGTTTAAGTAGCACGACCCTGGATTTAGGCCTAAGCTTGAAGTGGGGTTTCATGAGATAAGGGGTTCGGTTGGTTCATTCAGAGTCCTCAATTTGTTTTATACAAAAATAATTATAAGATTGGTTTAGCCCTTTCGGTACAATCGTAAAGTAGATTTCAGTCTGTGATTGGTCCAAATATTCTTGTTGTGTGGGTTCAAAAATCGGGTTAATGGTGGGCAAGGTATTAGGCACCCTACTTGTTCTATGCTTCCTTAATTATATGGTTATTATCGCTCTTAACATTAATTGATTACTTTTTACTTATTTTAGAAATTATTTAGAGACATTAAGTTGAGAATACCTTAAACACAGGTAGATTCTTGGGTAGGAAAATGATATCGATGAGAGGTTTAATAATGGAATTTCAACCAGTACAGGTACACAAGTGTGTGACTCCATGCATGTGTAAAGGGTGGTTGTCAGTATGTGTGTAGGTGTACGAGAGAGCTCCGAGATAGTTTGACATCCCTTTAGAGGTTGAGGGAAGATAGAAAGGTAATAGGAGAGATGGGTGCATCTCTGCTTGTGACAACATATCATGAGATATATTATCAAGGCTTATGCTTGTGAGAAGGGATAGGTATTTCCCCTATATACCCAAGGAGACTTGATATCAAATCCTATACAGTTCGATTTGGTATATTCCTTTGAAAATTTGTGTAGGTTTGCATGGGCAACTGAGGCTTGAGATATTTTGATATCTCATTTGTTTTGAGCGAAGGAGATTAGGGGTGGTGTATAATGGTTTTCTGTCATTTGAAATATGTACACTTGAGTTTAGGAAGATCGTAGTTGTTTCAACAATTACACTTGCACTATAGGTAAGTCACAACCGTGAAAGGTATGAGCCTTGTATGAATAGTGGACCACTTAATCATAAAAGTGTTTACACTATGAATATACTTCTTTTTCTTTTGACATATGAATGGATAATACTATTTTCAAGTTGGTAAACTGATTATCTTTGGTTCAAATGATTCGTGGGGTGTATAGTATGTATGCTTTTGATCATTTATATGGGAGTGCGCGAGAGATAGTAGCTTTAAAATAGCTTGATATCTCATTTATAATATGTATGAATGGGGTTATAATGGAGAGATAGGTGGATCTATGAGGTGCTAATATATATTGATACATATTGTCGATGCTCGAGCATATTCGATATTGCACCTTTGTACTCTTGTAGTCAAAAGATCAAATCCTACTTAGTTCGGGTGTTCATGTTCTCCAACACAATATGTGTGTAAGTGTAGGGCTTGGCTTGGAAGGAAGAGAAGCTATCTGTGGTCCAGAGGTTAGCTTTGGTAGAGGTTTAGAATGGTATTCCATCAGAAGTCACTGACAAAGAAATCCATCACATATGGGTGATTACTAACTCGAAGGTGTTGTTAAACTTTCGGGCTAGTTTGGAGGTGGAGCGTTAAGTAATCCATATTCTAGACATCCCCGAATAGGAAGCTAATGGTTGAAGTCGGGGGAGTTTGGACTAGGGATGGTTGCATTCTTAAGAAATAATACGCCGAGAGACGTATTATGAGGCTTGTTCTTCATGAATTTAGTTTGGTATAGCTCCCACGTACCTAAAGAGATTTAGGATCAAAGCCAACATAGTCCTAACAAACGGGGAATATTTATGGGTATGGGTAATGGTATACCAGGTATGCAATATACAACATTACAGTGTTTATGGAGCATAATCCTTAGTATAGCCTTTTTGTTGAGTTAGATTGATATGTATATGATAAAAATATGTATAATCATAGGTTGACCTTTGACAATTATTTTATATAAAAACACATATTTGGGGTGCTGCAGTGGTGGCATGATTTATTCGTTTGGAGAAATGGTGGGAGTTACGATATTTTAGACTTTGTCTAGGTGTAAAGTTTCGGATTCACTTGGCTCATGGACACTTTCCTCAGAGCGATTTTGAAAAGTATGTTTTCATGTTTTGTAATGGTCGTTGTGGCCTTTAATTAGATTTTTTTTAACATATGAGCATGTCAAGTCAATTAATATAGGTGTTGGGTTAAAAATAGGCTTTAAAATATAAACGTTGTAAATATCATACCCGATCCCCTAAATAGGGGCCAGGTTAAAAGAGAAACACATATGGACACTTTATCACAATATATATGGGGTATTTTACCCAAAATTTGGACATAAGTTATCTAATATATGGGGGTGTTTGACATGATATTTGGGCAGAGTTTCCTTACCTTGTAACATAAACCAATTTTTTTTACTGAGGAGTGTCCCCATTTAAGGCGCCCAAGGTGGGCCGTACAGTTAGGCATAGCTTCATTTACAAGTGCCAATGTTCTCAAAATTGGCATAGAGGTTTGCCTGCATTTTTCTTTTGAAGTTGACTTTTCAGAATTATGAACCTCTTTTAGTATTGAAGTGACTTTATGAAAGTATGAACTTTTTCGAGGTCAAAGCGTCTTCTTCGAAGTGTGAACTTCTTCGAGACTTATTTGCATAAGCTCGTTAATCTTGGATTCTCAGGGGAGAAAAAAATTAAATATCAAATCGATGTCGTGATTTAGAGCCTCTTTCAAGGTTGGTGGGGACCTCCTTTTATAGGGTTCTAGGCCAAGCCTTCAGCCATACGACAAAAGTATGAAGGCAAGTTATTGTGGATAGTGTGACATATGCATGAGTGAAATTATATATGCTTGATTTTTTAAT
Source organism: Sambucus nigra (assembly GCA_949130495.1). NCBI lineage: Eukaryota > Viridiplantae > Streptophyta > Magnoliopsida > Dipsacales > Adoxaceae > Sambucus > Sambucus nigra. The sequence goes on from OX422207.1 coordinate 142,037,153, forward strand.
GATTACTAGGGAGGGATTAACCGAACGGCAGAAAGTTTAGTTGACCAAATGGTTGAAGGTCCCAAGGATGGGTTTTGGGCCTTTTTGGTAATTTGTTATTTTTATAAATTGACCCCAATAAGTTTTATTTGGTAGAGGTTTGGTCCTATTGGTTTCCCTTTGGATTGATTTACATCTGGGACTTTGGTGAGATCGAGTTTAGGGTATTTTATCGAGTGGGATGAAGTAAGCCACGACCTAATTGTAAATCTAGGTGTCCACAGAGGCGACCGACTAAAAGTGTGCATGAGTGGATACTCTTAATTGAAATTGAAGGTCCCTAAAATGGGTTTGCCTATTTTAGGGAAGTATAGGGGCCTAAAATATGATAGGTAGGAAACCCTAGGGTTAAAAGTGAGATTTATAGGAGAAGGATATGGGCTTTGATTGAATGGCATAAGGTATGATTTAGCCAGCCCAATGGTTTAACCGAATGACACGATGTTTGATTTAAGTCGATCAATATTTTAACCAAACAACACAATGTTTAGTTGCATTTATCTTAATGGTTAAACAAACCAGTGGTCTGAAACTTATAATCCTTTAGTTTCTCCCTTATCTTAACTTATCTTCTTCTCTCGTTTGCCTATCTCTATAAAATTATATTGCATTCTGTTGTGAGTGGATTTTAATCACACTTTTATGGATCCTTTAGAGAATATCATGGTCAAGAAGGATGAGGTTCAGGTCTTGGGACCACATCAGGCTTAGGACGTCGTGGAGGATGGTGCAGTACCTGTGGTGAAAGATGAGCCAGTAGAGGGGGAGTCTTGGCAATAAGTATCCGTTCGGTTCCAACGGGGCATTTTGGCATGGCCCCTCATGATGATGACTAAGCGGGGTAGTGTGGTGGTGACTGGGGCGCGGGTGCCTTATGACCCCGCCTACTAGTGGACGAGGATGGAATTAAGGTCCTTTTATGGGAGTGTGATAGTCATCGGGTTCTGGGGGAGCGTCCCCATGATGCTCCATGCATAATCCCTCTGAATTTATATAGTTTGTCCCGTATTCTTTCTTATATTCTTGGTTTACATTTTTTTATTATATTTACGAATGCCTATTTTTTATACGTTTAAATCATTATACCTGAATATTTGTTGTGTACTAAGAAAAGATAAAAAAAATTAGAAATAATTAAAATGGTGGAAGGTAGTGGGTGTATATAGTGTGGTAAAAAAGGGGTTTGATAAAAAGATTACCAAAACCATAAAAGATAGTGAGGGTAGGGGTAAGAGATGAACCTAACTAGTCCCGTGATACATATAATAATAAAAATAAGGAAGTAATACATGTCTAAATAATAGTATAAATAACAATAATATAAAATAGATGGTGGAGAGTCCATATACTAAGAAAATAGGAGTAAGAATACAAGGAAAACATATAGATAAAAAAATAGGAGGAGGGATGTCCTACATACCTAAGGTAATATATCATAATGATGAAAGTTATATGATGAATCCACCCTGTGTTTCATGTGCATGCTCACTTAATGATAAATATATAGGGGGTTTTGGGTCACCTTCTGGTTCATCCTTCCCGATTAGTGGGAACACGGGATAGGGAGATTAAGCGTAAGCGTATGTTGTTTAAAACACCGACAGGAAGAAATCTTACGGGGGTTGTAGGGTATCTAAATTTTTTACTTTGTTTTTAGTAAAGATTCAAAATATTTTAACCTCTTATTTTTTAAGATCTTAGGGGGACCAAACATAGAAACTCGAGGTTTTGTTGGTGTCTATTGAGGTGTAGGATCTCTTCATATGATTGATTAACCTTCTTATTTAGTGGCAAATAAAGAGAGGTAGCGTAAGTAAGAGTGTAGGGATATTGAAACACCGATAGGGAGAAATATTTAGGGTGTGTAGGGTATCTTAATTTTCGACTTTGATTTTAGAAAAGATTTAAAATATTCCATACCCTTCTATTTTAGGTCACTAGGGTGACAAGACCTAGAAACTCGGGGTTTCAGCGCCGTTTATTGGGGTATAGGTCATTTCACGACCTAGTTAACCTTCTTAGTTGGTGGGAACCGAAGAGAGGTGGCTTAAGTGTGAATATGGGGCAATTAAAACACCAAGAGGGAGAAATATCAGGGGGTACAGGGCACCTCGATTTTAACTTTGGTTTTAGAAAAGATTTAAAATATTCCAACCCCTTATTTTAGGTCTCTAAGGGGACCAGATGAAGAAACTTGAGGTTTGGGCGACGTCTATTGGGGTCTAGGATTATTTCACGACCACTTTACCTTCTTAGTTAGCAGGAAATGAAGAAAGGTGGATTAAGTGTGAATGCAAAAACTTAAAACATCAAGAGGGAGAAAGCTTTGGGTGGTTTTTGGACCACCTCACGACTGATTGTCCTTTATGGTTAGTGTGAATCGAGGGTAAGGAGATTAATGGTGAATATGCATTGTGACCCAAATATCTAATATAGAGTATTTTCCTTCGAATTAATGAAGCATTTTGTGTTTTCTTCCTTGCATCCTAACAGAACTACTTGATGGGTTCGGTGCATTATGGAACTGTTGGCCAGAGTTTCGGCAAGGTCCCCTCCCTTTGTTCATGTCTTTATACATGTCGTGGGATTAGGCCTGCCATTGGACTACATCATTGATACATCCTTTATGAGGAGCTATATTATTACTGCTTCCTTGGGGGAGTGTTGGTGGGATACTACCAGTATTTTTCACTTATCGATGGGGGAGATGAATATAAAGCCCCTAAATTTTTATGCATTCACGAGTCTTCCTTTTAGCGAAGTGTCCTTAGTGGTGGATTAGACCCGGACTATAACTACTAAGGGTCTGAAGGTGACTTTAGGGGACCTCTTAGTTGGGGGAGTATCTTGATGTTAGTTCTTTGATAGCTTACTTGGCGGGGTTATAGGATTTGGGGCTCGATGTGGTGGTAAGGAGATAATATGCTCGGAGCTTCTTGTTATTCACTATTGGGATACATTTGGCACCGGTGGTTCAGGTGGGAACCATTTATGTTTATTTCCCCTTTTGATGGACTTTTTTTGGATTTCGAGATATACATAGAGGCGAATGGCTCTGGCCGAGATGTACCGATCTATGTCCCTTTATTTGAGGTTCTGCACGGACAATTTTACTAGTTTTATGCATTTGTTGCAGGTAAGTGCTCATTTCATTTTTTTGTTCCTTCTCATTCGTTCTAGTTTAAAGTTTATTTTTTATGTTACCCATGTTATATTTTGATTTTAGGAAGATGTGTTTTTTTTGCTTATTCTCACATGCCTATAGATTCGATGGTAGGTGTCTTCCCCCTTATTTAGAAAGTATGTGCGGGGGAATCTGAGGTACGGTTGCCCGTGTCATTAGCTTTAGCTGGGGTGATCCTGAGTGGGATGACTGTCGAGACTGTAGGTATCTCTATGTCTCTTATCCTTCCTCTTTCCGTTGCTTTTAATATTTATATGCTTATCCAAAACAATAGCCCTAGTGGGTGAGCCAAGAGTGATATATGGGGATCAATCAAGGGCATTTACTACGGAGGAGGTTGGATTTAAGGATGCACATATGTGGGAGACAGTCGAGGGCGGTTGGTTTAGGGGGATCCTACGACTTCGAGAGAATCTTTCCCTCAAATGTCTTTATATCTTCTTGGGTCGAAGGATATGATAGGGACGCATTTACGGTTGTCACATTGAGGCAGGCTTAGGAAAGTGCGTAGACCCCATCTTTTGGGAAGTTTATGAATTTTAAGGGGTCCTTTTCGGCATCGAGCTCCAGGACGAGTGTGAACGATCTTATTTTTGGGGCCAGTAATTGACTGCAAATGTGAGGTCCAGGGCGGTGAAGGACTACTCATAGAGCCACACTAGAGTCTAGGGTGAGGGAGTCGGAGGTGGCGACCATTTAACGGGAATGAGAGGGCGGTGCTGCTCATAGGGAGGTGCCTCTTAGCATAATGGACATCCCGACCTTTGCCGTTAGAGGTGAACTCTCAAGATCATGGTCTTCGACTACGTATCCCACTTCTTTCTCAGTTCCCCATTTGAACCAAATGACCCCTGGACTTATGGAGGCCCTGGGAGTGGACAGGGTATTTCCCTCTTTTCCTTTGTCTTTTGTCATTGTCCCTACTGTCTTTAATTACCTTTTCTTGCACTGATTGTTTTCTTGTTTTGGTGTTTCACAAGAGGTGGTGGTTCTGGTGCCTAGCCTGTGGAGGATGTTGAATTTTTGGTCCTTGTGTATAGATATTTATCATACTAAATCCACATTTATATCCCCACGTCATCCCATAAGAGATGAACAGTGGCCTAAGTGAATTATCGTTGACGGTCTCGTACTCGTACTCGTACTCGTGCACCTTCACATCATGAGGAGGTTTTAGAGTCTGTTGTTAGGTCGATGAATTTTCGACGAACATTGGCGTGCCTCCTTCTCCACCTCAGGCGAGTTATAGGCATCCTAAGGATCTAAATGTAGTCGGGTGTGATTGTGGTGAGAGGGACAAGAAGCCCGTCATGCATAGGTTTTTTATTTCATTGGATAGGTGGAGGGAAAATGTCCACCGACTTGTACATTTTATTCTTCCTTTCATTGTTTCATTTGACGCAAAAATATATTGCATTGCTTTATTAGATGTTTAGGGATGTTGGATTTTTTTTTATGTCATTTATTCGAGTTTTATATAGGTTTATGCATTTGTATTCTCCATAAGGAAAGATCATCGATGGTGTTTTGACATAGTTTATTTGCAGGAAAAATAATACCCAATATGCATATGAATAAGTGATCCTAATCTCCTTTGATTAAAATTGTGGGAATAAACATACATAAAGAGAGAGTTATCTACATACGAAAACAAAGAGTAACCGTAAGATCTTTCTTTAAAATGGGGGTGACACAAATAATAATAATAAAACATATATATTCATGGGAAAAATTTCCCCGTCTTTTTTAGACTATTCTTTTGGAGATAGATGACTTTTATCTGGATATGGAGAGTCCCTTTTGTTGATAATGACATCGGAGTGTGTATGGAAGGAAGTTCCCCATTTTTTACTGGTGATCAAGCAATAGCCTTTTGATGTAGATTTGGAAGCGGGGTTCCGCCTTTGGTCCCAGAAAAGGTGTTATTATGTGACGATCCCTTAGTGAGTTTGCTTATTTATAAGTCGTCCCAAGATGTGTGTTTATTCGAGGGGATAGTGTTTGGTGTTTATTTTTCAATGGAAGAAATGTATATGGTAGTGTATTCTCCCATTTTGTCTTCTTTCGACCGTTGCTTTTGTATTATTAGCCTTCGTGTGATGTTTTAATTAAGGATGGCCCTGAGGAGTCTTAAAATCCTATAGAGCACTGTTTTATTACTTGATGTTTAGATTATTTAGACCATGCCATCTCTTTTTGAGTGAGGGAGAAATTTCCATAACTAGGGTTTCCCATAAAATGGTTTTTTTGTTCATTTAGATCGAGCCCTAAGTGATATATCGGGTTGCCTACGTATCTCCGATTCAAGGACATGGGTGTCTGTATTGAATGTCTGCGATAAAAATATATCGCATTATCAGGTCTATGTAGTTCTCTTTGGGTGATATGGTGGGGAGATTAAATCATTTTTAGCTAACTTCAAGCTAAAGGTTGGTGGCATACGTGGTGTTTTTTTATGTTTGTTTGGGAATGTGTATAGGATTGCATAGTTTTCCCTATTCGTTATGATCGATTGTATTGGTATTAAACTATTCTTTTCCTTTTCAACCACTGGTAGTCTTAAAGAAAAAATTTCTTCAATCGATCGATATTGAAGGGTTGGGAAAAATTGACTCCATCAAAATCAGCTAAGGTAGCTTCCTTACTGAAGTTTATTTTTGCTATGAGGTAGGGTCCTCCCTAGTTGGGTGCAAATTTAACTCTAGGAGTCCGAGTAGGTTTGAGATTATCATTTAGGACTAGGTCTCCTTCTTGTATTTTTCGCTTCTTGACCCTTTCATTGAATTCTTGGGCGATACACTATTGCTAGCCCTGGTTGTGATATCATTATTAGGTGTAAGTTCTAATTCATCGCTAGATTTATAACCATCACATGTAATACACGTAGGAAAATACTAGAAATCACTAATTATTATTCCATCGGAGGGAGTCAAGTAGACATTGGTAATACTAAAAAAGTCTACTTTATAGAGGTAAACATTAAGAGAGGGATAAAGGGGGACTTGTTTACTAAGAGGACATACTCAAAGGGCCTATGGATGACATGTAACAGGGTGCATGTGACAGAAGTTAAGTTATTGAGTATTTCAGCTCCCGCGATGCTGGTGATGAAGTGGGATGGAATCTGCCTGGGACCTTTAGAATGGTCTTTGAGGGCACTAAGACCTTGGCACAGACTACGCACTGGAGAAGGGAGTGTTGCTTAAGTTAGACTTTTTCTTCCTTAGAGTCTGCAGTGGGATCCTTTGCTTATCTGACCATGGGTTCAGTGTAGAGGAGTGACTTAAAGATGCTTACAGGAAGAGTTTGTGTCTTTATTTGTTCCATTGATAGTCCTAATAGGGCTTATAGGTCGTATCCTGAGGCTCGATTGAAGGCGGTGTTTCATGGGTGGGGTTGTTAAGTCTGACACTCGAAAGTAAAGATTGAGTTCAGGTATGTTGACTAATCATCCCTTTTTAGTAGTAATACCTCGGGTAGACTAGGCGGTGTAACAGTCGTGGAAGCGTTCTAAGGGATTTAACTCCGAGGTTCCCAATATGTCTATCAGGATAATAATATGGCTATCAGGAAAACTTTATTACAAAATAATGCGGGCAGTCCCTACTCTAGTTCGAGCTCAAAATTATTTTTGTCCTCCTCGGTGACCTAAGAGACATTAAGTTCGTTATGATTAACCTTGTGGCTATTCACATAGTTTACGTACAGTCCTTACTCATATAAGATCTTTATCTTTAGTTGCAATGATTTCTTGGTTTCATCCCACCATGGTTCTTGGAGTCTGTGATGGGAAAATTCTTCTCCTTGGAGATGAAAATAATTGTTCCACCCTTGATGATGGTCTTTGGGATTCAGGGATAGAGTTTTTCTATTAGGTTATACTCAAGAATAGACTTTCCCGTATATTCTATGGCAATTATGGCTTCAATTACTCCTTGTTGGTTTCTTCCAAGGTCGAAACCTGACATGTAACCTATTTTGTGGATGATTTAGGTAGCTACACTATGAATAACCGACTCCTCTTCAATCATATGAGTAAGTGGGATGATTCAGAATCCATTAAGGCAGACATTATTACTGTCGTGGTGGGTATCTAGGAGGGGAATGGCACTAGTACTGGCAATTGTAGCCTAGTCATCGTCCCCTTGGACTGTGATGCCTTCATATCGAACGATAACCTAACTTTTATGTGTAGTGATGAGGGTAATGCCCTATGGGATGTATCCAGGATCTCTCGAGTAAGAGATTGAAGGTGGCTAGGACGTACTTAAAACTCCACATCACATTTGATTGGTCCTATTATGAGGGTGAGAGCAATATCCCCTGGGACCTCTCGATGAGTGTTGCCATAGGCCCTAATGGCCTAGAGGATAGTGTGATTCTAAGGCGGTATGCTGTAGATTGATGGAAGTACGGAGTGGGCAGACATTGATGGTGATGTGTAGTGTGAATAGGTGATTGCAACCCTATATGGGGATGTCTTCATCAGAGAAGATAATGTGATATTTCATGGTGATATATTCGATGGTAGCTGACATCTAAGTTAAAGTTAGGTCTTCAGGCACAGAATCTTGGGATGAAATATGGATACAGGTGGCTAGGTGTTCCTAGGACATAGCTAATAACTCCTAGATGATGGTGTTAGATAATGTTAATTAGAGTTTGATATACATAAGTATGACCTTGTACGGACAAGACTTGGCCCGATGTCATGACCCCCTCAGTGCAATTCAGACTCATCCTCATGTGGGCTCCATATTGGCGACCTAAGTTAAATGACCTAGATTATCGACACCCAATCAAGAGAACATCTGTAGAAGTTCATGAAGGCTGTCATTATGCTCATAGTCTAGGTTTACCATGTCTCGGCCCTACCATCTATCAACTTCACCTAATGTCCTCAGGTCGAGACAAACCACAACGTTTAGAGAACGGGCATCACTCTCGACCTCACCCACAAGGAAGGCCACCTCATCAGTCTCGGCCAATCAGGACCTCATAGAGCTGACATCAACAACCCTCACAGAACACGTGACCTGGACATTAATAGGACATGTGGAAAAAATTGTTATGGAAGATTTGCCCCACGTGGGGAGAATATTCATTCATCTTGACATACACATGAAGGAAATAGTTGGCAATCTCTCATTATCTCATTCATCTCGTGCACACTAGGTGCATGCTTGGGGGTGACACTACGCACCCCTAACCTTATAAAATGTAACTTTATCTTCCTCACAAAGGATCGCAAATAGAAAATCTTACAAAAACATTGTTTAATTCTACTGTTATAAAGAGAAAGCTTGTATTCTCCATTAATAGCCTTTTTGCCATATTTTATGGTGAGATATTCACCTATTTGGATAGTGGTGTAGGCCAAGGCCGAATTTCTTACATGCTTGTGTCTTTCTTATCTCTTCTTTTAATTATATATACCTCTTATACTGCTTTTCCAATTCCATTATTATTAATAGAGCTAGAACTGGAGTTATTTACTGATTTGAGGTGGTGACATCTCTGGTGTCATCAGAGATACTCTTATATATATATTTTTTTTGTTATTTTCTTAAAGGGGTGGTGTGATAACTTTAAAAGGGTTTTTCTCCTTACGAGGTAGGTTTTGAGGAGTGGAGTCTGTCCTGACCTGGTAATGAATTCGATCTCTTTAACTAGAGAAAGCACAAGTTCTTCCCTAACTTCGTGTTCATTTTTTTCTAGATGAAGTAAAAGATCAACCAAGGATGTAGGGCCTCCGATAGACAGTGTTGACATTGGGTCCATTACTTCGGTACAATCTAGGACATGATCAAATTTTGGGCTCTTAAATGCCCTATTCAGACTTTTGACGATGTTCAAGGCATGGAGAAATATATCTACCTTATGGCCACGTTTGAGTCCTGGACGGAGGTGGATATTTATGCCATTGTTTCTAAGACTCAATCATATATAAACATCGGTATATTGAGTGATGGTTCCGTAGATATGGATGACTCCAACTAGATTTCATTATCAGAGGTTACTTCCTGTTACTCTTACTTATCGAAGGAGGTTTCAGGTTCTCTTGGATCCATCTCTTTCATCCTAGATCCCTCGCAAAAGATGTCTCTATAGTAGTATTGGTATTCTACATATTTCACCCATAGGGCGAGACTTTTTAAGAAGGATCTAGTGCAGACTAGTATAGCCACTATATATTATACGTTGTTGAGCTTTCCTTATGAGTGGTCATGGGGAGCAAGGTTGACTAGTTCCATCTCGACACTATATGAGTATCTCCGGGAGGAGGGACCTTATGGTGGTGGATGACCTTAGTAGGTCATATTATCTTGGAAGTCGATTATTCTTACTATATGGGCGGCATACACGTAAGTGTCCACATGATTTCATCCCACATCGGTGTAGTGATTGATCTGAGGCGATACCCCAAGCATGAAGATATAAAATTCTAGTTACAAAAATAGTAGATCGAGATTACTGTAGGGATCAATAGGATCCTCCAAAGGTGTATTGACTTCAGAAGGGGTAGAATCGATCTTTATGGCCCCATAAATATTGTTCTATGCTTCCAAGGGCAAGTCTTCCCATCCAATGGGCTGGATATTCTTGTATATATTGACGTTGGGGTGTTTGAGTTCTCCCAAGATATTGAAGAACTGGAGAGGTGGCCCTTTATATCAGAGACTTGGCTAGATTATGTCTATAGTGCAGTCTTGATTTTTACATATGGTAAATCCAGTACTCATGTTGTTTGAGTCGATCAAGTTCTTTTGTGGCAGCTCTGTATCGAATCCCAAACTTGTAATCTCGAATGCTTGGAGCCTTAAAGGATGCATGCCATTATTCATGGAGTTTGAGCCTCCCTTTTCCCTGGGAATAGTCTTATCATGTCATCATTTTCTAGTTTTAAGGGTTGAAGATGTACTCATCTCAGGATCCTAGGTAGATGTTACCCTCGAACATCAAAAAGTGGTCAAAGTAGTTAGTGATGCCTTAATCGGGTAAGTGGGTGTAGTAGGCCTGGTTAGGCTTGGGTGTTGAAGGTATTAGAATTAGTGTTTCCCACGGTGAGGTTTAGTACAATCTTCAGACCTATCAATTGAGAAGAATCTAAGTTACCTTTAGCATATGTTTTCATTATGTGAATGGTACCCAAGGGTACAACTCGTGATTCATTTTTGAAGGATTATCCTAGAGAGGTCATTCCTCATTGTACATCGTATCAAACATGGAATAATATTTAAGCGACTATGAATTTTAGGTCTTTACAAAGGAGATTTCATATCTCCTTTGGAAGGATCGTGTGTTGGTCGTATACTATTAGGCTAGGGTTAGCCCTCAATTCGACTTTCCAAATGGCATACCTTTAAGCGATGTGGGAACTGACTTCGTACGACAGTTGGTGATGAGTTCAGAATTTCCAAGTGATGTCATCATCTGCCCTGAGTTTTTTGTCTCACTAACTCATCCGTGTCGGAGCTCTAAGATATCGATACATATGAATTATGGGTCCCCTTTTTGGTGAGCGAAATAAGTGGTGCCCTCATTATTTCCTCTAGAGTTGATCAAAAGTTTGTTGGATACAATGGGTGAGTGGGTACCATTATTGGCTCCTAAATCCACAGGGGAGAACAAGTTTGCATCATTGATGGATCCTTCCCATCTGGAGAATTGGATAGGTACTTTTAAGTATATATTATCAGTATCTAAAAGAGTTCATCGTACATCTCTTCCTATTCGGTTGAGTGATCTGCCTCTTCTAGAGATGGAGTGAGGAGTCCAGGCCCTTTTAAGAGCATGAATTCTTTGACTAAGAGTCAGTTTGGGCTACAGCGGTTAGTTTATAGTAAGTGAATGTCCATGATGAATAATGTCATATGGTTAATAGTGGGTTTTGTTTCGTTGATGATTTTAGCAAGGGTGATGGGGCACCTAGAGGGGTGGTTTTTTAGATTTGGGAGTGTGTCATCATCCTTGGTTTTTTATGAATGGGAACTATTATGGTGGGTAGGTCGATGTTTAGAATGAGAGTGTCTTATAGGTCAATAGTGTCGGGGTTGGGATGATATGATAGTGGGTTATTGGTGACATTTGGCTTTGTCATAATGACACACCCGACACTAATGAGGTCTTAAATAGAAAACCTTAAGGCCCATCAATTATTGGTAATGTGGCCATATTCTTGATGGAACTTGCAATGGGCATCAACTCACCATTTCATGTCTGGGAATATAGGGGGTGGTCTAGGGTTGAGAGGTCTCAAGCAACCATCCATTTTCACATAGGTGTATACCCGGCTGAGGGGAGCCTGAAGGTTAGTGATTTATCTGGTTGGAGCTCTGAACTCTTTGGGATGAGGCACAACTTGGCAATTTTTTAGAGGAGTTCCTTGTTGAAAACGTGCATTCGTGGCTACCATACCTTAGGAAGTATTGGAAACTGGGTGTGATTCTCATTTCTATCTGACCAAGAGGGTAGTGATGTGAGATGTAGAATATCTAGGTGAGTTATTACGGGTGGAGAACTAGATTGCAATTTGACGAGGTTCATCAGTAAATTTATAGCACTACCAGCAAAACTTTGCTCCATCTTGCACCCGATATTGTTGAGTTCTTTGAAGTCAGGGATCTAGGTGAGCTTGAGTTCATTATTTACTTGTTTTTGGAGGTTCCTAATTACAATCTCTAATTGGTTGTTTTCAAGGGGCGGTTGACCATCTGATTGTCTTTTATCTCTAGCGAGTGAAGAAAATGCCCACTATATCTAATTATTCTTACTTTATCATCACTAAGTCTATATGGGTGACACCCAGCTCCTCATTATTTTCAACTGCTTTAGGAAATCATGACATACGTCATACCAGGTTTTAGTGGCCCCTTCATGTTTTATTCCCATTTACCAGGTAAGGAATCCTCCGGACAGAGTGAAAAGAGAAGATGCTCTCTAAAACCCCTAGGCATACATTTAAAACCTACATCTGAATATGGAAGTTGGATAAGAGGGAGATCAGGGATACCATTCCTTTATAGGTTTTAAAGATTGATATCTTGAATGTATCCAGGGGAGCTCTTTGTTAAATGGTTTCTTTGAGTATTGGTAGAGGTTCTAGGTTCTTTCAACTCATGACCCCACTAATGGGGTGATTACGATATTTATAGGAACGTGATCGAGTTACCCATCAAATGTCGACTCTCTCTATTACTTATTAGTTGATTATGATCGGTATATCTATCTTTAATATCCTATATTTTTATATAATTATTATTGATTATTGAATGTGGATTATTAATGCTATTGTGAATGGAAGTTGTATACATGTAATATTTGTGTTTTGCAATGCAATTAATTTAATACCGATAAATCAAATTATATGTGTACTACTTGTAATTAAAGAGTAATGTTGTGATTTATTTTTATGTTACGAATTAATATCATTGGACTGAGATACAGGATACAAAGGCCCTAAGTGGTGTTTTTAATATGCCAGTTTAGGCCTTTAGGGCAGGCGCCCCTTTAAGTTAACTTCTGGGAGAATTTAAGTAGTACTTTTGGCTTATTTAGAGGTCTTAAATAAGAACCATAGGATATATTTGACTTAAGGGCTTGAATAGATATTTAACCCTCGTGAATAACTTTCCTAAAATGTCACACAAAAACTACGCAGTAACGGAGTTTTGAGAGAACAAAAGAAGGATTTTTTAGGAGATCTAGAGGATCACCAATAGGAATAATTTAAGATACTTCATATTTTATATTCATGTAAGAAATAAATTTCTTTACTGGTAATAATCACCCAAAAGTGTTATATATATACATCAAATAGACGATTTTTAATTGTTGATTCTCGACAAAATGGGTCTTATGCGCTTATATGTCTATCTTGTAGGCCAAATGCCTCTTGCGGAGTTTGAAGCATTAAATCAAGGCAAAATGCGGAAGTGATGCGGTTAAAAGAGACTAACCCAGTCCCCTACCAATTACCCAAACCCGAACCTAAGCCTAAACCAATTCTAGACCAGCCCTGAGCCTCGTGTGTGTTTAGTACATACTTTTTAGACTTTTTAGATTTTTTATTTGTGTCGTATATAATTTTTGGAATTCAAATTTTATTTTGAGTCGTGTCTATTTTTAGGATTTATTTGTGCACATATTTCTAATATATTAGAGTCCATATTGTGCGTCGGCTATTTTTATATTTTTATAGGTGTGCATTTAATTAGATTTTTAGTTATTTTATTTTTAGTATTCTTTTATTTTATTTTATTTTAATTTAAGCCTTTTATTAATTTATAGGTTAGGAATTTAATTTTTAGTGTTAATAGATTTCAGTTTTTTAGTTTTGTTTTTATATATTTGAGTGTAAATATTTAAAAAGTTTTATTTTTTATTTTTTAGTAAGGTACAATCTAGCCACATACACACTAACTTACCTACACTTTACCCATTACCATACACCTTACCTACACACAAACACCCTTGCTCCTAATTTGAACTAACCCAATCAGATTTTAATTTCTTTCTCCTCCCATCATCTTCCCCACCACACCCACCTTCTTTCACCTCCCTCCATGAACAAAATCGTCAATGGCCTAAAACTTCCAAAAACCCAACTACCTACCCCTTTACCCATTCATGTATTTCCAAACCTGGCTAGCCACAGACCCAATGACACCGGACCTAGCATACTCGACCACTCATGTCGGCGATAACCCCAAAATCAGAAACTCGAGTTCATCTTTATCTCAAAACCTAATCGGCCTGGATCCATACCCCAAACCCAAAACCCGTTACCCACTAACCATAACCCGAACCCAACCTCCTATTTTACCAAACCCGTAAGGCCCAACTCCGACCTGCCCCGATCTCCCATACCCGATCCCTACTTAAATCCCTATAAACCTTACACATCCCCAAAGTTTGGAACTGATTTAACCTGCCTCTGACACCCCTTTTCTAATCCTAGATATAAACGGCACCAAACCCCTGCCAAACCCATTATCTACATCACCCTATCTTCATGCCTCTGATAAATGAAGACCCTCTCTTCATTTCATGGGACAGGAAGAAAAAAAAGTAAAAAAAAAAAAGACAACAAGCAGAGTGCAAGCGATAGAAAAAATGTAGAGAGAAATTTTATTAGTTTTGTGAGAAAAAAGAGTGACAAAAATTTGTAGCCTCAAAATAAGTTTTGTGTTATTTATTGATTAGTTGATTCTCTTCTCTCAAACTCATATGAACTTATTAGTTTATTTTATGTTTTGCAATTCCATTATAGAGGGCTAATCTCCCATTTCAAGGGATGAAATGAAGCCCCTATGGAACCAAGTTGTCTAGTTTGCTAATTTTATTTTTGTTTGCTTTCCTTTGATTAGTAACTTTAATCGCTACACTTGTTTTTGCATTGAGAAATGGAAAACCATCATTGAGAAAGGATCAAAGCTTGTGTTATAATTTTATTATTTTAGTTCAAACTAGAGATAGGCTTTGTAAAATGATCAAAATATACTATAAGTTTCTTCCACTCTTGTTTTATTTTGTTTAATTTTAATTAGTTAGGTAAATTTTTCCTAGCGGGTGATACACTTGATTAATCTTAGTTCATTTGAAGTAGAGCTGTAGCCATTAAAAATTACTTTTCTAAAATAATAATTACTTAATTCATTAGGGTAATGAAAATTAACTTTTGAATTAGCTGAATATATTGGAAATCAATCAAACTAAAATAGTTCAAACTACATTGAATGTGTGAAATGGGGGTGGATTTACATCCCTTGATCTTTTTTACTAGCATCTCTCATTTAGTTATCTTTCACTCACTTCGTTCACACACTTTTAGTATTTTTTTAGATTTTTCTTCTAGCTTAGTTGATATATTTCATTTAGTTTAGTTATTTCACCATCAAAAAATCATTTTTATATTAAAAAAAAAAGTAGAAAACAATGAAAAAACCAAAAAAATCGAGAAAGATAAATATCTAGAAAATTGGATTACATAACTTTTCTTGTGTTTCATTTCGTTAATTTGGATTGACACCCTTACTTACCTTCATACTAGTTTATTATATTTTAGTAGGTAATTGAAGGAAATTATTGATTATAAAGGCTTTGCAAGAATGACACGCGCAAAATAGCTTTCTATCAAAAAGCGTCGTTGCCACTTTTTGGAGATTAACGCACTAGAGAAGATTATGGATTGTAATTCATTAGTTATTTCCTTTTTTAGTTGTTAGTAGCATTTTTCCCTTTTATTAGAAGTGTTGTACTAGGATTATTGAGGCCTTGTATTTATTTGGGTTCGCTTTGACACCAATTTATTTGTAATAATTATTCATAACAAAAAGGTGAAAAGGGAAACCGGACAAGGTAGAGAGAGGGCGTCCAAAGGTGAGGAAAAGAAGCCTCTATACTTTAGGTCGTTAGGACTCCCGGGCCCGAATGAGAGAGGCGATCTCCCCCCGATCGATTCAAATCGATCTTCACCCCATGCGTGTAAAAATTGAGGGATGTACGTTTCTAAACACTCGCGAATCTCCTGCGAGCGAGTCAATATTGTGTGCGCCTACGTGCTCTTATGTGATATTATTCTCGCATTTCTTTTTGAATGGTGTGATGAATTAATCAACTAATATCTAAACCCAGTCATTCAGGAGAAGGGATTTCATCACCCGACTCACTCACTTATCCATTGTGTTGTAATACCCCGTATTTCTACGTATTTAAAATTTAATTAATTGGGTAATTAAAGAGAAAATATGCTTTAATTTAAATTACGTAAGTGGAGTAATTTAATATGATTGAATGATAATTATGATTATTAAGCGGATAAATAATAATTGTGATTATTAATTATTAATCAACAGATAGATACCGATTAATATTATGATTCAAATTTACTAAGTGTGAATAGTAAAGGTTGATAGTTAAATTGTACGACATAACGAGAGATATGGACGTACTTGATTATACCTTAACCGAGTGTAGCGTGCAGACTAAATTGAGGATAAGATGGCAAAAATATTTTTGGTGACCCAAATGATAATTTAGAGATCACGGGTGATTCTAAATGGGTCGAATTAGTCAAAATAGTATATCAGGGGGTACTAGTTGGATACTGGGGCATTTTTAGGCTAAATCGGGACCATACGGGGGCATTTTAGTCTTTTGGCATATGGGGGTGAAGAGATCTAAGAATTTTGGAGTGTTTTATCAGCTGATTAAAAGTGGGGTTAGGGTTAGAAACCTCGTAACGCAAAGGAAAGACATTAGAGAGGGAAGAAAGATTATTCTCAAGGCTTAAGGAAGAATTGGTGAAGGATTCAAAGGACTCTTGCACCACAAACTAGTTGGGAAGGAAGATTGAGGAGAAAGAAAATGAAGCACCAACACCAATCACGAAATCGAATCATCTCTGAACAAGGCAAGTGGTTATTTGCAAAATTATTTTGAGTTATAATATCCATGCGCAGGATTTTCAAATAATTAATTTTTGATGAATATTCTTGGAGAAAATGAATTGATTAATTGCATGTTTGGGTAGAAATCACACGTAATTAGATTTATATCTTTAGAGGATTGAAAATTAGAGGAATCATGATTGCTAATACGAATAAAAATTTGGGTTTATGATTTAGAATATGGGAAGAACGCATGTTGATGTAAAAAATTAGATCACTCTAATAGTTCAATCACAGATAAATAAATGAGACAAAGAATTTTGAAGTGGTTCAGCCTTATAAGAATGGCCTACGTCCACTGTTTTGGTATTGCTGTTTGTATGGGAATTCTCGATTACAAGTTATCTCAAGAAATTCCGGTCTGGGGTCCCCCTATACAATGAGGGTTGTACAATGTATTTATAGCCTTGAGGTTGTAATGTGAAAGGGTAATACATTAAATGATATGCTTATGAAAGGGTAATACATTTAATGCCCTCTTTGCGTGCGTGTTCAAATGATAAGCATTTAATGAATCAGTTGAACTGTTGGTTATCCAGCAATTAATGCTTTGTTCGAGATGAAGCTCGGACCGCCTGAGTTGCTCGGACCGCCTAAGCTTCTTGGTATTCAAGAGTTCCTCGGAGCGTATGAGTTCCTCGGGTAAGCAGTGTTCCTCGGGGAACTATGAGTTCCTCGGGTAAGCAGTGTTCCTCGGGGAACTAGTCTTCCTCGCTGTAGTTTTGTTCCTCGGAGAGTGGGAGTTCCTCGGAAGTGTTCGTAGTTTCCATGTAGATAGCCACGTGTCTTCATATGATTGGTCCACGTCAGCAGATTAAATTTTAAAGTGGTTCAGCCTTATAAGAATGGCCTACATCCACTGTTTTGGTATTGCTGTTTGTATGGGAATTCTCGATTAAAAGTTATCTCAAGAAATTCCGGTCTGGGGTCCCTCCACATACGATGAGGGTTGTACAATGTATTTATAGCCTTGAGGCTGTAATGTGAAAGGGTAATACATTAAATGATATGCATATGAAAGGGTAATACATTTAATGCCCTCTTTGCGTGCGTGTTCAAATGATAAGCATTTAATGAATCAGTTGAATTGTTGGTTATCCAGCTATTAATGCTTTGTTCGAGATGCAGCTCGGACCGCCTGAGTTGCTCGGACCGCCTAAGATTCTTGATATTCAAGAGTTCCTCGGAGCGTATGAGTTCCTCGGGTAAGCAGTGTTCCTCGGGGAACTATGAGTTCCTCGGGTAAGCAGTGTTCCTCGGGGAACTAGTCTTCCTCGCTGTAGTTTTGTTCCTTGGAGAGTGGGAGTTCCCTGGAAGTGTTCGTAGTTTCCATGTAGATAGCCACGTGTCTTCATATGATTGGTCCACGTCAGCAGATTAAATTTGGTATCAACAGAAGCCCCCAATGTTTCATAGTTCGAAATTTGAGGAGTATGGAACATTCTTTCTCGGAATATGGTAGCTTTAAATAGTCTTCCTGATTTTTAGGAGCATTTCCCTTGTATTTATTTCTCCTTCCAAATTCGTAGAATCATGCTTTTTGGGAATTTTCTGCGTGCTTAGATTCCCGCGTTACTTTTCGTCTTTTTAGCCGCTGTTGCCCGCTTTGATTCCCGCGCCAATATTTAATGCCCTTTTAGCCGCAGGTAACGTAATCATCCTTTTTTGTAATCATTACTTCGCCAGTTCCCAGGGTAAGGTATTTAAACTTCACAGACACTCCCATTGTCTTCTATCTTTTCAAATTTTCATCTTTTCAGTTTTACATCGTCTCTTCCTACTCTCTTGTGCGTTCATCTTTTCCGTCGTTCGTAATCAGCAGATCTGTTCTTTTCCTGTAAGATCTTCTTCCTTCATCTTTATTTCTTTATTCACCATGGTTTATCCTGTTGAGTCTCTTAAGAAATTTCGTTCTGATTTTTCCATTCCCTCTTGGGTCATCTTGGAAGAGCTTTCTGAGCCTTCTAATTATTTCAATTTGGCTGAGGGACATTGGTTCCCCAGTCTTTTTTTTGCTGAGTGTGGATTTTCTTTTCCACCAAATTCCCTGTGTCTGGAATTCTGTCAGTATTTTGATGTTGTTCCTGCACGAATAGCCCCCAACACATGGAGAATAGTTAATGGGGTGCATAAATTAAATCAAGTGCATGGAACTCGTATAGGAATTCCAGAAATCATGTACTGCTATAGATGGGCAGTTAATGATAATATTTATTATTTAAAAACTAGGTTTATAAATAGAGCCTTAGTAGTCAATCTCCCTGATGCCAATAGGGATTATTTTGAACACGGGGTTATCGTAAAGAATTGGCAACACCCTCCATTAACCGAAGATGAGGTTTACCAGGGTCCCAGATGCCCTCCTTATGGCAATGGGATAGGTTATTTTTATTTTATTTTATTTATTTTGAAATCATGTTTGTTTTGTGTTTGATGAAATGTGTCACTGATAACAATGTTTGTTTATTTGCAGTTGATAGCAAGAGAAAGTGCCCAAAAGAAACAGATGTCAATATAAGGCATTTGGGACTTATCTGGGGTTTGCATCAAAGGGTTGCCGACGAGCATATCAGGCCGGCTTCGTATCTGCTCCAGTACAAGAGCTACACAACTTCCTTCACTGCTCGTCCAGTGATCAGTGAAGCAGAGCTAGTACCAGCCTCTGCAAGTTCATCGCCTGAATCCCACATTCCTTTGAGCGAAAGGATAAAGAAGAGAAAACCTCCCACCTTGTTTGAGAAGACTGCCTCCGGTTCTGGTGAGGCAAAGAGGAGTAGGATTGATGTCCCAAGGGAGGGGACAAAGAAAACTGCTGCAGCTCCTCCAGCTGCTCCTGCAAAAATTGTCGAGAATCCCGCAGTGGCTCCGAGCAGGTCTGCTGCTCCTGGAGAGGTGATTGTGATATCACCGACCAAGGATTCTTCCTTGGTTGTACCTGTTCCCCCGAGGAGGCTGAAGAAGAGCTCCTCGGTCAATTTGGTTGATACCATCATTCAACCCCCAGCTGTTGGGACTGAAGTTCCCCCTTTTGTTCCCCGAAGCTCTGACATGAGCTCGGTAAAGTCCTTAACCATTCCTGAGGTCCAAGGTACTGAAGATAACCTTACTCGGGACATGGTTACTTCTTTGGTTGCTCGTCACCTTGCTTCAGTAAGTCTCTTTACTTTAAACTTTTCATAGTTTCCTTTGTCATTTCTTGTTTCTAACTTGCTTTCTTTTTCTGTTCACAGTTGACGAGCTGCTTTAACATAATCCTGAAAAAGGATGAAGCCATTAAAGCCTCATGCTCCTCGTCAAGTGTGGAGGGAGCTATGGAAGAGGCTATCAAATCTTTGGAAGACTCCCACCAGAAGTATGCCACTGATAAGGCTATCTGGGAGAAAAAACTTTCCTCCTCCGAGCAAGAAAAAGCTCGAGTTGCTGATGCCTCCAAGGAGTTGGAGAAGAAAAAGAATGCCTTGGAGAAGGCAAATAAAGAGCTTGAGGAAAAACTCAAAGCCGCTGGAGAGCTGGAAAATAAACTCAAAATTGCTGAGGAGAGGTTGGACCAGCTCCAGGAAGTAACTCGGCAGAAGGAGGAAGCTGAACAAAAACTGAAAGCTGCTGATGATTTGCTGTCCGAGAAGCTTGCCTTGGAGAAGGCCAAAAGGAAAGCTGTTGTGAAGAAGTCCTTCATCTCTGGCTGGGACAGGAGGTGGGATAAGGGGTGTGCTGCCATGGTCTCTCAAGTGGATTATGGCAGTCTAAAGTATTTTAGGGATGGATGGGTTTCTGCCCTTCAGGAAATGAAGGTCGACGAGTCATCCGAGCTCTTCCAGAGACACATCCCTGGTCCCCCTCCTACTCCAGAAGAATTAGAAGAGGACGAAGCTACCTCTGAGGAGTATTCAATGGTAATGGGAGAACATGCCCTAACCAACCAGCCTGCTGTCGAGCAAGTCGTTTCTTCCTCCGAGCAATAGCTGGTGCTCTCCGAACAACCCACAGTTCCCTCCGAGAAACCTGCTTCCTCTTCCTAACTTCCCAAGAAGGTTTTGGGAGATAAGGAAAAGGTGTAGTGTTGTTCGGGCTTATTTTTATATTTTTCTTTCTTTGTCAAATGTAATCCAGCACTTGTAATTCTGAGTTTTATGATCTAATAAAACTTGAATTTTCTTGCATACTGTTGTTCATCTTTCATCCATACTCTGCTTATTCTTCTTATTGATGATTGCTTTTCTTTCTCTGCTAGTTTCTGGCCAGGATAGATCTGCTATCTTCCCATGATACAAAGTTGCTGCAACAGTGCAATGAGTACTTAAAGGCTGGTCACACAAACTTGAGTGATGCACAAGTTGCCGACATCCTTGGCCAGGATGCTTCAGAACAGGCAGTGGAAGCATATCAGTACCTGAAGTGTCTACTTGACCGAGCTGTGGCCAATAATGTGGCTTACTATGAAATGATCTAGGATCTCTAATGTACCCTCGAAGACTTTCAGAATCAGTACAAAGAATAAACTGCCCTGTTGCATGAGGGGTATGAGAAGAAGTATCAGCAGCTTTCTGTCGAGAAGGGATACGAGAAGCTCTTTGCTGGGTACGATGTCAGGGAGAGAACCCTAAGGGGTGAAGTTGAAGAATGTAGATAGATTGCCGAGTTATTGGAGCGAGAAAATAACAATTTGCAGAAGGAACTAGCACAGTTGAAGTCTGCAGCCTCTTCTTCAACATCCCTAATCCCAGTGACTGACGAGGGATTTTCATTCTTAGAAGTTGAGAATGCCAAATTGAGGGAATAATTGATACCTTGAGGAGGTCGGGCCCTTCCACGTCTCCTCGGGGATGAGGAAGAGCTCCTCGGGGACGAGCAAGAGCAGCTCGGGTGCTTGTCGAGGAACAGAGGAAAACATCTGCCTTAGAGAACCAAGCCTTCCAATTAATGCCTAAGAACCAGGTTTTGTCTGACATGTCAAAGAAGATAAGGGACTTGGAGAAACATCTCTCTGCGCAGAAATCAGTTTTGGAGAATAAGGAGCTTTTCATCAAGAATCTCCACGAGCAGCTAGAAAGGCTAACATATCAGTTCCACAAACAGCCCAGGGAGTTCTGGATGGCTGGATACAATGAAGCACTATTCCATTTGTATGATCGTATCCAGAATGACAACAATGAGGGCTACAAGCAAGGCTGGCTGAATGCCTTAGGTGTGTTGAAGCTCGAACAAGGACACTATCTATGGGACTACCATGATCCCGGGTTGCTTGACCTGCCTGTGCCACCGTACAACCTGGAGATGGAGTGGATCCCTCCTCGGGCCATTCCAAGAAGCTTAATTTCAAAATACCTCAGTGACTATAATTTACATTCTCAAATTGAGGTATCTCGTCCTGAGCAACTTCTAGATCGACCTTCTGTTATGAACGTCGGGATGCTGAAGGATTTGAACTTCATCAATTCTCCTCAATCTTTAAATGATCTGCCTGCTGGCGAGGAACCTGTATCGAAAGCTGAGGGGAAAAGACCAATAGAATAGGAATTTTTAATGTAACTGGTAATTTATTTCGAATTTAATGAAAGACTTTCATTATTGCTTGCAAATCTTAATTGCTATTGTCTTGTAAATATCAAACACTTTACATTTATGCATATCTGTTAAAAAGATAATAATAGTGTTGTTCATCGACCAACTTAGTAAAAAGCTACAAGTATCAGTAATGTTGCTCGATCACTTAAATGAGTATAAAAATGTTTAAAATTTTTCCAACCAACCAAGGTTGTTAAATTGTGCTCATCGACCAATTATAGTTAGTGAGAGTTTATCCCCGACTAACAATACTTGGTAAATTTTTGTCTTTTTCATAAAATGTGTCTGACCAACCAAGGTTCATGAATTCTCCTCGTCGACCAACTGTAGTTAGTGGGTTTTATCCCCGACCAACCATACTTGGTACAGTTTGAAATATTTTTTCCTCGTCGACCAACTATGTTGGTATAGTTTGGAATATTTTCTCCTCGTCGACCAACTACGTTGGTACAGTTTGGAATATTTTATCCTCGTCGACCAACTAAGTTAGTACAGTTTGGAATATTTTCTCCTCGTCGTCTGCCGAGCTATGCCGAGTAGTGCGTAGCACCAGTATTCCCCGAAAAAATTTTAATAAACAAAGAGACTTGCAGAATATTTTTATTTTATTCATACTGATGGAACTGCGTTACATATACATCACTGATAATACTTGCGCAGATGCTCTGCGTTCCAGGCATTCTTAAACTCCTCGCCTTCTAAAGTGGCTATTCGATAAGTTCCTGGTCGAACAATTTCTGTAACTTGGTATGGTCCATGCCAGTTTGCCTCCAGTTTGTTATGCTTTTGATTTACTTTCTTCAGCACATAGTCTCCTTCTTTCAGGTCGCACTTCTTCACCCTCTTGTTGTAGAACAAAGTTGTTCGGTGCTGGTAAGCAGCATTTCTAATGTCTGCTTCTTCTCTGACTTCCTCGAGCATGTCTAAATTCACTCTTCTCATTAAGTCGCTGACAGGGGAATTGAAATTCAGTACCCTGTGTGTTGGGAGGCCCAACTCGGCAGGTATGACAGCTTCACTTCCAAACGCCAGCATGCATGGTGATTCTCCAGTTGCTACTCGGGGAGTAGTTCGGTAAGCCCAGAGTACTGATTGTAGCTCGTTGATCCAGTTTGCTTTTGCATCATCAAATCATTTCTTCAAACCGTTCAGCAGCGTTCTGTTTGTCACTTTAGTTTGTCCATTGCTTTGAGGATGGCCTGGTGCTGAGTGGACCTTCAAAATATTTGATTGATGACAATAGGCGGCAAACTCCTCGTTATCAAATTGTGTCCCATGGTCTGTGATGAAGGCATGAGGGAGACCATATCGGCAAATGATGTTCTTCCAAAAAAATTGGTATACCTTCTCGTACGTCATATCAATAAGTGGCTCAGCTTCTACCCACTTAGTAAAATAATCCACTGCGACGACGAGGTACTTGAACCTTCCTCGGGTCGTTGGCAGTGGTCCAACCAAATCAATTCCCCACATGGAAAATGGCCAAGGGGAAGTTATGGGTGTCAACAATGCTTGTGGAGTTCTTCGGATGGAGGAAAAGCGCTGGCATTTGTCACAGTTCTTGGCATAGGCAATACAATCAGCCCTCATCGTCGGCCAGTAGTATCCCTGCGTCATCATCCTTTGCAAAAGCGTCCGACCTGCTACATGTGCTCCACAAGACCCTTCATGGATTTCTTCAATTAATTCTTTTACCTCGGAGGGATGTACGCATCTCTGCAAACCTGCCATAATTCCTTATCTAGCTTTAAACCTCAATTTCTTGGCTGCGATCTTGTCAATTGGAAATTCTCCCTCCTCGATATACGCCCTGATGGGATCCATCCAAGATGGACCTAAATCAAGGGTGATAAAGTTCATCGTCAGATCCTCATCTATACTCCGACCAGCTAACACTTCAATTAGGATTATTCGTCATAGCTCGGTGCGAGTTGCTGATGCTAGTCGAGCTAGGGCGTCTGCTCTCGCATTCTCCAATCTTAGTATTCTGACCAGCTGAATAACGGCAAATTCTGACACCAGCTCCTTTGCCTTTGCATGATATCTGATCATTAATTCTCCTCTAATTGCATATACTCCCATCATTTGGTTTACAATCAGTTGAGAGTCACTGAAGATCATAACTTACTGCGCCTCCATAACTTTTACTAAATTAAGCCCTGCAATCATGGCCTCATATTCAGCCTCATTGTTGGAAGCTTTGAATTGGAAATGCAAGGCGTATTTCATGTCGACCTCGTCCGGAGTGCTCAAAACTATCCCCGCGCCACATCCTGTATTGGAAGATGAGCCATCTACATATAGCCTCCATATAGGTAACTCGTCTTCAAATTTCTGATCAGTCAGAGTTCCTTGGTGAAATATTTGCTGCTTCTTTTGATCCTCCCCGAATTTTTCTCGCTCCTCGTCGATCATTTTTTCTTGCCCTTTTACCAACCGGAGTTGGTCTGAGCCCGAAGTCAATGATCTTGTAACATCCACTAGCCCTTTTACCAATCGGAGTTGGTCTGAGCTAGTGTTTGTTGATCCTGTAACATCCACAGGTTGATCAGTGAGCAACTTTTGCTCCTCGGGGGTATCAGGATAGGTGAACTCCGCTATGAAATCTGCTACAGCCTGCCCTTTTAGTGATGATCTGGGATCATAAATTATATCGTATTCACCAAGTTCTATTGCCCAGTACATCAATCTTCCTGATTTTTCTGGCTTATGAACGGCTTGTCGCAATGGCACATCAGTATATACTACTATAGTATGAGCCTGGAAGTATGGCCTCATTCTCCTACTCGCTTCAATCAGTGCCAGTGCCAATTTCTACAGCCTTGGATATCTGATCTCTGCCCTTCGGAAGGCCTTACTTGTGTAGTAAATTGGTTTTTTCACTCCATTCTCCACCCTAGTTAACGCCGAGCTAACTGCATTCTCGAACACTGCAAGGTACAAATACAATTTTTCTCCCATCACTGGCCTGGACAATAGTGGAGGTGCTCCCAAGTATTTCTTCAAGTCTTGAAAAGCCTTCTCACATTCATCATTCCACTCAAAAGTCTTTCTGAGTGTCTTGAAAAATGGGAGACATCTATCAGTTGCTCGCAACACAAATCTGTTGAGTGTCGCTACTCATCCTGTGAGACTCTGTACTTCCTTCTTCGTCGTTGGAGATCGCAGCCCTAATAGAGCTTTGATCTTTTCAGGATTTGCTTCAATGCCTCGTTGATTGACAATGTACCCGAGAAACATGCCTTCTCGTACTCCAAAGATTCACTTCGTCGGGTTCAGCTTCATTTGATATTTATCTAGTTGATCAAAAGTCTGGCTTAAGTCAACTAGATGATCGGCAACTTTCTTGCTTTTTGTCGGCATGTCATCAACATAGACTTCCATATTGTCACTAATTTGTTCAGCAAAGACCTTGTTCATCTGCCTCTGATATGTCGCACCTGCATTTTCCAAACCAAAAGGCATAACATTATAACAATAAGTTCCCCTAGGGGTAATGAAAGAAGTACTTTCCCTGTCTTCAGGTTTCATTTTAATCTGATTGTAACCAGAGTAAGCATCCATGAAGCTCAGCAACTCGTGTCCCGAGGTAGCATCCACTAGTTGATCAATTCGGGGCAATGGAAAATGATCCTTTGAGCATGCTTTGTTGAGGTCGGTGAAGTCCACACACATCCTCCACTTGTTATTCTTCTTCTTTACCATCACCACATTAGCTAACCAATCTGGATATTTAACATCTTCAATGAAACAAGCTTTCTGGAGCTTTTAGACTTCCTCCTGTATAGTTTGATTCTTCTCGGGACTGAATACTCTTCTTCTCTGCTTCACAGGCTTGATCTCCTTATTCACATTGAGCTCGTGACATAAGAAGTTTGGGTCTATCCCAGGCATATCTTCATGACTCCACGCAAAAGTTTGTCTTCTGCTTCTAAGGAAAGTTATCAATTTTTGTTTTAATGAGGCTTCCAACGACGAACCTATTTGAGTAGTTCGCTCAGGGTGCTCGTCGTCCAGAATGATATTTTCAGTAGCTTCCACCACTTGACCCTTTACGAGTTGCGACTCATCTCGGGGATCCAATGTTTCAATTTCTGCACCTTCCTCCACTTGATAGGTCGTAGTCTTTTTCTTTGATTCTTCCAGTTCTTCTTGCTCGGCGGATGAATAATAGCATTCCCGAGCTACTTTCTAATCACCTTACATAACTCCTACTCCAAAGTTTATTGGAAATTTTAGGCACTGATGTACTGTAGATGGTAAAGCCTCGAACTTCTTCAATCCTACTCTTCCCATGATGATATTGTATGATGATTGAACATTCTTATCCATCACGAAGAAACGTATTCTTTCTATCCGACAAGCAGGCCACGTACCAATGAATATATCCAACTTGATCGTCCCAAGTGGAAATACTTTCTCGCCAGCAAAACCGATGAGGGGTCTGTGGTAAGGCTCCAGTTGAGATAGCTTTAGATTTAAACTATCGAAACACGAGTAGAACATGATGTCTGCCGAGCTACCGTTGTCGACCAGCACTCTTGAAATCATTACCTCCTTCATTCTCATTATGATCACTAGTGGGTCGTCATGAGGATATAGAACTCCTGCAAGATCATTCTTTGAAAACCCAATGACCAATTTTTCTTTGTTAACCTTTCTCGGGCGATCTTCCTCAGCTAAATTTATTCACTGAATGTACGAGCAAGCTTGAGCCTCTCCGAGGTAAGCTTTTCTTTCTGCAGTAAGGTCTCCTCCTCCTGCATCTCCTCCTGTAATAACATTACAATCAAATGACCCAATGCGTATTGAAAATACCTATCGTTTTGGCTGCCTTGGTTTCTTGGGAAGATCGGGGTCATCCTCTGGATCAACATCGTGGTTTCTCTTCTTGTTCTCCTCTACTTGATGAGGAGATCTAGACCTCTATTTAGTTTGGTCGTTGTTTCTTCTTTTGCCTCCCCGATCAACATACTTTGTTACCTTTCCTCGTCGAATGAGTGTTTCAATCTCATTCTGAAGAGCTATGCAATTTTTAGTCATATGGCCATGATCCTTGTGGAATTCGCAATACTTTTCCCTATTCCTCGTGTCAGGGTCTGACTTCATTTTCTTTGGCCAGTTTAACTCCTCGTTGTTCTTAATTTCTTCCAGGACGTGGTTGATATTCTCCTTCAAAGGTGTGTAATTATCAAATTTCCTCAAGACTTCCCATGACGACCTATTTTTATAATGTTTGTCACCACCATTGTTCTTATTCTCTTTCTTCTTAGCTTTATCACCTTCCAACTTGGTTTCTTTGGCGTCCATATTTTTCTTCGCAGACATAGCCTCCTCGGCATTCATAATCTTGGACGCTTTTCCCATCAGGTCCGACATGGTTCGAGGTGGATCTTTGGCCAAAGTGTAGTATAACTTGTTCGGCAGTAGTCCACTCATCAAAGCAGTAATAGCTGTCTTCTCCTCGTAATCAATGACTTCGAGTTTCTCATTATTAAAACGAGTTATATAATCTCTGATACTCTCACCAGCCTTTTGTCTAACACTTAACAAATGTGCTACTCGTTTAACTGGCTTTGCTCCAAAGTAGAAATTCCCAATGAATAACTTGGCCAATTGAAGAAAAGTTGAAATCTTACCCCGAGAAAGATTATTATACCATATCTGAGCAGACTCGGTAAGAGTTCCCGAGAATGCCCTGCATCTCATCTCGTCTGGGACAGCATAGATGTCGGCAGCAGCTTGATATTGTTCTATATGAAGGACAGGGTCAGTCTTCCCATCATACTTGGGAGTCACAACAGGTGCTTTGAAATTTGAAGGTGTTGGAAAATTAGCAATGTCCTGGACAAATGGTGTTCCTCGAACAAAGGTTCGTTGTAGAGGGTTCTTGGCCTTAGCCATTTCCCCTAATCTATCCTCCAGCCTCTGGATAGAGCCTTCCCATGCATCATTTCCTTCCTCGGGCCTATTGGTTTGAGCAACTGATCGTGTTGAAGTGGCTTCCTGGGATTTATCTCGACGAGCAGCTGGTCGGTCATAAGATCCATCTTGACGAGCAGCTGGTCGCGACTGAGCAGATCCTTCCCTTAAATCTGATGGTCATCGAAAGCTCCTCGATGATGCATTAAGAGGACTTTTGTTCCTCCTAGGGCCTAAACGGTCGAAAGGAGAAGCCCTACTTAACCTTTCCAATGCGCTGGTCCTTTCTGGGGAGAGGGTGACACGTTGTTCAGTATCCGTGGCTCGCACAGACGAAGTTCGCCCAGGTTGATAAGAAAAATCTTCAGATTCATCATTGCGATATGAATCAGTACACCTAGTACGCGAAGAAGGTGCACGGGTATTTCTTTGAATGCTTCGTGGTCCGGAATGGGCTGATGCACCGCCATGGAGGGTTTGGATGAGTTGCCGCATTGTTTCTTGCATGATGGTCTGGCCTTGAGCCAGATTTGCCATTATTCCAGTCAGATCTGGAATAATTGGTAGAGCAGACGGATTTGGAGGGGTTCCAGCGTTTTGATTACTGGATTCAGGAATATCTGCCATTGGTAATGGATTATTTTTTATGAGAAAACGATTTTACCAGTCGGTTCCCACAGACGGCGCCAATCTGTTGATGTAAAAAATTAGATCACTCTAATAGTTCAATCAAAGATAAATAAATGAGACAAAGAATTTTAAAGTGGTTCAGCCTTATAAGAATGGCCTACGTCCACTGTTTTGGTATTGCTGTTTGTATGGGAATTCTCGATTACAAGTTATCTCAAGAAATTCCGGTCTGGGGTCCCTCCACATACAATGAGGGTTGTACAATGTATTTATAGCCTTGAGGATGTAATGTGAAAGGGTAATACATTAAATGATATGCATATGAAAGGGTAATACATTTAATGCCCTCTTTGCGTGCGTGTTCAAATGATAAGCATTTAATGAATCAGTTGAACTGTTGGTTATCCAGCTATTAATGCTTTGTTCGAGATGAAGCTCGGACCGCCTGAGTTGCTCGGACCGCCTAAGCTTCTTGGTATTCAAGAGTTCCTCGGAGCGTATGAGTTCCTCGGGTAATCAGTGTTCCTCGAGGAACTATGAGTTCCTCGGGTAAGCAGTGTTCCTCGGGGAACTAGTCTTCCTCGCTGTAGTTTTGTTCCTCGGAGAGTGGGAGTTCCTCGGAAGTGTTCGTAGTTGCCATGTAGATAGCCACGTGTCTTCATATGATTGTTCTACGTCAGCAGATTAAATTTCGTATCAACAACGCATTTTTAGGGTTCTTGAAGAATTAGAGGATTTGTATTATTCTGGGTTAAATTCGTGAAGATTCATGATGTTCAAATCGTTGAAAATCATCTTAGAGCATGTAGGAATGGTTAGAAATCATTGGTTTCAAGTTTGGTATCTTATCATGTAAGTTAGAAAATTAAGAGTGGTGAGAAAACGCATAAAGAAGACGAACTGCACCTGCACCTGCTCGATCGATTGATCGACCCTTGAATGTCGATCGATCTATGGATTCGATCGATCGATGGTCCAGGTTGATCGATCGACCCAGGCTGATTCTGGGTTCTTCTATTGGTTGAGTTCTATTCGTTTGCCCATGATTGTGGGAAACCTTATGGATGATGTTGTACCTATGAAGGGACTTAGAGAGTACTAGCAGGTGTATAGTGGAGGTCCGTTATAATCATAGTGTACAAGATTGGAAGTGATGAACCGACAAGGATAAATCGATCGATTAATATATCGAAAATTCAGGATGTGAGTTACAGATTGAGTAAACGTAATCCCAAGGGGTATATCAGTAGGTTAGAAATAGCTTAACTACTGAAATCAATAGAGGGGTAACTAGGGCCCTCAGAGTTGTGTGAACACTCAATTAAAATTATAATAGTAAGATAAATTATAAATAAATAAGTACGGTGAATATCGAAGAGAAAATATTACGCACGAACTCTATTATTAGGTTCTGTGTATACCTACTAAATTATATAAATACTTAGGTGGTGAGAATACCTAAAGTATAATTGTCTATATTAGGGTCGAGGTAGGATTCTAAACTAATATATGAAAATAGTAAGTTGGGGTCATGACGAAAGAGTTATGAACCAATCTATGTATAAATATCATTAGTGGGGTCGAGATGATTATTCCGAGCCACTTCATGAAATAAATTTGGGGTCGAAGTGAAATTCCGAACCAAACTCTTACTTGGTGTCGATGGACCATACCGAACCAAGAGTCCTTGATGTGTGTTAAGATGACATATTAGGAATAAATAAATTTATAAGTATATGTTGTGTGTGAAATATATACTGTATTAATAATCTACTTATGCGAGTTAGTAGATACGGAGATGCCGCGAATACATCTAAAAGAAAATTAAGTAGGAAGACTTAATTATGAAACGGTGAAAGATAAGCAGGCGTGAACAATTATCTAAGTATATAAATCATGAGATGTGGTTACTATTACGTACTAAGTGGGCGGAATGGGAACTTAGTAGTATAGATAAGTCAGTTGAATACCATAGTTCAGTTAGCTTGAGTGGTATAGCTAGGTGGGCTAGGTACGGGACGTTAGGCATGCACGATAGATGAGGGGTGAGGTAATTCAAGAAAGTGTACGCAAAATCTTAACATGTGTAATCAATAACTCATCTTATTGTGATAATCATTTGCAAAATATTTTCAAAACGTTTTGAGTACTAACTCTTGCTATTAAAATATTTTCAAAACTTTTTAGGTGTCCAACCACAGGGACACCAAACTTGAAGATTCTGTCCAAGGACTCATAGCTGCAGCTTTGTGGAGGCTGGCAGGACTTTGTATAGACGCTTCATTTATTCAGATCTAGTGTAGGATCTCATTACAGTATTCTCTAGTGGGACATGTTCTCCACAGTCTTTATTGCAGATTTCAGTTTTGGATTATGTGGATTTTTTTAGTAGTTTTTGGTTTTTAGCCGAATGTTAACTCGGCAAGATTTTATCCTTTATATTGCTACATGGTTTTATTTATTTTTTATGGTGAATGTTTATCTATTACTTCCGCATGAGTAAATTGTCTTGGGTTAATGAAAGATAAAATTTGGCACCGGTGTAATTTCACGTAGGTGATTAGTAATTAAAAAAAAAATCGACAGTGTTGCTAAGAATGAACCAACTGAGAAACCTGTTTTAATTTAATATAGGACTGATCGCCCGAGATTTAATTAGGCAGGGTGTCACAGATGGTATCAGAGCATCATGTTCTAGTGTCTATAGGATCTGAGCGGCTTACTACGATTTCAACGTTTCATTCTTTAATGTAGAGCTCTATTTTAGGACTGTTGCTTTTATGCGTACGTGTTTAAGATATCGTACTTATCCTATTAGATTTTGTATAAACTGTGTACTTATACAGTTCGATATGTTTTTAGATGCCACCGAGGAGACAGCGAGCAGAGAGGTTCGAGGCCAGAGATGAGGTGAGGGAGGCTCGTCAAGAGCCACAAGAACCTACACCACCATCCCCACCCCCACCCGAGCTAATTTCTACTAGTCAGGTGGAAGTGATAGTAGCTCAGACAGTTAAGACAGCCATGAGGACCATGGTAGCCCATTTTCCTCAGCCCCAGGTACAGCCTTCAGTGGCACTAGCAGTTCAGGCCCAGTAAGGCCACCTTCTTGGCAGTGATCCAGGGAGACCTTTCAGAAGGTCCATCCGCTCGAGTTTCAGGGCAGTACTAACATGGTGGAGGCTTGTAACTGGAATAAGAATATTTAACGCTATCTATGCATGCTTGAGTGTACCAAGGTGGAGAATTAGATGCTTGTTGCATTCCGTCTGTCAAGAGCAGCTTTACGGTGGTGGGAGTCAGTTACCACCGCAGGGGAGAGGGACTTGATGATGATTTTTTAGTTTTGGATGCGACTTGACCGCAAGTACTTCCCGCTAACAGTAGAGTCAGAGATGAGGAAGAAATTTAGTGAGGTGGTCCACGGTGATCGATCAGTGACTGATTAAGAGGAGGAGTTCATCCGCCTAGCTAATTTTATGCCAGGCGAGGTGAGCAATGAGGAGCGATAAAAGTCCAAGTTTATGGATGGTTTAACCTGGAAGATCAGGCAACATTTGATCGGTAACCCAACACTATTGACTTATATAGATGTCATCAACACCGCACTAGTTCACTATCAGGATCATAGCTTCCATGTGAAGGGAAGCAAGAGGGGTGAACCCAGCCAATCGGGCATGGACAAATAGGGGTAGTGACAGCAGCACACCACAACAGTAGACAGAAGGTCAGCAGGGGAAAGATTCTCGACAGGGGAACTCTGCCAAGAGATTTAGGTATGGGCGACATCGATCTGACAGGCAGAGATAGCAGGGCTCCCAACAGTAGGTTCTGCAGGGCCGTCAGGGCCAAAGGAACCAAGGGGGAGGCCAGCAGGGCCAACGTCAGGGCCAAGGGCAGAGACAATTCCAAGGGCAGTGTTTCACATGTGGTCAGCCGGGTCACAAGAGTAGGACTTATCCACAAGGAGACAGGGCACAGCAGCAGGGTGCCCAACAGTGGCAGCAGACTCCATTACCCCCAGCACCAGTGCAGGCCCCACAGCAGCAGTCGGGCTAGATGCACTATGGGCGTGTGTATAATATTTGAGACGTGCCTTTTCAGCCATCACCTCCGGCACCATTAGCAGTGACGGGTACGTTTCCTATCCATGGGCGTGAGGGTAGTATTTTATTTGATACGGGTATGAGACACTCTTTTATTTCCACTAGATCTGCACGAGTAGTCGTCCATTTAGAGACAAACAACACTCATCTTATGTACGTTGAGTCACCAATGGGTAGCGGGTCTCTTATACACTCGATCTGTAAGGGTCTGGACATTATGATTGGGAGATTGAGTCTAGTGGTAGACCTTCTAGTGTTAGATATGGAGGGCGATGATGTCATCTTAGGTATGGATTGGTTGGCGGGTTATAGGGCGATAGTAGATTGATATGAGAGGACTGTAGTGTTCGCCATTCCGGGATAAGAGATGTTCCTAGTGGCGACACCTCTTCCCGATGGAGGATCGCGTACTCATTTGTATTACATTGAGGAGGAGACCTCACAGGAGGTGATTGTTTCTATGGACTCAATCCTAGTCGTGAGGGATTTCGAGGATGTCTTCCAGGAGATACCAGGGTTACCACCCCAACAGGGAGATTAAGTTTGTTATCGACTTAGCACCGAGGACGAGACCGATTGCTAGAGCACCGTATCGTATAGCCCCTTAAAAAATATGAGAGTTGAGAGAGAAGATTCAGTAGCTCTTGGGATAGAGTTTCATTCAGCGGAGTACATCATCGTAGGGTGCGCCAGTGTTATTTGTGAAGAAAAGGGATGGTTCGCTCCGTTTGAGTGTAGATTACATGGAGCTGAACAAGGTTACGATACGTAACAAGTATCTGTTACCTAGGATTGACAACTTGTTTGATCAGTTGAGAGGGGTTGCGTATTTCTCAAAAATCGATTTGAGGACAGGTTACCATCAGTTTCACATTCGAGAGGGGGATGTACCTAAGACTGCCTTTTTGTCACGGTACGGGTCTTACGAGTTCAGAGTGATGCCGTTTGGGCTCACTAATGCACCTGCAGTGTTTATGGACCTCATGAACAGAGTATTCATGGAGTTTTTGGACCATTTTTTGAGCGTATTCATCGAAGATATTTTGGTTTACTCTCGCACATAGAAGGAGCACGCCGAGTATTTACGCATGGTTCTTCAGACATTATGGGACCATCAGTTGTACACCAAATTTGGGAAGTGTGGATTTTGGCTCCGGGAGGTCCAGTTTCTTCGCCACATTGTGTCCGACAAAGGCATTATTGTCGATCCGAGTAAGGTATTAGCGGTGAGAGAGTGGGGACATCCCACAACACTGACCGAGGATTCGAAGCTTTTTGGGATTGGCTGGTTACTATTGTCGCTTCATCAGGGGGTTCTCAAAGATCGTTGATCCTTTGACGAACTTGACTCGTAAGGGAGTACCATTTGTGTGTATCGACTACTGTCAGTTAGCATTTGATGAGCTAAAAGACAGGTTGACATCGACACCCATACTTGCATTGCCTATGAGTGGATTAGAGTATTGGGTCTATACTCACGCATCCTTGTAGGGACTTGGGGGGGTGTTAAAGCAAGAGGAAAGGGTTATAGCTTATGCTTCTCGAAAGCTAAAGTCACATGAGAAGAATAACCCCACCCACAATCATCGAGTTGACAGCGGTCGTCTTTGCTTTGAGGATATGGAGACATTATCTTCTGGGAGAGCAGTTTTCTCTATTCATGGATCATAAGTCACTTCAGTATCTCTTCACCTAGAAGGATATGAATATGAGGCAGAGGAGGTGGCTCGAATTTGTGAAGGATAACCAGTTTGATATAAAGTATAATCATGTCAAGGCTAACGTGGTGGTAGATCCATTGAGCCGAAGACCTACAGGAGAGTTGGCAGAGGTTTGGAAAGCGAAGTGGAGCAATCTTTGACATGAGGATGAGGTAGCCCTAGCATACATGGTAGTTTTAGCTATCACCCCCGAGATTCTTATGCGGGTGGTGAGGGAACAGGCAGAGGACCCATTATATCAGGACAGAGTACGATAGTTACCAGCCGAGGGGGCAGAGTCCTACTCCATCAGCTCAGATGGAGGACTTCGGTTTAATGGGAGAATGGTAGTACCTGAGGATGAAGATTTAAAACATTTCATCATGACAGAGTCACATGAGTCGAAGGTTGAGGTACATCTCGACAGGGATAAGATGTACCAAGATATGTGACAACAATATTGGTGGTCGGGCATAAAGCGAGACATAGCAAAGTTTGTCTCGAAGTGTGCTACATGCCAGCTTGTGAAAGTTGACCATCAGAGACCTTCAGGGATGCTACATCCACTAGATATTCTCGTGTGGAAGTGGGAGAGCATTTCTATGGACTTTATTATCGGACTACCGACATCGCAGAGAGGTCACAATTCCATATAGGTGATATTGGATCGATTGACCAAGGTAGCCCATTTCCTGCTAGTTCGTACTGATTTTGATATGATGCGGTATGCACAGCTTTTCATTGTGAAGATCGTTAATCTACATGGGATTCCTGTTAATATTGTGTCAGACAGAGACAAAATATTTGTATCGCACTTCTGGCAGAGTTTTTAGGAGGCTATGGGTACAAATTTGCGATTGAGTAGGGCGTATCACCCTCAGACAGACGGGCAGACTAAGAGGGTAAATTAGATGCTTGAAGATATTTTGATGATGTGTGTCCTAGATTTTAGGGGAGGATGGGAGCGATACTTCTCATTGGTAGAGTTTGCGTATAATAACTCTTACCAATTCACTATCGGTGTGGCTCCTTTTGAGGCACTTTATGGGAGGCCTTGTCATTCGTCGGCCTGCTGGTTAGAGGTGGTGGACAACAAGATATTGGGGCCAAAGATAATACAGGATACTTATGCCAAGATAGAGTTAATTTGAGGATGTATTCGAATAGCCTATGATAGGCAGAAGAGTTATGCTGACGCTGGTAGGAGACATGTGGAGCCAGAGGTGGGCGACCACGTGTTGATTTGGGTATCTCCTATGAAGTGAATTATGAGGTTCGATAAGAAGGGGAAGTTAGTGCCAAGATATGTAAGACCTCTCCCTATTATTAAGAGGGTGGGACCGGTAGCATACAGATTGGGACTCCCAGAGCATCTTCAGCGGATACACGATATTTCCATGTGGCGTCGTTGAAGAAATACAGGAAGAACGAGAGAGACTTTTAGCACGTCCCACTTGAGGATATTGATTTGTAGCCAGATGTCTCATATGAGGAGAGATCCATGGCTATTCTGGATCATAGCGACCGTAAGCTTCGATCCAAGGTAGTACTGTTAGTGCGAGTACAGTGGGGACACCAAATGTTGACGAGTCGACATGGGATCAGGTGGAAGATATGCAAGAGCAGTATCCAGAGTTATTCACCGCAGGTATATCCTAAATTTTGGGGATAAAATTCCTTTGTAAGGGGGAGTATGTAATTCCCCATATTTCTGCATATTTAGAATTTAATTAATTGGGTAATTAAATAGAAAATACGCTTTAATTTAAATTACGTGAGTAGAGTAATTCAGTATGATTTAATGATAATTATGATTATTAAGCGAATAAATAATAATAGTGATTATTAAATATTAATTGAGAGATAGATACCGATCAATATTATGATTCAAATTTACTAAGTGTGATAGTAAAGGTTGATAGTTAAATTGTACGACATAGCGAGAGATATGGACGTACTTGATTATACCTCACCCAAGTGTCGCGTGTAGACTAAATTGAAGATGAGGTGGGAAAAATATTTTTGGTGACTCAAATGATAATTTAGAGATCATGGATGATTCCAAATGGATCGAATTAGTCAAAATAGTATACTCGGGGGTATTAGTCGGGTACCGGGGCATTTTTAGGTTAAACCGGGACCGTACGGGGGCGTTTTAGTCTTTTAGCATATGGGGTGAAGAGACCTACGAAGTTTGGAGTGTTTTATCAACTGATTAAAAGTGGGGTTAGGGTTATAAACCTCATAACACAAATGAAAGACATTAGAGAGAGAAGAGAGATTATTCTCAAGGCTTAAGGAAGAATTGGTGAAGGATTCAAAGGAATCTTGCGCCACAAACTAGTTGGGAAGGAATATTGGAGGAGAAAGAAAATCAAGAACCAACACCAATCACGAAATCAAATCATATCTGAACAAGGTAAGTGGTTATTTGCAAAATTATTTTGAGTTATAATATCCATGGGTAGGATTTTCAAATAATTGATTTTTGATGAATATTCTTGGAGAAAAAGAATTAATTAATTGCATGTTTGGGTAGAAATCACATGTAATTAGATTTATATCTGTAGAGGATTGAAAATTAGAGGAATCATTATTGCTAATACGAATAAAAATCCGGGTTTATGATTTAGAATATGGGAAGAACATATTTTTAGGGTTCTTGAACAATTAGAGGATTTGTATTATTTTGGGTTAAATTTTTGAAGATTCATGATGTTTAAATCGTTGAAAATAATCCTAGAGCATGTAGGAATGGTTAGAAATCATTGGTCACGACAAATTATAGGTGGTCCACCCGGGTTTCAACAAAACCCATTAAGGCATCATCGGCCCCATCCAAAACCACCATGCTAAATACCATTAACAACACCATCCATCACCCTTTGTCCCCCATGGTGGACCATCACATACCAATCATCAAAGTGTCCCTATTCCACCTCCTTCTTGTCATTGTGAGTTGGTCCCTCAACCCCATTATGCCCCTCCGCCCCAATCATCCACCTCCTCTCTTGAGAATCTTCTCACTCAACTTATCATGACTCAACAACAAACCACGCATGCGCATACTCAAGCCATCCAAAAGATTGAGCAGCGCCTTAATTATTTTGAGCCTGAGCGAGAGAAAGGTCTATTGGCTTATGAGTTTGGATCCTCATCCACTCCCCCCACATTCCAAGCGTACATGAAAGAGGTATCTACTCTAAGATCAGGAAAATAAGCTAGCAATGGTGTTGATGTCGTCCGTGATATGCAAAACCCACCCATACTCAAATTCCCAT
The DNA here is from genome assembly GCA_949130495.1 of Sambucus nigra. Taxonomy (NCBI): domain Eukaryota; kingdom Viridiplantae; phylum Streptophyta; class Magnoliopsida; order Dipsacales; family Adoxaceae; genus Sambucus; species Sambucus nigra. The sequence goes on from OX422207.1 coordinate 142,075,031, forward strand.
TAGATCCTCTCCCTAAGGTTCTACCACCTAACAAATCCATTAAAAAGACCGAGTCCAAACCTAAAGAGCCCACCATAATCTATGAGCCCAAAGAACCCGTCCCTAATAGGTTGACTCCAACAAAGAAAGCCCAATAATTTGGTAAGATCGGACAAGTATTTCAGAATGTTCACATTAATATTCCATTCCTCACTGTGATTCAATAAATTCCCTCATATGCCAAATTCTTGAAGGACTTGTGCACTGTGAAGCGTCGGATGGATGTGCTTCATGATGATTTCGTCACTAAGCAAGCCACGTCCCTTATCCATGAGAATAATGTTGTGAAGTACAAATACCCCGATCGTCCTACTGTTTCTTGCATGTTAGGAGATAAGTTCACTACTCGTGCTTTACTTGATCTTGGGGCTAGTGTTAATTTGTTACCTTACTCCCTTTACCTTGAGTTAGGTTTACAAAATATAAAACCTACACAGATTACTCTTTAGCTTATTGACCGTTCCGTCAAAGTGCCTAAAGGAATAGTTGAAGATGTTTTGGTGAAAGTTTATGACTTTTACTACCTATTGGATTTCATCATTTTAGATACTCGTGCCCCCGACCTCACTAATATTCCAATCATATTGGGTCACCCCCATTTGGCCAATGCAAATGCTATCATCAATTATTGTGATGGGTCCATGAATCTTTTTTTTTTGGAAACATGATTGTTAAGTCAACATCTTCCACCTTCTGCAACAAAAGGTCGACGTTGATTTTATTGATGAGTTGTGTATGATTGAATCCTTGGTCCAAGAGATGTTGGATCAAACATATCCCAAAGATCCTATCCAGCAATGTTTGGCTCACTTTGGGTCCTTCTTTTATATTGATTCCTCCATCTCTGAACTGAATGCCTTCTAAGATTCTACACCACTGATGGACACTTTGACTTAGGTTACTCGTTTTGACTCTCTCTTTGTCGCCACTCTTTATTATGTGCATCACCCAGTTAAACCATGCCTCGATATTTCCCCGAAATCTATTTCTGCGTCTGAGTCCACTGCCTCTCCTGAGCCGCTATCTAGTTTGGAGCTTAAGACTTTAAGTTCTGAGTTGAAATATACTTTCTTAGGCCCAAACAAACATCACCTAGTCATTATTGCTTCCTACTTGACCCCGAATCAAGAGGAGCAATTGGTCCACACTCTCACCAAACATTGCACTGCTTTTGGGTAAACCATTTCAGATATTCACGGCGTGAACCCCAACATTTGTAGTCATCGCATTCATTTGTGGGATAATGCCAAAACTTCTTGTGAGACCCAATATATACTCAATCCTGCTATGAAAGAAGTTGTGAGAGCTGAAATTTTAAAATTGCTTGATGTCGGTATAATTTACCCCATATCGGATAGCCAATGGGTCAGTCCCACTCATGTGGTCCTAAAAAATTTGGTGTCACCGTCATAAAAAACAGTGGCAATGAGCTTGTGCCCACCCGTATAAAAACTAGTTTCCATGTGTACTAATTATAGAAAGCTCAACGCTGTCACCCGCAAGGACCATTTTCCTCTCCCGTATATTGAGTAAATGCTTGAACATTTAGCAGGTCATTCTTACTACTACTTCCATGACGTATATTCAAGGTACAACCAAATACCCATTGCCCCCGAAGACCAAGATAAAATTACCTTTACCTATCCCTATGGCACCTTTGCGTACTCTTATATACTTTTTGGCCTTTGTAATGCACCTATAACTTTTCAAAGGTGTATAACTACTATTTTTAGTGACATGGTAGAGCATTTTCTCGAAGTCTTCATGGACGAATTTTCCATTTTTGGTTCATCTTTTGAATAATGCCTGTCTCACCTCACTATGGTCCTCCAGCACTGTCGAGAAAAGAAGTAGGTACTCAATTGGGAGAAATGCCATTTCATGGTAAAAAAGGGTATTATTTTAGGTCACGTTGTCTCCCAATCCGGTATTAAGTTAGATAAAGTGAAAATAGACGTGATTTCCACGCTTCCCCTTCATAAGTATATTAAGGAAATTCGCTCCTTCTTAGGACTCGTGGGCTTCCACCGGCGCTTCATTAAGGATTTCTCTAAAATTGCTCGAACTTTAACAAACCTTTTATCCAAAGATATCCCATTTGTACTTGATAAAGCGTGTGTTGCATCTTTTGAGCGCCTTAAAGTCAAGCTCACTTTCGCTCCTATCATGTAACTTCCCAATTGGTCACTCCCATTTGAGCTCATGTGTGATGCATCTGATTTTTCCCTTGGTGTCTTTCTTGGTCAGAAGGTTGACAAATGCCCCCACGTCATCTATTATGCTAGAAAAACTCTTCATGATGCTCAACTTAATTACACGACCACCGAAAAGGAGTTATTAGCGATAGTGTTTGCGATTGATAAGTTTCGGTCATATTTCATAGGTCCCCCTATTATCGTGTACATTGACCATGCTACTCTGAAGCACCTTTTTCACAAGAAGGATTCAAAACCACGAGTGATACGGCGGATTCTCTTACTTTAAGAGTTTAACCTTGAATTAGGTGACATGAAAGGTTGTGAAAATGGAGTCCCATTATGGAGGGCTAATCTCCCATTTCAAAAGATGAAATGAAGACTCCATGGAATCAAGTTGTCTAGTTTGATAATTTTATTTTTGTTTGATTTCCTTTGATTAGTAACTTTAATTTCTACACTTTTTTTCGCATTGAGAAATGGAAAATCATCCTTAAGAAAGGATTGAAGCTTGTGTTATAATTTTATTATTTTGGTTCAAACTAGAAATAGACTTTCTAAAATTATCAAGATTATAGTATAAGTTTCTTTTACTCTTGTTTTATTTTCTTTAATTATAATTAGTTGGGTAAATTTTCCCTAGCGGGTGAGACACTTGATTAATTTTAGGTCATTTGGAGTAGATTTGTAGCCATTAAAAATTACTTTTCTAACATAATATTTACTTAATTCATTAGGATAATGAGAATTTACTTTTGAATTAGTTGAATATTTTGAAAATCAATCAAACTAAAATAGTTCAAACTAGATTGAATGTGTGAAATGGGAATGGATTTACATCCTTTGATATTTTTTTACTAGTATCTCTCATTTTAGTCAACTTTCACTCACTTTGTTCACACTTTTTAATATTTCTTTAGATTTTTTATAAGCACCCAAAAGTGTACGTTTTCTACCCCGAATAGACGTATTTTAGTTGCTAATTCTCGACAATAATGGTCTTATACGCGTAAATGTTCAATGTGCAGGCTTTATTGCGTTTGTCGTTCAAAAAGCATTATTTCGAGGCAAATGTGAATCAAATGGAGCTAATTCCCCATTTTCGTAACCTAACCCGAGCCTAAACCTACCCTGCACCCCGTGTGTGTTTAGTTTATGCATTTTTAATTTTTTTTTTAGATTTTTAGTTTGCGTCGTTTTTATTTTTAGAGTTGATTTTTTATTTATTTAGTATTTTCTAGGTTTTGTTTTCTATTTCTCTATTTTATTTTTATTAGTATAATTTTATTTCATTTTGATTTTTATTAGTGTTTAGTTTTTATTAGGATTATATTTTTTTAGGATTTCATTTATTTTTTAATTTGATTTGATTTTACATTTATTTAGGATTTTAGTTTTTAGTTTAATAGATTTCTATTTTTATTTTTGTTTCCTTTTAGTTTCATTTTTAATTGAGTCTTTATTTTATTTTATTTTTAGAGTAGGATTTTATTTTTAGATTTTAATTTTAATTTTATTAGTTTTTTTTAGTTAGTTAGTATTATTTTTTTAGGTGTCCAAATTAAACACACATACACACATAACCTATACCCTCATACACACCCTACTACCATACATTACACACACACCACAAAATCCACCTTATCCCTCACACTCACACCGTAACTACCCTACACACACCACACCTAAATTACCTCCCTCATCCCCACCATATTGACATACACCCTCACCCACACTATCACCCCTTCTATCATCTTCTACCTCAACCCACTTTCTCTCTCATATCTCTCCAAACTCCATAGCCACAAAACCTAACTACCTTCTCATCACTCAACCCCACCAAAATCCAACAACCCAACTAAACTCACCTCCAACCTCCGACGACCTCACCCCTGTCAACCCGCAAGTAAAACCGTGTCCGACTCGCAACCCATTTTCGGCCACCAAAACCAAACCCCCGCGATCCAGCGCCTGACCTCCTATTCCCGTCGGCGAAATCAATTGCTGCAAACCCCGTCGCCCAGGCTCCAGCGTTCTACTCCAGCGTCGGTGAACCCACTTGCAATATCCGATCCCATGGCTGTTTTACCCTCAATCCGGACTCGCCAACCCATACCCATATACCCGTCACCTTACCCGACCTCAAAGTCAACCCCCGAAACCCATTTCTACCCAAGACAACCAAAACCAAAATAAAAAAATTAACCCACATGTTTTATTCTCCATTTAACCTAATTCCAAAAATACCCCTCCTCACCTTTTATAATCCCAAAATTGCCCTTCAACAAATCTGATTTCTTTCCCTCACCAATTTCATGCACACTAAAACATAAACTCCCCAATTTATATCTAGCCTCCATGTGCACCATATAAATTGAAGACTTGGGCCATTTTGAAGAGAATCTCAAATTTAGTTTTTAAGCTTTGTGTGATAAATTTCTCTACACTCCTCTTTAGAGAGTATTTGCATTTTTAGCAAATTTCTTAATAAAGAGGTGTGTAGTGAAATTTACCTCTAGGATGAATTCCACCCCACTCATCTATAATGAATTTTTGCATTTTTAGCAATTATTTCATAATATATTAATGTAGTTGGGGAATTTTATCAAAATCATATCTCTATTGAAAAATTTTGATCTTAAAACCTGATTTTTAAAATTTCGTGCAGTTTCTTTCATCTCACTCAATGACGTGAATTTTCTATCATCCATATTTTTAAGTCAAGAAATCAAGCAAGAGATTTTTTTTAATAGCTTATGTAATACGTAACAAGGCATGTTGCAACATGAATTTCTAGACTCAATAAAATTTGCGCACTTATCACGTCACTACGGTTTATAGTTGAAGAGTACTATATTTCCCAAGAGAACCTTAAGGATCACTAGTAGAGACTTTAGCTTGTGAGATTTATGCCTTTCACCCTTTTAGAGTGTTTTACACAATCTCCGAGTCACAAGTTGATTAAACTTTCTTTGGGTCCGCACTTTAATTGTTGTATGATCTCATTATTTTTCATTAAAATTTTTGGCCTGATCATTGAGAACGACATCTCTTTCAAGTTGAAAGAAATGCGTGTCTTGAAATTTATCCCTATCACTAGGTTTTCATCCATACATCTACCACTTTTCCAAATCACATTTTCATTCAATCACCCATTACATTCCCATATTTCATATATATTCCCCTCGCCATCAATCATACATTCCCCACTCCATCTATATATCATCCATCATATTGAGAAAAAAGAGTGTTGATTCCAAATGTTAAATGTCTTCAGTGTTGAGAGTATAAAAAAAAGAGAGAAAATAAAAGAAGGAAAGAGTTTGTAGTTTATTTTGTTGTAATAAAGACATTTGTTCTTCATGTATTGAACACTCTCTCACATCGCATATCCATCACTCAATATTTCACACATCCATCTTATCCTACCTCATTTCATCCCATCCTTCACATTTCATTTTCCCTCACCAATATGCTTATATATTTTCCCCTAGGTGTTCAGGCAAATGAAAGTCAACGTGGTGAATAACTCGACGTTCTCACTATAGTGGTTAGCATTCTTTTATGAGATCACTTTTCTTTCTTAATGTTCGTTCTTTATTATATGTGTGTGAGATGTTTGAACTTGCTTACATTTACTCACCTCCTCATACACAAGAGCGATACACTAACTCTAATCTCGAGAGTTCATTTGAGAGAGAGATATTCGTGAGATTTGAAGTTGAAGTGTTGATTCCTATAAGGCAATCTAGGAATTACTCTTATGTTACTCGACCCTTTTTGACTGATTCACACTACACACGTTGAGTTCTAGGAAGGATGTGCCTTGAGTATTTACTTAGCTAAACGTTATACAAATTCTAGCTTGTATTTCTGAAATCATTACTCTCATGATGGATTGTGCGATTATTCTATGTCTAATAAGAGATTGACTGCCTTTCAATAAATCTTTTCAAATAAAGAATTTTGTGAGTATATTCTCTGCAAACCCTCACGAGACACAACTCGTCCTGTAGGGCAACCTATAGGTTTAAAGACTTGTTGCACATGCTAAGTGCAATCGCAAGTGCCCGCGAAAGTGGTACACTTTTGATTTCTTATCTTTCTCTTTCTCTCTATCTTATTGCTCGAGGACTAGCAACGCTCTATATGGGGGTGGTGTGATAATCACCCAAAAGTGTACATTTTATACCTCGAATAGACGTATTTTAGTTGCTAATTCTCGATAATTTGGGACTTATGCGCGTAAATGTTCAATGTGCAGGCTTGATTGCAGTTGCGATGTTCAAACGCATATTTCAAAGTAATTGTGCGGATTATGGAGCTAATTACCCTTGTCCCTTACCCTAGCGTACCCTAAACCTACCTAAACCGGTCCCGAATCGTGTATGTTTAGTTTGTTCCATTTTATTTTATTTGTGTTATTTTATTTATAGGGTTTACTTTTTTATTTTATTTTATTTTATTGAGTCATGTATATATTTTTAGAATTTTTATATTTTAATTTTTAGCGTGTCATGTATTAGTTTTTATATTTTCTTAGTTTTTAGTTAGTTTATTATTATTTCATTTTGGTTTTATTTTATTTTATTAATTTTATTTTTATTACTTTTTATTTTTATAGTTCTTATTTTAGTCTTGTTTAGTTTTTTTTTAGAGTTTATATAGTGTGTCGTGTCGTGTCATTTTTATTTTAGTTGATTTTATTTTGTTAGTTTTACTTTTTTAAATAGTTTAATTTTTAGGCACAAATTAAACACACTCACACACAAACTTACCTACACACTATCCAACACCTAAACTAAACCCCCTACCCTCACCAAAATTCCTACACCCTCACCACACACAATAACTCCCTCCATCATCTTTTTCCCCAACACCACCTTCTCTCTCCTCTTTCGTCCATTACCAAACAACTCCTTCACCCTTAACTCTCATCCACAAAACCCACAACCCTCCACACCTCTCTCTCTAATCACCTCCACAACCCAACACCTGCCAAAGTCAGATCCGAACCCAAGCTCCCATCAACCTCCGGCATTAATCCCCCCTAACCCACCGGAGACGCCCCTACGCCCGGAATCCGGCCACTGCACCGCTGAGACCCGTTCCCCTTCACTCATAACCATCCTCCAGCAGCCCGGAACCACGCCTGCGAACCCCTCGCCAACGGAGACATCTAGCTAACCCGCGACGCCCAGACAGAAACCATCGCCACACCGGTTACCCACTTCCCTCCTCCCTCCGGCGTCCTACCACCTGTCAACCCGCGGCCAGATCACCTCCGGACCAAAACCCGAAACCCTTGTCTTCTCCCATCTCAGTTCAACCCATCAGAGCCTAAACCCACTTCCCCTATGTCCAAACCTTCTGCCATACCCGTGCTCAACCCCCGACCCTTACCGAACCGGACCCCAAACCCGCCACCTGTTTAACCCGTGAACCCACTTCAGACCTTCCCCAAGCCACGATCGCTAGACCCATCCGACCTCACCCCATTTCAACCCAAACCAAGAACCATTTCACCCTCTTAGCCAAAATCGATTCTTCACCTGCCAAAAATCCCAAACTCAAGTCAAACAAAACCAAAGAATAAAATAAACCCCGCATGTATTAAACCTCTTTTATCCCACTTATACCCATTTTAACAAATTTGATTTATTTGTATCCCCATTACCTCATTACCCCACTTCCCACATGACCTCACACAACCCATACACATTTGTGCATTTCCTTATTTTAACCCCAACTTATCCTCACACCCCTCATGTCCATTTAATCCCTACCAAATTTATTCCTAGCTCCCTGCCTACTATTTAAGGGAGATGAAGACCATTTGAGAAAAAATCTCAAATTTAGTTTTAAAACTTTTGTGTGATAAATTTCTCTACATCCCTCTATGTTGAGTATTTTCATTTTTAGCAAATATCTCAATATAGATGTGTGTAGTGAAATTTATCTCTAGGATGAATTCCACCCCACCCATCTATAATGAATTTTTGTATTTTTAGCAATTATTTCATAATAGATTAATGTAGTTGAATTCATCCATTATTATCTAGGATCATGTAAATAGAGAGAGAAAATTCTAGAGAAAAATATAGAGATAGGTTAGATTAGAAAATAAATTAGGAAATTATTTTTATAAATAGTTTTTATTTTATTTAGAGATTTGGTGAGATTTAATTGTGAGTAATTGAATTGTAAGGAAGAAGATGGAGTTCAAATTACCAATTTCAAGGAGACTTGTTGAAGATTTGTTCTCTTTCTCTACTCTTTTAATATATATGACTTTGATTATTGGTTCATCATGTTTAATATCATGTTAATCTAGATACCCTATCAAGGGATGGGGTGAACTCTTATTTGATGTTATTTTAATTTAATTAGTTTGATTACTTGAAAATTCCCTTTGAATATTAATTTTTCTCCCTCACCCTTAAATTTACGCCTCGAGAGAGGGTAAATGATTTTTTAGAGAAAATCAAATTCTAAGTTATAATACCCATTTTAGATTCGAACTAGAGATAGGGGTTTCTTAAGTGAGGTATTATTCCTTAAATTTCAACTCTATTTTTATTTTCTAGATTTACATAAATTTTGATGAATCGATCCTAGTGGGTGATTAATTAAAAAAAGTGTAGATCTATTTTCTAGAGTTGTGGGGAGTTAAACTTAATTTTCTAAAAGATTACTATTAAAATTACACTTGCAACGAGTGTTGATCTGTAATTTTGATATTAATTTGAAATAATTCAAATAATTAAATTAATTAATTAGAATATCTAGAATTTGTGGTGTAGTCTCACTCCTTGATTTCTTTCACATTTATTTACCTCACTTTATCTCTTATTTTTGTGTTAGACTTTATTTTTCATTTTAGTCACTTTTTCGTTAGTTGTTTTCATCTTTCATTTTAGTTTAGTGTTATTTCACCTCACCTCACCCAATTGTTTTAATATTGAAAAAGCTAAAAAAAATAGAAAAGAAAAATTCCATAAAGAAAATAAAAATTGAATTACAATTGAGTTTGTCTCTAGCTTACCCCCCCCCCCCCCTTTTATGTGTATTGATACCCTTGATTACCTCTACACTTGAGTTTGTTATATTTTGTAGGTATTTTAAGGTTTTGATTAACTTGGCTTGGAACAACAACGACGTATAAATACAATTTTTCAAGTTATCAATTTTTCTTCTACTCTAGTTGATATCTTTCATTTAGTTTAGTTATTTCACCATAAAAAATAGTTTTAATATAAAAAAAATTCCAAAACAAAGTAGAAAACAAACAAAAAATAAAAAAAAAATCGAGAAAGATAAATAGCTAGAAAATTGGATTGCATGACTTTTCTTGTGTTTCATTCCATTAAGTTGGATTGGCACACTTGCTTACCTCCATACTAGTTTGTTATATGTTTGTTGGTAATTGAAGTAAATTGTTGATTAGAAAGGCTTTGCAAGAACGACACGTACAAAATAGCTTTCTATCAACTACCTTATTTTATGTAACTTATTTATGATTAATTGCTCTTATCATCTAAATTCGGATTAATAACATGCTATGTTTGGATATCATGCGCAATAATATATTATATTAGTTTTAATATTATTTAACAATTAAAATTATATAAGATTTGTTATGGAATGTATTTATAATGATGATTCATATTTTAAAATGGTACTTGTGATGATGAAAAATTGTGTCAATGATTAATCCCGTAATTAAGAATAATCCATATGCAACACATGTTTTATGTGATGATTGAAATCATATTTTTATGAATTTAATCTAGGTTACGATCCTATAATGTTTGAACCTTGTTTAGGAGCCATTGAAAATGAATTTGAGATATTTTGGGATTGTTCTGATGGTAGAAAAACTATTAATGAAGATCTAGGGTGTTCAAAAATCGAACTGGTTTAGTTTTTGGCTATTTTATTATACGACATCATTTTTAGGGTCCCGGGTGGAACCTATGGTCGTGGGGAAACCAGTTGCGATCGTATCCTTTTCTAAGTCACAATCGCGGGGTGGTAGAATGATGATTTTTTTTTGTTAAGGTTTTGTTATAAGGATTTTGGTTGGACATAGGGACTTTTGTAATTCTTTAATTGGGTTATTAATATTGTGATACTATACGCATTTGAGGAAAGTATGGTCTCGATATTGGGGTTATATTTAAGAAATGTTTAATCCAGTGATCATGGTTAGGATGGTTTACCATATTTAATTATGCGTATTGGTGATATGTATTCTTAGTTTTATTTGTGGACGTGCCCTGAGTATGCGTGTGTTCACGGGGATTCTATTAGTGGGGATTTAATATTATTATTTTTATAGACCGAGTAATACCACCCTGGTTGATGATGAGTCTGTTTATAAGTCTATATCACGATCATACATGGTCGTTGCTCAATCGTCTCGCAAGTGGGAGGTAAACGAGGCTTGATCCACGGGGTAGTCTTGGTACATGATTACACGGTAGTGTGACGATGTAGTGATTTTCCCTTTTCTTTATGTGTGAATGTTTTGCAATCTGTTAAGATGACACTTCTTATGGATTGATCTGATCGAGGCATGTTAGAGGTCTCTGAAGGTTCGAGCATTCGTGTGATACTTATACATATGTAATTGGTCTGGTGATGGATTTATTCATACGATGATATGATTTTCTCTATTATTATTATTATTATTATTGTGATGATGTATTTATTAAGTTATGAGGTAGTATATGGGTACTACGAACAATTCATTATTCATATTTCATAGTTACATGTGTATTACTATATTATAGCATTATAATGATATTGTGTAGTTTACTTGTTAATCTTAGGGCTGGGATTTACACATTGAAACAATGTTTAGTTTAGTTAGATAGGTAGCTAGGATATAACTTAGGACAAGCGGTATGAGGTATTTTGGATTAGGATGACATGAGACGTAAATGAGTCAAATTTAATACTATTTAGATAAAGTAATATATTTATTGAAAATTATGGAGTCTAATCCGCTTTATTTTTCTAAAAGCCTTTTCAGGTGTTTATAATCCAGAGCAGCAGAGCTGAGCAATCAAACTTGTATTTTAACTGATTACTCAACCATTTGTCCTTCGGGTATGATCTCATACGTGTTAAGTGTTTTATTTGTATTAGACTTTTAGTTATTTATTGATTCATTTAAAGATTATTTTATGGGACCGTGATGGGTTCCAAGGTTATTTATTCTTTTAGTTAAGACATTCAGTATCGTGGAGATTATTTATTCATTGATTCAGTTTTGGAGACTCTTATTTATTATCTCGGTTTTACTTATGTAGTTTATTTACTATTGTGGATGGTTTATTCTACTTATTTATTTATTGTCGGTGCTCATAATGATATAAATTGTTTGATGTTCCCTATCTTTGGTGTTGAGGCTTGGCCACTAGATACGTAAGAAAATAAATTGTGTTACATCATTGTACACTTGACATTTATCTATCAATTATTACCCTTGTTATTATGTGAATATCTTCCACTTTTCTTGAGTGGACCTTGATGTTAACTTGTATCGGTTATACCCCGCTAAATTCTGTCGTCGGCCGTCATCAAAACTAACTCAAGCGCAAGTAAATAAAATACCATTCTCAGCATGAGACATATATGAGACATAAATAAATATATCCACATGATAAGTAATTGAATCAGTCCCAAATAATAATAACCAACTGTGCGATAAGATATCCATCACATACTAAAACTCCAAATAATAATCCAATCTCCAATAATGTCAAATTGAATAAACTCCAACTGAATCCATAAAGAAATCTGAATAAAACCCATAACAACTTTGGAACCGAATGGCCCAATCAAAACCATAAACTATGTCTCAATGTAAATACTGCAGAAAGGAAGCTAAACTAAAATACTAAGCAGTAATATAAAATAAACTCCAGCTGCACCTCCAAACGATAATCTTTAAATAATCCTATGCAGCTTCTCCAGACTTATCCTGAAAAAGTTAGTCAACGCACAAGGTCAGAGCCCCGAGCATGACTACACACTACTTCCCTCAAATAGGGTCTGTGAACCCAAATAGTAGCATTATACATGATAAATATCACAATGGAATATTTTAATTAATACAAAACAATTAAACGCAAGAAATGTAAATTACTAACCAACCCCAAAGGTTCTTATAAAGTCATACCAATATCATTTTAAATATCCCATAGTCCCTAAATTGTTAATTTAATTAAATTAACCCAAATGATCATTCTTCTCACTTTTTAATATGGCAGTCCTCCCGCTCCGGGTGGTACTTTCCACTAAAGTTTAACACTTTCCCTTTTCAAAAAGACCGTTGATCCGTTTAAACTGTCGATCCCACAATTTGACAAGGTTCCACGCACGACACGATATAAAACGCCGAGTGTCCCGTTTAAACTGTCGGAACTCGCTCTTTATGTCGCCCATATTTTAATACCCGTCTTATTATCTTAGGTATTAATTCTCAATTCCCAATTTTCACAATTATTAAATTATCCCACCCTTTTTATCAATGTGAGATCATCAACCCTTAGTCTCAGACCTAAGGGTCCCGAAGTATACATACGTCCTATCCTACATATAGGATGAATCACCAATATAAAACACGTCCTAGTCTCATGCCTAGGCTAATGAAATGTCGATATAACGTAAAAATTTGCCTCACCCTGAAATATAAAATCCCCAAAAATTTACACTAACTAGTCTTATACCTAGCACATATAAATTTTAACCAAGGCCCACCCACTAGTCGCATACATAGTAAGCATCCTAAAATAGGGTTGAGCAATATACTATCCTAAAATCCCCTCATCCTAAGATGGAAAACGTGAATAAAATAAATCACACAAAACACAATTCATGAAAATAACATAGCAATTAATCATAAAGATCCCAATTCAATTTAATTCAATGAATAACACCGTCGTCATTTTCAACGTAATTATTTGCGTTCAATAATGTTAAATTAATTAACATGCAATAATCTTCAATATGACATAATCGTTTTCTTTTATAAGACATTTAATTTTTATAAGTGTGAACGCATCCCATTAACCACATAAATAATCCTACAAAAATTCGACATGAGAACCTACACCCAAAATCATAAAACCCCCAAAAATCTAACCTACGCACCCAAGGATTTCAAAGATTAAATCATATTCAAAATTTTCATAAATACAGTCCCAAAATTTAGTGTCCACTTTCTCTAATTAAGTTGCTAATTGATTTTAGTCAAAAATATATGATTAAGGGTTTAGGCGACACTTAAAACGCATAATACTAAAGGAAATAAATAGAGTATTCATGCCTATGATTTAGATGAAGAAGATCTGAGTTGACAGTTGGATTCCTCTCGAAAAATTAGCAGAGAGTCGTTCTTGAACAATCTTGAGAAAACACCAATTAAGCCTTTAAATATTGAGTCAAACACTTGATTAAGTTTGGGGTTAAAGTTTGTAGATGAAAGGGAATAATTTTGGAGAGGTCTTTTGGTTCAAAAGTTGATGAAAAAGAGATTTGAAAAACCAAACCACGATTTTTTTGCGATATATATTAAGAGTTTGATTAAGAATAGAGTTCTAATCAGATATAAACACTAAAATAAACATGATGGACGATCGGACCGTTGGAACTTATTGAAATTTGGAAGCGTAGTAGATGAAGATGAGAGGAAGTTATACAAAAAAAATCATCTCGATCGGACGGTCAAAATTTTTTATATATTTTTTCTAGAGAGTTTTATGTTTTGAGGACTCTTAGAGAGTTTTCTGTTTTAAGGACTCTTCTAAACGCCCATGACTTATATAGACTAATATTACGAGTCTTTTAAGATAGATTTTCGAATTTCAAAGATAAAAATCAACATTTTTAATTACTAAAAATAACTAAATCCAAAATTTTATATTTCTCTAATTTTCGAATTAATTAAATAAATAGTTAATAAAAACACGGGGTGTTACAGTATCCTTTTGAATGTTGGTCCTAAGTTATGCGAATACCATGCAAGTATTAATTTAATTTTTTATGGTGTTTAAAATAAAAAGAAAAATAGTTTATGCCCTTCGCAACTAAAAATCAATCAATTTTGTGGCCTTAACATATTGAGGATTTGTGATTCCAATGCAAGGATAAAAATGTGACACATGTCATCATACTCAGTGGGTCCAGAGATAGCAGATAGAAGTGGTTGGTGTTATTATCTCCCTGGTTGGCATGTTAGACGACCACCCTCAAGAATATGATCAGTCCGTAATGTGAACAGACAGACATGAGAATCTCATCAATCACTATGCACATTCATGTGGACAAATGCACAACTGTTAATTGTAATGTAAAGGTGTAAATGTAACACCCCGTATTTCTGAATATTCCATTTAATTAGATTGGAGAATTAAATGAAAAAATATCGGCGTAATTTAAATTACGTAAGAGTAGTAATTTAATCGAGAGATAGATACCGATAAATATTGCCTCATTTTATTTACTTAGTGCGAGTGGTAAATAGTTACTTAACGCGTGTAGACCGTGTTGGGGTGAGAATGAGTAATACTTGTTAAGTGACTCAAATGATAATTTAGAGGTCACCAATGAGTCCGAAAGGGTCAAATTAGTCAAAATAGTATACCCGTGGGTACTCGTTGAGTCCCGGGGTAATTTTGGGCTAAACCGAGACCATTCGGGGGCGTTTTGGTCTTTTAAAATAAGAGGGTATGAAGACCTACGAATTTGAGAGCCTTTTTATCAGCCGTATGAAAGAGGGGTTAGGGTTAGAAAACCCATGTAAACACCAATACCATTAGAGAGAAGGAGAAAACCAATTCCAAAGCTTAAGAAGGGATTCTTGAAGAATTGGACTTGAATCTTGCACCCAAATCATCCATGGAAGAAGGATGGAGGGAGAAGAACATCAACCCATCATCAACTCCACGAAATCAGATTTCCCTCTATCAAGGCAAGTGTTTATTACAAATCAAATTCAAGTTATAATACCCATGTGTAGGAAATTTTAAGAATTTGTTGATTCTATTGAAAAACTTTGAACTAAATGTATGAATTGATCATATATTTGAGTAGGATTGCATGTAGAATGAATCCCTAAGTAAATATGAAACAAAATTTGAATATGTTTGATGATTTACATATAATCTTTATGAGTTCTTGGTTAAAGAACATGAATCTTGAATGACTTAGGGTTTAATTGAGGAACACAAGATGTCAATCTGCCAGAATTTTTGACACAACTTTAAACGTATCCCATTTGAGTTGTACTTCGAATTAGAGTGTGAACAATACATTCCTGGAAAGGTATTTCTCTTAGCTATCCAATAAACTTGGAATCAGGTCAATCGGAGTTTTGTAGAGGGAGTAATAGACATATTACTACAGGGTGTTTAATATGCCAGCATAGTAATTTGCCAGAAGTTTGACGTGAATTTAAACATGTACGATTTGAGTTGTACTTAGAATTAGAGTGTGAATCATAGATGTATGGAAAGGTATATCTCTTAGCTTTCCAATGAACTTGGAATCAGGTCAATCGGAGTTCTGTAGAGGGAGAAATCGAAGTTTTACTAGAAGGTGTTTAATCTGCCAGAAAATTTTATGATTCGTTAGGCTGCGAGAAAATGTAAGATATTTAATTTTAAGCCTCAAATGCCTAAAATTTTATCGGGGAAGTGTTTGGGACCTTGATAAAATATATTTTTGGAACAATGTTATGGAAGTAGGTCTATGATTGAGCATTGGACTTTAATTTTGTGAGAGAATTAAAGTGGAGATTCATAGGCTTGATTGGGACGTATTCTAATTCGAGATGATAAGAATATAATTACGGAAAAGCATGAGCAAGCTTAAATTTATTGGGTCAGTATGTTAACAAGGGTAGCTACTGAATTAATATATGTAAGGGGTAACTAGGACCCTTAGAGTTGTGTGAATACTCAAATAAGTACGATTAATGAGATAAAGCGTGAGGCGAATATTGTACGGTAAATATATGAGATTAAAAATATTACGTACGTATATGATTAATAGGTCGGGCGTGTACCTACTGAATTATGTGATCTTTTAGGTAGAGAGATTATGCCTAAATTAATTATGTTAGGGTCGATGAGACATTCCGAACTAACATAATGCTATTATATGTTTGGGGTCGATGAGAAATGCCGAACCAAACTTTGAACTGGTGTCGCGATGAGAGAGTCCCGAACCAGAATATGTGTATATATATATTTTAAAAATAATTGGGGTCGATGTATTATTCCGAACCAATTCTTACTTGGGGTCGATGAATCATTCCGAACCAAGAGTCCTTTACGTGTATAAAAAGGGCAAAATAGTAATGACTGATATTTAGTATATATTGTGTGTAAAATATATATACTTGATGATATTCTACTTCCGTGTGTTAGTAGATTGATATATTTTCTGTATTTGAAGATACATACTGAATTGGTAAGTTAAGTAGTGAAACTTAATTACGAAATGAACCTTTAGATAGAGAAAATCTATTTAGTAATTCAAGTAGCGAAACTTAATTACTTAAGTGGAAAAGTTAACAATTGTGAAAATTGTAGTAATTTTAGTAGTGAAACTAAATGAGATGTCTTGAAAAATAACATAGATTAAATGTTACTTGGGAATTATTTAACATACGCGTGATGTTAGTAAAACGGTTGTATTGTATGGGCGGTACTGGAACTTGGGTACAACTAAGTTCAGTTTACTACTTTGGTTTAGTTAGCTTGAGAAGTACGGCTAGGTAAACTAAGTGTAGAGCGTTAGGTGTGCACAAAAGATGAGAGGTGAGTTAACTCAAGAGAGTGTACGAGAACCTAACATGTGTAATCAATAACCGCATTTTATATTGTGATAAACGCTTGCAAAATATTTTCAAAATGTTTTGAGTACTAACTCTTGCTATAAAATATTTTCAAAACCTTTTAGGTGTCCAGCCACAGGGATGCCATGTATGATGATTTCATTCCAGAGACTCGGAGCTGTAGCACAGTGGATGCTTACAGGATTTTGACTAGGCGATATCTCTCATTCAGATCTAGTACAAGATCTCACACTATTCTATGTATGGACTTGTTGTCCGGTTTTAGTCTCAGTTATTGATTTCAGACTGGTGGTTACTCTATTGTTGTTTGGGTTTTTCTTTAGCCGATGGTTTATTCGGTAATACTTTTGTTCTGTTGTACTTTTACTTGTTGTTTGAATTATAGTACATGATTATTTGTACTTTGTTCCGCATGGTTGATTTATCTGTTTTAAGAAAGATAAAATTTGGCACCGGTCTAATTTTACTTAGGGTATTAGTAATTAAAAAGTTTTCGACAGTGATGCTAAGAATGAACCATTTGAGAAACTTGTTTTAATTTAATAAAGGCCTGATCACCCGATGTTTAAATTAGGCGAGGTGTCACAGATGGTATCAGAGCATCAGGTTCTAGTGTCCATAGGATCTGTACGGCTTACTACGTTTTCAGCGTATCGTTTGATTGATATAGAGCCCTATCTTAGGATGATTGTACTCCTCTACGTACGTAGTTCACGTTCTCCTGCTGTTTAGTAGACGTAGTGTTATATATACGAGTTCGATTGTGCACGGTACGTCGAATATGGTGGTAGGACCAGCATTAGTGTTGGAAGAACGACAGGAGGGAGGAGCTCGGCAAAGCATAGGGTGTTCGAAGATGGCAATCATAGGAGAGATGACCGTTGTCGAGGTCACTCCTAGCATGTAATGGAAGTAAAATGCTGCAAGGGTTGTTAAGGCATAGTAGACATTTTTTCAAGTATCGCGACAGCCAAGTGGAATACTAATTTAGACCCGCCCAACGTAGTGATAGTGGGAGAGAGTCTGCAAAAATTTTTGATGAGGACGAGCCGTAAAATGTGATAAAACGGCAACTGTACTTGGTAACCAAGGGAAGTAGTATGTCCAGTGGTTTTGGCATTTAGGATAGAGTAGAAATACTCAGAAATGAAAATTTGAGTAAATTTTTAGAGACAACGTGGCGGAGATGCAAATCACCGCATCCGGACCGAGGGTCCGTATACAAATAGAGAGACCTTACGTATAGTATAACCACAAAGTTCTCTATTGTTGATTTAGAAGCAAAGAGAATGGAAATACCGGAACCCACCACGTGAAAGCCTAGTAGAGGCCAACCGTGAGAAAGAGATTATCCGTTGAAGTGAACTTGTATCGATGAGATGGGTACGAGGGAAAAGAGCCCTTGAGAGAATGAACTCTCGAGTTATGATTCGCAATCTTGGTAAAACTCTTCTTGGACGACTTATGTATATGAAGGCAGTATGGTACTTCTTACAAGGTTGGGGTAAAGGCTCCTAGGGGGCGAAGTCAAGAGAGTTTAAAGATTTAGTCAAAGAGTAAGACTGAATGTAATGGGC
The DNA here is from genome assembly GCA_949130495.1 of Sambucus nigra. Classification (NCBI taxonomy): domain Eukaryota; kingdom Viridiplantae; phylum Streptophyta; class Magnoliopsida; order Dipsacales; family Adoxaceae; genus Sambucus; species Sambucus nigra. The sequence goes on from OX422207.1 coordinate 142,093,714, forward strand.
TGGTACAAGCCATAAGTGGAAACCCACTAGAGGATTTAATGACTAGATCCTAAGTCGAGACTGTTAAGCCCCATAGTGTGTTCCTCTTAGTCACAAAACTAAGGGAACCAGGATGATAGGAGTAAGGGGATTTTTGTAATGATGTCTAGTGTGGTTGGTAGAGCCACGCATTCTAATTTAGCTTGAAGTTATTTGAAGAAATAATAACTCCAATAAGTTTTGCATTCCGGAAAGGACAAGCGTGTTAAGTCCGAAAAACCATCTAAACCACCAGAGCGATGGTTAAGGAAGTATATGGGTTTTAGCCTCGAGTGAATGGGGTATAGGACGAATCCTCACCTGAAAAGGGTCGAGTTGTCATTATTCTTCAATATGTGAGAGACTTCGGAGATTATGAACATCTCAGAGTAATTGATTTCGGTGTGTGGGAACCTAAATGATGTGAGTCAAGGTATGTAGTATGACCGCTGAGCGGAGAGATCGAGCTCGCCGTTGTAATTAGTGCTAAAGACTTAGTGATAGTATAAGCGCGGTGCCACTTGACTTCTTAGAAATATTGGAGTGTGGTTGCACATGTTGTCGAGGAATCGAATTTGAGCATATCGACTATGTGTTGTTCCGATAATGCTCAGTAAGAATACATGGGGAGAAGCCCCTTGTTTAAGTTTGGTTGCAAAAGGGAATACGACTGAATTTTTATGCACGTCAGGAGAAGAGACATTGTTAGATGCTAGGACATCAGTGGAGCCGGTAGTGTTGTGGAGAAACACTGAAAGGCTTACCTCACCACGAAGGGATAAGTGGGACTTTGTGGGTAAAGATTTGATTTTTGTCTCTAGGGTATTGAGAATACCCACCAGATTATAGTCACGTCGTGTAGACTAGGCTGGAGTTGAAGAAAAGCATGTTACGGGTGCGACATTTGCAATGTTTTTGCAAATGTAACTAGAGAAAAGGGTGTATGGGCGCCCTAGTCAATTGAATTCCTTAGACATCCGAAATAGAGGGATGCAGAATATTTTTGGTACGACGGTGGGGAAATTAGGAAACAAGTCGTATCGATGAAATGGGTTGAACGTCATGGGAGATAGACGATGATCCAAGATTTTATGTGCTGAGAGATCCAGCACACCCTATGGGATGAAAACGGTGGGAACCCGTTCAAAGGTTATCTCTTGATATGGGAGACCTAACTGTGGTGAAGAAGTAGCGCAAGGTGCTATTTGACTGAGTGTTGAGGGTGACTTACGTGTTACTAAAATGTTGATTCTTATAAAGTAACCAACCTCAAAAAGTGCGCCAATTACGAAGAGTGCACGGATTGTAAAGTATAATAAACCCGGAGAGAAAGGGGAATAGAGTACCACTTGAGGAAAGATGACGTAAGTGGGAAGCGATGTTGAGAGGAGACATAGTGAGATTGCCTCCAGGTACACCTCTAGTTATAGAGCGAGTTAGACTCGAAATGAGCAACCGGAATGTAGTAGTGAACCTACATTTTCAATGATGGAATGAGGAGACAGACTTATAAATTATTGATGGGTTGTGAACATCATAATTTAGCCAACATTTCGTTGGGGGTAGCGAAATGGGGTGACCGGGATGGATTAGTGTGTAGTTGAAAAGGGAGAGTGCACAAGTGCACGATGCCGCTCTACATGATTGTGAATCAGGGAAAAATCCTAAAATTCCACCCTGTGAGAGATGGTCAGGAAGGAATAGCGTTAAAGTTTTATTTTGAGTATGTTGTGTTACCTACGACTCAAAATTATTGAGAAAGAATGATGATACGCCCTTACGATAAGTGGAATTTTGGAGAACCCCACTGATAAATCCATAAGTTGAATGTATGCCTATATGAGCATATTTATAGGTAGAGTGAGTGCCTATATGGACTGTACATGAGAATTAGGTTCGTGGGTACCGATTACGAACAATACATGTACTTTGATTGTGGTTCGAGTAGACATTTCGAACTTTTAAGTCCTTAACACGTGATATGAGGACATTCTATTGGAGTATGACATTTAGGGTATATGAATTGTGAAAAATATAGCTCACAAATTGTCTACTCATGTGCGATGAGATATATGTACATATTGGTGCTCGAAATGTGATTCTGAGACAAGTGATTAATAACTATTGGTGATCGAGGTGGAATTCCGAGCCAATAACCCCAAAAGTGTTATAGAAGGGGGGTGATTATAAAATAAGTGTTGATAGTATATGTTATGTGTACAATATATATACCTACTGATTTTTCCTACTTATGTGTGATAGTAAGTGTGTTTAATCTCTGTATTGGGGTCGATGATGTTCCGGACCAATACCTGAGGAATCGATTTGGGGTCGATGATTTTCCGAACCAAATCGATTATAAAGAAAATTGGTATCGACGAAAGGTCTGAACCAACAGGTGCATTACATTTACCTTGGGGCCGATGGATTCCCGGACCAATGTAAATGATAGGATTATTGGGGCCGATGATTTTGCCGGACCAATTTTCCTTAAAGTATATATTGTGTGTGACATATATACCCTATAATATTCTACTTATGAGTGATAGTAGGCGCTTAGATGTTATATAGAGATATACATCGAATGGGTAAATTAAGTAGGGAGAAACTTAATTTCAAGAATTAACGTTGGATTGGGAAATCTATGAGAAATTAAGTAGTGAGACTTAATTATGATATATGCGGCATGGGTAACGTGCGATAAGAATTTATTATGAAGCAAGGTATGTACTTGGGGCGACCGTTAGGATGTGATGATTTGACATTGGGTATTAGAGGATGCAATTATGTCTAGGGTCCTTAGCCTTAATACCAGCCTTATCCTAATTTCGAGGACGAAATTCCTTTGCAAGGGGGGGAGTATGTAACACCCCGTATTTCTGAATATTCCATTTAATTAGATTGGAGAATTAAATGAGAAAATTTCGGCGTAATTTAAATTACGTAAGAGTAGTAATTTAATCGAGAGATAGATACCGATAAATATTGTCTCATTTTATTTACTTAGTGCGAGTGGTAAATAGTTACTTAACGCGTGTAGACCGTGTTGGGGTGAGAACGAGTAATACTTGTTAAGTGACTCAAATGATAATTTAGAGGTCACCAATGAGTCCGAAAGGGTCAAATTAGTCAAAATAGTATACCCGGGGGTACTCGTTGAGTCCCGGGGTAATTTTGGGCTAAACCGAGACCATTCGGGGGCGTTTCGGTCTTTTAAAATAAGAGGGTATGAAGACCTACGAATTTGAGAGCCTTTTTATCATCCGTATGAAAGAGGGGTTAGGGTTAGAAAACCCATGTAAACACCAATACCATTAGAGAGAAGGAGAAAACCAATTCCAAAGCTTAAGAAGGGATTCTTGAAGAATTGGACTTGAATCTTGCACCCAAATCATCCATGGAAGAAGGATGGAGGGAGAAGAACATCAACCCATCATCAAATCCACGAAATCAGATTTCCCTCTATCAAGGCAAGTGTTTATTACAAATCAAATTCAAGTTATAATACCCATGTGTAGGAAATTTTAAGAATTTGTTGATTCTATTGAAAAACTTTGAACTAAATGTATGAATTGATCATATATTTGAGTAGGATTGCATGTAGAATGAATCCCTAAGTAAAGATGAAACAAAATTTGAATATGTTTGATGATTTACATATAATCTTTATGAGTTCTTGGTTAAAGAACATGAATCTTGAATGACTTAGGGTTTAATTGAGGAACACAAGATGTCAATCTGCCAGAATTTTTGACACAACTTTAAACGTATCCCATTTGAGTTGTACTTCGAATTAGAGTGTGAACCATACATTCCTGGAAATTTATTTCTCTTAGCTATCCAATAAACTTGGAATCAGGTCAATCGGAGTTTTGTAGAGGGAGTAATAGACATATTACTACAGGGTGTTTAATCTGCCAGCATAGTAATCTGCCAGAAGTTTGACGTGAATTTAAACATGTACGATTTGAGTTGTACTTAGAATTAGAGTGTGAATAATAGATTTATGGAAAGGTATATCTCTTAGCTTTCCAATGAACTTGGAATCAGGTCAATCGGAGTTCTGTAGAGGGAGAAATCGAAGTTTTACTAGAAGGTGTTTAATCTGCCAGAAAATTTTATGATTCGTTAGGCTGCGAGAAAATGTAAGATATTTAATTTTAAGCCTCAAATGCCTAAAATTTTATCGGGGAAGTGTTTGGGACCTTGATAAAATATATTTTTGGAACAATGTTATGGAAGTAGGTCTATGATTGAGCATTGGACTTTAATTTTGTGAGAGAATTAAAGTGGAGATTCATAGGCTTGATTGGGACGTATTCTAATTCGAGATGATAAGAATATAATTACGGAAAAGCATGAGCGAGCTTAAATTTATTGGGTCAGTATGTTAACAAGGGTAGCTACTGAATTAATATATGTAAGGGGTAACTAGGACCCTTAGAGTTGTGTGAATACTCAAATAAGTACGATTAATGAGATAAAGCGTGAGGCGAATATTGTACGGTAAATATATGAGATTAAAAATATTACGTACGTATATGATTAATAGGTCGGGCGTGTACCTACTGAATTATGTGATCTTTTAGGTAGAGAGATTATGCCTAAATTAATTATGTTAGGGTCGATGAGACATTCCGAACTAACATAATGCTATTATATGTTTGGGGTCGATGAGAAATGCCGAACCAAACTTTGAACTGGTGTCGCGATGAGAGAGTCCCGAACCAGAATATGTGTATATATATATTTTAAAAATAATTGGGGTCGATGTATTATTCCGAACCAATTCTTACTTGGGGTCGATGAATCATTCCGAACCAAGAGTCCTTTACGTGTATAAAAAGGGCAAAATAGCAATGACTGATATTTAGTATATATTGTGTGTAAAATATATATACTTGATGATATTCTACTTCCGTGTGTTAGTAGATTGATATATTTTCTGTATTTGAAGATACATACTGAATTGGTAAGTTAAGTAGTGAAACTTAATTACGAAATGAACCTTTAGATAGAGAAAATATATTTAGTAATTCAAGTAGCGAAACTTAATTACTTAAGTGGAAAAGTTAACAATTGTGAAAATTGTAGTAATTTTAGTAGTGAAACTAAATGAGATGTCTTGAAAAATAACATAGATTAAATGTTACTTGGGAATTATTTAACATACGCGTGATGTTAGTAAAACGGTTGTACTGTATGGGCGGTACTGGAACTTGGGTACAAATAAGTTCAGTTTACTACTTTGGTTTAGTTAGCTTGAGAAGTACGGCTAGGTAAACTAAGTGTAGAACGTTAGGTGTGCACAAAAGATGAGAGGTGAGTTAACTCAAGAGAGTGTATGAGAACCTAACATGTGTAATCAATAACCGCATTTTATATTGTGATAAACGCTTGCAAAATATTTTCAAAATGTTTTGAGTACTAACTCTTGCTATAAAATATTTTCAAAACCTTTTAGGTGTCCATCCACAGGGATGCCATGTATGATGATTTCATTCCAGAGACTCGGAGCTGTAGCACAGTGGATGCTTACAGGATTTTGACTAGGCGATATCTCTCATTCAGATCTAGTACAGGATCTCACACTATTCTATGTATGGACTTGTTGTCCGGTTTTAGTCTCAGTTATTGATTTCATACTGGTGGTTACTCTATTGTTGTTTGGGTTTTTCTTTAGCCGATGGTTTATTCGGTAATACTTTTGTTCTGTTATACTTTTACTTGTTGTTTGAATTATAGTACATGATTATTTGTACTTTGTTCCGCATGGTTGATTTATCTGTTTTAAGAAAGATAAAATTTGGCACCGGTCTAATTTTACTTAGGGTATTAGTAATTAAAAAGTTTTCGACAGTGATGCTAAGAATGAACCATTTGAGAAACTTGTTTTAATTTAATAAAGGCCTGATCACCCGATGTTTAAATTAGGCGAGGTGTCACAGTAAATACCTAATTTATAAAGGTATTCCACCTCTTCATCTTCCTATTACTATAAATAGCTCAATACCTCACAGCTAAGAGCAACTGAATATAGTTTATCTAACGCCCTAGAGAGTTCCTGAGAGGCTTGTACTAAACCCTAATACCTAGTGACATTGTACCCGTGGATGTAGGCACCTCATTGGCCTGAACCACGTGAAATTCCTATCTCTCTATATTTGTCTCTCATCTTTCTCTAGTTTATATGATTTTTACTTCATATGTGGTTGATAATAATTGATTTTATTAAGTTAAGATTCGCCCTAATCCTCGAACTAATTTTAGAGACCAAGATATTGGCGACGTCTATCACTAACGACAAGCCATTGTTTGTTACATAGATATTTTCCAACAAGCAGTAATTTTTTCAACCACTTATTATTATGCACTGAAAAATGGTAGACAATCCAGAGGGTAGCCCGCTGTTGACAATGCCTTCAATCCCTCTGCCCCTCCGGGTATAGGGAATTTATAAGGAATTCCAATGAACAAAGCCAAGGGTCAAAAGGCTCTGCAAAAGATCGTGAGATAATTAACTCAGACGCTCCAAACAAGGCCCATAGTTGGACCCATCACCATAGGAGAAATGTTACCTCTTGCACCTTATGGGGCAGGTAATCTGTAAACTTGATAGGAAGACAGAAAAGAAACAGATCTAGGTACTTTAGATCTAATAATTACCGATTCAATCTCCTTGGGCCGACCTTATCACTCAAAACTATCGATTACTATGATGGGCATTCACTCTCTCAAGAGAGGACAAACGCCCTCGATAGGCTAAGCAAAGGATCAACCTTTGATTATTTAGGTCCTCAAGTTATTAGGGGTCATAATCACAGAGAGCCTTCCAGATCATAAGATCGCTGAGAAGGATCCGTCAGGTCAAGAACCAACATACGAGGATCCATGCATGCCAATTAGACTTCTTAAGAAGAGATCTCAGTATAAACTCACGACCTAGCATCTAAGACTATCTCGGTCAAGCTGATCCAGACGAGATCCCCTAGAAAGTTTCAATTCAATGATTGAAAGATTATTTAGGACAAATAGCTAAATCAAAAAATTCCTTACACAGGAGTTTTGTGAAGGGATAACCTTTTCTCCCTACAATTATGAACTACCTTATGCTTGACAAGTTTAAATCGCATGTGGTAACTCCTAATTACAATGGAAAAATAGATCATGTACCTCATGTGGAAAAATACGAAGCTACTATCGAGATCCACTCAGTCCCCAATGAGATACGTTCTAGGGCATTTTCTAGCACTATTACTGGATCGGTACATATCTAATATAACAACTTATCGTGAAGAAAGATCTCCATCTTTTAATAACTCGTTGAGTTATTCATCAGTAACTTATGCTTTAGAGCCAATCCAATTAAGAAGGCAGCTCATTTACTGAGTGTTCTCCAGAGAGTAGGATAAACTACGCTCGAATATATCACTAGCTTTAACAGCGAAAAACTGAAAGTTTTTTATTATTAAGAAAAGATAAAAATCACTTCACTGATAAGGGGTTTACTCCCCGAGAAGCTGTATTATGACCTAGCCAAAGATCTCCTGAAAATAATAACTAAATTGATAGCAATAGCGGGTAAGATTATAAATGTTGAGGAGGCGATGGATACATAGCAATCTCACAACTCTAAGGTCGAAAATAACAAGGGCTCCGAGAATAAATATCAGAAGGACTAAAATGGAGAGAAGCTAAAGAGGTATGATGAATATACTCCTCTCACTATTGATGTGCATCACATATTGGAGGAAATTCGAGGAAGTACGAACTTAAAATGTCCCGAGAAACTAAAATCTCCCCTAAACGGAAGGGATAAATCCAAGTATTGTAAATTCCATAAAGACTATGGGCATAACCCAGACAATTGCATAGACTTCAAAAACAAGATCGAAAGCCTAATTCAAAAGGGAAAAATCTCTACATTCATTCACAAAGAAATCAAGTCATAAGAGCAAGAACCCTGGAGATTATCGGAATCTCCCTGTAAAGGAGGAGACGATAAGAAAAGATACAAAGATGATGATGCTGAGGAGACTTTGGATCTATCGAAGAGACCTAGTGATCCTGTGCACGAGGTGAAAATGATTTCATTTGGTTATAATTTCAATGTAAGAGGCGATGCTGGTGGAGGTGGCAAAATAGCTGAGAGAGAAAAAACACCTGAATGAAGCAAAAGCTTGCTCCTACATTCGACAAATCAACTTGTTTGGTGATGTTGATAGTCGCCCATGGGAAGTAAATAAAGACAAGTTGGTGATAGGATTCTCTAAGGATGACCTATCTGGAGTATTGTATCCCTATGATGATCCTTTAATCATCAAAATAATGGTACATAAAGGAAAAGTTGCCAGAATACTGGTGGACAATGTTAGCTCATCCTATGTCTTATTTTACGACTGCTTCAAAAGACTAGGGTTGAGAGATAGTAAATTAGATCCCTATCACAGGTCCTTCATCATTTTCTATAGAGAAGAAGTGTATTGCCTAGTAACTATTAAATTAGAAGTCATAATTGGCACTTGGTCAACCTGCTGAACTGCGAAGATACGTTTCTTCATCTTAGACATGGACGTCTAGTCAACCTAAAACATCATCCTTAGTAGGGTCAGCCTAAAAGGTTTAAAGTTATACCATCTATTGTACACCAATGCCTAAAATTTCCCAAGCATTTTGGTATCTGCATTGTTACTGAAAACCATATTGAAGCCAGTGAGTGATATTACACTTCAGCTGACAGAGAAAAAGTGAAGAAACTTACCACCACTTATCATATAAAGACTATAGATCCTCACGAGGATGCTGAATTGGTGAAATGACAATTTATTGAGGCAGTAGAGACCATAGTCCTTGATGGCGAGCTCCCCAAAAGGACAAGGCAAATCGATTCATCCATTAGGCATGAATTAGTTAAACTCCTCAAACAGCAGGAGAACGTGTTTGCTTGGAGCTACGAGGATATTCCAGGGATTGACCTAGAGTTCATATTCCATAAACTAAACATTGTCAAAGATGTAAAGCCGATCAAATAGAAATGACGTGTCTTTAGCCCCGAGAAGAATATGGCAACCCAGGAAGAGGTGGAAAGACTATAGAAGGCGAGTTTCATCAAAGAGTTAGATATCCCGATTGGTTGGTCAATGTGGTTATGATAATAAAGAAGAAGAATAAATGTCCTATGTGTGTTGACTTCACAGATCTGAACAAGGCTTATTCGAAAGACCATTTCCCCTTGCTAAGGATTAATCAGCTAGTTGATGCCACTGTCGAACACGAGTGGCTCAATTTCATTGATGCATATTTGGGGTACAACCAAATCAAAATGAAACCAGAAGACGAGGAGAAGGTCTCGTTTATCACTAGCTGAGGTGCCTACTGGTATGATATTATGCCTTTTGGGCTAAAAATGCTAGGGAAACATACCAAAGCTAGTGAACAAGTTTTTTGAAGAACAAATTGGCAAAAATATAGAGGTATATGTGGATAACATGCTCACCAATAGCAAGAAAGTAGCCGATTTGAGTAAAAAATCTGACTAGTTACAAAAGCACTAGATAAAGATCAACCTGACCAAGTGTGTGTTCGGTGTGCAACAAGGAATGTTCCTCGAATTCATAGTAAACTAGAGAGTTATAAAGGCTAAACCAGACAAAATCCAAGCATTGATAAATATGCAATCTCCTATATATAAAAAGGACGTGCAAAATTTAACTGGAAGAATAACACCCTTGATAGGTTTATCTCCCGAGCTACTGACAGGTGCCTACCCAAGTTTAAGGTGCTAAGGAAGACTTTTGAGTGGAATGAAGAATGTGAAAATGCCTTCCTGGTATTGAAATAATACCTAGGGTCTCCACCATTACTCTCAAGACCACTCAAGGGAGAGAAACTCGACTTATATAAGGCATTATTGGAGACGGTTGTCAGCTTGACGCTCATCCGATTAGATAATGGGGTGTAAAAATTAGTTTACTACACTAGCAAGGCCTTTCGAGGAGCCAAAATTCATTACCCGCGTCTAGAAATGATGGCCTTAGCCCTGATTGAAGCCACTCAAAGAATGAAGCCATACTTCTAAGACCATATCATTGTGATATACACTGACTTGCCCTTATGCCAATCCATTCATAAACTAGGGAAATTAGGAAGACTGATGACTTAAGTTATGGAGCTGGAAGAATACGACATACATTATGAGACTAGAACGGTAATAAAAGGCCAAGCAGATTTTATAACAGAGTTTACCTATGAAGAAAAATGTAACGAAAAAACTTCTACGGAAGAGAGCTAAGTAGTAAATTCAGCCTAGCAGACTTCTTCGAAAGATAAATCCATGATAAGTATAACCAATTAAGAGGAAGATATACCAGAAACATCAGTTAAGTGAGAAGTTGTTGTGTGCTACCTTAAGCAAAGTTAAACGATATTTAATTATGGGATCCTAGTTGAAGGGGATTTTGGAAAAGAACCAATGATTTGGAAGATGTACATAGATGGTTCATCACGTGCCTCTAACAGTAGCCCTGGGCTGATAATCAACACCCCAGATGACATATTCATGGAATATGCACTCAGGTTCCAGTTCAAAACTTCCAATAATGAAGTAAAGTATGAGGCATTGATCGTGGTGTTTGAATTAGCACTCTCTTTAGGTGTCGATCATGTACAGGCACATAATGACTCCCAATTGATTGTGAACCATGTGTTGGGGGTATACGAAGTAAAAGGAGAATTTATGATATGGTACTTGGCAAAAGCATAAGACAAAATATCTACATTTCTGGCAGTTAAAATGATTAGGATCCTAAGGATTGATAATGCCCGAGCACATTCACTTGATCATCTTATTTCTGGGACCAGAACTAAATTAAGGAGAACCATTCTGCTAAAAACCCTTATGCACAGGAGCATTGACAAAGAAAGCATCAAATTGATTGTGTTGGATTAGGAGTCCTCATGGATGTATCCAATCAAGGAATACATTGAGAAGGGCATCATGTCGATCGATCCAAAGAAAGAAAGGAAACTCAAAGCAGTTGACTATGTTATGGACGGAGGAATTCTATACAAAAAAGGATTCATTATTTCACTGTCAGATGTGTCCATCCCTCTGAGGTGCTAAATTTAATTAAATATATACACTAAGGATCTTGTGGGGTCCATTCGGCAGACAGGTCATTGGTTAAGAGAGTATCCACACAAGGGTATCATTATCTAACTATGAAAGTGAATTGTGCCTCTTATGCAAGGCGTTGTAATAAATGACAAAGTATTTTTACCATTCACAGAACACCTGGAGCTACGCTCACATCGATCACATCCCCATGGACCTTTGCCATGTGGGTAAATGACCTTTTCAGCCCATTGCAAAAGATGAGAGTGTATACACCACATTCTAGGACCCCCTCAGTCTCTCCTTAGGTTCATAGCAGCTCCCCATTTCACTACAAACCCTAGGTCAGACTTCGAGTACCGATCTAGAGGCCATCGGGCACTCCTGAGCCCTGTTTGACTCCGGTCGACTCTATCGTCAAGGAGAAAGCTCAATGAATATTTAGAGGGATCTGAATACTCTTTCCAATAGTCCACCCCATGCATAAATAGGCATAATATTTCGGACGAACGGACCATTTTACCATCAAAAATTAATCTAGAGGCCACTAGGAGGTCCCGAGCCCCGATTTGACGCCATTCAACTTCAACGTCAGAGAAAAATATCTTTAAATCTTTTAAAGGAACAAAAATCCCTTTCCAACGGTCAGGCCCAAGCATAAAACAAAATAACCATTCGGACGAACGATCCATTTTCCCCCAAACACTGATCCGGAGGCCACCGGACGCTCCTGAACTCTATTTGACCAGTGAAAACTCTTTAGCTCGAACAATATTGAATGAATTATATAAGGTCACTGAATGCCATTTTCAACAGTCTTCCAAGTGTGCAAACCAACCATATGGTACGGACGAACGATCCGTTTTATTCCGAAAGGTCACCATGCGCTTTTGGGCCTTGTTGACCAAAGTTAACTTTTTAAACTGAGCAAAGCTCTTTTGAACGTTGAATTACCTCGCATAAACTTTCCAACGATCTACTCCGTGCATGATTCTGACTTACGGTTTTGACGAACGATCCATTTCCGTCTGATGATCTCCTGTCCAAAGGATTGAAGAGTGCTTTCGAGCCCCGTTTGACCCAAAGTCAACTCCCGAACCCAGGAGCGGCCAAAAGGACTCTTGAAGGTCTCTAAATTTCCTTTCTAATGGTATGCCCCGTTCCAGATTTAGAATTACGGATTGCATTCTAAGACATTTTTTGGAAAAATCTGCACAACACTATCGATTGGTAGGTCCATTTCCCTACCTATCGGCAGTGCAGATAGGGTTACCTATCGATTGGCAGGGCTAGGGCTATGCTGATCGGTACCCCCTTACCCAATAAATATAGGCCCTCACTCCCAAAGAAGACCTCAAACTCATCAATATCAGTGATCTCAACAACATTCTCTTGCAATCAGCGACGTTTCATTGTTGAAATTCCTTTCTATCTTTCATTCCCATCCTTTTCATACCCAACTTAGCGAAATCTCACTATCTCTCATCCAAAATTCATCTCAACACTCAAGGAAGATCATCAAAGATCAAGATCATGCCTTAATTCTCCAAAAAAGGTCCAAAAATTATTTTCTCTCTTTAAATCCTTTATTTTCGCATGAGTTACATAAATTCTTAATCTAGCTTTTACTTTAGTTCATACACATTAATATTTCATCTTTTATTAGTTATACTGCACATATTTTATTTTCTACAAAAAAATCCAAAACAAAGAAAAAGAGGGTTGCACCTATAAATTCCAAAGGGATTATCAACCACAATTTCTAAAAACTAAAATACATTTTTTACACACATACATATCACAAATTTCCGTTCGAATCGATGGGATAAACCCCACCCTTATGTCACATGCGAACTACGTGGACTTTGATGCCTTTATAGGCTACATAGGCGTTTCGGGCTAAAACCTGAGACTAGAGTCCAATTTTTCAATTTTCCATCTTTCGTCTCTGTATCCTTTTTATTTATACATTATTTTGGTACATATTATATTTATTATCCTTATTGGCATTTTATCCAACATATATTATCGTTTCATCATAACAATCAATATCTCGACAAATGCATACATTGTATTTTCTAAATATTAGTTTTGGAACATTCCTCTGGATGACCTCACTCTATTTTTTCATGGAATGAGTTGGGTAATTCTGATTTCCATTTATATATACAAGCTCACACACTTCATGGAGAAATTAAGGGAAAAAGTAACACAAGCCCATGAGATACCCAAAGGGTGGAATGGATGCCTAACACCTTCCCATTTCGTAACTTAGCCCCCGAACCTTCGAACTATTGGTTTCATAAACATCAGTTTTTCTTTTATGCCGCTCTCTTGAAGCAACGACATGTTCTTTTTCATGTTTTGTGCAAAATACGTTGGTGAATCCATCTCTTTACATCCAACCACATCGACGACAACCAAAGCGCTCCCAGAGGAAGAGGGCACGAGACCTTCACTCCCTCCCAGTCCCCCCTGCGCTCGCGAAAAATGAGAGATTGGGATGGCACGGTAGCAACTCCACCGGGGACACTTCCTTCAGAGGGATAAACTCTATTTGTATGGGTGTTATAGCTTTCTGCTTGTTTGCATATGCACCTACCTGTATGTTCCCTTTTTCTCCTCTATTATCCCTTATACATATCTACCTCATGCTTATATCAAATCTCACTTACTCCTCACTCACATACTTATAGATACTTTCCATATAGATTTCACACAACTTACACATAGGATCACTTATATCCACATGTTACACATAGAATATCCATGCTTAGGTGTCACTAACACACACCTCCACTTATCACACATGTATATATCCATGCTCACTCACACTTGTCACACACCATTTGTAGTTAATCCACACTTAGGCGCACTACCACACACTCACTTGTAGATATTCACACCTCACTCACCATCACATATCCATGCTTAGTATAATCTTCACGCTCCATGTTAGATTTACCTTTTATAGTTATACATTCTTCCCTATTAGTATAGTGCTCAATAAAATACTCTCTTGATAATCAAGAATCATGTTTTTAGCACACTATAACACCAAAGATCATAGGTATTGACCAAACTTTATCCCGTAATTGGGGGTCACTTCATGATGGGCGTTGGTCCGGCAGGTCGCAGTTAGCCTAAGAGATATGACTCTCACCTTCCATTGGCCAAGTACCTTTGAAGTATATCGAATGGTTCATCCCGCATCGTACTGCTTAACCAAAGTCATGACGGGAGGTATATTGCAAGGAACTCATTCACATACGTCGAGTATATAGAATTCTCTCTCACATGTACTGTCCCCAGGAGGTATATAGTGAGGCAATTCACGTACACTCAGGTATATTAAATGGCTTGTCCACACGTACCGATTTCCCTCAAAATCAAGACGTATATCATGGAAGTCATGCCAAATAGGTGAGGAATCCTTCCAATTAACCCAAACACTTCATACCCTCATATTGGAACCAAACCTAGGGCACTCATATTTAGTTTGCCGGTTACTACCCGAAACTCTGCTGAAATGACGGGTCGGCATGCTGCTCAAATTTTCATGCAATTTTGCCTTTTTCAAAACGAGATCATGTCCATGAGCCTGGCAACAAGTCCAACCATATTATACATATTTTTTCAAACCCAATTTTCCCAGGCTCGGGTCCCGTCTAGCATTTCTTTTTGCATTTAGGTAAACCTAATACAGGTGGGAACATAATATTAATAATAATCATGTTAAGACCCTTTTTCTCGTTTTTTCCTCTTTCTTTACCAAAAGTGTCAAAAATATTTTTCCCCTCTTTTATCAGAATACCAGAAGAATTTTTCCTTCTTTTACCATAAATATTTTTCCTCGTTTTTACCCTAAAACATTTTGTTTTCCTCTTTTCCAAAAATCTCAAAAAAAAATTCCTCCCTTTCTAAAAATAATAGTTCTCCCCCTTCTCTTTCAAAAATAAATTCGAATCTTTCTCCTTCTCAGGTCAATCGCATCCCGACCCTTAGTTTGGCTCCCTATTGGCTTTGATCTTCCGTTGAATCGCCCCGAGGCTCTGTCGGTTCCCTCGCTACTTCCTCTAAGTACGAAATTCACCTTCATCTGCTTTCTATGAATAACGCCGACCAAGTACCGAATGTGCGTCTTGATTTGATGATGATTCTAGCCCAACTTACAGCCAAGATTGACAACCTTCAAACTGAGGTTCATGAGATGAAATAAAACTAGGTCCCTATTCCTGAAGAGCCCGAGGTCCTCTTCCCTCGTGCTATGGGTCCGCTCGCACCTAAAAAATATCAGCACACTCCACGTGAAAAAGTTGTTACTTAGGCCGTTTAATACAAGATTAAACTATTGAAGTAACTCCGAACTATTTTTTGAAAAAAATCTTTTCTTTAAATCAAATCAGTTTAATCACAATATGTGTTTAATAAAACATGCACGAGATCAGTTCAAGATTTTATAACAAGTTTAGTAAAATAGCTTAAATCAATTTAAACTCAGCACACCAGCAAGAATGAGATGACGAGATGTAGAAAGATTAAGAACAAGGCATTTTTAACGTGGTAAAACCTCATCCAACTGAGGAAACATCCACGGTGACTTCTAAGTCACAAACCAAAAATCTACTAAAACAAAATATACAAGTTACAAACTATTTAACACACATGCACACAAATCAGACCTATACAAGTTTATAAATGTACCCACTGGTTTAATTCTAACTTCTCTGCAGTTCTGATATTGATGTGGCTTTCCCAGTTTGCTAACTTCTCCACTTTGTTCCAGTCTTTACGTCGACTCTTGAAGATTCAAGATCTTATAACCAACACTTATGTGTTGTAGTGTGTTAAGTGTTTGTGATGGTGCTCTAACTCATTCATGCACACACACACACACACTTATTATATACAAACAGTCGTATCAAATTACAAATCAAATCTATATGTTGTTATTTTTAGTTCTCTCTTCTTAGGAAACAAAAGAACTTTGTTCGACCTTTTAATTAATCCCAGAATCCAAGCTTACCTTGCTCGGAAGACGGTTCAAGGTCTTAATCAATTTCAGAGGGTTTTAAAAATATTTTTGAAATTAAAAACCACCGATTGCGATTCCAACTAGGTCAAGAGTCTTGTTTCAAAAGAACTAGAAACAGAAAATAATTTTGTTGATTCTAGAGTTGAAAACATTTACAGAAAATAATCAATAAAGAGATTTCTCAAGATGAGAAACTAAATATGCAAATCTAAGTGTAATAAAATATAAAATGACCAGATCTATAATTTCTATAAAAAAGAAATACAGATCTAACCTAAATGTTTAAGTTGGACACAAGATCTCAAACTCAAGAGGATAAACCACGAACAGGCTTTCAAACCAACTCACAAACAACTCTCAAACACTCAGGGTTGGAGTTTGGTGTAACGATCTAGGGTTCCTCTGTCTCTCTGGTTTCTCTCTTCTCCCTCTTCTCTCTCTATTTAAACGAAATGCCAAAAGTGTCTTAAGGCTGAGGGTAAGCCTCCTTTTATAGGGAGCAAGGAACGATCGAGAAGGTTGAGGTGAATCTAATGGACGAGATTTAGTCTTGGCCAGTTGACTTCTATCAAACAGTTTAAGAACAGCGGTGGATTAAACATGTTCTGATTGGACTAGAGAGGTTCACATGGATTGAGTTCAAACGCATACAAAGCGTTGATAATAATGATCCAAGGACGTATATTGAACAAGGGTTATGTGTCTACAAAGAAATACAAAATAAGCCGGTATAAGTATGACAAGTGTAGGGCTAAGAGTGAACCTCACACGCGCATTTTAAACTTAATTACACAGGAGGAACCCTCGATTCTCAAGCGCTTTCGAATCCTACCCAATCCAACTTTTAGGTATGAAAACATAAAACCAGAAATAACAAAATAACCCCAAAAGCTTTTTAATCCACATTTTAATTTCCAAAAAATTATTTAAAAATTCTTAAAAAATTACCAAACAATTATTAAAACTAATTTTAAATGGGATTAAACACACACAACTCTCACACAAACATATTATGCAATATATCTGATATGAATGCAATCCTAATGTGTGTAGGTGATTGAGAATATATCTTTAGTCAATCAATCAAGAGGAATAAGGAGTAGAGTCTGAGGCTTTTTGGAATCTAGGGAATGGACTCAATTTTGTCACAATTTCCAAACTAGATGAGCACTTATACAATTTAGACTCAAGTGAGTCAAGAGTATAAGGTGCTTCAATCTCCCCCTTTGGAAATATGAGATAAAATCTCCCTTTGAGTCAACTAGGACTCGTAGGGCAACAAAGAAATAAGTAAAAACTTATTCTTATATAAAATTTCTATCTACCCATTTCCTAGAAACAGAAAATTACATAACTCAACTAATCATAAATCAATACCCTAATAACATTTGTTGAATAAAACTGTACACAATCCTGCAAATAATACTAAGATCAAGTTTATTAGAAATATGTACAAAAAAATGAACTCATAAGACTCAAATTTCTCCCCCATTTTGTCTCAAATCGACAAAGGGAATATTACTGAAGTCATAGGAGTCTATTCAGCACACACCATTCCTATCGATTTTCGTAAAGCAAGAAATATATGGTAATCCAAAGGTTTGGTAAACATATTTGCGAGTTGAAAATTAGTAGGAAGATAATTGATTTCTAATTCCTTAGTCTCAACTAATTCGCGTATAAAATGATGTCTTATTTTTATATATTTTGTTCGCGAGTGTTGAACATGATTTTTAGAGATATTGATTGCGCTTTGATTATCACAATAGAGATGTAATTGGTCTTCTTGAATACCATAGTTACTTAGCTTTTGCTTAAGCCAAAGTAATTGAGCACAACAACTACCAGCAGCTATATATTCAGATTCAGCTGTTGATAAAGAAATGCAGTTTTGCTTCTACTACTCTATCCTACAAGATTATTATCGATATAGTAACACGCTCCCGATGTGCTCTTACTATCATCAGTACATCCGGCCCAATCGGCATCAATATATCCTATTATAGTGCTAGGAGTATCATTAATGTACCAAAGTCCTAAATTTAGAGTGCCTTTTATGTATTTTATGATTCTTTTAACACAAACTAAATGGCTCTCTTTAGGATTGTTTTGATAATGGGCACACACACAAACAACGTACATGATATCAGGATGCAAGGCAGTAAGGTATAGCAAGGTTCCTATCATACTACGATATAGAGTAGGATCTATGGATTTACCACTCTCATCCTTAGATAATTTTACCGTAGTAATCATGGGAGTTTTAGCATCTTTATCACTCTCAAGGTCGAATTTTTTTACAATCTCTAAAGAATATTTAGATTGATAAACAAATAAACCATTCGAATTCTATTTGACTTGAAGGCCCAAGAAAAATTGTAACTCCCCTATAAGAGACATTTGAAATTCTCTATGCATAATTTTAGAAAAAGATTTAACTTCTGAAGGGGAAGTGGATCCAAAAATGATATCGTCGACATAGACTTAAGTTATAATGATATCTTTGTCAAAATGTTTGACAAAAAGGGTTTGATCATTTCCACCTCTCTTAAAACCTTTGTCTAAGAGGAAGTTGTAAAGACGCTCACACCAGGCTCTAGGTGCTTGTTTAAGACCGTATAAAGCCTTCTTAAGACGATAAACATGATTAGGATATTGAGGGTCAATGAACCCTTTGGGTTGTTCAACATAGGTCTCTTCAGCCAAGATTCCATTAAGAAAGGCAGATTTTACATCCATTTGATAAAGCGTAAAATGTAAGTAACAAGCTATTGCAAAAAGAAGACGAACAGATTATAATCGAGTAACAGGTGCAAAAGTCTCATTAAAATCTATTCCTTCAATTTGATAGTATCCTTGAGCTACTAATCTGGCTTTATTTCCAATGATTATCCCACTTTCATCAGATTTTTTTTAAAATATCCAACGTGTGCCAATAACCTTTTTGTGATTAGGCCTCGGTACAAGATACCAAACATCATGAATGACAAATTGAAGAAGTTCTTCTTGCATGGCAAAAATCCAATGAGGGTCATTCAATGCCTCATTTATATTCTTTGGTTCCACAAGGGAAACAAAACATGCATAATGAGCATAGTTTCTTAATTGAGATCTTGTACGTACAGGCTCACTTGGGTTACCAACAACGTTATCTATGGGATGATCTTTAGAAACTGAGTTAGGTACTTCAGGTGTCTCAATTGGTAAAGAATCATCTATTTCTGGAGAGTTATTTTTTAAAACATTTTCAGACTCTTCTACAACAGTTGGTTCTCCAGTCTTACTCTCAACAGAAGTGTCACTTATAATAACGTTTATGGATTCCATTAGGGTCTTAGTGCGAAGATTATAGACACGGTACTCTCTACTACCAGGATAATATCCTAGAAAGATAGGTTTATCTCCACGAGTCTCAAATTTGGATAAGTGTTCTCTGTCATTGCAGACATAACACGTACTACCAAAGGTTCTAAGGTATTTAAGATTGGTTTTTTTCCCAAACCAGAGTTCGTAAGGAGTTTGTTTATAATTCTTCCTAAGATAGACCCTATTGATAATGTGACAAGCAGTATGAATAAATTCTACCCAAAAATACTTAGGCAAACACTTGGCATGAATCATACACGTGCCATCTCTTGAAGAGTATGATTCCTTCTCCCAGCAATTCCATTTTGTTAAGGAGTCTTAGGAGCACTAAATTCATGTTTGTAACCATTATAGTCATAATACTTTATAATACCGGTGTCTATGAATTCTTCACCTCTATCACTACGAATTCTATTTACTTGAGTATCCTTCTCATTTTCAATCCGAAGTAGAATTTTCAAAAAAGTTTGAAAAGTTTCAGACTTTTGTTTTAAGAAGGCCACCTAAGTAAATCTGGTGAAGTCATCAACCATAACGGGAATATAACTATGTCCGCAAAGACTAACAGTTCGAGAGGGACCCATTAGGTCCATATGGATGATCTCTAGGGGTTTAGAGGTAAGGATATCTTTAGCTTTCTTATGAGGTGCTTTAATAATTTTTCCTTTCTGACATGAACCACAGACAATATTAGAGATAGGTTTGATTTTAGGAGTTCCTCTAACTATTTCTTGTGAAGACAATCTACTAAGGTTATCATAATTTATGTGACCCATTCTATTATGCCATATTTCATTATTATCCATTCTGGCAATGTTACGGACCTCAGTACTAGCCTGGACAGTATAAAAATTGTCAGGGATCCTGAGTCATGTAAGAATGCACTCACCTTTTTCATTTAAAATTTTGCAATTATTCTTTGAAAAGGTGACATATAATTTGAGTCACAAAATTGCGAGATACTAAGTAGATTAGCCTCAAGACCTTTTACTACAAGAACATTTTCAAGAACAAGCATTCCTTCTTCTTGGAATGTTCCTTTACCAATGATTTGAGATGATACACCATCACCAAAAATGACTTTTCCTCCAGCAAAACTGGTTTTGTTTAATAGTTTGGTATCATCCCCATTCATGTGCTTTAAATATCCAGAATTTAAATACCAACCAGAAGTGGTGTGTTCAGCTTTTAAAGCAGTAATCACAATGTTACACTTCATCTGGGGTAGCAGCTCAGCTTTTTTAACCCAAATATCTCCTATTTTTATTTTGCGCATATTTGCTTTCATTTGATAAAATTTGCGAGCATTAGATTTTTGTTGAAAAATGTTTTGCCCATGAGTTTGAATTTTATGAAAAATATAAGCATTTGGTTTAGGAAAGTGTCTTGTAATCCTTCTTAGAAATGATCTTTTAGGTTTGGTCTTTCTCTTTCTATAGTTAGAGTTTTTGTCAGGTTCTCTAGGCAGGACATAATTGTTATGGCTTCTCCTAGAGTAGTTAAAGTTCTGGAATAGAGGAGTATTAGAGATAGGTTTTACTAAACGTCTAGATAGCAACCTTCGAAAGAATGGCCGTATATATCACAGTAGGAGCAATATAGATTGTTGGATGAGGGTATATCCTTATTAAAGTCTCTAAGCATAGGTTTCATGGAATTTTGATGTTGAAGCTTATTCCTAGGGAGTACAGTTTGAAAAGCAGAATCACTCTTCCTAATCTGAGGGCAGATGTATTTAGCCTTAGGTTGACTTTCACGTTTAGAGTTACTTGATTCCCCAATATCAATCTTTTGCTATTTTATGTTAAACTCATTTTTAGGGAATGAAAATCTGGACAAGTTTCTATATGTCTTTTGCCTCGTGCCACAAACTTGATTGATTCAATGTTTTTAGTTTGTGTCTTTGAATTAGGGCAAAACCCTATTCCAGTTTGATCATCAGAATTGGTTTTTGAATCAGAAACAAAACCATCAAAACAATTGAAATTATTTTCAAATTTTGCAATTTTTTTAAAAACAGTAGTTGTCTTTTCTTTAGATTGTTCCAATTCTAATAATGTCCCTTTATATTTTTTCTCCAGTGTTTCATTTACTTCAATCAAATTCTTCCATTTTTGATAAAAAAATTTGACTTCATTTTCATGAGTTAAACATTGGGTAGTATACTATTCAGCGTTAAGTTTAACAGTTAGGCTCAGATCTTCTACTTTCTGAGTGAGGTCTTTCACAGTCTTCTTTAGTCTAGAGCTTTTCTTAAGAGTTTTCGCATAAAGTGTGTGAATATCAAGGAGGTCTTCAGTGTCTGAATCACTAAGTGTAGTGTGTGAAGTTACCCCTAAGGATTCATTTCTTGAACTCACACACACATTGACATCGTAATTATCTCTTTCCCTTTAACTCACACATCCCGCTGTAGAACTAGCATTGTTCTCAAAAATTAAAGCATCTAAACCAGTAGCAGCGTGATTCATAATAACAGAAGTAGAGCTATTATCATCATTCTCATACAAAGGCACAGGCATATCATTATTATAGATTATCTTGGTAAAGAAAGACATGCAAGGATAAAAAACATCTAATGATTCAGGTTCCTCATTTTCAAAATCACTTGAATCATCCCATGTTTTGCAAATATTGGTCGTAGTATATTTATTGGTCGTGTTCAGTTTCACTCTATAGTCTTGTGCTAGAGGACCCAATTTTCCACATCTAAAACATTCAACATTCTTGAAGTCTATGTTAGGTCTCGTATGAATGTCCTTGTTACGTTTGTCTTGACCTTTCTCATGAGGTTTGTGATTAGACTGAGTTGGATAATTTTGCTTGCCTTGTCTGTTTGCCATTTTATTTCTAAATTTGACAATTTTCTTAAACTTTTTTGACATCAAGGCAATTTGATTATCCAAACTATCTATATCACATTCCTCATCAGAGTCATCATTGGAAATAGTAAGCTCAGGTTTCATCAACTTAGAAGAAAAACTCAAATTGGAACTAGTTTGTTTCCTATGGAACTGGGTCAATTATTTCTTAAATTATAATTCCATCTCCACAGTTCTCAGTTTACTACTGAGTAATTCAAGAGTGAGATTTTAATCACTCATTTCCTCAATAGCATATCTTTTATTATCAAATTTATGTGGTAATGATCTTAGAATTTTAGAGACAATTTCATGTATATTAAGTTATCCCATTAGCATGAAATTTGGTCACAATGTCAGTCAATTTCATGTAAAAGTCATCAAATGATTCAAAGTCTGACATAATTAAAGAGTTATATTGCTGGACAAGCATCTGTGTTTTAGTAGCCTTAACTCTAGTGTCTCCTTCATGTGCAGTAATCAGTGTATCCCAAACTTCCTTAGAAGTGGCACAAGATGATATCCTTTTGAACTCATGTTCATTTATTGACATAAAAATGGCATTCTTTCCTTTGTTATTATTTCGAGAAACTTGCTTCTCTTCTTGAGTGAATTCGCTTAACACTTTCTTAATCCTCTCATTACTTCCTTCAGTGGCTGGTTTTATAGGATAAGTATATCCATTTTCAACAATATCCCAGATATCATCTCCCAAGATTCCTTGTATGAAAGCAACCATCCTTACCTTCCAGTAAGCAAAGTTGTTTCCATCAAAGAGAGGGAGTCTGGTCAAGTTACCAAATCTTTCATTTTTCTTGTCCATTGTTTGATTTTAAGAAAATAATTTCAGAAACACAAGATCTTTTAAAAAAATTCCAAAGCTCTGATACCAATTTAAAAAGCTGTTACTTAGGCCGTTTAATACAAGATTAAACTATTGATGTAACTCCAAACTATTTTTTGAAGAAACTCTTTTCTTTAAATCAAATTAGTTTAATCACAAGATGTGTTTAATAAAACATGCACGAGATCAGTTCAAGATTTTATAACAGGTTTAGTAAAATAGCTTAAATCAATTTAAACTCATCACACAAGCAAGAATGAGATGAGGAGAAGTAGGCAGATTAAGAACATGGCGTTTTTAACGTGGTAAAACCTCACCCAACTGAGGAAGCATCACTGTGACTTCTAAGTCACAAACCAAAAATCCACTAAAATAAAATATACATGTTACAAACTATTTAACACACATGCACACAAATCAGACCTATACAAGTTTATGAATGTACCCACTGGTTTAATTTTAACTTCTCTGCAGTTCTGATATTGATGTGACTTTCCCTGTTTTCTAACTTCTCCACTTTGTTCCAGTCTTTATGTCGACTCTTAAAGATTCAAGATCTTATAACCAACACTTTTGTGTTGTAGTGTGTCAAGTGTTTATGATGGTGCTCTAACACATGCATGCACACACACACACACACACACTTATTTTATACAAACAGTCCTATCAAATTACGAATCATATATATATGCTGTGATTTTCAGTTCTCTCTTCTTAGGAAACAAAGCGTTGATAACAATGATCTATGGGCTGAGATTGAACAAGGGTTATGTGTCTACAAAGAAACACAAAGCAGGCCGGTATAAGTATGACAAGTGTAGGGCTGAGATTGAACCTCACATGCGCATTTTAAACTTAATTACACAGGCACCCTCAATTCTCAAGCGCTTTCGGATTCTACCCAATCCAACTTTAAGGTATGAAAACATAAAACCATAAATAACAAAATAACCCCAAAAGATTTTTAATCCACATTTTAATTTCCAAAAAATTATTTAAAAATTCTTAAAAAATTACCAAACAATTATTAAAGCTAATATTAAATGCGATTAAACACACACAACTCTCACACAAACATATTATGCAATATATATGATATGAATGCAATCCTAATGTGTGTAGGTGATTGAGAACTTACCTTTAATCAATCAATCAAGAGGAATAAGGAGTAGAGTCTGAGGCTTTTTGGAATCTAGGAAATGAACTCAATTTTGTCATAATTTCCAAACTAGATGAGCACTTATAGTATAGACTCAAGTGAGTCAAGAGTATAAGGTGCTTCACCACGTGCCCCTCTTGTTAAAGGGCCACCACCAGTTCAGCTATCTATACTAAATCTTGCCTAGCCAGGAGCTAACCTACCCATAATTATGGATCTAAAGTAAGAAGAATTGAACAAAGTCAAGGAAGACCTTAAGATGTTGACCAAGAAGTTTGACCAAGTCCGATTCTCCAAGAACTACATGGATTACACCAATGTGTCTCCCTATCCTAAAGTGAGGCTCTCAAAAAAGTTTAAGATGCCTAACATTGAGAAGTTTGGGGGTAGTGGAACCCCAATTGTTCATCTTTGAAGTTACCACTGAGCCATTACTCTCCTAGGTGCCTCCGAGGAAATAATGGTCCAAATGTTCCAACAGACTTTGAAGGACAACACACTTTGCTCTCATCTCTTGAAGAGTCCAGGATTCGCAGTTGGGAGGATATTGCCCGCAAATTCATGTCACAGTACAAATACAATGAGGAGTTGAAGGTTAGCCGTTATGATTTAGAACTTCTCAAACAGAATTCCAGGGAATGTCTTAGTAACTTAATATCAAGGTGGAGAGAGAAAGCGGCCACCATGACCAACCGTCTTTTCAAAGAGGAGCCAGTCTGTATTGTGAAGAAGAACTTCTTACCCCATGTTCGAGAGATAATGGGAAACAGTATTACTCCCATTTCCGAGCCCTTCGAGAAGCAAGAGTAGATATCGAAGAAGGTCTTCCCAAAACAGACGTCGTGTCGAAGAAAATATCCAGAAAGTTCACTCCTAAAAAGTATGAGAAGCCTGTTATTACTGTAGTGTAACAACCCTCACTTTTATGGCAAATTAAATTTAATAATTAAGTGCAAATTGGGAATTGAAGAAATCATCGTGAATTGTAATTTTGGAGGTTTTCAAGGATTTAATGATTTTTTATGAGTGTTATATTTACTTTTGGGACTAATTAAATGAACTAGAGTATTTTAATAATATATCGCAGCTGGGTAAAGCGACAGAGGATAATGTTTTAATGGGAAAACACGCATTAAGATGTAGTGGGTTAAATTAGTGAGTTGTGGTTAAGTACCTTGGATGGAAATTCCGATTGCTCGGTTGGTCTCGAAATGGCTGAGATAGTCAGAATAGAGTATCTGAGGGTCGTAATTGAGTTTCGAGAATTTTTGGATTAGTAGGGACTCGCAATTGAGTAAACGAGTCATTTTTGGGTTAATAAGGGATAAACCCTTATTTTATCTTTTATAAGTCACGAGAGAGAGAAAGAGAAAGAAAGAAAAAGAGAGAAAGAAGAAGAGAAGAAAGAAAGAGGAGAGAAAAAGGATTTTTGGGCCAAACTCCATTGGATTCGACTCGAGGTCGTCGGATTTCATCCTCCAGACAAGTGTTTACTTGCTTTATTTCATTTTGTGCAATTATCTCATATCATAATTGGTAAAAATATGATTTTTGGGTTAGAACCCTTAAAATAAATTTGGAAAAATTTGGATATGAGTTTACATATTGATGTAATGTAAACTCTTAATGATTTGAAGTGTTAAATCCATGTAAATGGAGTGAAGAAATGGATTGAAATGGGTTAAAATCATAAGTTGGGGCTTTAATGGTTTTAGGGTTTAAATCTAAGAGAAATGGTTTAATACCACAAATAAATTGATGTGTTAGTTTTAAATTAGTGCTAAGATGATTGTGGTGATGCTGGTTGAGATTAAAAACCACAAAAATGGAGGTTGGGTTGATATTTAGAATTTTGGAGATGATGATGAATAGTGGAGCAGCGACCTTTCTGAATCGATTCGGTCCTGATACGAATCGATTCGGCTCTTGGTCAAAAAATAAAATTTGTATATATTTTCTATACGGTCGCGTGGGCGCCGACCGGGTATTTTTCTAATTTTTTTTGGATTTATAGTGATTTTTCTACGGAAAGCTGTCCGAGATCGAAATAGTTAGTTAGAAATTAAGGCTAGAACAAATT
The DNA here is from genome assembly GCA_949130495.1 of Sambucus nigra. NCBI lineage: Eukaryota > Viridiplantae > Streptophyta > Magnoliopsida > Dipsacales > Adoxaceae > Sambucus > Sambucus nigra. Next base: position 142,120,190 of record OX422207.1, read on the forward strand.
GGAGATAAATATTAGGGGTTCTAAAATAGAGTGTTAGGACTTCTAAAGGACTTGAGGAGATATGAAAACTTTGGGTTTGTTGGAATAAGTCTAGGTTATAATTTAAATGGTGAGTAGATTAAATTTTGGGTTTTGGGTTATATATAAAACCCTAAGCAGATTTGGGAATTTCAGACCAGTCGAATCGATTCGGAGACGGGCCGAATAGATTCGATAGCCAGTGAATCGATTCGCACAGGCTGAATCAATTAGGTTCTGGAAAATTTTTGAGGTTTTCTCCTTTTAAGTTTAGGGAGACTTAAATTATGATTTTGGAGATTATTATAGGAGTTTCTAAATGGGATGTTAGGACTCCAAGTTGATGAATTGAGAATAAGTAAACCTCGAAATAATTTAGAGTATGATCCGGGGGATGGATTTAATTAATGTTTTGGGACAAGAGACATGCGGGAAAATCTTTCGGCAAGCGTATATTGATATATTAATGCGGTTAGAATGGATATGGGCTAAAGAGGAGTTAGTGGTATACACTTATGGAACTAAGGATATGTCGATGGTACACTTATCCAATTAGTATGAATTGGTACATTTGGGTTTATGTACAAGTCCTTAAATGGTGATTAAGGTTTGAATAATATTTAAGAGACAGAATACTTAAATATTATTATGTGATTGGAAATTATGGCCATTTATATATATTCGAGGAGGAATATATAGTATGTATACTATGTGATTAAAGTATATATAAAATATGAATGATTTCAAAATGGAAAAGAAATGATTTTCATAAATGATAATTTATGTATACACACCTCTCTAAATCGCTATAATAAGGGAAGTTCGCGCGTGTGGTGAAGTCCCCTGGCTAATGAATGCAGGGGAATACAGTCCTAGGACATATGAGCGATTATTGTATGTTTTCTGCACTTGTGAGGTAATTCTGGGTGTGGTTATGACTCTCCCGCAGGCATATGGCCACTTCCCGACGTCTTGCGTTGTAGGATCACAGGTTTCTTGCTGATAGGCCCTGGAAGATGATAGCCATTTAGGGGGCGCACATTGGGGAAACCCGGACGGGCGGTCTTAGAAACGCTATATGATATGTAAAATAACCATTCTCAATAATGTGGGACATTATTGAGGTTAAAGCATTTTATGATAATAAAATGGCTTTAAATACATTTTCTGGATAGAAGAAGGGAAATGGGATGTTATGAAACGGAAAAGCATTTTTATGATAATAAAACTTGCTTTAAGGATATTTCCTGGATAGAAGAAGGGAAATAGAAAGTTTTGAAATGAAATTGTATTGGTAAACATTTTGTAAATGAATCTTCAGTCCGGGAGATAGATTCAGATGTGTATTATAAAGATGAAAATAGAATAAACCTCAGTCCAGGAGATGTTATCCGGATGTATATTGAATTATGTATATTAGAGTAAGTATGTTATGTATGTCATTATATAGTATGTATATACGTTGTGTACTAAAGGTCTAATGGATCTCGACGATCGACCTTGTCGCGTAGTAGTGTATAGGGGGGTTTCTTGTTTGGATTTCGCTCTGCGAGACACCCCACGCACGAACATGAAGCACCTTATACTTTTGACTCACTTGAGTCTATATTGTATAAGTGTTCATTTAGTTTGGAAATTGTGACAAAACTGTGTCTATCCTAGAATCCAAAGAACCCCAGAGCTTGGTTTGCTATTTCATCTTTCTTGATTGATTGATCTATACCATATTACCAACACTCACACATAGTAGAATTGATCTCATATATTTTATATTGCATATAATGGTGTGTACATATGTTGAGTGTGTTTAAATCCCTAAAATTGTTGTTTAATATTTTTTTGGGATTTTATAAACATTTAAAATAAGTTTTAATTAATCAAAACTTATTTTTAAAAGTTTTTGGGTCAATATGCAATTAAGTATTGATGGTTATATTGGCTATAAGTTGCCTTGGGTAGAATCCGAAAGTGGCAGAGATTTTAGGGTTTGTTTGTAATTAATTTTAGACGCGCGTTTAATATCTTTTTATTGCCAAACATCTGTTGTTTTCTGATTGGTGGAGTGTGTGTTTCTTTATAGAGAGTAATCCAGCGATTGTTTACACCTTGGATCGTTTTTATCAACGATCTGCATGCGCTCTTTCATAATCCCTGTGAACCACATATGAACCAATGAGGAGAGTTTTAATCACCGCATATCGTGATTACCTTGGATCAAAGTCAATCAACCTTGACTCAATCTGAACCACTGATTTTGAACCTTATTCTCGAATCTTCTCAGCCTCCTATAAAAGGACCCCTTCACTCAGCCATCTGAGACTTTTGCCATTTCGTCCTTTTGAGAGAAAAGAGAGAGTAGAGAGAGAAGAGAGAAAAGAGAGAGAAAGAGAGAAACCAGAAAGAGAGAGAAAGAGTTAGAAACCCTAACCCTAACCCTGAATCGTCAAAACCTTTACAAACCTAAACCTCTTTTCAACTCCTGCATATACCAAACACAACCTTGAGTGTTTTGAGTGTTTTTTAGAGGTTGAGAGTTGGTTTTTTTAGTTCGTTTGTTGTTGTAACCTCTTCGTTCTTAGATATTGTGTCCAACTTTAACATTCTTTCTTAGATCTAAGTTTCTATTTTATAGAAATTTCAGATCTGAGTACTCCATGTTACATTTCACTTAGATTTACATATTTTGTTTCTCATCTTGAGAAATACATTGTTGATTCTTTTCTGTAAATGTTTTTTTAACTTTGAAATCAACAATAATGTTTTATGTTTCTAGTTCTCTTGAAACAAGACCTTTGACCTAATTTGGAATCGCACTTGGTGATTTTCAATCTCAAAAATCTCTTCAAAACCTGAGATTGATTAAGATCTTGATACGTCTTCTGAGCAAGATAGTCGTGGATTTTGGGATTGTTGTAAAGGTCAAATAAGGTTAAGTTTTGTGAGAAGAGAGAAAAAGAAATATCACAGCATATAATCCTTATATGTAATTTGTTAGGACTGGTTGTATAAAATAAGTGTGTGTGTGTGTGTGCATGCATGTGTTAGAAAGCACCTACACAAACACTATCACCCTACCACACTAAAAGTGTTAGTAATAAGATCTTGAGAACAAGAGTCGACGTAAAGAACTTGAACAAATTGGAAGTTAGCAAACTGGGAGAACAACATCAACAATCAGAACTGCAGAGAAGTTATAAGGACACCAGAGGGTATATTCTTAAACTTATTTAGATATGAGTTGTATGCATGTTTGTTATATAGTTTGTAACTGTTAAAATTTGTTTTAGTGGAATTTTTGCTTTACTCCGTAGAGGGAGTCGTGGATGTTTCCTCAGTTGGGTGAGGTTTTACCACGTAAAAAATCCTTGTTCTTAATCTTTCTACATCTCCTCATCTCATTCTTGGTTGTGCTGAGGTTAAAGTTTTTAAACTGTTTTATTAAACCTGTTAATCAAATCTTGAACAGATCTCGTACATACTTTTGTTGAACACATCTTGCGTTCAATTAGTTTTGATTTTAAAGAAAAGAGTTTCTTCAGAAAACTATTCGGAGTTACTTAAATAGTTTAATTTTATATTAAACGGCTTTAGTAACAGATTTTCAGAACATGGCATAGTGTTGAGACTGGGGAGAAGTTTAACCCTTAGTACTTGAAATAACTAGGGTTGTTAGGAGATGGGTAATGGACTAGTTAGGCGGGGTAGCTTGACTAGGCTATTTTGTTAGGATGCGCTAGGTGTGAACTATTAGAAGAGGAGTGAGGGGTATCTCATGGGAGTACGATACCAATTTAAATATGAGATAAAATAAATTTTTAAAATAAAGCATTTATGCACTTGCTAAATATTTTCACAACTCGGGCTCTGACCCGTTTATCTAATTTTCCCTCTCTTGTTATATATATATATATATATATATATATATATATATATTATATAGGTGTCCAGACACAGGGACGTCTGGATGACACTTTCTTCGAGTCAGACGTCTACTGCAGCAGCTGTGGATGCATGCAGGTTCTCGATAGATACTTCCATTCTTGTAATCTAGATAGGAGGTATTGTGTACACATTTGGTTTAATAACCCAACAGCATTTATTTAGTCTTTTACCACCTTTTAGTACGGCATTCGATATGGTTGTATCATATTTGAACCGAGTGTTCGATTATTCTATTTCATTTAAGTTTCATTTACATAAACTGTGTGAATGTTTTAATTTAGTCGTTTGAAAAGAGTAGTTAAGTAAAATTTTGATGCCAGCCTAATAGGTTATTCGTAATTAAAATGGATTTTCGACAGTGATGCTAAGAATGATCCATATGCGACTCCTGTTTTAATTTGATATAGGAGTGATCGCCCGATATTTTATTAGGCAGGTTGTCACATATGGTATCAGAGTATCAGGTTTTAGTTTCAGCGTTGCTCTTGATTTTTGTAGAGCCTTATCATTAGGATTATTGAATTCCTCTTGTGAGATTTCGTTCTCCTGCCATATTATAAAATTATAGTGAATCTTTTGCGCGCTCGTTCGAGATTCGTGTGTTGATCGAGGAAGGCGGCAGGAGGTGGGGCTTAGTTGTTGTTATGAGTTTAACCTCATAATGAAGAGGTATATTTGGTGTGACTAGATAAAGTCGCGGTATTCGCTAGCCTTAGATCGTGTGTGTAATTTGAGCTTTGTGACGGTATCTATAACATTATATAATGTATGTCTATGTGTTTTCCGCGGTAGCGGAGTTTTATTTTCCTTCATTCGCTGTAAAGGTGGGTGTTGATATTTTAAATATATATAGCTTGTGATACTCATTTTATATGTGTTACATGAGTATGGTATTATGGTATATTCGGAGCGATAACAGGCTAATGATGACTATCGTGTCCGCAGTTCCAGGGTGGAACGGGTTGTTATTGCGATGTCTCACCTGGATACAGGCTGAGTTCGATTTTATTATGTTCATAGAGGGAACTTCGATGAGTAGAGGTTTCATTATCGTGATTTGAGTATGTGGCGACCTTATAGATGTGATTTAAGGTATGCAGGGTTGATTATGAGCTTTGAGTTTAAGCTAATTATTGATTGCGTAAGGACTGAGTGTAGTGCGAGCGCTTAGTGGTATGGCTCCTGGATAAAGATGGGAGTTCATACCGCATTTGGTTGAAAGAGGGAGTAGGATTATCCCAGTTGCATATTCAAAAATAACGGACCTCCATGACCGACGAAGTTAAGTAGTAGTGTGTTGGAGGGATTCCTTGTTTGGATTTCTCTTTGCTAGACGCTCCACGCATGAACCTTAACAACGTCGGGAGTGGAGAGATGTTATAGGATGCGAGGATGTTTTTGTTGATAAGTCATATAGTGTGAATGAAACACTATAGACTATGAGCCATGTGGTGATGATATGCTTATGGAAATATTATGCTATGGAAAATCACTAAAGTGGTCCTCACACCACAAGTGGGTGGGTGAAGCGGGGCTTAGAGAAAATTGATGTGAGGCTTATAGCCAGGACTTAATGAAAAGGCAAATTTTGAGGAAATATGTTTTGGGTATGATGTTTGTAACGCTTTTGCAGAGTGTTGGCGCCTCGGTTAGTTAGATTTCCTTTTCGTATAGGTGGAAGGTTAGAATAGTAGAAATGCGTTAATAGGTTAGCAAGGTAGGGTTTAGGACGTCCCGCTGGTGTGCCTTAGGCCATTATATCTCGATGACCGACAATTCGAGGGAGAAGTGTAACGGGAGGGTTCCTTGTCTGGATTTCGCTTTGCGAGATGTCCCACGCATGAAACTGAGCAAATGTCGGGAGTTGAGAAAGGTCTTGGGCACCAGAGACACAATTTAGGATAGTATTATTTCATGAAGTTAGGAACGCTTCGATCTTAGAATTTTGGGCAGTGAGGCCAGTGGAGTTAGTGGCGCCGATATAGAAATATTGGTTGGTTAACCATGATTAGAATGGGATTTTGCGGGTTGGGAAGACCCATATGTGAGTATTACACCGAGGAAAGGAGACCCTTATTTAGAGAGAGTTTTACGTGTCGAACGTTCACAATAGAGGTGCGGATGTGCACGGGTTAAAAATGTGTATGGGCACCTTGGTAAGTTGGTTTTATATACCGTCTAAAATAGAAAGGATGTAGTATATAGATTTTAAGTTTATGTTGGGATGTAAGTATTGTATAAACCTTGATAGAGGTGAGTACTGAGTGAGTATACGGATAAGAGTTATTGGGTAGTACCATTCCACTTTGAGGTATTAGGATGTGGAGTGATTCACGATCCTAGGTTAGTGTTGATTTTATCTGAATTTCAAGGAGGAAATTCCATTGTAAGGGGGAAAGTATGTAACAACCCTCAATTTTATGGCAAATTAAATTTAATAATTAAGTGCAAATTGGGAATTTAAGAAATTATCGTGAATAGTAATTTTTGAGGTTTTCAAGGATTTAATGATTTTCGATGGGTGTTATATTTAGTTTTGAAATTAATTAAATAAACTGGAGTATTTTAATAATATGTCGCAACTGGGTAAAGCGACAGAGGATAATGTTTTAATGGTAAAACCCGCATTAAGATGTAGTGGGTTAAATAAGTGAGTGGCGGTTAAGTACCTTAGATGGAAATTCTGATTGCGCGGTTGGTCTTGAAATGGCCGAGATAGTCAGAATAGAGTATCCGGGGGTTGTAATTGAGTTTCGGGAAATTTTGAATTAATAGGGACTCACAATTGAGTAAACGAGTCATTTTGGGGTTAATAAGGGATAAACCCTTATTTTCTCTCTTATAAGTCACGAGAGAGAGGAAGAGAAAGAAAGAAAAAGAGAGAAAGAAGAAGAGAATAAAGAAAGAGGAGAAAAGAGGAGAGAAAAAGGATTTCCGGGCCAAACTCCACCGAATTCGACTCGAGGTCGTCGGATTTCATCCTCCAGGCAAGTGTTTACTTGCTTTATTTTATTTTGTGCAATTATCTCATATCATAGTTGGTAAAAATGTGATTTTTGGGTTAGAACCCTTAAAATAAATTTGGGAAAATTTGGATATGAGTTTACATATTGATGTAATGTAAACTCTTAATGATTTGTAGTGTTAAATCCATGTAAATGGAGTGAAGAAATGGATTGAAATGGGTTAAAATCATAAGTTGGGGCTTTAATGGTTTTAGGGTTTAAATCTAAGAGAAATGGTTTAATACCACAAATAAATTGATGTGTTAGTTATAAATTAGTGCTAGGATGATTGTGGTGATGTTGGTTGAGATTAAAAACCATAAAAATGGAGGTTGGGTTGATATTTAGAATTTTGGAGATGATGATGAATAGTGGAGCAGCGACCTTTCTGAATCGATTCGGTCCTGATACGAATCTATTTGGCTCTTGGTCAAAAAATAAAATTTGTATATATTTTCGATACGGTCGCGTGGGCGCCGACCGGGTATTTTTCTAATTTTTTTTGGATTTATAGTGATTTTTCTACGGAAAGCTATCCTATATTGAAATAGTTAGTTAGAAATTAAGGCTAGAATAAATTGGAGATAAATATTAGGGGTTCTCAAATAGAGTGTTAGGACCTCTAAAGGACTTGAGGAGATATTAAAACTTTGGGTTTGTTGGAATAAATCCGAGTTATAATTTAAATGGTGAGTGGATTAAATTTTGGGTTATATATAAAACCCTAAGTAGATTTGGGAATTTCGGACCAGCCAAATCGATTCGGACAGGCCGAATCGATTCGGTAAGAGACAGTTTGAAAGTAGAACCATTTCGAATCGATTTGGACGGACCGAATCAATTCGGTAGCCAGCGAATCAATTCGGACAGGCCGAATCGATTCGGTCCTGGCAAATTTTTGAGGTTTTCTCCTTTTAGGTTTAGGGAGACTTAAATTATGATTTTAGAGATTATTATAGGAGTTTCTAAATGGGAGGTTAAGACTCCTAGATGATGAATTGAGGATAAGTAAACCTCGAATTAATTTAGAGTATGATTCGGGGGATGGATTTAATTAATGTTTTAGGAGAAGAGACATGCGGGAAAATATTTCGGTAAGCGTGTATTTATATATTAATGCAGTTAGAATGGATATGGGCTAAAGAGGAGTTAGTGGTGTACACTTATGGAAATAAGGATATGTCGATGGTACACTTATCCAATTAGTATGAATTGGTACATTTGTATTTATGTACAAGTCCTTTAATGGTGATTAAGGTGTGAATAATATTTAAGAGATAGAATACTTAAATATTATTATTTGATTGGCAACTATGGCCATTTATATATATTCGAGGAGAAATATATAGTATGTATACTATCTGATTAATGTATATATAAAATATGAATGATTTCAAAATGGAAGAGAAATGATTTTCATAAATGATAATTTATGTATACACACCTCTCTAAATCGCTATCGTAAGGGAAGTTCGCACGTGTGGTGAAGTCCCCTGGCTAATGAATGCAGGGGGATACAGTCCTAGGTCATATGAGCGATTATTGTATATTTTCTGCGCAGGTGAGGTAATTCTAGGTGTGGTTATGACTCTCCCGCAGGCATATGGCCGCTTCTCGACTGTAATACCCCGTATTTTTGACGATTTAAATAATTATGTGATTAACTAATTTTATGGGAATAAATATGCGATTGATTATTGTTATTGGATTAATTAAATTAAAATGTGATAAATTAATTTGTTATTAATCCGGATTAAAATAATTATTAACTAGCGTGCCAATGGTTAATACTTATTGTTGTGAACTATTACATATTACTATGTGATATGTAATATGGAATTATGATATTTGATAAATTGTCGGAAGTGATAAATACGACAGTTTCGTAATTTAAGTCTGACACGCGTGTGAGTCGTGTCGGGACTAATTGAATGGAATAAAAAGAGAATTTATTTTTATTAACTCGTATGGTCATTTCGAGTGCGCCATTGAGTTCGGGAGGGTAGAGATAGTCAAAATATTATACCCGGGTGTTTAGTTTGGGTCCCGGGGCGATTTTAGGCCTAACCGGCACCCTGTAGGGGTAGTTTTGTAATTTGGATTTTTGGGCTAAATTAATGAACGAAAATTGGGATTAATTATATCAGCTAAGGAATGTCCATTAGGGTTAAGAAGTGACAGGAAGTTAGAACGGCCATGGAGGATGTGAGGGAGAACCAAATTCCAAGGGAGAAGGCTTATTTGGCATCACCTCGCATAACCGTGACCACCAACGCGTAGATTGCGAAGAGAGGAACGCGTATATGCCAACATCACCAACGGATCCGACTGTCATATTCGAGGCAAGTGTTTATTACTTGCATTCTTTTAGCAATAATCATGCTCATGTTAGTATAGGTGGATTTAATCAGGATTTATATGTTAATTGGGTGAGAATTGGAGATTTAAATTATGATTAAGGATTGGTTTAATTAGTGGTTGTTATTCCTTCAAGCATGTAGAGGATTAATCACAGAATTTGATTATATATTGATGAACGAATCTGGGTTGATTAGGTTCTTTAATTGGAATTTTGGAAACTAGGGTTCATGTGAATTAATTTGGGGGTTTTATGTAATTATGATAATTTATGACGAATTAATGATCCTAGGAGGTTAAGAATGATTTATAACCTGTTAGGGGTTGATGGGTATTGATGATGAGTTGTTGGGAATTGAATATTAGAGGTTTTTAGGTTCAAAAATGGAGGGAAAACGTTGAAGTTTGGTGAAGAAGACGAACAGTGCAATCTCGCGCGATCTCGCGCGAAGTGGTTCAAACGAGATGGAGATCTCGCGCGAAGTCGTTCCAGCGAGATGGCATTCTCGCGTGAAGTCGCTCGAGCGATACGTGGAAGTCGTTCAAACGATAACCGTTCTGGTTTGAGCGACAGAGGGAATTTTGGGGGATTTTTCTCAAAGTCTAGTTTTGAGTTTGCCGGTTTATTGGAGTGAGAGAAACTGCCAAATAGTAAATTTAAATAAGATGGAATTTCGAGAAAGTATGTGAGAATAAATACTTTAATTATTTCGGTATAGAGAGAGAGTATACCTTGGAGATTACGAGAGAGATAGTAATCTAAATATTTATACTATACGTAGAGATGAGATTAAAATACGTATGAAGAGTATATGTAGGTTGGTGAAATACCTATAATTTATAATAGGATGTGTGTATGCCTATTATGTGATATTATTATAAGAGCACTAATGGGTGATAACCCGGGGGTGCAAGAACCTTATAGTTAAGAGCACTAATGAGTGATAACTCGGTGGTGCAGAAACTCTATTGATAAGTGTACTAATGGGTGATAACCCGGGGGTACAAAGAAGATTATTATTAGGCGCACTAATGGGTGGTAACCCGGGGGTGATGAATTATTATTGATAGGTGCATTAATGGGTGCTAACCCGAGGATGAAAGATTCTACTGTTAGGCGCACTAATGGGTGATAACTCGGGGGTGTTGAATTATTATTGATAGGTGCATTAATGGGTGCTATCCCGGGGATGCATGATTTTCTATATATGTGCACTAATGGGTCTTAGCGGGGGGTGCAGGATTAGTATATATATATGTATAGGGATGATGTGACTATATATATATATATATATATATATATATATATATGGACTTGTGAATATTGCTACTGTGTGAAATTAGTAGACTTGGTAATAATAATAATCATTACGTTGCACCAAGTGGTCTTAACCTAAGAGTGCAGGATTAGTGTGTATATATAGGGATGATGAGACTATATATAAGGATGAGTGTACTTGGGTAACTTTCTACTTTATGAGACTAGTAGATAAAAATAAAAATGAGGAGCATAATAATCTTAGTGAATAAAAGAATAACCATTCAAACGATGAATAATGAAACTTAGTATGTGAGATAAACTATCTGAATAGCGTATTGTATGGGCGATACGGGAATACTACTAGTGAGCATAGTTAGTATTAGTATGGTTACTGACTAGTTAGACTGGGAGGTATAACTAGGGGGGATTAGATGTACGTTAGGCGTGCACAATAGATGAGAGGTAAGAAACTCATGTGAGAGTTCGATAACTAACATGCGTATAAGACTTGTTTTAAGAACCAGTTTTAAATACTTGCTAAATCATTTTTACGCATCGGGCTCTGACCCGTTTCTTGTATCTCTTCTCTCTTTTGCTATATATATGTATTATATCAGGTGCTCAGCCAGAGGAGTATCAGATTTTGAGATTTGGATTGCTTGACGTGCTGCAGCTGTTGTGGAAGTTGTAGGTCATTGCGGTAGACGTATCTATCCTTTCCATTTAGTTTCATCTATACTTCTTATTTAGGGCATATGTCGCCCGCTTCTAGTTCTTTCATCAAAGATTGTATTCAGTTTAGTTGATGGTTTAAAGTATTGAACCGAGAGTTTTACTCAGTCTTCTTTATTGCAGTACTTGATTCATGTTCAATATTTATTTATATTCCGATGTGTGGTGAATGATTTATGTTTTAAGACTGAATGAAAATGGATTTACTTGGTTTTATTAAAATTGGAAATGTTTTGACACTTAGCTTAATTTTATATTAGGTGATTAATATGTTAAAAAGTTTTTCGACGGTGATGCTGAGAATGAACCAACTGAATATCCTGTTTTAAATTGTTAGAGGACTGATCACCCTATATTTAATTGGGCGGGGTGTCACAGGTGGTATCAGAGCATCAGGTTCTAGTGTCCTTAGGATCTGTGCGGCTTATTACATTTCAGCGTATCGTTCTTTGATATAGAGCCTTATGATAGGATTGTTGTGTCCCCTTACGTATGCGACTTACGTTCTCCTGCTACGAATTATAATGGATGTGACTCATTATACGAAATTCAGTGTGATTCAAACGCCGAACATTTTAGAACGACCAGCGAGGGCCGTAAGAAGAATTGCGGGAGGAGAAGCTCAACAAAAGACATAGAGCAATCGGGTAAGAGTGATTGGGACAAAAAAAAATCACAATGAGAATTACTTAAGAGATAGTAAAATTGTCACTAGGGAACTGTGGGTTCCCAGGACACAGTCATAGATAACGGTGGAGTGAATTTAGAGCCACCTAGCATAGTAGATGTTGATGTAAAAAATTAGATCACTCTAATAATTCAATCACAGATAAATAAATGAGACAAAAGATTTTAAAGTGGTTCAGCCTTATAAGAATGGCCTACGTCCACTGTTATTTTATTGCTGAGTGTTTGGGAATTCTCGATCACAAGAAATTCCGTTCTGGATTCGAGTCCCTCTACAATGAGGATTGTACAATGTATTTATAGCCCTCAGGCTGTAATGTGAAAGGATACTACATTAAATGATATACATATGAAAGGGTAATACATTTAATGCCCTCTTTGCGTGCGCGTCCAAATGATAAGCATTTAATGAGCAGTTAAACTGTTGGTATCCTGCTTCGAGGTGCAGCTCGGACCGCCATGAGTTGCTCGGACTGCCTAAGCTTCTCAGTATTTAAGAGTTCCTCGGAGCGTATGAGGTCCTCGGGGTAAGCAGCGTTCCTCGGGGAACTAGTCTTCCTCGTTGTAGTCTTGTTCCTCGGAGAGATTGGGTTCCTCGGAAGTGTTTGTAGTTTCCATGTAGATAGCCACGTGTCTTCATATGATTGGTCCAAGTCAGCAGATTAAATTTGGTATCAACAGAAGCCCCCAATGTTTCATAGTTCAAAATTTGAGGAGTATGGAACATTCTTTCTCGGAATATGGTAGCTTTAAATAGTTTTTCTGATTTTTAGGAGCATCTCCCTTGTATTTATTTCTCCTTCCCAATTCGTAGAATCATGCTTTTTTGGACTTTTTTGCGTGCTTCGATTCTCGCGTTACTTTTCGTCTTTTTAGCCGTTGTTGCCCGCTTTGATTCCCGCGCCAATATTTAATGCCCTTTTAGCCGCCGGTAACATAATCATCCTTTTTTATAATCGTTACTTCACCATTTCCCAAGGCAAGGTATTTAAACTTCACAGACGCTCCCATTGTCTTCTACCTTTCCAAATTTTCGCCCTTTGAGTTTTTCATTGTCTTCTACTCTCTTGTGCGTTCATCTCTTCCGTCGCTCGTTGTCAACAGCTTCAGTCTTTTTTTTGTAAGATCTTCTTCCTTCTTCTTCATTTCTTTATTCACCATAGTTTACCTTGTTGAGTCTCTTGAGAAACTTCGTTTTGATTTCTCCATCCCTTCTTGGGTTGTCTTGGAAAAAGTTTCTGAGACTTCTGATTATTTCAATTTGGCTGAGGGATATTGGTTCCCCAGCCTCTTTTTTGCTGAATGTGGATTTTCTTTTCCACCCAATTCCTTGTGTCTGGAATTCTGTCAGTACTTCGACGTTGTTCCTGTACGAATAGCCCCCAACACATGGAGAATAGTTAATGGGGTGCATAGATTAAATCAAGTGCATGGAACGCGTATAGGAATCCCAGAAATCATGTGCTGCTATAGATGGGCAGTCAATGAAAATATTTATTATTTAAAAACTAGATTTTTAAACAGAGCCTTAGTAGTCAATCTCCCTGATGCCAACAGGGATTATTTTGAACATGGGGTTGTCATAAAAAATTGGCAACACCCTCCATTGACTGGTGATGAGGTTTACCAGGGACCCAGATGCCCTCCTTATGGCAATGGGATAGGTTATTTTTTATTTCATTTCATTTATTTTAAATTCATGTTTCTTTTGTGTTTGGTAAAATGCTCCACTGATAACAATGTTTGTTTATTTGCAGTTGATAACAAAAGAAAGTGACCAAAAGAAGCAGATGTCAACATAAGGCATTTGAAACTTATCTGGAGTCTTCATCTAAGTGTTGCAGACGAGCACATTAGATCGGCTTCGTATCTTCTCCAGTACAAGAGCTACACCACCTCCTTCACTGCTCGTCCTGTGATCAGTGAGGCAGAGCCAGTTCCATCTTCAACAAGTTCTTCACCTGAATCTCATATTCCTTTGAGCGAAAGGATGAAGAAGAGAAGAACTCCTGCTCTATTTGAGAAAACTGCCTCCGGTTCTGGGGAGGTAAAGAGGATTATAATTTATGTCCCAAAGGAGGGGACAAAGAAAACTGGTGCAGCTCCTCCAGCTGCTCCTGATAAAGTCGCCGAGAAGCCCGCAGTGGCTCCGAGCAGCTCTACTGCTCTTGGAGAGGTGATCGTGATATCACCGACTAAGGATTCATCCCTGGTTGAATCTGTAAATGTTCCCCCGAGGAGGCTGAAGAAAAGCTCCTCGGTACATTTGGCTTACACCATTACTCAGCCCCCAGCTGCTGGGACTAGAGTTCCCACTTTTGTTCCCCCGAGCTCTGCCATGAGCTCGGTAAAGTCATTGACCATTCCCGAGGTTCAAGGTACCGAAGAAAACCTTACTCGGGACATGGTTACTTCTTTGGTTGCTCATCACCTTGCTTCAGTAAGTCTCTTTACTTTAAACTTTTCATAGTTTCCTTTGTCATTTCTTGTTTCTAACTTGCTTTCTTTTTCTGTTCACAGTTGACGAGCTGCTTTAACATAATCCTGAAAAAGGATGAAGCCATTAAAGCCTCATGCTCCTCGTCCAGTGTGGAGGGAGCTATGGAAGAGGCTATCAAATCTTTGGAAGACTCCCGCCAGAAGTATGTCACTGATAAGGCTACTAGGAGAAAAAACTTTCCTCTTTCGAGCAAGAAAAAGCTCGAGTTGCTGATGCCTCCAAGGAGTTGGGGAAGAAAAGAATGCCTTGGAGAAGGCAAATAAAGAGCTTGAGGAAAAGCTCAAATCCGCTGGAGAGCTGGAAAATAAACTTAAAATTGCTGAGGAGAGGTTGGACCAGCTCTAGGAAGTAACTCGGCAGAAGGAGGAAGTTGAACAAAAACTGAAAGCTGCTGATGATTTGCTGTCCGAGAAGCTTGCCTTGGAGAAGGCCAAAAGGAAAGCTGCTGTGAAAAAGTCCTTCAGCTCTGGTTGGGACAAGGGGTGGAACAAGGGGTGTGTTGCCATGGTGTCTTAAGTGGACTATGGCAGCCTAAAACTTTAGAGATGGATGGGTCGCTGCTCTTCAGGAAATGAAGGTCGACGAATCATCCGAGCTCTTCCAGCGACATATCCCTGGTCCCCCTCCTACTCCAGAAGAATTAGAAGAGGACGAAGCTACCTCTGAGGAGTCTTCAATGGTGATGGGAGATCACCCTCCAGCCATCTAGTCTGCTGCCGAGCAAGTCGTTTCTTCCTCCGAGCAACAGCTGGTGCTCTCCGAACAGCCCACAGTTCCCTCCGAGCAACCTGCTTCCTCTTCCCAACCTCCCGAGAAGGTTTTGGGAGATAAAGAAAAGGTGTAGTGTTGTTCGGTCTTACTTTTATATTTTTCTTCTTTGTCAAATGTAATCCAGCACTTGTAATTCTGAATTTTATGATCTAATAAAACTTGAATTTTCTTGCATACTGTTGTTCATCTTTCATTCATACTCTGCTTATTCTTCTTATTGATGATTGCTTTTCTTTCTCTGCTGGTTTCTGGCCAGGATGGATCTGCTATCTTCCCATGATACAAAGTTGCTACAACAGTGCAATGAGTACTTTAAGGCTGGTCACACAGACTTGAGTGCTGCACAAGTTGCTGACATCCTTGGCCAGGATGCTTCAGAACAGGAAGTGGAAGCATATCAGTACCTGAAGTGTCTGCTTGATCGAGCGGTATCCAATAATGTGGCTTACTATGAAATGATCGAGGATCTTCAATGTACCCTCGAAGACCTTCAAAATCAGTACAAGGAATCAACTACCCTGTTGCATGAGGGGTATGAGAAGAAGTATCAGTAACTTTCTGCCGAGAAGGGCTACGAGAAGCTCTTTGCTGGGTACAATGTCAGGGAGAGAACCCTAAGGGGTAAAGTTGAAGAATGTAGACAGATTGCCGAGCTTGAGGAGATTGGGCCCTTCCACGTCTCCTCGAGGACGAGGAAGAACTCCTCGGGGATGAGCAAGAGCAGCTCGAGTGCTTGTCGAGGAACAAAGGACATCGTCTGCCTTAGAGAACCAAGCCTTCCAATTAATGGCGAAGAACCAAGCTTTGTCTGACATGTCAAAGAAGATTAGGGACTTGGAAAAATAGCTCTCTGCGCAGAAGTCCGTCTTGGAGAATAAGGAGATTTTCATCAAGAGTCTCCACGAGCAGCTAGAGAGGTTAACATATCAATTCCACAAACAGCCCAGGGAGTTCTGGATGGCTGGATACAATGAAGCACTATTCCACCTGGACGATCGTATCCAGAATGCCAACAATGAGGGCTACAAACAAGGCTGGCTGAATGCCTTAGGTGTACTGAAGCTCGAACAAGGACACTATCTATGGGACTACCATGATCCCGGGTTGCTTGACCTTCCTGTGCCACCGTACAACCTGGAGATGGAGTGGATCCTTGCTCGGGCCATTCCACGAAGCTTAATTTCAAAATACCTCGGTGACTATAATTTACATTCTCAAATTGAGGTCTCTCGTCCCGAGCATCTTCTAGATCGACCTTCTGTGATGAACGTCCGGATGCTGAAGGATTTGAACTTCATCAATTCTCCTCAGTCTTTAAATGATCCGCCTGCTGGTGAGGAACCTGTATCGAAAGCTGAGGGGAAAAGACCAATAGAATAGGAATTTTTAATGTAACAGTTAGTATACATATCAATGTAATTTTCATTTTATTATCAATGTAACTTGTAATTTATTTCGAATTTAATGAAAGACTTTCATTATTGCTTGCAAATTTTAATTGCTATTGTCTTGTAAATATCAAACACTCTACATTTATGCATATCTGTTAAAAAGATAATAATAGTGTTGTTCATCGATCAACTTAGTAAAAAAGTTACAAGTATCAGTAATGTTGCTCGATCACTTAATAATAAAGTAATGAGTATAAAAATGTTTAAATTTTTTCCAACCAACCAAGGTTGTTAAATTGTGCTCGTCGACCAATTATAGTTAGTGAGAGTTTATCCCCGACTAACCATACTTGGTAAATTTTTGTCTTTTTCATAAAATGTGTCTGACCAACCAAGGTCAATAAATTCTCCTCGCCGACCAACTGTAGTTAGTGGGTTTTTATCCCCGACCAACCATACTTGGTACAGTTTGGAATATTTTCTCCTCGTCGACTAACTATGTTGGTACAGTTTGGAATATTTTCTCCTCGTCGACCAACTAAGTTGGTACAGTTTGGAATATTTTTTCCTCGTCGACCAACTACGTTGGTACAGTTTGGAATATTTTCTCCTCGTCGACCAATTATGTTGGTACAGTTTGGAATATTTTCTCCTCGTCGACCAACTAAGTTGGAACAGTTTGGAATATTTTCTCCTCGTCGACCAACTATGTTGGTACAGTTTGGAAAATTTTTTCCTCGTCGACCAACTACATTGGTACAGTTTGGAATATTTTCTCCTCGTCGACCAATTATAGTTGGTACAGTTTGGAATATTTTCTCCTCGTCGACCAACCAAGTTGGTACAGTTTGGAATATTTTCTCCTTGTCGACCAACTACGTTGGTACAGTTTGGAATATTTTCTCCTCGTCGACCAACTATGTTGGTACAGTTTGGAATATTTTCTCCTCGTCGACCAACTATGTTGGTACAGTTTAGAATATTTTCTTGAGTAGTTTGCCGAGCTGTGCCGAGTAGTGCGTAGCACTAGTATTCCCCGAAAATTTTTCAATAAACAGAGAGACTTGCAGAATATTTTTATTTTATTCATACTGATGGAACTACGTTACATATACATCACTGATAATACTTGCGCAGATGCTCTGCGTTCCATGCATTCTAAAACTCCTCGCCTTCTAAAGTGGCCATTCGATAAGTTCCTGGTCGAACAACTTCTGTAACTCGGTATGGTCCATGCCAGTTTGCCTCCAGTTTGTTATGATTTTGAATTACTTTCTTCAGCACATAGTCTCCTTCTTTCAGGTCGCACTTCTTCACCCTCTTGTTGTAAAACAAAGTTGTTCGCTGATGGTAAGCAGCATTTCTAATGGCTGCTTCTTCTCTAACTTCCTCGAGCATGTCTAAATCCAGTATTCGCATTAAGTCGCTGACAGGGGAATTGAAATTCAGTACCCTGTGTGTTGGGAGTCCCAACTCGGCAGGTATGACAGCTTCACTTCCAAACGCCAACATGTATGGTGATTCTCCAGTTGATACTCGGGGAGTAGTTAGGTAAGCCCAAAGTACTGATTGTAGCTCGTTGATCCAGTTTGCTTTTGCATCGTCCAATCGTTTCTTCAAACCGTTCAGCAGCGTTCTGTTTGTCACTTCAGTTTGTCCATTGCTTTGAGGATGGCCTAGTGCTGAATGAACCTTCAAAATGTTTGACTGATGACAATAGGCGGTAAACTCCTCGTTATCAAATTGTGTTCCATGGTCTGTGATGAAGGCATGAGGGAGACCATATCGGCAAATGATGTTCTTCCAAACAAATTGGTAAACCTTCTCGTACGTCATATCAATGAGTGGCTCAGCTTCTACCCACTTAGTAAAATAATCCACTGCGACGACGAGGTACTTGAACCTTCCTCGGGTCATTGGCAGTGGTCCAACCAAATCAATTCCCCACATGGCAAATGACCAAGGGGAAGTTATGGGTGTCAACAATGCTTGTGGAGTTCTTCGGATGGAGAAGAAACGCTGGCACTTGTCACATTTCTTGGCATAAGCTATACAATCAGCCCTCATCGTCGGCCAGTACTATCCCTGCGTCATCACCCTTTACAAAAGCGTCCGACCTGCTACATGTGCTCCACAAGACCCTTCGTGGATCTCTTCAATTAATTCTTACACCTCGGAGGGATGTACACATCTCTGCAAACCTGCCATTATTCCTCGTCTATACAAAACACCATTAGTTAGTACATACCGAGCAACTTTAAACTTCAATTTCTTGGCTGCGAGCTTGTCAATTAGCAATTCTCCCTCCTCGATATACGCCCTAATGGGATCCATCCAAGATGGACCTAAATCAAGGGTGATAAAGTTCATCGTCAGATCTTCATCTATACTCCGACCAGCCAACACTTCAATTAGGATTGTTCGTCGTAACTCGGTGCGAGTAGCTGACGCTAGTCGAGCTAGGGCGTCTGCTCTCGCATTCTCCATTCTTGGTATTCTGACCAGCTGAATAGCAGCAAATTCTGACACCAACTCCTTTGCCTTTGCATGATGTCTGATCATTAATTCTCCTCTAACTGCATATACTCCCATCATTTGGTTTACAATCAGTTGAGAGTCACTGAAGATCATAACTTGCTGCGCCTCCATAACTTTTGCCAAATTAAGCCCTGCAATCATGGCCTCATATTCAGCCTTATTGTTGGAAGCTTTGAATTGGAAACGCAAAGCGTATTCCATGTCGACCTCGTCCGGAGTGTTCAAAACTATCCCCGCGCCACATCCTGTATTGCAAGATGAGCCATCTACATATAGCCTCTATATAGGTAACTCGTCTTCAAATGTCGAATCAGTTAGAGTTCCTCGGTGAAATATTTGCTGCTTCTTTTCATCCTTCCCAGATTTTTCTCGCTCCCTGTCGATCATTTTTTCTTGCCCTTTTACCAACCGGAGTTGGTCTGGGCTTGAATTTAATGATTTTGTAACATCCACTTGCCCTTTTACCAATCGGGTTTGGTCTGAGCTAGTGTTTGTCGATCCTGTAACATCCACAGGTTGATCAGCGAGCAACTCTTATTCCTCGTCCGGAGTTCTCAAAACTATCTCTGCATCACATCCTGTAACATCCACACGCCCTTTTACCAATCGAAATTGGTCTGAGCTTGTGTTTGTTGATCCTGTAACATCCACAGGTTGATCAGCGAGCAACTTTTACTCCTCGGGTTTATCAGGATAGGTGAACTCCGCTATGAAATCTGCTACAGCCTGCCCTTTTAGTGATGATCTAGGTTCATAAATTATATCGTATTCACCGAATTATATTGCCCAGTACATCAATCTTCCTGATTTTTCTGGCTTATGAACGGCTTATCGCAATGGCACATCAGTATATACTACTATAGTATGAGCCTGGAAGTATGGCCTCATTCTCCTACTCGCTTCAATCAGTGCCAGTGCCAATTTCTCCAGCCTTGGATATCTGATCTCTGCTCCTCGGAATGCCTTACTTGTGTAGTAAATTGGCTTTTATACTCCATTCTCCACTCTGATCAAAGCCGAGCTAACTGCATTCTCGGATACTGCAAGGTATAAATACAATTTTTCTCCCATCACCGGCCTGGACAACAGTGGAGGTGCTCCCAAGTATTTCTTCAAGTCTTGAAAAGCCTTATCGCATTCATCATTCCACTCAAAAGTCTTTCTGGGTGTCTTGAAGAATGGGAGACATCTATCAGTTGCTCGTGACACAAATCTGTTAAGTGCCGCTACTCGCCCTGTGAGACTCTGTACTTCCTTCTTCGTTGTTGGAGATCGTAGCCCTAATAGAGCTTTGATCTTTTCAGTATTTGCTTCAATGCCTTGTTGATTGACAATGTACCCGAGAAACATGCCTTCTCGTACTCCAAAGATGCACTTCATCGGATTCAGCTTCATTTGATATTTATCTAGTTGATCAAAAGTCTGGCTTAAGTCAACTAGATGATCGGCAACTTTCTTGCTTTTTGTCAGCATATCGTCAACATAGACTTCCATGTTGTCACTGATTTGTTCATCAAAGACCTTGTTCATCAACCTCTGATATGTCGCACCTGTATTTTTCAAACCAAAAGGCATAACATTATAACAATAAGTTCCCCTAGGGGTAATAAAAGAAGTACTTTCCCTGTCTTTAGGTTTCATTTTAATTTAATTGTAGCCAGAATAAGCATCCATGAAGCTCAGCAACTCGTGTCCCGAGGTAGCATCCACCAGTTGATCAATTCGGGGCAATGGAAAGTGATCCTTTGGGCATGCTTTGTTGAGGTCGGTGAAGTCCACACACATCCTCCACTTGTTGTTTTTCTTCTTTACCATCACCACATTAGCTAACCAATCTGGATATTTAACATCTTCAATGAAACAAGCTTTCTGGAGCTTCTCGACTTCCTCCTGTATAGCTTGATTCTTCTCGGGACTGAATACTCTTCTTCTCTGCTTAACAGGCTTGATTTCCTTATTCACATTGAGCTCGTGACATAAGAAGTTTGGGTCTATCCCAGGCATATCTTCATGACTCCACGCAAAAGTTTTTCTTCTGCTTCTAAGGAAAGTTATCAATTCTTGTTTTAATGAGGCTTCCAACGATGAACCTATTTGAGTAGTTCGCTCAGGGTGCTCGTCGTCCAGTATGATGTTTTCAGTAGCTTCCACCACTTGATCCTTCACGAGTTGTGACTCATCTCGAGGATCCAATGTTTCAATTTTTGCACCTTCCTCCACTTGATAGGTCGTAGTCTTTTTCTTTGATTCTTCCAGTTCTTCTTGCTCAGCGGATGAATAATAGAATTCCCGAGCTACTTTCTGATCACCTTTCACAACTCCTACTCCAAAGTTCGTTGGAAATTTTAGGCACTGATGCACTGTAGATGGCACAGCCTCGAATTTCTTCAATCCTACTCTTCCCATGATGATATTGTACGATGATTGGACATTCTTATCCATCACGAAGAAACTTATTCTTTCTGTCCGACAAGCAGGCCACGTACCAATGAATATATCCAACTTGATCATCCCAAGTGGAAATACTTTCTCGCCAGCAAAACCGAAGAGGGGTCTGTGGTAAGGCTCCAGTTGAGATAGCTTTAGGTTTAAACTATCGAAACACGAGTAGAACATGATGTCTGCTGAGCTACCATTGTCGACCAGTACTCTTAAAATCATAACCTCCTTCATCCTCATTTTGATCACCAACGGGTCATCATGAGGATATAGAACACCTGCAAGGTCGTTCTTTCAGAACCCAATGACCAACTTCTCCTTGTTCACCTTTCTCGGGCGATCTTCCTCAGCTAAATTTATTCGCTGAATGTACGAGCAAGCTTGAGCCTCACCGAGGTAAGCTTTTCTTTCTGCAGTAAGGTCTCCTCCTCCTGTATCTCCCCCTATAATAACATTACAATCAAATGACCCAAAGCGTATTGAAAATACCTCTCGTTCTAACTGCCTTGGTTTCTTGGGAAGATCGGGGTCATCCTCTGGATCAACTTCATGGTTTCTCTTCTTGTTCTCCTCTGCTCGATGAGGAGATCTAGATATCTCTCTAGTTCGGTCGTTGTTTCTTCTTTCGCCTCCCCGATCAACATACTTCGATAGCTTTCCTCGTCGGATGAGTGTTTCAATCCCATTCTGAAGAGCTATGCAATTTTTAGTCATATGGCCATGATCCTTGTGGAACTCGCAATATTTCTCCCTATTCCTCGCGTCAGGGTCTGATTTCATTTTCTTTGGCCAGTTTAACTCCTCGCTGTTCTTAATTTCTTCCAAGACGTGGTTGATATTTGCCTTCAAAGGTGTGTAATTATCAAATTTCCTCAAGACTTTCCATGACGACCTATTTTTGGAATGTTTGTCACCACCATTGTTCTTATGCTCTTTCTTCTTAGCTTTATCACCTTCCACCTTGGTTTCTTTGGTGTCCATATTCTTCTTTGCAGACATAGCCTCCTCGGCATTCATAATCTTGGACGCTTTTCCCATCAGGTCCGACATGGTTCAAGGTGGATCTTTGGCCAAACTATAGTACAACTTATTTGGCAGCAGTCCACTCATCAAAGCGGTAATCGCTGTCTTCTCCTCAAAATCAATGACTTCGAGTTTCTCGTTATTAAAATGAGTTATATAATCTCTGATACTCTAACCAGCTTTTTATCTAACACTTAATAAATGTGCTACTCGTTTAACTGACTTTACGCCAAAGCAGAAATTCCCAATGAATAACTCGGCCAGTTGAAGAAAAGTTGAAATCTTACCCCGAGGAAGATTATTATACCATATCTGAGCAGATCCGTTAAGAGTTCCCGAGAATGCCCTGCATCTCATCTCGTCTGGGACAGCATAGATGTCAGCAGCAGCTTGATATTGTTCTATATGAAGGACGGGATCAGTCTTCCCATCATACTTGGGAGTCACAACAGGTGCTTTGAACTTTGATGGTGTTGGAAAATCAACAATGTCCTGGACAAAAGGTGTTCCTCGAACAAAGGTTCGTTTTAGAGGGTTCTTGGCCTTAGCCATTTCCCCTAATCTATCCTTCAGCCTCTGAATAGATCCTTTCCATGCATCGTTTCCTTCCTCGGGCCTATTGATTCGAGCAACTGATCGCGTTGAAGTGGCTTCCTGGGATTTATCTCGACGAGCAGTTGGTCGGTCATAGGATCCATCTTGACGAGCAGCTGGTCGCGACTGGGCGGATCCTTCCCTTAAATCTGATGGTCGTCGAAAGCTCCTCGATGCTGCATTAAGATGACTTTTGTTCCTCCTAGGGCCTAATCGATCGAAAGGAGAGGCCCTACTTAATCTTTCCAATGCGCTGGCCCTTTCTGGGGAGAGGGTGACATGTTGTTCAGTATCTGTGGCTCGCACAAACGAAGTTCATCCAGGTTGATAATAAAAATCTTGATATTCATCATTGCAATATGAATCATTATGCCTAGTACGCGAAGAAGGCGCACGGGTATTTCTTTGGATGCTTCGTGGTCCGGAATGGGCTGATGCACCGCCATGGAGGGTTTGGATGAGTTGTCGCATTGTTTCTTGCATGATGGTCTGGCCCTGAGCCAGATTTGCCATTATTTCAGTCAGATATGGAATAATTGGTGGAGCAGATTGATTTGGAGGGGTTCCAGCATTTCGATTGCTGGATTCAGGAATATCCGCCATTGGTAATGGATTGTTTTTTATGAGAAAACGATTTTACCAGTCGCTTCCCACAGACGGTGCCAATCTGTTGATGTAAAAAATTAGATCACTCTAATAATTCAATCACAGATAAATAAATGAGACAAAAGATTTTAAAGTGGTTCAGCCTTATAATAATGGCCTACGTCCACTGTTATTTTATTACTGAGTGTTTGGGAATTCTCGATTACAAGAAATTCCGTTCTGGATTCGGGTCCCTCTACAATGAGGATTGTACAATGTATTTATAGCCCTCAGGCTGTAATGTGAAAGGATACTACATTAAATGATATACATATGAAAGGGTAATACATTTAATGCCCTCTTTGCGTGCGCGTCCAAATGATAAGCATTTAATGAGCAGTTAAAGTGTTGGTATCCTGCTTCGAGGTGCAGCTCGGACCGCCATGAGTTGCTCGGACCGCCTAAGCTTCTCGATATTTAAGAGTTCCTCGGAGCGTATGAGTTCCTCGGGGTAAGCAGCGTTCCTCGGGGAACTAGTCTTCCTCGTTGTAGTCTTGTTCCTCGGAGAGATTGGGTTCCTCGGAAGTGTTTGTAGTTTCCATGTAGATAGCCACGTGTCTTCATATGATTGGTCCAAGTCAGCAGATTAAATTTGGTATCAATAGTAGATAAAGGGAAAATCAGAGGGAATCCTTTGAAAAACCATCGGTGAAGATGCGAAAAAGAAAATGAGAAAGTGTAACAGACCAGCGGAGGTAGAAAATTCGAAGGCAATTGTGTAGAGTGGGGCGTGACGGCACTCAGAATTTAATTTGGAGTTAAAAGCTATAGCTCTTAGGAGCATCGTGTAGTGATCAGAGGCAATCACCATATATGAAGAAGTGTGTTTGAAATTTAGAGATAAATTTGGGTACAATTTGACTGTGAAGTCTTCCATTCGGTGTGGTAACAAAATGTGAGTGAAATTTTGATGTTTAGCACAATGGGTAAGATAGAAAACGATCGTGAGAGAAATATTGAATTGCATAATGAACTTCATACTTGGCGTAGGGGTATAAATTATCCAAAGGGTTTATAGTTGATAAAGAACCCGTGAGTAGAATACCTGTATGGATGAGAAATCCATCTAGGATAACTAATGTTGAGGTTGCAAGTGATTGCAGTCCTTCCAAGAGAAGGGAGTAAAGAGGGTTAACGAACCTGCTGAAGAGCAAAAACTGAATTTAACGGTGTTAGTGAAGCCCAATATGAGATTATACCCAATAGGGAACTCAGTTAGATAATGTGAAGTGATTAACTTCAAGAGGGCGATGAAGTCAATTAGACTGTAGAGGCCAACTATAGTTCCGGATAGCTAGCGTAGCCAAAGGGACAATGGAAGAATAATTATGAGTTGAGACTGACGGTCCGAGAGAAGGACATTCCCAAAATGGTCAGTGGGACCAATGAAGGGGAAATGGTTCGTGAAGTTTTCCCTATGTGAAGGAAGTAGGACTACAAGTGTTGAAGGTGTCCACAATTGAGAAGTGAGATCGAAGAGATTAGAAATGCTAAACCGTGCCAGTTAAGCATAACGACTGGAGGAGCGAGACTTCCAGCGAAAGAATTTGGGGTCAAGAGAATTAGGCCCAGGAAATTTATAACCCGAGAATGATGGGTTCAGTTTGTACCAGTAGAGACCTCGTTAATAGCAGCATACAGTAGGACAGGGTCTACGGGGCCCGGGATGTAAACGGGAGCTTAATAAAGCTAGAATTGAGGCCTGGAGAGTTTGGTCCAATGTTTTAATAATGGGCGTGAAATCCACATGATGGAATAAATTTTCCATGATGAAAGAGGACAACTATATGATGAAATCCAAGAATGTATGACGATTGCAGATGTTCATGGGTCGTGATGACAGCCACGTGCTGAGACCCAGTGATTTGGCGAGACTAGTGAGGTTTTGCTTCTTCCTTGTGAGAAAAGGATAAATTCTAGTGACATGGGTGTGCCGCAACTTTTATGTAAATTGAAAACCCTAAACTTAGCTTGCGGGTCGAGTTTAGTGTGAACATTAGTTTTAACAGTCTTGTTACAAACGTATTTCTCGTTGTTAGCAGGGCATTTTGATGATTGCTCGTGAGTGAAGCGGGCGGGCCCTAAGAATGTGTTTTGTTATTATAATTTACTGCTGCAGTGAGTCAACTTTAGTAGAGTTTATTATGGTAATGTGTAGTGATTAATTACCGTATGGTTAAACGATAGTAAAAATGTAGTGATATGACTATCGTGTCGGATACTCCGGGAGGAGTGATCTTAGTTTTGTGCGGCGCCACCTGAAATAGGGTTGGGCCCAGATATGAGTATATATATGAAACTTTTATGGTGTTATAGACCTCAGCGATTATAGTGTCTAATTAAATGTGATTTCCGAGCATAGGGATTTATTTATCTGTTAAGACTTAGAATACAATGTGTTCTTATGGAGAGGCAAAAAATAGCTCGTTATATATTTATAGCGCCAAATACTTGGGATAGTTAGGGCGCCATGCTTCATTTTACAGTTTCAGAGACATGAGAGTGGACGAGTAAACTTTTATGTCACAATACGTAGATTGTGGGAAAGTACATAGTAAGTACTAAAGGCCTTACGGACCTCAACAACCGACTAGGTTAGATAGTAGTGTATCGGGGGGTTCCTTGTTTAGAATTTCCTTTGCGAGACATCCCACGCATGAAACTAGTGAACGTCGGGAGTCAGAGAGAAGTTTGGTCGATAGTACATAAGTTTTGTATGTTGGTTATTGAACCTATAGGAGAATATATTTGAGAGTTGATAATTCTTTTATAACTTAAGGCCAATAGAGTAGCCTGGCCTTAGTATTTTTTGGAATACATGAGTGATGCCATTGAAGGATGGTTTAAGTCATGATTAGTGGGGCGGTTGAGTGCACCCCTACCACATCAGCATAACGAATGTGCAAGAATTGAGGTAAGAAAATTTTTATGTTGTTGTATAATGATGCGCAAGGCATAGGGTGTATGGGCGCCCTGGGTGATTGAATCAGGTAGTGGATTTAAGATTAGCATGTGAATTCGATAACATGTAGTCGGGTAAGCCGAAGCTAATTCACGAAGTTTTGTCAAAGACTTACGTTTCAAAATGAAATTGAAACTTATTCAAGAGAGTATAAAATGTATTAGAATACAAACAACCGTAGTGATGGGTTACGATGTAGAGTAACCTTCAAAGTTAATCTTGCAGTGGGTCACCTGACGGATTGAAAAATAATGGACAATTCGAAACCGGTAGGGTCTCCTTCCCCTAGAAAATGGAAGAGTATCCCCAAGGATCTTCTCATGTAGCTGTGATGGTGAGATTATAGGTACTAAGATGCGATTGAGTACAGCCTAATACCCACAGAGGGATGGGTAAGGACAAGCGGTCTAACCGAATGCGGGAGAGAAAATTTTATATGAACCCTGAGATCTTAGAGGAGGGCGGGAGCAGTACCTCCCACTAGTGGAGTTTGCGTCCAAATAATTCCTATAAGTTCACGTTCGGGCAGAGTGCCAGTGGAAGTAGGGCATGATAAACTTTGTTGTTGTCCTACTTGATAATTAAAGGTGAGGGACCAGTTATGATTACAAATGTCGGAGGAGAATCGATATTATCGTGTATATTGTGTGTGAAATATATATTGCATGACCAATTTACTTGTATGAACGACACGAGACGAAGTCGTATGTATATGAAAAGAGGATATATCTGCTAAGGTGCAAATAGTAGAAGGCTAGATAGTGAATATCTAAAATAAAGTTGAAGTAGTGAAACTTAACTAGAAAGGCTTGGGCAAGAGTCTATATGACAGGGTAACTTGGAGTTTAAAGCAAACACATGTGTAGTGTTCATTATTAAGGGTATTCGACAGCGTACTATATGGGTGGCACGGAGTATCTAACTTGTGAGCGTCGGGATGCGATGCGCAATATTTTTACAGCATTGTCTGTATCTGGTATACTTTTTTCGAATTTCGGGACGAAATTCCATTGTAAGGGGCGAAGTATGTAATACCCCGTATTTTTTACGATTCAAATAATTATGTGATTAATTATTTTTATGGGAATAAATATGCGATTGATTATTGTTATTGGATTAATTAAATTAAAATGTGAGAAACTAATTTGTTATTAATTCGTATTAAAATAATTATTAACTAGCGTGCCAATGGTTAATACTTATTATTGTGAACTATTAAATATTACTGTGTGATATGTAATATGGAATTATGATATTTGATAAATTGTCAGAAGTGAGAAATACGACAGTTAATTTAAGTCTGACACGCGTGTGAGTCGTGTCGGGACTAATTGAATGGAATAAAAAGAGAATTTATTTTTATTAACTCATATGGTCATTGCGAGTGCGCCATTGAGTCCGGGAGGGTCGAGATAGTCAAAATAGTATACCCGGGTGTTTAGTTTGGGTCCCGGGGCGATTTTAGGCCTAACCCGCACCCTGTAGGGGTAGTTTTGTAATTTGGATTTTTGGGCTAAATTAATGAACGAAAATTGGGATTAATTATATCAGCTAAGAAAAGTCCATTAGGGTTAAGAAGTGACAGGAAGTTAGAACGTCCATGGAGGATGTGAGGGAGAACCAAATTCCAAGAGAGAAGGCTCATTTGGCATCACCTCGCATAACCGTGACCACCAACGCGTAGAACACGTATATACATACATCACCAACGGATCAGATCGTCATATTCGAGGCAAGTGTTTATTACTTGCATTCTTTTAGCAATAATCATGCTCATGTTAGTATAGGTGGATTTAATCAGGATTTATATGTTAATTGGGTGAGAATTGGAGATTTAAATTATAATTAAGGATTGGTTTCATTAGTGGTTGGAATTCCTTCATGTATGTAGAGGATTAATCATGGAATTTGATTATATATTGATGAACGAATCTGGGTTGATTAGGTTCTTTAATTGGAATTTTGGAAACTAGGGTTCATGTGAATTAATTTGGGGGTTTTTATGTAATTATGATGATTTATGACGAATTAATGATCCTAGGAGGTTAGGAATGATTTATAACCTATTAGGGGTTGATGGGTATTGATGATGAGTTGTTGGGAATTCAATCTTAGAGGTTTTTAGGTTCAAAAATGGAGGAAAACTTTGAAGTTTGGTGAAGAAGACGAACAGCGCAATCTCGCGCGATCTCGCGCGAAGTGGTTCAAACGAGATGGAGATCTCGCGCGAAATCGTTCGAGCGAGATGGCATTCTCGCGTGAAGTCGCTCGAGCGACACGTGGAAGTCTTTCAAACGACAACCCTTCTGGTTCGAGCGACAGAGGGAATTTTGGGGGATTTTTCTCAAAGTCTAGTTTTTAGTTTGCCGGTTTATTGGAGTGACAGAAACTGCCAAATAGTAAATTTAAATAAGATGGAATTTCGAGAAAGTATGTGAGAATAAATACTTTAATTATTTCGGTATAGAGAGAGAGTATACCTTGTAAATTACGAGAGAGATATTAATCTAAATATTTATACTATACGTAGATATGAGATTAAAATACGTATGAAGAGTATATGTAGGTTGGTGAAATACCTATAATTTATAATAGGACGTGTGTATGCCTATTATGTGATATTATTGTAAGAGCACTAATGGGTGATAACCCGGGGGGGTGCAAGAACCTTATAGCTAAGAGCACTAATGAATGATAACTCGGTGGTGCAGAAACTCTATTGATAAGTGTACTAATGGGTGATAACCCGGGGGTACAAAGATGATTATTATTAGGCGCACTAATGGGTGGTAACCCGGGGGTGCTGAATTATTATTGATAGGTGCATTAATGGGTGCTAACCCGAGGATGAAAGATTCTACTGTTAGGCGCACTAATGGGTGATAACTCGGGGGTGTTGAATTATTATTGATAGGTGCATTAATGGGTGCTATCCCGAGGATGCATGATTTTCTGTATATGTGCACTAATGGGTCTTAGCGGGGGGTGCATGATTAGTATATATATATGTATAGGGATGATGTGACTATATATATATATATATATATATATATATATATATATATATATATATATATGGACTTGTGAATATTGCTACTGTGTGAAATTAGTAGACTTGGTAATAATAATAATAATCATTACGTTGCACCAAGTGGTCTTAACCTAAGAGTGCAGGATTAGTGTGTATATATAGGGATGATGAGACTATATATATGTATGAGTGTACTTGGGTAACTTTCTACTTTATGAGACTAGTAGATAAAAATGAAACTGAGGAGCATAATAATCTTAGTGAATAAAAGAATAACCATTCAAACGATGAATAATGAAACTTAGTATGTGAGATAAACTATCTGAATAGCGTATTGTATGGGCGATACGGGAATACAACTAGTGAGCATAGTTAGTATTAGTATGTTTACTGACTAGTTAGACTGGGAGGTATAACTAGGGGGAGATTAGATGTACGTTAGGCGTGCACAATAGACGAGAGGTGAGAAACTCATGTGAGAGTTCGATAACTAACATGCGTATAAGACTTGTTTTAAGAACCAGTTTTAAATACTTGCTAAATCATTTTTACGCATCGGGCTCTGACCCGTTTCTTGTATCTCTTCTCTCTTTTGCTATATATATGTATTATATCAGGTGCTCAGCCACAGGAGTATCAGATTTAGAGATTTGGATTGCTTGACGTGCTGCAGCTGTTGTGGAAGTTGTAGGTCATTGCAGTAGACGTATCTATCCTTTCCATTCAGTTTCATTTATACTTCTTATTTAGGGCATATGTCGCCCGCTTCTAGTTCTTTCATCAGAGATTGTATTCAGTTTAGTTGATGGTTTGGAGTATTGAACCGAGAGTTTTACTCAGTCTTCTTTATTGCAGTACTTAATTCATGTTCAATATTTATTTATATTCCGATGTGTGGTGAATGATTTATGTTTTAAGACTGAATGAAAATGGATTTACTTGGTTTTATTAAAATTGGAAATGTTTTGACACTTAGCTTAATTTTATATTAGGTGATTAATATGTTAAAAAGTTTTTCGACGGTGATGCTGAGAATGAACCAACTGAATATCCTGTTTTAAATTGTTAGAGGACTGATCACCCTATATTTAATTGGGCGGGGTGTCACAGGTGGTATCAGAGCATCAGGTTCTAGTGTCCTTAGGATCTGTGCGGCTTATTACATTTCAGCGTATCGTTCTTTGATATAGAGCCTTATGATAGGATTGTTGTGTCCCCTTACGTATGCGACTTACGTTCTCCTGCTACGAATTATAATGGATGTGACTCATTATACGAAATTCAGTGTGATTCGAACGCCGAACATTTTAGAACGACCAGCGAGGGCCGTAAGAAGAATTGTGGGAGGAGAAGCTCAACAGAAGACATAGAGCAATCGGGTAAGAGTGATTGGGACAAAAAAAAATCACAATGAGAATTACTTAAGAGATAGTAAAATTGAATCAGGTAGTGGATTTATAATTAGCATGTGAATTCGATAACATGTAGTCGGGTAAGCCGAAGCTTATTCACGAAGTTTTGTCAAAGACTTACGTTTCAAAATGAAATTAAAACTTATTCAAGAGAGTATAAAATGTATTAGAATACAAACAACCGTAGTGATGGGTTACGATGTAGAGTAACCTTCAAAGTTAGTCTTGCAGTGGGTCACCTGACGGATTGAAAAATGGTGGACAATTCAAAACTGGTAGGGTCTCCTTCCCCTAGAAAATGGAAGACTATCCCCAAGGATCTTCTCATGTAGCTACGATGGTGAGATTATAGGTACTAAGACGCGATTGAGTACGGTCTAATACCCATAGAGGAATGGGTAAGGACAAGCGGTCTAACCGGATGCGGGAGAGAAAATTTTATGTGAACCCTGAGATCTTAGAGGAGGGCGGGAGCAGTACCTCCCACTAGTGGAGTTTGTGTCCAAATAATTCCTATAATTTCACGTTCGGGCAGAGTGCCAGTGGAAGTAGGGCATGATAAACTTTGTTGTTGTCCTACTTGATAATTAAAGGTGAGGGACCAGTTATGATTACAAATGTCGGAGGAGAATCGATATTATCGTGTATATTGTGTGTGAAATATATATTGCAAGACCAATTTACTTGTATGAACGACACGAGACGAAGTCATATGTATATGAAAAGAGGATATATCTGCTAAGGTGCAAATAGTAGAAGGCTAGATAGTGAATATCTAAAATAAAGTTGAAGTTGTGAAACTTAAGTAGAAAGGCTTGGGTAAGAGCCTATATGACAGGGTAACCTGGAGTTTAAAGCAAACACATGTGTAGTGTTCATTATTAAGGGTATTCGACAGCGAACTATATGGGTGGTACGGAGTATCTAACTTGTGAGCGTCGGGATACGATGCGCAATATTTTTACAGCATTGTCTCTACCTGGTATACTTTTTCCGAATTTCGGGACGAAATTCCATTGTAAGGGGGGAAGTATGTAATACCCCGTATTTTTTACGATTTAAATAATTATGTGATTATTTATTTATATGGGAATAAATATGCGATTGATTATTGTTATTGGATTAATTAAATTAAAATGTGAGAAATTAATTTGTTATTAATCCGGATTAAAATAATTATTAACTAGCGTGCCAAGGGTTAATACTTATTGTTGTGAACTATTAAATATTACTGTGTGATATGTAATATGAAATTATGATATTTGATAAATTGTCGGAAGTGAGAAATACGACTGTTTAGTATTTTAAGTCTGACACGCGTGTGAGTCGTGTCGGGACTAATTGAATGGAATAAAAAGAGAATTTATTTTTATTAACTCGTATGGTCATTTAGAGTGCGCCATTGAGTCCGAGAGGGTCGAGATAGTCAAAATAGTATACCCGGGTGTTTAGTTTGGGTCCCGGGGCGATTTTAGGCCTAACCGGCACCCTGTAGGGATAGTTTTGTAATTTGGATTTTTGGAATAAATTAATGAACGAAAATTGGGATTAATTATATCAGCTAAGGAAAGTCCATTAGGGTTAAGAAGTGACAGGAAGTTAGAACGGTCATGGAGGATGTGAGGGAGAACCAAATTCCAAGAGAGAAGGCTCATTTGGCATCACCTCGCATAACCGTGACCACCAACGCGTAGAACGCGTATATACATACATCACCAACGGATCAGATCGTCATATTCGAGGCAAGTGTTTATTACCTGCATTCTTTTAGCAATAATCATGCTCATGTTAGTATAGGTGGATTTAATCAGGATTTATATGTTAATTGGGTGAGAATTGGAGATTTAAATTATAATTAAGGATTGGTTTCATTAGTGGTTGGAATTCCTTCATGTATGTAGAGGATTAATCACGGAATTTGATTATATATTGATGAACGAATCTGGGTTGATTAGGTTCTTTAATTGGAATTTTGGAAACTAGGGTTCATGTGAATTAATTTGGGGGTTTTTATGTAATTATGATGATTTATGACGAATTAATGATCCTAGGAGGTTAGGAATGATTTATAACCTATTAGGGGTTGATGGGTATTGATGATGAGTTGTTGGGAATTCAATTTTAGAGGTTTTTAGGTTCAAAAATGGAGGAAAACTTTGAAGTTTGGTGAAGAAGACGAACAGCGCAATCTCGCGCGATCTCGCGCGAAGTGGTTCAAACGAGATGGAGATCTCGCGCGAAGTCGTTCGAGCGAGATGGAATTCTTGCGTGAAGTCGCTCGAGCGACACGTGGAAGTCGTTCAAACGACAACCCTTCTGGTTCGAGCGATAGAGGGAATTTTGAGGGATTTTTCTCAAAGTCTAGTTTTGAGTTTTTCGATTTATTGGAGTGAGAGAAACTGCCAAATAGTAAATTTAAATAAGATGGAATTTCGGAAAAGTATGTGAGAATAAATACTTTAATTATTTTGGTATAGAGAGAGAGTATACCTTGGATATTACAAGAGAGATAGTAATCTAAATATTTATACTATACCTGGAGATGAGATTAAAATACGTATGAAGAGTATATGTAGGTTGGTGAAATACCTATAATTTATAATATGACGTGTGTATGCCTATTATGTGATATTATTGTAAGAGCACTAATGGGTGATAACCCAGGGGGTGCAAGAACCTTATAGCTAAGAGCACTAATGAATGATAACTCGGTGGTGCAGAAACTCTATTGATAAGTGTACTAATGGGTGATAACCCGGGGGTACAAAGATGATTATTATTAGGCGCACTAATGGGTGGTAACCCGGGGGTGCTGAATTATTATTGATAGGTGCATTAATGGGTGCTAACCCGAGGATGAAAGATTCTACTGTTAGGCGCACTAATGGGTGATAACTCGGGGGTGTTGAATTATTATTGATAGGTGCATTAATGGGTGCTATCCCGGGGATGCATGATTTTCTGTATATGTGCACTAATGGGTCTTAGCGGGGGGTGCAGGATTAGTATATATATATGTATAGGGATGATGTGACTATATATATATATATATATATATATATATATATATATATATATATATATATATGGACTTGTGAATATTGCTACTGTGTGAAATTAGTAGACTTGGAGTATTAAACCGAGAGTTTTACTCAGTCTTATTTAGTGTAGTACTTGATTCATGTTCAGTATTTATTTATATTCCGATGTGTGGTGAATGATTTATGTTTTAAGACTGAATGAAAATGGATTTACTTGGTTTTATTAAAATTGGAAATGTTTTGACACTTAGCTTAATTTTATATTAGGTGATTAATATGTTAAAAAGTTTTTCGACAGAGATGCTGAGAATGAACCAACTGAATATCATGTTTTAAATTGTTAGAGGACAAATCGCCCTATATTTAATTGGGCGGGGTGTCACAGCGACGTCTTGCATTGTAGGATCCCACGTTGTCTTGGTGATAGGCCCTGAAAGATGATAGACATTTAGGGGCGCGCACAGTGGGAAAACCCGGACGGGCGGTCTTACAAACGTTATATGATATGTAAAATAACTATTCTCAATAATGTGGGACATTATTGAGGTTAAAGCATTTTATGATAATAAAATGGCTTTGAATACATTTCCTAGATAGAAGAAGGGAAATGGGATGTTATGAAACGGAAAAGCATTTTTATGATAATAAAACTTGCTTTAAGTATATGTCCTGGATAGAAGAAGGGAAATAGAAAGTTTTGAAATGAAATTGTATTGGTAAACATTTTGTAAATGAATCCTTAGTCCGGGAGATAGATTCGGATGTGTATTATAAAGATGAAAATAAAATAAACCTCAGTCCAGGATATTATCCGGATGTATATTGAATTATGTATATTAGAGTAAGTATGTTATGTATGTCATTATATAGTATGTATATACGTTGTGTACTGAGGGTCTAATGAATCTCAACGATCGACCTTGCCGCATAGTAGTGTATAGGGGGGGTTCCTTGTTTGGATTTCGCTCTGCGAGACTCCCCATGCACGAACATGGGATAGTGTTGAGACTGGGGAGAAGTTTAACCCTTAGTACTTGGAATAACTAGGGTTGTTAGGAGATGGGTGACGGACTAGTTAGGCGGGGTAGCTTGACTAGGGTATTTTGTTAGGATGCGCTAGGTGTGCACTATTAGAAGATGGGTGAGGGGTATCTCATGGGAGTGCGATACCAATTTAAATATGAGATAAAACATATTTTTAAAATAAAGCATTTATGCACTTGCTAAATATTTTTCACAACTCGGGCTCTGACCCGTTTTTCTACTTTTCCCTCTCTTGTTATATATATATATATATATATATATATATATATATATAGGTGTCCAGACACAGGGATACCTGGATGACACTTCCTTCGAGTCAGACGTCTGCTGCAGCAGTTGTGGATGTATGCAGGTTCTCGACTGACGCTTACATTCTTGTAATCTAGATAGGAGGTATTGTGTACACATTTGGGTTAATAATCCAACAACATTTATTTAGTCTTTTACCGCCTTTTAGTACGGCATTCGATATGGTTGTATCATATCTGAACCGAG
Source organism: Sambucus nigra (assembly GCA_949130495.1). Classification (NCBI taxonomy): domain Eukaryota; kingdom Viridiplantae; phylum Streptophyta; class Magnoliopsida; order Dipsacales; family Adoxaceae; genus Sambucus; species Sambucus nigra. The sequence continues at coordinate 142,156,079 of OX422207.1, forward strand.
TGTTCGGTTATTCTATTTCATTTCAGTTACATTTACATAAACTGTATGAATGTTTTAATTTTAGTCGTTTGAAAAGAGTAGTTAAGTAAAATTTTGACGCCAGCCTAATAGGTTATTAGTAATTAAAATGTATTTTCGACAGTGATGATAAGAATGATCCATATGCGACTCCTGTTTTAATTTGATATAGGATTGATCGCCCAATATTTTATTAGGCGGGTTGTCACATGCAGTTTCAAACATCAATAACGTTTCTCAATCTGACACTTTATGGGCACCATAAAGCCGCCCTAACCCAGTAAAAAGGAATACACCGAGCTTCACACTCCTCTCTCTAAATTTTACCAAGCCCTTTTAAGTCGAAATCTTATCAAGCCAGTGGACCCTCGTCCATTACCAAATCCACTTTTCAAAAATTTCAAACCAGATGCCCATTGCGATTTTCACCAAAATGTCGGCCACACCACAAATTTGTGTTTCCATCTTCGATATGTAATCCAAGGTCTGATTGATTGGGGTATTATTTCCCCACTGGACAATCCTAAACCAAAGACAACCCATAATCCACTTCCAAATCATGTAAATGCTATCTTCCTAGTAGAAGACCCAGAATTTAATCCATCTACCCAGATTGTACCCAGTAAATCACCCACCATACCTATATATTCCCCTAAACCCCTCTAAGTTTGCATATTTTCTTCTACATCCAATCTGTTTTGCCGGTCAAGAGCTGTCACTCTTTAAAACATCATGTATTGTTATTTGTATCCGCTTTAAAGGGAAAAATTTGGAATAATCAGTAGTATTGAACCAGTTTCTAGATTTCAGGATGAAATTGCCCTCAAAGATGACCATTAACTGCCAGAGATTCAGTACACTATTCTTAGAAGCTCGAAAATGGGCTCGAGAGTCAGATAATTGAGTGGTACCTACCGATGAAGTCAACTTAGATTATGTCGTCCAGATCATGGCAAACTTATTCCAATAGACCGGTGAATTTTGCATTATGTCCGAGCTACTTGATGCTTTAAAACTACAAGCGTGCTTCGTCCCTGCATTTTTACATCTCCCCGTTGAGTGGGAGGATCTACATAAAGAGGCCAGTGAGGTTGTCGAGAGCATTGAATTTTTATGGAAAGATGATGTCATTGCCACCGAATGGGGAGACGAATTTGATAGTTCAGATAAAAAGAAAAACCCAGACAATACTAGCCCAATAGTTAATATATATGTAATGATATCATTTGAGGAGATGCTAGGAGAAATCAATAAGGTGGCCAAACAACACGAGATAGATGAGTAAATATTGTTTCTATATTTTCCCTCTTCTGTGAACCATATGACTAGATCTGGGAGGCATTAACAAGTTCCAAACCTATAATCATCAACGATCGACAAGGGAAAAGGGGTTGAGAAACTTCCTATACCGAAAATGACCCTCGTGGAGAGCAAAATCCTCGATCAGTTGAAGAAAATCCAAGCTAACATCACTCAGTGGGGACTCTTTATGTTTTCCTAACTGCACCCAAATGCCTTAATCAAATTACCCATCGGGCCCACCATCCCGCCTTCCACCATGCCAGAAGAAGTAGTGAATCTGGTCAGATATCTAACCTCTACTAGAATTATCTCCTTCCTTGAAGAAGAAATCCCTAAGTTTGGACCAAATCGTAACTATGCTCTCTATCTCTATCAAAGTCATGGGAAAGATTGTTCCACTTTCACTTGTCGATAATGGATCAGATCTTAATATTTACCTGTTGAGAACCCTCAACTGCTTGGGACTGAATAGAGCGACCTTGCTCCAACCTCTGTCGTAGTGCGCTCTTATGATAAAACTTATCGGGAAGTGATGAGATCCATAAATCTTACAATAGGGACTGGCCCTATAAATCCCGTTACTGAATTCCATGTACTCGACATACCGAATTATTTTAACTTATTTCTCGGATGACCATGGCTCTAAAGTATCAATGGCGTGTCTTTTTCCCTCCATTAAAAACTGAAGTTCTTCGCCAATGGGGAAGTCATCACCATCTTGGGTGATGATAATAACACTGAGAATGAAAGCAACAGTAATTCGATACTAAAAATATAGTATGTGTAAAATGATATGCTTTTGTCAGGTTTTCAAGTCGAATCATTTTTGCTCCTGAAGAGAATGATTTCAAAGACAGAGTTTGTTTAAAACACAACCCTCATAGTAATGTTAATGTAATACAGATGTTCAAAAATATGCAATTCACCCCCGGACTAGGGCTGGGACAATGACAATAGGGATTACTTGAACCCATAGTACTGAAGAAAGCCTTTCCCCTTACAGCTTGGGTTATCAACCATCAACAGAGGAACTCAAAATGCTCCGCCAACCTCAGTTGAAGAGAAGTCTAAATAATGCCAAGAATGCATCAAGATATTCCTTGAATGAAAGATTCATCAGAGAGGGTGAAGATTTCCCCTTTTTATAGATTTCTCGAATCGTGGTATGGTCATGTGGACAAGAAGATGAAACTAGGAATGGAGATCTTTATTCAAGACAACTACTCATGGGCTGAAAGTTCCCAGCATCATGTGCAATCACTCATTGAGAAGACTATAGCTACTACTGGAGATTTCAAAGGAAGTGACTTTGAGGATTCATTCAACTTGTATACACTGGGGCTGACACTCTGCATGGTCCACTTAAGCACTACATCATCGAATCCATACCGCCTGATCAAAGTTGTTGATGCACCTCTCCTCGACTGGCATGCTATACCGGCTCCACCCACTGAAGTTCAACCCCACTCCGATATTTATCCTATTTACTCTTCTTTTGTTATTTTTCCCTATTCTGATGTAATCGAGGCCACCTTCGATGAGGTTATCAACGCTATTTTTCCCAACAATGAAATAAATGAAGATTTTGAATATCTTGTTGTCCCTTAGATTAATTGTATTGATTCAAATTAAACTCTTGATGACGATGATTTTGCAAATGAAAAATTCTTAACTGATCTTAATAAGGTTAATATCAAACAATATAACCGCGTTCAAGTTAATGAAGATGAAACTGTTATTATTAATCTTGATTCTAATAGCCAACTATGCGAGGTTAGGATATGATCTACCCTTGACAAGTATGAGCGTGCGTAACTTAAAAAATTATTGAAGGAATTTGTGGATGTCTTCGCATGGTCTTCCAATGACATGCCCAACATTGATCCCAAGATCACTCAGCACGAGATTCCAACTCTCCCATAATGCAAACTGATCAAACAAAAACTGCGAAAGCTCCGCATTGAATGGTCGCTTAAGGTTAAGAAAGAAGTGGTCAAACAGTTGAATATGGGTTTCATTCGTGTGATCGAATATCCCACATGGCTAGCCAACGTTATACCCGTGCCGAAATCTGAAAGAAAGGTGCGCATGTGCTTTGACTATCGAGATTTGAATGAGGTCTCTCCAAAGGATGATTACCCGCTACCCAATATCAACATGATTGTGGACAATATGGCCAATCATGATCTCACATCATTTATTAACGGTTTTACCAGATACAATTAGATCAAGATGCACCCAGATCATCAAGAGAAAATAACATTCATCACCCCTTGGGGAATATTCTGTTACACCGTTGTGCCGTTTGGTCTTAAAAATGCAGGGGCTACCTACTAGAGAGTTGCCACAACAATCTTGCATGATCTGATACACAAAGCAGTCGAGGTCTACATAGATGATATGATTATCAAGTCTAAGACTCTAGAAGGTCATGTTCCCTCTCTACGGAAGTTGTTCGAGCGACTACGGCGATACTAGATGCGACTTAACCCGTAGAAATGTGTCTTAGGCATTACCAAAGGGAAGCTTTTAGGATTCATGGTTTGTAAAAAAAGGGATAGAAGCATATCCTGCCAAACTAAAATCCATACTCAAAATGACACCATCTCTAACGGAGAAGGAAGTTCAGGGATTCCTTGGAAAATTGTAGTATATTAGCCAGTTCATCAGCCAGTAGACTTCTATCTCTAAACCCATCTTCAAATCTTCTAGAAGGATTCAACCAAATTTTGGAACAAAGCTTTCCAGGACGCCTTTAATCGAATCAAGTAATACCTAATCGGGCCTCCAGTGTTCATTCCACCACAACCTGGTCTACCCCTACTCATATACCTGGTCGTAATAGACAATGCAGTCGGGGCTTTGTTAGACCAATAACTTAAAGAGTCTCGCAAAGAGAGAGCCATCTATTAAGCCAATCGCAAGTTGGACGAGTACGAAGTTAACTACACTGCCCTCGAGAAAGCATGTGTCGCCCTTATCTGGGTCACCCAAAAATTACGGCACTACATGTTCATTTTTTCCATCAAACTTGTATCCTGAATGGATCCTATCAAATACCTACTCAAGAAACCTAGCCTGTCTAGTCAAATGGCCCGATGGTTGATGCTAGCCAAATTCGATATTGTGTATATCATGCAGAAATCTATGAAAGGAAGAGCCATATCTGACTACCTCATTGACTACCCTATAGAAGAAATCGATGTTTGGATTTCTGAGTTGCCAGATGAAAATATCCTTTGTACCTCCCAAAAAGACCTCCGTTAGAAAATATTCTTTGATGGTTCTGTAAACAAGAACGAATATGGCATTGGGATACTCCTAATCGCCCCTGATGACTCTCACACTCCCATTGCCATCAAGTTAGATTTCCTCTGCACCACCAACATGACTGAATACGAGCCATGCACGATAGGTCTCAAAGTCTCTCTCAAGAAAGGAATTCGATACCTAGATCTTTATGGGGATTCAACCCTCATCATTGGTCAAGTACTCAGAATATTGAAAGTCAAGGATGAGAAACTCTTACCCTTTCATGCCCACTTAGAAGAGTTGGCCTCCCAATTCCAAGATATCACCTTCCATTACCTGTCTCGAGTAAAGAACAACCTAGTCGATGCCCTTGCTACCTTAGCCTCCACTACACCAAAATGGGAAAATTGGCACCATTTCAGCGGCTAGCCTTGTCACGATCATTGACCGTGACAATTCTATAAAGTTATCACAGTCAATGATCGTGACATGACCGTGACAAATCTGTCAGCAAAAAGCCATTTCCCCTCCTTTTTTCCTCACCGCGTTCCCTCTAATTTCTCTCTCTCTCTCTCCCATTTATATATATATGTGTGTGTGCGTATATATATGTGCATGTGTGTGTGTGTGTGTTTATGTATGTGTATATGTGTGTGTGTGTGTGGTAGGGAAGGGGCAGGGTGTGTGTGTAGTGGGGGTGGGGCTGTTTGTGTGTGTGTGGTGGGGGAAGGGGGCAGGGATAGGGGGTGGGGGTGGGGTAGGGGGTGGGGTTGCGTGTGTGTGTGTGTGTATATACGCGTGGGTGTATATGTGTGTGTAGTGTGCGTGTTTATGCGTATGTGCGAGAGAGGGAAATGACGTGGTGTGTGTGACGGGGGTGGGGCTGCGTGCGTGTGTGCGCGCGTGTGAGGAGGGGGGCGAAGGGGGCTTGTTAATTTTTTTTATTAAATTTTGATTGGTTTATTAGATATTTTCCCTCATTTGCAAGTAGTGTACCTTATAAACGAATTGATTGATTATTAATTTTTTTAGTAAATTAATATATGAAAGCAGGATTACCCCTCATTGTAAATTAGTAAATTAAAAATTGTATACTTCAATTGTTAATTTAATTGATGAAGATAATTAATTGAGTAGATAAATTAGAAGGAGTACGGGATACACATTTGTTGTTGACATTGCGGTTTGGTTTATATTCGATTGATGTCGGGATGGTTAATTTTAAAAGTGGCATGATCACTGGATTATTGTCCATATGGGGGTGGAATTTTTCAACTTTTTTTGAAAATTACTTTGTATAACAAACAATATATATATATAGTATGATAATTAAATGAAACATACTTGAAATTAAATATAGTGCGCATATATACTAGCCTTCTAGTTCTTATGCATATGCATTCAATAACCCTTAGACCCGTTCGAGAGTCATTACCACTGTAATGAGATCTCTCGAATTGTCCCATTTGGACAGTTTGGGACCGCATAATTTATGTATAATAATATTCTTAGTGGCTTAAAGTTGTTACTTTTGGAGAAAGTTATGCAGTCGTATCCTAATGTTGTCTGGGTACATACTAGATTGACAAGTGTGACTGTTATTTCAATTGATCAATTGAAATAACACTCACACTTGCCAATCTACGTCGTGTACTTGGATAACTACGGGGATATGCTGCCGAATTTTTCTCAAATCATAACAATGTGCGTGAGCTGTTAATTATATTACATAAAAATGAGGTCTTGAATGGGATAGGACCACTCACCCTTTAGAGGAGATGGAGGAAATAGAAATTTCTATTATAAATTAAATTTGAATTTGAAATTTAAAAATCAAATATAAATAAGACATAATTAAATGAAACATACTATAAATCTAAGTTTTGTTCATACTAATCCATGAATATGCGCTTCTTACCTTTAATAGGTGATTAGTTGTGGTAGATGTGATGGGATATCCGAAATACAAAGAGTGGATAGGTGAGACAAATAGAATGGGGGATGTGTTTCGCAAAGGTGCTAATGAATTTGTGAAATACGCAAAGAGATGTCATAATGATGAAGAGTTTCCGTGTCCGTGTGCTAGGTGTAAGAATGGTAAGGTGTTTGAGTGGAAAACAGTTGAACTACATTTGCTAAGATCGGGTATGCAAGATAGTTATCAATTTTGGAGTTTTCACAATGATTTGAAAGTTCCTTTTATCCCCGACCAATCTTCACAACAACCTTTAACAAGTAGGATAGATGTAGAAGGGGACGACATAGATCCTAATATGTTAGAGGACTTAGTTTATGATGCGTACAGGGTTTATGAAGCAGAGGAAAATGAGGTTACTAATGATGTACACAGTTCAAGTGCTGGTGAACATATCACGATAAACCTTGACGATGACTATCAAAATTTAAAATTTAAGGCGACCCAACCGTTATACTCTGGATGTGAGAAAGATCAAACAACTTTAGATTCCATGGTTGGTTTGGACAGTTTGAAGACGCAGTACGGTTTGTCTGGCAATAGCGTGATAAGAATTCTGAAATGGGTGAGGGGCTTACTACCCAAGGAGAATACGCTTCCAAATAGTTATCTTGTTATGAAGAACAGTTTGAAAGGTTTGGTAATAAAGTATATATTGATTCATGCTTGTTTGTATGACTGCATACTATACTGAAAGGAGTATGAAAATCTCAATCGTTGTCCGGTATGCGATGAGCCTAGATATGTCCAATCTACTCGTAAGGAAGGTACAAGCTCAAAAGTGCCTCAAAAAGTGTTAAAATATTTTCCCGTTGGGCCGAGATTAAAGCGACTTTTCATAGTACCATGGATAGCGGAGGCAATGACTTGGCATGCTAGGGCAGAAGTAGGGGTAATATCATGCGTCATCCTATTAATTTTACAGCCTGAAGGAGGATGAATTATGAGTATCCCGATTCTGCTCGAGAACAGCGTAGCATTCGTTTGGCTATATCAATAGATGGTTTCAATCCATTTGGGAATGAAACTGATGCAAGAAAGGCGTGGTCTAGGAGGTCAATTTTATTTTACTTGCCTTATTGGAAGAATAACCAGGTGCGCGATGTATTGGATGTGATGCATACAGAGAAGAACTTTGCTGAACATATTGTGGTCACTTGCCTTGGGGGGACTCATTCGAAGGATGGAGAAAATGCACGAAAAGACCTTAAATCATTTTAACTTAAGACATAACTATGCTTGAAAGAAGATCGTAAGGGAAGGATAATAATTCCCCCTAGTGCGTTTCCTTTGACGAGTGGGAAAAGGAAGGTTGATAATACGCAAATATTGCGTATTTCATCTCTCGAACCTACGCATTTTAGCCCCCTCAGGTGCCTTAATCTCTATATTTAATCCTGTTAACAGACAACCTCGGTTTATATTGTTAACATGCTATATGAGGTATAATTGGGCTTTTGTAGGTATTTAGGTACTAAGTATGGAGTTCAGACGCATTCCGGTGAAGTTTCGTACTCAATCGCACGTTTAAGGGCATTTTAGTCTTTTCATAAATTGGGCATCTGGCCTGACATCTCACGAAAGTTGTAGCCCTCCTCGCTAGCTTCGCGTAGCTATGAACGGTGCGCTATTCCGAGTCCGTATGAAGAAGTTACGGCGATTTTAGCGGAAGGAAAAATAATGAACCAAAAGAAGAGGAGGAGAAGAGAAAATAGGGGAAAATGCAGAAACTGCTGCTTGGCTGTGACCTGCTTAATCGATCGATCGACCCTTCTAATCAGTCAAATTTTGGCCTTGGACAATCGATCGACCCTTTTGGTCGATCGATCGATCCCTATTTTTCTGCAGATATTTTGCCTTTTATTTTCTCTTTTCTTTTCTAATTTAATTCCCACTTGGTATATAAGCCAATTTTGTTGTAATAAACAGATGTGAACGATTTTAGGTAGTTTTAGATTAGTTTTTAGCTTAGGGTTTGTGGGATTTGAAGAGTTTGGCTTTGATTCTTCTTGGTTTGACACCCAATTAGGTTGTAAGTTACACTATTCATCTTTCCTACCATTTATATAGTTTGTATTTCCTTCATTTCTTTCTTTCTAGATAATTTACATGCTTTGTTAATTAGTTTACATGCTTTGATTTACACGCTTTCTAGTTTAGATTTACCGCATTTATTTACTCGCTTTATTTACCACATTTTTACGATGCTTTCTAGGTAATTTAGATTAGGTTGTGTTTGAATGGAACTCACTCAGGTTAACGCGTTGCTTGGCTTGGTGATAGTGTTTATGGGTCTATTTTGGGTGCGTTGTCCTAGTTATTGCGCCTAGGATATTTGACGGTGCATATCATGTATGTCCCGTGCTTATGAACTTTCGTGCACAATTTCTGAGATATTTGTTGACGCCAAAATCATATTAAACTTTTATGATGATTTAGGGGCGTGACAACCCTTGATTTAATTAATTGTCAAAACGAGACGCATTCTAAATAACTCGTCGACCCATGTAACCATTTTATATAAATTAACTTGGGTGAGGGATATTCGATGCAACCTATAGTTTTACTCGCTTTGTTAATCTAGATTCATTTTATCCTTGCCTAGATTAAACATTTACCTTTCATGCATCTTTTACTTTTTAGTTTGTAATCATCTTTTACACTTTTATTTCGGAATATTAAATCAATTGAATTCTAGCAAATCGTCCCAGTGGATTCTCGATACCCGACTTACCGCTAGACTTGCCCCGCAAGTGTAGTCGTAATTTAGGTTTTTATATAGTCACGGCGAGATGAAAACAACGACTGTGCACTTTACACGCGCACACTTCTCGTGCGCTATCAAAATGGCGTCGTTGTCGGGGACGAGTTTATTTTAGACTTTATTTGATTTAGTATTTCATAGTATTTTCTTTCTATTTGTATTATTTGCTAATATTTTTGCAGGACTTCCACATTTGTGCACTTAGAAATGCTTGAATTTCTCTCGCGCACCTACTTTGTGGAATCCGCCA